>OX376660.1:7505000-8755000 GCA_947386135.1 Melanchra persicariae
ACTAGAGTCCATCCTCTTACTAATTACTAACAATGTATCAAGTTATGACAAGACATACAAAAAACTATGTGGTCAGTTTGGATAGTTTTTCCAATCCAATGCGTTACTTTATCGGTGTTTATTGGCAAGAGGAAAAATGTATAGAAATTATAAATTACATACACTAAACTGTTTTTAATTGACTATTGTATTGTATATTATTAACCGACTTCCAAAAAAGAAGAGGTTCTCAAATCGACTGTTTTTTTTTGTTGTATGTTTGCTCAGCGATATTTTCGCCAATTGTCAATCGATTTTGATGATTCTATTTTTTTTGGAAGTGTATCTTCCCGGACTGATCCCATTTCAATTTGGTGAAGATCTGATGAAGAACTTCGGAGACAGGTAACGGAACTCTTCATTCCCGTAGGAATTCCCGTTCCCGTATAGCCGTACAGCCTTCCCCATGAATGTAACTATCATAAATTCATAATCATAATACAAAAAAGAATTTCTTGCACCGCGTCGCACGCAGTCACGCAGGCTCGACGCGTTCTCGTTTGGTGGCCGCGTCTCGCGCACCGCCCGTTCGATTTAATAATATTGTTGAATTATTTTAATTTTACATTATCTCCTAAACGGTGAGTTCAAATAACATGCTGTAAAAGACAAAGTTTATCTTCATAAAATTATCTTGATGATGAAGTAACTTTCGCCAGTAAGGATTAATATGCCTGCCTAATATTAATGCTGAAAAACCACCTTTAATTTTTAAATAAATTATTTGACATAAAATGCCTTAGTGTGGCATATTTATAAGAGATAGATATAGGTGTAACGTCGCGGACTTTTTTTTAGATCGAACGAAAAACAATATCTTTGTTGTACATGGTACTTACGTATAATTAGCTATTACCACAGCGCACTTAGCGCACTTCCACTTTATAATATTATTTAGTATAGATTTGAATAAAGTAGTATCTCATTATCATTATTGTAACACCATAAAATACATAAAGAAATTAAACACACACCATATTACAATTGTATCCTATTTATTTATAACGGTTTGCTATCTATGTTTCTGTGTACGTGCGTCTGTGTGCCTGTGTATCTGTCTTTGGCACTGTAGCTCCGTTATCTTTATTGAACAGGGATATTTTGTAAGTTTTTAAAATTTTACTTGTTAATTACCAACAAATCAAAATCAAAATTTGCGTTACAGGGCAATAGAGCATGCGGAAGGGCGTGACTTGTCTCCAAAATAATACTCATTTATTGGGGTTACCCCCGACGGTATAGGTGGGAACGACACCATTGTTGAAATTAAATGTCCAATAACGGCATTTAGAAAAGGGAAATGCTGCTATTGAAGAAAGTAAAATACATATATTTAAATTCGATAGAATAAAACATACCAGGGTTATAAACAAAAAAAGTAATTGGTATTACCAAGTGCAGGGTCAACTTCATGTAACAGAAAGGAACCAATGCATTTTTGAAATATGGTTCGGTGAAAACTAGTAGTAGAAAATATTTCAAGAGATGACGAATTTTGGCGGGTGCATATGGAGAAAAAAAATATAGATTTTTATTTGAAATGTATATTGCCAGAGATTGTGGATCCGCGCCAAAATCGCGGTATGCCAATACGAGACATAATATTGAAAGAAAACAAAGAAAATGTTAATGATAAGCCTGTGCAGCCAGGTCCAAGCAAATCCAAGGACCATATTCCGTGTCAATCTACTCAGCTAGGTCCATGCAAACCGAGACAGCTACAGTTCAACGAATTTTAGCCAGTTGCATTGGTAACTTTTATTATGTTAACTATTTGATTAAAAAATATAAAAACGTTTTTGTTTTTTTTTAAATAGCATCTAGGCAAATTCCAAACCATTTATACTTCTAAGCTTTCTTGAATTGTAATATTCAAGAATTGTAACATAATTTTCCTAAAGTAAGTGTGCCTACCTACTACTTGATTTTTACGAAGGTATCGCACCAAAGCCAAATAGCGCGCGACGCGTATTTTTGTATCGTACTCGTATTCATAATTTTCGTGTCAGTCAGATTTTAAATCCACCATATACTCTAAAATAAATAAGTATTATTACTGATTTTTAATGATTAGTAATTGGATTCAAGTTTGTACAATACGTACTTAATCCATCTATAACCTTAAAAAATACTTAATAGAAAAATAAAACAAAATAAACTTATACTAATCAATTCAAGTTGATCTACTGCATTACTTTATCCTGTGACGGAACTTAGTACCTACCCGAGTCCGTGAACTCATGAGCGAGCGGTGCGCTTGGTGCGCGCGTCTCCCGCGCATCGTAACTTATTACGTATTGCTACTCCTTGCGGGGCCTGGGGTAAGCGTTAGATGCCTACGCGCTCAAGTCAGGCTCGCCTTAAGTTAAAATAAATCCTGGAAGTGAGGCCGTGGCTTCCTGACGTGAAAAAATCCTCGGACCGGTGAGGCCTCTCCCCTCAACCTGTGGAGCACTCTGGTAGCTACTGTACACTTGGGCGGAGCTAGGCTGGCTAATTTAGCCAGGACACCTACGCACAACGGAGTCTCTACTCTACTCTAGCCGTTGCGGGTTTCTTTTCATGGATAGGAAATCATTAAATGACTACTTCTGCTCTGGGTGGAGTGGAAGGGAGAGACAGACTCTTACTGACTAAAACCCATCCGTGTTCCTCCTTATTCCCTTTGCGTTCCAGGGCCGCGTTGACTCTTTCGAACAAATTCCGCAACCCTAGCAGGCTCCCTAACAAGCCCGTCTACTTTGCTGACATATCTTTGAGGCGCACGTGGAACACAACGCTTCGTCGACCCGGGCCTGGTTGTGATCGAGCCACCCAACGCTTGCCGTCCGCAGGCCCGCGCCTATGGTGGCTGGGAATCGCCCTGCGACTCCCGACGCCCGGGGCGTCTCCTTCTGTTGTGGCGGCTGAGGCGTGAGGTTTGCCTCTACCTCTCGGTGTAGTAGGGCTTAGGAAATTCTTCTTGCTTCCTTCACCAGCATTACTGCTTCGCATTAGGAGGTCACAGCTTCCCATGTGTTCTCGCTCCGGACCATGGAGTGAACCATAGCTGGTAGCGAGAGGTCGCCGCCGCCGATCTACTCGACGAGGACACGGTGGTGGTCCGCCCAAGCAGGGCAGACCTCCGCCATGTGCTCCACCGTGTCCTCTGCGGGGGTAGACTTCTCTTCTGATTAGTTTTCCCATGGCCAACTTTATGTAGCTCTATCGCGTAATAACAACCTTAGCAACTTTCTTCAACATCGTGTTTCATCATCATCATCCACAGCCCGACTTCGCCCACTGCTAAGCATAGGCCTCTCTTTTCCTGTGCCAATCCCCACGTTCCCGTGCTAGCCTCATCCAGGTTCTACCCATGAGACCCATGTCCACCCAACTCGCCGCCGGCCGACCAATACTTCTACCTCCAGTCCTTGGACGCCACTCAGTTACTGACTTACTCCTCTTATCATCATCGCGCCTTGCCAGGTGTCCTGCCCAGCTTCACTTTAGTTCTACAATTCGTTTTCCGATGATTAAACCTTCGTACGTTTTTGGATCTCGACGTTTGCAATTCGATCTATTAGACGTACCTATAATGCCAACCGTGGAACGCTCCATGGTTCTCTGTGCAACTCTCAATTTGTACACATCCACCTGCGTGACCATCCATGTCTCAGTACCATAAGTAATGGTGGGAAAGCACACTGGTTAGAGGCGAGAATTCAGACATTGCAGAGTTTTTGCAGGCTTTAGAATGTCGTGAAATTTGCTAAAATTGGCCCATCCACACTGTATTCCTCTTGATACCTCCGTTTGTTTATTTTCTTTGCCAATTAAAAGGATATAGCCAAGATAAACATATCGGTTAATCATCTCCAACGATTCATTTCCAACTTTAACACTAGGATTTGAATCGCTGAAGGTGTTTGCCATAACTTTCGTCATATTTTCGATGAAATGAGAGAAGCGTTATCATTAAAACGTTTTTCATAACGAAAAATTACTTGAACAGAAGAGGTGATACAGCCAGTGCCTTGCATAACACTCTTCTAAATTCCTAATTCTAAGAGGGGTCAAGCAATGTTAACTAGATATTGACCGTTCTTAATTATATTGGGATTGGGATGCATGAAGGAGCCTCCTCGTGTAGCGCAATTTTTTCCATCAGACACTCAACTGAACCGAGCGCTCGGCGCATCCTGGACAGTCTCACCTAACACCTTATAAGACTGACCAATCCTTCCCTTGCGGTGGTAGGGCTAACACCCGCCTGGTTCGCGACCACCCTCCCACCGGAGTTCGGCGTCAAGCAGCCTGCTGTGTTTCGTCGACGCGTGGAAGTACCAGTGCCTCAGGGCATCTTCTGGGCACGCTCGCTTTCATCATGGACCTCATCTATCGCTTTCCATCAGGCGTGATCGAGGTCAAGAGCTAGCCCATTCATAAATAAATAAATAAATAAAAAAAAAGTATATATATATATATTATTTTCTTATCTTAGGCCTTGCGCGCACTGCCTTGCGGTGGAACGCGGTGCGTTTTTTCTACCGTGCGGTAGAATAAACGCATTCACGGGGCCGCGCACTGCGGTGAAAAAACGCACGTTTTTAACCGACTTCAAAAAAAGAGGTTCTCATTTCGGGCGTGTTTTTTATTGTGTTTGTTACTTCGTATCTCCGTCATAATAATGATCCGATTTAAAAAAATATTGTTTTATGTGAAAGGATATCCTACTTTTCGATTAATACAATTGAAATTTTATCAAAATCCGTTCAGCTGTTTGGTTTTTAAATCCAAATAGTTTGAAAAATATGTGGAAAAATTATCTATTTATACTAAATTGCCCAACGATAGCGAAGACAAAGAGATGCCATGTATTTGTAGGCGATGAAGCCTTCGCTCTCTCTTAGCATATTATACGGCCGTATCCTCGGCGAAATTTATCAGAAACACAAAAAGTTTTCAATTATAGACTCACACGAGCAAGATGAAATGTCGTGGAATGTACATTTGGGATTCTGACCAATAAATGGCGAATATTACCTACACCGAGCCCTAGACGTGAAAATCAGTTTTTGTGAACGAATTATAAAAGCCTGCTGCGTATTGCATAATTACGTACGCAAACACGATGGGATCAGATTTCGTGATAAACTTTATGAGACTCAGTTAACACATTCAAAATAGGGTTTATTTTGCCAACTATTTTAATTCAGCAAGAGATTTAGTTGCATGGCAGTATGATAAAATTTAAATAGGTTCTGGTTAAATGTAATCGGTGTTTGTGTTCATACTCCTCCGAAACGGCTCGATCGATTTATATTATATTTTAACCGACTTCATAAAAAGAAGGAGGTTCTTTTTATGTGTATTTGGTAGGTATGAGAATAGGTCGTAAAGTATAGTATATAATCATGTTATTTCACAACGCTAAGAACACACATACAGGCGAAGCCGCGGGCAGCAGCTTGTATTTTAAATAAAGGTTACCTAACAAAAGGTAAAAAAAAAACATAGATTCGTCTCTAACATTACTTTATACATTCCTATCTCAAATCTGAGTAAAACAAAAAAAAACAGCTAAGTACAAATAAACTGATACACACTAATACACCTAATTATTTTGTTTAGGTACTTTAAGTTAGGTTAACCTTGATTATATCTACACTAACTGCCGCCCGCGGCTTCGCCCGCATGTATGCTAGCGCGGTATGAAATATGTACTTATACTTTACCACAGTAATATGTCGAAACGCTGCAAACCAACCATCTCATCGCTACCTACAGTAATCAAAACCTCTATCTACTTACTACAAAATCTTACTAGGTAGGTACTAACCTACCATTTTTATTAGTCTCATAGGTAATCATTTCACAATGATATTTCGTCTAATTCAATAATATATGTAAGTAGCTAAGCACACAAGTAAGTAGATCATAGCCTTGCCTAGGAAACTACCTAAGTACTTATTAGTTCTTTTTTAACCCGAGCGGGTACTTAGGTAGGTAGTTAACTCGTGTCGCTTTTTTCACCCGTTCTACTTATTTATTTATTAATCCAAGTATTTCACTCGGTGAAAAAAGCGAAATACCTACCTATTAAAAAAAAAGAAACCCATTACGTAGGTACTATTAGGTATTTAATAACTTTCGGAGTTTAGAGGCAATCTAAAATGTTATTCCGGGTGCGTTATTGAAGAATTCAAGCAACCAAAAAAGGCACATTATCTATAATTTCTCTATGTCATATTAAGGGGGATCCCTAAAGAGACCTCGCCATACATTTTTCAGGAGCTGTAATCTCCGTAAATAAACAGTTTCTGCAGAATAAAGCAAGTATAATGAGATTTTATAATGTATTGTGATCGCCTATCGCCCAAATTTTAGAAAAAAAACAGTCTTTCTATGAGAATTAGACCCAATAAAAAACGAAAAATCTTTACATGTGTGAGTGACCTGAATCGCGCCATCTGACAGAAATTTATAGAACCACCGAGAAAAAGTTCATTGCTGTTGTGTTACGAGTTTACGTGCGGTGAACATTTTAAGTAGATGGCGCTGTTCGAAAATTCGAACAAGCGCCAAGGTTATCGAGTGACGGACGCGGCGATGCGACGTTGCCATTCAAGACGCAATTTGGCAACAACGCGTGTTGCCAAATTGTTCCAGTCCATGCGTGATTGTGTGTCAAAATTGTGTTTCTAGCAAGTTAGCGCCGGCGCGCGGGTTTGCCCGCGGATTTTATATTTTATGATTGATGAAATGTTTTTTTTTAGGGAATGAGAAATAATGCTAGAAAGTGAAAACAATTATCTGCGATCTGCCTTTGGTTCACACAGATACAATACTAATGTTATTATTGTATTACTTATCTACTTTAAATAAATAGTGCCTACCTACCTAAAGATTTAAAAATCTTTCCACTGTATGTAAGTAGGTACTGATAAAACATTTTCTGACACGGTTAAGTACTAATTGGTTTGGGTTGAATCAAATCAGAGAAAAGAAGTTCATGTAGGTATACTTAGGGTACCTATACCTAAATCAGGCGATCAGCGTAGGCAAACTTACCTATTTTTTTCCTAGCTACCTACGCAATGGTCGTCCGTCTGTCGGTCCGTATGTCTGTCTGTCCGTCTCTGTCTGTCACCAGACTGTATTTCACGGACCGTGATAGCTACACAGTTGACATTTTCACAGATGATGTATTTTTTTGCATTTGTATCGCATGATTGTAATATTATAAGTCGCGTAAGATTGTATATTTACAAGTACCTACTTACTTATAATTTCTTCTAGATAAGACAAGTATTGTAAACTATTGAATTTGGGTGTGATTCAGTGTATTCGAAATTATTTCTTCTCAACACATCATCTGCCTAGCCCTTTCCCAACTATACCTACTGGGGTTGGCTTCCAGTCAAACCGGATTCAGCTGAATACCAGTATTTTACGTGGTGCGGCTGCCTACCAGACCTCCACAATCCATTATCTGTTCTCAACATAATCATAGATTATAGTCTAAAACATAAACAACATTTATTACAATCTTACGATGTTTGAAATTATCCGGTGACACATACGAGTACTTACATAGGTAGGTACCTACTCTAACCAACTAATACCAAGATATTCTAAGCTGATAACAACCCTTTGCTTTGCCATCTAAAACCATTCCACCAAAGAACGCCAGTAATCACACTAATCACTGAATGTTACGACTGTATCACCTAAAGAAAACATTCTTAGATCGCGACGAATAATTGCATAAATAATCTTTTATTTATTTAGTACCTACACGTCACAATTTATTTACACGTTAGGTACTATTTAGGTTCAGTCACATTACAACAACCTGTGTAGGTACAATATACCTTTATTACCATTAGATACGGGACTTAGTCACAGCAAGTGGTCCTACTCAACTAAGTGATTGCCCGTAGTTGGCACTCAGTCGCGCACGGAAAATCATTGATGTGACCTTCAGAATGATTGGCCAAAATGACCGATCAGCTTAAAAATATTACTAAGATCTAATACCTATTTGCCACTATTTGATACCTTTGTTTAAATAATTGGTACCTAAAAAATAACTGAGAAAATGAATTTAAAAAATGGGCAGTCATTCTGATGTCAGGATGGACTGCCGACATTTAGGATCTCCACGTAAAGGCTCAAAAATTTCAATTCGCCTTTACAAAAATTTAGTACCTATTTGATACCTAAACATACCTATATTTTTTCTAGATTTTTAAGGCAAAGAATTTTATTAGAGATTTATTGTTTAGGTACTATGAATAAATATACTTACCTAGTTCTACCCACATGTTAGCTTTTATCAGTATCTCGGAAATTGTTATTAATTAGTAGTACTTACCTAAACATAGGAAAGAAAAAATCTGTAATAAAATCTTTAATCTTTGCAGCTCAACAGTGTTTTAATAATACTAGGAATAAAAATAAGACACAGCACTCGTAAATACAGCCAAAAATGTTAATTTGTTGAAAATAACAAAAATATTTTATCGTTTGCTTCGCCATGTTTGTGAGAGCGAGATAGATATTAAAAACATGCGTGAGAGACACGATACGCACAATTCGCGAGTTGTTGAGAGATTTTGTAAACAACGCGCGACGACTAGTACCAGACCGAGGTTGCGTAAGGTTAGCAACACAAATTTCTTCAAACATATTAATAGTTTTTTATTATTATTGTTTTACCAACCATGATTATTTAAATTCAAGTCAATTTTATTAATAATTGATAACAGTTATGTTTTATGCAACAGGTACTTATTTAAAAAAAATGTTTTATAAGACAAAGTCTAGTTTTTAGTACCTAATTGTTAGTGCAGAATCACTACTTCACTATATTTAGTTATCTTTATTACGCGACTGTGGCAAAGCAAACGGTTATGATTTCAAGGCTTCCTCGTAACTCCCAAACTGCACGTCATGTGCAGCCATATTCTTTATTTATTTATACATAAATGCATAATGGTGATACTTAAGGCTCTTTTTTATTCAGGTTTCCTAAAGATGAATTAAGGAGACAAAAGTGGCTTGTTATTGTCCGAAAACAAAGGCAGAAGTAAAGCTTTAGTAACCTTGCGCGATCGAGCGAACAATATTTCTTTTTTTAAGTACCTCAAAATAATTAATGTTTTTTATTTTATTTGCTAACGCTACCACATGCCATGTCATTCATAATCGTAAACATTCGTAAACATTCGGCAGCTAACGCGATTTCGCTCTCACGACAGCGCCGTCTCCTATCTCTATCCTTGTCTATCGGTAACAGTAGGTTGCGACTAGGGAATGCAATCTCGTCTCGCCGAGATCCCGATCTCGCGAGATCCCGGCCATATTTTACGAGATTGTATCTCGTCAAATTTCGTACGAGATCTCGCGAGATAACGAGATCGACAAATGCAGCGTGACGACGATGAAGGCTTCGATATTGAAGACACTACAATGCCTCTTTCTGCCGTCTCCGCGGAAAAAAATATCACACTTCATGAAAAGCTGCAAAAATCGCTGAAAGCACTGAAACAGCCCACTGCTCGCTCAACAAATTCTACAACAAATACTTTAGACATTTTAATAAAAAAAGAAATGAATTTGTACGAAGCTGGTGGAGTAAGAGGGGAACTTTTAAACTTCGTACATAACTGCCTCTCAACTGTGGTTCCCACAAGTGTTGAGGCAGAACGAGCTTTTTCAGCAGCAGGGTATTTGGCATGCAAAATCAGAAGTCGTCTGTCAGATGATACTCTCGACATGATGTGTTTTTTGAGAAGCCATTTTCAGACAAACTAACTTGCCTTTCCGTACCTTGATAACTTCATCTGAGTTCTACTTTAAACTTCTTTTATTTGATTAATACGATCTCACAACATTTATTTAAGAACTTGTGAAGTTAAGTTTTTGTTTTGTTGTATTTATTTACCATAAGTAATGTTTCTATTACTCTTAATTATTGAAACTAAAGTAATAATTTACAAAAGACTAAATATAGATAATTATTGTTTTGTTACCAATATTGTAAGAATTTGAACTGATTAGCTACAGTAGGTATAATAATTATAGACATCAACAAATGTTATTAGAGTTAGAGACAAAATAATAAGTACTCTGTTGATTTTTTAAATAAAACTTACATTATTTTTATAACTAAGCAACGCAGTTTCTATTTAATTACATATCATGTCAATTACTAGTTCTTAAAACAAGCATTTGTTTATGTTTTAATTGCGATTCTCCCAATCTCGCGAGATCCCGTAATTTGCGAGATCTCGCGAGACTGGGTTTTGAGTCTCGCGAGATCTCGCTAGGCGGAAATCTCGTACGAGATTGCATTCCCTAGTTGCGACTGTGATGACACTGATCACAGATGTGTGAGTTTCGGTGCATAGTCGTACGCCGAGCCCATGTTTACTGATTGCGATGTTAGAGCGTAACATGCAATGTTTATTACCCAAAATAATTTATCTGAATAATTTGTTATGGTGAAAAGGGATACCTTTTCACCACCAAATCCGATAGGATATCGAGCCTAGAAACAAAAATATGCATAGACCAATAATTATATTATTATTAATATTTGAAAATATTAGGTTTGGTAAGGATAAAGAAAGATAAAAAATAATTAAAAAATAAATACAACTATTGAGATTTGAACCCACACCAAGCCTAATGAAAGGCAGTCTCTAAACCGACAGTCTATTTGTACGGTTGATAATTGTTTCAAATAGCCGACCTTATTTATGTCAAGGTTTTTAGCTGCTCAGCTTCCCGAAAGTATAGCGTGATGATAATCATTGCTAAGGTTATATTAATAAGAAATAGATTGGAATATAACAATTTGGTCCTCTGGACATTTTAATTTCCAACCATTTTTGAATAAAACGACATCTAGTAGGGTCGAAAGTTACTACTATTTACTTTGCATGTGTGTGTAAAGAGTAAATTCATGCGGCTAAATCTTTATTCTGCTGTAATCTTTGTATGGTAGCAGTTAACAAGCATAGTGATTATCTAAAAAAATCAAGTTAATGCCCTAGGTGTCGCCTATAATAAAGTTGTCTATTAAAACTTTCTATGTTAGGTGTAAAAATTGAAAATGTTCGAAATTGTGGATGTGTTGCCATCTAGCGACAAAATGGCAGTGAGAGCATTCATCCATTCACCTTAAGTAAGAACTTGTAGGTAAGTACTTATTTCAATAACATAATCACAAGTCGCACGCTTACTGCTTACAAAATCATCACACCGTTCGATCGCCACTGCGGCGCATTCGCAACTAGTTGTGTCTTGAGTTCACCCTGAACTCGAGGCGCGTACAGTTCGAGTCAAATAATTGTGCCCCTCTGAGGTTGGCTGCGAGTGGCTGCGTAGTAGTCAAAGACTATAATAGTATACTGGCTAGTAGTCAAAATTACGAACAAACTACAACTGTGCATGCGTGGGGTGGGGATTATGGCGGCGCGATTTTATGTCTCAGTCGCTCGTTTACGTTTGATGCATGCTTGCGTGCCGCTTGCTCCCGTCTACGTGGCTGCACCTGCGCGATCTTTGCAAATGGCTAACTTCAGAGGGGCACAGTTATTTGACGCGAACTGTAGGTACGACTCGCGTTCCGACCGTTTGTATGAAGATAGAATAGGTACCTACTGTAGATATTTTTGAGTGTCCGTGACTTTACGAACTATTCTCATACCTACCAAACACACATCATTTCATAAAAATCGGACGAGCCGTTTCGAAAGAGTAGGTACGAACACAAACACCGTTACACAAGATTTTTATATTTTAGATTATAGCTCGAATACCTATTGTTATTATAAAAGATTTTAACCTAAGAAATTAAAAACGAATTGTTAAACTTACTTATGGTTTTCTTTCTGATAAAGTTAAGTCGCTCCAATTATAAATAACAATATCATAAACTTCCTCCCACATCCTTGTCTTGAATACTCTGTCCGAATATTCAGGTACATGTTTCTTCCATATTGCTGGTCTGACTCCGATTGCATTAATTGAAAGTTCAATGTCAATATTTGCGATCGACACTCGCGCCGCCAGCACCGGTGAAACACCAGGTAACGACATATCTGTGCCACGTACCAACAGCAACTGCACAACCTATTTGGTATGTGTGTTGATGAGCGATCGGCTGCTGCGCTGCGTGTCGCGGGTTCGATTCCCGCACGGAACAAATATTTGTATGGCCTACAGATAGTTGTTCTGGGTCTGGCTGGTTGTGTATGTCACTTTGTATGTTTGTAAACGCACCCACGATACAGGAGAAATTCCTAGTGTGGGGCAACGTTTTATAAAAAATAAAAAAAAACTGAGTGTGTCTCAGTGCCAATGTTGCCAACTGCTACCTTTAGTCAGTAGTTAGACAGTTTGCGCCAACTGCTACCTTTAGTCAGTAGCTAGACAGTTTGTAAAAAATTGCTAAATAGCCAAATTTTTTGACCCAATAAAATTGCTAAAAGTAGCTGATCGCTACTTAGTACTTACTACATAGTAGAAAGGGAGGTAACAATATGTGGTCAAATTATAATCACGTTTTGCATATATTAAGTCAAACACAGAAGTAAAAAAATCAGTACCTACTTATAATTATTTTTAAGATAAACGTAGCAGGTAATTAAAATTAATCTAATAATAACAATACCGTTAATCAATTAATGTAACTGAAGAGGAAGATGTCGATGGCTGAGGTTCATTATTGATCTTTGAGTTGGAGTATTTTCCTACAATAGGTAGGTACCCATTTTCTTAAACTGTATTTATTTTGGCTAAACGCAATTAAGTATAGCAACATTTATCACTTTTCAAAAACATTCAATGTCATTTAAAAAGTTTCTAGAAATGTAGCTAAAAAATATAGCTACAAGTTTTATTAAATAGTAGCGCCTGACACCGAAAAATAGCCAGATCTAGCTATGAAGTAGGCATCACTGCGTTTATTTCACCGCAGTGCGCGGCGCTTCATAGATCTCTATAGGATACAAAAATATTTGCGGTAGATTCACCGCAAATTTGCAGCGAGAGGATAATGGTTACTCCACCGCATGCCTTTTTTTCACCGCAGTGCGCGCACTTCTATGACACTCCATACTTCACAGATTGTGCGTTTAAAAAACGCAAGGCAGTGCGCGCTAGGCCTTATTGATCTTACCTAGCGACTCCTTATACTTTTCGACATACAAAATCCCGTAAGAAATCGTTTCTTAGTGCTCCCCTAACTAAAGAAAACGGCAGCTGAAGAACAAGTCCAACAACAGCCCAATAACAACACGTCAATCATCGTCACTGGAAATGGCTCTCGACGTGTAGAATAACCCTTGTCTTCCTCTTGACAGCTACTGTTATACTCCGTAAGGTCCCTGGAGTGTCATATCACCAACTTCTCAACTACGTACTGTTATAAATAATTGTCTGTTATAGCATTAAAAAGTAGCATATGTCTTTCTCCATATCCCAGGCTACATACCTGCCAAATTTCATGACGATCCGTTCAGCCGTTTTAGCGTGAAAGCGTAACAGACACACAGAAAGACGACAGAGTTACTTTCGCATTTATAATATTAGTAGAGAAGTAGGGATTTCTTGACACAATGATCCACTGAAGATGACATGACAAACTTTTATATTTACAAATATTTACAGTTTTTATTTACAATGTTTACAGTTATAAGATCAAATTATTGTTAAGGTATTTTTAGATGCATGTTTTTTTTTACACAATGAAATTTTACATTTCCCCCAACTGGGTTTTTATTGTTATGTTTACTTTACAGATGTTGAACCTTTTACACATTGTTATTTTAGAAGCTTAGTCAAATAAGTAGTTTGAGATTTCAAATGTTACATGTGAGGTTTAGTAATACAACTTCTTCATTTGAGATTTTAAGTAAAACCTGAGATCAAAATTATGTCAGATCCAGGAGGTAGTTCATGAAGGACATTCCTTCAGTAATGTCCTTGGTGGGCGGTATGTTTAGAACCATACCAGTTCAAAACCCGCTCACCAAAACCTTAGTTCAATAAGAGTTGTAAATTTTGTGACTAGATGGCGTTGACGTCGAGTTAGAAGTCGGTGTTAAGATTCTCCGCTGTTTAGTTAGGGTCATGTCAATAAAGTTCATTATAAGACCAAAAATCAGATCAGTATATTGTATTGGTTGTTTCATTTACACTCGACCTTACATATATATAGTTATAGATCAAAACCTCAAGTACTGGATGACCATCCTCGGCGTCCGGTACTTAACATGATGAACAAAAAGTTCACAAGTGTGACACTGACAGGTGTGGACGCGTTCATTTAGATTTTTTAAATAAATAAGTGCAAAGTAGTGTGTGTTTTTACGTTGTGCTACTGTGGCTGGCTTGATTGTTAATTCGATTAAGGCCACTTAACAATGCCAAAGGCACATCGTACTCCCACTTCGGTGGAAGTGGAGGAAGCCCAGTCTTCTGATAAGTCAGCTTCGGATGTGAAGGGTAAACAAACACCTGCTTCGAGATGGGTTGGAACACGACAGGGTAAGAAGAAACGCAGTGAGGAATCAGATAGTGATTCTTCAATCACTCAAGAACCTAGACGGCACAAAACAGCATGCTGTTCTCCTAACAGCCTGCATGTTACACTGACAGCTGTTCAAAAGGAGGTCCAAGCAATGAATTCTCTTCTGAATTCGATTAAGGAGGAACAAGACTCACGGTTGTTATTGCTGCAAAAGGATGTGTCGGTCATTAAGTTCGAAATAGGTGAGCTAAAAAAATCCAATATTGAGTTCGAAAAAACATTGCAGTTCCTAAGTGTCAAGTATGATGAAATGGAGACATTCAAAAAAGAATCTATAGAAAATAACAAGGCAATGGAAAACAAATATAAAGATCTAATTCAGCGAAATATCAATTTAGATAAATGCAACAAAGCGCTAGAAGAACGAATCGGATATCTTGAACAGAAAGAATTGACCAAAAACATCGAAATAATGAACTTAAAGATGCAAGAAGGAGAAAAAACTGTTGATGTGGTAAAAAAATGTGCTGAGATCTTAAAATTAGATAAAACCGAAGTAGAAAGTGCATGGAGGGTAGGATCCGAAAAGAAAGAGGTACGGCCCATAGTTGTGACACTGCGTACAAAGGCGGCGAGAGTGGAATGGCTCAAAAGTCGTAAGTCACAAATCACCAACCACATGATATTTAACAACAATGACTCATCACGAATCTTCATAAATGAGCATATAACCCGGCAAAACAGGCAACTATTGTGGGCGACAAAGACTAAACTTAACGAAACCTATAAATATATATGGATTCAGGATGCCAAAATTTTAATTAAAAAAAGCGATACTGAAAAAAGAATCTACCATATTCGGAATGAGGGTGACATCGAAACATACGTACAAAAAGACAAGATCTAATATAATCTCAACACCATGTGGAACTGTTAAATAAGAGTGACAATCAATAAAGCTAGATCATGGCGATAAACTTAGATCTACAACCACAACTACAGGATATTGAATATATTAAATTCACAGATATTAAAAAATGGTCTACCTACATAAACACGACCGAAACTAAAATACAAATCATCCACATAAACATTTGCTCCATAAGAAAACATTTTAAGCAACTGCAGGTACTTCTACAAAATATATTGAATCAGCTGGATG
This sequence comes from Melanchra persicariae, assembly GCA_947386135.1. Lineage (NCBI taxonomy): Eukaryota > Metazoa > Arthropoda > Insecta > Lepidoptera > Noctuidae > Melanchra > Melanchra persicariae. The sequence goes on from OX376660.1 coordinate 7,520,729, forward strand.
TGTTGTGTCTTACAGAAATTAATATAAGACAGGATGAAGTCTCTATGTACACGATTGATGGTTTCAATATGTTTTCACAAACGCGAGAAAAAAAACGAGGAGGAGGCATACTTGTTTATGTGAAAAATAGTCTTCAGTTCAGTCCACAACAAAACTATAATGCATCGACGTTTGAGTTGATACACGGCCGCCTTTCTAAGAATGTCTACAACGCTTATCTATTGGTAATCTACAGGCCACCGCACACAAATAAAAGTATTTTTACGAAAGAAGTAGAAAACATTATTCGACCGCTACCCATGAACACTGACATTATACTAGTAGGAGACTGCAACATCAACTTGTTAGTGAGTTCACTGGATTCTTCGGCAAACAGATATTTAAATACGTTAGCAGATTTGGGACTACACTGTGGCATTCAAGACATAACGCGCGAGGCGGTCGTCGGACAGAAGCGAGTGGCGTCATGTATTGACCACGTCTTCATGCGAAATGCGAGTGGGCCGAGTGGCGGGGCGAGCGACGTTCACGCGTACACGCTCACGAGCCAGGTAGCCGATCACTATCTAACGGGAATCTCAGCTGTTATTGATAATACGCAAAGCGTGTTAGATACGGACCCCTAATGGATATCGCCGACCCTGCACATTCCTACATGTTTACGCCGACCGCATAGAAACTGCAGCGATGACGTCCGTCCAGCCACGAGTCGCCGACGCAGCAAATTCCATCAGTAGCAATAAGTTATTTTTAAGTATTTTTCTGTCATTCCATATTCTTACATCGAATAGGTTTCACCAACTTAATTGTAGTAATTTCTTATAATTAAATTAGTTTTAAAATCACTTTGGTTTTTTTTCGATCCACCGTCTGCAGTTTACGTAATTGGCGCAGTCGGTAGGATACTCGCGGGCCGGTTCGCGAATCGCGTTAGAGTCATCTCTTATCGACCACCACGATCGCGAGTGACCCGGGCGGCTATCATCACGCCACGAGTATCCGGAATCTACGGTAAAGCTGCGGAGCCGCGTGGGGAATCCAGACATCGATTCACGGAGAAGAACCAGAGATGAAATATATGTAAGTACACTAGAATCTTTCTCGTGTTGCTTCCTCTCTATTCCTAGTTACTTTTATGTCCAAGATTTTTCATCACGAAGGATCTAATCGTCAGGAACCTGCATCGCGACAGGCTCGCCGACATTTAGTAGATATTAGTAGAGACTTGGATAGTGAATTAGATTTAAATTTAAATAGTTTATTTGAACCTAAAATGCCTTATGACCCCGACGTAATTTTCAAGGCCTTACGCCTTGTGCCTGATTTTGACGGAAACCCCAATATATTGACGAGGTTTATTAACATCTGTGACCGCATAGTATCACAGTATGCAAGTGCTGAGCCAGGTAGTGAGCTAGGCAATCTGTGTCTTTTGAATGGCATCTTAAACAAGATAACAGGGCCTGCCGCATCCACCATCAACTCAAATGGCATTCCTGAAACTTGGGCGGGTATTAGATCAGCCCTAATTAACAACTTCTCAGACCAGAGAGACGAAACAGCCTTATACAATGACCTCTCGTTGGCTACGCAAGGTAATAGGACCCCGCAGGAATTTTACGATCAATGTCAAACCCTGTTTAGTACACTTATGACTTATGTGACGTTACATGAGACCTTACAAACGACTATTGAAGCGAAACGGACACTTTAGAAGAAAGTGACAATGCAGGCTTTCGTACGCGGACTAAAAGAACCCTTAGGCTCACGTATACGTTGCATGCGTCCAGAAACCATAGAAAAACTAGAGTTCGTGCAGGAAGAACTAAATATTATATACCTGCAGCAACGCAATGATGCCCCAAAGGCTCAAACTGCTCAGAGCGCACCCAAAATCTTATTTAAACCTCCTTTAATGCCTGGCGTGCCGTTTAACGCGTTAAATGTTCCACGACCCCCAGTACCTAACTGGCCTGCCCCAGTAGGACAGCGTGGCTACCAACCCCAGCCTCAGGCCTTTAAATTTAACATGTCCAATCAACATCAAAATCGTATGCCTACTCGAACCCAACAAATGTTCCGCGCACCACTACCAAACTACAATCCACAAAGTAACGTTTTTAAATTACAACAGAGGACTAATCCACCGCAAAATTCGGGTCCGAAACCTATGAGCGGTGTTCAACATTTTGTTCCGAAACCATTACCGATGCCAGGGCATGATTGGCAACGAAACGGGAACCCACCACCGGGTAACTATTTTAAGACGCGTGAGTTAAACTTCAGTGAACTCGCTTTACCTGATAGTTCCTATTATTCTGCTGACTATTACTATGAACCAGTATATGACTACTATACGGACGGTAATGACTGTTACATTGTTTGTGACTTTGACTACAACACTAATATGACTGATTGCAATTTGACTACAATTCCCGACAATCAAGTAGCAGTTGAGGCTGAGCCACAACCAGGCCCTAGCAGTGCAAATCAGAAACCGAACCAAAATTTTCAGTCGGACCAGAAATCCAAAGAGCAAAAATAGACCTTAATTTACAGACCCAAAGACAGTTACCCTACATAGAGATTTCTTGCCCTCCTTTAAAATTTTTGATCGACACTGGCGCTAACCAGTCTTTTATAAGTCCCGAGGCTGTACAAAAGTTTTTCTACAACTATCCTCTCAACTATGACCCTTTCGAAGTTACAAATGTACACGGCGTTAGCAGAAATGACTATTCCATAACGCTACCGAGTTTTAATGAATTCAACGAAGCCGATAGTGTAAAATTGTTCGTTTACCGTTTTCACGATTACTTCGACGGCTTAATAGGATTAGACTTATTATCCAAATGGGAGGCTAAAATAGATTTAAAAGATTTCCAATTAGTAACGCGTACTGCTACGAACCAAATTAAAGTATACAACTCACGCAATGTTAACCTTTATGAGGATATGATCCCTGCTAAAAGTTCTAAATTAGTCAAGATACCCATAAATGCCCCGGATGGCGACGTTTTAGTAAATGAACAAGTCTTTTGTAATTGTATCATCCACGAGTGCCTTACCACTGTCATTAATAGTCGTGGATATGTGGAGTTAGAAAATCCAACACCAAATGACGTTATATTCTCTTTAGACCAACCAACTCATGCAGAACTGTTCAACGTTAAGTGCACGCAAATGAAACAACTGAATCGCGTTGACGACGTACTATCGCGTTTACGTACGGACCATCTTAACCCAGAGGAAAAAGCTAACCTCTTAACTCTTTGCTCTCGCTATGCAGATATCTTCTACATTGATGGAGAACCATTGACATTCACTAACAAAATTAAACATCGTATAAGAACAATAGATGAAATACCCGCATACACCAAAAGCTATAGATACCCCTTTGTTCATCGGGAAGAAGTCAGGGACCAAATTTCCAAAATGCTAGAACAAGGCATAATAAGACCTTCTGATTCCGCATGGAGCTCACCCATATGGGTTGTTCCAAAAAAAATTGACGCCTCTGGAAAGCAGAAATGGCGTATTGTAGTTGATTTTCGTAATATAAACTAAATGAAAAAACAATAGACGACAAATATCCCATACCAAATATCAGTGACGTCCTTGACAAGTTAGGCAAGTGCCAATACTTTACAACCCTAGATTTGGCAAGTGGTTTTTATCAAGTAGAGATGGACCCCCAGGATATACCGAAAACAGCATTTAATGTGGAACACGGGCACTTTGAATTCCTTAGAATGCCCATGGGACTAAAAAATTCACCGTCCACCTTCCAACGAGTTATGGACAATGTCCTAAGGGGCCTTCAGAATAACATCTGCCTCGTGTATCTCGATGATATTATAGTTTACAGCACATCTCTTCAAGAGCACATGGAAAATTTGGAAAAGGTCTTCCAAAGACTTAGAGAGTCTAACTTCAAAATTCAGATGAACAAGTCCGAATTCCTGAAACTCGAAACTGCATACCTGGGACACATCATTAGTGGAGACGGCATTAAGCCGAACCCTGACAAGATTTCTGCAATTCAAAAATATCCAATTCCAAAGACCCCTAAGGAAATCAAACAATTTTTGGGACTTCTAGGTTATTACCGAAAATTTATCCCGGATTTTGCTCGAATCACGAAACCTCTTACCCTATGCCTAAAAAAGGGTAGTAAAATAAACTTCAACCCCGAATATGTCAATGCCTTTGAAACCTGTAAGACTTTACTAACCAACGACCCCATTTTACAATACCCAGACTTCAAAAAGGAATTTAATCTTACAACAGACGCTTCGAATTTCGCCATTGGTGCAGTTTTATCCCAAGGACCTATAGGTTCCGACAAACCCGTCTGTTACGCCTCTCGCACACTTAACGAAAGTGAGCAAAATTATAGCACAATTGAGAAAGAGTTGCTCGCCATAGTCTGGGCCACGAAATACTTTAGACCTTACCTCTTCGTTAGAAAATTTAAAGTACTGACTGACCACAAACCCCTGCAGTGGATGATGAGTTTGAGGGAACCCAATTCGCGACTGACCAGATGGCGACTCAGACTAAGTGAATATGACTTTACTGTAGTGTACAAAAAAGGAAAATTTAATACCAATGCTGATGCTCTCTCCCGTGTAGAAATCCATAACGAAGAAGTAGATGAGATTAACTCATTGATCGAAAATATAAAGAACCTCAGATCAATGATTAACAACCCAGCGGAGACTCCACCTCCACCAGACGATCCCTCGACTGGCACCGACTCATTGATCGAAGACACTAACGATCTCAGATCAATTATCAACAACCCATCGGAGGCACCTCCCCCATTAACAAACTCCTCGACCGATACCGTGCATACCAGTAATGAGCACCCAATACTAGAGATCCCCATTACAGACGAACCCCTTAACAAATTTCATCGACAGATTTGTCTCACTATAGTAGGTGACATAAAACGCCGACCAACAGTAACAAAACCATTCGAAAATCATACTCGAATCGCAGTCCAAATTTCGGAATCCAATCTAGAGAGCGACATAATTAATGCTGTCAAAGAATACGTGAATCCAAAAGTCAAAACAGCTATCTTGATTAATCCACCCTTAGCCATGTACTCAATAATACCCATTATACAAAATAAATTTAGAAGTTCCTCACTTAACCTAGTATTAGCTAAAATAGAACTCGAGAATGTTAAAGAATACCTCAGACAACAAGATATTATTAGACATTACCACGACGGTAAAACAAACCACCGTGGCATAAATGAATGTTACCTAGCTCTCTCACGAAAATACTATTGGCCGAAAATGAAAGAACAAATCACCAAGTTCATTAATGAGTGTACCATATGTGGTCAAGCTAAATACGACAGAAATCCAATAAAACCTCAATTTAACATAGTACCCCCAGCTACCAAACCACTTGAAATCATTCATATGGACCCCTTTACAGTTCAGAACGAAAAATATGTAACTTTCATTGACGTTTTCACGAAATACGCCCAAGCGTATCATCTGCAAGATGGTACCGCCATTAGCATTATACAAGCACTACTGCGTTTCTGTACCCATCATGGACTACCTCTGACCATTATCACTGATAATGGCACTGAATTCACGAACCAACTTTTCTCCGAATTTATACGTCTTCATAAGATAATCCACCATAAAATATTACCTCATAGCCCAAATGACAATGGCAACATTGAACGTTTTCACTCAACCTTATTGGAGCACATTCGAATTCTAAAGCTGCAAAATAAAGACGAACCGGTAATTAATCTTATGCCATACGCCGTCATAGCATATAATAGCTCTATCCATAGCTTTACGAAGTGTAGACCTTTTGACTTAATGACCGGACATTTCGACCCCAGAGACCCAATCGACATAGACCTGACTGAGCACATCTTACAACAATATGCGCAGAATCATAGACAACAGATGAAGCAAGTTTACAAAATTATCAATGACTCATCTCTTGCAAACCGTACAGCTCAAATTATTAATAGGAACAAAACTCGTGAGCCGGAAGTAGAATATGCCCCTCAGCAACAAGTTTTTATAAAAAACCCCTTTGCCAGTCGCCAAAAAGCAGCACCACGTTATACACAGGATACAGTACTCGCCGATCTGCCTATACACATATATACCTCCAAAAAACGAGGCCCTGTAGCCAAAGCACGGCTGAAACGCGTCCCTAAAACAAACCAATTGTTACAGGATCCTGCTACTACTGACAATCCATGCGACTCACCCTCAAGAGATAAGACTTGAGACTTTAGCCGATGGACCAGGACTGTTACCTTACAGATTAGGACCGACCAGACTAACTACACATTACCACTCATTCATACAGTACATACAATTAAGCGATATAGAAGGTAAAATAAATTCCGTACAGACGCAACTAAAGACTTTCAGAACTAAACTTACTAATGAGACTTACATGCTTTACGAATACCAGATTGACTACCTTACTAAAAAACTTAGCAAAGTACTACAACAAGTAAAATCCCTGGAACCTGTTAGAGTCAAAAGAGGTCTTGTAGATGGCCTTGGGTCAGTAATAAAAAGTATTACTGGCAACTTAGACTATCTGGATGCCCTGAAATACGACGAGGCGATTAAAACTCTACAAAACAATGAAAACAAAATAGTATCAGAATTCAATAACCATGTCAGCCTAAGTAAAGAATGGATGTCCCAACATGGTACCATCCTAGACCAAATAACAAGAAATCAGGAAATAGTTAACGCAACGTTAGAACTACTTTTAGAGAAAACTGCTTATACAGATTACAGCCTAATAAAATTTGCAAAGTTTGCTCAAATTTTAGGAATCATAACCAATAATGTAGAAGATTTAATGCTAGAGATAATCAGGTTAGAAAATATAATGGCGTTTATACGTGCATCTAGCACCCATCACTCTATGATAGACATAGAAGTGTTAGGATCTATGATAGACAAATTAAAATCAATATATAACCGCGATCAAATTTTAAATTTAGAATTACGAGAATATTATAATCTCATAAAACCAGGTTCCTACTTTATTGACAAGAGAATAGTAATAATATACAGTTTTCCTATAGTCTCTAGGGACCTTTACGATTTATACAGACTATCCATTGTACCTAACAAGAAACAACTTGCCCTTATTCCTTCCTCCCCCTATATAGCAACAAACGAGAAATCATTCGTGTACATAGAGGCTGAATGCCCGAAGTACAGTAGCATCCATCTATGTGAAAAGAAGACAAGTCATCAAATCCGGACGATGCCCGACTGTATCCAAGAGCTCATCATCAACCAGGATCTAGAAGACACCTGCCAATTCACCAGGATTTCACTCTCCAAACAAGCAGTAGAAAAACTGGACGACCAACACTACGTTATATCATTGCCCCAACCGACTAAAGTACAGTTAGCCTGCGGCAGAAAAGACTTTAATATTCTACAAGGAAGTTACCTCGTCACCATACCCATGGACTGCTATCTGGAAACAACAGAATTCACAATCATCAACGACACCAACGAGATAAAAGGACAGCCGATAAAATTATCAAAAATCCCTTATAACGACATGAACCAAACAACTGATTCCACTCGCATCATCGGCTTTAATTCAGTCAACTTGGAAGAACTTCACAGCATCCAGAACAAAGTACTGCTAGAAAGACCTATCCAGATCGACAAGACTCAGCCAGTTGTCCTTTATCACACAACCATACCATTTTACATAATTGTACTATGCGCAACCATACTTATCATTTTGGTAATAAGCCGCAGATACAAATGCTGGAAACTCAGAGCAAGCAATGAAGAAAAGCAGCAAACCCTTAAGATACATGCGTATGAAGATGTGACCCGGAAACGAGATGAGCTCCCAGCAACATTTTCTCTCAACATGAGCAAATAGTTGCTGTTCTGCGGATGGAGGTGTTAGATACGGACCCCTAATGGATATCGCCGACCCTGCACATTCCTACATGTTTACGCCGACCGCATAGAAACTGCAGCGATGACGTCCGTCCAGCCACGAGTCGCCGACGCAGCAAATTCCATCAGTAGCAATAAGTTATTTTTAAGTATTTTTCTGTCATTCCATATTCTTACATCGAATAGGTTTCACCAACTTAAGTGTAGTAATTTCTTATAATTAAATTAGTTTTAAAATCACTTTGGTTTTTTTTCGATCCACCGTCTGCAGTTTACGTAATTAGCGACATAACATACGTGAGTAAAACGAGGTACGACAACAAAGCTGTAAGAGATAAATTAAATAGAGTAGAGTGGGCATCTTTGTTGCAAATACAAGACCCGAACGAATTATACACAAATATGTTCGCAATTTTTAGCGATATTTATAATAGCTCTAAAATCGATAACACGGTGTGCCCTAAACGCAAAACACAGCCGTGGGTTACGGAAAAGTTACGTATGCTTATAGAAGACAAAGATATCCTATTTAGACAATGGAAAAGTGATCCTAAAAATAATAATAAACGTTTATTGTACACTAGGTGTAGAAATAAGACACAGAAGCTTATAAATATGGCCAAAAATAAAAGTAGGCGTGAAACAATAATTAATTGTAAGGGCGACATGCGAAAGATATGGAGTAATTTAAATAGCTGGCTGGGTAGGTCAAAACTAGGTGTAGATTCTGTAATCGAGAAACATTTACTTAAAAATGAAACTTTGCAAAATATTTGTAACAATTTTTGTGAAACCTTTACGAAAGAAATCGATATTATTAAACATAAATGTCAACATAATTTTTTGGCCAGGATGAGCTATGTGAATAACTGTAATGTAAGTTTTAGATTTCAAGAGGTCCTACCAAAAGACGTAAAATCTGTTATAGAAAAACTAGACTGCAACAAGTCGCCGGGGTCGGATGGTATTAGAATTAGAGATTTAAAAGATATTAAAGAACAAATTTATAGCTTATTTTATCAATATCAGTATTAAAAAATCTCAATATCCTGAGGAACTTAAAAAGTCTATTATAAGGCCCATATATAAACAGGGATCTCATCAGGATTATAGCAATTATAGACCTATAGCAATACTTAATACGTTAAATAAAATTGTAGAAAAAATTATAGTTAAGCAACTCACAAACTTTTTAGAAAACCACAACATTTTAAACGAGGTCCAACACGGTTTTCGAATAAATAGAAGTACTGATACTGCACTTGAGAAATTCACAGATGAAGTCAATAATCATCTTAACGAAAAAAAACTAGTTATGGTTATATTTATAGACTTCAAAAAAGCTTTCGATACTTTAGACCACGGCGGCTTGCTGCAGGCTATGAATGAATGTGGTATTCGGTACTTAGACCAAAGATCACTTAAAGTATGTGTTGGTGGAACTGAAAGTGTGCGGGGTGACATTAAATTCGGCGTTCCAACCGGTTCAGTGTACGGGCCATTAGGATACATTGTGCATGTTAACAGTATGTCTAATGTATTAAAAAAATGTAAGGCATTCATGTATGCTGATGATACTTGCCTGGTATATAGTCATAATAATATTGACCTAATACAGCGAGATATGCAAAACGATTTTGACAACATAGTTCAGTGGGCACATGACAATGGCATTATAATTAATATTAGTAAAACTAAGTGCATGCTTATTCACTCGCCATATCATAAAAACAAAAATAATTCTTGGACAGTGGGAGTGAAAGGTCATTCGTACGAATGTCTGCATGACAACAAACTGAATTGTCAATGCTCATATTTAGAAACAGTAACTTCATACAAGTATCTAGGTTTAGTCATAGATAACACATTCACTTGGAACCTGCATGTCAACAACGTCTGCAATAAGCTAAGATCCATTTTGGGTAAATTAAAGACACTTAAATATGCTGTCAACAGAAAAGTATTGTATACCTTATATTATGCACTGGCTGACTCAGTGATTGAATATGGGTTGGGTGGATATGGGTTTGCGTCCCCTACACATATGAATAAAATCAAAATGTTGCAGATACGGCTACTTAAACTGCTTATAGATAAAAAAACAAAAAAAAGCTTAAATAAAAATTATGAAAAACTGTTTAATATTTGTAAAATACTCCCGGTTAATTTCAAAAGTAACGTAAAAATCTTGACTGAACAATTTAATAATGAACTTCACAAGGAGGAACGTAAACATATGTACCCAACTCGTTTATCTAAAAAGAGGACACTTGTTGTTCCTAAAGTCACAAACTACTTTGGTAAGCGCACAAGGAAGTATATAGTACCATCGTTAGTGAATAAGTTACCCCCACAGTTGATATCGCATGTCAAATATAAGTACCAACTTAAAAAGGTTCTTAAAAAACACTACCTGTCATTGTGTCCATAGCAATTTTCCATTTACTGTGAACTCCACTGTTATAACTGTAAATCTAATCACATCTACTGTAAACTCACCTTCTATTGTTTTTTGTTAGCTAGTATGTAATTAAAATCGAAATTTGTTATAATCATAAATTATTGTGAAACGAAAATAACTGCCGACAAACTGTTTTGCAGTTTGGCAGACTTTTTATATTTTATTGTTTAACAGATTTTGAATAAATAAATTAAAAAAAAAAAAAAAGTGTTGTTCGTACATAATGTCGTAACAGAAAGCGGAATTACCGAAGTGACAAAATTACAGAGAGCGGGTGGCCGAATTTTGTGAACATCTGTTAGATGTTCACAAAATTCGGCCACCCTCTCTCTAAGATGCCCCGGGCCGTCGCAATCTTGGCCTATGAGTAAAAACACAATTGGCCTTGTAACTAAAACAACGCAACAGTCTGGTATCTAAAAGCTCTCGTCGGAGTTACCGGGCTGGAGTATCGCAAAAGAGAAGATCTCTTCTCTTTGAAACGGAAATTGGAAATCATCAAATGACTTCGTCTCTTACTGACTAAAACCCATCCGTGTTCATCCAAATGCCCTTTGCGTTCCAGAGCTGCGGTGACTCTTTCGAACAAATTCCGCAACCTTGACAGAACGCTAGAGGTGATAATAGTGAATTTATATGTAAGAATCAAACAAACAGTTATTTTAGCATAAATTTCGAGACGATTAGTGATTCATAATTATGTGTAAAAAAGTTAACATTTAATTTTATCTATAATTATTATTTATAGCTTCTACCAGCGTCTTCGCCCGCGTGAAAATCGGAAATAGGGAGGTTTCTTGATTTGTATTGTAACTACACCTACTCTACACCTACCTACACCTACTCTACACCTACCCTACACCTACCCTACACCTACCCTACACCTACCCTACACCTACCCTACACCTACCCTACACCTACGCTACACCTACACTACACCTACCCTACACCTACCCTGCACCTACCCTACACCTATCCTAACCAGCCCAAAAAATACTATGACATGTTTCTGGTTTCCTGGTACTTGATGTTTTTGGTCTCCTGGTACTTGATGTTTTTGGTCTCCTGGTACTTGTAAATCTGTAGTACTAAGGCAGCAGCGGATCTGAATTTCCACTTCCTCCTCAGTCTTCATTGATCCATGCCACTTACCGGGATAAAGAGTAGCATAATATGTCTCATTTCAGGATATGAACTACATGTGTGCCAAATTTCATCCAATCCCTTCAGCCGTTTTTGCCTGATTGAAACACAAACATACAAACATACACATTTATAATATTAGTAGGATTCATCAACAACTTTATGTTTTTTTTATAGGTTAGACTAACTTTTTTTTAATATTAAGTTTTTGTGTTGTGACCAAAGATTAAATTGTTTAAGGCAAATAGCCGGCCCTGATCTCTTAGTAAAGATACGGTAAGCTGTAGATAGATATTTATATTTTTTGTAATATCGCTTGTCTTAAGATTGACGGCGAATTCTCCGTCGTACATGGAAAGGTCTGCAGTAGTTAAAAGAGTTATAGGTTTATCGTCGTTTCGGTGAAACATTTTGTTGCTGGAAAGGGCTGTCGTCGAAAGTGACGCATATGAAAGGTTCTATTGGTGAAATGTCCGTAGATGAAAGACTCTGCTGGGGAAACGGAAATAATAGAATCATCCTGTCGACGAACAGTCTAATGGCGAATCGATCTTAGGAGAACGGTTGCGGAATCCATATAGTCTCTTATGTGAAATAAAACACAATCAATGAATTCCTAAACGACAAATGTTTTAACTAAAATTTATATAAAATTTTAGTAATGTAATAGTAATACTTAATTATGACAAATGACAAATTATGAATGTAAAATTAATGTATAGTAGTATTATGCCGGCCATACACCATCCTGTCTACCGTCCAGTCTGCAGCGCACTTGAAGCGGCGGCGGCGTCCGGTAATATTAATGGTGTATGGCTATCAGTGTACATGACATGTGCACTTGAAGCAAAAATTGAATTTCTATTCTGCCGACTTGATCAATATTGCAGTGTACATGACGTTAGTCGGCATCGGCAGGCGAAAACGCGCGCACGTACGTTCGTGATGAGCTCCATGTTGAAATACTACGCGCTATAGAGAAGTCCTCAGTGACTTTATTAATAGTTACAGAAATGAGCCATGTTTGTGGCAAATAAAAAATAAATTTTACCACAACAGGTAAATGTCTACATAAGTACTTTTTTAGGGTTCCGTACCCAAAGGGTAAAAACGGGACCCTATTACTAAGACTCCGCGTCTGTCTGTCTGTCCGTCTGTCTGTCACCAGGCTGTATCTCATGAACCGTGATAGCTAGACAGTTGAAATTTTCACAGATGATATTGTATTTCTGGTGCCGCTATAACAAAAAATACCAAAAAAAGAATAAAATAAATATTTAAGTGGGGCTTCCATACAACATATCGTTCCTTAACAAAAAACACCGCTTAAGTCAAATTTGGCTCTTCATGGATTGAGCGGTTTCCTCTTATTAATTTAATTGAACTCTTCGTGGATCAAACTGACATACGATAAAGTATTATACAAACCTAGGCCAGAATTCAGAAAGTTGTCATGGCACCCCAGTACATTGGTGACAACAAATTAATCGGTTTTTAGCTGTACCTACAGTTAACTTGGTCAAAATGACTTGAGCGGTGTTGTTTGCTAAGGGACGATATGTGATTTTTTTTATAGATAATGGTACGGAACCCTTCGTGCGCGAGTCCGACTCGCACTTGGCCGGTTTTTTTACTTAGTTCAGCGTTCAGCCTAGGATGGCTAACGCGTCGTCGTCCGCCACTGATGACGCCATGGTTTCAACTGGTGCGCCATCATGCAGACTGGACGCCGCTTCAAGTGCACTGTAGACTGGACAGTAGACAGGATGGTAAGTTACGAAGCGTGGGAGACGCGCGCACCAAGCGCACCGCTCATGAGTTCACGAACACGAACTCGGGTAGGTACAAGTTGCGTCACAGGATAAAGTAATGCAGTAGATCAACTTGAATTGATTAATATAAGTTTATTATGTTTGAAGATGCCTTGAGGCATTGGTACTCCCACGCGTTGACGAAACACAGCAGGCTGCTTGACGAGTGTTAGCCCTACCACCGCAAGGGAAGGATTGGCCAGTCTTATAAGGTGTTAGGTGGTGGTAGTTATAAAAGTTACCAATGCAACTGACTGAATAGATTGACTCTGGATTTGGTCCTTGGATTTGCTTGGACCTGGTTGCACAGGCTTATCAATAACGTTTTCTTTGTTTTCTTGCAATATTATATCTCGTATGAGCATACCGCGATTTTGGCGCGGATCCACAATCTCTGGCAATAAACATTTCAAATAAAATTCTTTAATTTTTTTCTCCATATTCACCCGCCAAAATTCGTCATCTCTTGAAATATTTTCTATCATTAGTTGATGATTTTTACCGGACCATATTACAAAAATGCATTGTTTCCTTTCTGTTACATGTTACATTTTTTTGTTTTTAACTCTTGTGTTTTTGTTTCTATCTAATTTAAATATTTGTATTTTGTTTTCTTTAATAGCATTTATCCTTTTTCCAAATGACGTTATTGGCCATTTAATTTCTACTATGGTATCGTTCCCAACTGTACCGTCGGGTGTAGCCCCAATAAATGGGTTTTTTTGTCAATAAAAAGCCCACAGGGCACAATCACTATATTTTCTTGTCGTTCCAGTTGTTGTAGTGCCAAGGGGTCTACTCTCTAAGCCTGAAGTCAGTAGTTTCGGCTTTAGTGTCGGGCGTTTTCTGAATGAATGAATGAATGACAACATGATTTGACAGTTGTTCTTAGTTTGGGTTCGGGACTAATCGTAAGTCCATAACTATGTGATACGAAATAGAAAACTAAAGGAATTATTTGTGGTGCAATTTTATAATGAAAAGAGAAGACTTGTTGAATAAAAGTAATTATATTGCCAAAAGAAAGAGAATCGTAACATGTAGCAAAACAAAAGGCAAGCGCGCGAGAGAGAGTATAGAGCCCTCTGTGACACAAATGTGTACTAAAGGAGGTTGCGTTCACTAATATTAACACCATTGAGATAGAAAAAATATGGAGGCGCCGCGATATTCTAAACAGGGTTTTGGTCATTTTTTATTGTCAACAATTTGTGACAGTTGTAGGTGGGTGCCGAATCTGCCATATTAGTCATGCAGTTTCGTGTCATGCAGGTTGATTAATTTTTATATTAATAACATTTGTGAGAAAATTACGAGAAGTTTCTGTTTAAAACTGCACTTATATGCTGGAAAACAGCAGTTAAACATGCTCCTGCGTTAATATTGTGAAGTGTGGTGCAAAAACCAAGGATTATCAACGTCAGTCGTCTTTGTACAGGTTAGTTGCAGGTTTTCATGCAATATTACTTATATTATAAACTTTCGATAAAAATATTGCTATGTGATCATGAATTTATGGCTAAAGTGTTCATATTTGGGTTTATTTCCGTTAAACAGACCTTTTTATTATTTTATAATTTCATTCGTTTGTTTACAATAATATGTCATGGTGGAATAGTGTTGTACCGGTGCCGTAATAGTTTCCAATACTAGTTCCTTCGCTGTGCTGAAACGATATCGCTATAATGCGTGTGCTAATCGGTTCGAGTAACTTTGCTAGGTCCGCCCCGGGGTTCACAGCACCGAGACCGTGCCACGGTGTTTTATGATGATTCTAAATGAGGTCCAAAAGACCTTATCTATCGCTTTCCATCAGGCGTGATCGAGGTCAAGAGCAAGCCCATTCCATAATAAAAAAAAAAAATTGCTGCTAATATTGCCTGTATCTAGGTTTCGATCCTGCATTTGCCCGAGGTAAGACCCACGTGGTTTTCTGTTCTGTTTCCCTCTCGAGGTTCTCGTACGTGTTTCTGATTAGGGAGGTTGTATTGTTTCAGATCTGGCTCTTTTAACTAGCCTGAATTCCTGAACACGGACGCTGAAAGACGTGACGTCTTGGTGTGTTCCGAAGGTAGACCTGAGGAGGTGGACAGTGTACCTACCCATGTGGAAAGACACACATAATCAGATCATCGTCCATGGAAATCATCAGGTACAGACGTCGTTTGTTATATTTCGTTCCGGATCAACATCCTTCCCTGCAGGACTTCCCTGTTTATTTGTTGCACTGAGCGCAACTAGATATATCCATAACTATTTATTCGGTTGAGCTAGAAGTTGCTAGCGGTTCACTTCAAGAATCCATTCAAGCGACCCTGAATGACGACCTTTTATATATTTTACTTCTCATGCACATTTTCCCACTCAGGTACCCTCGGTACGGAGACGGGATCCAGAATTGGAATTGTGTTACAGGGTTTAGAGATAAGGTAATAAACCTGTGCATTTGATGTAAGTACCTGCCTAAGGTTTGATTTTAATAAAGTTTGTATTGTATAGATTGGTACTTGTTCATTTCAACTTATTCCTTAACCTATGTACCCCATAAATTTACTGTAGCACGGTTAAGTGCGTTTCACACCCACACACACACACAGACAGTATTTTGAAATAAATATAATGTTGTTATTATATAGGTATGAGTGACAGACAGTCACAACACCAATGAACAAATTAAAAAAAATACTTGTTTTATTTTTACTCCACCTGTATTTTAACATAATAGAAAAACTTGGTTTTCACTAGGGTCCGTATACCTAGCAAAAACAACAGACCAGATATAAAATAAGCAAAACGCAAACGTCATGTAATTCTATGCAGAAAAACACTTGAAATTAATATTATTCTCAGATATCAGAAGGCAAGTAAACTTACGATTTGTTTTCTGTTACAACGAACTGTTAGAATATTTGTAATTATGATTCAACCGTGATATATAGTAAGACTCGTAATACTAATATATAGTACTAGTTTCGATATTAGTTAAGTATTAGTAACACTATGTTTTCTGATTGGCACAACCCTAGTATTGGCAGCCATTTTTAGAGACATTTTGAGACAAAAACCGGCACCCTTTTTTTGTAGATGTTTCCAGTCCATACTATTTATATGTCATTAATTAACACCCACGATTGAACGCAAGCCAGTATCTCGGAAATAGTTATTGATTAGTAGTATTACAAAAAATCGTGTAAATTGAACTACCTACACTGCATAAATTGAAAAAAAAACACGACTTTCTGTAGGGATCAAGTAGCAAACAAAGGAAACATAAAATCTCTAATATTCGTCTTTATTATTTATTATACATATGGGCTTTGCAATTTTATGTGGTAAATAACATGTGACAAAACTTCATCTTTTTACAGCAAAAACCTGCAAAATTTTGCCATACATTGAAACAAAGTTGTACCTATACATTCGATTCGGGCCACCCTATATTAGGCGCTGGTCACACAGAAAACACATAAGACGAGGACGGGGCGCGGACACGTCTCTTCCCCGTCCTTTTCATACAAAATGTACAGAAGCGTAGCGACGCAATACTTATAGAAAGGACAGGGTGCGGACACGACGCTTACTCGTCTTTCCGTCTCTCATTGTAAAAACATTCAGAAAACACGGGGCACGGGCGCAAGCGGACGAGGGACGGGCGAGAACCGGGGTGCGGGCGGCTGGGCGCCCGTGCCTGGACCCGCGCGTTGCTGTCACACACAACTACACCACCACAATTAACCACATCTTCATCTTTGGAAGAAGACATGATATCCTGTCAAAATCGGACGGTTGAATGAAGTTGATTGAAAACCGTCATCTCTCGCAGCACCCAGCGTCACGTCCGTACCTCGTCTTTTCTATAGTTTCAAAACGTCGCAACGGCGCGGTGCCTCGTCTGTGCCTTATCTTCGCCCCGTCCTCGTCTTTACATTTTGGTCGAATTGTTCGAGAACGAAAGAGCTACGCTATAATCGGGTGACCTACGAGCAACGGCTCATATTTATCTACACTGCGGGATGGATAGTCAGAATTCACAATGGTGACCAAAAACAGTAAAAAAATAATTATATTAATTTAATGCCTAAGGCACTACTCTGCCATCGTGCTGCTTGTGCATAAGGTCGAGATTTAAAACTAAGTGTAGTTCGATTCCCGCATATAACAAATATTTGTATGTCCTACTGATAGGTGTCCCGAGGCTGGTTGTTTGTGTATGTGAATTCCTAGTGTGGGGCAACGTTTTCGTAAGAAAAAAAGAAAGAAAACATACAAACTTTAACTTTAATGGTATGACAGTCCGCGTTTTTACTCAGAGACCATGGTGCTACGAAGCTGTAATTTGGCACGGTTACCTATAGATATCAGTTACGCCGACAAAGTTGTACAATAAAATCTGTTTTATTTTTAGGTAGGTACACAAAATCAAAAATCAAAAGTCATTTATTCAAATTAGGCTGAGAGCCAGCACTTTTTGAACGTCAAATTTTACATAAAGACAGTCCCCTAAAACGCCCACCCGTCACCACTTCCTAGTGTTTTAGCTGGGAAGAAGAAGTGGCGCAACAAACTCCCCAGCAACACATCTGTCTGTTACGTTTTAAGAACTTCAATTAAACAATAGTACTCATAGTATTTTAAGACACAGGAACAAAAATAAATATGTATCCAACAACATGGAAATCATAAAATTAGATATTATTTACAACATGTTAGCTAGCACACTCCATTATACGAGTACCATTAAAAAACGGGCAATGGTAGAATTTAGCGATAGAACTGTGACTCGAACCACAAGTGATAAACCAATCATTTTTAAACATTGTAATGAGTAGAATAAGTCCATAAGTAAATTAAGTTAATAAGTAAAAGACGGATTGACATTCAGTCTAATATAATAAAAAATTATATGAACTCATATAACCTGTCATAAGCTAACTAATAGAGAAAGAACATGATAAAATTACATTGTCTTGCGTTCAACACTGCGACCAACTATAATATTCTTATCGTCTAAATAGTCATTAATAGAATAGTATGCCTTTGAACAAAGTTTAGATTTAACTATAGCTTTAAATGAGTTAAAAGGCAGGTCAAGAACAGGGGCATGATTATGTATGTATCGTTGGGTTCAACCATTTTTCAATTCAAAGATGCGTTAGCGAAATTATAAGCTTTAAAGTGGATTTTTTGTTAGAATCATGTGTGGCGTGCTGGCTGCCTATCCGAGCATTGGACCTCTAAAACCTTTACGTGAATGAGGCGCGCTCACCACTTATGTAAAAAAAAAAAACTTTAATTCAGATTATAAAGTCCATAATTCAGTTATTATTTTGGTGTTAGTAACAATGGTGCTTAAAGAAGTAGGTTAGTTAGCTCTCCTTTACACTATCGTGTATGTATGCTCCGTTATAATTATGTATCAAGTTAATGCTTGATTATCGTTTTACGTTATTTTACTTGTTTCGTATTAAATATAGACATTACACTTGTGGCAGCCAATCTGATTTGTTCTTTGTAAATATCCTTACGACCCTAAACATCTCATGGCCACCCTGCTAGGCTAGCGTCTTTCAGTAGGGTTTAATTACGAGCTGCAACTATAGTGCTAAGTTTTGAATTTTTCAATCCCTCTGAAAATTTTCTGATTGCTACTTTTTCATTCAATGGCTTCAGAATATCATAGTTATTACACTCGCCATATTTTCCGTATCGTCCATAAAAGGCAACAAATTACAAGCTGTTTTCAAATCGAAATCATTTTGACTGACTCGGTTTTAGGAAAAGTACATAAAGTTTTAATACTGTTCATAAAGTTTTCTTACATTAGGTCTTAACCTATGAAATTGCCATTCTGCAGTACTGGCCATTTCAAATCAAAATAATTTTTGTTTGGCTAAGAATTCTAATTTCAAATTATTTTTATTTTAAAAGCTTGGTTTTTTTTTTCAAAAGTAGTCATTTGTTTATTGATTAGTGTTAAATTTTCATCGCATTTCAATCTTTTTCGTCATCATGGATACGTTAAAAATTCGAGTAATTATGGAATACGAGTACCGTCGTGGCAGCAACGCGGCACAAGCGGCACGCAACATCAACGACGTTTACGGAGCTAACACTACAAACCAACGCACCACCTGTTATTGGTTTGCTCGCTTCCGTTCTGGAAATTTCGACCTGAAAAATGAACCTCGCGGTCGTCCGAAGACTTTGGTCGACAATGACGAATTAAAGGCGATTGTGGAAGCTGATGATACACAATCTACGGCTGAATTAGCAGCAGCTTTCGACGTTAGCGTCAAAACAATATTGGTCCATTTGCGTCAAATTGGCAAGGTAAAAAAGCTTGACAAATGGGTGCCCCACGAACTCAATGATCGCCAGCGCGAAGTACGCGTCGAGACGTGTCTTGCACTGCTCAACAGACACACAAATGAAGGAATTTTGAACCGCATTGTTACCTGCGATGAAAAATGGATTCTGTTTGATAACCGCAAGCGCTCAGCAAGTTGGTTGGATCCTGGTTCAGCACTTAAACAATGCCCTAAACGAAAACTTACCCCTAGAAAAGTGATGGTCACTGTTTGGTGGTCTAGCGCCGGTGTGATTCATCACAGCTTCTTACCAAACGGGGTGAGCATTACTGCAGATGTGTACTGTGAAGAACTGAACACAATGATGGAGAAGCTGGCACATCTCCAACCAGCATTGGTCAATCGCTCGTCTCCGCTGCTCCTGCACGACAACGCGCGACCTCATACTGCACAGCAGACGGTCTCCAAGTTGCAAGAACTGGGGTTGGAAGCTCTCCGTCATCCGCCCTACTCACCAGACCTTGCGCCTACAGACTACTACTTTTTCCAGAATTTGGATAACTTCTTGGCGGGAAAAAGTTCAATACCCGAGAGGCAGTACAAAATGCCTTTGAAGAATTTGTTGCCTCCCGTCCAGCTGATTTCTTTAAGAAGGGCATCAATCAATAAACTGCCACTGCGTTGGCAAAGATGCATTGATTGCATGGGTGATTACTTCGATTAATACAAATAAAAAATACATGAAAAAAAATCGTTTAAATTTTTTCATACAAAACGGCAATTTCATAGGTAAAGACCTATTATTTTGTAAAATTTCTGTTGCAGACGAAATAATCGGCAGGTCCTCCTCAGACTTAAAAAGTAAAAACAATTATTTGCATTTATCAAAAATATTTGTCGCTTCTTTTAATTTAATTTCAATAGTTTTACCTAAATATCTAGACGATCCGTTTTTTAATAAATATTTTCTTATATTCCCTAATAAATCCCAATTTTCAATTAATGTATCAATCATACTCTAAAACCATAGTAGGTATTACATTCTAAGTTAATTATTCTATAATCGTGCACTTTAGCTCACGTAACTTATAATACTTAGTCGCAAAATGGAAACGTTCGGCATTCTTTCGCCGTGCTACTAGTAACTTAACACTTTTGTTTTGACATCTTTACGTAGAATTATGAAATACTGGAATGTCTAAATAACTATTCTATTTTTAGTTTTTGGTGTTACTTATTTTTTTTATTGTCCTTTATTACTAATTTTAGCACTCGCGAGAGATTTAACCGCACATACGACACACACTTTTAACATAGTTTATGCTGGTTACTCACGGTTCCTTAGGCTGAAGTTTCGGCGTTATTGTGTCCTCGGATAGAAGCCCGGATACGTTGCATGGCATTAAGACCAATCTCCTCCTAGATCTACTGACGATGGCACCTTCTGTATAGCCGCACCATAAAGTAGGCAATGGTTATGGTGAATACCGATGATGCCGATAAAGTACAGTTTGATATGGTGACTATACTTTAAACTTTAGGGTCGTAAGGATATTTAGAAAGAACGAATCAGATTGGCTGCCAAAATCATAATGTCTATATTTCATACGAAACAAGTAATATACCATAAAACGCTAATCAAGCATTAACTTGATACATAATTCTAACGGAGCATACATACACAATAGTGTGAAGGAGAGCATATACATATGGTCCATTTACTGTTGTAGAAGATTTGGGATGTACTGTTAAAATTTAAAAAAAGAATAGGTAACAAAATTGATACTGTTCACCAAAACCGAACTAAAATATTTGCATCCTGACTGTTTTGTGAAAACTAAAAAAAAAATTGATTATGATTTTTTGTTTCTTAATTACCGGAGATGAAGTGTATGCTCTCCTTTATACTATTGTGTATGTATGCTCCGTTATAATTATGTATCAAGTTAATGCTTGATTAGCGTTTTATGTTATTTTACTTGTATCGTATTAAACATAGACGTTATACTTTTGGCAGCCAATCTGATTTGTTCTTTCTAAACATCCCTACGACCCTAAACATCTCAATTGTTAGTTAGTTTTACAAAATATTTTATTTAAGTTGACCTATGACTGTCCTCACCCAGTGTCTCTGAAAGGGACAGTCTAGTCTAGTAGCTACGTATCGCCTTATCCACTTCAATCTATGCAAACCGCCTTTGTTCGCTCGGGTTTTCTTGCGGAATAACCGATAAACAAGAGTTGGGAATTCCGCAAATACCTACACCCGAGCTTTTTTATAGCTTATCACGACACCAATAGGGTCGGAAGGGCGTTGGCGACACTGTGCTCTATAATGACAACAAAGAGAAAATGATTACAAGCTTATTTTGACTTATCTAATGAGAGTACCTACCGGACCAACTGCTGTATATAAGCTCTGGGTGGCTGGTTCCAGATTCAGTACCCCTACATCTTTTACTAAGAAATTACAGTGTTCCTAGTTGAATCGAAAACTCATCGGCCATTATGAAGCTTTTTGTAAGTGTTTAATTTTTTTAATTGTTGTTTGCCATTGTCACACGCCTATGTGTTCAGTTGGATCCGGATAAACGGTCCATCCAGTCAGTTCCCTCTGAATAGACTTGGGCAGAGACACAGCGTTGACGTAGATTATTACATGAGTTTCTACAGCGTATGTTATTTTTGTTTAATGTCAGAATTACTCGGATGTTTCATGGCCGTGTTAAACACGGCCATGTAACCTGTCCCGTTTCTTTATACACCTAACAACACCAACTGTCCATGGTTTGAGTGATTGGTATCGTTTAGGAACCATTTTAACTGCAGTATTTAATTCAATTAGTGATATCTAAGAGCTTTTTAGTCAGTATTTCACAGGCAATATTTGGATCGGTAGCACTGTAAAGACTATGCTAACCTTCATGTAATAGTGCTTCTTGAATAATATTATTTTGGATTGTTACTTTTTCGTAAGAAACAATATTTTTATTGACTCAGGCATTGTTAATAAATAGTAATATCGGCGAGTGATTGGTAAGCTGCTGTTCTAAAATAACGGTCTTCCATGACTTGTCGCATTTAACCATAAAATGGTCTATTCATGTACTGATTCTAGTGGGCCTAGTAACTCCGATCTTCAACCCATACTTAGCAATTAGGTGGAGATCATTCTTGGCTAAACCTGTGGCGTTTTCAGTCAGCGTGTCAATAAATATAATATTAGCCGTTATAATATTGTTCTGAGTTGTTACTTTACTTAAAACTCGCTCGAGTGGCTCGAGAACTGATATTCCTGTGTTTCTAAAACTTGGCGGTCTATGGCAACAAAAGTACTTATAATCCGTATTAATAGTGACGACAAGACAGTCGCCTTTTGATTTATGGTTTTTAGTCCAGTACATATTATATTAATTAATATTGGGAGGTGGCATGTTTACGTTTGTTAGAATAATCATATCGGTTTGCATGTCTAGCGTGGATAGAAAGAATCGAATAGTAGCAATTCGAAATTGCAATGAATACTCCTTACGTTCAAGCTGAGGGCACATATTGAATTCTTAAGGTTGTCACAACATTTAGGTACGCAAGAGCATTGGGTTGTGTCACTAAGCGGTGTACATTCAACCAAGCCAGTGCTTTCAACCTCAGTGGTAGGTATTAAATAGATCGAATGTTATGCATAAAAGGTGATCATTGAACTTATTGCACTTAAATATATGCAGTTTAGGTGATGACCGCAAATGTAGGACCTACATGTTTATTTATATTGGAAGAGTATTTTGCTGTGTGGTTGATTTTTTTTTTTATTGTTTTGGAAGGATGTGTAATTTTCGTGGAAATATTTGAAATTAAAAGTTTTGTAATTTCGTGGTGTGTCGAGGAAGTTTGTAAGTAGGAATATACGTAGTGTGTATAGGTAAATATGAATTAATTTAACATTACAGTTTTTCATATTGACTTAAATTATAATCGAACAGAATTACATTACCGTTAGAATGTAAGCAAGAGCAAGTAAAGCTAAAGGTTGATTTTACTTCATAAGGCGCTAGTCTACTACAGTCTAGCAAAGGTTACATACGCGGAAGGCTGCTATTACAATTTTCATAGGCGCTAGTTTTGTTGACTGGGTTTATTTTATGAAAGTCCGTTTTGTTATCTATTCTTACAGCTTTTTGGCTTTCTTTGCTTCTTTCCGTGTGATGTTCAACAGAAGTCGAGGTTATTGTCCTTGAAGAAATCATGCACCGAATAAAATAACTGTTTTAGTTCTGATTATGAGGCTTTTAGCAATGTAGTGGTTCGGAAGAGACATTTTTATGACTGTGTTGTATTAGCGGTGAAGTAAACGATAGCCTTAGTCTTGTTATTAATTTTAAAGTTGGAACCTAGCTCGGACACTGACGTGTGTGAACGAGTTCATATAAAATGTACGCACAGATGGGTTTTTGACCTCCTGACGAACCACGGTCCGTCCACACCCCGGGTACGGCCCGGATGAGTGTGGATTAACAGACTTTTATCTACACTCACAACGTAATGTTCCAAATATGAGTTCAAAAACGAATGCATAAATACATACTTTTTTTTCGTGGATAGGTAAAATTAAAAAAAAAACCATTACAGTTCAACATTTTCCTTCGATTTTTAAACAACTGCATCATAAAATAACTTTTTAATTTTTAAAGCACACTTTTTCTTTTTAATTTTTGGCGCGGGCTCATTGACTTAAGTCAATGAGCCAGCTTTTATCTTTGTCTATGTTTGAGCGCGCTGCGCAGTCATTCGAATACGCAATGAGAATATCCGCCATATTGGAATTAACTATTTTTCCACTTATTTTATTTCAACTGTATGAGTGAAGATAAAATAGTGTATGCAACGGCATATAATTAGGTATTAAAACACTCGTGTGATGCTATTATCACACTCGGCTACGCCTCGTGTGATAAACCCACACTCGTGTTTTAATAACCCTTTTTATATGGTCGTTGCATAAACTACTATAACAGTTCCTTGTTATTTTACTACGGAAGCCTTAAAATTAAGTGCTAATTATTTTCTAATTACAGATTTTCGCCGTGATGCTGGTATGCCTAGAAGTATTCTACTGTAAGTATTGGTTAAATATTATACCAAAATGTTATATCAGATAAGTATTTGCAGCTGTCTTAGAATAATAACGCCTAGAAACCTAGTACGAGCATCAAAAGTGAAGCAACTCAGACTACTCCATATACGGAGTACTCGGCGCAGCAAGCCGTCAGTGCTCAAGGTCACGCTCTGTTGAATGCACCTCCCGAGAAATATTTAAAAATGACAGTTTGTTGCATAAAAAGATGCTCTAACACACCAGGAAAACAAAAAAAATGTGATAAAATCACGTATCACAAGTAAGTACTTACATTAAATCCATTATTTTTACGTAAATCGATCTTCAAATTAAAATTTTCATAACCTAATTTATCACAATGTAGTGTTGCCAGTTGTAAAGAAAAATTACCCATAATACAGTAAGCACTAACTGTTGGAGTCTACCTGTATTATGATGCTTATTGTTTAAAGTTGTAAGTATGAAACGAAAGCTAATAATTACGGTTGATTCAAATAATTTGCGCATTTTTTTAAGTGAAAAGTTCTTTAGGCGCGTTGGGCAGTTTTCATATGGGAAAAAACCATAGTCGCGACACGCGGCGACACTGACACCTGTGTATGAGATCGTGTCTTAAAATTGAAATAAAGGAACATCAGACTGGGCGGCCAACCAGGGGGGGGGCAGGGGGAGGCGGGAGCCTTGTCGGCCCCGCGGGTGCCGACCAGTCTTTCATGGGTGTCATTTTCGCGATCTTTGGGGTCGCTAAAACCGATTATGGGGTCAAAATCGAAGTCCAAGATGGCGGCGACGAAATTTGCTAACTTTTCGTCATGGGTGTCAATTTCATGGTTTCTGGAGTCGCTGAGACCAATTATGGGGTCAAAATCGAAATCCAAGATGGCGCTGACGAAATTTGCTAACGTCATGGGTGTCATTTTCATGGTTTCTGGAGTCGCTAAAACCAATTATGGGGCCAAAATCGAAATCCAAGATGGTGGCGATGAAATTTGCTAACTTTTCCGTATGGGTGTCAATTTCATGGTTTCTGGAGTCGCTGAAACCGATTATGGGGGGATTATCAAAATCGAAAACTTAGTATGCATACGCCATCTAACCAGGTCTATATAGTTAGTTGAGAACATTTTCTAAAAAGAGTTTAGAAGGAGAGAGAGAACGATTTGAAGTTTTCTATAAAAGTGAAAAACCACTATCTTTCCTCCTGATGTTTAAAATGTCATGTCAAAAAGTTAGCAAATTTCGTCGGCGCCATCTTGGATTTCGATTTTGACCCCAAAATCGGGTTTAGCGACTCCAGAAACCATGAAAATGACACCCATGACGAAAAGTTAGCGAATTTCGTCGGCACCATCTTGGATTTCAATTTTGACCCCATAATCGATTTTAGCGACTCCAGAAACCATGAAAATTACACCCATGACGAAAAGTTAGCAAATTTCGTCGGCACCATCTTGGATTTCAATTTTGACCCCATAATCGATTTTAGCGACCTTAGAAACCATGAAAATGACACCCATGACGAAAAGTTAGCAAATATCGTCGGCGCCATCTTGGATTTCGATTTTAACCCCATAATCGGTTTTAGCGACCCCAGAAACCATGGAAATTACACCCATGACGAAAAGTTAGCAAATTTCGTCGGCGCCATCTTGGATTTCGATTACAATAAGTACATACCGACAAGTTACGTACTTAACATTTTTTTTTATATTGATCTATGATTAGTCCCAAGTATATTAACATTTTTCCCGATTTTAGGGAAAGTGTTCATTCCTAGCAACATTTTTTTACGTCTGTGGCTGTAATAACATACCGCTCACTCACACATAAGTACGAAAGTTGCTTCATTTTTTGGTAGGGAGCGTGTATGAGACTCTCCTTCTAGGCGTTATTATTCTAAGGCAGCTGTATTTCACTCCTTGAATAGGTATAATGGGCGCCATCAGCACCAATCTTATTTGAATGGAGATTGTCATAAACATTCCCGCGGCAGTAGCTGACGTACCCTCTGACTTTCTTATATATATATCTTTCCCTAATATCCTTTCGTAGATACCCGAAAAATAAATTATGAACCGTTTTTGATTATAACAGAACGGAAAGGATCACGACAGAAGTCGATTAAAGACAGCTTTATGCCTTTGTATCCGTTCATGATATTAAGAAAGTCAATAAATGTATGTGGGTCAATGACCATCATCATCATTATCATCATATCAGCCGAAAGACGTCCACTACTGGACATAGGCCTCCCCCAAGCGTCGCCACAACAACCGGTCCTGTGCGTCTCGCATCCATCGGCTACCCGCGACCCTCACAAGGTCATCGGTCCACCTAGTGTGGTCTAGTTCATAATATCGACAGTCACCACATCGACGGTCGCTGTATCGAACACGTTCCATCGACGGGTTAATGAATCGACAGTACCTACTCCACATCGATGGTACGCTACATTTTTTTAAGTTAATACTATAATTATATATATTTAATACTATAATTATAATTATATAATAGTTATTGTAATTAGAGTTGCCACGAATACCGAATACCGAATATTCTGCAAAGCTGTCGGCCGAAGCGCCAAAGTACAAGCTTGTCGAGCGCGCCTTTGCGCGCTCGACAAGACGCGTCGCGACCTGTCTCACTCTTGCGTGGGCGGGCGTGCTGCCATTTGACTGTTTGTTTCAATTGCGAGTAAATCACGTCACAGCACGCTTTGTCAGATAAATATAAAAAATGAATTAAATCAAACATTACCTACGATTTTGTAAAAAAGTTCGTTCGTTAGTTCTTTTTCAATTGTTTGTTTGTTAAAAAATGACACCAGTTAATAAAAAATCGCCCATTTGGCCATATTATGAGATTAATAGTGGAAATAATAAACTGAGTGTTTGTTGTGTTGCAGCAAGCAGCAGCTTTGAGGAAGTCGCTACAGATAATATGCGAAATAGTAATGACTAGCTGTTGCGCGCGACTTCATTCGCGTGTATGTATTGTAAAATGATGTGGCTAGGTAAGATCAATGCGTTCGTATATCTAATACGAACAGTCAATATCTATCATTGCTTGCCTCCTTTTTTATGTAGGTATAGGAAAACATCAAATGACTCCTTTCGCTCTGGGCGGAAGGGAGTGTCAGACTCTTACTGATTAAAACCCATCTGTGTTCCTCCTAATGCCCTTTGCGTTCCAGAGACGCGGTGACTCTTTCGAACAAATTCCGCAACCCTGGCAGGCACTGGCCCTAGCGGACCTTGTCTTTATTCTGACATCTTTTTGTGACGCGCGTGGAACACAACGCGCCGTCGAGTATCACCTCTTCTGTTCAAATAATTTTTCGTGAGAAACGATGTAATGATAATGCTTCTTTCATTATATCGAAACTGTTCACAGCAGTCCTAGAATATGTCGTTAAAAATGTGGGTATTGATTGGGACTATAGCGATATTAACGTCAATTTTCTGCCCAACTGTCTCACTTAAGATTTGCAGATACTTTGTGGTTTTCACAGAGAACTTCGATGACCCCCAGAAAATTTTTCAAAACCTTAAAAATGCTTATTTTAAGTTGGGTCTTGGGATGAATATGACCAAGACGAAGGTTAGAAGGTTATGGCAAACACCTCTCCCCCCGTTACTCCAGACGAGGTGAAGGAAATAATCGGGAACCTTAAACCCAGGAAAGCCCCTGGGTCTGACGGCATCACCAACAAGGTGTTCCGTTTCTTCCCGGCTTCCATTATCATGTTGATGACCGCCATTTTCAACGGCGCTCTGTCCAACAACATGTTCCCACAATCGTGGAAAGAGGCTACCGTCATCGGTATTCCTAAACCGGGAAAGCCAAACCAGCTACCGTCCCATCAGTCTGCTCAAAGTCCTAGGTAAAATCTATGAGCGACTTATTTATAAGAGACTCAAAGGTTATGCCGAGGCTAAGGGCCGCCTACCAAACGAACTGTATGGCTTTCAAGCTAATCACTCATGTGTCCAACAGGTTTACCGTATCGTTGAACATATCAGCGGCCGCACTCAACGCGGATTAAAGACGGGAGCCGTGTTCTTTGATATAGCGAAAGCTTTCGACAAACTCTGGCACAATGGCTTAATTTATAAGCTATATAAACTTGGCGTGCCGGATCATCTCGTGCTCATCATACGAGACTATTTGTCGAACCGCACCTTTCGATATCGTATCGAAGGTGCGCTTTCCTCCCCCCACCCTATCCGAGCCGGCGTCCCTCAAGGCGGCGTGCTCTCCCCTCTATTTTTCACGCTGTTCACTAGCGACATCCCAAAAAATAATAAGACGCAGCTAGCTCTTTTTGCCGATACGGCCATCTATTGCTCCGGCAATAATAATAATAATAATAAGATCAACTACACTCCACTTAATTTAAACAGTCAAATAGAATCAGAAAGCACTACTAATGATGACCCGCAGGTACAAAAAATTTAAGAGTGGAAGAAGAAAGTGCTTCACGGGCGGCACCCTCATGACCTAGAACAATTCCACGTAAATAAATTAGCGTCCAATAAGTGGCTGAAAATAGGTAACTTATTCCCAGAAACTGAAGGATTTATGATAGCTATTCAAGACCAGATCATTAACACAAAAAATTACAGAAAATATGTAATAAAAGACCCAACAGTAACAAACGATAAATGTCGCAAGTGTCATATCCAACCAGAAACCATTCAGCATGTTACTGGCGCCTGCACAACACTCACGCAGACCGACTACACTCATAGGCATAACCAGGTGGCAAACGTCATCCACCAAAAACTAGCTCTCAAACACGCACTCATACAAAACACTAAGACTCCTTACTACAACTATACACCACAAATCATCCTAGAAAATACTACACATAAGCTCTACTACGACCGCGCCATTCTCACCGACAGAACCATACACTATAATAGACCGGATATAACGTTACAAGATAAAATAAACAAAATTACTTACTTGATAGACATCGCAGTCCCCAATACACACAACATACAGAAGACAATCACTGAAAAAATAAGTAAATACGCAGAACTCAAAGATGAAGTTATGAGAATCTGGCGACAAGAAAAAGTATACGTAGTTCCAATAGTACTTTCCACCACGGGCGTCATCCCAAATCATCTCCTCCATAGTTTTAAATTATTAGACCTGAAAGAAACCCTCTACATAACGCTGCAAAAGGCTGCGATTCTAAATACATGTAGGATTGTCAGGAAATTCATGCAGATAGAAGAGAACGAAGTAGGACCCCATCACACAACACATTAAAGTACACACCACACGCTACATTTACTTGGCTTGGCCCGTAAATGTGGTCGAAACCAGCTAAAGAGCTGAGATAAAAAAAACATATACCCGAAAATAATAATCTTTTTTTTAATCCATTCTAATCATAATTTTACCACACAAATTAAAATCATAAAATAACACAAAAATAAAATAAAATAACGGATTTCAACAATATACCAAAAAGCCAAAAATCTCCAAAAGGCGGCCAGCGACCTAGGCGCTTGGTTCCGACTTTGGGGATTTGAGGTTAATCCCGACAAAAGCCAGGCGGTCTTGTACTACAAACCGCGGGCAAAATTCATTCCCAAACCACCGAGTCCGATCACCATGTTTGATAAGCAGATCCCTTGGGAAAAGCGAGCCAAATATCTAGGTGTGATATTAGACTATAGACTCACCTTTACTGAGCACACAAGTGCGGTAGACACACGTTCGCGTGCTGCATTCGCTCTAGGTAGACTTCACTCCATGCTGAATGCACGCAGCAAGCTACCCCTTAAATGTAAACTGCGCATCTACACTACGTGCATACGACCGATAATGACTTATGCGTGTGCTGTATTCGCACACGCAAAGCCAAAGCAAATCCACAGGATGCAAGTAATCCAAAACAGATTTCTCCGAAAAGCCACGGGCGCCCCGTGGTATGTACGGAATGAACGACTTCGTGTCGACCTTAAAATCCCGACCCTAAAACAGTTTATGAAGCGCCTTATAAAGCGTTTCTTCGAATCCGCTGAAAAGCACCAAAACCCTTTGATTTCAAAGGCAACCCAGTACACTCCCTCTCGCATTAGTAACATTCGCCGTCCTCGGCATACACTCGTCGAGTCCGACGACGAGATCACAAAGATTCAGGAAAGCTGTAGGGAAACCAGCACCCTTAGAATAAACCAATACAGACCGCGTTCCGTATACCGACCTCGCCGCCGAGGTCCGTCGCGACGACCAATTCAAAACCCTCCCCGAGTTTTGTCTAACGAGCCAGCCCGCGCCGCTGAGCCTTTAGCTTTAATAACCCCTAATTAATGAAACGACCCAACCTCCCTTGCTGTCCCTAACTGACGCCGCTAAGCCGAGGTTGTATTCCACAGGGAATGCCCTTAGCGAGCGGTCAGTAGTTTTTAGCTTGTAGCTAGCTAAATGCTAAATGGGGGCCTTAAATTCATTTGAGGCGACTACAGGTTAGTCCGGTTAAGCAGTTGATATTCCAAGTATGTTAACTTGCTAGTGGTCATACCTAATATATGGCAAACACCTTCGGCGATTCAAATCTGGAAATGAATTAGTGGAGTTGATTAACCGATATGTTTATCTTGGCCATATCCTTTCAATTGGCAAAGAAAATCAACAAACGGAGGTATCGAGAGGAACACATCTTGGATGGGCCGCTTTTATCAAAATGGACGACATTCTGAAGCCTGCCAAAAATCCGCAAATGTCTGAATTCCCGCCTTTATAACCAGTGTGCTTTTCCCACCATGACTTACTTACTTACATGGACGCTCACGCAGGACGCTGTGTACAGACTGATAGTTGCACAAAGAGCCATGGAGCGTTCCATGCTTGGTAGAGGTACGTCATCGAGATCCGAAGACGTACGAAGGTTTTCAACATCAGAAAACGAATTGTAGAACTAAAGTGGAGCTGGGCAGGACACTTGTCAAGGCGCGGTGATAATACGTGGAGTAAGGCAGTGACTGAGTGGCGTCCGAGGACTGGAAGAAAACGTATTGGTCGATCGGCGGCGAGATGAGCGGACGATATTGTTGCCATCGTGGGTAGAACCTGGATGAGGCTGGCACAGGAACGTGGGGATTGGCACACGAAAAGAGAGGCCTATGCTCAGCAGTGAGCGAAGTTGGACTGTGGATAATGATTATGATACACGATGTTGATGAAACTTGCTAAGGTTGTTAACACGCGATAGAGCTACATAAAAATGTCCATGGGAAAACCAACCAGAAGAGAAGTCAATCCCCGCAGAGGACACGGCGAAGCATACGGTGAAGGTCTGCCCTGCTTGGGCGGAGCACCGCCGTGTCCTCGTCGAGGCGATCAGCGACGGCAACCTCTCGCTACCGGCTCTGGTTCACTCCATGGTCTAAAGCGCGGAGGCGTGGGGAGCCGTCACCTCCTTTTGCGAAACAGTAATGCTAGTAAAGGAAGGGCTGGGCCACGTAAAGGAGAGGCAAACGTCACGCCTTAGCCGCTGAAACAGAAGAAGACGCCCCGGGCGTCAGGAGTCGCAGGGCGATTCTCGGCCACCGTAAGCACGGGCCTGCGGACGGCGAGCGTTGGGTGGCTCGCGGCCCGATAACAACCAGCGGCCCTACCTTGATGTGTTAAAGCGTGAGTCGTTCGAGCGAGGAGGGATGGAGCTATACACCCTATATAGCGCCACTGGTCCAGGTCGACGAAGCGTTGTGTTCCATGCGCGCCTCCAAGAGATGTCAGCTATGTAGACAGGGCCCGATAGGGCCAGAGCCTGCTAGGGTTGCGGAATTTGTTCGAAAGAGTCACCGTGACCCTGGAACGCAAAGATCATAAGGAGAAACACAGATGGGTTTTAGTCAGTAAGAGTCTGACACTCCTTTCCAGTCTACCCAGAGCGGAAGAAGTCATTTTGGAAATTAAGAAAAACGACACTTTTCCGCTGGGAATACACACATCCCAGCGGAAAAGTGTCGTTTTTCTTAATTTCAGTTAAGCAGATATTTATTTATTTATTTATTTATTGACACACCAACGACTTATTCACTAGTTTGGTACATTATAATTTGGTTTGCACAGAAATAGTTTGCGGTGAACTCGTCACTTACAGGTGTGCACAGCACTTGCAAAATTGAGAATAAAATAAAATAAAAATTGATTAAATTACATTTAAATTAATTAAAAATTACATGAAATCAGTGAGTAACTGAAAATTAAAATAAAAAATTTAAACATTGAAGTAAATTAACAATAAATAGAAGAATTAAATTAAATATATTAACAAATTAATTACAAATATCAAATAAATTATGTCAAAGTACATTCATTACAATTACAATAGATAGATCAAAATCAAAATCAAAATCAAAATCAAAATTAAAATTAAAATCAAAATCAAAATCAAAATCAAAATTAAAATTAAAATTAAAACTAAAATTAAAATTAAAATTAAAATCAAAATCAAAATCAAAATCAAAATCAAAATTAAAATCAAAATCAAAATCAAAATCAAAATCAAAATCAAAATTAAAATTAAAATCAAAATTAAAATTAAAATCAAAATCAAAATTAAAATTAAAATAAATCAAAATGTAAATTAATACGCTCATAATAATAACAATAAAAGGCACTGTGGAATCGAAACCACACCAACAGCACACACCAACGCAAAATAATGTCGCCAAAACAAAAAGTGCAGTTTTTGTGTAGCAACCTTATAGTAGAAATAAAGAAACGATTTAAGAACTGAGGGCTTGGATATATCGTCTGAATTCATTCAGACTATTCGAAAATAAGTCTAAGTTGTTGGTACGTGTGCTCAGCTTATTGTAGCTTGACAGAAACCTGTACAGAGGAGCGGAACGGCCAAGATTCGTTCTATTTTTAGGCATTACAAATGTTTCCGTTTTAAAATTGGATCTGTAAGAGGTACGGCGGGGAGCTATTACACTCAACTCTGAAACCAACTCCGGTACGTTCGCCAAATTGTGGGCAGTTTTATACAGAAAAATTAAATCAGAGTAGCTCCTCCGTCGCTCCAAGGAGGTCATCCGAAAATGGCAGAGCCTTTGAGAATATCCAGCTTCGCGATCACAAGTCTGTGATCTGAAGCGCAGGTATCTCGTAAATTTTCTTTGGATGCATTCTATTCTGTCGATATGGACACGATATATTGGATTCCATACGGGAGATGCATACTCCAGTATACTCCTCACCAGAGAGTTGTAGAGAATCTTAAGGGTACCGGTCGACTGGAAGTCCTTACAAGTTCTCTTCACAAATCCAGACATTTTATTTGCTTTGGCGACGATCAAGTCAATGTGATTTATAAAATTTAGTTGGCTGTCAAGTTGGACTCCCAAATCACGAATGGTGTCAACTCTCTGAAGAGTTATGCCGTTTAAGTGATATGCTGAGGGCTGAATCAACTTGTTCCGTGTAAAAGTTATATGATAACATTTTTTGGCATTGAGAGTCATCATGTTATTGTGACACCATTCATGAATTGCGTCCAAGTCATTCTGGAGCAAAGCAATGTCGGTACTCGATTCAATTTCTCTGTATATCTTTAGATCGTCCGCAAACATAGAGCATTTTGAGTTTTGTATGGAGTCTATGATGTCGTTCACAAATACAAGGAAGAGAATTGGACCAAGGTGAGACCCCTGTGGTACCCCAGAGGTTGATAAATACAGTAGCGATTGATAACCCTTTAAAACTACTCTCTGATGTCGTTCTGACAGATATGAATAAAACCAGCGAAGCAACTGACCATGCAAACCGTAGTTCTCTAGTTTTTTTAGTAAGAGCTCATGGTTTACTTTATCGAATGCACTGCTAAAGTCGGTGTAGATTGAGTCTACTTGTATGCGGGAATCCACGGATCTGCTTATATCGTTAATATAGTGAACCAGGTTGGTGGTAGTGGACTTATTGGCACAGAAACCGTGCTGCTGTGTAGCCAATTGAGTTTCAATGAGGGAGGTCAATACGGGACAAACTAATGACTCGAACAGTTTTGAGAAAACAGAAAGCAGTGATATGGGTCGATAGTTTTTTACATCATTTGCCTCCCCTTTTTTAAATATCGGTACTACGTGTGCTATTTTCCACTGCGTGGGGAACTTGGAAGACATAAGGGACTTGTTGAAAATGAGTTTGAGCGGTAATGACAAGTATTTGGCACATTGCCTTATGAAATGGGGTGGTAGACCATCCGGCCCTGGACCTTTGCAAGTATTTAGTTTTTTTAATTCTTTAAGTACATCTTGCTCTGTAAAATGATGGCTTCCCAAAGCAAGCTGAGGGTAGTTTTTGGACTTAATTTGTACACTGAGAGTGCCAGTTGGAGATGCAAAAGTGGAAGAAAAGTGTGAGGCAAACAATTTAGTCACTTCTTCTCCAGTAGTTGCCACGTCTTGGTTCCAGTGCATCTCAGATGGAATATCATTTGTTTTGGCTTTTTTGGCCTTAACAAATGACCAAAATGCTTTGGGATTATGTCTGATGTTCGTCTCAGTGTTATTGACGTATGCGCTGTAGCACATTTTAATCATTTTTTTAGAACGGTTCTCCAGTATACGATATTCTAATAAGTCCCTAGGATTTTTATATTTTTTAAAACGAAGTCTTAATTTTTCTTTTTCGTTGAGGAGTCCGATCAAACATTTAGAAAACCAGATAGGAAATTTGTTATTACGTGTAGTATATTTAGGAACGCATTCATCAACTATTCTATTTAAATGCGCGTACAACGCATCTACCATTGAGTCCACATCCGCCAGATCAGAAAACAAACGCGTCCAATCGATGTTCTTCAGTCTCTCATTTGCGAGTCCACAGTTTGCCTTCCAGAAGTTATATTTGAGGGAACTCTTATTTTTTAATAGTGTGGGTGAAATATTGTTGATGGTGATGTCAAGAGACTTGTGACATTGGACATTGGATTTTTGGATTCACTGACAGATCCACCGTGGAAGTTGCATAGAATTAGGTCCAAAGTTCTGTTGTTGTTGTTCCTAACAGTGTTAATTTGCTCAATGTTATTTGACGACATAAAATCTATCAGTGAGTAGCCTAACCTGTTCGCATAGTTCTTAGCAGATGTGCATGGTGAGCTGGAGAGAGTATTGTCCGTGCACCAGTCTATGAAGCTGAGATTGAAGTCCCCAGCAATAAGTACGTCTTCTCCTGTTGATTCAATCACTGCACCCACATTGTCCAAAATCAAGTTAAATGGGGCTTGTTGCACGGGGGGCGGCAAATAGACGGCACAAATGTATAGGCTACATGAGCCTTTTTTGCTATTGGTTTTTAGCTTGACCCACAGATCTTCAGCATCTGATTCCCATTTTGTTATGCGTGATGAGTCTATAGACCTGGAAACGGCAATCAATACACCTCCGCCTTTTTTGTTACCAAGAGGAGTAGAGGCTCTATCTCTACGATAAATTATGTATCGGGAGTCAAATACTTCGCCATCGTTAATGCTGTCATCAAGCCATGTCTCCGTTCCAATAATCACATCGTAGTTATTAAGTTGAGTGGCTAGCCTGAGATTGTGTAATTTAGTCTTAAGACCTCTGAAGTTCTGATAATAGATGGTGAAATCAAGCAACAAGATCACGGTCTTTATGCATCTTTGGTCGCTTTATAGTAAAGAGATAGCTTCCAGACTTTTTATGTGTTTTGCTTGTTGCCCATCGTCCTTTCTTATTAAAATTTTGCCATCTCGAACCCAAACGTATTTGTATCCCTTTTCTCTTGCGACTTTTCTGGCAGCCGCATGAATTCTTTTGTTCAGGGGTGACAGGTGCTCCGATACGAAGACAGGCTTAGCTAAGTTGCCGTACCCAAGGTGTTGCGAGTTGAGTTTTTTTTCGGAGCGCGCTTTATTATATTTTATTACTGAGGCTAGAATGGTATCCCTCAACAGCATGCTACGCAACCTGACAACTACAGCTCTAGGGTTATTGCTTTCTGGGTCCAGTTTCCTTACCCGTACTACAGATAGGATGTCATCTTCTTTGATTGAACAAGAGACTACATTCCCAATTTGCTGAACAGTCTTAACCAAATTTTCTGCTTTGTTTTCCGGTATGCCGTTGATTTCTAAGTTTTGTTGACGTGCATGTTGTTCAATTAGGTTAACTCTAGATGACAGTTCCAAGACCGTGTTCCTTAAAAAATCATTCTCCTTGTGAAGGTTTTTGTTGCTGTTCCTACAGGTCTCGAGTTCATCCTTCATCCGATCAAACTCTTCACTCATAAAGTCGACCGACTGCTTCAGTTCACGGAACAACAATTTTATGTCACCCAGTTCATTGGTGAAGCTTGCCTTTATGTTGGCAGATATCTCCGACGACAGAACACTCCGTATTTCTTGACGAACACAATCGATCAATTCACTTTTCGAACATTGAGAATCTGTATTGGGTGAGCTATCAGTGCGTGGGCGTTTCTGTCTGACACATATATTTGATGATTTGGGGGTGCCGACAGTAGGTATGTTGGGTTCGGAGTGCGCCTGAGTTATGTTACTTCCACCGGATTCTTTAGGCGGGGTACGCGCTGTTCGTGGCATTTTAGTTCAAGATTGAACGAGTAAAATAGGGTAACAAAAAATTAATTCGATTATTATATTAGTCGATTATTGGTTTTTATCATCTGCCCAAAAGCCCAGTGTCCAAAACCAAGAAAAAAAAACTGCTGCGTTTCAGAACGACAAAAATGGTGTCAGTGAACAAATACGCGTTTTGATTGGTGTTCGAACTTGCCGTGACTCAGCTGCTGTTTGTTTACATTTATTTGTTCGGAAAATTAACCGTCTTCGAAAGTTAAAGCGTATATTTCTCACAAAATTAACACCTTTATGCCCGCAACTAGGATGTGACAGTTCATAATTATGTGCGTTAGTTTTCCGAATCCACTGTGTTCGTAAATAACTGAGGAATGTGTCCGTACTCACTAACTTAGCACAGATCACTGGGTCCACTTAGCACTTTGGTTTTTAACACTTATCCTTAGGATAACACTCCAATAACACTTGTGCCTATTTATTGGGCTAATGTGATAGTATAGCACTGTTAGTCTGTTGTTATAATGCGTTTCAAGTAATTTAATCAATTAAAATACGCGGAGCTGAAGTTAAGCGAGGCACTAGCGCCATCTATATTTAGTGTATGACGTCGTGTAAATGTGTATGGTAAGTACGAATTTGTGCATCCAACCATTGGGGAGTTATTCAACAAAAACTGTTTCCGCTGGAACTACGTCATCCCCGCGGCGCATTTTTTTCCTATGGACGTACAAGAAAAAAAATACATGCAATAATTAGTGTGTGACGAGAGGTAAATGTGTATGTTTAAATGTAATTTGTGTGTCTTAAAACTTCGAAGATATTCAAGTTTCCGCTGCGCTGACGTATGGCTATTTGATGGAAATCATATAAATCGGTTTAGTGCAGAGTTGATTTTTTTTACGCACGTTGCTACAAATTTGTGTATCATGTTTGTGAAAACAGATTTTGAAAAAAGCATACCATTTAGGAGATATACACGTAAAGGTGAAATATGGTTATTAGGTCCAAGTACTTAAAATAGGAACTTTAGAACCTAACTTTTAACGTTTATTTGTATCTTGTAAGGATCTACAACGTCTTGCCAAGTTTCATTTATGTGCGCTTAGTAATTAATGAGCAATGGCATAATTTACTACGAATGGACCACTATATTTTATGACATCCGATTGTAGGACTTTTTAATGGAAAAGCAAAATAAAACTTATTCCAATATTTAGTGTATTAATTCAACTATTCATATGTAAAATTTCAGCTCATTACGCTGCATTATTAAAGAGATGTAATAAAAATACCAAAACAACCGAATTACATGGATAAACCGACCAAGTTTGAATGGCTACAAAAAAGCGGCCGTGCAGTACATACAGCTAACGTTCTGGAATTTGCAGTATAGTATCGTTATCGTGTTTAATAGATTCGTACAGGCGCGTACACAATCGTTTCGCAGAAAGTAAAACAACTGCATTAACTTTGTACTCTTAAAAGTATTTATTAGTTACTGACTATTAAAATTAAAAAACATTATTAACAAAGTAATAATAACATCAAATAAAATCAAATTATTGTTAGATTTATTGTGCCGCTAACAACGCCACCACACATTGATATAAAGAATTAGTATTTTATAAATAAGAAATACGTTGCCTACTGTAAAAGCTCAAATACTTATGTATAGGAGGTACATCTTAGGTATTAAGTACCTACTAGTAAATTTTCGGAAGTTGGTCTTCTCGTTCAAGCTTTTACAGCAACAAGTAAGTATGTCTTACAATCACAGAATCACAGATCAGTACTAAGTAATTGACTCAATTTGTAGGTTAGGTAGGTTTATAGTGTAGTGCAGTACCGACCTACTTACCTACGTTCTAGCGCATATTCTTACGGGAACGGGAATTCCAACTGGAAAAAACGGGATATGCGCGTACGAAGTCGCGAGCAACAGCTTGTATTATATAAAAATGCGGGCGGGGCTTGACTGTTGTTCTGTGTTTCGCGCTCGCGATGCCTGACAGGTTAAAAATAAGTAGGTACCTACGTAATATTATTGCGGGATTATACATATTAATTGTGGTTTGAATAAATGCAAACAACACTATATAATAACACTTACCCATCTTTACACAACTCAACAATACATGGTCCACTTATATGTAATAACTACATGTACATAATATAATAATTATAAAAACATATCGCTAATACCCAGCGACTATGTCTTACTCGCATGCACAAATATTTCAAAATGTAATCATAGAGTCACAATTAACGACTGAACACTGTCACCCAAAATACAAGCTCCCGCTTAGTTTGGGAGACAGTATCAGTACCTATAGTACAATACATTTACTGGTATCTAGTTATAAGTCATCTTGTGAACTGTATAAATTTGCGACAATAAAGATTTATTATTATTATTATTATTATTACTTACCTACCTAGAAAATAAAAGGTACCTACACATATTATTATTCAAAACAAGTTCGAATAAGAGACTGCAACTTTTGAACAGCTGAACCAACTTTCATAAATATAACTATAGGTATTTACATGGCTGGCATAAACACTGTATGCACTCAAATCTGTACACAGCAGATATAGATAACTTTTAGGCTTTCGGCGTCGTCGAGATGTAAGTAACAAAATACAGTTGCCACTTGAACCTATATACCTACCTTCCAACAGATAACATTTTCATGAGGTATTTTATTAGGAAGTACTTACCTTGTTTATCTTTTAATCATTCTCACTACTGGCTCAATAAGTATGTTACAGTCACTTACACTATGTCAATAACCGAGTCCAACAGGTACATACTATTACGTTGTGGCAAAATAAACAGCGCATACGCACGTTGTCCTTGGGTGCACAATTGTGACTGATAAAGCGGGCTAAGAAGACACATAACTACTACCCGTACGCGTTAACTTGGCACCTGGCTCGACACATTTCGTTTTAATTAAAATTGAACAATTCAATTTCGATGTACCTAAATAATATAAACGCAACGGTAACAGTGATGCAAGTAAAGCGTTTCGAAACGTATCGAGCCAGGTCAAGAATTGTGTGCCGACCTGGGCCTAAACCACCAACTCTTAAAGCAGTATTACTTCAATATTACTTCCAGTGGGAAAGAGACGGAGCTATACAGAACGTATAGCTCCGTCTCTTTCCCACTGGAAGTAATACTAAAGTAATACTGCTTTAAGAGTTGGTGGTTAGGCCCCTGTACTAGTCCAATAATGGTAAAACACTGGAAATTCTAGAACGTTAGCTCTATGTACTGCACGGCCGCTTTTTTGTAGCCATTCAAACTTGGTCGGTTTATCCATGTAATTCGGTTGTTTTGGTATTTTTATTACATCTCTTTAATAATGCAGCGTAATGAGCTGAAATTTTACATATGAATAGTTGAATTAATACACTAAATATTGGAATAAGTTTTATTTTGCTTTTCCATTAAAAAGTCCTACAATCGGATGTCATAAAATATAGTGGTCCATTCGTAGTAAATTATGCCATTGTCATTAATTACTAAGTGCACATAAATGAAACTTGGCAAGACGTTGTAGATCCTTACAAGATACAAATAAACGTTAAAAGTTAGGCTCTAAAGTTCCTATTTTAAGTACTTGGACCTAATAACCATATTTCACCTTTACGTGTATATCTCCTAAATGGTATGCTTTTTTCAAAATCTGTTTTCACAAACATGATACACAAATTTGTATTAACGTGCGTAAAAAAATCAACTCTGCACTAAACCGATTTATATGATTTCCATCAAATAGCCAAACGTCAGCGCAGCGGAAACTTGAATATAATACACAAATTTCATTTAAACATACACATTTACCTCTCGTCACACACTAATTATTGCATATATTTTTTTTCTTGTACGTCCATAGGAAAAAAAAGTGCCGCTGGGATGACGTAGTTCCAGCGGAAACAGTTTTTGTTGAATAACTCCCCAATGGTTGGATGCACAAATTCGTACTTACCATACACATTTACACGACGTCATACACTAAATATCTGCTTAACTGAAATTAAGAAAAACGACATTTTTCCGCTGGGAATACACACACGTCATTTTGATGATTTCCCATCCATAAAAAAACCCCGCAACGGATAGAGTAGAGTAGGGACTCCGTTGTGCGCAGGTGTCCTGGCTAAGTTTGTCGGCCTAGCTCCGTCCAAGTGTACAGAAGCAAACAGGGTGCTTTACAGGTTGAGTGGAGAGACTTAACCGTTCAAAAAAAAATTAAAATAACGTCAGTGGAGCAATCAGACCAAATTTTTTTTTATGTTATGCATCAAATGCATAACGGTAAGTTTCGTATCAAAAGAATCACTGTTTATGACGTTTTAAAAGTACCATTAGTAACTAAAAAATATATTTTGGTGTAATTCTCATGCTTTTGATAGACTTTTTCGGTCAACAGATGGCATCCTGTGCCAGCCTCATCTAGGTTCTACCCACGATGGCAACAGTATCGTCCACCCATCTCGCCGCCGGTCGACCAATACTTTTTCTTCCAGTCCTCGGACGCCACTCAGTCACTGCCTTACTCCACCTATCATCACCGCGCCTTGCCAAGTGTCCTGCCCAGCTCCACTTTAGTTCTATAATTCGTTTTCCGATGTTGAAAACCTTCGTACGTCTTCGGATCTCGACGACGTACCTCTACCAAGCATGGAACGCTCCATGGCTCTTTGTGCAACTATCTGTCTGTAAACAGCCTCCTTCGTGAGCGTCCATGTAAGTAAGTAAGGCATGGTGGGAAAGGCACACTGGTTTTAAAGGTGGGAATTCAGACATTGCGGAATTTAGGCAGGCTTCAGAATGTCGTCCATTTTGATAAAAGCGGCCCATCCAAGGTGTGTTCCTCTCGATACCTCCGTTTGTTGATTTTCTTTGCCAATTGAAAGGACATGGCCAAGATAAACATATCGGTTAATCATCTCCAACAATTCATTTCCAGATTTGAATCGCTGAAGGTGTTTGCCATAACCTTCGTCTTGGTCATATTGATCCCAAGACCCAGCTTAAAAGAAGCATCTTAAAGATTTTGAAGCATTTTCTGGGGGT
The DNA here is from genome assembly GCA_947386135.1 of Melanchra persicariae. Classification (NCBI taxonomy): domain Eukaryota; kingdom Metazoa; phylum Arthropoda; class Insecta; order Lepidoptera; family Noctuidae; genus Melanchra; species Melanchra persicariae. The sequence goes on from OX376660.1 coordinate 7,563,195, forward strand.
CATCGAAGTTCTCAGTGAAAACCACAAAGTCATCTGCAAATCTTAAGTGAGACAGTTGCAGAAAATTGACGTTAATACCGCTATAGTCCCAATCTATATCCACATTTTTAACGACATCTTCTAAGACTGTTGTGAATAGTTTCGATGAAATGAAAGAAGCATTATCATTACAACGTTTCTCACGAAAAATTATTTGAACAGAAGAGGTGATACTCGACGGCGCGTTGAGTTCCACGCGCGTCACAGGAGTCATTTGATGTTTTCCCATACATAAAAAAGGAGGCAAGGAATTGTTAGATATTGACTCTTGGTATATCTTATTGATCTAACCTAGCCACATCATTTTACTATACATACACGCGAACGAAGTCGCGGGCAACAGCTAGTGTAGATAATAACTTGATTTCTTCTAGATTGCTACAATTCCTATCAGGTGTATGTGTAAAAATTATCTAAATGGTTTTGTAACTAACTTACATGTCATTTTGTGCGTTCAATTACGAACAAAAACCTTTTAAAATCAATATTGCTTACCTCCCATAACATACAGCGTGATAATATGTAACCTAAAGCCTTCCTTGGTTTATAAAGAACATTTTTGCTGAATTTCAATTCAATCTATTCAGTAGTTTTGGCGTGAAGCCGTACCATACACACATACAAACAGACAAAAAATCTAAAAAGTCACTTTTTGTCATCAGTTACGTTTTTCTAACAAAAGCCACTTATTTATTCTCGAAAATTCTCAATGTACAGTTTTTCTTTCGTTACTGTTTCGTTTTTGTTTGCCTCAGTCTGTGGCCTGAGGAAGCTGGTTAGTGTGTGTGAGAGATACGCCAGTGCTCATGGCCTGAAGTACAATGTACAAAAGAGTGTCGTTATGGTGTTTGGGGCTGGTGGGAAATGTCCAGAAATGGTACCTCCAATAAAAATAAATGGTGTACCGTTGTCGAGAGTGCACTCATTCAAGTACCTTGGGCGTATCTTGACCTCTACCCTTAGAGACGATGACGACATTGAGAGAGAGCGGAGGGCGCTGTCGGTCAGAGCGAATATGATTGCCCGCAGGTTTAAGCGTGCTTCTACGGAGGTTAAAAGAACACTTTTTAGAACCTTCTGTTCCTCATTTTACACCTGTAGCCTGTGGGTACATTTTACGCAGAGATCGTACAGTGCCCTTCGCGTTCAGTATAATAATGTTTTCAGGGTGCTGATGGGGCTGCCTCGTTTCTGTAGCGCATCAGGGATGTTTGCGGAAATGCGTATTGATTGCTTTTATGCATTGATGCGTAAAAGATGTGCCTCCTTGGTGCGCAGGGTGCGAGTCAGTTCCAACAGCATCCTGGGCATGATCGCTGACAGGCTTGACTGTTGCGTCGTTAATCGTTGCTCCAGTATCTCAGCTGGAATGCTGAAGCAATGATTGTTTTGTTGTATGTGTTGTTGTATTGTTTCACTAACATAGTTTTAAGTTTATGTTTGTTACTAACACTATTTGAGTCTTATTGGTACTCGTAATAAATAAATTATTATTATTATTATTATTATTATATGTATAGATGACTTGTTATTCTGATCAACAAATTGATTTCAGGTGAACCGATCCTGGATACTTTGGATCATGTTCCTACAACTGAGTCCAACGTTCCGTGTAAATGTGGAATAAGCATCATTGAACTAGGGTCCTCACTGCAAACAAACAATAAATCATGGCTATGCGACGAGAACCGACAGTATGGATAAGGGTATCCACAGCAAGGTCCCGGCTAGAATGAAGACATCCCACAATAATGCTAACCACTACGTAGTAGGTACAACAACTGGGGCCTGTATGTACCAATATAATTTATCAATGGTTTCAACTCCACAGAGCACTGTAATGACCTGCCCGGACATCGTGTCCATCAAAACAATATTTTTTTTCTTCACTTTAATACTTTTTTATGGTTTTATCAAATCCTAAGCTTTTGGCCATAGTGAATGTCATATTATACTATTAGTTATTAGTTAGCCATTTGTTTCTGTAAAATAAACAATTTTTCTTTCTTTCTTTCTTTGTTTTATTGTTTGATACTGTAGTCCGGCGAAAGCACTGAAGCTCTAAAATAGGTGAACCATTGTTACTCTTCTACTTAACAAGGTTGTCCAACGACTTCCCTTGTACCGGTAGCTTCCCTATGAACTTTAGCCATGCCAACATTTTACTTCTGCACCAGAAAGGTGGTAATTACCGATAAAAATAATTATAGACCAAATAGCCTAATCTTCTGGATATACATATATATATATATATAATAAAATAGTAACTCGTAGGGTGTATGTATTGAATTGGCGAGAAAACTACTGAATCGATTTTGTTCAAATTTTGCATTAATAATCCTTATAGGTATGGTCAGGTTAGAGGCTATATACACTTCTGGACACATCTATTGGCCCACCTTAGAGTTTAGGTTTCGATGGCCCCTTCCGAAATATGATTGCTAGATTGAACAAAAACTGTTGATGCAGTTTTAAACCTGATACATTTTACCATCTTTTTCGATCGTATTGTTTTAAATTTGAATTCAGAATACCATACGACATGGAGCTACGCCTAACAAGTCGGATATGCGCCTTGTTAAAGGCAATTGATTATTGAATAAAAAAAATGTTTTATCAAATAAAGGTTTAATTTAATAACGCGTGTTGCCTCCATGGGCATCTACCACAGCTCTCATACGATTAGGCATAGAGTTTATCAACCGTTCTATGAAATTTTGAGGGATCATCTCCCATTCCTCTTCTATGGCAGTTTTCAACTCCTGCATCGTCTGGGCAACTGGCTGACGAGCCCTAACACGTCTTTTTAGCTCGTCCCACATGTGCTCAATGGGGTTCATGTCTGGGCTTCTGGCTGGCCAGTCCATAACTGTGATGTTCACATCCCGAAGATATTCCCTGACGATGCCGGCCGCATGGGCTCTTGCATTATCATGCATAAAAAGGAAATTTGGGCCCACATAGTCCGCGTATGGTATCACGTGAGGTTCTAAGCACTCACGAATGTACCTTTCAGCATTTAATGTTGGCAGCCGTGGTCCTGTAACAACCTCAAGTTGAGTTTTGCCGCTCGCGGATATACCGCCCCAGACAGTCCATGAGCCACCGCCATAAGCAACCCTCTCTTCAAAGCAGCATTGTGCGAAACGCTCTCCCTTACGTCGGTAGACCTCCTTCCTTCCATCATTGCCATGTAACACAATTTTAGACTCATCAGAAAAGAGTACACGGCTCCAATCTTGCTGTGTCCAATTTAAATGACTGCGTGCGAAATGAAGGCGCGCTGTTCGGTGGGCTCGCGTTAGTTTGGGCCCATTAGCTGGCTTGTGTGGTACCATATCGCGTTCTTGTAACCTTCTCCGAACAGTTCGAGCGCTCACAGATACTCCGTGGAAGTCGCGAAGTTGGTTTTGTATCTCAATGGAGGTAAGGTGACGATTTCTCAAGCTGGTCGTCACGACGAATCGATCCTGCCTTTCAGTTCTGACCCGAGATCGTGGCCTTCCTTGGCGACGAACAAAGCCGCCAGTCTCTAGGTACCTCCGATAAACATTTCGGACCGCAGATCGACTTAAATTAAGTTGAGCACTCACGTTTCTTTGGCTGTGTCCGGCCTGAATAAGTGCCACAGCTTGGGCGGCGACTTCAGGTGAAGTATCCATAGATTATTGATAGAACCTCACCTTAATGTTAAGAATAAGTAATGTTTGTTGCAAAACCAAAGATATCAATCACTTTTTCAAGAATTAAATCCAAGTAAACCAATAAAACCAAGTTTTCTTAGTATTCGATTGTTTGATATCAACAAACAGGCTCCAAATTGTCTTTTGTTTCTTTAAATTCTGTGTTCGAAATTCAAAAAAAGACTATTGAATGAAATTGTGAATGTGCCAGGTTCAAAACTGCATAAAAACTTTTTGCTCGACCTAATATAAAATTTTAGCTAGGATCAAACGAAACTGAAAATACAAGGTGGGCCAATAGATGTGTCCAGAAGTGTATTATCACGCTATGTGCTTTGAGGGATGAGCAATATTCAAATAAGTATGTCTGTTTTGAATGACAATTGGCACATGGTTCGATCCCCACTGACTGCTAATATTTTTGTATTTATTTTATCTTTGGAACTGTATGTTTACACCAATCTCTGTGTATCAATCTGTATGTTCTGACAAAATAATAATAATAATATGGGTTTTTGCGTCCTAAAAATAGCATTTCAATTTTTATTCGACATTTTTCCAAACTGTTCAGCGGGGAGGTATTACATGATGCCACAACATAGAACAATAATGCATATACATATAGGTCTAACCTAAGCAATGATTATCATCACGCTATACTTTTAGGGAGCTAAGCAGCGGAAAACCTTGACATAAATAAGGTCGGCTATTTGAATCGACTATAGACTACAAATAAATAGACTATCGGTTTTGACTGCCTTTCGAAAGACTAGGTGCGGGTTCGAATCTCAATAGTTGTATTAATTTTTAATTATTTGTCTTATTTATTTCCTTATATTTTTATTCCTACCAAACCTAATATTTTCAAATATTAATAATATGTTATTGCTGTATTTTGCAATTTTTTAGCAAGGATAATAATTAACAGAACCTATTTTCTGTTTATTTGTATTCAGTTTTGGTCACATCAAGCTAAAAAGTACAAAACCAATGTAAATAACTTTTTCACTTCAGTAGCTCAAGCATGTAGGCTTAGAATAATAACGTCTAGAAACCTAGTACGACCATCTCAAGTGAAGCTACTCAGACTACACCATATATGGTGTAATAGGCGCAGCTAGCAGTCAGTGCCCAAGGTTACGCTCTTTTGAATGCACCTCCCGAGAAATATTTAAAAATGACAGTTTGTTACATGAAAAGATGCTCTAACACAACCGGAAAACTGAAAAAATATGATGAAATTACGTTTCACAACTAAGTACTTACATTAAATCCATTATTTTTACGTAAATCGATATTCAAAATAAAAATTTTCATAACCTAATTTGTCACAACGTAGTGTTGCCAGTTGTAAAGAAAAATTACCCATAATACAGTAGGCACTAACTGTTGGAGTCTACTGTATAATGCTTATTGCTTTATGTATGAAACGAAAGATAATAATTACGGTTGATTCAAATAATTTTCGCATTAAAACTTCTTTAGGCGCATTGGGCAGTTTTGATGTGGGAAAAAATCAAAGATTTCGCGACGCGACACCGACACCTCTGTGTATGAGATCGTGTATGAAATTTGGAATATAAGAACATCAGACTGGACTTCTATGATAACCTAGATGCTCTACTGAAGACATTATGCAATAATTCTAATAAAAAGGTGGTTTTGTGCGGAGATTTTAACATAGACATAATTAAAAGAAATAGATTTACTTTGGACTTTGAATCTCTACTTCTCAACTACAATCTTAAATTGGAAATCCATCAACCAACACGACTAATGAGCAAAACTTGCCTGGATAACATAGCTCATAATTCTAAGCAAGAATGCAAAAGTGAGATTATAGATTTTGCTTTATCTGACCATACAGCTCAACTATTGAAAATCCCAGTAAAAAAAACATGTAGTATTAATTCTTGGCGAATACGAAAACGTGAGATCACAAAAGAAAATTTGATAAAATTTAAAAGTTATTTACAGTGTCTTACTTTCTCGGACGTTTTTGGTACTGAAAACGCAAATGAAGCCTATGATAATTTCATTGACGTTTTTTGTTTATTGTACAACCTTTGCTTTCCTACGAAATGGGTTAGTACTAAACCATACAGAAAGATTAGGTGGATATCTCGGGGTATAAGAATTTGTAGTCGGAGGCAGAGACATTTACTGTGGAAGTACAGATTATCTCCTACGCGTAAAAATAAATACATTTTTAGAACTTATTCACAGAAACTCAAAAAAATCATTAGACTCACCCAAAAAGCTCAAAATAACTATATTATAAATAATTCTGAGAACAAGACCAAAGCAGCATGGCAAATTATTAACAATACTAAATTTATTAAAGATCCTATTTTACAAATAAACAGACAGAATTCTATTATTAAAGACCCTCAGGAAATTGCTGAATCTTTTAATAACTACTTTGTAGACCAAGTGCAAGATGTATCAAATGGAAAACCAGAAACAGACAATAACATTAGTATAGCAAATAACCCGAACTCGATGTTTATGCCGCCAGTTGTTCCACAGGAGGTAGCTAGAGCAATAAGAACACTAAAAAACAGAAAAAGTCATGGCTATGATGGCATAACAACATCTGTAGTCAAATTTGTGTCTGATATAATTGCTGGACCTCTAAGTCACATTATGAATGCAAGTATTAGCTCAGGTATTTTCCCCAAAAGTCTTAAAAAAGTTATTATAAAACCACTCCACAAAAAAAATAGCAAAGAAGACCTGGCTAACTATAGGCCAGTGGCTCTTATTCCAGTGTTTTCCAAGGTGTTTGAAAAAATTATATACGAGTCACTTTATAAGTTCTTAACTAAAAATAAAATCTTATGTGATGAACAAAATGGGTTTAGAAAAAATAAAAATATTAATATGGCAATATACGATCTACTGAATAACGTAATGCCAAGTGTAGACCATAGAATGCCTGTATGCGCCATATATACTGATATGACGAAAGCATTCGATTATGTAAACCATGACGCTCTTTTAAACAAACTTTACACGTACGGCATTAGAGGCAATGTCTTAAATCTAATTAGGTCATACCTCACAAATCGAATGCAATGCACAGAAATATCAAGGATATGTGTAAAAACTAAAATAGAACATAAATATCAATCCGACTACAGAGTAATAAAATATGGCGTGCCCCAAGGTAGCGTACTTGGGCCTTTATTGTTTCTGTTATATATTAACGACTTGCCTCGCCATATTCAACAACCTATGGTTTTGTTTGCAGACGACAGTACGGCAATAGTGAAATGCGGCAATATAAAAAATTACGACACTGACATTAATAATACATTAAAAAACATAATAAATTGGCTTAATCAAAATAATTTAATTATAAATATCCAAAAAACTAAAATCATGCATTTTCATCAGCGCCTAGGGACTGTAAATAATGATGTTGAATTTAATGGACAAATAGTAGACTCGACAAATGTTACAAAATTCCTTGGTATTCTAATTGATAACAAACTGACCTGGAAACCTCATTCAGAGGATGTTTGTAAGAGGCTAAGCAAGTCAGCGTATGTACTGTATAACCTAGCAAAAAAAGTAAACACTCGCACCGTACTGGAAGCTTATCATGGTCTGGTTGCATCAGTTTTGAGATTCGGAGTTATATTCTGGGGTAACTGTACTGAGAGAGAGAGGATATTCAAAGCCCAGAAACGCTGCATAAGATCAATGACTAGTCTTAGGAATACTGACAGTTGCGCGCCTGTGTTCAATTCTCTAAAATTACTCACCTTTCCGTCTTTATATTGTATATTAGAAGTTGCATTGTTTGTTAGAACAAATTTACAACTTTTTACCCTAATGGACGATATTAGAACACGTCCGGGATCTGTTAGATCGCAATATAAAAATCTAATGCACACAGGTAGGTTTAAAACAGCATTATTAAGAAAAAGCTTTTTATCAATGGGGCCAGTCATTTATAATAAAATACCTCATGCGTATAAAGAAGAACCAATAGGTATGTTTAAAAAGAGGCTAATATCCTTACTTTTGGATAAATGCTATTATTCAATACAAGATTTTTTGAATGATAAAAGGTTATAATGTTATATTATTTAATTATATTTTATTTCAAATTTAATGTAATGTTGTTTAATAATTATAATTTAATGTAGTTTGTTGTTATATTATTTAATTATATTTTATTTCAAATTTAACGTAATGTTGTTTAATAATCATAATTTAATGTAGTTTGTTGTACGTGTAATGGAAGCAAAGTAGTCAATATGATTTAAGATTGTTGTTTTTTATGTTAATAATTTATGTGATTTATGTTATGATCCAAAGATCTGTACTTTTGCATGCCGTAAGGTAGAGTGTGTTGGCACTGTTATTTATTGCATTATCGACATCTTAATTTTGTATACCCACATTCATAGCAAAATAAATTATTTCTTTCTTCTTTCTTTCTTTCTTTGTCGGACCCTCGCGGGCCGACCGCCGACCAGTCTTTCATGGGTGTCATTTTCGTGATTTCTGGGGTCGCTTAAACCGATTATGGGGTCAAAATCGTAATCCAAGATGGCGCCGATGCCATTTGCTAATTTTTCGTCATGGGTGACATTTCCATGGTTTCTGGGGTCGCTAAAACTGATTATTGGGTCAAAATCAAAATCCAAAATGGCGCTGACGAAATTTGATCGGCACCGGAGGTCTGTAGTCCGCACTCCCGGAGTGCCACTGCATTTTTTTAAACCGGGTTAGTTTCATCGAACAAGCAAACATCTAACACGTTTTTCTAGCGAATAGCAATGATGCCGATTTTTTTGTTCACCACCTAAACTAAAATAAGAATTTTGCTATCTCTTACTGCAGACCACGAAAGAAGCAGACAAGTGATATGACTCCATAATCGATTTTAGCGACCCTAGAAACCATGAAGAGAAGTTAGCAAATTTCGTCGCCGCCATCTTGGATTTCAATTTTGATCCCATAATTGGTTTTAGCGACCCCAGAAACCATGAAAATGACACCCATGACGAAAAGTTTGCAAATTTCGTCGCCGCCATCTTGGATTTCGATTTTGACCCCATAATCGATTTTAGCGACCCCAGAAACCATAAAATGACACCCATGACGAAAAGTTTACAAATTTCGTCGCCGCCATCTTGGATTTCGATTTTGACCCTATAATCGGTTTTAGCGACCCCAGAAACCATAAAAATTACACCCATGACGAAAAGTTAGCAAATTTCGTCAGCGCCATCTTGGATTTCGATTTTGACACCATAATCGGTTTTAGTGACCCCAGAAACCATGGCCTATTACAATAAGTACGTACGTAACATTTTTTTAAATTGATCCATGATTAGTCCCAAATACATTCACATTTTTCCCGATTTTAGGGAAAGTGTTCATTCCTAGCAAAATTTTTTTACGTCAATGTGCGTGTCTGTGGCTGTAATTACATACCGCTCACACACACATAAGTACTAAAACACATAAGTACTTCATTTTTTAGTAGGGAGCGTGTATGAGACTTTCCTTCTAGGCGTTATTATTCTAAACATGTAGGTTTTGTTGCCTGAAATCAGAGAGCAAAATGCGATTTTGCTCTCTGAGTGAGACCAAGTAACTTTTTAATTGTTTTTTTTCAGAAAGCCGCGAATATCTTATTCAGCCTTTGGTTAATCATACAATTCGAAACATTCACACTCTATCTCTTTCCCGCCATTAGAAAGAGAGATAGACAAAGACCAGCCCTTTTGAAGTTCCGATTTTGAATTCGACCTCAAAGACAAACACGTTCGGAATTTCGTACTAACTAAAGAAATTTTGCAAAAAGATAATTATGTCTTTTAATGTAATTTATTGAATTTTTAACTTATTAATGTATCGAAATAAGTATTTACTCCAAATAAAACTGATATGTAACCTGTAAATATTTGTTTCTAGTTTCAATAATGTTACGTAATATATTTTGAATAATAAAATATCATGGGTGCTATTTCCGAACACGCCTTAATTTAATAAAAGAGCGGGAATAAAATTTCGAGGCTGGCGTAAAGAGTTGAATAAGTTAAAAAATATTGAAAAAAATAGTAAAATATAAGTGAAACTAGCGACGAGAACAGTATTTTAACACCGCCGGAAGAGTTAAAACAACAAGTTATTAATGCAGAATTAAGTTTCCTACCTGAGAAGTCTCGCGAGAAATATCTGAAAGCATACCATGTCTTCAATGAATGGAGACTTACAAAGGGCGCAAGCAGTTTTTCGGAGACGGTGTTGCTATCTTATTTTTTAGATTTATCACAGACGAGGCGATCATATACAATGTGGAGTATTCACTCAATGTTGAAAACTACTTTAAAAACAAAACATAACGTGCATAACCTACGCAAAACTCGTATTTTTTTTTTTAAATAATGTCAGTTGGGGGCATAAGGCTAAAAAGTCCAAAATTTTCACGGCCTACGGAGGCCTTTCCGGAGCTACATTAACATAGAAAAATTTCTTAATGTAGCTCCGGACTGCAATTTTCTTGCCGCTAAAGTAAGTGGTACCTATGAATCTATGTTGTTAGTTATTAAAATTTGTGTGTAGACTGTTATGTATAAAGGTACTTACTGCCTACTACTAATTTTTGGAGGCGCAATGAATCCTAGTCTAGCTTAGCAATAGGTACTGTTAAAATATTTATTACGATATGTAAAAGATGCTGTAAATGTTGATGATGGAACAGGCTTGGCGAAATCAAACTACGCAATCCCGTCGCACACTCTCCAAAATGCAAACGTTAGAAAACCGTCGATGCTCAAGTCTTTGGAGCTTCGACTCGGTGAGCCTGTCACTGCCGATGATCCTCTTGGTTTTCATTCCCAGGATCTCCCTCATTCCCAATTATTTTCTGTTTGGTTTCAAAACTGTTCAATTCCCAGTGAGCCAATGATACGTCATGATCAGCCCAGGGCCAGAAATTATCAGTAGCGGGTTTCACCCTCCAGTGGATCAAGGGGAACTGTGGATCCCTAAGCAATAACGCCACAAAAGAACTCGCGAAAAGAGATTTCGAGATGGCAGTGCTGGACCCGTACCCACTCCTCCTTCTTTCTTTTTCACAGTTTCGTACATGAAAACGCCAGAGATCAACTGATGAATTGCAGTCCAAATGGCATTGCGACTAACTAAACGACTTTTCAGCTTAAGTTAAAATAAATCCTGGAAGTGAGGCCGTGGCTTCCCGACGTGAAAAAATCCTCGGACCGGTGAGGCCTCTCCGCTCAACTTGTGGAGCACTCTGGTAGCTTCTGTACACTTGGGCGGAGCTAGGCTGGCTAACTTAGCTTATACCCCTTAAGAAGTATTGCGTTTATTCTGTTACACATTGTATAACCATGCCAAATTACAACTTCGCAGCATGAATAGTCTCTGAGTAAAACCGCGGACGGACGGTCGAACGGACATGGCGAAACTATAAGAAATCCTTGAACCTAAAAATAAAACAACGCAAAAAAAGTTAATTTCATATTTCATTCATTAATATACAGAATTAAGGCTTAAAGTCACCCAAAGAGCAATGGAAAGGGCAATGCTCGGAGTTTCCTAGCGTGATCGAATCAGAAATGATGATATCCGCAAGAGAACCAAGGTTACCGACATAGCCCGAAGGATCGCCAAATTGAAGTGGCAGTGGGCAGGGCACACTGCTCGCAGAACAGATGGTCGATGGGGCCGAAAAGTTTTGGAGTGGCGACCGCGAACCGGAAGACGCAGCGTTGGAAGGCCTCCCACAAGGTGGACCGATGACCTGGGGCTCGAGTCTGCTATTGCAATCGTGTCTCAATGACCGGTCATTGATCGAATATTTGACAACTTTGACAGTTTTTGTATGGGAAATGAAGTTTGACGTTATACGTCAAAAATCGATCATTGACCGGTCATTGAGACACGATTGCAATAGCAGACTCGACCTCCAGGTGAGGGTCGCGGGTAACCGATGGATGCGAGACGCACAGGACCGGTTGTTGTGGCGACACTTGGGGGAGGCCTATGTCCAGCAGTGGACGTCTTTCGGCTGATATGATGATGATGATGAATATACAGAATCGCAGGCTCAGATTCTTCCCCCGGTATGATGCAGTGTAAGGTCAAGTTGATTGTTTTATTTTTTATAGTAATATTTCCACGAACCTGGATGTAATCTAGTGTTGGCGTTCGAATCTTCGGCTATAGTAAAAATAATGGTAATTTGTCCGGAGTTCTTCATCATTGGTCAAATCACTAAAGAGATTTTATATATTAATGATAACCGATCAATGCCATCGATCGACGTTGATCGATTGGTGTGGTAGCTTACGGCAGCTTTCTATAATATATCTCAATCCCAATCTTGATCCCGATCCTTGTCTGTAACCAATCAAAGGTGAGAATTGTGTGGTGAAAGACACAAACTCGGCCGTTGATTGGTTACAGACAAGGATCGGGATCAAGATTGGGATTGAGATATGTTATAGAAAGCGGCCGTTAGGCTGATCTAAGAAAGAGGTAGAAATTATGCATCGACGTCGACTAATTCATTCTATCATCTATCGATGGCATCGATCGAAGATCGATCGATTGCTGTGGTAACACCCTAACACCGTGCGCTGCCATGCCATGTCGGGTCTTTGACGGTTCAAGCAACAGACTCCCCAAGTCTGCACATTCTGGTGGCCGGAGATCGTTTGGCGTACTCCGATGCTCGAAGCGTCTGCTGCGAATAGGGAGATGGTTTGGACAGGCCTCAGTCACTCGGGAGCTCACAGCTACCCCGAAAACCATGAAACGGCATCCATAACGAAAAGTTGTCAAACTTCGTCGGCGCCCCACCTTGGATGTTGATTTTGAGCTCATATTCATTACAAGCTACCCCAAGAACAGAAAATGATACTCATGACGAAAAATTAACAAATTTCACCGGTGCCATTTTAGATGTTGATTTTGACCCCATATTCGTAGATAATCAACTACCCCAAAAACCACGAAAATGACATCCATGACGGAAAATTCGTCGGCGCGATCTTGGTCGTTGGTTTTGAGCCCATATTTGTCATTAGCAACCCCGGAAACCGTAAAAACCCATGTCTTTCGCGTAAAAGTTCATGCGTGCAAGTGGGTTTGCGCAAATGACTTTCGCGGGAATGTCTTTTGTGCGAGCTGTTACCGGTGTGTGCACGATTGCCTTTACGACAGCATTTCTGTTCGTTTTGTCAGTTTAGCAATATTCATTGGGTATTTTTCGTTGATGAACAAACAAATTTGCCAAAAATGTTATGTAGGTACTTATACGAAATTTCCTTCAAAATGGATTTTATTTTGATCGAAAGTGTGTAACGCTAATGGGGTCCAGGTGAGGATGTGGCAGAAAACACGCAAGAAATTAATAAAATTGAAAAGCAACCATTTTCTTTGCTGAAAATATATTTATCCACCATTTTGAGTATATATCCCAAAAAAATGGGTAAAAACGAGTAGGTATTTATCCTTCGCCCAGGGCCTAAACCACCAACTCTTAAAGCAGTATAAATTTAATATTACTTCCAGTGGGAAAGAGACGGAGCTATACGTCCTGCATATCTCCGTCTCTTTCCTGGAAGTAATATTGAAGTAATATTGCTTTAAGAGTTGGTGGTTAGGCCCCTGTCCAATGCGCTCTCGCTCTCAATCATGACCTACAGCGACAGGTTACATAACCCACCTGACCCTGTTACCCAACTTATTTTATATTGATTTACACAATAATACAATAACCACATAAGAAAAACACAATTAATGTTTTTCTTTTGTAGTTATTGTTTTACTGTTTTAATTTATTGGTTATCTTATTCATTGAATTTTAATCCTAAATTATTGTCATTTTTTGTATGAATATAGTGATTATTTCTTCAGTTAAACAAAAGAAATTTACTAATTAAGTTTAAACTTAATTAGTAATTTTTTTTTCTTACCTCATTTTAATTAATGTAAATATGGACATTGCATGGTCTGCAATAAAGATTAATTATTATAATTACATTTTTAGAGATTAAATATTAAAAATACAAAGATAATTTAAAAACATAAAAATAATAGCCCATCGGTACCAGGAACAGGGTCCAAGTTACTAGTGGTTATCAGGGCTCCTGAGAGGAACCTCCTAAAAGTACGCGCCGTATCCAAGAGACTGCTTTCTGGATCAAGCCCTTGATCCAGCTGCCCAACGAGAGCCTCCTCAGATGTTGGTCGAGGCTGTTGGCTATTATGCCATTGGCTTAGCTTATCGGCACAATGACTGCTGTATTCACATCCCACATGTCTACCTCGCGAGCCAAGTCAAGATACTTCGTTTGTTTACAGCTTCTCTCTTCTCTCACTAGGTTCTCGACATGATGGACCGCTATATCAACAATCATTGCGTGACGCTCTAGTCGGTCTATCACTAATAAGTCAGGCTTATTGGCAACAATAGTGAAATAGTGATGGTGATGATAGACCGATCCCAATACAAAGTGCGATTGCCAGTTTCGAGAACTGAGTCGGGCGTGTACTGTGTGTGTGGCTGTGTGTAGGTACCTTCATAAAGTACGGTACTTCCAATTCCACAAGATTGTATTTTAAGAGCAAGTTTCTGGTCCAAAAATACCACCGGCCGGTGTTGACTGCAATGATTGTCGAGTCCTCATCCCACATGTCGACAACCATTCAAAATTATATCAGGTTTATTGGCCACAATAGTCCCATCAGTGTTGATGGACCGATCCCTTTAATTCTGAATGGCTGGTTGTCAGTGTCGGTTCGAGTCAGGCTGGTGACCAAAAGTACTACTATTACCTACCTATTTGCTACCTATTTGCAACAACAACAATGTGATATTGCCATTATCATGAACTATGTCGGGCTTATTATTATTAGTTTTAAGAAATAAACAGCTATGACTAACAGACAGACAGTTAAACAGATAAGTTAAGGTTGTTTTTTTTAACTTTCGCTTGTCTAACTTTTCTTGGGATCAGGCTAAAATAGAGTTCCGAATTCTAAAATCAGAAACCTAAAAACATAACGATGGTATGTTGTAATCTTTTAATGATTGAAAAATACAAATAAAATCAGTTCTATATTTTTATCACTGAAAAGGGGTTTTCTGTAGACAATTCTGATAGGTTTTCAGTGAGCCAGTAATCGAATGGGCTGACTGTCGAATAGTCTGACAGGTTCTCTGACGAACTCTTTGCAGAGTTGGGTGAAGATTTGTTAAAGACATTGTCTGACCGGTTTACCGAGGTGTCCTCTACAGGCTTGGGCTCTAAGGGCTTCTCATCGGTCACATACTGAGGCTCAACTTCAGGCATGTTTACACGATTGGACGCAGTCACCGCCGGTGTTGGCTTTACCGTTGACTTCTCAAGTGATTTTTGTGTTACCATCTTTATTGTGAAATCTTGAGGCTTATCTTCAGGCATGTTTACAGGATTGGCCGTGGCCACGGCCGGTGTTGGCTTTACCGTTGTCTTCTCAACTGGTTTTTCTGTTATCATCTTTATTGTGATATCTTGAGGCTTATCTTCAGGTATGTTTACAGGATTGGCCGCAGTCACGGTCGGTGTTGGCTTTACCGTTGACTTCTCAACTGGTTTTTCTGTTACCATCTTTATTGTGAAATCTTGAGGCTTATCTTCAGGCATGTTTACAGGATTGGCTGTAGTCACGGCCGGTGTTGGCTTTATCGTTGACTTCTCCACTGGTTTTTCTGTTACCTTCTCTATTGTGATATCCTGAGGCTTATCTTTAGGCACCTGTACAGGTTTGGCCGAGGTCACAGTTATAGTAAGTGTTGGGTTTACCGTTGTCTTCTCAACTGCCTCTACAACAAGATTGTCAGCTGGCTTATTTAGTGGTATATCTAAAGGCTTCTCTGTAGACTTATTTACAAGTTCTTCTGTAGATTTATCTTCAGGCCTCGCTGTTGTTTTCTCTACTAGCTTATCTATGGGCTTCTCTATGGTCAAGGGCTTGTCTTCGGTCTTGTCCATAGGCGTAGTGTTTGGAATAAAATGCCTCGTACCGAACCGGGAATGGGAATTGTACCCGGAGAAGGCACTGGAGCTGTGTCGGTAACCAAACCCGGAACAGTGCCGAGAACTGTACCTGGGACCGTACCATGTGCAGTGCCGGGAATCACGCCACGGATGGTATGTATGGTGGTACGGGTGGTACCCATGTCCATATCTTCTATACATGCCAGGTGATCTGTAAGGTGAATGATATACTGACGATCCATGTTGAAGACCATGATGTTGTCTATGTCGGCTTCTTGTTCTAGTGTACGGTGCACCTGAAATCAATAAGTTATTAATTAAATATCTGGTTTGACGTGATCCAACAAAGGGACAATTCTTGTGTGTTAACGAATCTAACTCATTCGCAACTCTGTCACATGTCAAAGATGCCTATAGTATCCTACACTTTGTCAAATTGCGACTGCGTCGCGAATCAGCTTTCAATAATTGTGGGAATAATAGAGATTTATAAAACAGGTGCTCAGTAGATAGATTAATGTTTGTATCTAGTTACAAGATAGGGTTCCTCGTTTTTAGGGTTCCGTACCCAAAGGGTAAAAACGGTACCCTATTACTAAAACTCCGCTGTCTGTCTGTCTGTGTGTCACCAGGCTGTATCTCATGAACCGTGATAGCTAGACCGTTGAAATTTACACAGTGATGTATTTCTGTTGCCGCTATAACAACAAATACTAAAAACAGAATAAAATAAATATTTAAGTGGGGCTCCCATACAACAAACGTGATTTTTTTGCCGTGGTACGGAACCCTACGTGCGCGAGTCCGACTCGCACTTGGCCAGTTTTTTTTTTTATCTTATCAAAGAAAATAGTCGACACAGACAAACAATATTGGTGATTACCAATCACTTCCAGTTCCAGGAGACTGTTGCTACTGCCGCGCAATCTTCCCCATAGAGGTTGCCAACGAGTTAATACTGGCTCGATTTTCTCGATTTTCCAGCATTGTGCCGAGCGATGGCCGTTTTGCAAAGATGTAACGCTTTTATGGAACATGCCTCATATTTGTTTTGGTACAAATATACTCATTTTCTTTCTTTATTATCCGACATCAAAAAGAAGGCGGTAATAATTATGTTCGTCTGTATGTATTTTTTAAGTATGTTCACCGATTACTCCGCCGATTGTGAACCGATTTTCAATTTATTGCTTTACAAAAATAACTGCAGAAAAAGAAAAAGTAGTTATTACTTACAGTTGTATTCTTCTAAAAGCACAACGATCAGGAACAAACAGACCTGAAACAAATAAGATAATGTGTTAGTAAGAATCACAAAATAAAATCGGATGGAAAAATATTGAAAGTATCGTGATTTTGAACAATTGTTTAAAAGCGTACTATTAGCTCGAAAGTGTGTACTTTGCACCTATATCTGTGCTCGGTGACTATCACCACTATCACTTTACTAGCGCACGGATTCATACAACTATGAAGCCATGGCACACCAACAACAAAAACTAAAAAAAATGTTAATGTGTATTTTCGTATTTAAAAAAAAAACTTTTATGTTAGGTACATAAGTAGTAGTATTTATTTTGCCAAAGACAGATACAGTTGTAAGTTCCTACGTGGAAACAGTGAAAAAATCAGACAAAAGTGTTCTAGCCTATCTATCAGTCTCATCAGTCTATCGATTTTAGTGGGTAGTCAAATCATTACTTTTTTACACAAAAGTATCTTTATTAAATAAAATGCTTTGCATTCTTAAAATGTTTCTCCCATGAATTGTTGATAGATGTGCATGGTACGATTCTGAACTATAAATATAATATTAGATAGGTACAGTTTCTCAATAAATGTATCGAAGTAAATTTTTTTACTTCGGTACATTCATTGAGAAAATGTACCTGTGTGAAGTGAGCTGTGACAAACAAGATGGAATGACAGTAAGTTGACCTCATGCTTAGTTTACACGGTAAGTTGTTGACAGAATAGACCGGCAATTTACTTCGCGCTACTTCGCACTGCAGTTCACACCGAGACGCGACGCTGAGCGCACTTCTTAAAATAGCTATACAATATAGGACAACATCGCGTCTCGATGTGAAATGATAATGACCCGTAAAAGAAGCCACCAGTTGTTCGTCTTAAAGCCGAGTTCACACGTCATTATGTTGTCTCATGTCGTGGTGCCTCATTGTGGGTCCACGATAGAGACTTCCATTTTCTATATTTCTTATCTTGTTTTGTCTGTGCAACAAAGCAATGCAGACCAGTCTTTATCGTGTGGATAAGTTTAGCAGCCAATTAACTCATAATAGTGGGCTATTATGTCGCAGTTAATTGGCTGCAAAACTCGTGTTATGGTTATGACGTAGCCTTAAGGCGCTGTAATAGCAAAAACTCGGTCACTCTCGGACTGTATAGAAAAGAAAGAGAAGCGCGACGACACAATGCTTGCAATTTATTGCTAAATATGAAGCATTTTATCGATTTACTCAAAACTGAGTTGAGATATTGAAAATCTAAAACAGCAAAGTTTTGTATTAAGATTTAGATTCTATTTGTTATAAATTTTACCCGCTAAGTAAGCTAGATACGGGATTTTTTTTTCAAAGGTCAAAGTTAGAGGTAACTTTGACGATCATTTCTATCAAGGATTTTAATTATAAACATGGTTCGGAAACAACAGAGTCTTGGAAGTATAGTTAAAATTAACTTTTTTTTTTTTTCTGCGGCTTGAAACTAAACAGATTTGGCTAAAATTATTTTAGAAATTCAGCAATTTTTCAGTTATTGCTGATCACAGCGCAATAAATGGATTCGCTTAATTCATGGACCTATACCGCGCCACAATACACCCTGACACAGACATGTGAATGTAAGTGAAATAAACAACATAATACACTTACGAGTAACTTCATCGTTAAAACACAAATGTTCAAACACACTAGCAGTTCAAAAGATCTTCTTCGACTGAGTCACGACTGATATTCATAAAACTATTTATTTATGATTGCTGTGAACTTATGAACTCGTACAAACAAAACATAAATGTTATTTACATGCAGAAGATAAGTTACTGCGAATTAAAATTACTGTTATCTCTTATTTTTATCAAGAACTTTATAAATATATAATAATACTATATAATTTGAAAATACTCATTCTGTTTTGATGGGTTTTTACAACGAGTATTCTCCGTAGTTAGTTATATAGCTAGTATATAATTAATTAGTTACATGTTTAGTTACCTAACCTGTGAAATCTACATGTATTATACGAAAAAGATCTTTACAGCATGGACTAGCAGAAAAGCCGATGGCAAATTATAAACACTTGTGCGATCATAAAATAGATATTGAACACTCGTGTGAACTTATTAGAATTGGTCTCAAATATTAGAACCTGTCGATTGTTCTATCTCGTACACATTGGAACAGTGGTTACTTGTACCTAACAGTAGCCTAAGGCCGGATCCACACGCTTGCCAAACCTCAACAAAGCGTCTCAAGTCTCAACGTATAGCTGGAACTAGCTCGATGTCCGTCATGCCTGTCCAGTACCTCTACCATGAGATGTCATCGAAAAATTACTCGCTAGCGTTAAACTCGCTAGCGTACTAACGTGGATCGAATATATTTCGATAATGCTTGCACCATGAGATTTACGAAGTCTTACGCAGGCGCTAAGGTAAGCTCAATACAATGCGATTCAAATGAGAATAGGATCGACTTTGCGCCATTTTGTGACGTCATCGCTGTCAACTCAAACCAGTTCGGTAGGGTGAGCAAAACAAGATTTTTTTTTAAATAAAATTTATTTGTGAATTGGTGCCAACAATGAAAATAAAATAGGTTCTATTATGATCAAAAAAAAAACTAATTATAACTTAATAATTAAATATTAAATTTAGCTAATTTCTTACTATTTAACGTTTTTATTTAAATTTGATGTAAAACTTAAAAAAAAAAAAAAAATAAACCGTTATTAAAATGCCACGTTTTCTTTGCTAACCGTACTTTTCAAGTGACATTTGACAGATAGAGGTCATTGACGTTCCTATTCTTATTTGAATCGCATTATACATCGTGTCATCTAGCTAACTTCACTGTACTCGTTAGAATACTTCACTACTTATGTTTTGTTTCTTTCTTTCTCACTAATAAGAAGAGAGAACGGCTATCAAACTCAAAATGTAGTAATATCGCTATGCTAAAAATGTTAAGACAGTCAATATCACAAAATAAACCGACTAAATAAAAAAGTTGACGGTTAGTGGACTACATAAGGTATTTAGTGGTTTATTTCAATTTTGATTCCTTAATCATGTCATGTTTTGTTTGTTAGCGTTGTGTTACAGCTACCTTAAATACATTTTCCATTTAATATAGATCAATATGGCCCTCTATAGATTTAATTTATTATAAATTAAATCTATAGAGGGCCATATTGATCTCAGTCGAAGAAGATCTTTTGAACTGCTAGTGTGTTTGAACATTTGTGTTTTAACGATGAAGTTACTCGTAAGTGTATTATGTTGTTTATTTCACTTACATTCACATGTCTGTGTCAGGGTGTATTGTGGCGCGGTATAGGTCCATGAATTAAGCGAATCCATTAATTTATTATAAATTAAATCTATAGAGGGTAATAATATTTCCGAAGATATTACAGATTTAAAATGCAAGGACATAGCGGTGCGCACCGCTATGTCCCTACATTTGATTAAAAAAAACTGTACACGTTGTTTATAAGGACATTCTGTAGTAGGTAGGTATATTTAGTATCAGCATTGCACATTAATTGCACCCGTGCGAAGCCGGGCCGAGTCGCTAGTTAAAAATAAACGATTAAACTAAAATAAAACAAATATTTAAGGGGGTCCCATACTACAAACGTGATTTTATTGCCGTTTTTTATAAATTATGGTACGGAACCCTACGTGCGCGAGTCCGACTCTTACTTAGCCGGTTTTTTAGTTCATTTTTAGATTAGATTTTAGTTTGTACGTGCATACACGGCATATGGTTCCTAAGAGGCAAACAAGAATGTTTTTATTAACTGCTTTAATTTTTAATTAGCAGTGGG
This sequence comes from Melanchra persicariae, assembly GCA_947386135.1. Taxonomy (NCBI): domain Eukaryota; kingdom Metazoa; phylum Arthropoda; class Insecta; order Lepidoptera; family Noctuidae; genus Melanchra; species Melanchra persicariae. The sequence goes on from OX376660.1 coordinate 7,584,028, forward strand.
TGTTCTAATAGCCTTAGAATACTTAATGTTGCGTTGCGTGTGAAAGCTAGCTACGTATCCACGGGAAGGTCTGCCATCTACCTAGCCATGCTATGATCAGGAGTCTTTAGTAGGTATATGATTATTATGGCTAGAATACTTGTTATTTCATATGATCACCACTGATGGGGCAAATAGGAAGGATCAGACCATAAATAAAAGAAATGGATAATCATAATCGGTGTTTGCTAACATTTAATTATAAGACAGACTTAATTGCCAATTTTTAAATATTTACATAACTTTGATCAGTCCAAAATCTCGTAAGATCTGCCGCTAACCATTTCAATGGAAGAAAGCGAAATGGATGTAGATATTATCTGTTAATTGTCTGAGACAATAGGGTATGATCACTGGGTCGATTCACTGTTCTCTAGTGGTGGTAGCCCTTGCCGCCGCCGTAGCCGAGGCCGCCGAGGCCGCCGAGTCCGCCGAGTCCGCCGTAGCCGTAACCTCCAGCGTAGCCGACACCTCCGAGCCCGAGTCCGTAGCCACCGAGTCCTCCGACAGCGACGGCCGGCCCGGCGATCACTGCGCCACCGCCGACGAGTCCGCCACCGCCGCCCAGCAGGAGAGCGCCATCCTGAGCCTGTCTGGCGACCGCGTCAGCGACCGCCTGAGCCTGGGCCGCGCTGGTGGCGACAGCGGCTGCCTGGGCGCGAGCAGCGTTGGCGATACGAGCGGCCTCAACAGCGCGAGTGTTCGCAATAGCGATAGCCTGAACGCGAGCAGCGTTGGCCAAACGTTCGGCTTCCGCAGCGCGTGCTACTTCAAGAGCGCTGGCGGCGCCGGCGCGTCTGGCGGCCTCCGCGGCTCTGGCATTCTCCCAGGCGGCAGCCTGAGCACGCTGTACGTTGGCGACACGAGCGGCGTCCAGAGCGGCGGCGTTGTTGATGGCGTGCGCTTGGCCGGCGCGGGCGGCGGCCTCGGTGACGCGGGCACCCTGGATGGCGGCAGCGGCCGAGTTGGCGATCTGAGCGGCCTGTACGGCCTGTGCATTCTGGATGGCACTGAGCTGTGCGGCTCCTACTGATCCGGCGTTGTTAAGCGCTATGCCTGAGCCGATGGCGGGGCCGCCGGCAATAACAGCGGGGCCGCCGGCGATAACAGCGGGACCGCCGGCGATAACAGCGGGACCGGAGATGATGCCAGCGCCGCCAGCAAGAGCCGCACCAGCAAGCCCGGCGCCACCGAGCCCACCGAGGCCGCCGTACCCGCCGTACCCTCCGTAACCACCGGCAATCACGGGACCGATGCCCGATTGCTCCGCACGTGAATCTGCTACTTTACCTGTCGAACATGACAAAGTGTCTGTGTTATTAACAGTTGTCACAATAAGATACTACTTAATCAGTTCACAGATGAATCAGATAGATTTCACTTACCGTCTGCAACGACTTCGTACGCCACAGCGATAACAAAAAGAATCTGTAAGAAATTTTTATTTTTAATTCTTGGTTCTCATACAATTTTAATTAAACCTAACTGTTAGATAATTTACTATACAACTTAATAAACTTTGAAGATAATTAAATTTTATGATTTTTATTCAGTGGTACTATTATAAGATGCCTCATCTTACCGTAAGTCGAGACATGTTCGTAAATATTATTTGTTTATTGCTGCTCGCTACGACACTACCAAATTGGACTGTAAACTGTAATTGTTGTGGTTACTGCAAATTGCGTGCACTTTTATACTGCACCGAAAATTATTAACATCGAATTAACAATGCTAAATAGTTGTTCGATGCCGCCCCATTTGAATATATTAGGTACGTGAGTAAAAACTAATCGGCGAATATGCGTAGTTGGTACATGTTGTACACAATCGAAGCTAGTGCGGGAGATATCAGACCATGTCGGATGCGCGCGGCGCACATCCCTTGAACACACCAAGCAAATAACACCTATACTACGAATAATAAAATATTCAAGAGTTTCCATCCCAATAACATTTCAATTATTCAAAGGATGTTACCATAGATCCATAGAGTTATATCTCAGCCTGTAAGACGAGCGGAACCTGCTACCTATTCTTAGACGAATTACATCATTTACTTAATGCTTGCTTTGATTTAGTGACTAAAGCCACTTGACAGAATATCTAAAAAAACTGTTCAGCATTTAATCTAACTAAATCAATTCGCATATAGATCTTTGAAGCTGAAATTGGTGTCATTCTCGAACACGTGTTCAGTTGTTACATTCCCATAAATATTCATTCAGCAAACAAGTTTTACTTTTATTGAACGGCAACCGCTGAAAGCAACGGTTGCTTCACCTCAGATACAGTAGAAACTAAGGATTGCGATCACATCCTTTCCTGTACCGAATCAGAAAACATTACAATATTGTGAAACCATAACCAATTATACGAAATCTAATTAACGCGTCGACGGATCTAAACACATCTTGAATACAAAAAACTGTGTTAAAGAAGCATGCAAATGAAGATTGTGTATTCAGTTGAAATCAAGCTGATGTAAAATTATTGAATGATTGCGTGTTTTGGCGCCGGCAGACATATTGTTTTGACGGCGGACATCTTGTTTTTTTTTGTAAGTTGCCTGACCTGTCTCTCAGGTAGCCTAGCCAGCAACTTTTCAAACACAAAACCACTAGGATTACATAGCACTGGCAATACTGGCACACTGGATAAGTGAATAAAAATATCTAGTACCTGTAAAACGTCAGTCGTCGGTCGCCCATCGCGTGTCATTTGTATTCAAGTTGAGTAATACGATTTTATACAGAACGGTTATTTGATAAACTGCTTCAGTTGGTAATAAATCAGTATTGATTATTAAAGATTCAGCTTTGGTATGTTTGATTTTGACAGCTGACCTGGTTTTATCACGAGGAACGGATATAAAGTAATAGGTGCTGATAAAGCCAGTTATAAGCTGTATTTCAGCCGAAGATGTGAAGACAAATAATGATTGATATGTTCCCAGTTGTTGCAAAGAGATAAATAACCCAGTAGTTTCGACTTAAATAGATACAAAAACAACTACATTGGAAAAGACTAGCTGTAGACATGGTTCTTCTATAATATATGCAGTCTTCAATCTTCATGCAATTTGTCATGGGTCCTAAAATAGTACCCTGGGGAACGCCAAGCATTGCTATTCAATTTTATTCGTTCTTGTGGGTTTTCCTAGTTTTCAAAACAAACAGTAGAACATAATAGTATGACTTACGATTAGGATAACCCCAAACACATACCACTAGTTAATAAGCATAAGGCCGAGGACTTATCGGAATTCATTTGACTTAAAAACTGAAGTACTTATATAAATTGTTTTATTGCTAAATCATCGTCGTCGTTTTGTGGATTTATTCATACAGTCTGGGCCGGTGGTAACGTCTTCACTTTTTTCCCCATTTAAAGGTCTCTATCAGAGGCCCGTACACATGAGGGCTCTGGACGATTCTGGAACAGAAATAAAAATTAAAATAGGCATGAGGTAATAATTAAGAGAAAAAGCCTACGGGCTAAAATGTCAGTCTTAAATATTGAAGTCCGTGACACAATAGCTGGTGAGCCATAGGCTTCTGCGCTTTGGGCCTCAGCACTCTAGGCATCGTTTTCTACAGGGTCCATACTGTGCTGGCACTCAGCCTAATTTGAATAAATGACTTTTGATTTTGATTTTGTTAAATAATCATAATCTGATTGTTTCACCTCTCATCTTTTATGAAGAATACACATAAAAACTCTTTGAAATAAGCTTCAGATAGAAATATAACCCGAAACTAATGGTGTATCGAAATCATACTCACTCATAGACGTAGGGAGAGTTGGTAGGGCCGACGATCTCAAAGGAAGGTGCAGCTTCGTTCACGGTCCATACTGACTGGCTGAGCTGAGGAGGCGCTGGGATGTCCCAGAACTGGGGCTTGACGTCCACTGAGACTGTGCTGATGGGTGGGATCTGGATGGGCACCTGGACAGTCTGGAAACAACGAGACATGGTAAATATTGGTATCTAGCGGAATCCACTGTTTCATTTATAAAATTAGAAAAATCTTATTATCGGCTCTTCTATTTCTTGGCAGTCATTATGCATATGCATATGATGCTAAAATAGTACCCTGGGGTGCGCCAGACTTTGTTAGTAAGTTTTTTTTCGTTTATGTGCTGTACCTTAAGATTTGACGATAGAAGGTTAGCAGCAGCTTTTTTCAGACCAACTACTACCACCACTCATTGAAGCAATAAGGGATAAGTAGTCCAAGTTCAGCAGTGGGAAAATCTATAATATGGTTAGTGACCAGTGTGAGAATGATGTCCACAAACTTACTGGTTATGCTTACCTGGTTATGCTTGGTACTTAATATATATGTTTATAGGTTACTTTTTACACTATATAGGTAAAATATTGACGCTCGACTCTTAACGAATTGAACGATTTTCCTATTTGGAAGTAGATAAAGCAGTTTTTCTTCCTTGTAGGTAAGCAACTATTAGCCCATGAAATTACTATGCAAATTTTGATTTAGTAACTAGTGTAGACGAACTGTAGTTGATTGGTGGTTCACCTTTGTCTAAATGTCCAGCAAACGCTTTATAGGTCGCAGAATTAATTGTTATACTATATGATGTGCATAATAATCATGCAATTGATGTTCAAAAAGCTACTGTTATTTTTATCGCAGTTTCGAAACCAGTACCAAATTGATCGGATTGGATTGATCAGAAGCCAGAAATGCTGTTACCGGTTGTGTCAAGAAAGAAGTACCGTGTTACATAGTCAAACACAGTCATTGTGGAGGTCAAAGGACCACTTCTACTAACCGTGTACAGTCAGTAGATTGAAGGACCACTTCTACTAACCGTGTACAGTCAGTAGATTGAAGGACCACTTCTACTAACCGTGTACAGTCAGTAGATTGAAGGACCACAAGTTCTACTAACCGTGTACAGTCAGTAGATTGAAGGACCACTTCTACTAACCGTGTACAGTCAGTAGATTGAAGGACCACTTCTACTAACCGTGTACAGTCAGTAGATTGAAGGACTTCTACTAACCGTGTTCAGTCAGTAGATTGAAGGACCACTTCTACTAACCGTGTACAGTCAGTAGATTGAAGGACCACTTCTACTAACCGTGTACAGTCAGTAGATTGAAGGACCACTTCTACTAAGTTTTAAGCAACGTTCGCATTCGCATTTCAGTCACAATCTGTGAAGAAAGCCGCAATTTCCGTACAATTTTAACAGATTGCAACCGACATGCGTGTGAACGGTTCTTAAAAATTGAAAGAGGCACTCTGATAATAGGCCGTCGCTCCACGTAAAATACTGGAATTCAGCTATGTCCGGTTTGACTGGAATCCGACTCCAATATATTTATTTATTATTTAACAGTTCAGAAATACTCACTTGATCATATTCAACAACAACAGGCTCTTCCACAACTGTCTCCTCTACAACATCATCTTGCAACACTGGGGCCTGGATCACGATTTTGGAAGGCTCATACACTAGGGTTGGTTTGGAACTGAATTTGGCGGCGATCATGTTGAGACCAGCCTTCGCGATGGTCGCCCCGATGGACACTGCGCCATTAATGACGGCTCCAGCTATTGATGTGGCTGCTGTTTTAACGGCTTCGCCTGGAAAAGAAGAAAATAATGTGGATATGATTTGAGGGTAATAGTTTTGCGTACAGATAACGCGGTATGTTGTCTCTTCATTGTTCCATTCAATGATAAATTGTATTTATGTCAACACTTTTGTACGACAATTAATTAATATTTGAATGTCTAGCATGTCTGTGTTTCCTTTTCGACTACTCTTAGAAGAAACGCGGAAACAAACCCATAGCTTAGACATTATTTTGGTCACATAATCAATCATAATGAAGACCATGCATATTAATGTAAATAAAATAAATAAATAGTGTCTCAAATGGTCTTTTTAGTAAACCTGTCTAGTTAGTACACGCATTTGTCATTAATCGTGTAATTCTACACAAGGAGGTGTCAGTTGATTGCTATTAATTATCACGCGTGGCTGGCGATCGGTAATCGTAAGTATTATTAACACTTCAGTCGAGACATGAGCAGAAGTTATAGAAGTTTAATAACAATCCCGTTTACAGGCGTTAACACTTTTGGATCGTGTTATCTAATACGGGGGGACGACTCAAAAAAATAAATCTATGTACGAGTATAATACTGGTTCAGTGAGGCTGAGTACACCTAAATTTCCGGTTAAATTTAAGTCGCATACATCTACTGCCATCAACCGGGCACAAATCCAAACATCGGGCTGTTACAAAGAAATTCCAGATGAAAAACTCCAATAAAACTTTGCCCAACCCAAGAATCGAAATCTAGACCCATATGATATAAAATAGCGCCTAACACCACTCACAGAGCAATGAATTGCACTTGCGCGCATGCGAACGGCACTCAGCGACATTAAAGTGCTCTGTGAGACCACTAGACCAACAAGGAAAATAATACTTATCGGTTCAACATAGAAACCATACCTTTAAGAGCAATACTTTGGGCAGCAATGGCAGCGATTTCCGAAGCAGCCTTAGCCACAGCTTCTTTTTTAGCAACTACCGTCTTGGCGCCAATGGAGAAGACGTCCTGCGCTGCCTGGCTTGCCACTGCCTTAGCAGCCGGGAGGTTGAAAGACACCGCTGAGGGTATCAGACAGGAGAAGCAGGCAACCTGGTGTACCGGAAGTAAGACTATTAATAAAAGATGCAACCACGGAGTAACCAATATAAAGTTAGTTTGTCCTTTATTTCTTATGAGCTTTCTCTTGACCTTGAATTCGCCGAGTAAGCAATGGATTGGGTCAACGATGGGACGAACGAGCCCAGAAGATGCCTGTTAATTCTTTTGGAGTTTTAAATTTAAAGCATGTTCAGCATGTGCTTGGACCCATCAGCGGCTTCACTGTAAAAGCTTGAGTCATTTTGAAGCTGATTGTAACTTTGTGATTCATAAAGTGGCCGTCTTGTCAAATTTTAATAAAAGGCTTCTAGTTACTGTTAGAGTTGTGACATTGATTTTTTTAAAGATGATGTACAAGTAATGCACGAACAAAGAGGACATTATCGGCATTGTACACGTTTCGTAAAGTGATGTTGAAACAAAGAAGTCATCAGAAAAACACAATAAATCAATCATTAATAAAAGGGAAACTTACCGATAAGATGACTAGCCTCAACTCCATCTTGAAAAATTTGTTGATAAATGACAAATGAAAGAAAAGAATATACTTCGATGATGAACTGTGTTCAACTGATGACCTGATTACTTTCAATGGTGGTTTTATAGTAAAATAATTGCAAAATTAGACCCATTTTGCAAATGAGTCTCATTAATTAGGTCTGGTTCATATTGCCTAATTTTGTGAAGCACTTGCAGGTATTTTAATGATAAATAAGTCCCATTAGTACTCATGATTTCACATTCTTGTCATTCAATCAGTTAGTACGGCCAATTTTCCATATTATTATGCCTCTTAATATTGTTTGTAGAACATTAAAGACCAAGTTACGGGAATCAAAAGATTTAAAGGAGGAATTGATACAGAACCTCAGACTTATAATTGCAATGATTCTGTTACACGTTGTATAACAATCCGTTTCAAAAATAATTAACTACATTATAAGCAATATTTTCACTACGCACATATTTTACTTAATTATTTTTAAGAGTGAAAAAATAACGACGCTTAAAAACATTTTATTTTTTGGATACGCTGTTTAGATGATACCGAGCGTGTACAACGTGCATGTGCATGTACACAAAAAAAATTCAGTCGATTTTTTAACACCTTATAGACAATCTTAGAAACATAATTACCGGAAAAATCCGAACAGTTTTTACATTCACAGAAACGAAGAAATAGGATTCAGTTACCAGATTACCTACCTATACCTATTCAAATTCTGGGAATCGAACCCAACACTCAACCTACCTACACAATCTCTAGTTCTGTAGTTAGTGAGAGTATGTTTACCTTATAAATAAAGTCAGCAACACTTCGTCCAATAGTGAAACATGTCAGCATGTCAGTCATGAAACACAGATATATGCTAATTGGTTCAGCAAGTGTCGGCAGCGTATTAACACTGAGACACGGAGTCGCTGTTGGAACTGTAATATTTTGAATTTGAAATACTTAACTCAAATAAGAACAAAAGTTATGAAACTTATCAGACTTTTTTTCCCGTGGATTCACCGCTGTAGCCTTTTATATTGGAACTGTGCAGTTTTCAACCGGCCACTTCGGGAAGCTCAAAAAATCTCTACCTATACTAAAGTCTATGACCAGTGCGTGTTGCAAGTGATGATCTATGGAGTCGAAACGTGGTCGCTTACAATGGGCATCATCAGAAGGCTTAAAGTCACCCAAAGGGCAATGGAGAGGGCAATGCTCGGAGTTTCTTTGCGTGATCGAATCAGGAATGACGATATCCACAAGAGAACCAAGATTACCGACATAGCCCAAAGGATCGCAGTGGAGTGGATGGTGGATGAAGTGGCAGTGAGCAGGGCACATTGCTCGCAGAACAGATGGTCGATGGGGCCCAAAAGTTCTGGCGTGCTGACCGCGTACCGGAAGACGCAGCGGTGGAAGGCCTCCCACAAGGTGGACCGATTACCTGATGAGGGTCGCGGGTAGCCGATGGATGCGAGACGCACAGGACCGGTTGTTGTGGCGACACTTGGGGGAGGCCTATGTCCAGCAGTGGACGTCTTTCGGCTGATAAGATGATGATGATTGTTTACTTAACAATCTATTTGGTCAGGTGCTAAACAATTTAGAGATAAGACTGACGGTGTGGATCAATTTAGATGCAGAACGTAAAGTTGTTTAACACATCATCACTGACCATAAGCAGCCCATAACGGCCCCAATTATTACGGTCTTCTTCTTCTTCTTTGTGTGGGTAGTAAGATCTAACGACCCCACACACCCTAGTGTCAGAGTTTCTAAACCGCCTCAAGGGCCTCTGACATGGTTTGGCGATCGCCATTTGGCGACCGGGACCACCGGCTTATACGATACTGAAACGGTTGACCAACACTTGATTGGTCCATGAACCGACGTGCCTTCCGAAGCACGGAATCATCTTTATAAAGTTGTTTTCAGTTGGGCAAGCACATTGCAGGCTTGAATCACCTGATTGTCTGATAAAAACATGATTATTACGGTACTTAAATAAAAATCCTATTGAATAACAGTACCTATACCTGTTACACGCTGGCAATAACATATGTAATATCTATAATTATATTGTTTTTGTCGGCATAGTCCAACGGACCTCTAATATGAAATTAAAAGGAGTTATTAGTCATCATGGAATGTTTATACCCAAGGGATTCGATTATTCTTAAAACCGGTAATTCATATGTTTTTTATATAAAAAGGTAAATAAGAAACAAGTTTATTTAAATTATCCGGAAGGAGATACGGCATGGAAAGATTCAATAAGTAAAACTGCTTAAGAGACTTCGGCTTGACCCTTAATAAAGACGTATAACTATACGTTGATTGAATCAACTGATTCAATACTAACGACAGAAGTTTGGAACAAGTTCGCCACACTATTCCCAAACACTGAAACTCCTTGTCCTTTGTCTTCGCTTTGCCCCGTTACGCGAGGTCGACTTTCTTCTATCTTGAGATGCCATCTAATTCGCTATTTAGCATCGTCCTCAGGCCTTAAACTTTCATGTCTTTCTAGATTGTCGTCATCCATATCATCTGTGCCTGCCTTTTTCTCTCTTTTGTGTAGCAATATACAACCACTCCACCCCCTAACAAACTAGAATCTATAGTCCACCAGTAAAGCGCCGAAGCGCAGCAGGACAGGTCAAAACAAATTGATTGGTATACTGTTTACAGTAAAAATCTTACATTATGTCTAACTAGCCCCGGCTATTTGAATGCAGCTGCTGCTTCAAATACCCTGTATTCGAATAAATGGTGCCCCACTTCCACTTAGGGCCTCTTTGCGATGTCCGAATAGTTACTGACTACTCACCTGATAAATTCATAAAAATTAACAGAAATTGTAGGAAATGATTGCCAAGTAAGTTAACGACTGGTGAAACAGAGCATGAGAGCGGAGCGATTCTGTAAATACCTCACTGTGTTAACTTAGGTGAAGTGAATAATATGAAGTGACCTGTCAATCCATACGAACAAGATAGAATGACAGTTCACTTCACTCTCACTCCACCGAAGTATGTTGTCAGAATAGACCAGAGTCTCTTAGCCTATGGGATCAATGAACTTTATCCTTTACTAGCTTTTGCCCGCGAATTCGTACGCGTATATTCTGTTTTTTCCCGTTCCTGTAGGAATTTCCGATTTGAACCGAATTGATTTTTCAGTCATTGATTTGAGTTTATATAGGTACCTAGGTACTGATTGTTAATCAAATTTTCTACAGAAAATCAGTTTATATCTTTAAAATAAGTCAGTCAGTCTAATCGTTGGACGTCATCTTTTACTGTAAATATAGAAGGCAGCGGAAACATTATACTTAACCATTTATACATATTATTTAGTAATGTTTATAAGAAAAATATTTAAACTAACCTGTTATTTAAGTTAATGCAAAACATGCATATTTTCAATTCGAGGCTTAACAGAATTTGACATTCTTTCAGTCAATGATTGATTATTTTATAGAACTAGGAAGTTACGTCATCGTTGTTTTGTAACCATCAATTCCAAAAGTCATAATTGACGAATAACTGACTGATGCTGAGTGATGGAATTCAATCGAAATTACTTACTCCCGACCCGTGGTACAACTGCGATGTCCAACTGGTTGTACTACGGAGAAGTAAATAAAAAAAAATAACCACGAAGGGGATGGAGGGGTCTATTCGCTCGCTTCGCTCACTCACTTGACCCCGCCATCCCCTTCTAACCTAACCTGTCCGAGTCGGGGTGCCCCAAATCCCTTTACTTCTCCGTAATACAACCAGTTGGACACATCGCAGTTGTACCACGGGTCGGGAGACAAATTACTTATCTTAACGACTCCAGCCCTGACATGTCCCCACCAACCGTGTCTCCACGTTGCCGTCGTGGTGGGGCTTGCGTGTCTCAATGATCTTGGGGGCTTTGCCGGTAGAGCCACTCATGCCGGAAGGTCCCAAGTGAGAGACCAGACCAAGAGAGACACAAGAGGGGCGCACCGTTCGGAGACTTGAGCAGTGTTCGGGTCCTCGGACGGTGTGCGTCTCATTGGCTTGCTCGCTGCTCTCTGGTACGCGTCTGATCATCAGACGTGACTGTGAGGGCAGCGAGCAAGCATTGAGAGAGAAGGGGAGATAGGGACCGCACCCTCAAAAAGGAAAAATATGGACAAGACCAACGAAACAGTATTACCCCAGGGCGGTACGGACTGCACAGCAGTACGAGAATCCGCCACGCTTGCGTCATGCCCCACGTATTCTGGGGGGGGCAACGTTGTCTATTGTCCACCGCTTGCCATTGGCAACAAGGGCCGAGGAGGCCCCCGATCTTTACTATCCGAGGAGGACCTGATCGGTTTCAGTTTTGACTCGCCCGACAGAGTGTCGGTCGGGCGGAGCACGGGCGAAGGTGCGCTGTATTGGGAGGAGGGCTCGCTTGAGCGTCGCGCGGGTGTAGAGTCGGAGTCTGAGTTGGACTCCGACGACCTAGCGACCGTTAGCTCGGCGAGCTCTGTACCCGAGGGAGCGGGGGCTGCTTCGGAGGACTCCAGGTCCTTCCGCAAGCGGCCCAGACCAGAGCAAGACCAGGGGTCGTCCTGCAGCGACGAGGTTGCCTCGGCTCGCAAGATCCCCACCAGTAGGCGGGGTAAGGGCCGAGAGGGAGGCAAGAGCAGAGCTCCTGCCCCCAAGGAGACTGGCCGGCGAGCCGGGGAGCTCGCCGATGCTGGACGACCCCCCGGAGAGGGCGGTAGCAGGGCTCCTGGTTCGGAGTCCTCCGGCGGTGAGCCGGATGACTCCGGACAGGAGCTTCGGAGGGCCGGGTTTGCGGAGGCGGTGGAGGCCGCGCTTCGCGATGTGGCCCTGAAGAGGAAACTCTCCTCTAAAAACAGGGCCATAAGAGAAGCGCTGACCTCCATCCTGGCGGCAGCGGAGGCTAATCGAGGTGGGCCTCCGGTGGACGAGATGTCCAACCTGCGGGCGGAGGTCGCCCGCTTGGCTGCCGCCACGGAGCGCCTCCAGAGGGAGAATACGGGGCTCCGAGCAGACCTGGCCAGGCTACAGGGAGCCGGCCCACAGGGGGCGCCTAAAGGGGGGCGCAGGGAGAACAGCCACCCCGTGCCGCAGGAGGGCCAGGTGCTGGACCTGGTGCGGCAGGAGATGGCTGCCTTCCAGGCGCGGTTTTCCGTCCTGGAGGGCATCGTCTTGCGCCCCCCGTTAGCGGCGAGTGGGAAGGCTCCAGCCCAAAAAAAGGCGGCGTCGTACGCGGCCGCCGTGGCTGCCACACCGGGGTCGTCCGGCCAGGACAAAGGGTCCGGGCCGGCACCCGCGAAGCCGGTGTCGGGAAAACCGGACCCGGCCCCGGGAAGGAAGAGGAAGGGTGGGGTTGCTGCGCGGACGGCGAAGGCTCCTGCGCCGTCTGAGCAGCAGCTCCCCCCGGCTTCCTCGCCTTCAGCTCCTCCCCCGGCTCAAGCCGAATGGCAAGTTGCCGGGGAGAAGAAGAAGGCGGGAAAGGCAGCCAGGGCGGCAAAGAGGCGGGAAAGAAGGCGGCGGCAGCGAGCGCGAGGCGTCGCGGCTGCGCTCCGCGCCCCGAAGACCGCGGCTGTAGTCTTAACGCTGCAGCCGGACGCGGTGAAGAGGGGCGTGACGTATGCCAATACGCTCACCAAGGCCAAGGAGGCCATCAACCTCGGTGAGCTTGGCATCGTCGGGGGTCTCCGGCTCAGGGTCACCATGACCGGGGCCAGGATGCTCGAGATCCCTGGAGCAGGCAGCGGTCCGGCCGCGGACGCTCTAGCCGAAAGGCTTAGGGCGTCCTTGGGCGCGGATGACGTCCGAGTGTCCAGGCCCACGAAGTGCATAGATATGCGCATCTTGGGCCTGGACGACTCCGTCACGGAGGAGGAGGTGTTGGCCGCCGTCGTCAGGACGGGGGGGTGCTCTGCAGAGGAGGTGAAGGCGGGCACCATCCGTCCTGACAACACGGGCATGCGAACCGTAGTGGTGAGCTGCCCCGTGTCGGCGGCCAAGAAAGTCTCGGAGGGCCGAAGGCTTTTGGTGGGCTGGGTCTCCGCGCAGGTAAAACTGCTGGAGCCCAGACCTCTGAGGTGCTTCCGTTGCCAAGTTGGCAACCACGTGGGAGTACGCTGCACCTCGGAGGTGGACCGCAGTGACCACTGCTTCCGCTGTGGTCAGCCCGGTCACAGGGCCGGCTCGTGCAACGCCGCGCCGCACTGCTTCGCATGTGCGGCAGCTGGCAAGCCGGCCGATCACTGGGCTGGGGGCAAAGCCTGCGGTCCACCCGCCAGGGCCGGGTCGAGGAGAAAACCCTCCTCCACCGCCGCCGCCGCCGCCGTCGCTTCCGCCGCAGCCGCCGCCACCGTCGCCGCCGCTGCCACTGCTCGGGAGGGGGCCGAAATGGAGTGCCAGTAATGGCCCCATTTCGCCTCCTCCAGACGAACGTCGGTCGCTGCGCCTCTCAGGAACTGACGCTCCTGGGCAAGGCGCAGTGACTGACGCCTGCGGACAGCGAGCAATGGGTAGCTCGCTGTCCGATCAGGTCAGGCCAGAGTCGACGGCGCGTTCACTCCAAACGCGCCGTCAGCAACGAGCAGTCAGCGACGGAGACGGGGCCCGCCAGGGCCAGAGCCTGCCAGGGTTGCGGAATTGTTCGAAAGAGTTACCGCGGCCCTGGGAAGAAAGGCACTAGGAGGACTAAGGGTGGGTTTTAGTCAGTAAAAGTCTGACACTCCCTGCCGCTCCACCCAGAGCGGGAGGGGTCATTTGATGATTTCCCATCCTATAAAAAAAAAAAAAAAAAAAAAAAAAAAGCCCTGACATGTGAAAATTCCCTAATAAAAAATAAATCTTATGTAATTGGTAAATAAACACTAAACTCGCGATTAATTCGGCGCACACCGGTGTGTTGCCGGTGCTTGAGCGGACTTAAAATAATTTGTTTCATTAGACATTTATTTCAATTCTACATGTTCTTCCTTCAAATACACATAAATACCTACTTAATTATTTTTATTCATTTAATTCGTTTGTAAAAGGTAATCACTTTACTGAAATAAAAATAAAACAGCTATTCAGTACTTACATTTTTCCCCCCATAACTCGATAAAATAAAGGAAACAGACAGTGATAAAACAATACTTTTTGATCAACAATAAGGGCCTATTTTTCAATAGTTCGATATTATTTATTAAAGAATAGATGTTGTTTGACATAATAATTATTTGAAAAGCTAACAAACTGTACATTTAATTCCACAAGTAAAAGTTATCAGTCCATTGAAATATCAACCAAATTTTTTTAAGAAAAATGTAAGTCGACTCCATCGGCTCTGTTCTGCATGTACCTACCTAACCCAATTTTATGTCAATAGATATAAATAAGAAAGTCAAGTTCAAGGCATTTTCACTACATAAGAGCCTTCACTTCAGTGATGTGTTAATAACCGACTTTTGAGTAGCACAAGAATATCAAGAAAATAAAATAGTGGTTCCTCAGACTTAAACATGGATAACTTTAAACGGCTTTTAATAAAGGTAAGTTTTTCCTTATCAAGTATTATTAAAATATCGAAGATGTCACAAACTTGTAGGCAATTATGCAAATGTGTAGGTAGGTTCCTATTTTTCTTAAAATCGTGGTCACGTTATGACTTATCATTGTTGTGTAGTAGAAATAATTCAAGAACTTCCATGTGGTTTGACCGACTAAACGTGTTTAATATCACTGGGAAAGGACGGCTCTGACCTTCAATAGATAACGCGTGACTAGATTTTACGCGTGACTTACCGACCCCAAACCAAACCCGTACCCATCGAAAATAACTAAGCACCTAATAGTTAGTTGCACCTGCCAGGTTATCTCAGCACCACCCTAAGGTCGACTGGTAGAAAATGCCTATGGCATTAAGTCCGCCTTTGTACAGTATTTTACTAGTGCATAAAGTTTTAATAAATAAATAATCGAGTAAGGGGGTGCCGCTCATTTACCTAGTATAAGAAAATGTTTAGCTCTATTTTCAAAAGCTGTAACGCCCAAAATGACACAACGTTTACTTCTTCTAAATCAAATCAAATCAAAGTAATTTATTCAAATTGGGTTGAGTGCTAGCACTTTTTGAACGTCAAAGTTTTACAAAAGACAGTCCCCTTAAACACCCACCCGTCACCACTTCCTAGTGTTTTAGCCGGGAAGAAGTGGCGCAACAAACTCCCCAGCAACACATCAGTCTGTGTTGCGTGGTGCATGTCATTTTAGCGGTTCGAAAGAAATCTTATATGTACGAGTACATTACGAACATGATAACTTTTAATCAATAGTTTAAAATTACTTTTTCTTTTAAAATTATATATCTTGGATGTATGTCATAAGTCGTTATACAATAGATGCTTTTAACAAAAAAAATTATATTAAACGAAATTATATCTTACGTTGTTATATAAAAAATTGTTATACCTAACATAACACACCCCGTGTAAGGATATACAACAGTTTCTTTTTTTTGTTTACAGATAATTATTTTCACCTTGATAGTGGTCATCATTTCTGCCAGCATTGCGGATGCCAAGAAAAGCAAAAAGCACACATCGAAAGCAACAAAAAGACAATTCGAATATCTAGAAAAATACCACAACAAAGCGAAAAGGAGCACTTACAGCCGGAATTGGGGAAAGTCTAATTACGGCAATTATGGCTTACCACCATATTTAGTTTATAACAGAAAATTAGGAGCTTACTATCCGTATTTTAAATACCCTGAAAATAGCATCAGACGAAGTATGAGGAAAACAAATTATAATTCTAGAAAATATATTTGAAGAATAAGAATATTTAAAAAATATTGTAATTATTTTAATACTTAAGAGATCATGTCAGTCAGGTTTTTCTTTTGACTTTTAAAATACCTATGGCTACCACTACATTTAATAAGGAACAAAATATTTCTATATCTAAATTCTCTAGGTAGACATAGAAATATTTTTTTTTATAAGTGTTTAATTATTAGACGACAATTATTATGGAATAAGAATAAATAGTTCTTTTAGAGACTAAGCATCATGGCCACTTGCATGCCTGCATCTTCTTTCATAAGGGGCCTGGTCGAGATGTCAAAATTCTTGGCCCTAAGAACAGCGGCCCTACCATGACGTGGTAAAGCGTCGTTCGAGCGAGAAAGAGAGATGGAGCTATATAGGGTGTATAGCTCCATCCCTCCTTCTCGCTCGAACGACATGGTAGGGCCGCTGGTCTTTAAATCAAGAGTTTACTTCTAGGCAAGCGATTATGTGGTTTTAAAAACGTGGTCTGTAGATATACCTAGCGATATGACAATGACTGAGTAGGTATTATTATGTTGTATATACAGGATGTTCCAGAAGTGGGTGGTCATATTTAAGGGTGATGTTGGGTAGCTGATAGTACAAGAAAAAAATAGCAATATATCCGACCGTAAAACCGACTAGGTATAAAGATTCAAACAAATCACTTTTCAAGCAGTCTGATGCATTTGGTGACATCGAATCTGTGATAGAACCAACTTCAATGCCAGCAATTGTAACAAACAACTTAAAAGTCATTTGTTCGGAACAGTCGATTTTTGCAGTCGAATTTTTCAGTCACTTTTTTTTGTTTTGCTATTTTTGCTTATGAATAACATCAACCTTAAATATGACAACGCACTTGGAACAGCCTGTAGTTCAATCATATAATGCTAACTTAATATTTTTTTTTTTTTGTAAATCTTGTGTATTGTATTTTTTAAACACGACTTCGAAAAGAATAAGTATCTGTTTTATTTGTAAATTGCGAACAACCTAAGCTGATGGTATTTTGATAAATGTTTACCTCAATATAACATGTTCAAAACAGGTTATCGAGTAGGTAAAAAAACTTGAATACAATTTTTTAGTTCTTATTTTTCACTTTTTTGTGGTACCTACCGCTCAACACAAACTAAATAATGAGTAATTTCTGTAAAAAGATACCTATAGGATTACCATAATGACTCAATTCACGTGCCGTTATCTCGCGCTATTTGTAAGTAGTTAAGGAGTTTTGTTGTGTGCCTTCGTAGTCCAAGTTTAGTCCACTCCATAGTTACTACCGAAAGATACCTTACCTACCTTGCTTTGGGATTGTCATAAGCCTCAGCATATCTCTATCATTTATCAATAACTTTTAAAATTGTTTGGGAGTTAATTTTTAGGGTTCCGTACCCAAAGGGTAAAACGGAACCCTATTACTAAGACTCCGCTGTCTGTCCGTCCGTCTATCACCAGGCTGTTTCTCATTAACCGTGAAAACTAGACAGTTGAAATTTTCACAGATGAAGTATTTCTGTTGCCGCTATAACAACAAATATTTAAAACAGAATAAAATAAATATTTAAGTGGGGCTCCAATACAACAAACGTGATTTTTTGCCGTTTTTAGGGTTCCGTACCCAAAGGGTTAAAACGGGACCCTAATCACTCCGCTGTCCGTCTGTCTGTCTATCCGTCTATCTGTCTGTCTGTCACCAGGCTGTATCTATTTCGGCCGCTTAAAGTTATCCGCAGCCGCAACAGCAGCGCCAGCACAGCACGAAGAGTTAGGAAGATGGGATGGCGCAAGAGTATCGAAAACAGTAGCGTCCCACACTAGTGGCCTACTCATATTCCATGGAAATAACGACATGTCGTCCGGTCTCTTGCCATCGTCGCGTGCCAGGCCATTGGGTTCCAATACAGCCGGAACGCTGAAGGTGACAAGAGCTCGTCGGATGATTTCGTTCATATTCGCGTGCCGCGCTATGCGGTCCGAGGCTGTTGACAACTTCGCAACAGTGGCAGCGATGAGAAGAACAACAAGGAGCGCCAAGCCGCAGGTAGATAACGAGGCGAAAAGTATTATCGAACAAGCTGCCAATGTTCGACGACGGTAGTGCGGGAAGCCAGAGACCCGACTCCCACTCACCCATAGTCAGCAGGTGCGTTTTCTCTGCAGTACCTAGTAGTTGATGCGGCAATAAGGTTTTCCTGAACTTCTCTGCAGCGTGGCTCATCGCACCGTCTCTGGGATTAAGGGTAGAGGCCTCCACAGCCTCGGCGAAGCACGGCACATCAAAATCAATCAGTGTGTCAGCTAGAATATTCCTGATTGATTGAAATAAGTGCTGTGAACCAAGGAAATAAAAGTCGGTAAACAAAACTGGTAATTTTACGAACGCCGAGGCCTCCCATACGATGGGAAGATTTGCTTGCGCCCAAGACCGGCTAATTTTAAATGTGGCCATGGGGCCACATTTAAAATTATAGTAAGTATACCTGTGCTTGATCATTTGATTGATTTATTTTTATCCAAAAGGTGGGGTGCTTCCATAATTGGGAAGCACGGAGGAAATACATTAATTTTGGGCCGAAACAGCAATAACGAATTAGGGTGATGGCCGAATGCATGTTAATTTCGAACAATCTTTCCGAAACGTCATTAAAATTTTGTATTTTTTCTTCAACAAAATTTAGAAAAGAATTCTCAAAGAAACCCAAGGAGACGAAGAGAGCTTTAATCCATAATTTTGTGAGTAGAGTAGTATGTCAGTATTCAAGTCAGGTAAGAATATTTCGCTTTTGGAAAAGTTGGGAAAAGTTGAGAACAAGGAATTGTTTTTTTTTATTCTAGGCCATAAAAACCGTATCTACATCGCCTCCATGCAAGAGTTCCATAAACAAGGCACCAAACGTGAAACATCATCTATCGCTTTCCTTCAGGCGGGATTGGGCGGGATCGAGGTCAAGAGCTAGCCCATTCCTCAATAAAAAAAAATAAAAAAACATTATGCTGATTTGTTCCTCATGATCTCTAGGTGGCCGTGGTAGTATCTTTTTTTACATTTCTAACTTAAAACAAACAGTCCATACGTTCAAAATTTCATACCTTAAGGCCAGGTTTTCCGGAAAAACGTTGTTTTGCATTGTGTAAAATTGTGTTTTATTCGTAAACAACTCGGATTTAAATTTTGAAAAAAATATATTACATATTTCACACTTCGATCTTGCGATTTCGGCCGTGCGATACACGATTACTTGCACTTTACTGCATCCAATTAAATCGCAAAGACAAGTCAAAATCAAGATGTAATTATCATTTCATTTGAGTTATATAAGGTTTTGAGTAATAAAACTTATACCACAATAAAGGTCGTAAAAAATGTGATTTAAATCGGCCGTCATAATGTGAAATATGAAAATACGTATCCCACTAATTCCAAAATCAAGTGATTTTGTCGTTTCATGAGCGCGCCCCGTGTCATTTAGTCCCGAGCGGAACGTGTTGGAGGTCGGACGTGTGCCAAATTTTTGCGATCCCGCCACCCCCGCTAAGTTCTGTTACTGGCTAAGCCTAAATTGATTACCGCTCTAGCACTGCCGGCACACCAGTGTGCCGCGAATTTAATGTTTATTTACGTAAGATTTATTTTTTATTTTGGAATTTTCACGTGTCGAGTGGTTAAATAATAATACTTGTATACAATTTAGTGTTCAAACAGTTGTAATATAGTTAGTTTTTATTAGATGTAGCTATAATTTTGTAAAAAAAAATGGGGGAAAAAAAAGTTGTCACGGCTCTTCGTTGCAGCGGTGACTACTTTTTTTTATAAACTTTGGCTGAATAAACAAAAAGGTATATAGGTATATACATAATTTACTTTACTAACTAGGTAAGTACCGACACGAAACAGATAAATTTCCACACCGCAAACATGTGTGTAAACAGTTTAATTTAAACCTTATTTCAGTACGCATTACAGTACGATTTACCAACCGCATCGAGTATGTAAAATAATTGAATTTGAACCCTATTTCAGAGTGCATAAAGCCACCTCGCGCGCACATGATACAATGATTTACTGTTTTCAAATGTAAAATAGGTAGTTCACCCCGCTACGTTAGTCTTGATGGTTTCGGAGAGTTTGTATAAGTCTTATAATATTTGTTATTTATTAGAAATGTCCGTTTTCACTTATCTTACTCCTAAACAAATGCAAAAATAATAGCTCGTATTTCCTACATGAGAGTTGAATATCGGTGCAATAATGTTGTGGTGTTCATGTAGAGAAGAAATATAAGTGTAGTTATACGCTAGGTGGGTACCTACTCACAGCCACCACAACACAACAAATAATAATATTTATGGTGTCCGCAACGTTTGTGTAGGTCTCGTCTATGCCAAACAATACGCGCATCGCACTCGTGAGTCGCGTGCCATAGTGTAAAAGTGTTACAGTATGACCATTTCCTATGAAAATATTATAATAACATACTTTTGGTAACGTTTAGGCTACCGGACCAGCTCATTTATGCGCTGTACACTAGAGTCCATCCTCTTACTAATTACTAACAATGTATCAAGTTATGACAAGACATACAAAAAACTATGTGGTCAGTTTGGATAGTTTTTCCAATCCAATGCGTTACTTTATCGGTGTTTATTGGCAAGAGGAAAAATGTATAGAAATTATAAATTACATACACTAAACTGTTTTTAATTGACTATTGTATTGTATATTATTAACCGACTTCCAAAAAAGAAGAGGTTCTCAAATCGACTGTTTTTTTTTGTTGTATGTTTGCTCAGCGATATTTTCGCCAATTGTCAATCGATTTTGATGATTCTATTTTTTTTGGAAGTGTATCTTCCCGGACTGATCCCATTTCAATTTGGTGAAGATCTGATGAAGAACTTCGGAGACAGGTAACGGAACTCTTCATTCCCGTAGGAATTCCCGTTCCCGTATAGCCGTACAGCCTTCCCCATGAATGTAACTATCATAAATTCATAATCATAATACAAAAAAGAATTTCTTGCACCGCGTCGCACGCAGTCACGCAGGCTCGACGCGTTCTCGTTTGGTGGCCGCGTCTCGCGCACCGCCCGTTCGATTTAATAATATTGTTGAATTATTTTAATTTTACATTATCTCCTAAACGGTGAGTACAAATAACATGCTGTAAAAGACAAAGTTTATCTTCATAAAATTATCTTGATGATGAAGTAACTTTCGCTAGTAAGGATTAATATGCCTGCCTAATATTAATGCTGAAAAACCACCTTTAATTTTTAAATAAATTATTTGACATAAAATGCCTTAGTGTGGCATATTTATAAGAGATAGATATAGGTGTAACGTCGCGGACTTTTTTTTTTGTTGTACATGGTACTTACGTATAATTAGCTATTACCACAGCGCACTTAGCGCACTTCCACTTTATAATATTATTTAGTATAGATTTGAATAAAGTAGTATCTCATTATCATTATTGTAACACCATAAAATACATAAAGAAATTAAACACACACCATATTACAATTCTATCCTATTTATTTATAACGGTTTGCTATCTATGTTTCTGTGTACGTGCGTCTGTGTGCCTGTGTATCTGTCTTTGGCACTGTAGCTCCGTTATCTTTATTGAACAGGGATATTTTGTAAGTTTTTAAAATTTTACTTGTTAATTACCAACAAATCAAAATCAAAATTTGCGTTACAGGGCAATAGAGCATGCGGAAGGGCGTGACTTGTCTCCAAAATAATACTCATTTATTGGGGTTACCCCCGACGGTATAGTTGGGAACAACACCATTGTTGAAATTAAATGTCCAATAACGGCATTTAGAAAAGGGAAATGCTGCTATTGAAGAAAGTAAAATACATATATTTAAATTCGATAGAATAAAACATACCAGGGTTATAAACAAAAAAAGTAATTGGTATTACCAAGTGCAGGGTCAACTTCATGTAACAGAAAGGAACCAATGCATTTTTGGAATATGGTTCGGTGAAAACTAGTAGTAGAAAATATTTCAAGAGATGACGAATTTTGGCGGGTGCATAATATGGAGAAAAAAATTATAGATTTTTATTTGAAATGTATATTGCCAGAGATTGTGGATCCGCGCCAAAATCGCGGTATGCCAATACGAGACATAATATTGAAAGAAAACAAAGAAAATGTTAATGATAAGCCTGTGCAGCCAGGTCCAAGCAAATCCAAGGACCATATTCCGTGTCAATCTACTCAGCTAGGTCCATGCAAACCGAGACAGCTACAGTTCAACGAATTTTAGCCAGTTGCATTGGTAACTTTTATTATGTTAACTATTTGATTAAAAAATATAAAAAATAAAAATAAATATAAATTCCAAACCATTTATACTTCTAAGCTTTCTTGAATTATAATATTCAAGAATTGTAACATAATTTTCCTAAAGTAAGTGTGCCTACCTACTACTTGATTTTTACGAAGGTATCGCACCAAAGCCAAATAGCGCGCGACGCGTATTTTTGTATCGTACTCGTATTCATAATTTTCGTGTCAGTCAGATTTTAAATCCACCATATACTCTAAAATAAATAAGTATTATTACTGATTTTTAATGATTCGTAATTGGATTCAAGTTTGTACAATACGTACTTAATCCATCTATAACCTTAAAAAATACTTAATAGAAAAATGAAACAAAATAAACTTATACTAATCAATTCAAGTTGATCTACTGCATTACTTTATCCTGTGACGGAACTTAGTACCTACCCGAGTCCGTGAACTCATGAGCGAGCGGTGCGCTTGGTGCGCGCGTCTCCCGCGCATCGTAACTTATTACGTATTGCTACTCCTTGCGGGGCCTGGGGTAAGCGTTAGATGCCTACGCGCTCAAGTCAGGCTCGCCTTAAGCTGCTGTTACGGGCTGCATTTCTGCGCATTACCTACGTTGAAATCTGGCTTAGCAATGGTCGCAATATTTTGCTTATATCGTTTACTTGAAGATGCCATATTTATCCTTTTAATAAACAGAAAACAGAAAATATCCACAATACTTAACAGTTCAAAAAAAACGGTTGTCAATATTTTGATGGCTTGACACATGTCCATCTGTCAGTGTCATGTCAAATAGTGATGTCGCGTTCTAAAATAATCAAATCAAATACGTTTATTTGTGTATGTCGCAGCCAACTAGCTAAATCCGCCGTTTTATTAAAAGTCTAGACTTTTCATTGAACTGTGCCGTCATCAGCGACATAAGTGGCATGGGCAAGTCATTAAACGATATTGAATAAAAGATGTCACTTAGGTCGCTGAAAAATCGGCACTTAAATGAAAAGGCTAGGCAACCAATTAAACGACTAATTAAACTAATTGGCTGCGACATGTACACAGGTAAAAACTTGGAACAATTGGTATATAAAATATTTGCTCGTTTTCTGAATATTTTACAAAACTATTAGGTCGGGCAAGTTCACGAGTTTTATACGCGGGAAAAAACCAGGTTGTGTGATTTATAATACAGTACATAACCTTCCATGAGCATGAAATGAAATTAAATGAACACCATGAAGCTACAACTACACCCAACACAAACAGAATCACCAAGATATACCAAGACCAACCAACCAAGAGATAGAATATGGAACTTGGACACAACATGGACTTGCTGTCATTCATTGAAGAATTGCATCAAAGTTCTTCACCAAACGGATTCACCTCGGGAAAATTTTCTTCCAAACACAAAAAGAATTCGATAACAATGATTGGTGAAGATAACGCTCTGTACTAAAGATATACAAATAAAAATCAGTCGAATTGAGAACCTCCTTTTTGTGAAGTCGGTTTAATAGTAAGTTCTTTATCACAATCAATTAATTATGCCACAAGATCGTTCAAGACGTCATTGCAGTCAAACCGATGTGATTTGGTATTAAAATGTTTGAATTCTTATTTGGAACCTTGAACTGACTTTGATGAAACTTCGTACGCATACGTTAGATACCCAAGTTTTATAGTTAGTAGAGAACATTTTCGAAAATAATGAGTTTAGAGGGAGAGAGAGAGAACGATTTTAAGTTTCTTTAATAAAAAGTGAAAAATCACTATCTTTCCCCCTGAACTCTTTTCGAAAATGTTCGATGTTATTTTTATTTTTGTTTTTCCAGCAAATTGGTCTATTGCTTTTACGTACCTGTACCGCACACTTGCGAAGATAAAGACGTGAGTGAAATACACAGCGTATTTCACTTACCTACGTCTTTATCTTCGCAAGTGTGCGGTTGAATTAATGAATTTATTAATATAGACAAAACATTATTAAACCTGCATTTACTGCTATACAATGTTTTATAAAAAAAATATAGATTATGCCTTTGCACTTTTAAGCTTCTAAATGAAATACAACCATAAAATAAACACAAAACTGCTGCACTGCGTGTGTAGTTTATTGACCCATAAACAGGCTTGCACGGAATTTCTTTATTAATAGAACTAGTTTTACTAGAAAAAATATTGTGCAACTAACAATACTTAACTTAGCGTAGGTACAAAATAAATTAAAATTGAAATAATTATCTGTTTCTAAAACCAACATAACAGTTTTTTATTAAATGCATATGAAAGTACATACGATAGATACTTATAACAGAAACACTTTTTTTTTCAATTTTTGTTTGTTTTTTTGTACTGTGTAATCTCCGAAACGGCTGGACCGATTTTGACGAAACTTTCACTTGTAGATACCATTGTTATAAGGAGTATATTATTTTGTAACCCACAATCCATTTAATAATACGAGTACATATTAAAACGTTGAAAATTAAAATACCTACGGGTTAAATGTCAATGTCAAATGTCAAAACATCGAAAAATTAAATATCGAACGACCTTAAAACTGAAAATTATAATAACGAAAGTTTATATTGGTCGAATGGGTAGGTATAACCTACGTTCAATATATCTTACTCGTATATGCCTCTCCCCTGTCGTCGTTACGACAGGTCGGACATCGTCCGGTCGGGGTCCATCCCCTTAATAGCCTAATCTGTCCGAGTTGCAGGGTTGCCCCAAGTCCCGAGCTCGCTTCGCTCGCTCTTGCCTCCTAAGTTCTCTGTACCTTTTTACTAAGTCGAGATGTGTCCACCAGTCGAACTTAGGTATAATGAATATCGTCATCTTTAATCATTCGATATTTGAATCACTCGGCATTAAAATCTTAGACATTATTTTTTCCAGGTATAACAATTTTCGAAGGAGCTCGTGGCTAAAGTATAACAGCCGCACAAGCCCCTTCAAGGCAAAGCAGCGCTTGCCGAGGTTGGTCTGTGGATGGGTGGCCATCTTAACATATAGAGACTCCTCCGTGCCTCGGAAAGCACGTTAAGCCGTTGGTACCGGCTGTCATTTGGAGATCTTTGGCAATCGTTACGGATTGTCAGAAGCCAGAAAATCGGACATCAGTCTTGCCAAGAAGTACCGTGTTACCCATTTAATGGGTTGTGGAGGTCTGGTAGGCAGCCGCTTCACGTAAAATTCTATTATTCGGCCGAATCCGGTTGACTGGGAGCCGACCCCAATAAAGTTGGGAAAAAAAGTCTAGGCAGATGACTATACAATCGATACAATCGATACTTTTTTCTATGTTTTGAACATTGACATATTACCCGTAGGTATTTTATTTTTCGACGTTCAAATATGTTAATTCTGGCAAGTGTGTCTTTTATTTCCTTTTCGCGCGGGTTTTTCCCAGGTGCTGTCCAGTCTCCAAGTCTTTATATTTTAATAATGTACAATGTTGATCTATCCTTATGAGGATGGCCTAAGAGCACCAGTAAACAGGATAATGTGTTAGAATGTTGAAAATAGATGCAACTATTTGTTAGATGCAGAAAAGAAAAACAAAAATAAGTTACTACATAGCTTTTTCCCGCTATAAAATAGTAGATTATGTACCGGGGGATAAAGCAGTGTCTTATGTCACGGGAGTCATATTGAAGCCAGAACGCAATGAAGGATTCAGGAGTTTCCGCTCCAGCCCTGACATGTGAAAATTCCCAAATAAAAAATAAATCTTATGTAATTGGTAAATAAACATTAAATTCGCGATTAATTCGGCGCACACCGGTGTGTTGCCGGTGCTTGAGCGGTATGCAGCGAGGGATTCAAGCTAGCCCAAGGCAAAGACATCTTTATCCCCGAGGAGGATACTCTACTTTTCACTTACTGTGAGAAAATAAGAAGCCATAGGTAGTACTAAAATCAAAATACTAATTTAATTTACAAGCAGTAGATATGTCTAGAACTACATAATATACAATATACAAAAAGTTATATCATAAGGATTTGCAATATTCGCGCCTTTTTTGCGTTCCACTCAGTCCACTTGGCCACGACCATCTCGATTTTCATTTCTCG
Source organism: Melanchra persicariae (assembly GCA_947386135.1). Classification (NCBI taxonomy): domain Eukaryota; kingdom Metazoa; phylum Arthropoda; class Insecta; order Lepidoptera; family Noctuidae; genus Melanchra; species Melanchra persicariae. The sequence continues at coordinate 7,610,494 of OX376660.1, forward strand.
ATTTTCGATGATTCCGTGCTTCGGAAGGCACGTATTAGCCCACAGAACAGATAAAGAAGTAGCCGGTGGTCCCGGCCGCCAAACGGCGGTCGTCAAATAAACCATGTCAGAGGCCCTTGAAGCAGTTTAGAAACTCTGAGACTAGGGAGTGTGGGATTAGACCTTTAGACCTTTCTGCCCACACGATAAGAAAAAGACGAAGCAGTTCTTACGATTCTGTATATATTCGAGAATATCATCCATAAAAAGAGTATCGAGAATGTATTTCTGATTGATGAAATCCAGTACGACATTATTGCCCGGCTGTGCCCCCGACCAATAATGACTCACTTTAGGTTAGGTTTGCATGACATATTATTTGACGTTTTCAATCAGGTGGTGTGAAAATACTAATAAAGGTTTTCTCAAAATAAAGTAGCCCGTATCTGTCTCTAGGGTCCCATCTATTTCTGTATAAAAAATCATCAAAATCGGTGTAGCGATTTAAGCGTGGCGTAACAAACAACCAACTGTTACATTTATGATTACGATTACTTAAATAAAGAAAAATAGGAAAATTGCATCTTTTTCAGTTTTTAGGATCTAATCCAACTTGAAACCTGTTCGGGAAGCATCATACATGCATACGTTATGTTTTAAGGATTCCGTACGAAATTCCGTTTCGTATTAAATAAAGGAAACCTAAAGCTGCGTTTCCACCAGAGACGTGCGAGGATGCGTAGCGGGGATGTGTTTGTTAGCCAATACAACCGCTTCATTTACCTAGTCTCGCTCAGCGCAAGCAATTAAATGATCATCATCTCCATACATAATATCCCTACCGATCTATTAGAAAGAAGAGGTAGATCAAGCGAGGGGTAGATAAGGTAGATTTAAGTTTGGTAAAATATTGTTGTGCGGAACCCAAAGCTTATATGTCGCAGCCAACTGGTTAAATCAGCCATTTAATTTGCTGCCTAGCAATTTCCAAAACGGCGCCATTTAGTTAGCGGCCTAAACGCCATCCCGGAATTTAATTGAGCGGCTAGACATATGAAATGGCTCACTTACATTTAATGGTTTGCCTAGCCATGTTCACTGAAATTTTCCGCCGCAGGGTTCCCGACTGAGGGGTTTTCTCCCAAATTTAGGGGTAAATAAGTGGTATATTTATAAGTTTTATTTATTGACCTAGCGATACGTAATAAAATTTAAAATAATTCCTTGTGACTAAGAATCCAGAGAATGCATAAAGAAAAACAAATATCTATAATAAATCATCCGTTTTTAGTGTTAACCATAAAAAAGGATTATTTATTATATCGTCTGTAGTTACTTTGTCTTATGCTTACTTGAAATTAAAAAGGTTTAAGTTCAAATCGAAGAATCGAGTCCTCGCTATTTAGGGGGTTAGCCCTCCACCTTTTCCCGCCGTCGGAGGTGCCTGGTTTTTTATATTAATTGTTGAAGTTTAATTTTTTTACTGAATAATTACTGAGAAAAATCACCTTAATAGGGAGGCAGGGGGCCTTCACCGAATACTTAAGTGTAGTTGATGGGCTCCTGTTTCTGAGTGGTTTTAAAAAAAAATCCGATTCGGGGTGCCCCAAGTCCCGAACTCGCTTCGCTCGCTCTTGCACCGAATCAAACACCAAACTGTTAATTATAATCTTATCGGTGTCCAAAGGCGTAGCTAACTTGTCATAAATAGCAAGCATTCGGTGTCCAGAGAGGTAGCAAAAACAAAAGGCAGATAACAATAACGATGTGGAGCACATTAACGGCGAGATGTCGAGTATATATGTCACTGTCAGTGTCAACAAAATGCCAGCTTAGCAAATAATTTCATCCATTTTGATAGATAGAACTTCAAAAACGTAAGAATTAAGAGTAATTACAGTTCCGTTTCACGTTTTAATAGTGTTTTACAAATGTTTTTAGAAAATATTTCGACGCGGCTTCGGCAGCTGAAATTGCATGGAGGCCCTCCCACAGTCACAAATTCCTCAAATTCAAAGGACTTGATTCTTAACCCAAACCGTTTTCACTTTGGTATAGGGAAAATATTTTTTGAGAGCTGGTAACACTAACCAGCTTCGCAGCTGCCGCATTTCTGCTGTTTCTCTCAAATTCATAATTTTAAATCAACGTTATTAGATACGTTTCAGTAAATGCCAAGTGTTAAATGAAAATATTGGTGTAGAAAACTCTTACAAATGTTTCTGCCAACATTTTGAAAATAAACTCAAAGAGTAACCAACAACATCAAGGTACCTATTATCATGTTTTGTTACTGTTTTCGTATTTTATCGTATAATCCGTGTTGTAATCCTATCTAAGTACCCACTGTTATTATTTTAAAATAAATGTGTTTTGTGACGGCCTAAGCATCTGCTAAGCCCTTTCATTAAATGTTGTATTAGACAAGTCGGCTGAATGTCATTTAGGCAGCTAGTAAAACGGCGCCGTTTAATGAAACGGTTAGGCAGCCAACTAAAAGGCTGATTAAGCTATTTGGCTGCGACATTTATACCTAGTGGTAGATAGTAATCGACGTAAAGCCAGTAAGAAAAAGAGTGGGTAGGTACAATGTTTTGTTGATTTATTTACCATAGCACAAGATGATCTCCGACAAACCAGAAGAACCTGTATTTCTGCTACACATATAAATAGGTAGTGTATATTTTTTTAAACATATCCATATCCACATAACCTGAACTGTGGTGTTGTCTACCTCACGTTACGGTGCAACTAACAAAAAGGGGATTTTATGAAATGCCAAGAACACGTGATTGTTAGACAGGAAAATGAAAATGACGTTTGTCAAACTTGTCGAAATTTTAGGATCAAAGATAGATTAGTCGAAATATTTCCATTCTTCATTGAAGTTCTATTATGTGGTGCATTAAGCCTAGTATCCCTATGCACACCACTGTACTGAGTGGTGTGAATAGCAAAACTACATACAAACATAGGAAATCTATTTTTCACACCACCTGATCGAAAACGTCAAATTATATGTCATGCCAACCTAACCTAAAGTGAGTCATTTTTGGCCGGTGGCACAGCCGGGCAATAATGTTGTACTGGATTTCATTATAACCCGCCGGTCAATAATGTGATTTAAATTTGGAACCTCATCTGTCTGCTAAATTGGCGGTATATTAGGTACTTACAACGCCCTCTGTCTCTGTCTCTCTGTTCCAGAAAGAGGAAAGATATTCTCGATATTCTTACTACTTAGGGATGATATTCTCGAATTTCTACAGAATCATAAGGATTGACCAGGATTGAAGACATATTATAAGAATAATTGGTTATGTACGGATCACTGTATAAAAGAATAAGAATAACACTTAAAACCCATTTATAGTCGATTTATTAATTTAAAACTATTTTCTCGAGCATCTCCTATGACGTTCTAAATTCAAATAGCATACAGCCAAGCGTCCGAACCCATTCTACCAGCTGATATAAAGCTCTGTATAAAGCTTTGTGTACACAAATTTCTTAAATTGTATTAGGTTGCTAACAATAGGCCTGCACATATTTACAAACCCACAGAAAAGTTAAAAAAAAAACGAAAATCGAGTTGGTCGCGACAGCTATGTGGTAGGTATACCGAGTGTAACGCAAAAAAGGCGCGGATATTGCAAATCCTTATGGTAATGATTAAAATAAGTTCAAAATACATATCTCTACTTAGTGTTTGTAAATTGAAAATACTTTGTTTTTCGTATTATGGCTTCTTATTTTCTCACAGGAGGTGTGAAAAGTAGAGTATCCTCCTCGGGGATAAAGGTGTCTTTGCCATGGGCTAGCTTGAATCCCTCGCTGCATTCAGGATTCTTGTATTAACTCCCTCGCTTCGCTCGTGAGTTAAACACTAAACTCCCTCGCTACGCTCGGGAGTTAACTCCCGAATCCTTCATTGCGTTCGAGATTCAATATGACGCCCGTGGCACAAGACACTGCTTTATCCCCTGGGTGCATAATCTACTATTATTCCTGTTATAGAGGAGCAGGAGTTGTCCAAAGAATAACAGCTGCTCTAATCTCGAGCATTAAGCAGTTTTGGAATGCATGAAGAAGCCTCCTCGTGAAGCGCAATTTGTTCCATCAGACACGCAACTGAACTGAGCGCTCGGCGCATCCTGGACAGTAACACCTAACTAATATCTTACAAGACTCTTGCGGTGTTAGGGCTAACGCCCGCCTGGTTCGCGACCACCCTCCCACCGGAGTCCGGAGTAGTCAAGCAGCCTGCTGTGTTTCGTCGACGCGTGGGAGTACCAGTGCCTCAAGGCATTTTCTGAGCACACTCGCTCCATCATTGACCTCATCCATCGCTTTCCATCACGCGTGATCGAGGTAGCTAGCCCATTCCTCAATCTAAAAAAAATAAGCAGCGCTTGTCAAGATCAGTCTGTGAATGGGTGACCACTGAAAGCAGATACCTATGCTGTTGGTCCCGGTGGTCATCATTAACAGTCGATACAGGTTAGAAGTTAGGACACCAGGGCAGAAAGTCTCGACATAGTAACAGATCGCCTACCGACCGAATTCGGGCATTAATGGCAGCCGGGACCAACGGCTTAACGTGCTTTTCGAGGCACGGAGAGTCTCGATATGTGTATGTGTAAAGAAGGGGCACAGACCAACCTCAGCAAGCGTTGCTTAATCTTGAAGATCGGCCCGTGCGGCTGTTAGAATTTAGCCACGAGCTCCTCCTCCTCCTGTAAGAACTCTTAGAGGAATAATATTTAATATTGATAAACCATCATCATATAAGTCGTCTCACATACCACAGTGTCTCAAGACGAAAGTCTATGGGAGAGGGCAATGCTCGGAGTTTCCTTGCGTGATCGAATCAGGAATGATGATATCCGCAAGAGAACCAAGGTTACCGACATAGCCCGAAGGATCGCAGTGGAGTGGATGGTGGATGAAGTGGCAGTGGGCAGGGCACATTGCTCGCAGAACAGATGGTCGATGGGGCCGAAAAGTTTTGGAGTGGTGACCGCGTACCGGAAGACGCTGCGTTGGAAGGCCTCCCACAAGGTGGACCGATGACCTGGTGAGGGTCGCGGGTAACCGATGGATGCAAGACGCACAGGACCGGTTGTTGTGGCGACACTTGGGGGAGGCCTATGTCCAGCAGTGGACGTCTTTCGGCTGATATGATGATGATTGATAAACCAGTTACGAATACGAAACATTAGATTAGCTTTTTGTCTGAAAGTCTGATTTCAAAAGCAACAACAACATTTTACTGTCCACAAGGTAATTACGCTCTCGTACATACGTGCGGGTCCAGATGACGAAGCGATTTGTACCTTGTTCGCTCGAACCCTAAACGAGTATATAAAGAGATGTTCATCTCACGAAGGACATAGTCGGTGGTTAAGCTTGTGTTGATTATATTGTGATACACTTTTAAAATAATATGACTAATTTTGCGGTGAGTATTTTTTCTGTGAACTGAAACTACTTAGAACGTATTGAAGACAGTGATGTGGTCTAATATTGTTGGAGAATTTTGTCTACATAATCGTGCTTTAAAATTTGGAGTGATTTTTAACAGCGGCAATTTACAAAATTAGTCTACGGCTCTTGCTAGGGGCTGCGACTTTCTTCTTCAGTGATCGCTGGACCTCATTTATTTGAAAACCCTTTCTTTTTAATTAGCGTGCCTTCATTTGTTGCAAAGTTAGTCTAGCTTTACCGGAACTAGGCTATAGAAATGAGAATCTGCACTTAGCATTTTTCACACGGGAGTGGGCGGAAACTATAGATCGCCACCTGCTGCGGTCCCAGTGTGTGTAAACTCTTGTTTTAAATTAACTTGAAAAAATTATTTATTATTTATTTAACAATTTTATTATTATTCTCTTTATTCATTATTTTACATATATTTTACATTTTTAAATATTTCTATAAAAACAATACAAAAAAAAACATTTAAAAATATAAAAAATAGTAGTCCGCCGGTGTCGGGAGCGAGGTCCAAGCTACCGGTGGTTAGGGCTTCAGAGAAAGGAACCTCCTCACAATACGAGCCGTATCGAGGAGTACTGCCTTCTGTATCAGGCCTTATTATTATTATTACCAAAAGTACAGCTGGAGGCATAGAGGGCATAACTTAATTTATTGTAATAGATACTACTTTTTCCTTTCCGAAAAAACTCCACTCAATTAATCAGGCAAATATTTCATAAAAATCTTATTTCATCTATCCGGACTTAAAACAGGTTCTTATTATTTCAAAAATAACAATAAAAAGACATTTTATAATTCTGCCAATTTATATTCAAGGAAAATGATTGCATACCTACTTATTAAGTTTTAGATTTGACAATATTATTATTAAAAAAAGTTCTAGCAAGCAGTGTTATTCGAGGAAAAAATGTAGTTTACTTCCAAATCGATTATACCTTTTTTTTTCTTTTTTTGAAGGATGGGAAATCATCAAATGACTCCTTTCCTCTCTGGGCGGAGCGGAAGGGAGTTTTGAGAGGGAGCAAATGCCCTTTGCGTTCCAATGCCGCGGTGACTCTTCCTAACAAATTCCGCAACCGGTCCATTCTATATACCAGTTCTTTTTTCAGCCTTTAACGTGCCACTGCTAGGCAAAGACGTCCCCCAAATTCTTCTAGATATTATTCCCGTACCACCTTGAAGAAACCCTTACGGTCGGTGTCTAGGTCGTCTCACCGCCTATTCCTAGGCCGGGCTCGGCGGTGCCATCCATCCTCATACATCCACTTTGTGGAGACTACTGCCTAGTTCTTAAAGTATATAAATCTGACTGATTATTTTTTCTATTCCAGCTCCTCACTCTGGCGTTAGTCGCAGCCATGGCGACCTCAGGTAATTCTATCTACTTGATGCCATTTTTCTTACAGCTACCTTTTTTGTTTGCTATATTTTCATGTATATCAGCCACCCAATATGACCACGCACTTCTGTATATATGTCGCAGCCAACTAGCTTATCCAGCCGTTTCATTAAAAGCTTAGCCTTTTCATATAACTGCACCGTTTATTTAGCGACATAAGGATAGATGTAAGGTGACTAAATAAAAAAGTGACATGGGCAACTCATTAAACGATATTGAAACAAAGATGTCACTTAGTTATGTCGCTGAAAAATCGGCGCAGTTAAATGAAAAGGCTAGGCTTTTAATGAAACGGTTGATTAAGCTAGTTGGCTACTACATATATACAAAAATGCTTTGTCCTGACTGATGGATAAACACACAGCCTAAGCTGGTCGTAGGAACTTGAAAATAAGAGGATGTAGCCATCCGATAAGAAAGGCTTTTTGGAAGTTTGCCCCCCTAAGGGGGTGAAATAGAGGATGAAAGTTTGTATGAAAAATCGGATTCCTTGGGCCTCTTGAAGCTTGGTACAAATACTTGCCAAAGTAAATAATTAATTAAAGTTGTCATCATTCGTCTTTCGCAACTACTCGCAAAAGGCGATTTACGACGGGTCAAAGATTGTATGGAAAGTGATTCATTCTTTCGGTTAAAAAAACTTAAAACTTTGCACGGATAGAATTTTCGTTTTTCCAAAATAATCCTATTTTGTCGGTTTTCTCCGTATGTAAATAAAACTGGTTTTCATATTATCGCCCAGGGCGGGAAGTCTCGACATTGTTACCGAACGCCTACCGACTGACGGCGACTGAATACGATCGATAACTCTAGGATACCAAACCTCGAAAATAATAAGTAGGTACCTAAGTAAACTAGGTTCATTTTTGTGAATGTTTAAAGAGTGATTCCCGCTATCAAACTGCAAACTTTAGCGAGTCACAGTCAAAAACTTTGTAAATATTAAACTAAAATAAATACCTACTTAACTAATTCACTAAAAATAAAAAATCCTAACTAAGTTAACCCTAAAACTAAGTTTGAAATTAAATTAAACAAAATCCTGTTAACTCATTTACGTAGTCAAGATGCCGCATTTTCAAGTAACAAAATATATTTCCAAGTAAATAACTTCATATCCATGAAACCTTTCATTCATATTTGGTGCTAATATAACTTAATGTTCACAGCGTATGCCAAACCTGGTGGTTACGGTGGCTACGGGGGTTACGGCGGCTACGGCCACCACGGCCATCATGACTACTACGGCCACCACGACGATAAATATGACCACCACAAGGACAAAGACGACTCCAGCGAGGAGAAATGGGGCCATCATAATGACAAAGACTCCAGCGAAGAGAAATGGGACCACCATAAAGACAAAGATGACTCCAGCGAGGAGAAATGGGGCCACCATAATGACAAACACGATGAAGGAAAGTATAAGCAGAAATACGAACACAAGAATAAGAAGGATTCCGATGAAGACAGCAGCGAGGAAAAATATGGACATCACTGGGAGAAACACGAAGATAAGGAGAAATACGACCACCACAAGCATGAAGAATATGACCATCACAAGAAACATGAACATCATGAGGAGAAACCCAAAACTACAACTTCTACAACTCCCAAGCCACAACCGACGACACAGGCACCAAAAGAAGATGACATCAAAGACACTTTTGCCGAAATATTTGGCACTGGACAAGGCCAACTAGCTGTACAAGAAACTGGTGCCAGTGCTGATGGCTCAGCCAGTGGCCAAGTCGGTCACAAAGGCGAAACGAGTAAAGGTAGCCAGGGCCACCAAAGCCATAAGGAACACGAATATGAAGGGCACGGTGGATATGGTCATCATGGGCACGGATATGGTGGCCACCATTAAGGCTATTTAAAGTAGAGTTTAAGATTAAGGGATGTTTGCTCTTTAGAAATTAAATATTTATTATAAGTATGAAATGGTTTCATTTTGTCATGACTCCCTTATTATCAGGATTCCTGAAAGTTGAAGCTATAAATTAGTAAATAATTCTTATATCTCAGGAAGGACCTGGATCTGGTCATAACTGGCACCGATAATAAATTGTATCATCCCCATATCATAATAATATGAGTGAATATACTATTAACTTACTCATTCAATCAATAGATAATACATCATTCTCGTACAAACTCATCCTACGAACCTACTACGTACAGCCTCTATTGTTAAAATAACTGCATACACTACAACACACAATCGATAAATTAAAAGAAAAATATCGCTTCAGTTTTCTTCAATTCTGTATTCAAAATTTTAAAAAACAAAACGGTCAGAACAACGGCCCATTTTCTTCAGTATTATTTTAAAACTCATCATAAAATCATATACTTTTACAAAAATCGATAAAAAATATTCTTCTGCTGTTTAGAACCAGACCAATTCTAAATTTCAAGCAATAGCTTTTTCTGTTACGTTGTTTCTATTATAGTTCTTTATAATAATTTCAAGATGTTCGGTTTCGGAGGTAAGTCATGTTTTATTATTTGTCGTCTGCTGTATTGGGGAACCTTATCAAGCAGGGACGGGCTAAAAAAAGAGAGCCCTACCTTTACTTGCTAAGTGGGAAATTCACTAGATTTGCCTTTGACGACTTCGGGACGGTGTTCACTGGACCTTTCGACGATAACGGGGATACGACCAATATTATTAAGACAACCCGCAGGCATGTTCGTTCGTCTACCTAATGGGTTTCCCCGCTTATACTGCGCTTCCGAACCTTTCAAGTGTAGTAACAGTAAAAACACGAAAACTCTTATGTTCTGCATTTTAGGTTCAGGATGGCAGCAAGAGGTCTATAAGTAACAAATTCTGGTGGACGCGACATGCAGGCATGCTCGCGAACAAATCCGTTAACAACTCCCTCGCTTTACTGATACGTTAGGAACGTTTGGCCGCCTCAATCAATTCCCTTTATTTCCTTGACCTCATCCAAAATTATTTGCAGTGGTCTGGTCACACGCAGCTATTTCTTCCACAAAACAATATATCCATGCTAAATAAATTTAATTCCATAGGTAGCGGCGGATTCGGCGGAGCCCAGCAAGGCTTCGGTGGCCCCCAGGGCTTTGGCGCAGGCTTTGGCGGAGCTGGACAGGGCTTTGGCCAGGGATTCGGCCAAGGAATGCAAGGTGGAATGCATGGACAGAGCGGATTCCATCCTGGCGCCATGGCTAGCCAAGGCGGATTTGGAGGAGGATCATTTAATAGCGGCCAAGGAGGATACAGCAGCAGTCAGGGAGGATACGGCGGAATGCAGAACGGCGGCATGCAAGCGTCGAGTCAGGGTCAAGGAGGCCAGAGCCAAACTGGATATAGCAGTCAGCAGCAGGGAGGCTACGGAGGCCAGACGGGCTACGGAGGAGGCAGCTACCAAAGCAGCGGATATGGCCAATAGTCTAGTATCGTCAGTTATTGTGCAACGTAATTTACCTATAAGTGTAACAAGTTTGTGATTAAAAGTCAGCGTTATCGTCATGTATTTTGAAATAAAAATGTTTTAGTTGAGTTATGAATGCTTTTAATTTTTTTTTTGGTGATAGTTTCAGTGAAATTTACACACACACACACACCATTACTTGTACAGACATCCATACGAGGACTATAGCTGTAAGTCACCATCCGAGGACCTTCTAGAAAACCATGTTAACGACGACTTACGACTTTATTAACAAGACAGAAAGAAAGAGAAAACAATATTTAGTTTGATGAGCCTATTCGTATAGCGCTATCTCAATCTTTTTTTGGTATGACTTCCTATGAACAGTGCGAGGACCTAAATACATTCGAAAACCCGCCTAGGAAGTACCATCCGAGGACCTGTGTGTGAGCCAAACGAGGACCTTAACCATCTGACCAGGGACACCAATGCGAGGACCTAATTTAACACACTTTTTCTCATTTCTTGTACAATGTGAGGACGCAGTACTAGACTTTTCATGATCAATACGAGGACGTTTTTCCGAGTAGACGGTGTACAAAGCGGGGACCTTTTGAAAATTTCCAATAAAAAATTTTAACACACTTATAATTTTACCATAATAATATTTGAATCATCTTCATGTAGGCAATTCTATTCACACACGTCAATTTCTTGATTTAAGTACCATCAGAGGACCTTATTTGATTTTAACTGACAAACGTTCAAAATGTAAGTGTGATATAACAATTTTAAAATCATGATTATTTTATGAAGCTTTCGCTGGAATTGTCTCCTCAACGGTTACTAGTAGTAACGTCTTGAAACTTTGTGTGCTATTTGTTGATATTACATTTCATAGTAATACATCTGTTATGGTGATGTTATGTAGCTGCTGCTGGAATAATATAATAATAATAATAATCATTTATTTGCATAAAATGTGGTAGGTACAGATGTTACATAGTAAATTTAGTGCATAGACACATTCCGTCATTAAGTGATGACATGCAAATATTTACAGCTATATTCATAAAAACCTTAGAACCACCACCACTCAGCCACAACAAGCTTTTATTCATAGGGCATTAGTCAATAAAAGTAAAGTTACACAAGATAACAGTACTTATGGACAAATTAGTAACAATTTTTAGGTTAACTAATTCGTGAGTTTTATAGACTAATAAAATAACAATATGTTATTTTGAACACACGTCACAAATATTAGAGTTGTTACGATAGGTACTAAGTGAAATAAGTTTTATGGACTTAAATATTAATTACAAAGTAAATGACTACAGTGCATTCCTAAAATGATAGGATGGACATGTTTTTTTATTGAGAAATTCGCCGACTGAATAAAAACTTTGAGATATCAACCATTTTTTCAAAACCGTGCAGAATTTTTTATAAGGTAATTCCGTTATCCAGTTCGGTAATGAGTTGTAAATAAGTGGCGCCATATATACACAGCTGCGTCTAAACAGTTCTATCCTAGGTACAGGGATCCTTAATAAGTAATGGGTAACCTTCCGCTTGTTAAAATTGTTTTTTACTTCAAAAAGTGAAAAGTTAGTTTTAACAAATTTTGCGATTTCATAAATATATATTGGAATTTAATATAAAATTGGAATTGTCTCCATGTGAGACAACTCTTCAACGGTTACTTGTAGCGTCTTGAAACTCTGTGTGCTTTTTGTTGATATTTCATAGCAATACATAGTCATGGTGATGTTATGTAGCTGCTGCTCAAACGGAGAGGAGAACTACTGCTACCATAATTCTGTAGCTCGAAAGACAATATTGTTCAAGCGCAACCCCGACTATCATCGTCTAATTTGGCTGATTCAACGACCGCAGCAGCACATACTCCCATAAAAGGCATCATCATCTGCCTTGCCTTTTCCCAACTATATTGGGGTCAGCTCCCAGTCAAACCGGATTCAGCTGAATACCAGTATTTTACGAGGAGCGGCTGCCTACCAGACCTCCACAACCCATTAACTGAGTAACACGGTACTTCTTGGTACTGATGGTGTCAGATTTTCTGGCTTCTGACAATCCGTAACGACTGCCAAAGATCTACAAATGACAGCCGGGACCAACGGCTTAACGTGCTTTCCTTGGCACGGAGGAGTCTCGGTATGTTAATATGGTATATACTCCCATAAAAGGCATTCACGTAACATTGCTCAACGGCTTTTTAGGCCTCACTGGTCAGGCAACGTCTCCGCCCAAAGTTCGACGCCCCTTTCCTCATGGTGCCCGGAGATCGTTGAGCTCCCGTCGACGCACGGCTGCCTTTCTGGTGCAGGTGGAGTGAGAGGTATGCTCTCTTTCCCTCTCCGGCATCTCCTTTGAATGTATCTTTGACGGCATTCCACGAAGATAGAAGCGATAGACCACTAGACCACCCCCAGCGTCCTCGCTGAACGTTCCTCCAGCGTATGCTGCACGGTGTCCTCGGGACATTCCACGCATTGGTGACAAACGAGCATCCGCTTCCGACTCATGCGACGCAGGTACTTCCCAAAGCATCCGTATCCAGTAAGCACCTGAGTCAGCTGGAAACTGAGGGCGCCATGTCGCTTATCCAGTCACTCATGAACCTAATAACCATTGCTTTCTGCGGTCTTCGCAGTGCCACGGCGTTTCGGGCTATTAGGTTTACCGCCCACACAGGCGCCCCATAAATGGCAGGCGGGCGGGCAATGGACCGCACGATCCCCACATAGTCTCCTGCAGAAAGCGTTCGGCCCTGCTAAATTGAGTACAAACCACGAAAGAGCACCTACAATGCACATCAACCTGGGAACCAGCCGCTGAATGTGCGACTCAAGGTCACATTGGCTATCGAAGACGTGTCCAAGGTACTTCGTCATCAGCTCGATACTGATGTGAACGCCACCGACCACTATATGTGAATCCCGAGGTGGCTTGTTAATAGGTTTCCATTGGGAAACAGAGGGTTTCGGACTTATGCAAAGCCACTCTTCGAGACCCAAACGCCGGATTCTTCCGACGACCTGCATAACCCCTGCCGTGGCCAGTATTACCGCTTGCCAATGTCATTGCCCCCGGGCAGTCACCAGGGTATCATCAGCGTAACATAATTATCTCATCGACACCGTCAAGAAGTGCAGCGCCCAGTCATATCCAGTTCAATATTCCACAGCGGTAGCTCTAGGACCGAGCCCTGTTGTTTCTGGCCAGCCATAAGGATGATGGTTGAATAAATGTAGTAGTGTTGCAACAGTGATTGTCATTGATTACAGCTGTACAGCCGGGTTGGGGGCAGTTAAAAAAAGTTTTGCTTGTTTTCAGTGTTTCTTTGCTTCAATTTACAACCTTAAATGCTAAAGGGAGTTCTATAGATTTAACCATAAAAAAATGACGTACACACTTGATTAAAATAACAGAACGATGGAGCAAGCTCCGGCGCGATTTCATAGTGGTATGGAATGAGCGACTGTCGCAATCGCAACCCAGCGCTGGGCCCGCCGCGATCGTGGCAAGAAAGTCAACTCTTTGGGGAGTGGTTAGAGAGGCGCCACGACGTCCTCGTATTCCATCTGACGCAAGTCCTCACCGGACATGGTACATCACCCAATTGTCACCATTGTGTGGATCGTAATGAGGACACTATCTGTCTTTGTAGCGGGGATCGGCAATGGTGACCTCTCGCGTTCGACCCTGGTCCAAACCATGGTCCGGAATGAGAGGGCATGGGAAACAGTCACCTCCTTCTGCAAAACAGAAATCCAAGCGAAGGAGGAGGCGAGATGGGTGAGGAAGAGGCAATCCTCACGTCCCAGCCGCCGAAAGAGACGCCCTGTGCGTCAGCAGTCGCCCTCAAGCTCCGCCCAGAGCGGGAGAATTCATTTGATGATTTCACATCCAAAGAAAAATGGGTATGGTTCTAGAGTTTCAAAAGCTTTTTGTCTCGTACTGTGAATATGACGTACTTCCATGCAAATGGTCATCTCCAATTTAACCATCAAGGACGAGAGTTCTGTTACAATGGAAAAATAACCCAATTTAATTGTTACATAGTTTAAGGCCTCTGTAGATTGATTTGATTTTGAGCACTCGAGAAGGAAGTGATTTTATAAAATCAGACAATTTTGAAACAATTAAAAGCCAATACACATGGAAATCTATCCAAATGGGGACCTGAATACACATGTTCGGAAAAGCTATCAATATGAGGACTTTTAAACACACTGCGTGGAAAAACTTCCATCCGAGGACATATGTGTGAAGAATAACACATAAGTCCCCGCAAGGTACTTAAAATGTGACTGAAGTGTAAATGTAGTGTGTTCAAAATTTATGAGAGCTCACACACGTTCGGAATGTGAACATGAATTTCCGCGATCAAACCGAGGTCCACCTAGGTCGACATCAAGTTCCCCTTATTAAGTATATAGAAAGGCTAAAAATCGAATGGAGAATACGATGAATTGGTCGGGTCAATCCGAGGACGTACGAAAAGGTCCTCGGATTGAAAATGTCCTCGGATGTGCCTTGTGTATTCAGGTGCATGTCCTCGCATGGTACTTAAAACAAACACACACACACACACACACACACACACACCATATCACACGCAAACACTACCATCATTGGTACGTTAAGCTCCTTAAATAGTAGGAAAGCATTTCTAGACTTAACCACATTAAAATACAACATCGGTGTCCTCTATAATGTCTAAGGGAGTAAGTTCCTCCTCCGTCCTACATTCAGTCCCCTCACGCATAGAGCAAACCTCCTGCGCGCGCAGGCTGGTTATTTTAATTTAGGACATTCTTACATCGAGGCGCAATTTTTATGTATATCAGAACGTTCGGCCAGTCGAGATAGGGAGCTGGCTGCTACTCCAGTTTTTAGTGACGATTATGTGACGCATAAAGATGCCAGCCAAAGAATTTGTGACGGAACAGTTCGAAAGTTATAAGCATTTGTTTATGGCCGAACGACCTGATATCAGAACGTTCGGCCAACCTGAATCTCCATAACTGAGGACCTTAGAGAAACTGTTACTGATTAAAGATTTAGTGACGATTTGGTGACAAACAACCACTACTTTACTTTTAATCGTAATGCCACCGGTTAAAAGTAAAATTAATTTTAGTTCCTGGAACATCAGGACGTTCGGCCAACGTAATCTCCATAACTGAGGACCTGAGAGAAACCGTTAATGAATAAAGATTTAGTGACGAGACTGAAACTAATTTTTATTGCTTTATTTTATTTTGTGACGGCCCCTTTAAAGAGTAAAATGAAAATTTAACATATAACCTCAAAACATTGGAATTATCGATTCCTTCACAAGGAAGAAGCCCAGAGAAACCCTTAATCAATAAAGATTTAGTGACGAGACTGAAACGAACTTTTATTGTTTTATTTTTTTTTGTGACGGCCCCTTTAAATAGTAAAATAAAAATTTAACATATAACCTCAAAACATTGGAATTATCGATTCCTCCACAACGAAGAAGCCTAGAAGACTCGTAAAATCCCTGATGTGTTATAGGTTTTCAGTGCAATGGTGTCAATATTTTTGTTGATTCAAGATTAATCTATAAAAATGCACTATGGCGGATGGCGACTGAAATAGGGTGACCATGTATTCCAACGAAACAAGTATTTATCGTATTTACCTACTAAATGAAGCAAAACACGTCGAAGGAAGGTGACGATGTAGGTATTGCAAAAAAATAAATAGATAGTTACGCGGAAGGAGGAATATGGAAAGGAGTGCAAACAACTAATATTTTATATAATATGCATTAGAAATAACTTATTATAAAAAAACATTACACACACCACCATGCGTTATGATAGTATAGTATAGTACCGAGGGATCTCTGCACCCGCGTGGAATGCTTTCCTTCCCCCGCAACTTTCTCGGGGCGCCTTGTTGTCTCTCGCCCGCCAGTCATGTCACTGGTGTGACGACATCGAGGTCAGGTGTAGAGATCCTTTGGTACTATAATAGAACCAGACAGGACTATCGAAAATGGGTAGCTTAAGTTCTGGCTGACCTTACCGGAAAGTAAGCCGTAATGTTGTCGATTAGTATTTTTAAGAGTTCATTTGGTGTAGTTATTATATAATCTTACTGTGATTTATCTTTAGAACTGTAATTTAATTGTAAAATGTGTAATCTAGTTTATCAAACTAATAATAAGATTGTCGGGCCACCGAAAGAAATCCGATTTGACATGTTTCAAGTCATTCACCTAGGCTAGCAATAAACACAAGAAGCTGTCAAATCGATCTATCTTCTCTCGTGGTGAACCAATTTAACTGTAATTCTAAAAAAATACAAATTATTATGTACTTAACTAGCTACCACATTTTTTGGGATGATTGATTACAAATAAAGATTTTTTTCATTTGTGTACCTATTTATTTAAGTATTCTTGTACTTAGTCAAATTTCCGATGACAGTCACCTTTCCACTTTCGTTTGCTTTTAGCCAAAATAGACTCGACTAATATGACAAAAACTTCACAAGTGGACACTGGTATGCAGGCATCAGCTCAACGTTGCTTGTACCTATATAATTTAATATTACGACGTGTTTTGCTTCATTGTTTAGGTAATTAAGTACCTACTCGATAAATACTTGTATCATTGGAATATATGGTCACCCTATTTCAGTCGCCATCCGCCATAGTGCATTTTTATAGATTAATCTTAAATCAACAAAAATATTGACACCATTGCACTGAAAACCTATAAACACATCAGGGATTTTACGAGTCTTCTTCGTTGTGGAGGAATCGATAATTCCAATGTTTTGAGGTTATATGTTAAATTTTCATTTTACTATTTAAAGGGGCCGTCACAAAAAAAAATAAAACAGTAAAAGTTCGTTTCAGTCTCGTCACTAAATCTTTATTGATTAACGGTTTCTCTGGGCTTCTTCCTTGTGGAGGAATCGATAATCCCAATGTTTTGAGGTTATGTGTTAAATTTTCATTTTACTATTTAAACGGGCCGTCACAAAAAAAAATAAAACAATAAAAGTTTGTTTCAGTCTCGTCACTAAATCTTTATTGATTAACGGTTTCTCTGGGCTTCTTCCTTGTGGAGGATTCGATAATCCCAATGTTTTGAGGTTATATGTTAAATTTTCATTTTACTATTTAAAGGGGCCGTCACAAAATAAAATAAAGCAATAAAAATTAGTTTCAGTCTCGTCACTAAATCTTTATTCATTAACGGTTTCTCTCAGGTCCTCAGTTATGGAGATTACGTTGGCCGAACGTCCTGATGTTCCAGGAACTAAAATTAATTTTACTTTTAACCGGTGGCATTACGATTAAAAGTAAAGTAGTGGTTGTTTGTCACCAAATCGTCACTAAATCTTTAATCAGTAACAGTTTCTCTAAGGTCCTCAGTTATGGAGATTCAGGTTGGCCGAACGTTCTGATATCAGGTCGTTCGGCCATAAACAAATGCTTATAACTTTCGAACTGTTCCGTCACAAATTCTTTGGCTGGCATCTTTATGCGTCACATAATCGTCACTAAAAACTGGAGTAGCAGCCAGCTCCCTATCTCGACTGGCCGAACGTTCTGATATACATCAATTTTTGCATAGGTACCTACTATCTCAAGGATAATATGGAAGACCTCTTTCCCAAGACCTGACGCTTCCACGTCAACATCCTGGCTCGGATGGGAAGGAACTTTCCTTCCTGTCTCTCTATCATAGCAACCCTGTGCTATGGAATAGGTAGGTACTCTCTGCCCCTGAAATAGGAAATACACACCCGCGAGCCTCCTTGCCAGATTGCCGCCGTGGGATCTGGAGGCGAGAGCCCTCGCGCACGTCTACGCGGAATAGAGTCAGCGACTGTCGCAACCCAGTGCTGGGCACGCCACAATAGCGGCGTCCTCGCCTTCCGTCTGACGCAGGTACTCACCGGACACGATTGTTTCGGGAGGTACCTGTTTCGAATTCGGCGGGTGGAAACGACCGGGTGTTTTCACTGTGAGGATCGCCCGGAGGACACAGCATATACGGTGGAGGTCTGCCCGGCTTGGGCGGAGCACCGCCATCTCAGATTTTTATTTTGACCTGATAGTCATCATTATCAACCCCGAAAATCACGGCAAGGACACCCATGACAAATTTCTATCAAGCTTTCGTCGGCGCCATCTTGGCTTTTTCAGGATCTTGACATCATAATCGTTATCACCGACCCCGAAAACCAAGAAAAATGTCTACCGCACAAATCCTGGTAGGTACCTACCATGACACTTGAGAAAAAACCGATAGTAATTTTTCACTATAACTGTACTTTAACAGTAGGACGTTTTGCGAATAGGACGTTTTGCTAACAGGACGTTTTGCTAATAGGACGTTTTGCTAATAGGACGTTTTGCTAATAGGACGTTTTGCTAATAGGACGTTTTGCTAATAGGACGTTTTGCTAATAGGACGTTTTGCGAATAGGACGTTTTGCTAATAGGACGTTTTGCTAATAGTATGTTTTGATACGGAGGCGAATGGACGATATGCTAAAATTTAGTTAAGAAATAGTTAAAAATCTTATTCTAATTAGCGTTAATCTATGAGGTTGAGCCTAGTCAGTATTACCTACCTAGATTAGATTTCGGCATAAAACTTTTTCTGTGGCGTCCATAGTTTATCCGGTACAGGTGGGCCGTCAATTCTCATATAGGGGATTGAGGGCCCAACTTTACAGTCCATAACTCGCTTGTTTGACTTTCACAAAATCTGATTCCTACTTTCACATTTCTTTGGGAATATAATCCTAAGCACATTTTCAAAGAGTTTTACCAAAATGGCCCTTCACACCACACGCACACAAAAAATTTGACGCTGATTAGTCGAAAATAGTCGCGAAATTACAGAATTACTTACGGCCGCTTTCTATAACATATCTCAATCCCAATCTGGATCCCGATCCTTGTCTGTAACCAATCAACGGCCGAGTTTGTGTCCTTCACCACACAATCCTCACCTTTGATTGGTTATAGACAAGGATCGGGATCAAGATTGGGATTGAGATATGTTATAGAAAGCGGCCGTTAGTCGGTCACTGGTTCAAAAGTTATAAGGGTTTATAGGTGGCCGATCGAGTCTCCCCAGCTTGGCCTTAATTGAATCTCAAAAACTAGGGCACCTAGCGAAGATCGTCGGTCACGAGTGCGTTACTCCAGCTGGAAAAATACTCCTAGAAAGATATGAGTGGTATGTATTAATTAGTGCTTAATGTGCTGTAAATGTGCGCCAAATGAAAAAAAAATGCGTCGTCGTTTTCGAAAAAAAAATCGCTCTTTCTGCTGGGGTAACGTTGTTCCGGCAGGAAAATTCTAAACGAATGATCAAAGAGAGAATATTGTGCATGGGCAGAGAGCTTATATTTGTGCATAAATGTGCGGTAAAAATATAATTTGTGCGTCTTCAGGTTTTCGAGATATTGCATTTCCTGCTGGAGTAACGTTTTGCTAATAGGACGTTTTGATACGAAGGCGAGTTTCCTCTTCACTCTCAGGACATGGAGTAAACCCTCCTCTCACACAATCACTGTTGCCTAAACCCTCTCAGGACAGGGAGTGATCTCTCCTCCTCCCTCGTTGGATAGTGTTCTCTCCTCCCTCACAGGATAGGGACTAAAACTTTGCTTTAGACAGGCCAGAGAGCGTTCCGTCCGTCCCTCGACAAAACAAGAGATTTTTCTACCGCTCAAGCACCGGCAACACACCGGTGTGCGCCGAATTAATCGCGAATTTAATGTTTATTACCAATTACATAAGGTTTAATTTCTTTTTGGGAATTTTCTTAAAAAGTATATTTATCATTCCATCTTGTGCTGTTGTGAGAAAACAACAATTATAAATAAAATATATTTAATTTAATTTAAATTTCAAATCCACGGTATTTTTTTTTTAATTTTATTGATTTATGAATGGGCTAGCTCTTGACCTCGATCACACCTGATGGAAAGCGATAGATGAGGTCCATGATGAAGCGAGCGTGCCCAGAAGATGCCTTGAGGCACTGGTACTCCCACGCGTCGACGAAACACAGCAGGCTGCTTGACGCCGAACTCCGGTGGGAGGGTGGTCGCAAACCAGGCTTTTTCAGGCAGGTTTCGTCAGGGGTACGCAGAAGTCGCTTGAACTGGCAACATTTGTATCGCAGAGGACAGGGAAGGATAAGTAGAGCGTATAATTTACGACTATTCATCCAACTAAACGAAAATAAAGCCGGCAACGTTCCCATTCCTATCTCAGTCGCAATTTGTCAAAAATGTAAGGAGGAATTTTTGCCAGATAACAACTGAGATGCGAATGCATGCAATGCGTTTCTTAAAACTTAGTAGAGTTTGCCATTATCAGTATCAAAAATGGTACAAAATGAAACACCAAACTCATAAAACAATAGTATTTATTTTTCATTGTATTACATTGTCGTCTATCTTCATTTGTCATAATTTACGACATAACGTGTCGCATCTCATTCAATCAACTCAAGGCAACTGAAAATCAAGCACAATGTTTCTTTATATAAATCTATCACGTATGAGAAAATCTACGTTCTGTTTAGTATAGAAAAATACACGTCCCCAGTGCTTTAACCACCTAATCTATGACGAACGCACCACCGACATGAAGAAAGGCGTAAGTGCAAAATAATACTCTATTCTCTATAAATACCACGCCCAATTTTTAAGCTACAAACTATATAGTGATGAAATTTTAACAATTTGTAGTTACACCTTTCTCCAAAGTGCCGGTATAATTTTATATTTTTTATCGTTTCACTGTGCATATTAATTAGACTGTGATCATAAAATTACATTTTAATATTACTTTATAACAAACGCACCCTCATTATGATGTTATAATTTTCCATTATTAGTATCACTATGATTTAAATCTTACTTCTGTCCAAAATAAATAAAAATTCAAACGTCTAAATAAATATATTTTAAGTTCTACTATTTACAACTCTAACAATTATATACACAGATCAATAATTTATATTATTATGTAATAATAAAACGAAAAAGCGTTTTTTTTATCTATATCTCGTCTAACATTAAAGCATTATAGAAGGCGAATAAACGAACACTATTATTACAATCATAATAATTATTATTTATTATAAGTTCGAGATAATCTCACCGCCGCACATCGTAGTCAAACGTAACCAATTGTGAATAGAATTAAAATTTCGCACTTTTCAATCGTTACCCTGTCGTTAAGCGATATAATGAAAATAATTTAGTAACAACTACGTCACATAAAGATTTTTATATTAATAACTTGTATTAGATACAATATATATTAGTTAAATTATGATTATGAGCAATAATAATATTATAATTTAAATTATTTTAACGGCCATGAAACAAGCTGTTGTAGTCGGTCGGAAAGTCGTTTGCCTGTAACCAGTCGTCGCGTGTCGGTCGATTAAATAGCTGTTTCTTCTAAATCACTAATTATTGCTAGCTACATTCTTCGTTCCTGTTTTAATTACATCATACAAAATATAAAAAAGTAAACAATGGACAATACAAAACGGTACGACATAAAAGAAATGCAATATCTGAGTCGTTGAATAGCTTTTTGAGTTTAACAAAGACAAGAAAATAAATGAGACAGTTTAGCGCCACCCAAACTGTCGTTGAAATCGCTTATTCCATGGCCCCGCTGCCAACTATTGCTTATAAAAACTCAGTTTGAATGAAGAGACAAACAACAGTTTTAAGTGATCGTAAAACTATTGTTAACCGCTTCATTAATTCTCATAATATAATGCAATGGTAATATTACTAACGCGCATTAACATTCATATATCTGATAATGAATAAACAATTATAAAGTACCCTTAGGATTTGTAAATATACCGATATGAATAATTGAATGCTCAAATAAATTTCTTCAATAGCTGCGCAACAACACATTCAATGTGTTTAAACCGTACACAAATCGCAGCTAGCTGCAAAATAATACTAATCAATAGAAAAAGAAAACTTGTGCTTTCATAATTATAACAATATATCAAGTCAATTAATTAAAAAATAATACTAAAATAATGATTAGATGTAAGTTGGCAACCCGAAAGTTTCGATGACGTCATAAGACTGTTCTATATGTAGGTGGGGCAATGTTCGAGACTAGTGCCGCACGCGTCGCACACTTTAGCGTCTCGTTCGTTGACAAGCGTGCAGGCGGGACACTCGCGGCCGCCCGACCTCAGCGGCTGTATCTCGGGCCCTCTCTTCGACTTACCGCACATCTCACACGCCTGCATACTTCCTCTGTTCAAATACGTACAAGTTCCACATTCCCATTTGTCCCTTTTCACCTCGCTGGGTCCTGTATCTGGCCTCTCTCTCTCGATGTTGTGTTGGCTCGGCGTCCGACTGGCAGGGCGCTCGCGGTCGCCGTTTTGTTGTGAATGCTTCGGCGGGGATCGTCGCACGTGGTCCGCTTCGTCGAGTGATACTATCAGTTGTGCTTTTAGGTCGTAGCTCGATGGTTGTGTGTTTGTAACTGGAATGTGGAAATAGAATCTTTACTTAATGTTTAACATAGTGGAAGTATTTGCGCCTAGTAACAATACTTCAATCTATGATCTCAGAAATTAAAATTACATCGCATTCGGCCCCAAGAATCAACCTAAAATACTTTAGGTTGATTCTTGGGGCCGAATCATTTGCAAATGGTTCTCAAAAAATTATGATTGCATTGGAATTTGAACTTTGTTATGAATTGCATTGAGTAGGTAAAAAACACTCACCTGGATTATTTTTAGAACTATGCGCTATACTGTGAACACCATTCTCCATCGTCTTACTCTTGGGCTTATCTGCCTCATTCGCCACTAGTTTCGCTGGCTTCTTCACTTTCTTAACTTCAGCCGTATTAGGCCCCGCTCCATTCAGCGTGGTCTGTTGCTTTATGACCTCCTTCCTTTCTTTTATATCCTTTTTGGACAGTAGCTTCACTTTATCAGGTGCAACTTTTGGGGTTATCAACGCATCGGCCTTGGGGTTTCCAACCGGTTCTGGGACTTGTCTCCTCGCCTTTAATTCAGCTTGCTTTTTCGCCAGCTGTCTTGCACGTTTTATTTCTTGTTCCTGTTTCATCCGCATTAAGTTTTCTACCTTCGCTGTTCGGTAGACTTCTTCGTCGTATGACCGGTCGAGGTTTAAAGCCTGTAGTCCATCTTCTAAGTCCAGAGTCGTGGGTTGGTACTTGGCTCTCCTCTCCTCTCTGTCTAGCCTGTCCAAAGTCCTCGAATCTCTATCGAGTGACGGAGAGAATCGACTTCTTCCATCTCCCTCTTGTTCTTTGCTCGATAAATTCCTGAATACGTAATCCCAGCTCTCGTAAGTTCCCATACCATCCTCCCTTGCTTTACTCAGAGCTGGCTGAGTATCGGATCGCGGTAAACTCGGTAGTGAAACGTCACTGAACCCAGATTTCGACGTGCTATTTCTTCTGGAAGATTCTGGATGTCTCTTCTTGTGGGTTCTTTCTTCGTCTTTGTACCTTTCGAATTTTCCGTTTTCGTAGACTGACGGGGTGTCTAGTTCGATGAGTTGCGCGGTAGGGACAGCGGGGTACCTGTACTGTGCCATTGGGGGGTATCCGTTCACAGGGACTGTGGCTGCGTGTTTTATTGGGGCATATACTGGAGTGGGGAGCATGTATGGGGATTGTACGGGGTAGTAGTAGGGGACTCCGTATGGGGTCATCATGGGTATAGAGCTGCATTGTGGAAGGGTTACGGGTACGTCGGGATGCATGTGTTGGGGGAGGGGGTACATCATGTGGGGCAGCATGGGGGGCACCATGTAGGGCGCGCACTGCAGCACGGGCTGCACGTCCTGGTCGGGCTCGTCGCGGAGGTGGTTGCAGTGCTGCGAGCCGTGGTACCTGTCGTCCACGAGCCGGCTTCGATACGCGTCGGAGGCAATCGTCGTTGGTATGTTCGAGTAAATTTCTGAACCTGAAAGTAAACAAATTAAAAGAAGTTAGTTTTCGAAGTATTTTAGTTTAATTTCATAAACTTGTTAAAGAGGAGTGCAAGCAGGGAAAATAAGAGGACTGATCAAACTGTCGCAAATCCCGCGCATGATGCGAGAGATGTTCGCTCACGCCGATTGTGACAACTACGGGACGTGTTCAAACTGACACAAATAATCACGTGACCTCCGAGTCATTATAACAATACATAAACCTCAGTTTGAACAAGTTTTAAGTCCAACAACGTTTACGTCGCCGGGGCTGAAGTAACAAGTCAGCTGCATATAGATATAGATAGACATAGATAACGCAAGAGCAACTACTTCGCGTGCCCGATTCGGTCCCCGCTTACGTACAAAAATCGTAAGCCGCCACTTTCGCGATCTGTCTACATCGGTATACGCTAGTCGGGTGTCAGTTTGGTGGTTAGGTCAGTTAGGTACCACACGAGTTGGCGTCTTTGAATCGATTTGATTTTCCCATCACTTAGTGCTTGTGTATGACGTCATAGTAGGTAGTCAATTATGGCACACTTGGTTTTCATACAGTTCGTGATACTTGCGTTATCTATATCTGTGGCGAGCACAGCAGTATGAGAAGTGAAATCTCCCCAGGATATCAATAGATTTGTTGTTATTTTCTAAGACGAGGTAGATTGATTTTCCCGCGTTTTTGGTCATTTATATGATCTACAGACACTATGGTGCACATCAAGCTACAACAATCTGTCAAATTTCTTTAATACATTTTCAACTTTATCGCTAAAGCATTAGGTTCAAGTTTGATTAAGAAAATTTTACAGTTTCGGGGTAGCTTGATGTGCTGGCGTCCGTACATAATAAAGAGTATTTTATTCTATTGATTTTGCTCTAAGGTAGTAGACGTTAGATCAATTTGCCTCGCCTTTTCCCATCTCTGCTGGGATCAGCTTCCAGTCTAACCGGACGCAACTGAGTATGTGTTTAATTAGAGCGAATACCTATCTGACCTCACGGTTACTGTGTAGCACGATACCCTTGGCTAGACTGGAGTCATATTTTCTGGTGGGGGCATCTGAATACCCATAATGGCTGGCAAAGATGTACAAATGACTGCCAATACCAACGGCTTAACGTATTTCCGAGGAGTCTTGGTACGTAATGGATGATCGATCCAAAGACCAACCTCGGAGATTGCTGCTTAACCTGGAACTAGTACTATGTCAGCACTTGTACCACACTATAAGGTTGTACTCACTCTCACTATACACACACTTGCTGTTCCGCCCCACGTGCGGCGGCGCGGCGAGGCGCGCGGCATCGGTGTGCGCGGGCGCAGCATTCTGCACGCGCTCGAGCCACACGTCTACATACTATAAGGTAGTACTCACTCTCACTATACACACACTTGCTGTTCCGCTCCACGTGCGGCGGCGCGGCGAGGCGCGCGGCTGCGGTGTGCGCGGGCGCAGCGTGCTGCACGCGCTCGAGCCACAC
The DNA here is from genome assembly GCA_947386135.1 of Melanchra persicariae. Taxonomy (NCBI): domain Eukaryota; kingdom Metazoa; phylum Arthropoda; class Insecta; order Lepidoptera; family Noctuidae; genus Melanchra; species Melanchra persicariae. The sequence goes on from OX376660.1 coordinate 7,636,315, forward strand.
GTCGCGCCATGACACGCGGCAGCCGCGCGACCACGACTCTTCCCAGATGTGGGACATTATCTGGACAAGAACAATACGAATGCGTAAAAAAAAATGAATAGTTTCTCAACGATCGACAAGCGAGAAATGGCTTGATTTAAAGCAATGTCAATTACTCCGATCTGAAATAATAAGATCGGATCACTTCGATCTGTTCCGTATGGTGTCGGACGTAAAAGAATAGCACCATCCCATCACTTCCCGTGGGTGTCGTAAGAGGCGACTAAGGGACTCAGCAGAGAATGGGCAGCAGCATTCAGAAGAGAGGGGGAGGACACGACAATTCTCAAATCCGGCAACCTGTTCTATTTCCGGGAGGATGACCAGAAGTCCTAGGGTGGTGTCGGGTTTTTCGTCCACAGGTTCCTCGTGTCCAATGTGGTGAGGATCGAGAGTGTGTCGACCAGGGTGGCATACCTTACGCTCAGAATATCGTCAAGATATTCGTTGAAGGTCGTACAGGTTTACGCCCCAACCTTAACACACCCCGACGACGAAATAGAGACCATGTATGAGAATATATCCAGAGCCATGCATGGTCATAAAACTCATTTCACCATGGTCATGGGGGACTTCAATGCGAAACTGGGCTGGATGTTGACGTCGAAATCATCGGGGACACCTACTGGCCAGTTTTTTGGAGAAGGAAAGCCTCTATATGATGAACTCCTTCTTAAGAAAGCGTGAGCACAGGAAGTGGACCTGGCAGAGCCCCGACGGTGCAACTAAAAATAGGGTTGACTTCATCATGTCGACGAAGAAGCAGATATTCAATGATGACTCTGTGATCAACGCGGTGAAAACCGGAAGTGATCACCGCATTGTAAGAGGCACATTGAATCTAAATATCAAGCTGGAAAGGTCTCGACTGATGAAGTCTACGCTCCGTCCAGCACAGATCCAGATCCAAAACTCCGAAAGCTTTCAGCTCGAACTTCAAAATGATTTCGAGTGCCTAGGGAGCTCCGTGGACGATGGATTCGTGGATACTGTCCATACGGTCGGGTCTAAGTTCTTCAAGACTCGCCGTACAGATAAGACCAAGAGGCTCTCTGATCTTACTCTCAAGCTCATTAAGAAGAGGCGGGAGATGATTCTGCAGTCTCCAGACGATGCTTGCAAATACCGGCAGCTCAATAGACGGATCTCCAAGTCCTTGAAAAGCGGTTTCCGCCGCTTTAATACGGAAAAGATTAAAGACGCGATAGAGCGGAATAAGGGCTCAAAGGTATTTGCAAGAGATTTGTCTATTGGGCAGAGCCAGCTCACAAAACTGAAGACCGACGATGGCAGAACCATATCCGCCAATTCGAAACTTCTGAGGGAGATCGAGACATTCTATGGACAGTTATACACGTCAATGACCAAACCCGCCGCGAATCTAGGTAATGACCCAAGAGCTAGATTGTCCCGGCACCATACCGAAGACATCCCGAACGTCGGCCTGTATGAGATTAGGATGGCTCTGAAGCAGCTTAAAAACAACAAGGCGTCGGGTGAGGACGGAATTACGGTCGAACTCCTGAAGGCGGGTGGAAAACCAAAGGCCCTTCAGAAACTGTTCGATTCCATCATACTCGAGGGGAAAACGCCAAAACCGTGGAGCAGAGGTGTGGTGGAACTCTTCTTTAAGAAGGGCAACAATGCCCTGCTTAAGAATTACAGGCCCATCTCACTTATGAGCCATGTCTACAAGCTGTTTTCCAGAGTCATCACGAACCGTCTCGCACGCAGGTTTGACGACTTCCAGCCTCCCGAACAAGCCGGATTCCGAAAAGGCTTCAGCACCGTAGACCACATACACACGTTGCAGCAGGTTATACAGAAGACCGAAGAGTATAATCTGCCCCTCTGCCTAGCGTTTGTGGACTACGAGAAAGCCTTCGATTCGATCGAGACTTGGGCTGTGCTGCAGTCTCTCTAACGGTGCCAGATCGACTATAGTGTACATCGAGGTGCTTAAGTGTTTGTACGAAAACGCCATTATGTCAGTCCGAATTCAGGATCAGACTTCGAAACCTATCCTCCTGCAGCGGGGTGTGAGGCAGGGAGACGTCATTTCTCCGAAACTGTTCATGGCCGCAATGGAGGATGTCTTCAAGGTTTTGGACTGGAGAAGGCTAGGCATTAATGTCAATGGCGAGTACATCACTCACCTTCGCTCACAATGGGCCTCATGAGAAGGCTTAAAGTCACCCAAAGGGCAATGGAGAGGACAATGGTCGGAGTTTCCTTGCGTGATCGAATCAAGAATGACGATATCCGCAAGAGAACCAAGGTAACCGACATAGCCCGAAGAATCGCTTAATTGAAGTGGCAGTGGGCAGGGCACATTGCTCGCAGAACAGATGGTTGATGGGGCCGAAACGTTCTGGAATGGCGACCGCGTACCGGAAGACGCAGCGTTTGAAGGCCTCCCACAAGGTGGACCGATGACCTGGTGAGGGTCGCGGGTAGCCAATGGATGCAAGACGCACAGGACCGTTTGTTGTGGCGACACTTGGGGCAGGCCTATGTCCAGCAGTGGACGTCTTTCGGCTGATATGACTTCGATCTGAAATAATTAGATCGGATGTTTCCGATCTTCAGTTTTTGTGTGGCGTCCCTTCGCAGTCCATGGCCCACCTTTCGTCTTGTGCCACATGCCTTGACACCTATACATGTGACTCATGTGAGTACCTTGTGCCTGCGTCAGCGACAGTGTTACCTTTGCTGAGTACTGGGCCAAACATATATAATTAAATTACATTGTATTTCCCATCAAGAAGAAGAATTACAATGCATATTATTAAATTTTTTTTTTTTTAGGTATGACCACTAGCAAGTTAACCCACGTGGGATATTAACTGCTTAACCGGACTAAGGACATATTATTAAATTAATATGAAGTCTTATTTAACAGACATAATAATTGTGTTGCTGGGGAGTTTGCTACGCCACTTCTTCTTCCCAGCTAGATATAACACTAGGAAAAGGTGTCGGGAAGGTGTTTTGGGGACTGTCCTTTATGTTAAACCCTAGTTCACAAAAAATAATAATTTCCGTGCAATAAATTTTATTCTTTTATTATGCTGCAAAAACTAAATTAAAACATGTAAGTAAGTATACTTTTTATTTTTATCACGTCACAGTATTCCGTATGGTGTCGGACGTTAAAGAATAGCGCCATCCCATCACTTCACGTAGGTGTCGTAAAAGGCGACTAAGGAACTCACCTGAGATTGGGCAGCAGCATTCTCTGTAGGTACATTGCTACAGCTACACTGCGATCGCCAACCCACCTGCCAAGCGTGGCGATTACAAAACCCCATATTATGCTAAGCACAACTAAAAAATGGCCCCTAGTGCCCGGCAGCCCGTCTACCCTTAACTCCGGTAGCGGTCAAGGTCACAGCGAAGGGTGCTAAGAATCCCCGGAGTGGATTAAGAATCCTCATCTATCGCTTTCCATCAGGCGTGATCGAGGTCAAAAGAGAGCCCAATCCTCAAAAAAAAAAAAAAAATCCCCGGAGTGGATTAAGAATCCCCGGAGTGGATCCGGCTACCGCAACAAACACCGACGACTGGACCTGGCAACACTGAACACAAGAACACTCCGGACCGAAGAGAAGATAACCGAACTTGAGAAGGAATTGAGCAGGTTTCGATGGAGTATGTCTGAAGTCCTAAGAGAGGGAGAGAACACGATAATTCTCAAATCCAGCAGTCTGCTCTATTTCCGGGAGGATGACCAGAAGTCCCAGGGTGGTGTCGGGTTCATCGTTCACAGGTCCCTTGTGTCTAATGCGGTGACGATCGACAGTGTGTCGACCAGGGTGGCGTACCTTATACTCAAAATATCGTCTCGATATTCGTTGAAGGTCGTACAGGTTTATGCCCCAACCTAGACACACCTAGACGAGAAATAGAGGCCATGTATGAGGATATATCCAGAATATATCCAGAAACCATGCATGGTCATAAGACTCACTTCACGGTGGTCATGGGGCACTTTAACGCGAAGCTGGGCAAACGAGACGGTAACGAGCTGCGAGTGGGGCAATTTGGATTTGAACGTCGCTATCACCGGGGACACCGACTGGACAGTTTTATGGAGAAGAAGGGCCTCTATATGATGAACTCCATCTTCAGAAAGCTTGAGGACAGAAAGACCTAGCAGAGCCCCGAAGGTGCAACTAAAAATGAAATTGACTTCATCATGTCGACGTAGAAGCAGATATTCAATGATGTCTGTGATCAACGCGGTGAAAACCGGAACTAATCACCGCATGGTAAGAAGCAAATTTAATCTAAATATCAAGCTGGAAAGGTTTCGACTGATGAACCCAAACCCCATATCCAAAACCCCGAAAGCTTTCAGCTTGAACTTCAAAATCATTTCGAGAGCCTAGGCAGTTCAGACTTATAAAATGTACGGTCCGATATTTTTTTGAACTTCTGACGGACCCGGTCCGTTCACGTCCCGGGCACGGCCATGTTACGTGTGGATCAACTTGAAGAACACTTCGGTAAGGTTAGTCAATTACCAAGTAGTCCTTGCCAGCACACTACAAGAATCCTAATAAGTACAAAAAAAAATAGCTAGCCACTACTAGCTAGACACAAACTGCTTTAAACTACGGTTTTCTACGTATTTCCTAAGAAGTTTTCTTAGGAAATACGGCCATTATGCGATGTGTACTACGGTACACCTCGCATAATGGCCGTATTTCCTAAGAAAACCGGAATTTCAAATAGTGTCAATTCAACAATCGTCCATATTTTGAAAACATTCGATTGTCTTTGATAACTATGACATAATACATACGGAAAACGCACAAGGACTGAATGACTTATTTATGTGCATACAAGTTCTAGTACAATAACAGTAATTTAAACAATAATATTATAAGTATGTTGATTATCATATTATTATGCTTTACTTTACTATCATGCCTTATAATATAACATGTTATTTATGTACCCAGTCAAACAACTTGCACCCTTACGTGCTTAGCAATAAGGATGAAAAATGGTTACTGGGATAGTTAGGGTCGAAAGGAGTTGAATATTATGAAAAAGAAGATTCACTGCCCCCAAATCAATTAGGATAAGGGCTGTAAAGACAATATAATTCACGAGCGCGCATCATACCTACTCTTATGTCAAGGCAATACATGCATTGTAATCATCATTATGAACTACTTTTACTATAGGACCAACAATGCAATCGCGAAAAAAAAAACGACTGATCCATACATTTTTGTGCGAATAACTCGACAAAATGTACTGAACAGCTGTTTCCCGTGGTCCCATAGTAAAAGTTGTTCATAATGATGAGTAGTCGGGTAGGTAGAGTAGGCTAGGTAGCCAGTTGATAGGGAACAGCTAGTAAGGTACTTATAAATGGAAATGATTGATGCGCTTTCGTGAAATTCGTTGTTTGTTATTGTAAAGTTGTTTTAATATAGCTGTACCTGACATTCACACTGCGCGATAAGAGCATCCCTAGACACAGCGGCGACCATGTCCGGACAGATGGGTGCGTCGAGTTCGAACCGCCCGGCGCCCGAGGACTTGTAACCCATCGCTTGCAGGAGGGTTTCGGCGCCCACCATGTTGGCTTCCACTTCGTGTTTGAAATAGCCGCAGTATAACTGGAAAAAATCAAAGATTTAGAGCACAGATCACAGGAAAAATGCTTGACAAAAACTGTTAGCATTGAGGGATGCCAAGGCTCTGCCTTTTGCTTGATAATCGTATAAGCGAGTTTGGCTAGCATCGTCAGACTTATGCCAAAGAACTGGAGTTGAAGCGCAACTGTTCAAATGTACTTTGTTTCAAAAGGTTCAGCGATTGGATCTGGCTGGACACAAGGGAGTATAGCAGTTATTTAAACCTAATATTCTCCTTAAGTGTTTTGACAGAAACAAGGTTCCTCATTAAATAGCAGTCAACAAGCCCACCTCTTAGGGCGCCAGGCTATCAAGCAAACAGGATGCAAAGTAACCCCTAACTCCAAACTAGTCAATCTTACTTACCCGTATAACTTTATACTCCTTTCTCCAGGGCTGGGCCAGCAGATTGGCCGCATACCTGGCCAGCGCCGCCCAGCCCAGCCCAGCTCGATACGCACTGAACTCTGTCAGCTCATTAATCGTCTTTTGAAACACTTTTCCTGTCTCCGCCAGCCCGAACTTGCACTCATGAGGCACTAATGATAGGTATTCTATTATGTAGTCTGAAAAAAAAGAAAACAATCCTTTCTATTACAAGAAATTTACACATCACAAGGTGGGTTTTTGTAATATTTGATACAGTTGCGGTTGAGAACTATCTCGTTTGATGGTAAGCGATGCTGTAGTAGGTGATGAACAGTGATCGGATAATCGGGCGCTAATAATTATACCTAAACTTCACTTTTATTCCCACGAAAGTATAATACGGACATGCTTTTCAGAATCCCGGATCCCGGAATTGTTCGAAATTCCTGAGATTGCTAAAAATGCCCGCATACAAAATATAGTTAAACTCGTTGTGAACTCACATTGTAATTTTTGTTAATTTAAAAAGCCGATTTTTTATAGGTATTCCATTTGTTTTAAATAAAATAAAGATACTAAATCAAAATAACCACTGTTATAATTTCATTCAGTTTGTTATAGTTGTTTTTACAAAATTGTTCAATCTCGGGAACCCGGGATTACTTATTTATTCAGAAAGGAATGTCCATATTATTATTTCACGAGAAGAAGTTTAGGTATATAAGCGCCCGATCATCCGATCACTGGTGATGAAGCACGGTTGCCTCTTCCTAACCTATTCTCCTTGCATATCATTGTGACATTCTCCAATCAGCACAATGGCATGTATGTAAATAGGCTGTTGCATTATGAGATTGAGCACTTGCGGCTTAAATTAAAATTAGAAGAACTCTTTCTGGACCTAATAAAAACATTATTCGGTTCAGCGCTATACTTCACTATTCGTGGCATATTGATAAAGCCTAAGGAAGAGTGGGCCAAAACTAACAATGCACAATAGCAGCTCGTTATGCTCTATTAGCTAATAGTTCGCGCTTACCTTTCCGCTTTTGTCACTACAAATACAAAAGCGTAACTAAACCCTTTGTCTCCGTAACCATAATAAACGACTGCAAACCATTAGCATTTGTTGGAAAAACGTCTGTGCTGCTGGATGTCCCTAAGCGTCGGTAGACGGGCTTGTGCTTGTCTAGCATTCACGCAGCACATCCCCGCAACTTCCACTAGGTCATCATCCTATGGACCCGAGGTGGCAGCGCGTGGGGAGTCAAACACCTCACTCCCCCGCTTACGAGAAGTGGCCCGCAGAGGCGGTCCAGGCACCAGCCGGGGATTACGGAAGTCCCCGCGATCCCCGGCTTAGGTAAGAGATGGGAGGAACACCGGGGTGGTTTTAGTCAGTAAGAGTCTGACAGACCCCTCGGCTGCCCCAGGGCAGAGGACTTACATGAGGATTTCCCCCGTAAAAAAAAAGAAGGTCATCATTCTATTTTGCTAATTTGCAACTGCTAGAGCTGGGCATAGGCCTCTTCGCTAGGTCTTCGATCCCCGTTACTAAAAGAAGGTTCTTCTTCATAGACTGACAGACCCTAACAATTCAAAAGTCCCTGTAAATGGCTTATTTGATGGCCAGCATAAGAAGTCCGAAAACCATATCATGTTTCCTGGTATAGTATAAATATGAAAGTCTTTAGTATATTTGTAGGTTGGGCCTCGCCGGCTTTACGTATTTGGATAGCAGACGGGTAAACCATGACCTTGATTATAAAACAAAGAATACTTTCTATCCGTCAGCTCGTTCACATGGCATAATTTACAATGTTAACGCGGGCGCAATAAAGCTAATTTAAAAAAATACCAAAATTGGAAAAAAAACACTAGAAAAACATGCTTATTATATTTTAACACGCAAAATTTCGCGCACATTTTAAGACGAAAAATTTCGTGTATGTACCTACTGTTGACCGTTGAGGAGTTGCTTCGCCTGAAGCCAACCCAATATGGAGAATAAGTTCATACTTATCATAAAATGTATTGTCATCGGAGCTGAACCAACATGTAAAACAACTTTGTAGGATAAAGGAAGTGGTTCTAACTCAGCTTGCACGATCTTGACCTACAGAGACTAATAAACATTGCAAGTTAAATAAAATCTTGTGAAAATCGTTTCTTGTACCTTCAAGCTTCTTCTTCTGGTCCAACTTCTCTGGGCTGTCATCGGTCTCGAGGTAGCTATAGTGCGCGTCTTCGATGCGGCGCCACAAGGCCGGCAGCCGCTCGCGAAGCACCGCGTCACCCATGCCGGCGGAGCACGACATCACCATCACAGAGTACGTACCGGTCAGGGGTCAACTGGGGAACGAAAAGATTATTAGGTGAGAATATGGCTGGGAACACCTCAAGAAACACGGAAACAACCACCTAGTTCAAACTGGCCAAAAACGGTTTGAAGTGTTTTTAATCTCTCTACCTCTTTAAAATAATTAGTTTTCATAACGTTCAGTTAGGTAAATAAACATTTAATTCGCGACACACCGGTGTGTCGCCGGGGCCGGAGCGGATATTAATATAACAACATATTATGTTATAACCAGAGGTCGGAGTAGGTAGATTGATTTAAGGTCGTTGACGTCAAACGTAGAGGATAATATGGATATGCCTCCAAAATACCGGAACTTCATATTTATTGTGATATTTGTTCCGGAATTTTGAAATTAGCACGAATTTGTGTTTAAGGTGAAAAACGTATTAATAATATCAATCTATGCTGCCAGTGTTAGCTAATGGTGAAAGAAATCAGTATTTTATTTTATACAAAAATACCTTGGAATAGTTACATATATTGTCCCTTACTGTTGAATTAGAAATGACGCTTGACAGTATGAGACAAAACTTAGACAGGGCCTTTTGTTTCTTTATCTCATGTTCATCTATGTTCACAACCCTTTGACCGCACGCAACGACCAATCAGAAGCAAGTATCCTGTATGACTTGAATTCAATCAATCATTCATATAATAAACGATTTTGTTAGCCTATCTGTATGTTTTTTATTTTATTTTATTCCATAATTCCAATCCCGGAACTTTTTCCGGTACTTCCCGCACATTATGGATAAAATGGCATGTCCATATTATAATATCTTGACGCAAGTATATAAAATCAATCTACCTACTCCGACCTCTGGTTATAACAAATGTTGGAGATTCTCAGAGGTGTTCGAAATAAAATAGCGGACTGTAATAACAGGTGGTACAACACTCTCTCTAACGTTCGTTTAGTATAAATAATTAATATAGGTAGTAGTAATTGATATTTACAGCTGAGCTAAAAAAGAGCGAGGGAACTTAAGGCTCCCCGACACAGAAAGGTTAAAGAAATCTTTTATAATTTGAACATTATAACTTTTAATCATTAGTATAAGTGTATGATAATTATGTCAACTGAAGCTTATAAGAAATTAAATTACAACTCTTGGATGTAAGTACCTGTATATCGTGTTGTTATAACAATCGATGATTATAATAAATGAAATTAAGTATATCGTTCGTTGAAAGTAGGTAAGTAAATATTATTAAATCAATTTACGTGCAATGTTATTAAATAATTCATAAATCTATAGTATTCATTATAAATAGTTCAAATTATTCATTGTTAGTTAAATTTGAATGATTTCTTAACTTTAAACAAAGTATTATTCACCGAGGTTCACGGTTGACCATATATTACAGAATGGCTGAGTGCTTCGCTGCTCTCCGCCCTCTATCTCAAAAACGGTTGAGCGCATAAAAAAATGTTCGGAACCAAAATTGTTGCAAATTTTACGCTCTACAATTTTGATCGTAGGTGTTAACATCATTGAAGCTATAGTAACCGAGACAATCACGAAGAACCGAATTTTGTGACCTTCAAAAAATTTGACGTAGACACGAGATTTTATGCGACTTTTGACACAGCATTTAGACCGCCAAAATGAAGGTGTATACGAGTTTCCAGCTTAGGCTGCGTTTCCAACAGAATATGTGCAAGGATGCCTAGCGAGGGATGTGTTTGTTTAGATCCAAAAGAATCGCTTGCGCTGAACGAGGCTAGATTCTATTGGTTCTTAACAAACACATTCTTCGCTAAGCATCCTCGCACATCTCTGGTGGAAACGCAGCCTTCGCGTTTTTTGGAAGTCGGTTTCTTTTTTTTGTGAAAAAGTTTTTTATTTTACACTTTTTAGTGGTACTCCACACCTAACAACACCACTGGAAAGTCACAGGAAAGCAAAAATACACAATTTCGTGTACATGGATGACTTTTCTACATATTTTTTCCAGCTATTTGTATTTAAAAACCAAACTACTGAACCGATTTTGATAAAATTTTTATGGGACCACCTGGCAGCTATTTCGCGTCGAACAAAAAAAGAATCACGCGAATCGGTCCATTAACCGCGGCGTAATCGATGTACATACATAGAAAAAAAAACATAGCGGCCGAATTGAGAACCTCCTCCTTTTTGGGAAGTCGGTTAAAAAGTGAAATTGTAACTGGCACTCCATTACTGGGCTATCCGTCTCCGTTCTCTCTTTCCCGGTTGCCAATATACTCAAGACTTGGCACACAGAACAATAACGAAACCACAGCAGATAAATAACATGTTGAAAGGTGAGTAAATCATTCAAAACTAATGACTGGTTTAGAGTTTAACCTACATCTCTTTCAGTTAGTGCAATCTAGTTAAATATAGCCTCGTAAATTGGGGTACTGGTACTTCGAATGTAAAAGCTCAAGCGCTCTGAAAGTCGGTATTGCTTACAATGTTGGCAGTCTTCTTCTTACGGCCACGGGGTTTGTAGCTAGGTCAAGGGACATTTGGCCTCCTTTCGTTCCATCGTAATGTCCTTCCGTAAACATTAACAAACTTATTGTAGGAAATCGAATCGTAAGCTCACATTACATCTGAATATAATAAAAATATTCCAGTACCATCTGGATCTGTTTTGAGTCCAACCACAATACAGTAATTACATTGTAGCGGTATCTACTATTAGTTACTGTTGATAAACAATTAAATCGCGCACACCCCGTGTTATCAGGACAACAGAATCGGCTGGTAGTGGTATCCATGACAACTAACATTGTTATCAAACAAAGAACACAATCGAAGAATCGTACGCAATTTTAATGCCACAAAAATATTAAAAACTCTTTGCCTGGCCGTATACTACAGTAAGACACGACATGCAATGTCGTATTATGTTTAACAATAAAATATTTTGAGCTAACAGATATAGAGTTTATATTTCAATGGCATTTAGTAAATAAGGTCTGGCTTTCAGGGTCAAGGCACACTGCGACAGAATATCTCGCGCCATTATGCCATAAATGTTTCCTTTTCCTTTTTCTACTGCATTGATCGCAGTCTGTCACTGGGTTCAAAGACTCCCGCAGGCAGGTGCGACGCGACAATGCGACACCGATTTGACGACTATTTCGAAAATCGTTGTCGAATTGCAGTCATATATATGTCTGTGGGAGCCTTGAAAATGTTTTAAAAGGAAGAATATGTGCGTAAACTTCACAATTGCAAAACCTCGAAACGCACATTATGACTTTCGACCACAATGAATAGGTACACAAATTGCCTTTGTCTCGAAAATAAGTACTTATCCGTGCCGTGCTCCGGTAGATGCAAAGCATAATCAGCCATTGAAGTGCGGATCACACAATACGCGAATGAGTCATGCACGTATTGTTCAGGAAATAGGTACATAGATGGTTCATTCATTCATGACAATGCATGAGTTATATTGCTTGATGGGCAACGATACATAAACTATAGGTGCGTTACCCGCAGTCTAAAACGGCAACGAAAAATGAAGGAAACTAGATGTGATGTTGGTACATGAATGCATGAAACATATATTATAATAGGTATGGGTACGTCATTGTTAATGGGTCATTTTATGTGTTTCAGTATGTTCGTTTAGAGTTTCCAATGATAACAATATATTATTATATTTGTCATCATTTGAACTTTGAACAGATGTTTGTTGTTGAATGTTCAGTGCATGAGGGGTCAACGTTAGAAGATAGGTCTATGACGCATCATAGTTAGTCATGCTGAAGTTATCAAGAAATTTATTTAAGTTTTTATTACTGGCATTCATAGATGATGGGGCAAACTGACATATCTCTTTTTGCCACACCGCTATTTCATAAAAAAATATTTGTTTTTGTTCATAATATTAAGACTAGTGTTGGCAATAAATGTTTCTTTATTTTTTTATTAACACTAAAATTAATAGCCCAGGGTACTTTAGGAACAGTCATGTGAACACTCTCTTATGTTTTTGCATCTTGAAGAAAATACGGCAACAGACTGCAATATATTTCCAATATTTTTCTATTGTAGAAAGCCGTCTGAGACAAATTGAAAGAAAAATAGAATACAAATCATGAAGCAAAGACTGTCAAGTCCACCTGAGCTCAGGGAATGAGTAGTAGACCTAGTGTTCCGTAGTTGGCAGTAATTATGGGAAAAAGGCGTTAGATTATGTAGGCATTTCTCATGGATGAAGAACAATCAAGTTTATAACAAACAATACTCAGGTAAAACAAAACAAAAAAATAATAATAAAGCTGTCCTGAAATCAATTACTTTTTTAATCCTCTACATTACTACTAATGAAAAACAATACAAAGTTTATTGCTTAGATTCCTTCGAAGAAACAGGAAAATGGGCAATTATCTGATGCTAAAACTAAACCACTAAATGGTGCATACTACACAGGTCAAAACATCAAAACAAATTATATGTTAAGAAAACGCTGAGTGAAACCAAGAAAATATTGTCTATGATATGAAACTAATATTTACTTTACCAAACTTTAAAAACAATATTTTTTGATACCTACATATTTGGCATCTGTAAAAAAATTATCAGTCAATGAGCTGATAACGGTCCCCCTTGATAACAAATGAAGAAGTCAATTTGTTAGGAACATATAATTATATGATAAGATATGACACAGATAAGTTTATCATGTGTGTGATGTGAGTCATATACTATTACTTACTGTGTCATACGTATTTAGATTATGGAGTAGCTATTTCGATACAAGTGAAAATAATCAATGCTTTTTCTTTAGAATTTTAATTAAAATCTTTATAATTATATATTTTCTTTTCATTATCCCATACTATACAATTAATTTGGAGTTTGTGAAGTATGTCTTCCTGACATTCTATAATTCTAGCCGAATACTTCCTCACAGTTCATCCATTGTTTCTTTGGTTGTCTCCTAATCTTACAGCCCAATAAAATGAAGGGACAATCAAATATTTTGGTTTCCTATGTATAAGTTCTACCCATAAAGCCTTCTTTTGTATTAGAAATGTCTTCTATCTATGATACAAAATTTTGTTTTAATCATTGTATTGTAAATAAAATTGAAAAGACACAATATTTTTATTCTAATATTTGTCAGCTGACTTTCATGAAAAGTACTTTAATGTAAACAGTAAATAAAAACATAGCACTATTTACTATTGTCTGTTTAGCTAAAAAAGGTTTAGTTTACATTAGGTTTACTGTGTATTTAAGTAAAACAAAGACCAGAAGAAACAGGGAATCTAGGATCTCACTATCAAATTCCTTATTATTTTGATTTGATAGTAAACATATAGGTAATTTGATGATGACTTCCTAGGAAATCATTCTATTTATTTACAATGTGACACAGCTTATTAAAAAACGAATTACAGGAAATATAGTGTGTAAATTAGAGAAGATACAAGAAGTAATTATCGCGCTGAAAGAATCCAAGAAAGCGACGTTGCAGCAAAAAATATGCTAATGATCATACTCCCACGCGATCTACCAATGTACGATTCATACGAGATTTAACCTAATTCTAGCCTAGAGCTGTTATCTATAATGTATACTAGGGTCTAACGAACTTACCGTACAGGAAGAACATTCTTTTCCTGGATGTCAAAATTTATTCCAATGCACCGAAACTAGAGCGGACAAAAATAGTTCACCCAAAATAAAAGCGACCGCTGGGAACTGATATCCAACTATCAGAAACAATCATTATACACATTTCATAATCACAGCGTAGATCAATTTACAATAAAAGCTACAAATCTCCAGTAAATATCAAAGAATTAAAAAAAATAGTAGAACAAAATTTTGGGATTTTGTTTTGACGTTTATTACTACCTGGCACAGAGTCTCAATGAAATACGATTTTGACGTAAATAATGACGTTTCGTTACACGGTTGTCTAAAGTGCCATAGCCTATGGTAGAAAGTTTCAGCTGGTTCAAATCAATTTATGTACCGAAAACACAGAAGAAACACATACATATTTGATTTGGTGTGAATTCTTGAAAATAATTCAAAGAAGAAATGATTGCTTATCGGAATCTACCAGTATAATAATATGCGTTCTTTACGCAAAGTTCCGTGTTGATAGGTTTTCTGTTTTAAGATGTCCCCAGGGCTAAATTTTAGGTCCTTTTTTATTTTTAGTAAATATAAATGATTTGGCACAATTTGTTTTAGCATAATAATACTTCTGCATAATTTTTTTAGGCATACATTTTATGTTGGCATTACCATCTTTAAAGACTAATTTGTTTTGGCATAAATTTCATTCGCATAACGTTAGTAGGCCTAATGACTATTAGCATAACGTTAGTAGGCCTAATGACTATTAACATAACGTTAGTAGGCCTTATGACTTTAATATCGACTGAATTGAATATGCTGTGCAACAAAAGTTAGTGACAGAACCGAATTGCTGCAAAACCGACTCCACGTAGTCTTGTTTGTCCTACCCCTAGAGTGTAATTTAAAATCGCGTAGGCGCGTGGGGCCGACGGAGGCCCGCAGCGCCAGAGCCGTGACAGAAACCCTGCCTGCTGCATGTTGCATGATCGCTTGAATGCTGCAAGCTGCATGCTTGCTTGCATGCTGCACGCTTGCTTGCATGCTGCATGCTTGCTTGTTTGCTGCATGCTTGCTTGCATGCTGTATGCTTGCTTGCATGTTGTATGGTTGCTTGCTTCATGCTTCCTACAGCGAAAAAAAAAACACAAAATTGTTCAATACGTTCCTATAAAAATATGTTTTAATATCATTATGCGTAAATAAATTTATGCTTTAGGATATTATGCTTAAAAAAGTTATGCTTTAGACCTTTATGCTTAATAAATTTATGCTTTAGAATATTATGCTTAATCATTATTATGGTTAGAGAAATTATGCTTAAAAAATTATGCGTAAGCTGTTATGCGTAATTATATTATGCGAAAATATAATTATGCCAAACAAAATTATGCTAAGTTATATTAGGTCTTAAAATTTTTATGTAAATGGATAGGGACCTAAGTAAACGGACCAATAATCTTGATGTCATAAATAATGCCCTTATGCAAGTCCAAAATTGGTTTACTGCCAATAATTTGGTTCTAAATGAAAAGAAAACGAAATGCATAAGATTTGCCTTACCAAATCTCAAAAGCAGTTATTCTATTTTAGTTACTTTCAAAGTATCATGTCTTACGGTATTTTACTATGGGGACGGGCTGCAGATATCGAGTCTATTTTCATTCTGCAGAAAAGAGCCATTAAAGCCATATACAAACTCGGACGGCGCGATTCTCGAAGGGAACTGTTTAAGAATATTAATATCATGACGGTACCTTGTCAATACATTTACGAAAACATTATGTATGTTAGAAAGAATTTACTCCTTTTTAGTAAAAGAGGCGACAAACATAATTCTGCTACTCGAAATAGGGACCAATTAGTTCAACCAGGTTTCAGACTGGCTAAAGTAGCCTCATCTTTTAAGGGGTACTGTTTAAAATCTACACTAATATTATAAAGAGGAAAGATTTGTTTGTTTGTTTGTTTGTTTGAAATGAATAGGCTCCGAAACTACTGGACCGATTTGAAAAATTCTATTACCAGTAGAATCCTACATTATCAGAGATGGACATAGGCTATAGAATATTTTCAAAAAAGTTAGGGATCCGTATGAAAACTTCGATAATGTGACCCAAGGTGTGAGAAAAAATCCTTATATCGTGTACGCTGCGGAATCTATTGACAATAGAGCAAAGTGATGTACTACAGTTTTATAGAGGTCATCAATATCTACAAAAAAGTCCGCGATACCATATGTCTAACTATTATAGATAAGTCACCATGACCGCTTTTTGTTAATATTAGTCAAGCAAATCCCATGGTGAAATAAAAAATGGTGATTATAGTACCATGATATTAATCCTTATCCATTTAAATGGTTTGATAATTAAGGTTGTATATGTCCGTGTAAATTACACTTTAAATCATTCAAACCGGACCTTTCGTTCAAGAGTTACGACGGTAATAAACATGCTCGGAGTAAGAAAAATGTCGCGGCTTGAGCGAACTGGGGAGAATCGTATCAATGCTTGGTCCGATGACGTTGAAACACCACGGTATTTAAATGTTTTCGATAAAACAATAAGAATATCAAATGTTTGGATTTTTCGAAAATCAACTAGGTACATACATAATAAGGGGTGAAGCAGGGGTGAATAAGTTTTTAGGGGAGGAAATTATAGCTTGCTTCAATTTACGTCGGAATTCTATGAATAAACTAAAAGTGGGATAATTGCAACAGATCATGTACCTAACAATTTTTGCATAATCAACCTCTGACGGGCTGAACGGGGTGAACAGTTGCGCTGAACCAATAATGAGAATCGTTGTGCTTAATTTTCCAAAACTAACCTTTATAAGGGGATATGTATAGGGGCGTTGCAGTTTGTGGAGTACCTACTATCCCCACGCGGACGAAGTCGCGGGCGAAGTGCTAGTGTTATAATAAAATACCTCCCCATATATTAGAACTAAATGAGACAAAATTTAAATCTTGTATTAAACGCACACTATGCAGGCAGGCATATTATATGTTAGGGGAGTACCTATAGTGACGATAAAAATGCTTGGCTCAATGCTGGTCCAACTCCACAACGACTAGGGCTCATAAAGTAATCTGTTAGCATTTGGAAATTTTGTTGGACCGACTGAAGATTGTAAGAATGCAATATTTTTCATTGCATAGACTCAATTTATTTAGCATTGTTTAATTTCATGCATTAACGGCACATGTGTGAGTACTGTGTACCTTAAATTTAAACTATAATGATCAATTTGGGTAGGTCTTTGACTTGAATGTGCCCTGGCGATTGGGGATGTCATGCTCACTCAAAGGTCTAGTTGATGGTGGCGCATACGTTGGATCATTTGGCTCCCTTAAAAATGTTTGAGCCGAATGGTGCTAGCGTATGCGTCATGTTCGTGAACGGGCGCCGTCAGCTGAGACTGGTCATCTCTCAGCTGCCATGGTTTATTTTAATCATTTCCTTGAATAGTCTATTTTTTGCTCCGGACGTTTTTATCCTGCACGTCTTAGCTAACAATCGAGTTAGCCTAGATTTGTTAGTTTGGGTTAACTTATTAATTGAGAGACTTGTTTCACAGAACTTTATTTCAATGCAGGCTAGTAAGCAGTGGCGTAGACAGCTTAGGCGATACCCGGGGCGGCGGATAATGTGGTGTTATCCCACGAATGAACCAGATCCCCCCCCCCCTCCCCCAAATAATTGAGCGTTAAATAGATACGCCTTTCGTTCTGGTGAAGGCAGTCGTAAGCCATTTTCGGTTTTCTTTTGTGACCTGATAGAAAGCGATAGATGAGGTCTATGATGGAAGATGCCTGTTCACTCTTGCTTTGAAGGCAGACAGGTTAATTATGTGGAAGGTAACACAGACGCTGGCAGAGAGTTCCAACTTGTAATGTATGGAACTTATTGACATTTAAATTAAAGCTGAACTAACATGTCAATAGATTAAATTGTTCAGAAGTATTTGGTCACCTTGTCTGCTACAATATAAGTATATATCGTCGACTGTACATAAGAATAAAATCAATTTTACCTACCTACGTTGGAAATAAACCGACTTACATGTAAAATTTACGCCCTTATATTTGACTTCGAGACTACTAACTCAGTAGCTCAGGCTCGAAGACTACTATAGTGTTATCTTATCAAGCCAATGAGGGATGAAAAAGCCGTAGTTAGCTCATTTATGTGCCTAACAGTTACGACTAACGACTTAATTTCCTAAGATTTGTTTTAATTTATTGCTACCTTTCAATAATCGAAATCCTCGTCCACAAAAAGGGTCCGAGTTTTACCTGGAACCTTTTTGAAAACCCCGCCCGGACGTCCTTCAAACTAAGACTTGAGAACGAGAAAGAGACTTCAGACTAAGAGAATCCGGGAAACTACTGTTTATATGTCTGGGGGAAACCCGGATGGATGGCAGCCCTTTAACTAGGTACAGTTCTCGTCAAATAACTTTGCCCCTCTGAAGTTGTGTCGAGTGGCTGCGTAGTAGTCAAAATGACGAACACACTGCAACTGCCCATGCGCAAGAGACATGGGGCGGGGCGCGATTTTATGTCTCAGTCGCTCGTTTACGTTCGATGCATGCTTGCGTCCCGCTTGCTCCCGTCTACGTGACTGCACCTGCGCGATCTTTGCAAATGGCTAACTTCAGAGGGGCAAAGTTATTTGACGAGAACTGTAAGGTGGCTTCTTATACTTACCTATGCTTCAGTTTGTGTCTATATCTGAGATGTTTGCCTTTAAATGACTATAATAAGTGAGCTAGAAAAGAAAAGAGGTTACCTACCTTCACTTATATTCGATAGGTATGTTTTTCAGTTCTGGTACTGGTTGTTTTCGTTTTGACGTTAGTTTATTTGTCAATGTTGTTGATCCAAAAGGGAAAACAAGCAATTTTTGATAATGGTTAAATATGTTCTATTCTCTGATCCCTTACGGCAAGAAGAAATAGAGACATTTTACACGGTTTGTAAAATAAAATAACTATTTATGTATCTCGTGCAATACAATAAAATTTATCCTAATCCATTCTTCCGCAGGCTTGTCAAATGCATCGTAATTATTACAGAGGATATCCTGATAGCAATCACCCGCTAAAGTTATTCATAGAGCCTGAATATAAATGGCAATGTCCGTCAGAGATGACTCAGTAAGTTTAGTTAAATTAAGAAGAATATTGGCCAGTCTGTATTCAAGCCTATTCAAGCATTATTCCGTTTAATTATTTTACAGGGTGTACCTAACTTACCCAGAGTTCCATGTGAAGTACAAGCAACCTGTATCATGGCCAGTAACTCTGGAACGCACTACTGAAATGCCCACACTTCCTGACAGAACTTTGGCCGGGCGGTACAACAAAGACCCATGTAAACGTTTTGTCAGATAAATTTAAGTTTTTTTTATGCTCATTTAGAGATTGTTATTTTGATGAATAAACTTTTAAAACTATTAATTTATTATTTTGTCATGAAAAGCGCTGGTGTGTAGAGACAGCACAAATAGCAATGCACGTTGCAAAATGCCTAAAATTAAATTATCTGTAATAATATTCCCGAATGATCCAAAATACTTCTCTTACCAAAACCATGCGTCACTACTATTGGTTACTACCCCATAGAAACTACACAAAGAGCATATTTATGAATCCGTATATATACCTAATGTAGGTACCTACTCTGTGACAAAGAGTAGGTACAGTAATAATTATAACATATGACCCCATATCTGGGAAAATGAGAAGTAAGGCTTTCTTCTCATTGTTACTAAGAATTTTATGATGTCTGTGTGTTCAATAAAACCGGAAAATAATATTTTGAAAATACTTGTCGGCTTCAGTCACGTTCCCTCAAAGCCTGTGAGTATAGTAATAATAGCTGTTACCTCTGTGCCAAAGGGTTTGATGAAAGTTGATTTTATTTTTGAGAAGAACCTTGAATTGAATGGTACCTACCTAGTGAATAAAGCCTGCAACTGTCATATTATATAAAAGAGCTCTGTGTGCCTGGCTTACCAAAATAAAAAAGCGTAACTTCCATAGACAGTAAAATACCTATAGTATTAGTCTATGACACTGACAAAGTTGTGACTTTGTAGAGATGGGTCGCCTGCCGACGTAATTTTCGAAACTAGACCGGTCATACGAAAAAATTGAACTAGTTGATCGACTCGTCGACGAGTCGATCAACTAGTTCAATTCTTCGTGTCCGTTTCAATGGCGCGGCCATGACAATAAAAAAACATGTTTTTTGTAAAAAATTGTAAAAGTTGATTCCCAAAACCATAGATTTGTCAAAGATTAAAAAGTTATAAGGGTTTGAACGTGGCGAACCGCGCGGCCACGGAGATCTTTAAAACTAAGCGTTGCAGAGACCTGAAATTTAGGTAAACAATAGATTGAATTTGTAGAAAATTTGCAAAATATAAAAAAAATTCTGGGCTAATTAGGAGCTGTAAGACTAAAACCCCATTGCCGCGCCATTGAAACGGTGAAAAATACGTTTTCGGTGATATGTCGCTGAAAAAGCATCGCAGACGTCTGAAGTTTTTTGTAAAGCCCATTTGAATTTGTCGAAACCATTAAATAATAATAATAATCTCCAGGGCCGGACGGGCTGCACAATTTTTGGATTAAATGGTTTCAAAGATCGCACGCTCGCTTGGCATCTCAATTCCAGTCTGCCTTAGAATCTGAATCGCTGCCACAGTTCCTAACTATAGGAAGAAACCACCTGCTCCATAAATCAGGTAGTACTGCGAAACCTAAAAATTATAGACCGATCACGTGTTTACCGACGGTATATAAAGTTCTTACATCCATTTTGAGAGGAAAGATTAACGAACATATTGAGAGTAATTCAATTATGTCTGCCTCTCAGGATGGATGTAGGAACGGGTCCCGCGGTACTAAAGAGCTGCTCCTTATCGATGTTGCCATTAGCCAACAGGTACACCGTTCTAGAAAGGATCTGTCGACATGTTGGATAGATTATTAGAAGGCCTATGACTCAGTGCCACATACATGGCTCATGATGGTGCTGGAGTTGTATAAAGTTGATGCAGTTCTGCGCACCTTCCTGATGTCATGTATGGGGCAATGGAGGACGGTTCTTCGCTATCCAGGATGTCGACAGATCCAGGCGAACAGCGAACCGATAAGGATAAAGCGTGGTATATTTCAGGGCGACAGTCTGAGTCCACTGTGGTTTTGTCTGGCCCTCAAACCTCTCAGTATACTGCTGGAGGGTTCGGGCCAAGGCTCCCGGTTGAGAAGAGGTGGTCAGGTCATATCACACCTCCTTTACATGGATGACTAAAAACTCTTTGCTCCTAACAATTTGCAACTGATGAAGCTACTGAAAGTTACAGAAACCTTCAGTAGCGCCATCAGGATGGAATTTGGTATGGACAAATGTGCGGTCATGCATGTAAAGCGAGGGAAGATTATGGAATCCGTGGGAACCCAGCTCTCGGATTCCATACACCTTAGATCCCTCTCCTCAACCGAAACTTACAAGTATTTGCGTATGTCGGAAGCGTTAGGCATCAGTGTTACTGACGTGAAACAATCGTTGAAGGAGCGCTTCTTTGGCCGCCTGAACAAAGTTCTTAACAGTCTTTTATCAGGCGGACACAAGGTGCACGCCTTCAACGGTTGGGTCATGTCGGTTTTGATGTACTCTTTCGGCATACTCAAATGGACTCAGACGGAACTTGACGCCCTGGATAGGAGGGTACACTCACTGCTTACCACAAATCGGATGCATCATCCACGGTCATCGGTGATGACTGATGAGGCTGTATATCCCGCGGAAGTGCGGGGGTCGTGGTTTCTTTAATGCTAAGACCCTGCACAACCACGAGGTATGCAGCCTTAGGGACTATTTCCTAGAGGCCGACGTGGGTATGCATCAGGATGTGGTAGCGGTGGACAAAGGCCTTACCGCGCTCTCCTTGGCTAACGAGAACTGGCGCAAACCTGTGGTATTAGATACTAATGACCGCAGGGAGGTATGGCAGAGCAAGGAGCTTCACGGGCGTTTTATTGGGTCCTACATAGACCCGATGTAGTTTTTAGCGTCCGTAGCCTGGCTGCGTTTTGGGGACCTCTTCGAGGAAACCGAGGGTTTTGTCTGTGCGATTATGGATGAAGTTATGATGACGAACAACTATCGGAAATACATTGTGAAGGACGGTACCGTTGACATATGTCGGGCATGTCACCGGCCCGGGGAATCCATCCGCCACATTATTTCCGGTTGTTCTAGTCTGGCTAACGGAAACTATTTGTTCAGGCACAACCTTGTAGCCAGGATTATCCACCAGCAACTTGCTCTTCAATACAATTTTGTGGAATCGGAAGTACCGTACTATAGGTATGTGCCCGACCCAGTTCTCGAAAATGGCAATTGCACATTGTATTGGGATCGGTCTATCATCACTGACAGAACTATTGTGGCTAATAAGCCTGATATAGTGGTGATAGACCGACTAGAGCGTCGCGCAATGATTGTTGATATAGCAGTCCCTCATGACGAGAACCTCGTGAAGTCTGAGAAAGATAAACAAACAAAGTATCTTGACTTGACTCGCGAGGTTGTCGACATGTGGGATGTGAACACAGCAGTCATTGTGCCGATAATCGTCACGGCCAATGGCGTAATTGCCAAGAGCCTCGAGCCTGGGCTTGATCCAGAAAGCAGTACTCTTGGACACGGCGCGTATCGTTAGGAGGTTCCTCTCTGAGGAGCCCTGACCACCTGAACCCTGTTCCCGATACCGGAGGGCTGCAATTTTTTATATTTTTACCTAAATGTTTTTTTTGTAGAAATGTTAAAAAAGGTAAATAATGTGTTGTAAAATGAATAAAGGAAATAATAATAACTTCATTTCGAGCGAAGACCCACACAGGGTTAGTAACATATGCCTTAAAAACTAAGTGTTAGTAAACAACACGATACGGAGACATATGCAACTGACAGCAGCGAACCACATATGGACAATCCACTCTGTCAGCAATCATTTTCAGAACCCTGTTAGGGTTGGCCATGACTCGAGGCACCATTGATGCTGCGCGCTTGCGCATTATTGTGTAAAAACAGTCTACACACGCCGCTGCAAACATCCCTGACGCACTGCAGCGCCATGGCAACCCCAACAGTTTTCTGAATGCGTTTTTGAATTGGACACGAAGCTGAGTACGACGTAAGCTGCACGTGTAAAAAGAGGTACAGAATGCTCTAAAGAGCGTCAACTTCTCATCTGCAGTACACCGTGCAAACCTGCGGGCCAACATATTCGCGCGTACGGACATAGCCCTCCGCTCCCTTTCTATATCAGCATTGTCCCTAAGATCAGCGGTGACCAATTGACCCATTGCAGGTATTTAAATTGTTCCACTCGTTCAAGAGGAACACCGCTTAGCCGCTTAACCGCTTAATACAACAAAAAAGTAACAACAAACGCACGTAGCAGTGGCAGTATAAAGGAACGTTGTGGTGAATCGACTAGTCCACGCTTGAACGATAGACCGTCCAAACGTTGATTGGACGTCGACTGTCGATTTAAACCGTTCGTTGATTGGACGCCCATCTCTATGGCTTTGTGACAGATTTACAGGGCCGGCCTTGACGGTTTTTGGCATGGTTTCTGGCAAACTACACAGTACTACACACCATAGATAATACACAATATTAATACACTCTACCCACTCAGGACTGGCGCTTAATTCAAATTAATTCCGGTTACACGCTGGCAAAATTATAGTAAGTTGGATATGGACAACATATTATTCGTTGATAATGCGAGACAGGATGAAATAGAAACATTTTACGAAGTAAGTACCTACCGTAAAATAAACTTTGTATCTTCCTACAAGACTTTTTTCGCGAAGTAGATTAGTTTTAGACTTGTCAAATAGTTAAGTTTGAGTTGTAAAATCTGGTTTTTACAGGCCTGTCAACGCCACAGAGACTTTTACAGAGGATATCCAAATGCCCATCACCCTCTGATTTACTTCAAGGAACCAGAATACAAGTGGCAATGTCCTCAAGAAATGACTCCGTAAGTACTTCTTATATTAAGAGGGAGTAGGAAACTTTTAGCCATTGTTCTGAGCCCTTCATGTTGATTTTATACCAGAGATGTGCGAGGTAGAGAAGATGCGTAGCTGTAAAAATGTGTGATTGTTTTCATCCAACACGCTGTGCTAGGGGCTAGCGTGGTGCGAGGATGCGTAGCGGCTTCTGTTCAGCTGTGCGTAGGCACAGATTCCTCGCTTGTGTCCCTCGCACATATTCCTCGACCACATTCCTACTGTAGGCGACATTCCGCCACAAAAAAAAAGTCAACGTAGCAGGATCAACAAATGAGACTCGCAGCGCCATCTATCTCGACAGCTGCGAACTAACTGAACAAAATCCTAAATCGCGATATCAGAGTTTACCGTGCGATTAGAACATATGCAAAGCCCGAATATCAACTCTCGGGCAGTTGCCCACCAGACAAAACCAACCGTCTGGTCGGAGGATCCTCCCTTTTCAACGGAGGTTTGTGGGACTTTACTCTCTGTTCCGCTACCTCTTAACTGGTGACCCCGACGTGATACGTCAGCGCAGCCTTCGTCATCCTCATGATGACGTCATCATCATCATCATCACTTCTCCTCATCGTGACCTCAAGCTCTCGAGCAGCGAGTCATACAGCCAGCCAGTACCCTCGGCTTCTACGGGTATCCTGACCACCAGCATGCAGCGGATGCGCATTCCTGGTCAGCATCCTCAGCCTCTATCATCAACGTCTTCAGCGACCTTGGCAAGCACACTGCACTTTCGGCCAGTCACATGAAGAGCCTTGAAAAACCTCTCCTGGTCGACGCCAGCAGTCACGTCAGCACGTCGCACAGCTCCGACCCAAAACCAACCGTCTGGTCGGAGGATCCTCCCTTTTCAACGGAGGTTTGCGGGACTTTACTCTCTGTTCCGCTACCTTTAAACTACCACATATACCTCGCTCGCGTTCCTCGCCAGCATCACTCGCTTTTGTGTATGTAAGTATAAATACCTAGCTCTGCTATCCCTCCACCACCAGAGCTGCACTAAGCCTGGTTAGGAAAATGAATAGAAAACGAGAAAGTTCTGTTCTATCTAACTTGGGTGCAGCCTTTTGCAGAATAATTTCTTTATAGGTAAATACTTTCGTGGACACCACACTACACCATGCCTAGTCAGAACAAAGTTAATTATCCCTACCTATATCAGAAAGGCGTCCACAGCTGGACTGGTCACGAGCATCGTCACAAAACAATAATTTTCGTTAATTGTCATATTGTTATATTTCACCAGGGTATACCTATCGTTCCCGATGTACCATGTGAAGTACAAGCAACCGGCCATGCTACCTAACAACACCGGCCGGACCTCAGACATGCCGTCGTTGCCGGGCCGCACGCTCGCCGGACGCTTCAATAAAGCAGCCTGCAAAGCCTTCGTCAGATAAACTGGAATGGTAACTGTCTCCATATTCTCTTACTGCCTACGTTATAGAGGCCTATGGTAATAGTATTTTTTCTTACAATGGTAATTGATGATTATGATAGTTCACGGAAGGATGTCTTTCAGCTGTGATATAGGCTAGCCACCATCTGATGCTATTGGATTACCCTCACTCATAACATAATTTCTACCATGAAAACATTTACTTACCTACTTGAATAATTCAGAAATATATAAATGGAATGAAAGAGCGCAATAAGTTATAGGTAACCTACCTATGTTTTTGCAACTGGGAATATTGGGTTACAGCCAAAATAAAAAGCCATTTGAATGAACTAGTCGGTAATATCTATAATGACGTATTTAAAGTAATAGTAGGTAGTATTCGTTAGCCCGCACGCACGCAAGCCGCAAGTACGTAGCCGCGTGGTCCCGGCTGTCATTTGTAGATCTTTGGCAGTCGTTACGGATTGTCAGAAGTCAGTAAATCGGACTCCAGTCTTGCCAAGAACTACCGTGTTACCCAGTTATTGGGTTGTGCAGGTCTGGCAGGCAGCCGCTCCACGTAAAATACTGGCATTCAGCAGAATCCGGTTTGACTGGGAGCCGACCCCAATATAGTTGGGAAAAGGCTAGGCAGATGATGATGAGTAGTAGTATTCGTTTAACTTAATCCCTACTTCATTAATCAATAATTATCATCTAAGTATTATAAATGCGAAAGAAACTGTCTGTTACGCTTTCAAGCTAATATTGCTGAACCGATCGTCATGAAATTTGGCAGATATAGGTATGTAGGTATAGGTAGCCTGGGATATGGAGAAGGATACTTACATAGGCTACTGTTTTACGCGTACGACAAGCACGCGGGCGGTGCCGCGGTCAAAAGCTAGTTACCTATAATTATTATTTTTGCTAGCCGTGTTGCCTCCCTTCGTTTGTTCCATCTTTCACAAGCCCAGGCGTCTTCTAATTTCTAGTAATAAGTAGATATTTTTTACAATCTAAAATAAAAGGACGTTGGGAACTCCGGGAGTCGAGCCATGATGAGTTTGAATTCATGCAGTCCGATGCCTCCACTCTTGTCTAAATTAATTTCATCCAATATCTGGAAAGAAAGATACACAATGAAATGGGTTATCGTTCTCTCACACTATTTATAAAACCCAACAAACGTTTGATCCATTGTTGGGTCTTTTAAAAATCGAAGACTTCGTCAAAGATAGCACCAGCCAGTAACGATCCCACTACAGAGCACAGGTTTGTTCTCATACATTGGACGAAATATCGTAAACACGTAAAAATGAAACTAGAACTCTCCAGATCTGAAGAGAAGACTCCAGTCGTGAAGATGGAGCAAAATTGGTAGGTACGAACTGCTCCTTTTTTATGGATGGGAAATCAACAAATTCTCCTTCCGCTCTGGGTGGAACAGGAGGGAGTACCGACTCTTACTGATTAAGACCCATCCGTGCTTCTCCTAGTAGTGCGCTTTGCTTTCCAGGGCCGCGGTGACTCTTTCGAACAAAATCCGCAACCAACAAAATGCGTAGACCTAAAATAGCGGCGAACAGCTGCAACTACATTTAGCAATACAAATTGAAGTTCTGTTTCTAGAAATGTGCTCTCAGTGACATTTGTCGATCTCGATATGTTTTTCCTGGGGGTCTACTCTCTAAGCCCGAAGTCCGTAATTTCGGCTTTAGTGTCGGGCGTTTTCTCCTCCGTATCACCTACGGACTTACGATGTATAGTGCGGGTTCGGGTCTACCCGAACCCGCACTAAGAACAACTTTCAAATCGTATTGTCATTCATTCTTAGTTCGGGTTCGGGAGGGCCTAATCGTAAGTCTGTAGGTGATACCTACGGAGTAGAAAACGCCCAACACAAAGGCCGAAACTAATGACTTCGGGCTAGAGTAGACCCCCTGGTATTCAGGCCTTGTACAACATTTGCAAATTGGATTTGTAAAGGCGGGTATCCGCGGTCAGGCGACAATGCCGGTCCCCACACTATCTTCCAAATTACAGCGTTTTACGCACACACACATTGATTGAGGGTGGCGTGAGTGTTCCCCGCGCCGACGCGCCGGCCCCCGCTCAGTTCCGAGCACGCGTCAGGGAGAACCGCACGTCAATTTGTTTCGCGCCACTTTTTCGTATTTTTTTGGCTGCGGAACATAAGAGGTGAGTGTCTTAATTTTCATGTTGCATTCATTGTCAGTATTATTTATTGTCGTGTAGTTATCTATCTACCCATGTAATCATAGATTTCAATCACTTTGTTATAGGTTTTTTTTAAAATTATTATTAACCAGAAAAGTATACGGGTGGCTAACGCCGGTCATGCTGACCGGTATTAACCGCAAGTTATGTTTGCAAGTAGATTATATTTTTGACCTTTTATTCCGTTAAAATTTATATTATTTTCCTTTTTAGGATGTCGGAGACTCGAAGTAGGAACAAAGGATTGAAGGTGAAATGGAGCCAAAATGATTTGAGTAGGGCATTCAAACTTGTTGAAGAAGGAACACCGATAAGAGAGGCAGCTCGGTCTTATGGCATCCCATTCTCAACTCTGCAAGAAAGACTGAAAAAGAAGAATAGTGAATTACCAGCTATGGGTCGAAATCCAGTCTTCACTAAAGATCAAGAAGCAGAAATGGCAGACCAGGTAAAATTCCTTGGTAACATATTTTATGGCTGCACTTCAATTCAGATAAGGAAGATGGCTTTTGAATACGCAGTTAAAAATGGCATAAAACACAACTTTAATAACACCCTTGGAATGGCTGGCAAAGATTGGCTTAGAGGATTCATGAAAAGAAATAAATTGTCTGTTCGGAAAGCTGAAGGCACAAGTATGAATAGAGCTACAGCTTTTAACAAAAATGAAGTTGCCATATTTTTTAAGCTTCTTGAAGAGTTAATGGAGAAATATAAGTTTCTACCAAGGAACATTTACAATGTGGATGAAACTGGTATCTCCTCAGTGCAAGAGCCAGGAAAAGTTGTTACTGAGAGAGGTCAAAAACGCGTGGGCTCTATAACTTCCGGTGAAAGAGGGAAGACAGTTACAGCTGTTTGTGCAGTGAGTGCTACTGGAGGTTATCTTCCGCCAATGTTGATATATCCTCGTCAGAGACATTCACCGGCATTGGAAAGCGATGGTCCACGTGGAGCTATATTTCGGTGCTCGAAGAATGGATGGATCAACGAAGACCTATTTTTAGACTGGCTGAAGCATTTCGCCGATTTTACAAAACCATCAGAGAACGAACCAATACTGCTAATTTTAGACAATCACAGCAGTCACATCTCTTTGAGAGCCTATGAGTTTTGCAAAAAAAGTAACATAGTAATGCTGTCATTACCTCCACATGCCTCTCATCGAATCCAGCCATTGGATGTTTCCATATATGGTCCATTGAAAGCTGCCTACAAGCAGGAATGCAATTTATTTATGAAAAATGAATTAGGACGAAAGATCACACAAAACGACATTGCCTCACTTTTCAGAAAAGCTTTTCAAAAGGTAGCGACCATCCCAAAAGCTGAAGCAGGTTTTTCTACTACAGGAATATATCCTCTGAACCCAGACGTGTTTACAGATGAAGACTTTCTGGCTGCTGAAATGTTAAACAGCAGTGAATTGATGGTATCGGTAGAAAATATGCACGACCAAGGCAACAAAACTCCAGAAGCTCAAATTAACCCATTAAATACAGAGCCCACATACCCAAATATAATAGCACCTAATTCACCATCACTTTTAACCGACTACACCCAAACAACACCAGGAATTAGCCCTGTCGCATCTCCCCAAGTCCTGCAACCGATAATAGACAATGCCATTCCCTCAACTTCAGGAATTACCGCCAAAGATCTTCTATCAGTTCCGAAGAAACTCACACACAATCAGAAAGTGCAGGGAGCCTCTCGAAAACAACATGCAACTGTTTTAACAAACACTCCGAATAAGGAAGCTTTGGTACAAAAAGAAGAGAGAAGAGCAACAAGGGAAAAGAAGAAAGCCAAAACAAAAGGAGGAATAAAAAAAGCAACAAAAAAAAGACCAGCTAAATTCACTAATGTCAGAAAGGTAAAAAAGAGAGTTCTCCAAGATGAAAATGTGGACCAGAGTTCATCAGACTCCGAAATCGAAATGACTGACGTACGCGATGATGATGATGACACTGATGTCGAAGATCTGGAGAACAGATGCATGTTATGTGACGATTATGGCCGGAACAACGAGCTTTGGTACAGGTGCGTACAGTGTGGGCTTTGGGCTCATGCTGAGTGCTCGGGTTATGAGTCTCCCGAAGGCTACGTGTGCGACTTGTGCCGCTAAAAGTTTGACCGGTTTTGCCAACCTGCCGACCGGTATTGTCTGCCATGGTCGGACAATACCGGTCAAAGCCATTTTTTTTTAAGAGTTGATTGTGTCATCTTTGGAATTAATATTGATCTCAATGGTTGTGATTATGTTAGAATAATACCTTAAGTTATGTTTTATAAGAGTTTCTTAAATAAATGTTGATTTTTCACTGAATTGTAGTTCTTTTTGCTTAAGTGACTGGCAATACCCTTCCTTACCCTAGTGCGGGTTCGGGTCTACCCGAACCCGCACTAAGAACAACTTTCAAATCGTATTGTCATTCATTCTTAGTTCGGGTTCGGGAGGGCCTAATCGTAAGTCTGTAGGTGATACCTACGGAGTAGAAAACGCCCAACACAAAGGCCGAAACTAATGACTTCGGGCTAGAGTAGACCCCCTGGTATTCAGGCCTTGTACAACATTTGCAAATTGGATTTTTCGTTACTTGGCATGGTTTATTTTGTTTTATCTAACCATTGCTGTCTTATACTGGAGAAAGTCCTTCCCGGTCTCCAAACATTATTCTCCCGCGCCGTAAGCCTAGGCTAACAGTATTTAGTCAGTTGAATGACCCGATGCATCCCTGGATAATCATCATTTCACCAGCCTAATGCAGCCCAATCGCAGGCCATAAATCTAGATGCTCAGCTACTCTCATCCAGCTGCTATCTGCCACCCTGCCATAGTACCTACTACGATAAAACTTCCACCACGTATCTAGAAGCCATAACCAGTCTAATAATCTGTTCCTATTCTACCAAAACCGTCCACTGCTGAACCCTTTTGGGTCGACCTTCCATGGGTCGCTTACTGATAGCGTTTCAAGCAGGCCTTCTTGGGGACTTGACAGAACCAAAAGTGGTCTAACACATATTCTGAGGGCATCCTACTATGTTAACCATATACCCAAGTTCAAAGCGGCGTCTACCACAATATTAGTGTATAGATAAGTAGGTCCTTACAACTTTGGCAATTTTTATCTTAGAGTCCCGATCGATGTGGTTATCCGTAATACGGTCATCAATAACACTCCCAGTCAACCGGTCCACGATCTTGCTGATGTCCTTCTCAGTTATCTGGCCGTCATCGTCTAGATCTGAAAATGTTTTTTGTTTAATTTCTAAAAAATTACAACATGGGTACAATTTGTACCTTATGATTCCAAATTAAAGCTGAATTAACGATACAGTAATTTATAGTTCGCGGCTAACAATTAGCCACAGGCCACACCAGATAATGACCATAACATATCACGTTGATATCACGAATTATCCATAAAAAAAGAAACTTGCAAAAACATACCGGATATATTAAGGAAGAATGACCGCTAGATTAGCTATTGTTCTCGTTTTCTCATTCGGAAAAATAAATTAATCACAACTACTATGCTTTCAGAACTTGAAATATAAACATCAATAAACTCGACGTGAAAGGCGTATCTTGAAAAGCGATCTCATACAATAATATACCTACCAAAAATCCTGAACGCCCAAGCCGCTTTAACTTCGGCGGGGCAGCCAGCGCTCATGGCCGAACATAAGTCCACCAGATCTTCGAATGAGAAACAATCATCGTCCTTCGAGGAAAACACACGAAATATCCTGTCTTGAAACGGATTGTTCTGAAAATTAAGTACCGTGTTACGAAATTATCTTTAATTTTGCAAATTTCAGTATTACTTTTTTGTGAAATGAGCCATTTTTTATTTACTGTTTTCTTCTTTGATCGAAACATGCTTAAATTTTGATGTAAATAAATCCCATAAAATTGTGAGTCAATTTGGTTATCTTGCAAAATTAACGTAAATATAAACAAGTGTTACCTGTAGCACGCAGAACTTGTTCACAATATCTTCCCTTCTAAATCTGTGATGGTAGTTATTTTTAATCATCTCTGGATCAATTGAATAAAACTTTTTCATCAAGCTGAAAAGTGTGTATCATTTGCTTAGATTGGTGCAATCGCCAAAACATGAACAGAACTGTGAGTCACTTACTACAATATTTCTCCCTTGGTCAAGTAAGTCAAGGCTGCATAGTCTTCCATTACATCTTGGGTCAAACCAGGATACGATTGTGCACTACCCATAATTTGTTTGTTTTTCGTTTATTTCCGTATAATCACTGCTTCAAGCGGATGTGTATATACTAACAAAAACTTAATCGCTCTATAAAAATTATCTTATCAGCCCTATTAGCAATTAAAAATAAAGATTATATCGATCATTAGGTTATTGCTATTGTGACGTCGACGCGTCGGCAGTTGCAGACTGTTCAAATAAAACTGCAAAATAATATTAAGGAAAAATAATTTATTGTCTAAAAATAACACCCGAGATCATACTCAGCAATAGTAACACATACATACACGAAAAGTCAATGCAATACAAATATAGCAATAAACGCTCCACTCTACAATTTGCTAATTTACTTATTCCAGGATAATGTCGTTTCATGGGCTACTACTTGCTAGAAAGTCATGCTCAACGAAATAAATATATGAGACAAAACAATATACTGTAATAAACTTGCAATTCAGAAAGCGTCTTCTAAGTTATGAGAATGACTAAATAGTGGTTGGTTTAAAAATTACTAGAAAAGTTTTCTATAATCGAGAAATTCAGGTCATAAGAATAATATCGTTTCTAAGTTTTAGCTGATACCACTTGAACTTATGATTGTCACTAATATTTACATGCGTCGGTTGAATTTGTCATTTTCAGTTGCGATTAAATTGCAGCTGAATGACGCTCTGCGCCTGCAGATCACCTTTTAGGGAAGTCAACATTGTCAAAACTTATTTGGCGTCGCGCTCTCATTTTAGCTGCTTCCTCGAAAGAGGGCATGGAATTCGACTTGAAGAGGCCTAGGCTGGACTTGTCAAGCATGCTTAGTCCGCTGCTGCTATTGGAGTTACTATCTATATTCACTAGTTTGTCTTGTAGGACATTTTTGGAGCCACTTTTTGGTTGCTCCTGTTTGATTCCGCTACTGTGCGAGTTTTCTTTGATCTGCGAGGTGAATGTGCTGGATACGTTCTGGCGGGCCCTCATCTGCTGGTAGGCATTGGCTGAGATGTAGCCGGATACTTTGTTGCTAGTTTCGTTCGCGATTTTCATCTGTTCCTCCTGGAAACACTCGTCGACCGTGCGACCTTGTATAATTGCGAATACGTACTGACGCGCTAGCCTGAAAAAGACGATGTCGTATTAATACAAAATGGAAGACTAGCTTAGAATATGAGGGCAGAGTTGAGAAGGGAATGGCTCACATTAATTGGTTTCTTTTCGTAAACTGTTTGCAATGTAAAATTTAATCTTAATCCGAATTGGCTGAGTTGTTCAACGTAAAAAACGCAAAACCTCATTGGATCAATTGGTTGCTCCTCCCTTTTCTGGCCCATATTATCATCAGCTAGGTATCAGCAGTTTAGTTTCCAATTTAACTGGATGCAACTGAATACCAGCATTTTACGTGGAGCAACTGCCTATCTATATATACACTACCCAGTTAGCTGTTGGACTTTCCAGCTTCAGGATATTTAGGACAATATTCTAGTACTCACTTTAACATAGTTTCAGATGTAGACAACTTAGGTGCTGCAAGTTTAGCAGCGTGAGGCGGCAGAGATAGCAATCGGCGTGTGAGTCGCGCTAGTGAAGACGCCTTCTCGCGGAACCCGGGCGAAGACATGCGCCAGCCGTGGACGCGCAGGGCTTCTGATACTGCCCATAGCAGTTTCTGTAAGATTAGAAACATAGGGTTTACTATTTTTACAACTTCCGTCTAATAGTCACTTTAGCGATTACTGAGCGTTGGCCCTTATTACACATTGGAAATTATAACAACGCATTATGTGCCTGGCGCCATCATGTAATATAGGTGTGTTAGTGTATGTGTTGTTTTCAAAGCTGAGAGTAATGTAAAGGTCATACTAAATGACTAACCTTCTTATGAGTCTCGTTCAGTTCACTGGAGGTCCTCGTACCGAACGCTTCCGAAGCTCGGCGTGCGAATGAAATTTGTGAATGCGAACTCCCAATAGAATCCCCGCCGAACGACAAACTCTTGGCGATTTTACTCCTCCCATTATCAGAGTCGTCATCAAAAGGATCGCGCTTTCGTTTCATGAAATGATCGCTTTGTGTACCATCCATGCTCTTTGTCTCGGCAGTTCGGACTGGTGACCCGAATAATGCTCGTTTGGACTTCATAGCCTGAGCTGGTACGGATGTAGAAGAAGCTTGAGGCATAGGTCTTCGGGTTTCTGGACTGAAGAGGGCTCTTTTGAGAGTTTCTCTAGCAGGCTGCGATCTAGTTAGTTGGTCGTCCATGAGCAATCTTCTCATAGCTTTCTTCTTGCTAGAGCCGCCACTTCGCGTCTTGGGTGTTTTCGCTGGTGTCTTCTTGCCTGGTGTTTTGCGAATAGGCGTTCGTTTGCCAGGAGTGCGTCTGGTGCGAGGACTCTTTCTCTCCGAGGAGTTGACCAGCTTTCTGTGTGGGAAGAAACTGAAAGGATTTCGATATTAGATATTGAGATAGACAGTTACAAAAACAGAACATAACAAAAAATATGGACTATACTGCAGAATGAATTGGTAGAAGAGTAGGGCTTTCCCAAATAAAAACAAATAATAAAACAGTTGTTGACTGAAAAACATAGCCCATTCAAAAATTGAAGGGTTTGTTGTATATTTAGTTGATATCTGCAACTGTTCATCTAAGCGCTTAATTGAATAAAAAGATGGATTTGGAGTATGAGACTATAAAGAACTGGCAAAATGTGCGAGTACTATGTATACTACTTACTACATGTTTTTTCAGTACTAGTGACTACTCCTTCGGGGATGACTTTATCTTAAATAGTGTAATATACTTACTTCTTATCAATGAGCACCATTTTGGCGGTGGAAGACTGAGCCTTCTCGTTGATGGTGGCTGCGCTAGCGAAGGCCTGCCGCCGACGAGCCAAGTGCGATAGACGACGGCCAGGAGACTTCGCTTGAGCCATTCTGAGGATTATTTACAAGGTATTAGTTTTTTGTGAAATACAGGTATGTTTGTGTGTGTGTGGGATGTATTGGGTGACCGTTTGTAATCGCATGTCAGTCGCAAACTGTCAAAAAAGTCTTAATTTCCCTACATTTTTTTGACAGATTTTGATTTAGATGCAAATGCGAACATTGCTTAAAAATTAGTAGAATAATTGGCCCTCTGATCTGTATTCTAAAAACACAGATAACACTCCGAAATACTACTTGCTTACATTTGTATTTTATTGGACACTAAAATTTTCATGGTTCTTATTTTCTTGTATTAAATGTACAGACAGTACACAGTCATGCACTTATGTTCAAAGATTTTGGATTCAATCTGAATTATTTTTATAGAGAGGTAAAGAAGTTTGTTAATAGAAGGCAATCTCTGGAATTACTGATTCGATTTGCAATTTCTTTCATCAATAAAAAAAGGTTAGACTACTTTTTATCCCGAAAAAAATGTACCATTCCTAGGATAGGCCACAATAGCGAAGTTGATGGATATTTAGATAGAGTTCAAATCTACAAAGCTATACATACTTGAGCCTCAATGCTTTCCGCTTGCTGGCACTGTTGGGTGACTGCAGGCCTCCAGAGTGAATGTTTACACTTGTATCAGTCTCGGCTCCAACGTATCTCTCTCCATAACGTAACGCGAGTAATTCTAGCTTCTCTGAATGCTTTGTCACATTGTAGCTGGAAAATGATAAGAGGAAATAAGAAAAACTTTCGAAATTTCAATCATTATACATTGAAAATTATCAGGCTGTCTAACTAATTCTTGACAGCAAAATTGATGCAATTTTGTTAATTAAAAAAATTAGCCCATACACTAAAGCTTGGCTGTTTGACCAACATGCACTATTCAAAATAATGCCTGACCAAAACAGGACTTAGCCGAAACCGAACCTTCGTTTTTGATCTCAGTTTCGATTGAAACCGAATCTTATATGGACATAAATAACGTAAATTATTTATTTTTTATATACAATGTCACAGCCAACTGGCGTAATCAGTTGTTGGCTGCCTAGCTTGGCTTAAAAAAGACACTTACTACACATCATAGTATTTGCATTTCACCACATCTGGCCACCCTGTTTCAGCTGCCTCTATCTCCGTACACATCTTCAAATGTATACTCTTATCATTTACACTAGTGTCTAACTCCGAAGTCTCATTAGACATAGAACTCTTAGATTTTTCCCCATTTGAACTCTTACTAGTACTTTCTTCACTGTCTAGTGTTTTCGTAATTTCAGGGATTTCCACAAATGACACTCGTTTTGTAGGTGTTGTAGAGTTTATCTCAGGCACTATAACTTTTGCTTCTTCATCAAATAGAGGCAGGTAGGAATAATACTTCTTGAGCATCTCTGTCACATCAGTCTTTAGAATGGTCACAGATGGTGGTGGCAGGACTCCTTGAAGAGTTTCCTGTTGGAAATATAAATAGAATGAATGAATATAGATAGATAGGGGTAGATTTATTGTACACCATAACAAATTACAATATAGGTTTAAGAAATAGTAGGGTGTAGAAAACAATCTTTTTCAGACAACCTTTGGATGGATTTGACAGAAAAAGAGAAAAGACAGTTTAGGTTTTATAAAAGCCACAGATAGAATTATTGCTTACGAGATTTAAACTTAAATTTTATCGAATTCAATCATTTTGAAGAGAAAAAGGGCTTTGCTCCTATTTGGTTGAAATTGATATCAAATGACGATTTGAATGATGTATTTGTTTTCCTGTAATATTAGCAAATGGATGTGATATCGTTGTTAAACATTTTTACTATGTTTACATTTTTTATCATAAATATTGACATTTGAGTAATGAGACTTCACTACTAATTAGAATTAGCTCATGACCAGCCATTAAAGCCAAGTTAAATTGATTGATGTCATTTTCAACGATGTTTGAAAAATGCTGATCATTCAGAATAAATTTTTAACTTCTTATTTGTTCACAGTGGATATGGAAGCATGATACAATTATGACAATTCTTTCACTGGCTGGCTAATTGTTGCTACATGTCAGATTTATGCTAGACTGGCACTTCGCCCGCGACTTCGTCCGCGTGGATTTAGTAGGTACTCCACAAACTTCAACGCCCCCTATACCCCCATGCATTGATACGATTCTCCCCAGTTCGCTCAAGCCGCGACATTTTTCTTACTCCGAGCATGTTTATTACCGTCGTAACTTTTGAATGAAAGGTCCGCTTTGAATAATTTAAAGTGTATTTTACACGGACATAATCAACCTTAATTATCAAAACATTTAAATGGATAAGGATTAATATCATGATACTAAAATCACCATTTTTTATTTCACCACGGGATTTGCTTGAATAATATGAACAAAAAGCGGTCATAGTGACTTATCCATAATAGTTAGACATATGGTATCGCGGACTTTTTTGTAGATATTGATGACCTCTATAAAACTGTAGTACATCACTTTGCTCTATTGTCAATAGATTCCGCAGCGTACGCGATATAAGGATTTTTTCTCACACCTTGGGTTACATTATCGAAGTTTTCATATGGATCCCTAACTTTTTTGAAAATATTCTATAGCCTATGTCCATCATCGATAATGTAGGATTCTACTGGTGAAAGAATTTTTCAAATCGGTCCAGTAGTTTCGGAGCCTATTCATTTCAAACAAACAAACAAATCTTTCCTCTTTATAATATTAGTGTAGAAAAATGTAAGGGTCCCGTGGGATAAGTAATGTGTTTTTGCTTGTTGCAGGTAACCACTGACACTACTCATACAATTATTACAAAAATTCTTTCATTGATAGAAAGCTATATTTATACTGAATACCAGACTTTTTATGCTAGAAAAAAATTAAAATGCAGTGCCCTGTGGGACAGAGTGTGAAGTAAAGCTAAATGCTAATGAAAATAAGTAGTTGTGTAAGTACTTGTTTTAAAGACTGCTTATTGATTCTAAACTTGTCTGTTAAATAGACTGTATATGAGGTCATTAAACATTAAGGTAATGATAACATTTGGGTGTTAACCACACAAGGATATTACAAACCACATAATGTAACGTTATAAAATCTCACTACCAAAAAATATCAGTGTTAATTCAACCGTGAAACATGCAACTGATAAGAACTGCAATACCTACCTACTCAGGTTACTAAATGCAAGATGCATATAAAATATATAAAATCTAATTATTATCTCCTTTTTTTTTTCGTAATCTAATCTATACTAATATTATAAAGAGGTAATATGTATATAAAATCACATGGTAACATATTCTTTAGAAATTAATATATGATTGTAATATTCTTTAGAAGATATTATCTTGTTGCAGTCATCAAATAACATCTTATGATGAACAAACAAAATGAAACAATGTAGATTTGCAGGTTATTATGTAAATGACAAAGGTAAGGTTAAAAATAATGTTGGCATTTGCTATACTATGCTTACCTCAATCTTCCTGACTTTTCTTTTATCATGGATTTCAAAATCTTTGAGGAAATTCCAAAACGGTTCTGGCTCCGGAGGCGGGACATCATCAGCATCGTTATCAGAAAACATATCAGGAGATCTCACTCCGCTGTCAAAAGAAGCTTCAAGTGATGAGTAACTTTGCTCTGAATTCCACTTTGCTGTGCTTCCATCATCATTTGCTGGACAATCCTTCTTGGTACTCTCCTCATAATGAGAGTCACCAGTACTCTCCGAGTTTTTATATCTATCACTAACATTGTCCGATGTATCACTGACTCTCTGCTCACCATCATTACTCTCCATAATTGATTCAGCATTATCATTGCTATTTGTATAAATCCCACTAATCTCTTCTGCACGTTTTTCTTCTAAATTAGCTAAACTGGTGCTAGAACTCATTGCCGAGATAGGATCTACTATAGGTTTCAACTTTTGAACATGCTTAATTGTACCGTTAAAAGATAATTCACTTATAGGCAACTTGAATACGTTTTCTGAAGGCCCCACAACTCTAAACATAGGCACACTGTCTACTGCATTATTGCTATTTTCCATAGTAGGGGTTATGAACATGGGATGTTTAACAATTTCAGTTCTCGAGTCTTCTGACGTATGAAGGTCGGTTTGGTTAGACTTTTCGTTTATGAGACTGTGATCGATCGTCGCGAATGAATTCTCAAGTAACGATGTCGCGAGTGGGGAACAGGGCGAATTGATTTTAACACACAAATCTGTATCTACACTAGATCCTTTGTCAGTCATATGATCACGAACAATCTGATTTAATAAACTGTTCTCAGTTTCAGCTGTTTCGCAATGTTTATTTTTAACATTCGTTGATGTTACGATAGATAGCTCTATGTTACCTCTGCTATGCGAACTCTCAGAATCACAGTGGTTCGAAGATATTCCCTCGTTTGGTTCACGTTTAACACTTTCCTCTATCAAAGGATCAACAACATTAAAACTTCTCAAATAGCGTTCGTACAAAGAAAAACTATCGCTCATGGAGTGACAATTTGAGTCTTCAAAGGATTCCATCACCGCTTCATTCTTATTTGAGAAACGTTGTTTTAAGGATTCACTATTTGTTTTTGCACACCAAAAGATACTCTTATTTATAACATTATCTAATTAATATTGCAAATTTACTCTGTATTCTGAGCAACAAACGCGCCATTTACGCCATGTTGTTCAAACTAAATAAAAAAACTTAGTCAAGCAAGACTGCAAGAGTGAATATAACCACAGAACACATAAGGGGAAACAGCACTTGCACAGAACACAGTAGAAGTCTTACTAAACTCTATAATATTGTAGTCTGTGTTATATATATACTCGTAGCGGGCCCCTGGGTCATTATAGCAAGACTAATATGTTAACAGCCGCGCTCCGAAAGGTTCATTAGTCCGAATTGGTACTTAACTAATTTTCCGTTAATGAACGTAGAACACTTACTAAACTCTAATTATAATTGTAGTCTGGGATTATAATTATACTCGTAGCCCAGGGGTCATTATAGCAAGACCATAGACTAATATGTTTAACAGCCGCACTCAGAAAGGTTCATTTTCACTTAACTAATTATCCGTTAATTAACAGGTTATCCCAAATAAATAATTTAAGGGTACATTAACTAATGTCAATTCCGTTAATGAGTGGTTCATCTCAGAAAAATAAATTAAGGGTTCATTAACTAATGTCAATTTTAAGTATCCGTAGGGAGAAGCATCGTCAATCATCACATCGATTGCATAACGATAACGAATGCTACATTTAAAAATGTTGAAATCAAATAGCAAAAAGTCAATCTATACACGTTGAAAACCATTAGTCATAGTAATATAGATGACAATCAGTTAGTTTTAGAGTACCTATGTCAATGTTATATGTAAAGAAATTAGCAGAAATTAAACAGTTAGTTTAGCTCACGTTTATTATTATAATGTGTGAATGTTATTGAAAATATACCAAATAACTTTATACATAATTACTCTGATGTGTTGTGGTATGTTATATGTAAAGAAATTAAATGAATAGT
This sequence comes from Melanchra persicariae, assembly GCA_947386135.1. NCBI lineage: Eukaryota > Metazoa > Arthropoda > Insecta > Lepidoptera > Noctuidae > Melanchra > Melanchra persicariae. The sequence goes on from OX376660.1 coordinate 7,676,772, forward strand.
TGGTATAATATCTCACGTTTATTAGATCATGTAAATGTTATTGAAATGAAAATATACCAACTATCTTTATAATTTATGATACTGACGCTTCGTCTGCGACTTCTTCGGCGCGGATTTAGTAGGTATTTTTCCTGCACACGAACATCAAACTGAGGGCGAAGCAGGGGAAGGCGCGGTGTCCGGGGACGTGAGGTAAATTATACACCTTCAAATGACCTCTAAAAATCGCTCAGTCGGTCGAAAAAATATTTATAGTTTGGGATGTAATAATATATATTATGGCACAGTGTGAACGGTCACGTACAAAATGTATGACGAGCGATAAAATATTATATCTCAAGATGTAATATATACGAATATATTATATTATATCCCATAGACAAAAGCCGGCTTTAGATTAAAAATTAATACTAATTTCCAAGTAATAATGTCATCTTTTAAAAACTTCATTAGGTACCGCTTTTCACCCTTTTAGGAGTTTATTTTCGAAAAATCCAAATACGTGTTGTTTTTTTTTATTAAAGTCATTGATACCGTGTTTCAACTGCATCGGACCAAGCATTAAGATCCTTCCATACAAACTTTAACACCACCTAACCCCCACTAAGGAGTAGTTTTGAAAAACCAATTATGTCATTATTTTTCATTTATTTAGCTTAGTAAGGATACCCTCTGACCCAGTATTTGAACCAAGTTTCAAGTGTTTATACCTAAAATAATAAGGTCTTCCATAATAACTAAACCCTCTAAATCGTGTTTTGTGTTTTAGAAGTACTTCTGAAAAACTAATAATGGCAACTTTTTCAATTAGACCAGTATTCGTACCAAGTTTCAAGTATATTCGCCAAAGGAATAAGCTTTTTCACACAAACTTCCACCCCCTATTTCATTCCTATATGGGGGATTTTCCTAATATCCTTTCATAGCTAACGCCACCTATTTAAAATCTACCTCCGTGCTAAATTCGATTTTTATAGATCCAGTAGTTTCTGAGATTTCGTAATTAATCAGTGAGTGACTTTTCGCTCATTTACATAACATACATAACCGTAAATTTTAAACGAAAGTAGTCGTCCACATAGTTAGTCGGTTTCCTAGTGTAATCGACATCGTTTTGCTGGCTGGCTGTCTAAAGTCTAAACCACGCATTATATTTTATGTTTTAAGGCTTTCTTCATCTTCTTCTTCTTCGTCGTTCCCTCACTGCTGAGGATCGCGACCACATACGACGCGTCTCCAAGCCATGCGGTATTCTGCGATGTGAACCGCTCTGTTCATGGCGCCTCCAACAGCCTTCTTTATCTTAGTTCTTTATAGCGTAGGACCATCTTGCCAAGAGTTTAGCCATCCCTTTTTCTATTACCTAATCTGTGAAACCGGGTTGTCAAAAATGACATTATGACATAAAGGAAGTTTAATAGAGATGTGCACAATTGATTTTTTAAATTGATATCGACTCGAATTACTTTTATTAATAAATTACCAAAAACGATGATTGAAAAACGTTCTAATTTATAAATTAGATTAGGTCTCCTTTTGTTTTACATTTTTCAAATCATACCTACCAAAAGAACTGGCTCAAATCAATTGTGTAACCATCATAACCGATGAAAATGAATAACTATGAAGAATGAATTAATTAAAAACAATCTTTATGATAATTATATAAATTGATATATCATGACCATGAGAATCTATTGTTTTTGTAAATTTATCCAACGATAGGAGGAATAACTTTCTCGACTCATGCGCAGAAAAGCTTCAGAACCAAAGGATAAGGCTGCAACAGCGAGCTCAAAAGCAAAGGCTGATGGCACAGAGTACTTTATTAAAGCCCACTGATGGTATTATGTCACCAACAAAATTTAAAAAAATTGTGAATGCGAGATCGTAATTGAAGGTTGAAGGTAATAATAATATTCTCGGTCACGTAGGTCGTAATACTCGTATTGCACACTAATTAATCGATACAAATTCCAAATGTGGATGGGCATCTCTATGCGATCGGACAAACTTTATTGAATAAAAATTGTGAACTTGTGAAACACAAACAAAATCCCGGCGTCGAAAATAAATCTTATTGGTATGTGTATCATTTACGTAACTACTCCAATATTATTGTAAGTAGATAGTCCTAAAAATGATGAATCTTTCTGTACTAAGAAAGTTTAGAAAAGATTGGTACCTAACTCTTTAACACGCAATCAATTACTTAATACATTTTATTCTCTAATGAAATTGTGCTTTCGGCTTTTTAGTGTGCTATTCTTAGGTGATAGTACCTCAGAATCTAAGGAGGAAGCAATTTTAAATGGTTTGTAAGTGCATTTGCTTCAAAAGTAGTGTTTATTGCTTAGCCGGTATTCCATTAAATTAAACCTACCTACCCACCAACATGTTTGTATCATTTATATTATTAATGTTTGATTACTAACATAATTACCGTGATTTTTGTATCTTCTATGAATTGATTAGTGACCCTTGGTTGCTGGGTCAGAAAAATCAGCACTTAGGTACCTACCTACTTACCTAATTTTGTTTTTTAGATTTAACTACCTACCTACAATAAAATAAGTTTTTTTAAACAAATGATAAAACTAATACCAGTCATGTTTTCCCCTACAGTTATATTTTGTGGTTGTGATTATGTAAGAAGCAAAAATAACTTCATGTTCGTAAAATTAATTAATTACCTACCTACTCATTTCTGAACCATCCAAGGTCCAAAAGACATCAAAAGTGTCTCTTGCTTATTATTGTAAACTGATAAAAACAAACAATTTAGGAAGTCTTAGTTAAACAAAATCTTAGTTCAAGTAAATACTAGGTATTGACTGTAGTCCAGTACCTATTTATGAACAAATAAAATTAATGAACAATTAATACACATAGTACATGTATAACATACTGATCACATAGTAAATAAAATCATACAGCACTGTTAATAATAATTTTATTGTGTTATCTATATGAAATTGTAACAGGTAGTTTTTATATTGGTTTGTTCATTGTATTACCAATTTGTATAAATTATTGTGGAGAGTTTTCTCTCACTTAAATCACGTGATGTTAATTCAGAATTAACTTATAACAATATTATGTAACATAAGTTAAATTTTATAAAAATACTTAACATAACTTGAACAAATTGATCATATCTGCATAATTCCAATCTTTATTCTAAATGTATTACATCAGTAAACTTATAAGTAAGTACATAATATTGTATCCTGTTAGATATTATTCTATTCAAGGTCGAAAATAGTAAAACTTTTCCTTATTTGTGAAAGACTCATTTCAACTAGCTAGCAGATTTAACTATTTGCCCAAACTAACAGAAATAATTAGTGTTAGAAACCTAATATATGTAATAAAAATATAAGCCCCTTTTTTCCGAATTTGCAACAATTTTGGGTAATAAATGTTTCTTATGTTTTTGTAGTATGTCTCGTAAATCGGCGTGCCTCCATGCATAGGCCTCCTCCAGCTCCCTCCACTGAGCTCTATCTTCTGCCACTCTAGTCCAGTATGGCCCCAAGGCAAGAAACCTAATACTGTCCTGCAAACATTGTCATATTCATACCTAATTAAGCCTTGAGAGGTTTAATAACTAATATTGTCTGTCCAATTAGTAGTAGGTATGCTTGATCATTTAAACTATTATCTTCAAATCTTTGCACTTGAGAACTTTATGTAGATGAGGCAATATTTAAAAAAGGATTACTATTTTACTATTTTAGTTTGATTATCTTATGTTTTGTAGATTTGTTTGATAAACAAACCAGGTGCCATGGTAAATCATAATTTGGCTAAATTAATTTTCAAGCACAAAATCAAACAGGCAATGTCGTAGAAAATCACTAGTAATATTGAATATTTGTCTCACTGGCCTCACAGTATCTGTCTATGATTGCACTGACCTCTGCCCTCTGCGCCTCATTATCTATAAGGTATAAAGAAGTCAAAATGATGTATTCACTCTGGCTCCTGCACTCATTACCAGTGCCTCAGTAAAAATTAAAAAGATAACGGTGCATACGTTTTTTTTTTGCATTTTGCGCGCGCACATGCGCTCAGTGAATGATATAACGTAGTTCTGTGTTATGTGTTAATTGATATTTTCGCGGAAATCGTGAAGGTAATGTTAAATAAATAATGTTAATTAGTATAGATAATATCTTAAATAGCTTTTGATTTGAAGTTATTTATCCTCTGTGATAATTTCGGGGATAAGCCAGCGAAGCGAGACTCGTTTGTGATGACTATGATGTTGCTTTAGTTGTTTTGATATCACGAGTAAGGGTGCACGTGAGTTCCAGGATCTTCGTCTAATAGATACCTTTTATAATTAGGTAGGTAAGAACATTCATTTTGTATTTAACTGTGTTGATTGAGGTTGGTGGACAGTTTGCCTCTATAACTTGGTGATCTTTATTTATTTACAAATTACAAGGCACGCTTACTTATTCTAATAAACAAATGAAACACAGATCTAATCAAATAAAATGAAGGGGAACAAAATTATAATTATGTACCTACCACTATCTTCTCCATTGATTAATGATGATAATTGTATTGGAGATAAAATGCTTAAAAGGTTTAAGTACCTGCCTAATTAAACCTTTTAAGCACTTCCAATGTATTAATAAGTACTCCAAAAAAGATTAAATAAGTACCTGCTTAAAAATAATACTGGGTGCTAATTACGACATCTATTTAATTGTGAGTTTTGTGACTGAACGATTACAACAAAACAATTTTTACGATAGGTAATTCGTATCACAATCACAAAAATGTTTCTCACGAATGATTTAATTGCTCCAATTAGTGATTCTAAATTAATTAGAGACACAATCTGATACACATAACATATTGTCTAGACACGGACGCTGTAATTTCTATATTTATGTTGTTTACATCTCCTCAACATATCTACTTGAAGTAATCATTTGTATTTGCTTGGAATTTGAACGGGGAAGTAGGTGGTTTATTTGTGTGCGGTTTAAGAGACTTACAAAAGCGAAGGGAATAGATGAATTGGCCTATTCTTGAAGGGAACAAATGTCGATGTTGAACGGCTTTAAGAGACAACTCATAAAGACCCTTGCATATACGGTACTCGCATAATTATGATAATCATAAGCCTTGCAAAAATTATGAAACGGAGTCTCCTTTTTTTTTCGTAAAAATTCTCAGCCCAGGGGCAGAGGGGTTTTGCCAGGGTTTCAGAATTAGTTCGAAAGATTCGCCGCGGCCCTAGAACGCAAAGGGCATTTGCAGGAATGCGGATGGGTTTTAGTCACACTCCCTTTCGCTCCATCCAGAGCTAAGGAGTCATAAATTTGATGATTTCCCATCCTTAAAAAAAAGGACTGATGGGTTTGGACTAGTAATACAACCACAGGCACGTTTCCAGTTAACTCTAACCATGGTTTGGGAGCGCTCGCACATTGATCCTAACTCCATGATAAAACTAGTTTAAGTACTTACTTATTTTTCCTCTTTCCAACTTTCGTAAGCCCATTTTAATTTTTCATCTCCAACGTGATCTGCCGCGGTCCAGTCTCACGGTCTCAGGGCACCAGCCCGTTTTTGTGCGATTTTACTGGCATGTTCACTAATTCTGTCTCTACCAGTAATAAATCTCTTCGTTAGCTTTTACTACTTGCACTCAGGTCAAAGGACATGTTTTGTTTTCTTTTACTGTGGAGGGAGTCATCCATAAACCATAACATTATTAATTTATTATCAGTGAAGCTATTATCTTTAACTCAGCAATGTTGCATTTAAACAAACTTTCAGTTTGTAAACTATATTAAACTTGCATTATTATATAGTTGAATAAGAATTTGAGCGGATCCTTACTGTCTAAGTTCGCATTTTGTAATGGAATAACTGATTTGGTCAGGCAGGAAATAGGGGTTCATGTTAACAATGAATCAAGCACAAGAATGAGTCCCAATTGAAGCATATAAAGTACCTACATTGATAAAGAGAGCTACTCCTGTACTTAACATTTCGCGTTTAAAGCAGCTCGCTATGCACTCAGTTGGCTATTGTGGTCTGACTAAGTGCGCCCCATTCCCGCGTATGGTTACATTCACGTAGAGAGTTGGTGCCGGATTGCCAGCGCGAACCGTCGTTAAGCTATTAAAAGTGATGCTCGAAACATTATTCTAAAGGTTAAAACCTTTTTTGAAGAAGAAGCTCGGGCGGGGTCTCCGATTATTCCATTTAATCAATTATACAAACGAATTTCGGCAGCGACAGGTTGAGACTCTGGTTAGTGGTTTTTACTGGTTCGTACAAAGAGAATGAATTTTATGTGCGTCGACTAACGCTAATAACTTTTGTGAACTTGTTTGTAAGTACTGGAAAACCAGCACCAGCTACCAGCCCTTAATGTACCCTATTTTACTATTTTATCGTTCACATTGGTACCTGAGAAAACGATAAAAGATTGAAATTACAAAACCCCTTCTTAGTGCTTGCCGACTTCATAAAAGCAAGCGCTTTGCTTTTTTTCACGTTCCTGATGCCCGTAGGTATCTAGTTTTAGGCTGTACGTTGATAATGTCAGTCAGTTTTTCCCTTTGTTCATGCATTTTAAAGGTTTCACTTACTTATCCTCCTTCCAGCATTGGCGCCAATAGGACCTACCTATATACTTATTTTGTCACGCAAACTTCAATCAAATCCAATCTTACAATCTAGACAGCATTGTCAGTTTGTCACCTGCGACCTCTTCTCACCAACCCAATATTCAGCTTTAAATTTACCTGTTTCAGATATGGAGCTAGTCTCTCTGGCGAAGGAGGTGTTCCAAACTATAGCGGAGCATGCGGCGAGCTACCGGCTGGGGCAGTCGGCACTGAGGCACCTCGATAGGACGTTGTGGGTCGTCGAGAAGTGTGCGAGATGGGCTGTGCCACCTCCATGTTAGTAGTTTTTTATTTTTTTAACAGTAAATGTACACACAATAACAGGCAAGATTATGGAACAGATTAATAGGTAAAAAGGCCATGCTATTTTGTAAAGAAATCTCTTCCAGTGTAACTTCGAAAGAAAAAAAACATTTAGACAAATTGAGAACCTGCTCCTTTTTGGAAGTCGGTTAAAAGGAGATGTAGACGCCGTAAAAATGTTCTTCCGAAACAAGAGAAAATTTAACACTAGCGTCGCATTAGCTACATACTATTTTATTTTATTATAAACTAGCTGTCCGCCGCGGCTTCGCTTCCGTCAACAGGCTACCCTATATACCTAATCTATACCTTTTCTTGTTTTTTTATTAAACCTTTCCTGTAATCTGACGAACCAAATAACATAAAAATATTTATATCGGAGGCGTTCTCAAGTTATGCGCGTACCTACATACATTTCGGCGATTCATTTTTATATAATTTAGATAATGAACTATGCGGTAGATGCAGAGGTCCTAGATGTAGATAGCTTGTGTCCCACATATGGCCATGCTTCTGTCTATCAGTGAGATAGACTGGAAAACGTATTTTGAAAATTTGGTGCACCTATATGTAATACCTATGGCTTGCGCTTGAGTCTTTTTAGTGTTTACCAAGTACACACATAGACAGGTGCCTTCTAAGTCCAGTTGACTACTATTCAATGGCTAAGCAAAACTAAGCTGCCTGCTTACTTTTGCTTAGCCATTGAATAGTATCTCTCAGTAGCTCATTAAATATCTCATCATCATCATCATCATTTATGAGCATTATGCATTTTTCAAGTTTTCATTAATGTCAATGGCAACTCGTCTTGACTTTTCAAGGTTGTAGCTATAAAAGACTAAGTATAAGTATTCTTGAATTTTAATCCTGATTTCACTCTGATGGATTACTCACATATCTCAACTCAAATCTTGCTTTAAAACGAACTTTATGACTTAGCAACGTTCTATAGTACTGGCCTTCAAGAATCCAGCTCGTTTACAAAATAAATCATTGTATAAACATCCTTACTTTATACACGTTTAAAGTCCATTTTACCATTTCCTCGTCAGATAACAGTAACAGATATAGAATTAGCTGAATGGAGATTCTATTTTGTTTCTTTTCTAAGAGATAAAGTTTATCTGGTTTTGCTATGTTTTGTTAAATGATGCTAATTGTCACTTTATCTGTGTGTGTGAATCATGCGCCTAATAATGTTCGTCTGCTGATTGCGGCTTCGTAATGAATAATTTCTTAATCCTAGATTACTCAGCTCTGAGCTAAGACATGAATGGGCATAATCAGCCGTTTAATTGGTGGCCTAGCCTATTCATTTAAATGTGCCGATTTTTCTGCGATTTAAGTGACATTTTTTGTTCAATATCGTTTGATGACTCACCCATGTCACTTGCTGATTAAACGGCGCAGTTCAATGAAAAGGCTAGGCTTTTAATGAAACGGCTAATTATGCTAGTTGGGTGCGACATACAAACCTCCAAACACGGTTGTAAGTGTGCTGCCTATTAGGTTAATCGGAAATCTCGAAAATGAAGATAAGAATGATGTAGATAAGAATTCACATTTTTGAACTTAAGTAAACCTACCGTACTTCTGCGAAATAAAGGTCAAACGGTTACCGTGCAGTGTTTGTACAAACACTGTTGTAGTTCAAGGCTAGGCAAATAATTTAATTTCAGATGTTTATGCCATATCATATCACTATCGTTGCTAAAACTTATACAACGTGTAACAGAATAAACGCAACAGCTTAAAAGGGGTAATTGTTCTCATAATTATCAACGTACTTTTACTATAGGACCAACAATGAAATCGTGAAAAAAACATCGACTGCCCCATATATTTCTGCGCGTGTAACTCGACAAAAGGTACTGAATAGCTGATTTTTTTCGCGATTTCGGGGTTGGTCCCATAGTATAAGTTGTATTGATGAGTATTGTACTCATTATTATGAACCGGTATTGCATTTATTCTGGAACGTTGTATTACAAATCTCATCAATACAAGTTCATTCTCTCTATGACAAGAGACTATACAATCTCTAATGTCTCCCTCACACCAAATCATATATATTTCCAGTGGATCAAGACGAGCGCCCGCAGCCGGAACTGGTGCGGCCGCTGCCGTGGGTGTTCTTTTTAATAATGATAGTGACGCTGAGGATCACTCGCGAGGGGATATCGCTGCTTAACCTCGTCATGGGGAAGCCGCCGTTAAGGTCTGCTGATGTGGTATGTACTTCTCTATAGATGTTTGAGGTTGAAAGAAGCAGACGGTCAGACAGACACACGAGTTACCCCTTGCCAAATGGAGGCTCAGTACCCTAAAAAATAGGTATCGTTGCGTATTGCGCGATCGCGCTGCACATGTTAGTTAGTAGTTTTTCGCACACTTTAAAAAATCACCCTGTATATCTTATACAGGGTGATTTTTTAAAGTGTGCGAAAAACACTGAAAGGAGTCTCGAGCCCGATGTTGATGAAAACTAAAACACAATCATAGATTTTTGAAAAATTTATCAGTTGTTATTTTTTATTTTTAAAATAAAAAAACATTTTGTTAAAAATGAGCTCTTTTGTTTCAAAATTAGGCGTCGAACCGCCTGGTTAGAAAGACTTACCAATTTTTAAAAAAATCCAATGATGCAGTTTTATTTATTTAATAAAACTTTATGCACTATTAAAAATACTACAGAGGCGGACTTAATGCCTTAGGCAATTTCTACCACCGACCTTTAGGTGGTGCAGAGACAAAATGGCAGGTGCAACACAGGAAAGACAAACAGAGAGAAAAGTAATACATAGATACAAAAACCTAAAATCAACAACGTTTTTAAGAGAAACGAAACCAACGAATTGAAACTGTGATGAATCTACCAACTTCTTGCGGATGTGCTCACGTTTTAGTTTACATCAAAATCGGGCTCGAGACTTTCCGTGTTTTTCGACATTCCTCATACTTTCGGCCATCTCGCACCCTTTAAAAAATCACCCTGTATATAGGCTTTTGCCCAGGAGTGGGAAAAACGGACAAGCCAAAATTCGCCAATTAACAAACAAAATAAAATAGTAAGCTAATAAACTAATACATAGGTATTGCTGCGAAGACTAAGGGCCAATTTAACCAATGAAACTGAACGCGATCTGCGTATAAACCACGTTTATGAGCTGTCAGTGTCATTATTTTTCTATGGAATATTTACAATGACAGCTCTTGAACGCAGTTTAGATGTACTGATCGCGTTCAGTTTCATTGGTGAAATCCGCTCTTAATCGATTAAGTGGTGTGCTTTTGATTGTCTGAACAATAGTGTAAAAGTGACGTCACTAGTCCATTTCACCTTTCTAATGTGCCATTAATGGAACTACTTGTTTGGCAGATATATTGTACTAGCTTTTACCCGCGACTTCGTACCGTTGTGTCCCGGGAATTTCCCGTTCCACCTTCCTCATGAATATCTGTGTGTAACTGTAGCGGCTATCATAATTATACTAAAATAATTTTCAAAATTGGTTCAGTAGATCAAGAGATTACCCCTGCAACCTCACAAACTAACAAAGTTTACCTCTTTATAATATTAGTATAGATAGATAAAGCCAATCTCTTAGCAGACAATGCTTTTAAGATCCCATGACACAACCAAATCAAGAATAGCTTAATTAATTAATAATCTGATCAATCTTCATTTTATAACTAACTATTTTGTTTTATTTACCAGGTCATGTACATACAAAGCAAAAGACGATACCTGCGGACTCTCAAGTACCAAGGCAACAGAATGATGCGCGCACGTACCAGCACAGCCGGCGCTCCGCGAGAGTCCTGGTCCAACGCGCTACACAACATATTCGAGTTCACAATGTGCTTCCGGCGGCAGTCGCACTACGGCAACAACAACACCACGCGCATCAGTAACAACGACGAAGTACTAGTAAGTTGTACTGCAGCACATCAGTTTTAGTCCTTAGCGTAAAATTCCGTATTCGAGTTCACTATGTGCTTCCGGCGGCAGTCGCACTACGGCAACAACAACACCACGCGCATCAGTAACAACGACGAAGTACTAGTAAGTTGTACTGCAGCACATCAGTTTTAGTCCTTAGCGTTACATTCCGTATTCGAGTTCACAATGTGCTTCCGGCGGCAGTCGCACTACGGCAACAACAACACCACGCGCATCAGTAACAACGACGAAGTACTAGTAAGTTGTACTGCAGCACATCAGTTTTAGTCCTTAGCGTTACATTCCGTATTCGAGTTCACAATGTGCTTCCGGCGGCAGTCGCACTACGGCAACAACAACACCACGCGCATCAGTAACAACGACGAAGTACTAGTAAGTTGTACTGCAGCACATCAGTTTTAGTCCTTAGCGTTACATTCCGTATTCGAGTTCACAATGTGCTTCCGGCGGCAGTCGCACTACGGCAACAACAACACCACGCGCATCAGTAACAACGACGAAGTACTAGTAAGTTGTACTGCAGCACATCAGTTTTAGTCCTTAGCGTTACATTCCGTATTCGAGTTCACAATGTGCTTCCGGCGGCAGTCGCACTACGGCAACAACAACACCACGCGCATCAGTAACAACGACGAAGTACTAGTAAGTTGTACTGCAGCACATCAGTTTTAGTCCTTAGCGTTACATTCCGTATTCGAGTTCACAATGTGCTTCCGGCGGCAGTCGCACTACGGTTACAACAACACACACCACACGCATCAGTAACAAAAGTATTAGTAAAGTCCACCCGCTTAAATAGTGGCACCCTGTGAAATCTATCTCCCAACATCAAAGGAAGCGAAAGACAAGAACAATCGATCACGTATTGTCCCGAAGCAGTGTTGATAGATCACCGTAAGACGTTCCCACAACCTATGAGCGTTTACGCCGCGCGCCGTACGGCATTTCATACAACTTTTCAAGTCCTTATTTTTCGAAATGAATGGACCGATTTTAATGAAACTTGGTATGCATACGCTTGATACACAGAACCTTTCGAAAAAGAGTTCACTAAAATCAGTTCACTAATTTCGAAAAATAAGGACTTGAAAATTTATATGAAATGCCGTAGGGCGCAAACACTCTTAAAGAAAATTACAGTTGTGTGTGCCACTTTGAAACGCTACTACCTACTTTCTTATCCAAACTCACTTCGTATCAAACCCTACTGGAAAATAAAGTAGGCTTGTTTGTAGAAAGAAGTGGCATTAAATTTGCCATTTCATTATCATGTCATGACTGCACTTTTACTGTTCTGAGCTTTAGTCACGCTTATAGAATCAGAAACAACCTTAGGGAATGTTATCTATTATCATAACTTAATTTAAATATTCTTTCCATAATTTCCAGGTCGTAAAGCGAAGTAAGCGCGAGCGTGAGCGCGCGAGCCCGGCGCCGTCCACCAGCGAGACGACCATGGAGCGGCTCATGGAGAAGATGATGGTGGACCTCGACGCTGACTCTGACGAGGACTCCAGTTTTACGGTGAGCTGTCTTAAACATTGACCGTCCGTGTTTGTTGAGGCAGCTGAAATATTATGCGCTACTGGCTTACCTGGCCTGGCTTATGACACAGTGATAGCGTAGCTCTCTATTAATTAAATAATTTTTGTTATCAGTTTAGTACTTCCAGAAATAACCAAATAAAAAATATATTCAAGTAACAATAATACCTTTTTATAATATTAAGTTCAGAGGCGTAGCCAGTTTATGTTGACTTGTTGTGGGTATAGTGATTATTTCAAGTGGGATTGGTTGGTCAAATCTGAAACTAAAAGGCAATAAAAAACAGCGAATAATAAATACTCAAAGGAGTACTGGGCGTGATTATTTTTTCAATATCTAATTACCTATGTAGTTTTAGTTTTCATCAAAATCGGTCAAGAAATTCACCTTGTATATACAGGGTTATTGGAAACTTTTAATATAGGACCAACTCTGAAATATCGAAAAATAAATCGGCTGTTTCATACAAAATGCAATATTCACACAATGAAAATGTATGAAACAGCAGATTTTTTTTTCGATTATTCAGGGACGGTCTCACAACAAAAGTTGTTAATAATCATGAGTACTTTCACCCACTGAAAGGTTGTTGGTGTTTTACAAATAACCCTGTATATTCCAATTCGTCACATCGTGCTTGTTCTGCCAACCTGGTGGCAAATCGAGCAGGCTGCATCGCCAGTGTCCGGGTGTTATTTGTGCGCGGCCCAAATAACTTTCTATTACTCCAAATTTACGTTTATGGCTATTGAAATAATAACTACTAACTGATATAATTATACAAGTATATTTATTTATTTATTTATTAAAATCTCCCTTACAACTATCATTACAGGTGTATACCTAATGCGATAGCGCGGTCTTAAAATTAACTTTTAAATACATTGCAATTTAATAAAATAAAATAAAAACTTAAATCAATCTAATCATTACTTTACCCTAGGTTCATTATACATACAAAAACAAAATATTTGAAATATAAAAGCCTACTCTAATCTACACTATAACATAAAATAAACAGCTGTATTTCTGCGAATTCACTCAAATTACATGTAAATACATCGATCTTGATGTTGATGATATTAGTAATACTAATTACTAACAAACTTGAGTGGACACAAAGAAATAACTCTTCAGTATGTTAATGATAATAGTAGCTAATTGACTGTGTGACCAACAACTCCTTGACAATTCAAAAGGACAGTGTAAATGGACCAATTAAAATTAATGCTAAGTCTAACTTTAGAATTGTAAATATACAGCAATACACCGCGGCACCCTGGAGACTATTCTCCACGGTGGCGCGGTGTTCATAATTATCATCATGTGCCTAGCTAGCCTTTTCCCAACTATATTGGGGTCGGATCCCAGTCAAACTGGATTCAGCTGAATACCAGTATTTTACGTGGAGCGGCTGCCTACCAGACCTCCACAACCCATTACAGGGTAACACGGTACTTCTTGGCAAGACTGGTATCAGATTTTCTGGCTTCTGACAATCCGTAACGACTGCCAAAGATCTACAAATGACAACCGGGACCAACGTCTTAACGTGCTATCCGAGGCACGGAGGAATCTCGATATGTTAAGATGGTTACCCATCCACAGACTGACCTCGGCAAGCGTTGCTTAACCTTGTTGGTGTTGATAATTTATGTAGTTTAAAAAATGAACCTCGCCTTTGTTACAGCTAACCAACGTGACAACTCCAAAGAGCGACCGATCAGACTTCACCACAGAATCGGACCAAGACACCATATACCACAACAATATACCGAACAAACCAGCCGAGGAAAACCACCAACAAATAGACTCCCCATTCTCCCCGAACATGTCCGAAGCACCCTGCTCCACTCCCGAAAGATCCGAAGTACTAAAGGAGCCTGAAACATCCCCTATAACAGACAAGTCAGAAGAAGTGATCATAGAACCAGAAGTCTTATCGCCTAAAGAAGAAACGCTAAAGTTCATACAACATGAGATGTCGCCGTCAAAAATCCCGAGAACTCCAAGTAACGAACAGAAAATCGGTACGAAATTAAAGATTTGGTCTATTAAAATGAAAGAGAAATTTTCTAAACAACTGCATACTTCCATTGGTACGTTGGAATATTGATCGAGTTATTTTTCTTTGTTTTTCAGCCAATGGGCGAACGGTTAAGAGTGTGCCTAGGAAAAAGAAAGGTATTCTGATGATTTTATGACAGAAGCTTGACTTATCATTTTATCACTTGATATGCGATCTCAGAATTCTATATAGTAATTTTGCTTGCCCCTTGTTTTCAATCATATTTCTCTCGCATGATTAATATTTTTCGTGAATTATCATTCACGAAAAATATTACTCCTCTTAAATATTTCTTTAAAAAAAGTACAATTTATCAGTCTGATAAAAAACGTCTTTCACATAATGCCTTATCAATTTCATTGTTATTTTTAAATGTGTTTGGAGTATGTTCAGTGATCCGTAAAAATCATTAACGTTGCATTGATTAAAAATCATCATTAAACCACATTTTTGCGATAAAACTCATTATTATGAACTCTTTTTACAAACAACGTTGTAATAACGGCTGCATTTGACCGCTTGCTTTATAACTTCACACAGACATCGTGTTTTTTTTACAGATAAACGTAACAATCGTTTTCCAGAACTCATTATAAAACTAAGTTTACTTATTCTAACTTGATTTTTATTCGTTTTTTTTACTCCGTCTAACAGCTAAATAATCCTGTAGGGATTATTCGAGGGATATTTCCCGAAATACGTACCACTTTCGGGATCAATTTGAAGACTATTTTTTATTTAACTCGAAACTGTTCTTCTGAATTTTAGCACTTGGAAGTGTGAAGAAAAACACGTAATATGTCATGTCGTTATTAATTTTTTTAATTTTTTGCGTTTAATTACGAAGAAAAATATTAAAATATTAATTAATTAATGCCCGTGCCTTTTCCAAATGAGAAGAAGCTTTCGCCCTGCAGTGGGACAGATATGGGATGGTATTATTCATTTACTAGATTTGATTGTATCGCGTTCAGACGGACAGATGCGGCGAGGTACTTTGATGTAGTGACTGGCTACCCGCGACTGCGTACGCGCATATCCCGTTTTTTCCTGTTCCCGTATAGCTAACAGCCTTCCTCATGAATGTGGCTATCATATACAAAAATAATTTTGTAAATCCGACTCGCAGTTCCAGAGAGCGTGTTCAAACAAAAAATCTCTTCATCTTTATTATATTAGTATAGATATAGATTTAGGTTCGATTACAAATAGGAAAAAGTGTCTAATATTTAAATTACTTCCTCTCTAATCTCTATAAAGTATAGGTACTTTATAATTATTATTTTATACATACAAAATTAAATTCATGAGGTTGATTTAAGCAGCAGCATATTGTGAATCTTATCACCATTGCTTAAACATACGTACAACAAACATGTTGCTCTCTGTTATATAGTCTCGATGCGGTAGTCGAATGCGAACAATGTACAGTTAAAAAATCCATTAGTTCTCGCTTTTATGACCCACTGACCTTGAGTGTGCATTTGTCTAGTGCAGGTTAAAATGTAGCCATTCATATCTGAAGTAATCTGTTATTGATCTTATTAACTTAAGAGACAAATCATGAATGATATATAAACAGAGGTATTCATTTTAATCAGTCATCTTATGAAGTCTGGTGAATTGTAACAGATTAAATGCAAAACAACTTTTACTATGTAACCAACCCTCAAATGGCGAAAAATAAAATCAGCTGTTCAGTACATTTTGTCGAGTTATGAAAACATATTAAATGTACCCCGGTTGATTTTTTTATCAGTTCGTAGTGATTACGTTTATTCAACTCAGCATGTTCATGTTGCATCTTAGCATATTACTCACACGTAAATCTATTCATACGTTTGATTATTTACTCAGGATCGCCGATAACCGAGAAAGACAGGCGAAACTCAGATGGCAGAAACATGTCGGGAAATAACACCATGTAAGAAGGATAAAAAAGGTAAATATTAACTTTCCTCATTCATTATTGTTCCTTTTTACAAGCTTTTATATAACTTGCACTGTTCGTATGTTTGTAAGTTGTCCGTCAAAATTTGCAAACCATTTTTCGACCATTTGTTGGTATCCGATTGAGTTACAGTAAAAAATAGTTATTTTCAAACACCCCTGAGAATAAAACGACACAGTGGAGTTTCTAAGAAGTAGTTAGCGCGTAGTTTTTAAAACGCAATCGCGTCGAATGACCATTGTTGACAAAGAAATGCATAATTTTATCAGTATTAGATTGATTAACAATTAAAGTTGTAAGTAATACTTAATGGTTTGTTTAAAATCATAGTTTAAATAAACTTACACTCATTCAACGCTTACTAATACACCAACTCGCTTACTTTATGTATGACCCATCATTAGATTTTTTTATAAACCATAATGCATCGTAGTGCTTGGCACAATAGCCGCTTTTGTTCAATTAAAACTTCACATGAGTGATAAGTATTGAAAACTTGCATTCCCTGACTCAAGACATTGTCCCCTTAGAATTGACTAAATTATAAATTTTACAAGTTTGCGACCATGTACCGGTGTGCGCATCCCACGCGTGTGTGGGCCGCTGACCTGCTGAGGGTCGCGCGGAGCCGCTGGTGCGACGCGCACAGGACTGGTAGGTGTGGCGACACGCGCGGGGAGGCCTATGTCCAGCAGTGGACGTCTGCAGGCTGATATGAAGATGATGATGATGAAACTTTACAAAATGTATTATTATAGTATAATCCTGTCCGGCCCCGGCGACACACCGGTGTGTCGCGAATTAATCGCGAATTTAATGTTTATTTACCTATTACATAAGATTTATTTTATTTTAGGGAATTTTCACATGTTGGGCCTGAGCGGATAATAAGTATATTTATTTCTATTTTCAGTAAGTCTCGCACAGTCAATCATAGGACGCTGCCATGCAGTTTGTTATTAGTTTAAGTTTATTCATGTGTATTGTCTTATGTCTGTTTGTCCATTATGTATCATAAATATTATATGGGCGCATTGTTTTATTCAATTATAGGTACACTTAATGTCTCACGACCTGTTTCGCGGATAAAATGGTCCAGTAAACATATTAGCAGATAATTTTGTTCATACAGTGTTCCAATTATTATATAAACTGTTAACCAAATAAACTGGTACATTGTATAGTTTTTATCAGAAAATGTGGAATAGGCCCTAAATGAGCTGTTTTGTTTGCAGCGTGTTCAATGCGAAAATACTTTCATTTGTACGTACCTATTGTGTACACCACGTACTGTAAGCATCTATTGTAAGTTATCTACATACACATATTTATTACAATACAGGCAAGTAAGTCAAATACTACATACATTGCATACCTACTGATTTTTTACCAAATTATTTTTCTTACATCAATATAAATGTCCGCACCAATTATATTTTCCACAAAAACGACATTTCAAGGTACAATCTTTTTTTCTAAAAAACAGTAGCTGTGCAATTTACTTTTAACGACCGCCATCTGCCTGTGTTGTGACACATTTCACCATAAAGGCCTGTATACACTTCAATTAGTGCATAACATCAGAAAATTAACCTAAGACGTGCATAAAATATTAGAAGATATTATCACCAACGCGACGCAGCGAAAAGTCAACAATGCGCGTCAAACTTTCACGTTTTCCATTATTATCAAAGTGTAAATAGATCTTTAGACGAATGGTAGCCGTTGAGAGCTGTAGATAAGTGCAATTTGTGTGAAATAAACACGTGTTTTTAGATAAGCTAACTATTGAACCTCGAAAATAGTTGCATTTTATTACTGTGACAATGTTTTACTCCCAGAATACATATTTTTTTATTTCATTGTATCATTATAAACCTATGTATTTTTCAAACTACACATTAGAATCGTATCACAACCTATTTCATTTAAAGTACTTATTATGTAAACATAGCAGTCAATTTTCTAAACTCATTAACTGCATTCAATAAATCAATAACTATTTCTATTCTTTCTTTATTTGGCATATGAAAGAATAAAAACTTAAATATCCTTGGGAGTAAAGTATCTTAAAACCGCTTGTAAATAAGCAGATTGCAATTCAGTTGTTGCAATTCACGAGCGCGCATCAATCACTGTAATTTCAACTATATATCGCAGAGATATAAGTCACAATTCGCATGCTCGGGATTTGCAACGACTTTATCTACACTTGGTGTACAATGTGTGTACTTTGAGTTCCTCACGTAATCGCTTTTTTGTTATATACCATTTAAATATAAGTTCTAATAGTGTAAGGTTAACATATAGAGGCAAAATTTATTAGGTACTAAAGAAACAGGTTTATTTTTAATATAAGCCAGAGGTCGCAAATGTCAGTTGTAAAATGTCAATGTTAAAGAAGTTTTAACATATCGTTTTCCGTATAGTAATCGGAAAACTAAAAATTCATATCTAATCAATCAATCAAAAAATGTACGACTTTTGTACATAATTATCCTTATTTTTCATTATAATAAGGCACACTAATGCTCGGCTAGAATACTCATATTAGTTTACATTCTAAATATCATCTTATTTAATAGGCACACTAAAGTGTGCCTTAAAAACAAGTGCAATTATTACATTAGAATACTCTGTAGAAATTATTTCAATAAAATTATTTTATATTTCCAAAGATTTGGCTGTGCACAGATCAAATAATATAAAAGACTGATGAAATTGTAACAACTATTATTATTATAAATGTTTTCGTTTCCTAAATTATATAATCTTATATTTTTTTATAAAGTTTGATACATTTTAAATTATGAAATTATTGTTACAAATATATCTTTAACAATATTGTCGTTGGTTTTATTAAATAACCTCTATTTTAACTTTCACTTGCAGATTTCATTACAATCAGAATGAGGTCTCGTAATCTGATACGACATTATTTTGCATCATTCGTCTAACGATCTGTTTTTGCAGCATACTTGGCCTTACAAGTTTCAAGGTGTCATGTTTCGTACTGGGCTGAGTTATTAATTACAAAAAAATGTAACGTTAAATTATTTTCAGATATCTCTGAGCAGCCTCAGTACAAGAAAGCTTGAAGATAAAAATGATCAGCTTTAAAAATACAAAAAGCAACTGTTTCCGCCCGGGATCGAACCGGGGGCCTTGTGCGTGTGAAGCACACGTGATAACCGCTACACTACGGAAACTTGATTTTATAAAATAAAATAGCTGTTCTATCACTGAATTGAAACCAATATAACAAAAATGTTGAATTTTTTGGCAGAGTTGTTTATAACCAAGCAAAATGTCGCTCAACGCTAACCCCGGAGGCAAAACGAGATATTTGTTGCGTCTGACCAAAATAATAAAAAGGCATTCTTATACACATAATAGTGAGAGCAAGCTAGCCGCATCTCAGTCTCGCGGCAACATCGGCCGCGGTTAGTCGCGGACGCGCGTCACCGTGTCACGCTATTGTCGGTGTTTAGTTGTGCAAATAATTTATAATAACCCGTGAAATAAACTAAAATCTAACACCATGGATCCCGAGGCCTTCTTGGACCTGGCCAACCAGGTCATTAAACTAAAAATGTATCCATATTTCGACATAGCACATTCTCTTTTATGCGCTCTTGCAGTCAGAGAGGATTTAGGATCCGGTAAGTGGTATTTGATTTATTTTTAAATGATACCCGCCAAAATAATGAGGTTTATAGTCGCGCTTCCGCATCCTGTAATCAATTTATGTTCGAAAACTAATTTGTACGGAATGTTCTAAAATAAAAGACACCTAAACGCGTTTATAAATAGATCGTTCCCGCAGCATCCAGAACGAATAGCTCCAATCAGCTAATGTTAACTGAACACAATATATTTGCATAAACACATTGAAGCATGAAAGAAAATAACAATAACCCTATGTAAAATTACAGCGTTTTTAAATAAGTACCTAGGTTAAAATGTTATAAATAAAAAAAAACCAAAGTATCAAAATTTATTTTTTATCAAATGCATGATCGCTTGATCTTATCACTGACGTGGACACTTGTAACTTGTCGATAAAAATACACTATTGATAATATTATTATGAGGTTAGGTTTTAGATATTATCGAACTAGCTTCTGTCTGTCATGTCTGAAGCTTGAAGGCGAGCGTCCTACGTCTTGTTACACCTGGCAAATAGATGGCGCTAAAATAAAAAATATTAAGCCTCCAAAAAAAAAA
The DNA here is from genome assembly GCA_947386135.1 of Melanchra persicariae. NCBI lineage: Eukaryota > Metazoa > Arthropoda > Insecta > Lepidoptera > Noctuidae > Melanchra > Melanchra persicariae. The sequence continues at coordinate 7,697,495 of OX376660.1, forward strand.
ATCAAGAGAAAACAAACTAGCTCTATCTATAAAACGCTTTCGAGATCTAAAAGTGATTTCTCACGGGCTCGTCCGGGATTTGAACCCGGGACCTCTCGCACCCGAAGCGAGAATCATACCCCTAGACCAACGAGCCACACTACTCTTCGCCGAAATTACGAATTAGTTTTCACGAATGGCTACGTCATCAATCATGTTTTACATCATGCTTGTAAAGGGGAAAAATTAAACCAAAATATTATAGTAACTTTGCTGCATTGCAGCGTTGCTTCATTGATTAATGACTAACACACTGATTATTGTGCCCTTCGTCGCCGCATAGCGTTAGTGCCTGAATAAAATCCAACTTGAGGACTACAAATATCAAAATAAAAGCTCTGTCAACACTACCTAAAAAATTTAAAATCGAGTCTCGTTGGACGAGTCGTTTTGTCTCAAATTCCAAACAATTCTAATATCTATGAAAACAGTACCTAAATTTTATCAAAGGTTCTTCAATGTATTGGATAAGAAATTTTGTTTACTTCTGCTTTTCCTGCTAAACATACCTACCGGCTACCGTATCAACTCGGGAAGGTTGAGACGCAAGTTTGGCTAGGGGTTCGACTGCCTATAATATAAATTGTATTTCGGAAAAATAGTCGCCATCATGTAGCGTTATCTCTATGCAATAAAATCATGATTTGTAATATGAATCCTTCAGTAAAAATAAAACGCGGTACCGCGAGCGACCGGGCATAATGGCTTCGATGCCTCTACAAAATATAAGAGCAATTGTTCAAACCGCACAATAAAATTGGTTAACCGTTAAAGACCACGTGTAGAGCCAACCTGCGGTATTTTAATATAAAATGCCGAGAGACAGGTTCCTGGCCTGAAGCCAACGAAACACGGTCGTCTCTTGAAATCATGACAGACGCGAGACTAGAAGCAAATTCAATACATTATCATTTTTCTTCATGATTTATTCTTCCTAAATTAGCACAGGACGGTTTTTAGTGTAGTTACTTAATTTGAAATGACGTAAGCTTATAATATGACTGATTTTGCGCTATATAAAAAGCTCCCGATATAAACGGTAATCTGGGCCGGGAAACACGCATATCCGCCCGATGTCAAAAAACAAGAGAATTTATTTAAAATCCTCAATTTTTATAAGTACACTAGCGACTCTCCCGGGCTTCGCACAGGTGTGTAAATTATGCACAAACCTTCGTCGTTTACTCTTTTTATTAGTGTTAACCGTATGAAAATCTTTTCCATAGTGTAGAAGAAGTAAATGGAGAAACAGACGGAGGCAGATAGCGACTTTGTTTTATAAGTACTTACCTACTTTTTAGAGATAGATTGGAATGTGCCAGTTGGTGCTTACAAACACGCAAGAAAATACGAACAGGCCCCTTGTCATCGTTATGTGCGGATTAGCTGTTCCTGCAGCCGTTATGTTTTTTTTTTTCTAGATAGAAAACATAAAATTGTTCACCCTTTTCCTTGAAACTCTTTGTTGAAAAAGTTCCTAATTAAACTTTTGAACCTAGGTACCTTGCGTTTGCATGCCAAGTTTCATTAAAATCGGTTCGTCATTTCCAGGAATACGAATTGGAAAATTTATATAAATGAAACACCGTAAGGAGCGTTAGATAACAAACGGTTCCCACATCTCGGTTCCATATTTCACCCGACGCTAACCAAGTCCGTCAGTTGAAAGGTAGCTATTTATTCCCATTTGTTTGGTGCAAACAGAAAAGCAATCTGTAAACTGTTTACTCTGGGTAACACAAATAGCCTGTCACTTTACTATTACGATTACGAGCAAGCGGATTACTGCATATACCATAACTTTATGGCGGCTACATAGAGCTTCTAATACAGTTGCAAGACGTAGGTAAGGCAGTAGGTACGGTACCTGTAGAGCCAATGCCAAACCAATGTTTATGCCCAAGTCATTTGGTTATTGGTTAAATATAGGTAACGGCGGCCATTTTGCTTTAAGATCATGGCAGTACCTACTCGTAAAATCATAACTGCCTAAACATTACAATTTTTAGATTGAAAAGGTAAAAGTTCTCTGCTTGCTGCAATGTAGGAAAGGTCGAACCTAATTTACCTGTCGTACGTCTGGGAAACCCGAACGGATGGCAGTCCTAATCTTACCTAACGTAAGTAATGAGGTAAGAGATCCATGAACCTGTAGGGTACGTATTAATACGACCTACATTACCAAAACCTAGTTCCCTAGTTTCTCTGCGCCCTGCATGTAACGTGTATCGGTCGCAGAGGGACTGAGGTCAAACGGTAGTCGCTCACGTTAATCTGGGTCACTGAATCGAACTTCAACAGGTAGTTGTGACGTAGGTTATTATCACGGACGAAGGAACGTACCCTTCCTAATATGTAGCTTGCATTCATTGATGGGGAGAGTTCGTCGTTTGGGCGTAAAATAATTTATTTGATCCGATGTTGTCTTACTATCAATAGCATAGTGCGTCAACCCGCCACTTGCGATAGCACGATATAGTTAATAACTCTACACCATTACCAATTTCCAGGAGCACAAGCGTTCTCCCGGAAGCATCCCCTGTCATGCTGGCTGTCCACTATGCTGGTGATCTTCGCCGGCGGCATGGTAGTCAACGGGCTGCTCGGGGAACCCATGCTAGCACCCCTCAAGAACACGCCGCAACTCATTATTGGAACTGTCACATGGTATGCTTTCTTTTTTATTCCTGACCAGCTTTTGCCTAATTACATTTTTTTCTACTCCTGTTGTTATTTTCTGATTAATTTCGTTGCGGGATCCAAGACAGTATCGTTTCTTTGTTTTTCTGGTGGTCGCCATTGTTGATTCTGGCTTTCAGGAGTTGTAGTGGTTTGGAAATGTGTGGCGGGCTAGCTTTTGCCCGCGACTTTGCACGCGCATATCCCGATTTTTCCCGTTCCGGTAGAAATTTCGGAAAATTCTCTTAGTGCTCCCCTACACTCTCCAAGGAACCTTACATGCCAAATTTCAGCTTTCTACGAGCAGTAGTTTCGGCTGTGCGTTGTCTGTCAGTCACTCAATCACTCAGTAACGGAAGAGTTTTATATTTATTGATGTTTGATGATAAGCCTCTCTTGATCTGGATCTCATCTGCCAGTAAGAATGGAGAGATGGATGAAGTGACTTCATCCATCACTCCATCGGCTTCACGTATCGCAGCATTGCCCGTTCGCTCCATCGCATCGTAGACTTGAATCATTGAATGAGGTCTACGATTGAGCCAGCAAGCTCGGAAGATGCCTGTTCAGTTTTCACACTTGCTTTGAAGGCTGACAAATAGGCGGCCAGAGAGTCGAGTTTACGTTTGATCTATCTCTCTGTGTTGGTGAACAGCAACAGTAGATAGGTTAGGTATCTCTACTATACTAATATTAAACCTAAATGTGAAAGTTTGGATGGATGTTTGTAACTCAATCACGCCAAAACTGCAGAACGGATTTTGATGAAACTTGGCAATGTTGTAGCTTATGTACCAGAATAACACATAAGCCATAGAAATACTATCTATCTATCTATCGAGTATGGTTTCCGCACTTAGTCCTGCTGTGGACCATTGTGCGTGTATACATACATATACACGTATATGTATACGTACATAGAAATACTATCTTTTGCACGTGGTTTTGTCTGTTGCTTTTGTCTGTGACATAACATAGGTTGTACCGCGACAACGTATTACCACGGGAGCTCCTGTTCCTGTTCCCTCCTCGTTTGGTTCTGCACGGGAACGGGAACATCCTAGGGGAATGGGAAAAAACGGGATATGCGCGAATACGCGGGCATAAGCTAGTAATTTTGTAAAAACGAAAGAATTCATGTGTAAAAATGTATTATTTAAATCTAACCGGACACACTATATGAAAGGAAGTTCATATTTAATACAACTTGTAATAAATAGCTTCCTATCTATTCATAGCGCTGATGCAGTGGAATCCTCCCGCTTTGCATTTTTAACGGTCAAGGAAAATTAGAACTGGTTTGAAAACATACAATATAAAATTCATACTTACCTACGTGGATATCCGTACCTAGATAGAAGAATACGTAAGAACTGGTAGAATAATTAATTTAACCTGTTCTGCAGTCAGTATTGTGCTTGCGTGACACAGGTCGATTCTCGATGTCATAAATTGGTATCATTTCATTACGCTATTCATCAATTCATTGCCATAAGTGGGAGCCATTATTAAAGGTGCTCACCATTTACGGAAGGTATTTCTTGATGAAGCTGCTTATCATTTTAGTAGGTACTGGCATTTAAGTCATTCATTTGCGATACCATTGTACGTAGCTAGGCCGATCTTTATCTTTTGCGACGATCGTCTATTATCTTTATCACACGAGGTACGTCGCCTGACAATGTGCACTTAGCAACCGAACATGCATAGGGAACTTCCCTATGCATGTTCGGTTGCTAAGTGCACATAATATGGCTAAAATTCTAAATTATGCATGTAGGACCAGATATGATACGAATTATGGATTAAGAAGGATTTAGATATCGACTTTATAGTGCTTTGTGGCGAGGCAGCTGCTATGAAGGACTCTGGACTGGTTGTCAACTCAAAAATTGACAGACAGTCGAACTTGTAGGATAAGATATGGGTATGCGACAGGATACAGATAAGAGTATGTTTTTCTTTGTGGACGTAGCAAGCAAATTTTGCGAGGTTACACTTGCGGTTAAACAGGCCTAGAAGAGCTGATTTCCCACTCGAACTAGAAATGACAGTACCGAGAAAGCCTTGCGGCCCTGATATTTGAATGAGTCACTCACTTACTTTTTTGAATAGATACTTATGTACCTACGAATCTATCTAGTTTCTGTAAAGTTAAATTGTTTATAGTAAAGTTCTCTATCCCAATCATCGATCTAGCTCCCTTGATTCAAAGATTACTTTTTATAAGCTTTTTATGCTGCTCCGATTGACGTCATTCTGTCAACGCCGGCTGTCGCTGAGAACAAGCACTGCGGCTCTGTCTCACACACGAGTCCCAGAAGTTAGTTTAGCTTAGCTCGCATAGTTGAGCTAGTTTATCATACATGTGCGTTCAACTTTCCTTATTTTGTTTATTTTTATGCTTGGCGCAAATAAACTCTTTTTCTTTCTTCTTTTTTTCTATTCTAACTCTTTAAAAAATGCAATAAAGCAGACCACTGCAGTTCCCTGTGCCCTGGACCAAATGCTATCTGATTCTATAATATAAATTTAATAACTTTTCTGCATCCTGTTTCCAGGTACCTAGTATTCTACACACCATTCGACGTGGGGTATAAAGTGGCAAAGTTTCTACCAGTCAAAGTGGTAGCGTCAGCCATGAAAGAGATCTACCGCGCAAAGAAAGTGTACGACGGCGTCAGTCATGCTGCAAAATTATACCCTAACGCTTACGTCATAATGATTATAGTCGGTAAGTGAGATTATCTGTGCTAATCTGGTAGTCTGATAATATTTGGTTAGTTTGCTGAATAAATGTTTGTTTGCTTCGATTAGGTGAAATGATAAAAAAATGTTTTTTCCCGTTTATGGATTGTAATTGTTGTACCTATCAAGGTACTTACATAAGCGGAGATATGGGGTGATACTTATCATAATATCATTGTGTTACTACCTCCAGTTATTTTTTTTGCTATCCCAGGGAAAACCTTTAAAAGGCGCCAGGACTTTTGGGGAAAATCAAAAAAACTCAGACTGTGTGATTTTTACTTCACTAAAACTACCCCGGTGATCACCATCAGCACGTAGAAGGAGCCCTGCGATCTCTTAAAATACCACCCCTGAACCACCTCTGTGCAGCGTCTGTTAGGACACATGCCTTGGGAACCAAAAGGACCTTTCTACCTATGATGCTAAGGCCACGACATGAAAGAGACCTTTGCATAACAGATCCCAAAATATGTTTTCTAGAAATACCCTTCAAACAATTTTTCACCATATAAGTAGTTTCATCATAACATCATTTCATTAATTTCGTCTTTAGACAAAATGGACCACATCAGCAAACATTTTTAAATTTTTACTGAATTGTGACAAATCGAGAAACGAAACCTTACTGTGCTATACATTTAACCAAACCTTGGTCTACTTCCAGGTACCCTGAAGGGCAACGGAGCAGGCTTCACCAAGTTGGTGGAGCGACTGATCCGTGGAGCCTGGACACCAACTGCTATGGAAACCATGCAGCCTAGCTTGTAAGTACAGACTTTTTTTAAGTCGCTCTGTTTTGGTTTGGAATCTTGCTTAGGCTATCTCGAGCTTTCGAAGAGTCTCTGACCTGATGCTTAGATGCTGCTTATTGATCTTCACTCTTAGTATAGACACTAGGTCAGAAAAGAAAGAAAGATTATAGTTTCTTTTATCTTTTCTGACCTAGTATTAAAATGTTTTATGGGAAAACACATACTACACCTCATGGGTTGTACCTAAACCTCGAATCAACTAATACTTCTAAAAGGTTCCAAAAACGTGGCAATCTTTAGAACTTATTTTCTTTTTAATGGCCTACTAAGAAAATTTACTGCATGCAGGTCCTTGCCGAACCACCAAAGGTAACCCTTATAGAATCCTTACTAACCCTAGACAATAAGCTCGCTTTTTAATCCGGGACAAGCACGCGACACGTAGTAGTTCAAGGGCTAGGTAAAAGTTCTTTATTTGATTTGTTTTGTTTTTATTTCAGCTACACGAAGGCATCTCTGGTTGCGTCCATCATCTTCGTGTTGGACAAGAAGACTGACCTCATTTCCGCGCCGCACGCTCTTGTGTACTTCGGCATAGTAATATTCTTCGTTTACTTTAAGGTGAGTTTCTGCTAGTAATTTAGGGCCTGATTCTGATTTGAGTAGGTATTTGGAGTTAAACTGGACAGGTGCCAAGTTACAGAAGAATTCATATTCAAATTGTAATTCAGAAATCCGGGGGATATTAGTCGATTAATTAATAAGACTCACTAAAGCTGCCAGATGTTTACAACAAACTGTGTGTAATGTAGCTTCAAAACAATCGTGCAGAGAACCAATGAAGTTCAGTGTACATCTACACTGAATCCTCTCACTCACAGAGAGGTCAGGGTCCCAGCCGTGGAAGCTTTAAATGCCAAATATTTTATGTTCAGCTCAGTTTAATTGAGCCTTATTATGAACAAGTCACATTATGCTCAGCCGGACTGGATATACTTAAAGAGTCTCCTTCTTCTCAGCTATCATCAATTCTCCTGGGTATCCACGATCCCTTCGTGCCCTTCGAGAATCTGTTCTGTGCGCTGTTCCTCGGCGGCATCTGGGACTCTTTGGCCAAGCTGCTGGGCAAGGGACAGCCCAAGGAGGAGACCAAGGATACTAAGAAAACTAATTAGCCAAAATCAAAGGTATGTCAGGATTTCATCTAGTTTATCGATCTGGGTGTGAGTATTGAAAGAGACTCCAAGAGTAGTTTGTTCTTGAGTACTTACGCCCGGCCAGTTTAGGTTATGGGCCCAGAACTCGCTGACTGATTATGTTACTCTCAACTAAAGCAAGCATACAGTTATATTATTGTAAAATAACAGGTTATTTTACAATAATATAACTGTATGCTTGCTCATACTCAGGAGTTGTTCATATAAGAGTTCACTTTTTGTTCTCTTGAGACAAGAAGATATCCATTGATACAAATAGAAATCTTTAATTTTCGTTTTGCGTTGATAATTTTAGAATGTAAATGTACATTCTATGTCGAGCCAATTGCCAAAATTAAACAAAGGTATTGCTTTCTTAATTCTGGTAAAAAAAAAAACAATTAATTTACGGTTATAAATCAGAAAGGTTTTGACGTAGACTCAAATTCTAACCAACTTTTTATTTTTTTTCAGGTCGCATTTTAATCAGCAATATTTGCGCTACGTAATAAACTGACACCGACAATATAAAATGCGACGGCTTTATTGTTAGGCAATAAAAAGGAAAAAATGAAAAAAAAATAGTAAAACCCTTAAATCCTAAAAAAATGGCACAACGACCAAAGTTTGATTTCATTAGTTTTAAGATCCACTAGTCTTAAAAGTTTATAATTATTTTGTTAATGACGAAGCATGAGTTTGAGTTACTTAGAGGGTATTGTAGTTGATATATTTTATTTAGTTATTCAGTTCCTACAAGCAACTCTTAGCCAAAAATTGTGATACTTTTAGTATTTATCCACAGTATCAACTATGCTATAAGAACTTGCCATAATAATTTAAATTACCTACCAATATTATAATGTAAGCATAATAATTTCTAATCGGTGCTTGGTACCATACAGTATACCAGTGTTCCCTGAGTGAAAAAAAAAAATAAAACCATCGAGCATTGTAATTTTATTTTTATATTAAGTTCACGAAACGAAAATCGACTAAGCCGACTTCCTTTACATAAAAAACAACCGGGAAATGGCTACCCTTTCCCGCGCAATATTAAATAAGTTTTAGCTTTATGAATATTCTGACCGATTCGCATGGGTGCACGCGATGAGGAGCATTTTATTCGTGTAAAAACAATATACATTATTTCAAAATACAATATTAGAATAATCTGAATTGTGATTATTGTAAGAAAGGTCTGACCGAATTGCTGGGTGCATTGCAATAAGGCTCACATCTTTCAATGCGTTAAAAGTTTCATGACATGTATGCTATTTATTCAATGTTATCTGGGTATGCTAAAGGAAGCAATAAATTGTTTTTATTATATTTTGTAGTTTTTTTTTAACCTGCTTTCGTTCCTATTCAGCAGTTTAAGGCCTAGAATGGGTTGGCTAACGAGTGAGAGGAAAAGAATTCGAATTACACCGCTTCCATTAAGGTATGGATGTATTCTCACATTTTAGAAGCTACGTGTCTGATTTTAATCTGAGAAGACTTGATAAGAAGATGCATTTTATTCTACAATACTTAGGTACTTCCCAAGCACTACAAGTTACAACTGCCGATAAGGATGAAAAAATTATTCGACTTATTTACATATTTAGTTTGTCTTAAAAAATGTCAAAAAAAATACCGTTCCCCCCCGTTTCCTCCGAAGTTTGCAAAGAGAAAAATCTGAAATTATTCTATGTGATAGAAGTTTATGTAAAGATTACAGGAAAATTAAAATTATGTCTCTGAATAGCACACTTTTTCAGAATCATCATGATGGTACGGAACCCTCGGTCCGCTGGCCTTATTCACGTCCAGACTACAAGGGCCTTACAAACCTTTTTCAGGTGAATTGAGTTCACCGGCACCGAGCCACAATGAGGTATGTAAGATGGCATATTAGAGGCCGTGTCAAGTCGTGAATTTGCAAAGACTGAGGTAAATAAATTTGCTTTCTCTTGCGCGGTATGAGCCAGCGTTCCATCAGGCTTCAGCAAAGGTGTGGCAGCGAAGGACGGCAGAAGTTTGTCTCTCTTCATCCATTCTGCACATAGAGTATGTGGATAGTCTTTGATTCTGTCCTGTTAGGCTGTTAACCATCACGCTAGAATTCACAAAAACCACAAAGTACCTATAATATATAACTTACCAATGAATGACAGCTATAGTCTGGGTAAGTAAGTAGTCTGGTTACTCGAAGAGTGAAGTTTAGCGCTCCATGGGCTGCTGCTGGCTAACTTCTAACTTCGGTGGTGCATTTCACCGAAAATCCCAAATCCCACAATCTGTGACAGTATCACTTCCACGTCTACCAAACAAGTCCCACGTCATTGACCACAAACCTGACTCCGACACAAATAAACTGACTCACTAACGCTTTGAAGGACGATAAAAAGAAAGATCCTATTGTGATAATACATATTAGGTCCTCATTGGGAATTTAAAAGATGATTATCTTGATAAGCGTTAGAAATACATGTTTCAGGTAAAATAAACGTTATCCGATAAGTTAATTGGATGAAACAAAATTATTGTTATACTGATAGAATCAGAAGGTAGGCACAAAGAACCTATAACACAGTTGTGTAGGTAGGTACCTTTCAGAAGTACATAAGGAGCATCTGGTGCGTAACCCTAAAACTACAACATCATTAATGGCATGGTCATTAATGATGTTGTAGTTCTAGGGGTTACGTACCCAAACGGTAAAAACGGGACCCTATTACTAAGACTCCGTTGTCCGTCTGTCTGTCTGTCACCAGGCTGTATCTCATGAACCGTGATAGCTAGACAGTTGAATTTTTCACAGATGATGTATTTCTGTTGCCGCTATAACAACAAATACTATAAACAGAATAAAATAAATATTTAAGTGGGGCTCTCATACAACAAACGTGATTTTTTTGCCGTTTTTATAGATAATGGTACGGAACCCTTCGTGCGCGAGTCCGACTCGCACTAGGCCGGTTTTTTTATTGAGACAAACTGGAGGTAACGTACCTACGTACGTATGCAAACAAGTACTTATATTTATGTAGGCTGGGCTAAGCAATATCAGCCGCTTGGGTCAATCGTCGTCGGGGTAAAGCAACGCTTGCGAAGTTCGATCTATGGATGAGGGAACATCTTTAACATTCCAACCCTCCTCCGTTTCTCTGAAAGCACGTCGCACAACAACTGACAGCCGGATGTAACGGGCCGTCAATAAAATTGTTGTTCTTCTAGTCAGACGCCATGCAGACCTGCATAGGGCTATCGCGTTACCCAGTTACTGGGTTCTGGAGGCAGTAGCTCCATGTAGAATAGTGGTACTCATGCAACTGCATTCGGTTAGATTGGAAGCCAACTCCAACATAGTTAGGAAAAGGCTATATGCAGATGAAATGATGATATTGGTTCCAACGAAAATAAACCGTAGATCATAGGATTAACGTTTAAACTAATTAAAGTTTACTGGAACCAATTTGGGGCACCCGTAGCAGCGGCTAGCGTAGTTTACAGTTGCTGCACCTGAAAGATTCAAGGCACAGCTTTTTTAAACATAATGTTATCAGAAAAAAGCATTAAAAGGTACGTTTACTAAGCCGTTGTTTGTCTCCATTCCGAATATTTTTTATCAAGAAACGCATATAATTTTGTTTTGAATTCGAAAACTATAAGTAACGTGGACATCGCCGAACCAAAAAGAATTTCGTCAATTTTCCTTACCAAGTTATAAGCAAGGGAAAACGGGCTCGTCCGGGATTTGAACCCGGGACCTCTCGCACCCGAAGCGAGAATCATACCTCTAGACCAACGAGCCACACTGACATGTAGAAACAACCCCTATTAAGCCACCCCTATTATTATTTTAAATCACTACCTCTGCCCTCATAGGGATGAGCTTATTGACATCGTCGTAAAATGTGTATCATCTGCCTAGCCTTTTCCCAAGTTCTACATATATTGGGGTCGGCTTCCAGTCAAACCGAAATCAGATGGATACCAGTATTTTACGGGGAGCGGCTGCCTACCAGACCTCCACAACCCATTAACTGGGTAACACGGTACTTCTGGGCAAGACTGGAGTCAGATTTTCTGGCTTCTGACAATCCGTAACGACTGCCACAGACCGACCCCAACAAGCGTTGCTTAAACATTGAAAATCGACCCGCGCGGCTGATAATATTTACTCACGAGCTCCTCATAAAATGTGTATGTCGTAATAAAAACCGGCCAAGTGCGAGTCGGACTCGCGCACGGACGGTTGCGTACCATTATCTATAAAAAACGGCAAAAAATCACGTTTGTTGTATGAAGCCCCACTTAATTATATTTATTTTATTCTGTTTTTAGTATTTGTTGTTATACGGCAACAGAAATACATCATCTGTGTAAATTTTAACTGTCTAGCTATCACGGTTCATGAGATACAGCCTGGTGACAGACGGACGGACAGCGGATTCTTAGTAATAGGGTCCCGTTTTACCCTTGAGTACGGGACCCTAAAAATGTGAGGGTAATAGGGTAGAAGAGGGTTGATTAGGGTGTCCCAACAAACTTACTTCTTGCCGAAGTTATAATTTGGACATAGCTAAGAGATAATTAATTTTAGGTAAGTAGGTAAGCTCTTCTACTAAAAGGATCACTTTTTGAGTAGGTTCACAAAATACAACCGTGTAGCTTTTGGCCAAACCTAAGATCGTCTTATTTATCTTTAGAGGTACAATAATTAGAGTTAAACTATCCTATTACCATGATGGCATTACTTATGGCATTGCATAGTCCGCATTATGGCAGCATGACCAGAAAATCAGACATTTTCACTTTATGAGAAAAACCACGCGCCATTTTCCTGACAGTTGTTTAGCCGGAATTGCGGTACCTAGCTATTAAGGTTATCTGTAAGCTATAGATTACTACATTTTACTTTTATTTCAAAATCACAGAAAGATAATGAACAGGTAAATAAAATCAAGATTACTTTATCGCTACCTTTTTAAAACAGGATGGTCTGATTAGGCACCATGTACCTATTCCAAGTGAATTGTTTTTTTTTTAACCGCTGCGGCCCCGACATGTGAAAATTCCAAGTAAATAAACATTAAATTCGCGATTAATTCGCGACACACCGGCGGTGTGTCGCCGGGGCCGGAGCGGTTAATATTCATTAAAAAGAGTTTCGTTTACGGGCAGCTTCCAAAATTATCATTTATGTTGCGAATAAATATCGCCAACATAATGTAAACAGTTTGACGTCAGAGCAAAATCGATCGATGGAGGTCAAGAACTTGTAAAATGAGGGGTCCGTATACCTAGAACAGATAATGATATGCATTACCAAACATCTCTACCTATTTGCCGTCCGTGATCTCAAAAGTCACCCCCTTTATATACGGTTGCCATCCGTCCGGGTTTCCCTGGATTTGTCCTAGTTTAGAGGGCGTCCGGGGAGCGTCCGGGCCGGACTTAATTTGTAGTTCGGGTTTAAAAATTTAAAGTCTTGGGCCGCCCGCTGCAACACACGCACTGTGCCCGCACGCCGCGATCAACCGACGACAACGAACCGACTCGCTAAATTCACCATAATAAGATTCTATTTTGTTAGGCACATTTAAAATGATGATGTTGATTAAATTTAATAATAATATTGAAAATAAATAAAAAGGTGATTTATGACATTTTCGACTGTTTTTTTTTTAAACCTACGTCCGGGTCGTCCGGGTTCTGGTCTCTAAAATCCAGGGTTTTCACGCGTCTTGTCCTGGCTTCCAAATTTTAGAGATGGCAACCCTACCTTTAAATAGCAATAAGTATCATCTTTCACAAATTTAAATAAACAAACTTAATTATGAAAAATGTATATATATCACCCTACTAATCTACTGTATTTTCTTCCGAGACAAGAAAAAACCAATAATGAATAATGACAGTTAAAAGTAGATAAATCACGTTTTTTTGTGCACAGTTCCGTTCTGCGACTAGTAACGGAAGCTTTCGGACATAGAACGATGAGACAGCCAAGTTTTTAGATAACTTACGGTATTCTGGTGTTATTAGCATAGATAGATTGTATGTATCGCTTGTTATGAGGTCACTGTCGCTGACTCGTGGGCCACATTCACACCGATTCGAACGAGGTATTTCTTTCGATGTGATTTTATTGACTTGCGTGCGGAAAATACGGCACGCTTTTGTCTGACCTTTCTATCTCTTAATTTTTATACACTTAGCAAGTATCTAGGCACTGTAGTTATAAGTACATAACTAGAGTAGGTAACTATTAACTTTAGAAAGCTCTGATGCTTGAGGAAAAGTTAAACCATTAAATTACCTTCTCTGCCTTCCTGCCTTTCAAAAGTTTAAATTAAACTTCTATTTCGTGGGAAAACCGTTTGAATAACTTTCAGTAGAGTTGGGGTTTGATGCGGATACAACGACGAACCCTGTCTTGATAAAGCACGGGAACCATTACATTAAGTACTGTGTTGTATAATGTCATGTCCTTTCTGACACAGTAGCGTAGCTAGCATGGGTGACACCCGAGGCGGATAATGTGGTGTCACCCCATGACCCTACACATGAAGCTCCCGGCTTTCGTCCATTTTTCGGGGTGCTCCATTTGAGCGGTAGATTTTTTTTCAGAAAAGTTCTGGAAAAAAATCTTAACTCTCTAGCTCTCTTACATCACTGCTGTTTGTTAAAGACATTAATTATGGACTATTGTCCGTCTTGTATTGGTTGATGAGAGCATTAGAATTTATGTACTAAGGTGAGCTCGACTAATTTTACACCCCGCCTCGGATAGGTTTGATATTTCTTTTAACATCCATACTTCATTCGAAGTAACTTTGTTGATAAATCAACTAAGCTCAGCAACTAAGACGAAAATTTTTGCAACCTGTCCCTACCGAGGGGTAGGGGCAGGTTCTATGCTACTGGATGTAGACCTAACAGATTCGTTTGAACGGTATTTCTTGCACCACGACACAGTAATGTGAACCTAGCTTAAGGTTCAATGTGACGTTTGAGCTCGACCCCGAATTGAAGGGCTAAACCTCATCTAGGAAAGCTGACCCAGAGGCCAGAAACGTGCACAATCTAAAACAATAACGTAGAGAAATCGTGACCAGTCACTACAGTAAATTGGCTACAAGAAATCCGCTAGAAAAACAATTAGAAATCGTAAACCATTCGTGCGTTCACACCTATAATTGAGTAAGCACTTATGTACTTTTTAGTATCACTGGAGACATCAAGCTTGATATTATATATTCGCCCCGATAATTCGGTGTGATTTCAATCAAGCAGGTTGCAAACTACACTACAGTGACGTCGAACACAGACACCGAGTATAGCGCGGCCGCGGCCCACAACCCGTCAGATGCGTGTGCGATCAGACGTGGACTAAACGCGTCGCTTATAATAAGTAATCTTAATTTAGTTTTAGATTAGTTTTATCGTAACTTAGTGTTAAATTAGTGTAACAATCAATTCATGGGAATAGTTAAATAAAGGTGAGTGAAATTTTGTTTTATTTTTCTAACGGTGCGGTGTTCGAAAGTGAATGGCGATTTCTGTGAAAACAGTTAGTTAGACGAGATTCTTGTGCCGCATGCGATGTGATGTGATCACTTGATCTGTTGCTGTCTTCGGCTGCATTGAAATATCTAAATGAATGCCTATATCTACATGTCCTCCGGTCGTCCCTTGCAGTAATTTCCTAAAAAGTTTTCCTTATTTGAAGTACGTACAAGTACAATTTTTCTGCCGATGTGATTGACATTTTTTTGTGAATTTATATGTTCGGTTGATTAAACATAATTAACTCTTATTTGGAAGGCATTTTAAGTGAGTTTTAACTTCAGTAACATCCATTCAAAAGTCAAATGGAAAATAACGATAATTTTTACAGTGCGAAATTTAGATGAGCAATCAATTAGGCAGGTAGATAATATTGTTGAAATGGGATTCCAATATATAATATCTGGTTCCATAACATTCAACTGTTCGCAAATATTAACTGTATCATTTCAGAATGAGAGTTACTTATTGGTTAGCAGTGGGCATTGTAACTGCTTTGAGTTAACACGTCTATTTGCAGAGAAACCATTATTATTTCTAGTTTAACTCACCACGTAAACCAGTCTCATGCAAAAAGAAGATTGCTAAAATGGAACGTGTATTTAAACTGAACTTGATTATTTTCTTTTTCTCCTGCATGGTTTAGATTGTGCTTTGCGATAAGCTCTTGGCTATGAGAGAAAGAGCACTGAACCAGTTTTGCTATAAAATACAATGATGCACCTTGTATAAGCACATCATTTGGGATATTAACTAAGACTTGAAGTAATATCTAAATATAAATCTATCTAATTAAACCTGGATTATCCATATGTATATATAAAGCTCCTGGTATTGATCCAGCATCCCTCTTTACCTGAATACATCCGGAATAAGGTCTTTGTACTATGCATCATTATCATTGTTGGCCAACTTTCTTGTGAATTGCCTGATCAAGTTATAAGGTAAACTCATTCTTGTAAGGTCTTGAACACCTGAGTACATTGTACTAATCCATATCCAGGGTATCCGCATTCCAACCCATCAGAAGTCCACCTAAACCTTTCAGACTTCTTGCTCATCTTTTAGTCACGTATTTTAAACGAACTCCATTCAGCTTTGATGTGCTGTGCGTAGGTACTTACTAAATCTTCATATATTCTGTAGAACATAGATTGTTCTTCGTCGACATAAAAACACGATATCACTGTATATCACATCATGTAAAACCACAAACGATTGTCTAATAAAAAAACTGCATGTATCGTGAGTCAGAACGAACGGAAGCGTCTTAATTAACTTGCCATGTGTTATGAATTATTCAAACCTTGAAGGCATCATGGACGTTGGCTTTGACTCCTTCATCCTATTCCGTTTCTTGGAAGAGCTTTTCGTATTTTTATTTTGTTGTTTGTGGTAGGTCTGCAGCCAGGGGCGTACCTAGGGTCGGCTGGGATGTAGGTAGTAGGGCACGAGCCTTGGGCGCCTATGGAAAGGGGCGTGCAAAATCGCCAATTATTACATTTAAAAATCAAAGTATTTCATATTGTTATATTTTACTTTGCGATTTCATATTAGCGAAAGGAAATGAGTGATGCGCTCCTCGGCACGGAAACTGCGACGTCCAGGTTTGGGTCTCATACCTAGATGTAGAACACTGCATTACGACTGCGACGATTTAGAAAATAAATGCAAATGAATTTGGAGATTTCTGTAGTTGCGATGTCAATAAAGAGAAAACAGTTACCTACCTATACGAAGAAATATTGGATGTTCGAATCGAATGCAAGAAAAACATCAATCTACGGAAATCTGAAGAGCTTTTTGAATTTAACGACTTACGTCCGGGTGGATCCAACTGGTTTTAGTATATTGCAAAACGTGGAATTTAAATTTTAAATTCCACGTTTTTTACGGTTTCTTTCCATTTCTTTATATTTTCATTAACTTGGTTCCCCCAGTGTGCAGTACGGGGATGAAAGCGTATTTCCAAACCTGCGCATTTCATCTGCTTACAATAGAGTATTTTACTGAAAAAATCTAATTAGTACTTTCACGCAAGCAAACAATGAAGCCGCTCGTAAAAATTGTACCAACGTAGTGACTTCACGCGTGTTTTCAACGCACTGCTTCGTCTTAATTTTTCGTTAAGGTATAGATGCAAAAATGTTCAAGCAGGGTGCAAAACTTTTTGAGCTCGCTTTTGTATGCTATGCTCGCTACGTTCTTGAGCTTTCCTGCATAATTTTCTGTTTTCTACAAACCTATTCGTAAAAAAACTGCATGTATCGTGAGTCAGAACGAACGGAAGCGTCTTAATTAACTTGCCATGTGTTATGAATTATTCAAACCTTGAAGGCATCATGGACGTTGGCTTTGACTCCTTCATCCTATTCCGTTTCTTGGAAGAGCTTTTCGTATTTTTATTTTGTTGTTTGTGGTAGGTCTGCAGCCAGGGGCGTACCTAGGGTCGGCTGGGATGTAGGTAGTAGGGCACGAGCCTTGGGCGCCTATGGAAAGGGGCGTGCAAAATCGCCAATTATTACATTTAAAAATCAAAGTATTTCATATTGTTATATTTTACTTTGCGATTTCATATTAGCGAAAGGAAATGAGTGATGCGCTCCTCGGCACGGAAACTGCGACGTCCAGGTTTGGGTCTCATACCTAGATGTAGAACACTGCATTACGACTGCGACGATTTAGAAAATAAATGCAAATGAATTTGGAGATTTCTGTAGTTGCGATGTCAATAAAGAGAAAACAGTTACCTACCTATACGAAGAAATATTGGATGTTCGAATCGAATGCAAGAAAAACATCAATCTACGGAAATCTGAAGAGCTTTTTGAATTTAACGACTTACGTCCGGGTGGATCCAACTGGTTTTAGTATATTGCAAAACGTGGAATTTAAATTTTAAATTCCACGTTTTTTACGGTTTCTTTCCATTTCTTTATATTTTCATTAACTTGGTTCCCCCAGTGTGCAGTACGGGGATGAAAGCGTATTTCCAAACCTGCGCATTTCATCTGCTTACAATAGAGTATTTTACTGAAAAAATCTAATTAGTACTTTCACGCAAGCAAACAATGAAGCCGCTCGTAAAAATTGTACCAACGTAGTGACTTCACGCGTGTTTTCAACGCACTGCTTCGTCTTAATTTTTCGTTAAGGTATAGATGCAAAAATGTTCAAGCAGGGTGCAAAACTTTTTGAGCTCGCTTTTGTATGCTATGCTCGCTACGTTCTTGAGCTTTCCTGCATAATTTTCTGTTTTCTACAAACCTATTCGAGGTGGAGTTCACAAATTTTCGATCTCGCTTCGCTTGTCCTTGTAGTCTACATTCGCCCTAATCTTGACCTATCCTGCAGTGCGATTCTGTAAACATGTTGAAGTGAACGACAAGTGAGCTGTCAAACCATATAAACAAGATGGAACGACAGTTCACTTGTCGTTCACTCCACCTAAGTGACACACGGTGAGACAGAGGTACACTGCTCTTCAGGTTCCGGTCGCGAGGTGCAACCGATTTTCTGATTCTATTTTGTTGCTGGCTCTTTGAGCATTTCTGATCATATTTATGAGCAGCAACAAAATCGCCATCCGCTCCTAGTTCATAATAATCGGATGTTAAGATAGCAGGGACACTGCTCTTTAGTTTCCGGTCGCGAGATGCAACCGATTTTCTGTTTCTATTTTATTGCTGGCTCTCTGAGCATCTCTAATGCTATTTATGAGCAGCAACAAAATCGGCATCCGCTCCTAGTTCATAATAATCGGATGTTAAGGTAGCAGGGACACTGTTTTTCACTTTCCGGTCGCGAGGTGCAACCGATTTTTTGTTTCTATTTTGTTGCTGGCTCTCTGAGCATCTCTGATGCTATTTATGAGCAGCAACAAAATCGGCCTCCGCTCCTAGTTCATAATAATCGGATGTTAAGGTAGCAGGGACACTGTTCTTCAGGTTCCGGTCGCGAGGTGCAACCGATTTTCTGTTTCTATTTTGTTGCTGGGTCTCTGAGCATCTCTGATGCTATTTATAAGCAGCAACAAAATCGGCATCCACTACTAGTTCATAATAATTGTACGTTAAGGTAGCAGGAACACTGCTGTTCAGTTTTCAGTGGCTAGGTTCGGTTGATTTTGAAATTTTCTAGACTTTTCCTATGCTGTTTTTCAGCAACAAATTAGCAACAAATTGCTACCTATTAGTCGTCTCATTTAAAAACAATTTCGTGATTTTACTGCTAGTTTATGGTGAAGATAGCAGTAACTTGATTTTTTTGGAATCGGTTCGAGCAACAAAATCGGTTTTGCAGCAACTAATTAGCTACAAATTCACATGCAAATTTTAGTCGATTCTGCTGACTGTTCACTGCCAGCTTGATGGAGCTAATTTCTATTGCTACGCCACTTCCTTTTTTTTAGGCATCAAATGACTCCTCTCCTTCCGCTCTGGGCGGAGCGGAAGCAAGTGTCAGAGCACGTAATCTGTGGTCAGAGTCTTACTTACTAAAACCCATCCGTATTCCTCCTAATAAGCTTCGCGTTCCAGGGCCGCGGTGACTCTTTCGAAAAATTCCACAACCTAGGCAGGCACTAGCCCTAGCGGGCCCTATCTATTTGCTGACATCTCTTTGAGGCGCGCGTGGAACACAACGCGCCGTCGCGTTAACTTGCAGGCGCGCCTACGATGGCTGGGAATCGCGAGGCGTCTCATTTTGTTGCGGCGGCAGGGGCAAGAAGTATGCCTCTCCCTCACGCGGCCCGCCTCCTCCTTCGCTTGCATTACTGCTGGAGATGACTGTATCCCATGCTCCCTTGCTCCGGACTCCGGACCATAGATTGAACCAAGGCCGGACGCAGAGAGGCCGCCGCCGATCGCCTCCACAAGGACAAGGGGCGGTGCTCCGCCCAAGCAGGGCAGTCCACCGTATGCTCCACCGTTTCCTCGGGCGTGTCCTCCCGTCGAATCTGAAACAGGTAGCTCCCGAAATAACCAGCGTGTCCGGAGAGTACCTGCGTCCGGCGGAAGATGAAGAAGCCGTGGCGCCTCTCTAACCACTCCTCAAAGAGGGGACTTATCGCCACGGGAGCGGGAGGGAATGTCAGACTTTTACTGACTATTTCAAAACCCATTTATGTTCCTCCTAGTGCCCTTTGCGTTCCAGCGCCGCGGTGACACTTTCGAACAAAATCCGCAACCCTGGCAGCTAGGGTTCGGTTCCTTTGAGTCTGCTATTTCATGAAATTAATTTCTGAACGTAACTCTAGCTATACCTAATTGGAACTATGCTCCAAGACATGGTGGTAATATCAACCTAGCATATTACCTACCTATTCAAAAAGCCTGAGCTTAAACTTCGCTTTTGGTAATCGTTCGCTAGTAGATGTGATACACTCAAGCTGTTTGTATGGCTGTGTAAATTAGGTACATCTGGGCTTTGTCTACTCCAAAATCCAAACTCTCGACAAATACCCAAATATTTTTAAGTGATTTTCTCAAGTAACAGAGGCACACAACAATTTGTCATGCCGTTACTATAACGGATTCATCTCATCACGTCTGACATTAGGAAGAAACGTGTCCATTGAAGTTTTAAATAAATTATGCTAATAAACGAGATCAGCATAACAATTCAATATGTTCGATTTTGAATGAACCGAATCCAATTTGGTTGAAGAAAATGAATGGCTATTTCGAATTTTTGTTCGAAAAATTACCAGTCATTTTCTAAAATATGTTTGAACGTGTCCATCACACCATGGCATGGCAGGCAGCATTTATACAACCTTTGAGACAAAACCGTAGAATACTGCCTGTTTCTTTTCGCAATTCTTTTTTTTGTCTGTACCCAAAAAGAATCAGCCTTCCTTAAAATTTGTCATTCTGGACAGCATATTCTTTTTAAGAGTCGATTTTAGCATAAATCGTGTTTTTGATTGACAGATACCTACCTAAAGCCTAGAAAAAATCGTACAAGTT
Source organism: Melanchra persicariae (assembly GCA_947386135.1). Taxonomy (NCBI): domain Eukaryota; kingdom Metazoa; phylum Arthropoda; class Insecta; order Lepidoptera; family Noctuidae; genus Melanchra; species Melanchra persicariae. The sequence continues at coordinate 7,718,441 of OX376660.1, forward strand.
ACTTTTGATTAGAAGCCTTTTCTCACAAAGTAATTTTCCCTCATTTTACCTAATGAGGGAAAATTACTTACTTGCTTATTAGCAAAAACCATTGTATCTTAACGCCTGCACAATATAAGCTCCTGACTGCATTTCTATATGCGTTCGGGGTGCATGAACTCAATTACGCAGCGGTACTGCAAGACGTTGTAAAAAGAGCAAAGCAACACGCGAGCCTTTATACCCTTGCTGTCCTTGCAAGCGTGGCTAGTAATTATGGTTAACGTAACTTAAATCATGGTGTTTTTCCCGTTCTTTCGATATTTTGAAGACGTTTAGCGAACAGCCGTTCCGTATCATTCCGAATTATGATTAAAGGCTTTCTTAGAAAATTGGGGGCCAAAGACCCTCTTTTGGATAACATGCGTCTTATTTTATTTCTTAGCTTCCTGTTTGCTTTTAACTCAGGCATTACGTAAACTTCTGGGTTTAATGCTTATCTGGTTAAACATAGGACTCAGAAAAGGCATCCCGTAATTCTTTTCCTGGTTTCCTTGCAACATATTTTTACTTAGTGAAGCGCTTTTTTCTTAGGTAGGTACTTTTACGTCTACAGGATATTATGTTCTTTTTTAAACTTTTTATGGTAGTATATGAATTCCTACAGCCAAAGTACAGTCTCCAGCGCATCAAGCTACAACAATCTGTCAAATTTCTTTGATAGGTTTTCAACTTTATCGCTACAACATTAGGTTAAAGGTTGATTGGGAAAACTTGTCAGTTTCGGGAAGTTTCGGGTACCAAGAAGACAAAACACGTAAGATACTGAAGCTGGTTAACACAACTTTGTGAGTAACTTTTACTTACGTAGGCAATTCCTATAAAACTGTAGAAATGTAGCCTTGGCCAGGTACTGACTTGCTTACCTACAGGGTTATTTTTAAATGACGTTAATGCGGAAAAGATTCCAAGAAAACAATATTATTTACACGCTTCTTTAGATAAAACTAAAAGCCGTGATTGATAAATTGTTTAGCTCATCATTTTGATAATTGACCAGCTGATGGGCGTAGAAGCGGCATAACGAATCCGTATTTATTTCCGATAAAGTAATTACACCTAATATATTTATCAATATTTTAATCACGACTATGATGGTATCATGATTTCTGTTTATTTTTTCTTACCATGACGTAATTTGATTCGGTTATCATTATCATGGAACATCCTCTTTGGCTTATCATAATAGTTAAGCGCTTTTGAATTGTGATTCATCTAGGATTTTTCACGGATCTCTTTATTCGTCTGGGTTAGGTTTGCGGGTCGAGCAAAGTGTTACTTACTGGTTTTTTTCCATTTAGAAGTTCTCAGTAACAGCCTAAAGTCTAGATAACTGGCGGCTTGATGGCATAATAGGGTCACGACCTATTTTATAGGACTTAATCATAACTGGTCAATTGGGGGCGTAGGTAGGTAGTAAGTCCTGCCAGGGTTGCGGATTTTGTTCGAAAGAGTCACCGCGGCCCCGAAACGCAAAGGGCACTAGGAGGAGCACGGGTGGGTTTTAGTCAGTAAGAGTTTGACACTCCCTCCCGCTCCACCCAGAGCGGAAGGTGTTATTTGATGATTTCCCATCCATAAAAAAGGTACTGTGTACAAGTTAGTCGCTGGAAGCGTCCAGCAGAAATATATAAGTAGTATTTGAATTAAGAATTGAAAAAATATGTATTTTTATAAACGTCGGTCATGTTACATGTATTAGCGACCTACTAGATCTGATGGCCTAAATAAGTACCTGTTCGTTTGAAATAAACTTATTAATAATAAGTAGGGCGGAGCTCTGTGGTGCTATAGTCAGTGGCGTAGCTAGCGTGGTTGCTACTTTCGTTCATTTCTCGGAGGGGCTGCTGAAGATTTTTTCTTACATCACTCTTTTTAAAGACAATATGAATTATAATGTCGCAACTACTGGTCGATGATAGCATTAGAATTTGTGTGCGAACTCAAAAATTTTGTACGCCGCCTCGGATCTAGGTTTCATTTTCATGTAATCATCCATAGTCGAAGTAACTTTGTTCACATATAAATCAAATTTTTGCTCCCCACTTGCGATAGGTTTCATTGCGGCAACCGTTTAGAGTTGACACCACTGACCGTAACAAAAAACAGTCAACGAACGGTCGGGTGTCACCTCTATACGGGTGTGACCCGGGGCGGGCCGCGTCCCCGCCTACGCCACTGGCTATAGTGATACTGGCTGAAGTAAGGACTGCACCTAATATAGGTGCAGTGCTTACTTCAGCCTACACTTTAGAGAATAGAAGGTACAGGCGTGATTAAATGATGGTATTTGTTGTTAATAGGTAGGTACCTATTCTTTTCAGATTTTTGGATGACACCAATGGATGCCTCTTTCTAAATGTTAACTAGTGTGACATCACTAACGCCTAAGTTTATGGCTCTCTAAGCTAAGGTCATGTAGACAGTAAAACCCTTTCATTTAAACACGACGGTGCCTTAGAAGTTAAATTACGACAAAATGCGTACCTAGATTAGGTAAATTGTCCTTTGTTGCAGTTGTGCAAGCGCGGCTCTTTAATGCACATTTAGCAACAACAGTTTATTTGCTGTCAGTTGACAACAATCTGGCTACTTAGTGTCTAAACACACTATGCCGAAGTTACGCGACCGAAGTTCAGCACAATTACGCCTGCAATGCTATTTGAATTACTGACGGCACACTATGCCAAAATTACGTCGCGTCATAGCGTACAGCCTAACTTCAGGCGTGCGTACGTTCAGCGGCAACTTATTCTGTGAGCACACATTATACGCGACCGAAGTTCGGTTCTATTACCGACGAAGATCCGGGATCCACGATAGCGCTCGAGACACTGAATACACACAAAGTTGCGGAACTGAATTTCTGCCGCGTAAGTTCGGCACTTATGGTGTGTCATATCAGCCGAATACGTCGGAACGTAAAATCAGCCGTCGAACTTCGGTCGCGTAACTTCGGCATAGTGTGTTTAGACACTTAGATTGTTTTATGTTTCTATAACATAGGTACTCACCTGCTGCAGCAAATTGCAGCGTGGCGGACGGAGCTCCGGCAAGATACCATGGCGGTATGGAGTCAGCGACTGTCGCAACCCAGTGCTGGGCACGCCACAATAGCGGCGATAGTGTCCCTCTTTGAGGAGTGGCTGGAAAGGCGCCACGGCGTCCTCACCTTCCGCCTGACGCAGGTACTCACCGGACACGGTTGTTTCGGGAGGTACCTGTTTCGGATTCGGCGGGAGGAAACGCCCGGGTGTTTTCATTGCGAGGATCGCCCGGAGGACACGGTTGAGCATACGGTGGAGGTCTGCCCTGCTTGGGCGGAGCACCGCCGTGTCCTCGTCGAGGCGATCGGCGGCGGCGACCTCTCGCGTCCGGCCCTGGTTCAATCCATGGTCCGCAGCGAGGAGGCATGGGAAACCGTCACCTCCTTCTGCGAAGCAGTAATGCTAGTGAAGGAGGAGGCGGGCCGCGTGAGGGAGAGACAACCCTCACGCCCCAGCCGCCGCGGCATAGGGAGACGCACCGGGCGTCGGGAGTCGCTGGGCGATTCCCGGCCACCGTAGGTGCGGGTCTGCGGACGGTGAGCGTTGGGTGGCTCGCCGTCCGATCAAAGCCAGGCCCAGGCCGACGGCGCGTTGTGTTCCACGCGCGCCTCAAAGAGATGTCAGCATAGGAGTAGGGGCCCGTTAGGGCCAGTGCCTGCCAAGGTTGCGGATTTTGTTCGAAAGAGTTACCGCGGCCCTGGAACGCAAAAGGCACTAGGAGGAGCATGGGTGGGTTTTAGTCAGTAAGAGTCTGACACTCCCTGCCGCTCCACCCAGAGCGGAAGGGGTCATTTGATGATTTCCCATCCTTAAAAAAAAAAAAAACCTACCTATATGTACATATACATTTTGATGAACATCATACAACAGAGGAGGAATAGACGCCCCAGGCCGGGAGCCGAGATACAGCAATGATGGCGTCGAGGATAGTGCAATACCGCCTACTATAGCACTATGATATGAGGTTGAAATTTCAGTGTATTTTGATACTAATACCTTTAAATTTAGACCTCAAAGTAAAACGTATCCAACAAGAAAAGCCCAAAGACCATTCAAAATATTTTTTTAAATAAGCGAAGTTCTGCTAAAATGTTTTCAATTCAAGAACTTTTAAGGTCGATTAAAAATATGATGGCTTCCATTTGCACACAACGACCGATAATCGCAAATAATGGCTCGACCTCAATAAACCACTAATTAACAAACAAACATTCAATCAATTCAACGTAAATAATCAGAGTGCGACGTGATCTTACTAAGGATGTTCTTAAGTGACAAGCGAAGGCTCAGCTGGCTAACAGCCCATTGTTTTAGATCAATAGAATAGGTACCTAATGCATTAGGAAGTGGGTTATGTTTGAGTTGAAGATGCAAATTGCAAATCTTCCTTGACTTTGGGTTGCAAATTAAAATATTTAATTAAGATAAGGTGCAGCGGTGCACGGTGGTATGTGGCAAAAAGGCTGAATTCAGCATGATGCTATACCAAGGCTGAACCTGATTTTCAGCGGTCGCTTAAAATATGACAGAGATTTCAATTTGTCTAGAAGTCATTTAATAAGTAGATGACCCCAGCCTGTTAATATCTAAGTAAATTTTCAACTTGGAACGGATTCCGCCGTAGACCCAAGCTAAACAGGTACTTAAAGCTCTACCTAGCCATTTTTAAGGCGCTTTTTAGGCCTTCACGTAGCTAGTAAATCAATGTGAGTGCGGTGCCCCAGTTCAGAACATGAGCCACATGCCCCACATGAGCCACATTACCTCAAGTGCCCATACACCTGTACTTTGGAGGATTTAATTTAATTAACATAGCGATAAGGGGCGTAAACGATCTAGGGAGTTGACCATCATCTCGAAAAAGGTAAAAGACGTAGTACCTATTGTATCTAAGTACTATGATTTAAACCTAGGAAGGAACAAGAATACGTATAGATCTACTAGAGAAAATAACCCATAAAAGAGAAATTAATCTTACCTCTACACATGGTGTGCCAACCATCACGAAATGTATCCGGTTCTACATTCGATACCTACCATTCTTTCGATAAAATTCTTTAATTAAATGAATTAATGCAAAAATATTTAAATGGGTAACGTAGCCAACAAGTTCTTCACAAGGCAAACTGAATATAATAATAATATGCCTCACCTGTCCATGTCTATAAAACAATAAGTAATTAAAAGCCTTGCGTGCATGGTGCACCTGACTTTGAAATAAATAACCTACCTAGTAAACCTACGAGTATAACGGTTCTTAAATATGGCCATTATCAACCTTGCTACGGTAGCTGTCAAGCTGCTGTTTGCTGTTTTTATTTAAAGTCGTAGAAAATAATACCCCTATTTCCGCCGCAACAAGATAAATAGTTAACAAACTAAATAATTTATCATTTTTACAGAACAAACAACAGTAAAAATGCCGCGATTCAAGACAATACTGGTGACGGGTGGCGCAGGATACATCGGCAGCCATTGTGTGGTGGATCTCCTGCAAGCTGGCTACGACGTCGTGGCCATAGACAACTTCGCCAACGCAGTGGGCGATGATGACGGCTCACCGGCTCTGCAGCGGGCGGAACAGATTACGGAGAAGAAGATTCATTTTTACAGAGCTGATTTGCTGAATAAGTCCCAAATTAATGACATATTTGATAAGGTTAGTTTGTTTTTTAACTAACTTCTTTTTTCCTTATACTCCTATCAACAAAGACCGAACAACTGAAATACAGGTCCTGCGAGGCCCTGATTTATCTTCGAGAGCGTGACTTAAGATCCCTCATTCAAGGAATGATCACTGCTAAATAGCTATTCAGCTTGATCGACCTTTATGATCAAGACTCTTTTGTCCAAAGAGTCTTGAGACAAGTGACTAAATAGATCCATACGACCCATTTGATTTCCATGATTCTACGACGCGACTCGCTATAACTCCTCGATAGTAATAGACGTAGACCCTGCTATCTTTCTCCTGCCACCTTCCTGTTCAAAACAGAACTCCTTATTTATGAACATAATCAAAGATAATGATACTTGCAGCACCCAATAGACTGCGTGATCCACTTCGCTGCGCTGAAGGCCGTCGGGGAGTCCATGCAACAACCTCTGCTGTACTACCAGAACAATCTGCTTGGCATGCTCAACTTATTGGAGGTAAGGAGTATTCTTGAATAAGTTCAAACGTCAAAAATATGGTAAAAAAGGGAAAGAAATTAAAGAAGAATGGAAAGAATGGTAGGCCTTAGAGCTTCAGGCTTTTTCCAATGTATAGATAAGTTGCCAGATTCAACATCATTTAGGAGGAGGAGTTCTCAGATTTAGGTCACACCGGAAGACCACTCCCCAGACGACTATCTATGGGTTGGTGGGCTTTTTAAATAGGATGTTACTGAAATACTTGAAACCCTCAAGTTTGATCCCACCGCAGTATGAGGGACGAGTGTGTTCACTAACACGTCCTACGGTACACGTGGAGTTATCATCAGTAGACTTTACTGCAGGATGAAACCCGTAATGGCGAAAAAACTTTGTCGACGTTTCCTACATTTTGTCGAAGAGATAGGTTCCTACTCCAGTTAGGCAAACCAAAATGTATGAAGTATTTGAGGAAGCAGTTGGAAGTTTGACCCTTGTTATTGTAATCATTACTATTGCTTGACTGCTCCCTTGGTCTCGCGGTCGCAAGCTCGACTCCTGAGCGTGGAGTCTTGGGTTTGCTTCCCATGTTGGGCAAAAAGTGTTATTGAATTTTTGCAATAGGAATTTCTCTGTGACAGCGCGGTGTCTGGAAGTTGGTGGTGTGAGACCGCCGTGCGTCGGAAAACACGTTAAGCCGTTGGTCCTGAGCCAGATCTCTCTCCGGTCGTGTCGGGTTGCCATCCCGTCGGAATATGAGAGTGATGGAAGAGGGAGTGCACCTACCTGTGTTTGCGCACACACTTGTGCACTACTATAATATGTCCCGTGCCGATGGCTGGTCTCCGTTGTGATTGGCCGCCACCGCCATGGCAGAAATCAGTCAGGAGGACTATACGAGTATAACGTGTAATAGAATAAACGCAATACCGATTAATGGGGTCATTTGTACTCATAATTATGACGAACTTTCACTATGGGACCAACATTGAAATCGCGAAAAAAAAACGACTGCTCCGTACATCTAAAAGCGCATATCTCGACAAAATGTAGGTACTGAACAGCTGATTTTTTTTCTCGCGATTTCGGTGTTGGTCCCATAGTGTTGTTCATGATGATGAGTACAATAAACCCTGAGGTATTGCGGTTATTCTGTTACACGTTGTATATTGAAATCATCATTAGGAACAACACCATAATGGTGATTAGTACAAGGGTCAAGAAGTTTTCACTTATTTTAAGTAGTGAAGTGAGGCATAAGAACCTACTTACACCTTGTATAGTAAGTAAGTGCATACAATACTCACATGGTAGATATGGATGAAAAATTCTGCCAGATCTTTATCGCTATCATGCGTGTACGAAGTGGCAATACGTATAAGTATAATAACAGTTGAAAGATCCTTATCTGTTTTGATTTTAAATTGATAATAAGAAGAATGTAAATTGATTTTAAATGTAGTAGAATAAATTTTTGATCTAAATAGCGCTTGAAGGAAATACCTACAGATTAATAATTAGGAACGTAATTACCTACTTTCATTTAATCATCTATTTCTTATCAGGTTCTGGCATTGCTTTTGTTTGAACTACCTATCAATTAAAATTATATCTTATGACTATGAGTTATTATATAAAAGAGGAAAGTATCGTTCAAAAATACACCTTGAGAATTCGCGACCTAGATTTTTTATGCGTAAGAATATCGGGTCTTTAATATTCAAATGACCTGCTCGCTTTTTTACGAAATTAAAGCGATCAATTCGAGTGTCCTTACTTCCATTTATAAGTCTTATATTTTTGTATAAGGCAACCCTAACTCATCCAGTCGGAATACTTCTGCTATAAATTCGGATGGATGCGCCGGGTAGCCCGCAAAATTCAAATTTTCTTACGTTTTTTGCAATTTGCAGGTCAGTGTCAGTTTGTATCTACATGGCCCTGCTACAACGCACATATCTTTTGGGAGAATCTACATACTATACTATCTGTTGTAGTTAGATACTAAGTATACCGGTTCAGTTTTACCTATTGCTTGCTAGGTTTATCTAAACAACGGTTCGCATTCCGGCGCCGCTGTTATCGATAGGTATTAGGTACAATGTTCCATAAGATGTTATGACGTTTACCGTTATCCTAAGCTTGTACTCTTCAAATATCAATCTGCGTGCGCTTTTTCCAACTAATTGGTGGTCGTCTTCCAGTATATCAGAATACAGTTGAAGAACTATTTAATGGTCCTGCTATTACGGAAATTGTTCGAAATAGTAACCGCGGCCCTGGAACGCAAAGGGCATAAGGAGGAAGACGTATGGGTTTTAGTCAGCAAGAGTCTGACACTCCCTTCCGCTCCACCCAGAGCAGAAGAAGTAATTTGATAATTTCCCATCATAAAAAAAGAGGTCGACCTCCATCGACACCAAGATAGTTGGGAATTTAAACGGGCAGGCAGATGATACCGTTTCACTATGATTGTGCTATTTTTTTAAATGGTTATGTTCATTTGTCCTGAAATCTCGAGTGTCTGCCAACCTTTAAATTCGTGCCAAATAGGTAACCATATTTTCTTGCTTTCCTTCTCGTAGTCTTCACCAAAATCTTCCTAAAAATTCATAAATACCTTTCCAGATAATGCGATCACACAACTGCTATCAAATGGTGTTTTCTTCATCTTGTACGGTGTACGGCGAGCCGAAATACCTGCCCATCACTGAGACCCACCCTATTGGGAATATCACCAACGTGTACGGAAGGACCAAATATTTCATCGAAGAGATGCTCAAAGACCTTAGCGCCGCTGATGAGGTAAAATGTTATGTGTAATCGCTAATATTACTTAGTGGTTACGAGGTGGTGTTTGGTCATGTTTTGGGTTGTTTCAACATTCATGATATTTGCACACCATGATTTTAGTTTTACGTTTTTCTCCGCATTTGAAGCGGCCGTATTGCAGATTTTCATGTAAGTATGTTTCTGTGTGATATGAATCTTCAAATAGGGACAAACGCTTTGGAGTTGCCCATTCCAAAATAGATAGGTACTTAGTTCAAAATTACTAATAGATACCCATTTTATTTATCTAAATCTCATGCCGGCTACTTTACATGTTCGCAATAAGGATTTGGTAATGTAGGTACCAATTAAATCACCGTTGGTACAAAGCAATAGATCTTATCTTATAATTTTCCAAATTTACACGGAGGCCCCATTTCTGCGTTAGATTTTCGAACCGTAAAACAGCTTTTACTTTATACGAAAATGTTTTCTAGTAAACAGTCAACTGCGGCCCTACCATGACGTGTTAAAGCGTGAGTAGTTCGAGCGAGACGGAGGGATGGAGCTATATAGGGTGTATAGCTCCATCCCTCCTTCTCGCTCGAACTACTCACTACTACTGGTCAATGAGTATGCTTTCTAAATGACAAGTCTAGCCGGTGTGATTCAATACCGGTCCAGTTGGCCTACTACCAGAATGCCAAGGTCGATAGCCGCCTACATAACCGTATCATCCGCGTAAATTATGTCATTTCGATGATTCCAATCACTTTTTTTTCATAATGTCCTATTTAAATGCATGCTTTTAATCATTCTGTCGCTAGTAAGGGTCATCTATCACTTTAGATATTTTGATATTTGTGGTTTATTTAGTGTTTTTTTAGGGTGCCGTGAGTCCCAATGAAGACAGAGGCCCTTGAAAGGATTATTCGCATGTCGGTTATTTTTTGTTTTCACAAAAAAATCGATATAGTTAGGCACTTACATAAAATAAAAGGAAAAACGAGAGACGCCATGATTTATTCGGAACCCTTTGCGCGCGAATACGACTCGCACCTGGCAGATTTTTCCTGAACAACAACCGTTTTTCTCACTCTTAAACTCATGTAGGTTTTCTCTAAATGTAAGCATATTTTTACTCTCTTCTAAGAGGCCTTAAACAAAAAAAGAATTTCGCGGTATGTCTTTGATTCAACAAGCTTTGATTCATAGGCACCTACCTTTCTGACTTCGCTTAAGTACTGATTTCCTAATAGGTACCTACCTAGGTCACAAAACTGGAATGGGTATAACTTTGAAAACTTCCATAATGACGACATTTCTTTTTCTTTTCTAGAAATGGAACATAATATGCCTTCGCTACTTTAATCCTGTGGGTGCTCATCCATCAGGCCTGATCGGTGAAGACCCTACGAAGGAGTTCAGCAATCTGATGCCGTTTATGGCTCAGGTGGCCCTCGGCAAGAAACCTTTGCTCACAGTCTTTGGAAACGATTACAATACCCCTGATGGAACTGGTAAGGAATTACGAACATTACGTATTTTTACAGAAGCATAAGAAGAGATTTGACAATCAACTTAAATGCTAATAGTCAAACATTACGGGCCGTGACCGGTACGTAGCCGGGCGTTGGGTCCAATCTATGGTTGGCACATCACAATGTGGGCCGACGTGCGTGTGTGAACGAGTTCGGTGGGTGTCACTATGGCATGCAAGCTACAGTAGCAGCACGTGTATTACAGCCATTATATCGAGTGAGTTACCTAATATAAAATGTACGCATGTTTTTTTGAGCTCCTGATGGACGACGGTCCGTCCACGTCCCGAGCACGGCCAGGATATGTGTGGATATATCTATATTCTTCAATCAAGGAAGTATTCCTTGTCCAAAAACTAATTTATTTTCGCTTTTGGCAACACTTCCTCTAAAACACTAACCTGATCCAGCTATCAGAAGCAAATAATTTTATTAGGTGGTTATAGATCATCCATTTTTTTTTACTGCAGGAACTAAATAATGAATGCGCAATTGCTCATGCTGTATGTATGCTTTTGATTTCAGGTATCAGAGACTATATCCATGTTATGGACCTGGCCAGCGGACACGTCGCGGCACTAAACTTGCTCGGCAACAACCACGTTAAACTAAAGGTAACAAAGATTGATAGACTCAACAACAGTTATGTTATTTACTCAGTTCCTATATTATTATCCCAGATTGCCCTCTGGAAAGAGGACCATTCTATTTATAACAAGTGGGTATTTTGATATGTTGGCAAAAAAAGGTTTTATTTTTCAAAATTTCATTCTGCCTGTGCTTTTCCCAACTATGTTGGGGTCAGCTTCCTGTCTAACCGGATGCAGCGTAGTGGCAGTATTTTACATGGATCAACTGGCCTGTCTAGCCTCAACAACCAAGTAACTGCTGGCTAACACAGTATCCCTTGCAAGTCTAAGTGTCAAATTAGCATTTTACTTAAAAAAACACTAGTAGAACCAACATTTTGGACGACCTCGTTATGAAAACTAGGACGGAGAAAGCGCAGCTTTTACTTGGCGATAGGACCACCATAATGCCTACGAATCTTTTCTCCACACAGTAGAATGTGCCACAGAGGGACCCAAAAAAGATCTATCTGCCTCCAAAACCCCTTCATTCTAAAGACTGCATTATTTTTAGGTATACAACCTCGGTACCGGCAGAGGTGTATCAGTCAAGGAGCTAGTGGACGTGTTCGAAAAGGTAACCAGTACAAAGATACCTCTGAAGTACGTGGCCAGAAGACTGGGCGACATCACCGCTATGTGGGCGGATGCCACGCTGGCTAAGGAGGAGTTGGGCTGGTCCACTAAGTTGACCGTCGAAGAGATGTGTGAGTATTTAAATGATAGTTGACTAGTTTTTGTCCGCGGCTCCGCTCGCGTTAATATGGATTTTCAGGGAAAAAAAATTGCCTTATCGTCTACAACTCGTGTGAGTTTATGTTTGTAAACGCACCCACGATACAACAGAATTCCTAATGTGGAGCAACGTTTATTTTCAATTTAATCTCTTATGCCTCTCAAAGAAAGACCCTGATTTACCCTCAGATTTTAAAAAATCAATAGCGACTTTAGTACAATTTAATTATCTTTTTCCTAATTCCCAGGCACCGACTTCTGGCGATGGCAGACGATGAACCCCGACGGCTACCCGAAGAAGAGCAAGAAGACCAGCGTCATCGTCAACGTGAACGGCAACAGTTAACGTGCATATCATATTCACCCCTATTATTTATAGCTCATATTAATAAATTAGTAACTATATCTACTATTTATATGGCGTTGTTTCATTCATTGCCCCTTTTTTGTGGATGGGAAATCATCAAAGGACTGCTCCCGCTCTGGGCGGAGACGGACTGTCAGACTCTTACTGACTAAAACCCGCCCGTGTTCCTTCAAATGTCCTTCAAATTCGATTAGCAGACTATCATACGTTTGCAATTATGTTTCGAAACAATATGTAAACAGATATGGGTTTTTTGGAAAAATTACTTTAAAACCCACACAAAGTTCATTTCGCGCTACAACTTCAAATTTTTTTAACACTTTCAACTGTACCAGTCATTTAGTAATCAATATAATTGACATTAACAAGAGGTTGATATTTGAAAGTTGTATACCAAAACTAATTGGAAATCAGGATTTGAACAATGTAATGGTACTAAAGGACTAGGTTAAGTGATCCGTTAGGGATGTTAAAAGCACAACTAACGAGTGGCTTCACTTCTTGTTAGAGAGATTGAGGCTTATCTCTGACCTGCAGTGTCTACTGAACACATTGCTTAGGATATTCCTTTTCCATTCCAGGGACACAGGGGGCAGGGGATAGTGCTACTGGACTTGTATAGCTCCGCCTCCCTCCTACACCGGAGTTATGATGGCGTTATAGTAGTGCCATAGCTGGTAACATTAGTGCAGTCGTTTTAAAATAATCAGCAGTGAAAGGTTGGTTGAAAAATAAAAAAATATAATTTTGTATACCTGTCTTTCTTTATTTCTATTCATGTAACTTCTTCATATAAAGAGTCATGTTGCCATTTCAATGGTTCAAAACCAACACTGGTAGTGTTAGGTAGTAGATATCTTGCGAACAGTTCTAAGGTCTGAGGATTTTCTGTCTTCACAAATGCAGTTAGGATATCTGAAACAGGATAAATAGTTAAAATAAGATCATGAGAAAATGCGAGATTTATGAGAAAGTTGTTCACTGTACTGTACTGTGACTTTAAATGTCATACTAACATTTCAGTGCGTGAAGATGAGCTGATACAAGCTCATCATATTATAACTTTACAAGAAGTTGTGACTCGTGATCATAATCATTACCTAAACCATAACATCCACGTTACTGATGGGCCTTTTTTATGGATGGGAAATCATCAAATGACTCCTCCTGCTCTGGGCGGAGCGGAAGGGAGTGTCAGATTCTTACTGACAATCCATCCGTGCTCCTCTTAGTGATGGGCCTTGTCTAGTGCATTTCTCAAAAGTGACCCGCCTGCTTACCTGTGTTTTCGTGCTAAAAAAGTTAGTAGTATGGTTTTAACTAAATCCACTAACAACATCTTATCTTAATCTGATGATCTTACCTAATAACGGCGGCTTATGCGAGTGCAAAGCACTGGGCACACTGACAATCAACTGACAATCTGGCACATCTTTGACATCCCCAACTCTTCCCACGATAATCCTCTCATAAGGCTGTTTCTTACTACCAGTCCCAAACTCACACAATGGCCGCAAATCCACTGTCACTTTCAGCCAGTACCAAGTAGCAACATATTCAACTCCCCATTTGGGGAATATTATGTTTTTTACAGCGGCAATATTGCTGGGTGCATTTGTGCACCATACTGCAACTAGGCAGTTTTCTGAAAGGAGGTTTTGCACTGGTATTGCTGCTATGTCTTCATTATACATCATGGAGTAACTGAAACAAGGAGTTACAGTTAAATTAATGTACTTACCTATCTTATTACATCACAGTTTTGGTACCTGATAAAATGGGGTAAAAATATTTGGACTTAAAGTTCAGTTACTGGTACAATTACAAAAGCCTATTTCGTTCCTATAGAGAGCTTACATCCAGAGACCAGTTGTCTGCAGCTGCAGCTGTCTGTTGGCAGAGAAGGCTGAAATAGATGTCCCAAAAGTGGAGGTCTAAATGTTTGTATCTAAGGGAGAGTTCCGCAAAAATTTTACAAAATACATGTCAACTTCCTTTCAGAGGTCAATAATAATGAGGACAGTTGTTATATTTTACCTTAATTTGTCATTTGCACTTTTCAGCCTCCTTATGTACTTGTTCCACCAGGGAGGATCAGCAATGAGTATGTCAAACTTATTGCCTTCTAATTTAAGGCACTGTTCTTTTACACATCCACAGTAAAACCTGAAAGAGCATGGAAGAACATGCTTGTATGCTTTAAAATAAAATGATTTGCAACATACTATTAAATGTTCAGCCAATAAGGTTTTATTCAATTAAAAAATTACAGGTATAAAATATAATTTATAAAAATCAAAAAGTAAAATAATTCTTACTTTTATAACAATACCTTGAATAGGGTGGTATTAAAAAAATATTCTCTTTCACCATACATTTTAAAGCAGTGTTAGCATTATTACCACCCTTTACTCCCATGAGATCAAAGATGGTTGCTTCAAACAACTGCTTGGATAGATCCCTTACATCTGACATGTCCAGTAATTTGTATTTACTGACCAAGCTCTCTCTTATCTTTGAAGGGACCTCTTGAATGAATCTTTCGTAAATTCCCTTCACTGTTGCTGTCTGAAAACATAAACAATATTGTGTGAATTAAGTAAATTACAGAAGACACAAACATATAAGTAGGGGATCATTAAATTCCGTTGTGAAAAAAGGAATGGTACTTGTTCACATTTTCATTCTATTTAGATCAATATCAGAATGACAGAAATAATTTTTGCGGGGTGCACCTTCAGCACATTGCCTCATACAAAAGAAGAAGGATTGCAAGAGCAAGCAAACCTAGCTCCAGACACATAGCACCTCACCTTGGTTGAACTAATAATATTTTAAGATTATTTTTTTATTTATTTTGAGTGGATTCGTATACTAGGTATACGGCGTACACCCTGGTCCTGGCGCACATTTTCCGCTCCATCTTTAGTTGAGATGGAAGGCTTAAAGGGGGGGTTAAGCAGATATGCTTAATCAATGAGAAAACATGCGTAGTAGGTATTATATTACTTACAAACAAAAAGGAACAGTTTTAATAGAACTTTAACTAACTTACCTCTTCTTGCAAACTTTCAGAGTTGTGAGTCCTTTTCCTATTGCTTTGTTGTTTATCAACATTTCTAATAGAGAACAACTTGGCTAACATACATAATGATTTTAATTCAATCTCGTCCGCTACAGTATTTTTATAAACACTGATGGTAAACTCTCTGTGATCTAACAAGCAATAATCACGATTCTTATAAATAACAGCCATATTTTGTTTTCTAGGTTTTCTAGAAAGACAAGTGCACACCAGTGGAAATTTTTGTAGAATATTTATTCAAGGATCTAGTAAGGCCATTGCCAGCTGAAAACTGCAACACTTTCAGTTATAATTAATTAATATAAACAATATTTTAATACGTTGCGATCAGCTGGATACATTGGAAAGGAAATTGGTTAATTGGTTAGGATAGCATTCATTACCTTGTCAATTTGATTGACATTACTTTTTATTTTGGTTCCTTTCTCGCTCACACTTCAGTCAAATCTTACTTGGTCCTTGTCTATAGGACTGTATTGACAAGGATGACAACTCTTTCTGTCAAGACGACAGCAAGATTTAATATTGCCAACATTAGATCAATTTTTATTAATGGTAGTATTTTCCACAAATAGCATAAGTTGGGTTAGGTTAATAAAATAATTTAGTTTACAACAGAAAAAGGCGTGAATAGCAGGCAGTGAAAGCGTTTATTTATGTATGTTCTACAACGACATACCCTAGTTTTAAATTTTCGGTAATTCATCAAAGTTAATATTCAATATTTACTCACGCACAGTACGTAAAATCTATTCGTAATAATTAAAGATTTTAAATTCTGTTGACGAAAAACACGAATCGTCTTTTTTGATCAGAGTGAATCGATAAACTTTTCTATTTGGTAGAATTTGTTTTTTTTCCCTGCTCATGCCCCGTTAAGTTACCGCAAGGGAACTGTCAAACAAAACGAGAAATTGAGGATGGCTTGATCTCGAAGCTAAAGCAAGTCAAGTTGGAAGATTCACGACTCACGTTCACGATCGCTACCTACGCTAATTCAACGGTTTGTTGTACGTTCAGTTAGCACGAAATAAAAGACTACAAATTGCAATCACGGACGGATTACATGATCAGATTAGCTGAATAACTTAGAAGTTTGTTTTGATACAGAAAAAATATTATTTGAAGACGTTGATGACGATGTTTTGTATCCGAGGATCTTTCATTTAGATCATGGCTGGAAATAAAGGTAACTCTCTTTTATATATTTGCTATAACTTCTTTTCTAAGGATGTATTTGATTAGTAAAACATTCAACACAGTATGACGGCCTTGGTACTCAAGAACGCCGACTCGGTTTTGTAAATAACTATATTTTACTAAAAAATATAGCCTTCCGGTTTTTCCGGTTTGCCATTGACTTACTATGCTGTATTATATTACATTCTCAACTATTTTACATATTATTCTTTAATTAAATATTAATTTATTTTGATCGTCTTTAGGAATATGATTGTATTACTCTCACTGCATAAACAAATATTCCAAGGCCAAATTCACTCTCTTGTGTCATTAAAATTTCTTTTAAAATGAACTTCATAATTACTATGTAGGTATTATCCAAAAGGTTGATCAAAGTGCTTTAGTACTTTCTTGTTCTTTTAAAATATCTTATTGAATAACTTGGAATCCATGAAGCAATTTATTTATAAGTACTTTATTGTACACCAAATTAAAAACACATTTAGGAAACCGTAAACTACTAACAATGATTTTTAATCAATCAATCTTTTATTTTTTAAAACATAGGTTTAGTCACAGATAGTATATTGTTAAAAATATGTGCACTATGTTTTGCCAATAATTAAGTATATGCCGTACAAAACCAACTTGACAAGCAATTATAATTTTAAATTTAAAAAAAATCAATTCAAAATATGTCAGTTAGGTCATTAAAATTATAGATAAATAAACACATTCAAACTTAATCAATAAACAAAATCATAAGTGTTTAATTAGCAAGTTGGAATTGTCATACCACTGTTTATCAGTAGTAAACTCTGTGATGGAGAATGGAGATTTACTCGGACTTCTGTTTTGAAAAGTACAAATTAAAGGGTACATTTATCTGTAAGATCGCTGGTTATAAAACTAATAATATTTTCAGTATCTAATTATTTTCAAGATTTTTTTATTTTTTTTTTATTTTTTATTAGTGATGGGTTTGCTCTTGACTCTAGTCTATGTCAGAGATGACAGAGACAAAGTCTACGATAACTTTTTTGTAACAGGTTATTTAGGTTTCCAAAATCTGTCTAATCCACTCAATAAGGAAAGTAAAAACTCTTTGCGTATTCTTAGTACGAGTATTAATCACTTTATTAGGGAAGGACTTAAATGGGTCCTAATCTGTCTGGTGGTGGTCTGGTCCTGGTTCTTGCTTTTGTTTGTGATATATTGGTTTAAGGTCATGTATAGTAAAAAAATAAAAACAACTTAAAACATACTTCTCAATTGCCCTAATAATTGGACAACATTTTCTGAATTGGGCTAATGAGGATTAATTTGCAACAGAGCATGAGATTATGCTTGCGATTATATTGCCATAAACTTTAATTCAAATATTTAAATATATCAATAAAATTACAAACTAAGTGAGATAGAAATAAAATACAATTATTTTTTTACTAGTCATAAAGTATTTATTTCCTACTCTGTTCAGGAAAATTATATGAGCATAGTTTTTCAGTGTAATATTGATAAAAAAGTCGTATTGTAGGTACCTAAATATTATATAATATTCACTACCCCATTTCCTTCCAACTCTTACATTATCTTATCTGTATTTAAATGAGTTGACACCATCAGCCTAGGGATTATTTCTCATTTTATCTTGAAGCTGATAAACAATAAATTTAAAGCAGTACTCAGTTTTATTGAAATAACGAATTATTCAAGTATGATAAAATGGAATAATATTGCATAATAGTCGAGACAGTTGAACCCTTTTAGCATTAAAATTGCGCCATAAAAAGTGCTCTTAACAAAAAGTAGAAAAGTCGCATTAATATTTACAAGTCCCGACACAGAATATTGAGCACTGTTTCATTGAAGGGAACCATAAAAATTGTACGAAGTGGAGATCGGGAGCGAATATTGATTAGGGGTGGATGCGCGCGCGGGCGAGAGCGCGACGCGGGGGGAGGCTGCGCGCGCCGCCGCCGGAGTGCGCCCATGTGGTGCCACCGCTGCGACCCTCCATTGCCATCCCAATTATACACTAATGTTAAAATTCACCAAATATCAAGTATTCCTGCTTAATTCGCCCGCGACCGAGCCACTCATCATGTGAGCCGGGCCGCGGCCGCGACCTAACGCATCCTCACGTATTGCGAGCGACAACGTAAAAATCAATAAATCTCCTAGTGAAACTTGGAAATTGCATTTTATATAGGAACAGTGGCTGATATGTAGTCGCGCAACGGTGTGGAGTGTGTTCCAATAGTGTATTTGTATTTCAGTGAAGATATAAAAGTTACCGATGTTCAATCACAAGTTACCGACTGACTTTCCAATGCAAACCCTTCGTAAGAAAACCAGCCCTTGCAAATGTGAGTCGTAACGTTTAGATCGAGCAGCTTCACGATCACCATGTTTTTCTATAGTTTTGATATTACGGTAATGCGGTGTTATTAGATAGCGCTAAATGTTCCCGACCACGTTATTCGCATAACTTAGCTTTATTATATTTTGCGGTTTATGTTGTAACCTGCATGGTTCGGCTCAGTACTATCACCCTACTAACTAAGAGGTGGACTCAGCAGCGTGAAGCCGAGTGCGTGCAGTCCATGTCATAATTAGTGACCCCCGTGGTGTTTTGGACAGAGGGTGTGTTGTGGGCCCGTGGCGGACGCGGAGCGGCGGTGCGTCGGGGGGACTAACTCCATAACTTGCTATTTGTCGGTTTGTACGGGAATTATGCAGGTGTGTCATTTCCAGCATCTCTTGCGGCAGTTCGGTGAGTACATCTGTCCTTAGATACGACAATCATGCTTGTGTGCTGTGTATCTACGTATGTACTTATTCGTATATCAATGTCATCGCATGTACTCACTCCTTTATTATTCCTGTTGTCTGCTTCGTTTATTATTTTTAATTAATGCCGCTGCTGTGTTCGTTAAAAACTTTGTCCGCTAAATTATCTAACGTATTAATTTAGAATGAACAGGCACTGTGTACGTCTAATATATTTTACCCCAAACAATTTAGAGCACATTCTTGTGTTAATTTTATCGGATGTCCGTCTGCTAAATGTTATAGTATGTGTATCGCTCTATGTAACAATTCGGTTAGTATCTCATCAAAAATTAATGACTGGGGTAAATGGTAGGGTTCGCTCTCTATCTACTCTCTCTGCATTACCAATCATATCGCATTTACCAGCTCGCCGGTTGTAGCTGAGCAAAGAGGTTTAGAAACAGCATACCGCTCTACTGTTTAGTAACATTCGGTAAATAGAACTTCCACAATATAACGTCGAATTCCGCTACTAGACTAACATCTTATCCTCAACAACAAAGCATGCTCTTTCGTAAATAACATACATACCTATCTATGTAAAATTGTATATGTATGCAATGATTGCGCAGTTTGCATATAACATTCTTGAAGTATTTCTGTTTCCTCACATTTGTGAAAGAGAAGATTAAAACATATTATCACTGTGAATCTTCAGTTTCAAGGGGTCACAACCAACAGGTACCCGCCAGTGCGACAATCATGGATCTAAATTTAAAAACAGGATATTCAATTAAGAGGGAATGATGCTCCGTAAACAGGGGCCAAAATAGGACAACCGCGCTCACTTTTATTTTGCGCTGAACTTCAGCCAGTGTTGTGCACTTGTGCTCCATCGAAAAAAAAGTTTAAAAATAAAACCATGACATTGAAAAAGATTGAATCAAAAAGTCTAATTAGCAAAGGTGATAATTATGCAAACTACTGTTATGTGTGTGCACTTGTGCTCTACTAATGTGCTTTGTTAATATTTAGACTGCTGGTTGACTTGCTTAGTTAATAACTCCGGTCAGTTTACGATAGTCTTTACGATGCTTTTACTTCCACGACCTATGGTTAATCGTGCTGATTATACCGACTGTCGAAGTAATTTATGTGAAGTCCTGATTTATTCTGAAAACAATGCTGTTGAACGACATTGGCATTAAAGTTCAAGTCATCGGCCCTTGTAAGACACGAGTATCTGTTTTTGTGTGAGTGTGTGTTTTTAAGGTCGTTTTTTGTGTGTGTCGATCAAAATACCAGTAAAGGGCTCTTCATGTAGGGTCAGCACGTAGACCGAACGACGGTTTCAGATGACATAAAAATATGGAAGTGAATGTAAAAAAATTAGGCCCAATTCCTTCATCTGCGTCATTACAGGTCAATATTCTTTGACAGTCTTAAAAAATGATGTAAAAAGTGACTAATATCTTCAATGTGACTTCAAACAGACAAGAACGAGCCGGGCCGGTTCTTAGGCGAAGGAGTTTCATTCCGTGCGAAGCTGATAGGGGTACTAGAGGTACCCGAGGCTCGGGGCGACAGAATGTGCCAAGAAGCCCTGGCCGACCTGAAGATGGCCATCAGAGCTGCTGGAGAGCATAAGCAGAGGATACAGGTCCACGTCGCTATAGATGGGCTGAGGCTTCGCGATGATAAGACTGGGGTACGTATTCCTTAAATGTTACATGAGTTAAAAATCCACAGAATATTAGAATTTAGAATGCACCAGAAATTCGGGATAATTCGGACAAAGTCGTCACACAGTAGTACTTAAGTACCAGAAAGCTGGTGTCTTCGCCAGTGCTGGAAACTGACTTAGAAACGGTAAGGCTTATTGGAGAAAATTTAGTCTAGCAGTAAAAATCCATTCATGGTTCCGAAATTGACTGGCAATCCAGTAAAGATATCATGTTCCTTCAAGAGTTTTAACAGAAGACAGAAATATGCAAAACCACTGTTAACCGAGTTAAACTGGGAGCGAAGGAAATAGATAGATACATCTGTTAGAAACAATAAAGCAACAACGGTTTTATTTTACATTTTAGTTACGAACACGGACATTGCCGACAATCCGATTGGCTTAGTGGTTGAGCACTTGACTTTCTGCGTTACGCATCGCGGATTTGATGCTCGCCCTCCACATGCATAATTTGTGTACCTGCTTAAATATACTTAAGTACTTACATTAATTGAAGCGAAATTAAAAATCGGTATAACGAAACCAAAACAGATTTCAAACTTTGTTCTGTAAATATTTTTGCCATCACATGCCTGTACCCAATGTGTACTAAAGGCATTATAATTATTATTATAGTAGTCATCTACACCCATGTGCGTGTTTGTCCTGTGTCCTATTTAGATGTAACATAGATGGCTGAAACACATGTGGCGCCGAGGCTATTCAGAGAATAGGTCAGAAGGATATAAAGTAGGACTCATGTGTGCTCTTATAAAATAAATAAGATCAGTTTTCTGCTTACCATTTGTGTACAGTACGAATACTACAGCTGTATATTGATTGAAAGAAGAAATTAAAAAAATATTTATGCTAGCACTCGCAAGGGACGTTGCAACCTGCCAGGGTTGCGGATTTTGTTTGAAAGAGTTACCGCGGCCCTGGAACGCAAAGGGCACTAGGAGGAGCACGGATGGGTTTTAGTCGATAAGAGACTGACACTCCCTCCCCCTCCACCCAGAGCGGAAGGGGTCATTTGATGATTTCCCATCTATAAAAAGGGGACGTTACAAACATGAAAAAAGTGTGAAAATGAAGTCCTGCATGAGACCAAAACGATCCCTTAGCTCGGTATAGTCAGTATACTCGTGCTGGTGATTAAAGGCTGGTAATCAGACTAGTGTGGATGCGTAAGTCACCGTCTAAGTGGATATTTTAGCATAATTATGCATCTGATATCATCTCCGAGTTGAGAGTACAAATTGGTACTTACGTAATCTCAGCTCCTCCTCTGATTAGTCAAACTGAATCAATATTGGCTCTGAAGTCAATAAAGACTGTTGTTTCACGTTTTTCTCCGTTCAGATCTACTTTTTGGATCTTGAAATAGCTTCAACTTTCTGACTGACTGACCGGCCCTTTGAAAGTTCCAGTTAAGCACTTGGAACTGTTAAAACGTCGGTCAGACAGTTCCAAGTGCTTGTAAATGGTTTAGTTGAAATATTTATTTCAGCTTTGAGTTTAAAAGATCAAAACTCTGCTATCTCGTTAATCCACGTTACGTATACGTTGGCCCAACTTGTGGGCCAATGTTTGGAGCCAAATTAATCCACATCACAATGTTACCAGGACTCGCTGTATCACCACCCGGTCCACAAGATATCCTTCATCGCTCAAGACATGACGGACTCCAGAGCTTTCGGGTACATCTTCGGCTCTCCCGACACCGGCCACCGCTTCTTCGGCATCAAGACTGATAAAGCTGCTAGTCAAGTAAGTCAACCATGAAGCATTATTTGAGCTACTTAGTAACTATTGGGCATTCTGTAACAGATTTATTCATAAAAATAGTAGTTTATGCAACGACCATATAAAAAGGGTTATTAAAACACGAGTGTGGGTTTATCACACGAGGCGTAGCCGAGTGTGGGTTTATCACACGAGGCGTAGCCGAGTGTGATAATAGCATCACACGAGTGTTTTAATTCCTAATTATATGCCGTTGCATACACTATTTTATCTTCATGGAAAAATAGTTAATTCCAATATGGCGGATATTCTCATTGCGTATTCGAATGACTGCGCAGCGCGCTCAAACATAGACAAAGATAAAAGCTGGCTCATTGACTAAGTCAATGAGCCAGCTTAAAAAATTAAAAAGAAAAAGTGTGCTATAAAAATTAAAAAGTTATTTTATGATGCAGTTGTTTAAAAATCGAAGGAAAATGTTGAACTGTAATGGTTTTTTTTTTAAATTTTACCTATCCACGAAAAAAAAGTATGTATTTATGCATTCGTTTTTGAACTCATATTTGGAACATTACGTTGTGAGTGTAGATAAAAAATTTAATGGAGAATTTGAATTTAGAATCATAAGAGATTCTAAATTGAAATTCTCCATAGAAAATTTTGAATGAAGAATCTGCTTATCAGTATTTTAGCTAAGTAGGTAATGGGTATAAAGGTTTTATGAATACGGCTGTATGTCTATTGGGTATGGTTAGACTTGACCGTTGACAGAAGAGGTTGCCATTCGACCTACCGCGTGTAGACTCATTGATTCTTTTCTTTTACGATCATTTTGTTTTGTGCTTGGTCATATATTGACTGGTCTTCATTGTCTTCTCATATCAATAATACCTATTAATACTGTATGAAACTATTGTAAAAATTAATCAACTTACTTACTTAACTAGAGTTTCTTACCGGTTCAACGAATTAATGAAAAAAGTGACGCAGACGAAGTTGCTCGGGTCAGCTAGTAACGTATAATCATATTCTGTAACGAACTAACTAATAACTTATGACGAATTTGTTCTGCAATAAAGATAATTTATTTTATTTATTTATAGTGCCAATTGGCAAACATGAGCTAGGGGAGTCCCCTAGTTAGGTGGATCTATCTATCACTAAAAACTGCCCACTTAGCAGATTATTATTACAGAGTCGAATTAGATTAGCTTGCGAAAGTCTGCAGTCGTGATGGATATCTTCATTAGGTACCTAAAAAAAACATTGATGGCTGTTGAGACCTTCCTTGAAATATACTATACTCAATAGTAGACCTGGGTCCCGTCTCGACATAGTTACCGATCGCCTTTTTTATGAATGGGAAATCATCAAATGACCCCGCTGAAAATAAAGTTCCGCTCTGGGTGGAGCGGGAGGGAGTGTCAGACTCTTACTGACTAAAACTCATCCGTGCTCCTCGTAGTGCCCTTTGCTTTCCAGGGCCGCGGTAACTCTTTCGAACAAAATCCGCAACCAACAAAATCGGTAACCGTTACCGATCGCCTACCGTCAGTATTCGGTCGATAAGTCTTAAGAGCGTTTACGCGGTACGGCTCTTCATACAAACTTTCAAATCCTTATTCTTCAAAATGAATGAACCGATTTTAACGAAACTTGGTATGCATACGCTAGATATCCAGATCTAAATAGTAATCAGAAAACATTTTTGAAAAAGATTTCACAGGGAGAGAAAGAGCGATTTTAAGTTTTCTATAGAAAGTTAAAAATCACTATATCCTTCCCCCTGAACTCTTTTTCAAAAATGTTTTCTGATAACTATTTAGACCTCGATATCTAGCGTATGCATACCAAGTTTCGTTAAAATCGGTACATTCATTTTGAAGAATAAGGACTTGAAAGTGTGTATGAAATGACATACGGCGTACACGCTCTTAAGGCCGCAAACAGTCAAACTCGATCCTTAGGACTTATCGACCGAATTCGGTCGGTAGGCAATCGTCAAAAACTATGTCGAGAACTCCCGCCCATGCCCGTCACATCTAAGGAATTTCGCTAGCAAATATTATTTGAATGTTCTTTTTACGGTGACAAGTAGGTATCATGATATCTTCAAACCATTTCTGTTATAGGTAGTAATAGCGATGAGAGACTTATTCCAAGTAGTATTCGAGCTCAAGAAGAAGGAAGTGGAAATGGCCAAGCAGCAGTTGGAAGGCAAGACAGTCACCAGCAGTTTAGTCCGGCACGCGACCAACGCCTCCACGGAGAGTAAAACTAAGGTAATTGTTGGAATTTTGAACATAGTTAGCGTTACTTTAGACTTAGCTAATTGACTGTCTCCTGCTTTATAAGGAGGGGAGTGGAAATTATGTTTTTCTAACTCCTCCGCAATTCTTTTCTGCTTAATTTCGTTGCGGGATCCAAGACAGTTGAATCGTTCCTGCGGGCTCCGTCGAGCTTCACTGACTCGGCGTTTTCCTAGTGGACCTACTGTTATTTGGCTGTGATTCTGGCCCTCAGGAGTTGCAGTGGTTGGGAGTAGTGGGGTGGACTTGTAGTCCCAGTCTTTCATAAATTGACGTTTGTGTTTATAAGGCATCGTTTACACTGTGAGAGTTACTCTTACGTACGTACGAAATCGACTTTAGAAACACAAAAGTGTGGGGAAAAAAGCTTTGCTGGTTTTTTTCGTACAATATGACAATCGTGTTCGAGTTTTCGTACTGGATCAATATAGACACTAAAGTGTAATTGGGTCCTGGCCCTTATCGCACGAGGGACTCTCATCGTGTAAACTTAAGTCCTTACTTAAGAATGTGTTGTCGCGAGGTCGTGAACCAAACGTGTGGAACGCGACTTTGCTTCGTGTGGCTCATAAGGCTGTGTTCTCACTTCTAGCGTATTTTTTTTTGGATATGGCCTCTTGCAGATTTAGCACGCTAGGGCTATCAACTGCTAAACCGGACTATCCTGTGGTGATCTCAAATGAATTTAAGGCCCCCAGCCAGGGCTAAAAAGCTAGCTAAATTCTAAGTTACTACTGACGGCTTGCTAAGGGCATCTCCTGTGGGATACGAATCTCGGCTTAGCGGCGTCAGTTTCATTATACAGGGTTATTTGTAAAACACCAGCAACCTTTCAGGGGGTGAAAGTACTCATCATTATAAACAACTTTTGCTATGAGACCAACCCTGAAAAATCGAAAAAAATATCTGCTATTTCATACATTTTCATCGGGTGACTATTGCATTTTGTATGAAACAGCTGATTTAATTTTTGATATTTCAGAGTTGCTCCCATAGTAAAAGTTGTTTATAATGATGAGTACTTTCACCCCCTGAAAGGTTGCTGGTGTTTTACAAATAACCCTGTATATGGGATTTAAGACTAATGGCGGCTCAGCGACGCGGGCTGGCTCGTTAGGCAAACATCGGGGAGAGGTTTGATTACATCGTCTCGAAGGGCACTTCTAGCGTAGCGTTTTGTTTAGCAAAGTGATCCGTATCGAATATTTTTCTATATAAATCAGCTCTCCTTTGCTCGCTCTCTCTGCGTGAGACCGCAGCCTTAGCGTTCTCAACTATTCTGACGTCCCTGAAATATTCACACACACAAAGCCAAGTATTTAAAACTCATATACATATTTGACGTTCCATAGATTTCTAAGCTGCTGTTTTGAAAACAATGTTGCTATCAAAGGAATAGGAGCGCAGTTGTGTATTTTACAATGAAAATAACTAGACTTTTCACGTGTTTGAAAACTGCTAAAGCTAAATATACATGAACATGTATCAAATTTCTTGGTGTGTTTAGCTGACAACATCGTCCACAAAAATCCCCTCTCCTTTCCGAGTCTATGGCTAATGCACATCAAATATTTAATCAAATTATTTCCAAGTAGGTGGCCCTGGCCAATCATGGCATAATAATAATTGGCTTATTTTAGGTCGTCAAAAGTGCAGATGTGTAGATAACTTCGGATACTCCCACAGTATCACCGCGGTCACATTAGTGAGATTTAGAAAGATGAATTTTCCTTGATGTCTTTTTAGGGTTCCGTACCCAAAGGGTAAAACGGGACCCTATTAACTAAGAATTCGCTGTCCGTCCGTCCGTCTGTCACCAGGCTGTATCTCATGAACCGTGATAGTTAAACAGTTGAAATTTTCACAGATGATGTATTTCTGTAGCCACTATAACAATAATACTAAAAAACGGAATAAAGTAAATATTTAAGGGGTCCCATACAACAAACGTGATTTTTTTGCTCGTTTTTGCTCGATATTGATAACGGCAACAGGTAGACGCTTGAAATATTCACAGAATATTATGTAATATATTCACTTTAAAAATAAATAATTAAATTTAAATTAAATATTTAAGAGGGGCCTATAACAAACGTGTTTTTTTATAGAATGATAAAGGTACGGAACCCTTCGTGCGCGAGTCCGACTCGCACTTGGCCGGTTTTTTGAAACTTATAAAGAAGTCATCGATTTCTAAATTATTAACTCAAAAATGGAGGATCTTTAAGTCAAAGCAAATAGGTGACTTCTAGGCAAACGTGCTCTACCGTTGACCATAATATCATCGCTGACGAGTTGAGATATTGTCAAACGCCAGCATAATATCAATAACAAATATAAAACATATTTATTAAACCTTAAGCAAACGTCATCAATAAAATCAA
The DNA here is from genome assembly GCA_947386135.1 of Melanchra persicariae. Taxonomy (NCBI): domain Eukaryota; kingdom Metazoa; phylum Arthropoda; class Insecta; order Lepidoptera; family Noctuidae; genus Melanchra; species Melanchra persicariae. Next base: position 7,745,910 of record OX376660.1, read on the forward strand.
GTATAGTGACACGCAATCGTTTGTTGAATCAATTCTTCAAAACATCAAATAACTTGGTTGATCAACATGCGGGATTGGTCAGTTCACAAGTCACATAATGTGCATAGCTGGCACCGAATGTTCGTGTTAACGTGGAAATGAAGACGTGGCTCCTTATACCGACGTGCTCTTTGAATAACGTGAAATTTAAGAAAAAGGTTCAGTGTTCACTTTGTGATTGTCTCAATATTTTGTGCTGTTTTGACTACGCGTGCGATTTTTAAGCGGATACACAGAGAGTATCCGTGGTTTTTTTTTTAATATTGGTATTCCTTCCTTGGTCTTATACATGGCAATATTGTTTGTAAGACAGTGTGCAGGAAGGTCACGTTCGGTTGTGGACATGATACATTCATACACTAAAACGATAAGTAAATTTGTTTTTTTTATTCAGTCGAGTTCTCGTCGAGTTTGAATAACGATTTTGTTTCGTGACTAAAAATATTACGATTAAAACAGTGCTAAAAAATGTTTGAATTGATGAGCCATTGCTGATGTTTTGCTACTAATGAAGATTCAGTATTTGAACCACAAAGATCGTTTACGCCGTACGGCATTTCATACAAACTTTCAAGTCCTTATTTTTCAAAATGAATGAACCGATATTAATTAAATTACCTACGCATAAGCAGGATACGTACATACCTAGTTCTAAAAAGTTATCGGAGAACATTTCATTCAACATCTTATTTAAAATGTCTTATTCAAAAAAAGATAATTGGAAATCTCTGTTTCTATGAAAAATTTACAATCAGTCGAATTTAGCTGTAAGTAATATATTTCTAACGAAAATGATCTCTGATAACTTCTTAGACCTATGTATCCTGCGTAAACGTAGGAAATTTCATTAAAATCTGTTCAATCATTTTTTTTTCTTTATTTTTCATTACGTCGTCGTAAATTCGAGATGCCATAAGAGGGAGAATTTTCTTATTCTTATGAACCGTTCTCATTGTAATCTCGGTTTGAATCTCTCAAAAACATTCATAATTTCCCTACATTTTGACATTGACTGTCAGTGAGATGAGGATGAGACTTGAATTTTAACGATTTTTAAGTAGTACCTACGACAAATGGACAAAATTAAATACCTTTTGAAAGAATATCCGTTTCCAAAACAAACGAGAAAGCTTGCGCTCGATCAATGTCATAATGCAAAACAAGGAAAGCACTATAAGTTAGAGAGAGAATAAAAACAAGATGAGCTAATAAGCTCAGTGTTTCAGGACTGAAATGACGTAACTAACTACATTTATTTTTATGTATTAATCTTATTTGAAGACGAGCTCTTGGAACCCGAAAAGAGTATGCAAAAGTACTTGAAGAGCGGGGCACAGTACAAAAGTACATGGGCGGTTCCAGGATTGACGTCTGGGGGGCTTAACCCCGCTAAGGGTGTGTTTTAGCAAAATAACCACAAAAAGCACATAAGTACCTAACATTTTATTTTACTTAACGCATAACAAGCCTACTGGGATTACTCTTCGTAAATTCCTCAATGACTTCGTTAGGTTGTAGACTACCAAAGAAAACTGAAGCCCCCTGGATCCGCCAATGTGTATATTTGTCTATGTATTCTGCGGAAGCTGGAATAGAAAGCGCTAACGACTGCATGACTGCTTTGCAGATCCTAACTTAATATCATAGTATAATAGATGGGACCTTGGAGACGGTCATATAATTTGTTTGCGAAAATCTAAATAGAACTTTGTATGAAATAAAAATATTTTTGCGTCATAGCTGCTCTTAAAACGGTAAAATTCAGTTTTCCAACCAGTCGTAGGGAGTTTCTCTGGCTTGTCCTAGAGAGGAAGTATAAGTAGGTACTGGCAGTGACCATTATAGACCGCTTATATAACATACTGTTCTTACATCATTAGTAGCTATGCCATCGCCTACGCTAATCGTCAATTTCCTTAAATTTGTATCTTGGATCTAATAGATCATTAACGTAGGTAAATTGAATCATTCATTTCAGAAATGGATATTAGATACTCCTCTTTTTCTAACAAGACGGTTGAAATAATAGTTCGTCTACATTGATTTAAGTAAAATTCAATGTTCGTTTCTCTTCAGTTTTCTTCGACTTACTAATATATTCTGGTCTGTCTGGCGGTACTAAAGGTCGCGGGATCGATGCTCGGGCTACGTAACTTATTTGTGTGACCTACAGACTGTTTGTTTTGAGTCAGAGTCGGCACCTATGTGAGATTTATTGTGATAATTTTGACGAGGACAATTTTGCTTTTATGCGAGACAAGAATATCGAACACAAATTGTTACTCATCCATTTTATTTTCCAAAAAGGGCGAGATAAAATATGCCTACCGCTTAGTTCGAATGCACATAGTCCCAAGCTATACTGACAATATTATGCAACTAAATATTGGCTTATACTAGCTGTTAGCTAGTATTTTTTTTTTGTATTAGTAGTATTTAGTTGTAAGTTGACATTTTTAAATTTTGCAATATTTGTAATTATTTTCGTGATGTATTTGATGAATAGTGACAAAATTTTTAACGAGAGCCCTAATATCAGGAAGCAGAAAACTGGTAGGTACTAGTGAACAATTCGTGGTTTTAATTTCCGATTTAGAAACTAATTTAACTTGCAGTTTTGTGAGCAAATAACTCGTAATACTGTCATGAAAATTCGCGAAGCTATCGTTTAAACAGTGCATTAGTATTCACCGACCATAACTTTGGTATCTCACGCGATTTGTTTTAAACCCCCGCCATCATGCAAACGGTTACGGTATTTAACTCGTTGATAATAATCGATAAGCTTTAAAATTAAGTTCAGCAAAGAGTTTGTCAAAATGTATGGTTTGGGAAATTCAATTGAGACCTTTTTCCAGTTTTTGGGACATAATAGTAATATTAATTCAAATAATTCCTCATAAGTGTAGCAGTAGAAACAATTGCAGCTGTGAACCACTGGAATGCGTGAAGACGGTAAAATATCTCGGTATTACAGTGGACAGTCATCTCAACTTTAAGCAACACATAAAAGTGCTATCATCCAGAGTTCGCAAACTCATTTATATATTTAAAAACCTAAGACACATAACAGATGCGAGTCTCTTAAAACAAATTTACTATGCGATGTGTCAATCTGTCATCTCTTACTGTATCTCCTCTTGGGGGGGCGCCCCAAAAACTACTTTAAAGAGTTTGGAAATCTCACAACGTGCCATTTTAAAAATATCAACTTTTAAACCAATACTGTTTCCAACAAGAGACCTATATCAATACTGTCAAGTGACAACCGTAAGACAACTGTTCATAGAAACAATTCTCCTTAGGCAACACTGCGCACTAGTATACGATCCTAGTTCAATAAATAAGCGTAGGAAGCATGAAGTGTGCTCCCGGTCGTACAAACCGAAAACAGCGTTCGTAAAAAGATTCTTTACTTTTATAGCCCCCCTAATGTACAATAAAATTAACAAAATTTTAAACATCTATCCACTTAATAAATTGCACTGTAAGAAGAAAATTCATTGCTATCTCCTTAGTCTTTCTTATGAGGAAACTGAAGACCTTCTTAGATTTCAAAATTAGTAGACGCTTTACAGTTGGTTATCGGTACAAAGAAACACGTACACACAGATTCACATACACATACATACACATATACACACACACACACACCCACAGATACACAAAATCACATTATACATAAATATGCAGTACTTAAATCTTTAAATTGTTCTTTAAAAATCTTTCTTTTAGTAATAATCAATCCCAATTTTATTTTTTTTTTGTATAAATTATATTAATATTTGTTTTATTGAAAGTAATATGAGCTATGTAATATAGTTGTTATTTTAAGAATTATGAAGTAATTATCTTATATAAATGCAAGATTTATGTCTATTTTTGGCTTAAACATCGTAATGAACTTTGTTAGGGGATGGCGCTGCTTGCCGAGATACAGGATCCGTCCTAGTTCGGCAACAGAGGATTCCATAATATTAAAAACTGTATACTAAGCCTATCCAGTCATGTAATATGTTATTGTTAAAATTTTTGTGGTGAAATAAATATTATTATTATTCTTTTTATTTTTTTTTTTTAACATACATTTTATATTTTTAAATATTTCAATAACAAAAAAAAAAAAACAATAAAAAAACATTTAAAAATATAAAAATAGTAGTCCGCCGGTGTCGGGAGCTGGGTCCAAGCTACCGGTGGTTAGGGCTCCAGAGAAAGGAACCTCCTCACAATACGAGCCGTATCGAGGAGTACTGCTTTCTGTATCAGGCCCTTTACCCAACTGCGCAACGCCAGCTTCGACAGGTGGTCGTCGAAGCTTTTGGCTATCAAGCCATTGGCCGTAACGACGATCGGCACAATGACAGCCGAGTCCACATTCCACATGTCGACAACCTCGTGCGCTAAGTCAAGATACTTGATTTGTTTCTCTTTCTCAGCTTTCACGAGGTTCTCGTCATGTGGAATGGTAACATCGATTATCATTGTGCGGCGCGCTAATCGGTCTATCACCACTATATCGGGCTTATTAGCGACGATAGTCCTATCAGTGATGATAGACCGATCCCAGTACAACGTGACATGGTCATTTTCGAGAACTGGGTCGGGCACATACTTGTAATACGGTACCTCAGAATCCACAAGTTTGTATTTCAAAGCAAGTTGCTGGTGAATAATCCTGGCCACTTGGTTATGCCTGTGCAAGTACTCGCCGTTAGCCAGACGAGAACAACCAGAGATAATATGTCTGATGGACTCACCCGGACGGTGGCATGCCCGACACACGTCAACCGTCCCGTCCTTCATAATATGCCTCCGGTAGTTGTTCGTCAAGATAACTTCGTCCATTATTGCACAAACAAAACCTTCAGTTTCTCCGAAGAGATCACCGAAACGTAGCCAGGCCACGGACGCCGGGAAATCTACGTCGGACCCATAAAGAGCCCGATAGAAGCGCCCGTGAAGCTCCTTGCCTTTCCATACCTCCTTGCGGTCATCTGTAGTAAGTATTACAGGTTTGCGCCAGTTCTCTTTCGCCATGGACAACGGGGTGAGTCCCTTGTCCACTGTGACCACATCTCGGTGCATACCCACATCGGCTTTGAGAAAATATTCTCTGAGACTGCACATCTCGCGGTTGTGGAGAGTCTTAGCATTTAAAAAGCCTCGACCTCCACACTTCCGCGGGATGTACAGTCTCATCACCGACGATCGTGGGTGATGCATCCGGTTTGCAGTCAGCAGTGTACGGACCCTCCTATCCAGGGCGTCGAGTTCAGTTTGAGTCCATTTGAGTATGCCGAATGAGTACATTAATACCGGCATGACCCAACCGTTGAAGGCGCGCACCTTGTTTCCGCCCGACAAAAGGCTGTTCAAAACCTTTTTTAGGCGGCCAAAGAAGCGCTCCTTCAGCGATTGTTTCATGTCAGTACCGTTAATGCCCAACGCTTCCTTATTATTATTATTATTATTATTATTAATATTTATGACAAATGTTCAAGCGCGCGTAAACTACTTTGATTGGCTGAATTAATCGTCAACAGCCAATCAGAGTAATTTACGCGCTCTGGACAATTTGTCACAATAATTTTCGCTCCAGAAACTGGGTTGTGCCCTAATTAAAAAGATTGTAAAGGAGATTGGATTTCCAAGAATAAAGGGGAATATCATAGGCATATTATTTCATAGGCTTATGGCTGAGTAGATTTCCCTGGAAGTCATATTCTAAGCTACAACTGCAACGCGGCGGAATCGAACATAAACAATTGGTCTCCGTGATCGACCTTTTTAACAATCGGTTTAAAAATAAATATGGTGCAGGTAAACATGCAGTGTTATTTTACAAATAGATTTGTTTATTTTATAAATATTTCCCCAGTCATTAACGTTTAACCTGTCCGGCCCCTGCGACACACCGGTGTGTCGCGAATTAATCGCGAATTTAATGTTTATTTACCTATTACATAAGATTTATTTTATATTAGGGAATTTTCACATGTTGGGCCTGACCGGTGCGCTTATGTATTTAGTGATTTCATAAACCTCATCCATCGCTTTCCATCAGACAAGATCGACGTCAAAATCTGTCACATTGCGAAATATAAAAAAACTTCGTTGAAACAAAAGCTTAAAGAGTGCCCTAGTCGAACGGCTGAACTCATTGACGGGCGCAGTTAAATGCATGATATTTCATCAAAAATCAATTAAAGGAATAAATAAACGCTGTGATGAGTAATATGAAGCTAGTGCGCACACAAAACAGTTCCATATCATTTAAGATGATTTATAACGAAAATGAGCTCGTAAAATTTATTGAATGAAATTTGGTAGTCAGGATATTATGGAAAAGTACTGAATGTAGCTGTTTAAAATATTATATATATTTAATTTAGGAAATAATCTATGCCTGTGTGGTTAATATTTTGCCATTTTCGTACTACATAAGTTATTTATTTACGCCCAAAGTTGTGTTATTTGGAAGTTTCGACACAAATAACTTGCATATCAATACTTTTTTTTCTGTTTTGTGCAGGCCTAGATAATACTGAAATAAATAAATGTGACTTTTTTTTTAACGTCCTCCGTCAACCAGTAGAGTAATCGCCGTTTGTATGAAACAATAACTGACTAGGGCAACCTTAAGTTATCATTTGTCAGCCCATCCTTGATACGCACGATAAAACAAAAGGCTATCAACCTGTTATCGACCGTCTGCAGTAATTTCTTTGTATCCGACACATCACGTTGCATCCTCGGGTCATGGTCAAGGCACGATCATATCCGCTGCAGAGTGCAGGATATCGTTGAGCAATACCAACGACCGCCCCCGTCCTTGTGTGACAGCATGATTGTTATAAATTCATTGTAGCTTATCGCTCTTGACTTGACTTGACTTATGGCAGCGTACAAACTTACATCATTATAAACTTTCCGGGAATACGCTTTTTCTCAAACATGCTTGGAAATTTGAGCATTATTTTGACAAACTTCTTCGAGATAAATCGAAATTGCTGTACTGGCCAAATACATGCGAGCAGAGGCCGGCAAAAGTTGTATGAAAATCCATATAATTATGTAAACTCATAATTATCTGTCGTGTAATTTACTCCGACATGGCCACCAAGGAGGTAACTTATCAAAGGTTTTATTTAAATTTCGAACTGGCTTGCAAATAGAAAGCTTTTTGTTGAAAAAAAAAAACAAATGAACACTTTAATGCGAAAAATAAAAAAATATTATTGTTCGTTGTTCGTCATTGATTAATTTTCTAGGTACTACTTAGTTTTAATTTCCGCGCATTATTTGAGAAAAGTACTGTACAAGCCTTGGCTACAACTAGGCATTGATGGACTCACGTACGTGTGCCTCGGCTTCGCCTTGGCCCAGCAAAAGAGGCATTCATACATCAATGCCTCTTTTGCTGGCCGCTGCAGTAATTTACCTAGATACTATTTGTTAAGTCAGGGAACTTATTATACCTTTATTAGAAACAGTTAAAAGTACATTGAATCTTCACTAAGGTTAAAACTTACGTGCACATAAGCCAAAATGCCTTGTCTTTTATGATGTGCTAAAACTTGTAGAAAAACTCGTAATCGCAAAATAGGGTATTTTAAATACTAAAAAAAACCTAATTAGTCCGTTGAATATTTAGATTTACAAAAAATATTAGACACCTATTTTTTTTCTTTTTTCACGTAAAAAAAAATAACACGATACAGTGTACACGACACTACGGTATGCGGTAGTACAATTTTCTTCGTTTCTTTATCACTTTTTATAGATTTGAACACTTTAATGCGAAAAATAAAAAAATATTATTGTTCGTTGTTCGTCATTGATTAATTTTCTAGGTACTACTTAGTTTTAATTTCCGCGCATTATTTGAGAAAAGTACTATACAAGCCTTGGCTACAACTAGGCATTGATGGACTCACGTACGTGTGCCTCGGCTTCGCCTTGGCCCAGCAAAAGAGGCATTCATACATCAATGCCTCTTTTGCTGGCCGCTGCAGTAATTTACCTAGATACTATTTGTTAAGTCAGGGAACTTATTATACCTTTATTAAAAACAGTTAAAAGTACATTGAATCTTCACTAAGGTTAAAACTTAATACGTGCACATAAGCCAAAATGCCTTGTCTTTTATGATGTGCTAACATGTAGAAAAACTCGTAATCGCAAAATAGGGTATTTTAAATACTAAAAAAAACCTAATTCGTCCGTTGAATATTTAGATTTACAAAAAATATTAGACACCTATTTTTTTTCATTTTTCACGTAAAAAAAATTAACACGATACAGTGTACACGACACTACGGTAGTACTTACAATTTTCTTCGTTTCTTTATCACTTTTTATAGATTTGAAATGGCAAAAAAAAAAATAATCTAACGTACGGAGTAAATAGTTTTATAATTTTATTTGACTTTGACAAGACGTACGGGGAAGCCGACGTTACGTTTTGGAAAGGGCCACCTATACGCTCAATACGGTTTGGGAATACTTTTTTTGCGCGTACAGATAAGGATTGGAGTTCCCTGCCGGAATCTGTGTTACCTGACAACTCAGAATCTTTAAGTCAAGAGCTTGTATAGAAGAAACCTTCAAGGATACTTCTAGGCAAGCGCGCGCCTCCATCGTGGACCATATCATCGCTCACTACCAGCCACTCGCGTTTGATCATCATCTCACTCTGCTGGTACCTACCTATAAATAAAAAAAAACACAACACACCAAGGTTCTGTTGTTTATGTGAAAAGATTTTTATCGTCCGAAGTTTTAGGTACAGGGCATACCCACTAATACGACCCTTGTCTTGAGAGACCAGCCTGTTACGTGTCTTTACAAGTGAAAAAAGGTCAAGTTGGCTCACATCCAAATTCATTCCAATTTCAAATCGATACAAGATTAGAACCAAGTCGAATAATCCCCATCCATAGAAAAGGAAATAAAATTTCGTTTAGAAGCGAAACTGTCGCTCTATAGAATTGCAATGTTACCTAGTTTACAGTTTTGATGCGCAGGATACTATCAACTAGTCAGAATGCCATGTACTGTCTCCTTATGAAAACGTTAATCCTACATCGGCACATTAACTTAAAACTCTGTCTTTATTATCGATGACACTTCATTTTTGATATCGCTTTTTGTCTATACTAATATTATAAAGAGGTAAAATTTGTAAGTTTGTATGTAGGGGGTAATCTCTGGAACTAATGATCCAATTCTAAAAATTTTTTCACTGGTAGAAAGCTACATTATTCCTGAGTGCTATAAGCTATAAATTATTTTTATAACATGTATATTAACCGAGCTATCACAACTTTTGTCTAGCAAGTCGGAAAGAAATACCTCAATAAAATAGAATTATTTGCATGCATGTATGTGTAGGGTAGGTGTAGGGTAGGTAGGTAGGTAGCCAGTTGACGGGAGCGAAGCCTCGGGAGACAGCTAGTATAGTACAAACAATGTAACAGGTTTTTAAGTTCCGATTAGGGATAAAGTTTTCATATGCCGGCTGTAAGATCCTGACTAATTAAAAATACTTAAATACACTTCCAACGATTTAAAATCGCTTAAGTTTCGCTTCCAAACGAACTATTATTCCCTTCCCATCCCAAGTCCCACTACAGGAACTGAACTACTTTCCAAAGACATAAATAATTTCAAAGATAGTATCGCAATCTTCCTCAGAGCATCGCTTCAGCTGGTGAGACCAGTTCATCCACGTCCAAGGCCACGGATACCGGGGCGGAGGGGGGCGTGGCCGAGCTGGTGGATTTGGAACAGGAGCTCAGTTCCCTTAGGAGAGGACTCACCCAGGTCGAAGGTCTGACCCCGTCTAACGACCCGTTCGGAGACTCCTTCACGGCTTTGCCTTCGCAGGTAAACTTGGGCTTTAGAGTTTAGTGTTAAGGTCTGATTCACAATGCCACTAGAATCAGAGAGAAATAAAAAAAAAAACATAAAATTTGTAGCCCCCAATTAAATTATTGGTAACTTAGTAGATGGTGGTGAAACATGCCCTCAGAAAAATGGTAAATTATTAAAGACATGTTAGAAAATGTCCAGAGCAGAACTTGGCTTTTCCCCATATTGTTAGGTCTTTCAAAATTTTGGCAATACGCCACTATTGTGACGCACAGAATTTGTCGAGGAATGTAATTTACCACAATTGGCACTTTTTATTTTTGTTTTCGGTAAACATTTTTGAATAAAATTACTCTGTATCCGGTCCGATACGATAAATAAATAACTTTAGTATCTTAATTAAGAATCATACCTACAAGAAAATCATGCATCATTGACAAGCCATTATATTCTACAGCCTATCATAGTCATTTAAAAGAAGTTGTTCTCCAATACCGAACAAAATGTACCAGAATGCTCTCTTCTTATTTTCAGAAGGGTCTCCTCCCGCCGCCTCCCTCGGGCGCCTCAGCCCGGGGGCGCAGCACCCCTGCAGCGCCAACTTCGTCCCGCGGGGTGTTCAGCCCGGGCAAGGCTGCGCCTGCACTGCCATTCGACCTGGCTACTGTAGCCGCAGAGTTCGAACCTACACCGGCACTGGTCGACAATCTTAATGATACACCGGTTAGTATAACAAGCGTTGGATATTAATGATAAGATATAGTTTAATGTGGAAAAAGAAATATTACTTTGTATGGAAGTGAAACTGGACGTTTCTTACGCCTAGAATCTGCAGAGCGATAAGAGAGGGCGACCCTCTGTAACACACTTTGAAAGTTTCTAATTATTGTTTTTATATGGTACAAAATTACAGAGGATGGAAAGGCCGGGCCTGACTAGAACATAACATTATTAATAATATTCGTGCCCGCGGAATGTGCGCTGACCATAATATTCGCCATGCCATTTGAGGATATCCGAATCATAAAAAAACTCTTACGAGAGTGACGGAATCTGTGTTTGGGGACACACACCTCACTAGTGCGCTTTAATATGTCCGGCGTCGATAGCTAGTCTAGTCGAAATTGGTCAGGACCTACCACAGTGTAGTCTTTTTGACCCAAAGGTTGACTGGTAGAGAATGCCTTGTTGCATTAAGTCCGCCCATGTACCACTATTGTACATAGAGTTTAAATAAATAAATAAAATAATGCATTTAGCAGTACCCGCCGAAGGCGTCTTGGTACTCTGTATGTGCAAAAAGGGGTAATAATCTGTGACCCGATTGGGAATCGTTCTACGCGAAAGTTACACTTCCATACACTTTATTTTCTATGAACCCTTATTTACTAGAACTGTTTATAAAGGTTTTATAACTCTGTCCTTGTCATTTGCATGTCAATGAATTGAGATGGCAAGAGAATGTTAAACACTGTGTCAGTTATAAGACGTTTGTAAGGCAATCGTAAGTAAATAACTTTATACAGTCGGTTCGAGAACATTTTTCGAGTAGTCTTAAGTTGTTATATCACCCCAATTTGCCTTGTAACAGTTGTTTCAGGTCAAAATATGCCCGAAAAGAATGAATTTGATCCAATGAACCGCTGTATACAGTGCATAATGATATGTGGCAAAACAAAAGATGGCTCCACTGTCGTAATGGTTTTATTCATCGAAATGCTTTCAAATCAATTTTGTGTAAATACAAGAAAAATAATTGCATACGATAGTGGCGCCATTAGTTCTGTAGTTTATTACCCTATTGGAACGATTGTATAAAAATAAATTTAAAGATTTCAATGGCTCTATTCCAAAAAAGAACCTAATTTGAGTTATAGTGTCTTGGTGTGTTGATGTGTTGGTTCGTGATCTCAAGTTTCTTGATTATCACAAAGATCTAAACCCAAAGTTGGCAATTTGAGGTCGCGAACAACATTTAAATTATAGGTTTTGTTTCACCACTCCCTGAAAATATAAGCCCAACTTTACTTGATATATTTCTGCACTCAGAAATTGATAAAGATAATAAAAATAAACATGAAACTTACAGTTCTCGTCAAATAACTTTGCCCCTCTGAAGTTAGCCATTTGCAAAGATCGCGTAGGTGCAGTCACGTACACGGGAGCAAGCGGGACGCAAGCATGCATCGAACGTAAACGTAAGACTGAGACATAAAATCGCGCCCCGCCCCCATGTCTCTTGCGCATGCGCAGTTGCAGTTTGTTCGTAATTTTGACTACTACGCAGCCACTCGTAGCCAACTTCAGAGGGGCAAAGTTATTTGACGAGAACTGTAACTACGTTTTTTTTAAACTCTTTCTTGTAGTGGTGAAACGCATGGAAAATATTGAATATAATAATCGTATACTATTTATATTATAAACTGATATAAACTATGCCTAAATATATCTTAATTTATGTTGTATAACGGCCGTTTGGACAGATGTAATACTTATTTATCAATTAAAGTTTTTCTTGTAGTTGTGTACTTATTTTGGCAACGCTGTGTACTTTAAGTTACTGTTATGCGTAAGTGATTACTGTTTTAGTACCCTATAGACTATAGTGCATGATGTCTGTCGTATTGCTTGAAACATACTGTTGTGGGATGTGAATGCGAAAATGATTGTTTTAAAAGTAAATTGAACTAGGGATTGAGTAAAACTTAATGAAAGGTCGTGAGTCATGACATGCTAGTGCAGGTGCACGGATGTGTAAAACATGTTAAAGCAAGCAAAACATGTTAAACAAGTGACCATTATTTGAACTGCCTAATATTTTCCCGGCAGCTTTATGTTTTTGAATTTCCCAGTTAAACCCGACCTCAAGAATACCACCAAACACTAATGGTGGTGTAAGTTCTTTCGCAATGACATTTCATAGTCAGTAGTAGCTCCCTGTGCTGTGACGTCTGGTCTGTATGCTATAAGACTGAATTATGTGGACGTGACGCTTAACTTTACTTTACCGAGAACCGTTACCCGAGCATGACGCTATCTCGCGAGTCGCAGTGTCAGTTGGCTGCCGAAACTACCGTCGAGTACCCCAAGCTAAACGAACTACCCCGCACGACTCAATCTCGCCCGGTTTACGTTACGCACTAAGAAACGCACAATCTACGGTTATGTGTTTAGACGCACGCTTTCATCATTGTAGAACGAACTTTTTTGTTTTATAAAATTTTAATAAAATCCCTGGATTACTTGCATCGCCAACGATGAAGTAATTCCTTGAACTCCCATGCGCTCCACGTCTACATATACTTAGTGTTATGGTGACGGCTGTGTTACAGGTTTGCCAGCCCAGCGCGTCCACGACGCAGTCGCTCAGTTACGACGTATTCACGGAACTAGACCCCCTCGGCACCGGCCGGAGTAAACCTTACGTTGACAAAAAACTCTTCTTTCAGGAGCTCAAAAATCCGCCAAAGAAAGTGCTCAAAGACCTCGTGTCGACACAGAGTCTAATATCAGACATATTGCCGGTCACCACAGACACTAAGATAGAGCATTACGGGCCGGCGACGACGATGACGTCTCTGTCGCGGCACTCGGGCGGGTCCGTAGCGATCGTCAAGCCGACGCAGAGCGCTCTGTTCACGGGGAACTTTTTCTCCTCGGATCCGTTCGCGGAGACGGATCCTTTCGATAACACTGATCCGTTTTCGGATTCGTTTAAGGACGATCCGTTTACGAGTATGCAGGAGTTCCCGAAGTCGAGTGTATTGCGAGTGGATGAGCTAAAGAGCAAACTGAGCCGGGAAGCGACGGAGAAGCCGGAGCCGCTGGAGAACGGGAAGAGCGTGTTCAACGGACCGCTGCAGGTCAGCCTGCCGCCGGAGCCCGCGCCCAAGTCGCCGCGCCTGCAGAGACAGGTACGCATTCTCGCCAAAAATATTTGCCTTTTTATTACCCCCGGTTAAATCAGCTAGAAGGTTGTCGTAAGAGAAACAAAAAATCTAAGTGAACAATAGGGTAGATGATTAAAAAAATCTAATTAGTCCGTCAGCGAGATTTCCAAAAAATATTAGACACATATTTTTTCTTTTTTCACGTAGGTACCTAAACAAAAAATGAAAACGATACAGAGCGTTGAAATCTCGTGAGACGTCACTTGTAAGTTCACTTTCTACGTACACGTGACGTCACAACCCCCCACTCCTGATCTTTGATGCGTTTTATCTTCGTCTTTTTTTATTGATTTGATAAAACAAAAAATACGTGTCCCATATTTTTTGATAATCTAACTGACGGACTGAATAGAATCATATATTTTTTGACCAGGAATCATCCCTATAGCATAAAATATTTTCTGGTCTAAGTTTTGATTAAGAAATAAAAATCATACCCTGGATTTTTTGATTTGAAACGATATGAAACTATGCTGGCAGGCGAAAATTCACTAAGTCCAAATACTTTCGCCGAGTTTTCCTACACCTTGCAAATTTTGTTAATCTAGTGCTCCGTGTCTAGCTCACTTCCCTACGTTACCTTGCTTGTTCTTATGTTTTATATGATTGGGCAACGCCGAAGGACATTGAGCAATGTGTTAAGGGAAATTGAAGCGATTGTGAAGAGGTTAAAAGTTACATTTGCTTGATTTTTAAATAACACATTAACCCGTTCGGATCTCCACGCACGTCAAGATGGCGGATGGGTTACCATGCAAATAGTCAGACGTTTAACTCCTTCACGGTCGCTTCATAAAATATATATTAAAATGATATTTATTTTATTAATAGGTTAAGAATAAGACATACGCGTCAATATTTTTTGGTTAGTTCAAACGAGACGAGACTTCTACAGTTTCAATTTCCTTTGACACATTGCAAAATGCGCTGCGACGAAGGAAATCGTACATTATTCAAACATTTCGAACCGCTACCAAAATATTGAGTGTTTCCACGTGCAGAGCACTGAGGGCAGCACAGTCAGACAGCGGCCCCAGGCGCACAAGCTCAGCGCCGACAGTGCTTCGCCGCCGCCGCCCTTACCTCCCAAGAAGATAGCGGAGCTGCCCATCAGCAGGCCTCCGCCGCGGCCGCCGCACGACGATGACGACGTGGGGCCGCCGCTGCCCAAGCCGGCCATGCGGAGGGAGCCGTTGGTGAGATGTTATAGAACTTTAACTGTATTTTACTTGCGAAATCATTAAGAAGTTCTCGTTATGACTTCGTAAGTAGTACATCAGAATCATAATTTGCACAGCATTGTAAGTTAAGTGCATTTCAAGGCGCCTTATTACTGCTTGTATGTTGGGTTCAGACCTACTTTACAGCCTCTCGAATTGGGTGGTATGGATACGCCTCGCGCGATGCTCGAGCATTATGGCAGCGAGGCAGCCATGAGGCTGCATAACTAAATTTTACCATGAAAATGATCTTCCTTCTAGGCGGACCGCAGCATGAAGCCACGCCTCTCTTCAGCCGCCACCAATAGCAGTGAAGATGAATACTTGACGCCCGCACCACCACCGCTGCCCACTGCGAGGAGGTTTGACATCACGCTCAGCCAGCTGCTCACCTGCACCATGGACGAGCTCGCGCACAGGTACCAACGGCAACTAGTACGTCCCACCAGAGATATCATAACAAGGGGTGCTAATATTCATTGTATCTTCACCGCAAACCATCTGGTTACGTGTAAGTACGACAAAGTGACTGAAATTATGTGTCATCGAAATTTGAGTTCATTACGACATTTAGATGTTAGTTCAAATGCTAGGCAATATTGGCCAATGATGACAGCAACATAATCAATGACAAGGCCTAAGCGCTGGCTTGATGGCACTCACATCACTAAGGAGAGTTCGAGAGAGACCCACGTCACTCTTGACGCAATAAATTGCATATTATAATGATTGTTAAAATATGCTTATGTGCAAAGTTTCACCATTTTCTTCCAGACTACGAGTTCCATCCGCAACTCTATCTTCTATGACTCTACCTCAACTGACCGATTACCTCAGATCGTATTTAGCTGCTGATAATGATAGAGCGGTAAGTTATTCTGACTATTCCACTAATAGAGTATTTACCCAAGTAGCAAAATAATGTCATATAAATAGTACAGTAACGTTTTTTATATAACTTTCAGCCATATGAAAATGGTTTTATAATAGTTTTTTGTACGTAAATATAACGCGGGTTTGGGCGCAGATTATATAACATTTAAATCGTGTTAGGGTCGTTTTGCAGTCGCTCCAGCGACAATAAAGTTGAGTAAAAATCACGTAGACGTTGAAAGTTTAACTAGAAAGGCTTGTAATAGTTTCAGTAATACTCTTACAAAACTAAATCATCGTATAGATGTTTTGTTATGCCGGTGGTTGGTCAATGGTGCAAGCTAGATCACTTGTGTGACAACAATTTATTGTGTTGCGATAAAATTTATAAAAAGATAAGTCAAATGTTTTAATAATCATTATTATTTATTAATTTAATGTTAAGAAAGTTGACTGTGGTTGAAGGTAAAGAGCGGTGTCTTATACTTGGGAATTTAAAATTTTCGATGATACCTTTGGTTATTTCTTTAATATTTTAATGGGCCTTCATAATGTTAGTGTTTCAATATTGTTTATAAAAATAAAATACATAAATTGGTATTCATTGTTTCCGCCATATTGCCAATAGACATTGGGCGACTGCATTTAGACCTGTTTATAACTATTGGTCTTATACATGTTTTTGTACGACTTATGGCGTCCTCCATGACGGTTGCAATTAGAGTTATGTTGGAAAATAGAAAAACCTTTGTATGTATTCATGAGACTACTTCTATATTTCTTACAGGGACATCATGGTGATATATTATGACATCAATGATAAGTTTTTGACCAAAAAAGACTTCGAGTTGCTAAAGCAAATAAAATGGCCATGGAATAACCCACATTAACATAACACACATTTTCAGTTATCACATAAGTGCTATGTAATAAAAAATAATAATGGATTTAAAAAAAAATGTAATACTTAAAACATATTTTTTATTGTATCATGAGGAACATTACAACTGATTGTCCATTTTTTTAAATCTTGCCGGAATTGATCACCTTTATCAAGTTCTTCATAACTTTCGTTACTCATTTCCATGGAGTTGTCTTCTTTAAAGAAATCGGAATTATTTAATTCGTCTACAAAAAAAAAAAAGATTTGGGTAATATAAACTTACGAATGAATCTAATAAAGGAGCTTTTTATAGAAAAACTTACTTTCGCTATCTTGTGTGCCTTCTGGTAAAAGAACATGAGCGGAACAAAAATGTGTAGAACACCTGTCCTGACTGGATCCACCATTTACCGCATTAAATGTTGAAACATTTACGGAACCACTTTCATATTTTTACCGATTTCTGCTTGGCTGGGCAAGGCACAGTTTCTTCCAGATTAAATGTAGGTATCGTTGCTGTATTTAACAATAATAATTGATAATTTTTATTTACTTTTCTTCTAAAACCACCACTTCGTTTAATTCTTTTCCACTTTTTGAAATCCTTATCTAAAATTAAGATACAATGAAAACCGCGAGGGAACAAATGCGAAGGCGAACGAGTTATATAAAAGATTCTAATTATTGCTTAAATAATCAATTGACTTATATTAGTCATATAAGAATAACGCTTCAACCTTAAAGTTATTTAAAGGTGGAATTATAAGACCCAGTATGACGATTTTATAATAGTTAACTATAAAATCATTACATAACTGTTTGTTTTTTAAGTGTTAAATTAAAGGTTCTTAATTTACAAAACATGGCGACTCATCACTATTTTATGACTGAAACGTTTACTCGACTTAACGTTGTATGACCGTCATATAAAATGATTGAGATGACGTTTAACAGACACATTAATACGATTTAGATTATTTATAACTAATGCGTCGAACTGAATACTACTTTACAACTGTTTAGTTGCTGCAAAACTGTTAAAAAGCCCTTACATGTCTGTTAGTTGTATAGTTCTAATATTATACAACGTTTTTGCTACTTGGGTAGTGACAATTTTACTGCCCGTAAACATCCGCTGCTAAAAGTCAGTCCCAATTGAATGTTTTCAAACTGATGGTTTACCGAAAATTTAAATAAGATACACATCAGCAGATAGAAAAAATCTTATCATAATTGATAATGGCATAGCTTTATACTATTCATCCACGGTGATAGAACTTGACCTCATTTGTCATTTCAGCATATACACGTAGAACCAGCCACAAAAACCGAAAAAGAAAAACCCTTACCAGGGGTCACAGCACTATCAGGCTTATCAACGCCAAGCGGGATACTCGAAAAACCGGAAAAAATACAAACAATACAAACGAACGACTTCAAACCGCAATTTGAAGACAACTTCACACCGCCCGCTGATATAAGCGACACTTTTGTTGCTAACTTCGATGATTTCGACAAGAAAGCGAATCCTTCTTACGATAGATACGCAGCTTTTAGAGAAATACAGGAAGAAGAACTAAAAGCGAAATCTATTTTAGACCCTATTGACGCTTTAGAATCCGAGCCTAAACAAGACTCAGACGAAAAAGAACTAACAGCTATTGACAATCTTATGAGAGCCAATCAGGAACGAGAAATCGAGAACAAAGAGACAGCCCGAAGTCCTTTGAAAACGTTGGACGAGTTGACGTTAGATTCATTCAATATGTTCAGGAACTCTGTGAGTCCTAAACCGTCGCAGATTGACGCGAAGATCGAAGATATCAAGTCTGTGATGAAGACGCTACAGATTGAGAAGTGTAGGAGAAGTGTGTCGCCACGGGATAATGGACATGTTGATGTTAAACATGAGGACACTAATGATAGGTATGTACACCTTTTTTGTATGTTCTTTCTACCATTTTTCTCTTATAAAAAAAACTTGCTAGATAGAAATATTTTCTAATACATCAGTGATTTATGCTTAGACTGGTCAAACTGAGGCAAATCCCGTACGTAACTAACTTGTAAAAGGGTGTTCAAAATGGCGCGAATAGTCGCGTGACTTCCTAATTGTTAAAACAGAGATTTGCAGCAGTCTGATTGTTAAAACAGAGATTTGCAGCAGTCTGATTGTTAAAACAGAGATTTGCAGCGCTTCAGTGGCAATAAATTGAATCTTTCGTTGTGACAATTTAAATTACAATTAGTTTAATTTTCTTATACTTTTTTTATTTTCGTTTTATTTTGTTTACATTAATATACTTCAATTGATTTATTTCAATTGCAGCACATATTCCAATACTTCCAGGTACGCAGCCTTACGCGAAATAACAATAACAGAACCACCACAAGACGAATTCGAATCCTTACCGCCAGAGTTGCCAAAAGAACGAAAGAGATCCGACGAGAAATCAGACGGGTTCGACAATTCAGATTTTTTCGACTGCATTGACAATAGCTCCCTCTCTTTCACGCACGTGGAGGACGCGTTTAGGAAGAGTCCTATTGTTAAAGAGAGAGAAAGGGAAAGGGAAGAGGAGAAGAAAATTGAGAGGGAGTTGAGGGAAGAGAAAAAGGAGCCTATTGTGGAGATAGTGCCGCTGCCCGTGAGGGATCTAGCGCCCCCTACTAGGCTGTCGACAGGGTCTATTAGTGATGTTGTTAGTGGATCTTCGCCTGATACTAAAGGTAGGTTGATAAAAACTTCTTTTTGTTATCTTAGCCGCTTGGACAGTGTTTGTCGAGTAAATGATAAAGTGCAGAACATCACAGTCCCATTGGGTTGTAGGTTGTTCGTACCTTTAATAGTCTAGTACTCTAGTGCGTACATTCAAAAGTCGGAAAAGAAATATTCTTTAGTCAATTATGTTATAAAAAGATTTCTAAGTGTATGTTAAGAATCTTAACAGGTTCACGATCCGATCCATAGTAGACACAATAGTTAAACAATCAGCGAAGACTAAATGTGATTCATTGCACTGAACCATCGATTACTAATAAAGTACTAGATGCACAATCAGCGACAAAACCACTAAATAAGCACCAAACACAACATTCGAGCGTTCTTTTAATCTAATACCATTCGAACGCTAGATATCCAGGTCTAAATAGTTAGTAGAGAAAATTTTCGAAAAAAGAGTTTAGAAGGTGAGAGAGAGAGAGAGAGAGAGAGAGAGAGAGAGAGAGAGAGAGAGAGAGAGAGCGATTTTAAGTGTTCTATAGAAAGTGACAAAATCACTATCTTTCCCCCTGAACTCTTTTTCGAAAATGTTCTCTACTAGTACTACTTTAGACCTGGATATCTAGCGAATGCATAACAAGTTTCATTAAAATCGGTTCATTCATTTCGAAAAATAAGGTCTTGAAAGTTTGTATGAAACGCCGTAGGGCTTAAACTAGGGTTTGGGAATTACCGACAGTCAAAGTCCCGGGACACGAGACAGCCTATAATCAAGGTGAGACTTTTAAGATTTTCTAAAAAACTATAATTCTGAAAAAATCTGAGCGACAACAGCTTTTTCCGACAATCTGTTTCTGATTTTTGTAATAATGCCTCCGGAAAAGGAGAACTACTCTCTCGTCTTCAAAGGATGTCGGTTTAATTGTGTTTAAGGTTACAATTTCGACAATCTGGTCTCGTCTGGAGTCTAGACCCGAAAGTCCCGGGACTCGAGACAACTAAAATTACGAAAAGTTCCGGGAATTCGAGATACGAGACGTCCCGGGACCCAAACCCTAGTAAACAATCTTAATATGGTCGGCACTTAACGTGTCCGAACTGGACGGGAAGTCTCGACATAGTTACCGATCGCCTACCGACTGAATACGGTCGATAACTCCTAAAGCCGGGCGGCTTTAGGAGTTATCGACAGTACACTGTCAATCCCGTTAATACGTTGACACTTTCCGCCCAGAAACCCTTCGCGCCATACACTCTTCGGGTATTCCCTGTGGCACGTAAGTCGCCCGCGCGACGACTGTGGCGCCAGAAACCGAGCGCGTGAGAAAAATCGAGGCATGTGATTGGTTATCAGATGCGGGGGAACCACCCTTACCAATGTTCCCGCGATCACAGGATTGGTCGCCGCTAACAGTGCAGCCAACATTAACGTCAACCCTTTTGTTTCGGAACTTCCTCGCTACAATATTGATTATAACTAGAGTTAAAAAAACACAACTTGGTGACAGTTTTAAGAGGAGTTTTGAATGAAATTTTGTATCTAGTGCTTTATTAGTAATCAATGGACTGAACGGGTAAAGAAATTCGACAATTCTGACAGCGAGAATAGTTTCATACAACTGAAGCTAAAACGATTTATTTTGCAATATTCAGAAAAAATAGGCGGCGTAGTGGTAGGCGGCACAGTGTGCACGGGCGTGGTGGGGTCAGTAGCTGGCGGTCGCTGGGCCGTGCTGGGCGCCCCGCGCGCCTCAGCCGGCTCGTCCGACTCGCGCTCGTCCGAGCCGCGCGTGCGCCTGCGCCGCGCCCGCCACCACGAGCCGCCGCCTAGGGCTGCCATCGGTAACTACTCACTACCTAATCTAGGCGGCACAGTGTGCACGGGCGTGCTGGGCGCCCCGCGCGCCTCAGCCGGCTCGTCCGACTCGCGCTCGTCCGAGCCGCGCGTGCGCCTGCGCCGCGCCCGCCACCACGAGCCGCCGCCTAGGGCTGCCATCGGTAACTACTCACTACCTAATCTAGGCGGCACAGTGTGCACGGGCGTGCTGGGCGCCCCGCGCGCCTCAGCCGGCTCGTCCGACTCGCGCTCGTCCGAGCCGCGCGTGCGCCTGCGCCGCGCCCGCCACCACGAGCCGCCGCCTAGGGCTGCCATCGGTAACTACTCACCTAGTCTAGGCGGCACAGTGTGCACGGGCGTGCTGGGGTCAGTGGCGGGTGGGCGTTGGCCCTGCCGCAACATTTTTCATACTTAGAGCATTTTTATACTCGTCGAACTTTTAAACGAATGGTCTTATTTGAATTATTCAAAGTGTAAGTTACATGTACATCCTTAATTATCAAACCATTGAAATGGTTAAGGATTAATGTCATGATACCACAATCACCACTCTTCAATACCACTCGAGTATTGATTAAATAATTTGAACAAAAGCGTTAATTGTGACATAACCATAATAGTTAGACATATAGCCTCGCGGACTTTTTTTGAGTACTGATGTAGTACATTATTTTTATGTCTCATCTCTTAACAAATCAATCTTCCCTCTTTATATACCTAATATATTAATTAATATTGATAAATTTAGATTATAGATTTTTCAGATTAGTTAACTCGCCCTTAGTTAAAATGTGTTTATTTTTTCATTTTTCTATGTTTGTGCTAGATGGGTTTAGCTAGTACTTAACCACAAAACCACCTTTTAAAATAAAACTAGCTGTTGCCCGCATAAATCTCATGAAAAAGCACAAATTACTATTTCATGGGTGTTTTAGCACGAAAACCTAATTCTTTTTCTAAATTACTCCATATTCCATCTACCACTGAACGTCCCGTCAAAATCGGTCCAGGTGTTTCGGAGATTAGCCAGTATTTTGACATAATAGATACTTTATTTTTATTTATTTGTACAGTAGATGATGATTTAATACGTCGCCCGAATAAATTTGACGACAACAATACTCTGATCTGTTACCCGCAAGCTCCTGAACATTGCCACAAAAGACTCCACGTATTAACAAGTTGTTTTGTTTGAATTTCAGTGCAAACATCATCGTCTTCCCGCGACGTGTCTCCGTGGGAGGAGGAACTGCCGCCCGTCACCAGGCTGCAGCGACCGCCCTCGCATAGGGATAGAGATTCCAGGTAAGATATATTACGACTGTATTATTGAAGGAGTAGACCCAATGTGTAATAAAAGAAGAGAAGAAAGAAAGGAATATCGTTTATTTCGCCAGAAAAGATACAAAAAATAACATACCTACTTAACAGAAAAAAAAAACTTTTTGACAAATAAAACCGACTTAAAAAAAAAAACAGTAGGTACATAGTACAAAATAACTCTAATTTCGGAAGTTGGTGTTTGGTTGTTTCTTCGTAATTTAACACCGACTTCCGAAGTTAGAGTTCTTTTGTACCTTGTGTTTTTTTTTCTGGCAAAAAGTTTATTGTTGTAAACACAACTCACTTAACTTCACTTCACTTCTCTACACTTAACTTTCACTTCACTTTACTCCACTTCACTTCACGTGAATTAACTTGTGTGTGTGCTAATAAAAATTATTATTATTATTATTATTACTTCATAGTTGAAACTCCTATGGTACCACCAAAGTCAAAAAAGATTTTTAAAAATATACAAAGGAACGTAACGCCTCACTTTTAGTTAACGCTCGATTTTACTCCTCATAAAATTTTCATACCGCGGGCTAAATATAATCGTTTCTTAAGGAGTAAACTTCAATAACTTAACCAAGTCACGTCAGGGACGGTCATTAGTAGTACACCCCACTAAGCAGGGTGGGTATGTCCCATGTAATAGGGGCGAGTAAGCCATCAACTGTGCAAAAATCGAGACTAAGAATAAGAATAAGAATAATTTATTTTTGTTATTTACATTCAATGCATTGATTCCTGAAACTCACACTAGGATTCCCTGTGTCGTGAGTTACAGGCTCCTTCATTCCGACTAAAAAACCCAATACCATATGGACATACGCTTTGTCATCATGGTTAAAAAAGTGCTCCAATCTTTGATCAAGAACATCAATATCATCTACATCAGGAACAATTGATTATAAAGCATAAAGCACAATATATTTGAATGTGAAACCTGTCATCGCATATAAAGAGGCTTTAAGTAAACAGTAATTTTTTAAATAACTACCATTTTATTCTGAAATAATACTTAACTCTTAACAAATAAGGTTCCAAACAAACGATGACAAATCTGGCTTACACTATTTTAAAATTCAAAACAATTTGTGCTAATCGGACATCTAAGTAGTGTATTCTTGATCGAAGGCTCGAATGAAACAAATGGAAATCTATCGTTTCCCAACGTACTTAACGCTTTTTATAGAGCGTTGATGAAGCGACCGTGGTATAACGGCTTACTAACACTGCGGTGTGGGTATCTTTGCACTTTATGCTCAGGAGCACTTCCGACAAACAGTCGATAGACGAGGCAGCAACTTGATTACTTACAAACAATATTTCAACATACAATTTCTGATACTCATCCAATATAAATATTCTTTTTTTTTTCTTTATAACACTTTCCAGGCACAACTCATCCGGCTCAAGAGAATGCCTGGACTCGGGCAGCGGCCGAGAAAAAGACAAACTTCGAGACAAACGGGACATGAGAGAACGAGAGAGAGACATGAGTCGCGACGGCCGGGACTCCGCGCGGGATCGCCGGGACTCGGCCCGGGACTCCGGCAGCGGCCGGGACCGCCGCGACGTCAGCAAGGAGCGGGACCATCGGGACAGGCGGGATAGGAGGTCCCGGGATCGTGAGAACGACTCGTGGGACAGAGACAGAACGTACAGCAGAGAGAGAGAGTATCGGGACTCTAGGAGTAGAGAGAGACTGCCCAAAGACTATAGGGAAAAGGACAGGGATAGACATAGGAAGCCTCGGCATTCGTATGATGAGGATGAGGAGTAAGTTGATACTATTTTTTTTTTGTCTTTGGTGAGACAACTTACGTCCGGGTTCCAACCAATTGGTTTCAGTATATTGCAAATTGATTTTTACTTTTATTCCACGTTTTTTACGGTTTATTTTCATAAAATTGGTTCCCCGAACGATAGACGGCGATACTTTTCCGACTTGATAGCTATCTAATAATATTATTCAATCAAAAAAACTACAACGGTGTAAACAGCCGCTGACAGATTGGCGATCGCACTTGGATCTCATGGAAGAAATTACCTTCTTCTTCTCTCTCTTGTGTGACATGGTTTTTTTGTCTTAGGATCAATACCAGAATTATAAAAACAAAAAAAAAAAATTAACCATCTTTTTATTTAAAAAAACGTTATATTTTCGAAAAGTCTGATAACATTTTTGGGTCTTTGTATGATTAGAAAATTCAAGTTATAAATGTTAAAGATATTTGTTTGTTCAGTTACAGTGACGGCTGTGGATCAGGACGATCGTCACCCAGGGACCGGTGGCCGGACCAACGGTGGAGGAGAGACGGTCAGTAGTACAAATAACTAAAAATTCATCCTGCTTTTAAAGCCTTAAAACAGAAATAAAACGAGCTAGTACCATCAAAATTAAAATATTAAACGTAATAGGCCGAGTGTGATAATAGCATCGCACGAGTGTTTTAATACCTAATTATATGCCGTTGCATACACTATTTTATCTTCACTCATACAGTTGAAATAAAATAAGTGGAAAAATAGTTTATTCCAATATGGCAGATATTCTCATTGCGTATTCGAATGACAGCACAGCGCGCGCATCCAAAGACAAAGATAAAAGCTGGCTCATTGACTTAAGTCAATGAGCCCGCGCCAAAAATTAAAAAGAAAAAGTGTGCTATAAAAATTAAAAAGTTATTTTATGATGCAGTTGTTTAAAAATCGAAGGAAAATGTTGAACTGTAATGGTTTTTTTTTTAATTTTACCTATTCACGAAAAAAAAGTACGTGTTTATGCATTCGTTTTTGAACTCATATTTGGAACATTACGTTGTGAGTGTAGATAAAATAGTAAAAAGACTCATCAGCATCACATACCTGAAATCTACGCACTCTGTACATAAAACTAACTTACATTGACCAAAAATAATATTACGTAAAAGTGTGTTGCATTTACGGTGGCGCGTTGGCGGCGTCGTTTGATATTTATTGCGTTTTTGCAACTTTGAATGCGTAATTTGGAAACATTGAACATTTTTTTAATGATTGCTTGGAAGAAAGTTTGGTAATAACACTGAATTTGATTTTGTAAAAACTATATAAAAATGTATACTTTGATCTTCAATATCTCCAGAATCAATGGTTTCCCAGGTATGTTTTAGAAGCAAAAAATATCCCAAACATGGGTAGGTTTCGCTATTGTTAAGGGTCTTTTTACACCAGA
Organism: Melanchra persicariae; assembly: GCA_947386135.1. NCBI lineage: Eukaryota > Metazoa > Arthropoda > Insecta > Lepidoptera > Noctuidae > Melanchra > Melanchra persicariae. Next base: position 7,771,853 of record OX376660.1, read on the forward strand.
TATTGTTGGTCATGTTCAACAGTTTCGTAATAAAATGTTTGTTCAAATAGGTACGTTTACTTCCAGAGAGAAATTACGGGTCACTAGGGTGGCGCGAGACGAGGCGCCGCGCGGAGCTGAGGCAGGCTGAAGACTCTGCGGACAGGAGGTCGGGCAAGATCTGTTCTAGCGTCTAGCGACCATTCTATTATATTGTATAAGACGAGGTGCTACGTCATGGTTTAATATGCCACGCTTTAAGCGTTCAGTCTTCTTTTCGAGTCAATACTTCTTAGATTTTTCGGACCCAGTAGGTGGCTAAGGTTTATGGTATAATTAAGAGCCATTTCACAAAATGTAAGCGCTCGAGTTTAGGTAAAATACCGCAGCATCGTGTATGTGTGCGTAACTACGCACACGTACACAACGCAAACAGTGTAGCGCAAGTGTCGAGACGGACTAAACAATCTTGAGGCGTTATAATCGTAATGCACCTGGTTTTGAGATTTATGCCGAAGGATAATTTATTTATTCAGTCTATTAGGTAATCTAGTAAAGCTTTCTAGACTAATATGAAAACCACAAATATATGTTATGTAAAGTATATAATAGAAATAACACAAACAAGGAAACAATTACATATTATTCTCAAGAAATAATGACTATCATTTAAGTGGTCGTTAAATGAATATTTGTCGTAAAGGCATTGATCTTGCCTTTCTAGGGTCTATGATTTCTGGCAATACACAATCTTGATAAAATCGAATCAATTTCGGAAGCATCTTTTCCTGCCAAAAAACGTCATCTTTTACTACCCTTATTACTTTCAATGGAAAATCAGGACCGGTCCATACAGCAAACAAACATACGTTTTTTTTCGCTATCTGCAACTGGCCTTGTATTTGGTAGTACCGGTCTTGATAAGGGTTCATTTCAACTTGATGATGACTGTTCAATTTAAAACATTTTAGTTTTTTTGCTAGTATAGCGGTATCAGGATCGATACCAAAAAGTGAGCTAGGACATTTCACTTCCACTAATCCTTCACTGCACAATCCATCCGGTGTCGCACCTAAATAAAAATGTTCCTAGTTTATAATAAGTAGTCTAAAGTAAGTCTAAAAATATTTACGATCGAGTCTAAAAGTTCCATTGATTCGTCAAGTCCAGGGTCTAATGCAACAGGTTCTTTTCCCTATAAAATTAAAGAAATAATAAGATAGTACCTATACCTACTACTACATAAACTTCTGTTTAAAACATAAAATTGTTACTAAAACATACAATTTCTATTGTCAAATCTGACTTTTCACTTGTACCCGGCACGGCGTCTCTTCTAAAGGTACTATCTTCCTCTACTCGATTCACGCGATTTCTCATTCAGAATTTTTTTTTTTTTTTTTTTTTGTTATATTCTGCATCATGGCAATCTGTTGTTCACAACAATAAGCCATTCCTCTGTCCGATTTCACTTTATCTGGTTGGGTAATTTAGCTTGGTGAGTCACTTCTCATTGGGTGTCTCCTTCCATCCTGACGAATCTATCCGGTAGCGTAGGAACACTATGTTTCTTTAAACGCTTATAGCGTAGACTTTTGTCTCCGCTCAGTCCGAGGGCGAGCTCATTTTTATGTTTTGCAAGTCTTTTCTGGTAGTTAGTACTGTACTTCGCGATCTCCTGTTTGACTGCTGGTAGTTTCAGGTCGTGGTATATAATTTTATTACTGATGTACTGTGGAATTTTGAAAATGATTCTGAAATGAAAACAAAATAGCTGTCAAATTTCGAACCCACAAATAAATGATTTTTTACTCAATCATCATAACTAAATGATTATTAAAATCATCAATACAACAAGCTCATTTAATACCATTGTATGAGTTTTTGAAGAAATATTCATTGAACGGGGTAAGGCCGGTGCGGCATAGAAAATTTGAATTTCGCGGGCTACCCTGGTGCTTCCACCATCGATAACTGTGTATATGAATTGCAAATAAAAAGAATATCTACCTCGCTTCTGTTGCTTTCTTTATGGCTGCAGAATTATGATTTTTCCTTTTTTTGACACATTTGTATACACAACCCTTACGCCCCATTGCTAAAACTAATAAAACAAAAATATAATAATTATTCTACAAACTACTAAAATCATACTTTACTTGATATTGAACGAAAATCTTACCTTATGAAAAAAAATACAAAAAGGATCAAAAGGTTGTAGTCGTAGTTTAACAATGCGTTTACGATTGATACGCTCGAAAATCGGGACGCGGAAAAAAATGGCACAGGTCCTGCTTCGATGACCGCTCGGGCCGTACTAATCGGTGCCCGCGTTTGCATTGTAATTTATTCTAATATATAGTGATGTTAAAAATGATATTACGTCTGATTAAATGAATTGATTTTAATAAAACTTTGGAATTAGTTTGGTAAAAGAACAAGGTTTATTTTTATATATTTTTTTAAATGTAATTACGCTTAATTCAAACCAAAAAATCACGATAAACTTGCGATATAAAACGTAAAAGTTGACCTAAGACTTTGTTTTTTTAATAATTAATGGTAATAATTATCGATATTCTAGTACATTAAAAGTCAACAAAAGTATATGTCTGAAACTTTATGTATTTTTTGTAGTTAAATTTATTAACATTTATGATAGATTTAGGAGTCCGAAATTGACTCTGCGATGATTTTTCAGTAAACTAGTTGTGGGAGATTAATCACTACATCATTTACAAATAAGTTTTTGTAAATGTGTTACATTATGAATCAATACGAAAGACTAGTCTATTTTTTACATGTATTCAAAAATTCCAGAGTGTTATCTAAGATGGTAAATTAGGCAACCAAAGTCTTAGGTATTGGCGCAAAAACGTGAAATGGCTCTTAAGTAAGAAACTCCCCACCCTAAATATTTAGAATGTTGCTATGAAGTGTTAAACTAAACGTGCTTCTTTGACTGTTACTTTCGAATCGAACACTTGCAAATCTCACAAAGATACTTAGGCATCGTCATAATTAAAGCGATCATCTCGTGAATGGAATCAGCAAAGGAGTGGAACTCTCTGCCTGCGTCTGTGTTTCCAAAAGCTTACAGCCCTAATCTCTTCAAAGTTAGAGTGAACAGGCTCCTTCTGGGTAAGCTCGCTCCATCGTAGACTTTGTCTCTGTCATATCTGACATTGACTAGAGTCAAGAGCAAACCCATCAGTAATAAAAAATAAAAAAAAAGAATATGCGATCGTCGTGTTCATTTGTCAGCAAAATCAGAAGGCGCCATCTGTCGGCGCGACGACCCATTCCAATTATTAAAACGAAAGTTTGCATATATCGATGAATATAATATATTTGTTACTCAATGACGCCAGCACCCAGATGAAACTTTGCACAGAGTTATAAATATGGAATAGAATAGCACATAGGCCACATTTTATTCACTGGAGCGAAGCGCTGGCAGAAGCTAGTAACTTATAACTAAGAAAAGCACATTCCAGGTACGGGTCCACGCTGGGCTGGTCGTCTCGGCGCGCAGCCCCGCGCCGCTCGTCGTCGCGCGAGCGTGACGTCACGCGCGACAGCCGGCGCCGCGCTCGCCGCGACGAGCCGCGCCGCCCGCGCGACTACCGCTTCTCGAACGACTTCTCGCCGAGGGACAGAGAACATGCCTCGCCCTTCGATAACGACTTCCATGACACGCCCACACCGACGGGGAAGAAGAGAGCGCCCTATGCCAGTTTGGAGGGGACTAGGTATGTGTTTATTTTGTTGCAAGTATGTTCCCGGCCTTTGCCCCGCAATGGGTAAGAACAGAAAAAATAATCGTTTTGCACCCAATAGCGAGCACGCGCTGCCATATTCAGTGCGTCTGCACCAAATAGCTAGCATAAGTTGACATAGTTAGTGCGTTTGCACCGAATAGCGAGCTCGCGCTACCATATTCAGTGCGTCTGCACCGAATAGCGAGCCCGCACTGCCATATTCGGTGCGTCTGCACCAAATAGCTAGCATAAGTTGACATAGTTAGTGCGTCTGCACCGAATAGCGAGCCCGCACTGCCATATTCGGTGCGTCTGCACCAAATAGCTAGCATAAGTTGACATAGTTAGTGCGCTTGCACCCAATAGCGAGCCCGCACTGCCATATTCGGTGCGTCTACACCAAATAGCTAGCATAAGTTGACATAGTTAGTGCGCTTGCACCCAATAGCGAGCCCGCACTGCCATATTCGGTGCGTCTACACCAAATAGCTAGCATAAGTTGACATAGTGCGTTTGCACCGAATAGCGAGCTCGCGCTGCCATATTCAGTGCGTCTGCACCCAATAGCGAGCTCGCGCTACCATATTCAGTGCGTTTGCACCGAATAGCGAGCCCGCACTGCCATATTCGGTGCGTCTGCACCAAATAGCTAGCATAAGTTGACATAGTTAGTGCGTTTGCACCGAATAGCGAGCCCGCACTGCCATATTCGGTGCGTCTGCACCCAATAGCGAGCTCGCGCTACCATATTCAGTGCGTTTACACCGGATAGAAAGCCCGCACTGCCATGTTCGGTTCGTTTGCACCCAATAGCGTGCCCGCAATGCCATAATCAGTGCGTTTACACCGGATAGAAAGCCCGCACTGCCATGTTCGGTTCGTTTGCACCCAATAGCGTGCCCGCAATGCCATAATCAGTGCGTACCTTCAATCCAGTTTTAGTTTTCATCAAAATCCGACCCGAGACTCCGGATTTGACCATTTACTTGAAAAATTTACCCTGTATAAACCATATTTGCTGCTACGAACAAACGATACTAAAATGATACTATAAACGTGCCGATCATCATACATCACACTGCCAACAATTTCAGAGGACCTATTGATTTCCGAAATAACAAGGATTCAATAGGTAAGAGTCTGTCAAGTCTAATATAAAAGTTGACAATTTCATATTCTCACCTCACTACTCCAGATTTGCATTCGAACCGGAAGACGCAACAGCCTCTCCGCTGTCCGCGAGCAGCGCCCTGAGCGCACGCGCACGGGACAGCGAGCAGAGCGGCGCGCGCTTCCGCTTCGACTCCGACTCCGTGTCCCCGCGCTCCATGTTCGAGGACGACTTCGCGGCCGCCCCGCGCGCGCGCACGGCGTCCATCGCGGAGGAGGAGGAGGGGGAGCTGCCCCCCCTGCGCCCGCGCCCACCGCCCGCCGCCGCCCGCGACATACGTAAGTCCGACTCCATCAATATCTTCACTAGAGAGTCTGATCCCTTTGAAGGAGATGCGTTCTTCGCTTGTACCGGATCGGACCGTGCGGCGAGGCGAGAGAACTGGCCCGGGGACTTTCAAGGGTTTGATAATGCGTGAGTTCAGGTGAACAGATTCGTATTTAAAGTTGACTGGTTCTTTGCGTGGGTAGTGAGGACGGGAGGAATTAGACAGCTGGTGAAGCATTTTTAATTTCTTAGTAAGTTATCTACAAATAAACTAGTTTTTCTGACGCTCAATTTCGACCCCGTCTTCACTTCCTTTTGACCTCTATTTGCACTCAATCATACTAATTTTTGACTCGCTTATAAAAGTTCCTAAAATTAAGTCTCGCTGTGAGGCTAATTTTTATTTCAAGAATTTCTTCGTTTTTAAATAGTTTTGAGAGAGAAGCGAGAGGAGTGATTGTGTTGCCAGTTTCATTGTTACAATAAAAATATGCTTATAAAATAAATAATAGCGCGTAATTTGAACATTTAGGATACGGAAGAATGCAAATAGAGGTGTCGGATAGTTTCTGATCGTGCAAATCGTAAAAAGGAGGATAGATGAAAAAATGAGTCTTGCCATAGAAATTAAGTATTTTTCCATGGATCTCTTATACCCCGTGCGATAGAGTCCCAGATATATGTCTAAAATTATCTCACGATCGTTCTCAAATTTAAGGCATTTTCACATCATTGCGCGTCAATTTTTATAAAATTCTCGAGTTTTTATGTATGACCATAGATGATAGACCACTTGTTACGAAGAGATGCGCAATGGTATGAAGTGGCTTTATATTAGATATCTTAGCTTTAAGATTACATGCCGCTATTGATTACCTAGTGTTATATACTTAGTATGATATGTAACCACTGACCATTGTCGCCCTAGTATTATGTGTATGTTGAGACATGTACAGACAAGACGTGGCTCATGTCTGTACGTGTGTTTAAACGCAACCTGTGATATATATAAGCAACACCCTTTATGATTATATTATTTCTGCGCTTTTTAAATGTGTGTTTGTTTTTCTTTTACCTCAAATAAGTGTCGCAAGTCCTTTTTGTGAGATTCTAAATAGTCGTTTATTTAAATAAGTTTTCACAACACATCCATTGCTATGCATTTCATTTTATACTTTACAACGTTAATTATTTTTTAATTGATTGGAATTCCGAAATGGTGGACAGTTGATAAAAATGAAATCAAAAGGATTTTTAATATGTTTCGAGTAAATACAAACTGTGTATTATAAAAAATATGTGGTATTTATAAACCCTTTATTTAGAAGACTGCACATATTCGTAGACGTAGTGGATCAAATATCTTATAATAAATTATATTATAACATATAATCTAACAAAAAAAGACAATCATTCCGATTTTGCTACTCTCCACGCAGACTGAAGTGACTTAGTACGGATTTGCTGATGGCATGAAGGAAACCTTATCACTTATCAGTTAGTGGTATAAAGTGCATAGTTGTGCAAATTACAAACAATTTCCTTTCTGCGTGAACTTTCGTACTGGCTCGTTAGAACTTATGACGCTAATATTAAAGTTCAGTATTCAATGTCATCAGAAATCCTCCACCATGCGTTTCTTTCAGTCTGCACAGAGCTTATGAATCTTATGATACAATGACGTTTATTTAAAGCCTATGAGCGCATCGTTTGGATTGTAACGGCTAGTAGTCAAAACTATGGAATAATAAAATTCTAGACGTATGAGAAACATCACTAGTGAAAGTTTGGGCACAAATCTGTACAGTATTTAATTGGTATTGTAAATATTTTGCTACAAATAAAGAAAATAAGTTTTAAATACAATCAAGAGCTGCTGAGCAAATGTAAATAATTAATTAATATTTTGTAAATCAATTGACGTAAATCTACGTCGTCAACTGTACTGCTAAACTATTTTTGAGCACATAACATAATCAAGAATTGTTAGAAGATTTTTTAATGATTGTATAAATAAATAACTTTCTAAAGTTTTTATGTATAAACTTATTATTATTATTTGGCCCATCGTACCTACTTTGATTTCGTATTAAAAAAAAAACTACGTTATTTTTTTACATACATTACAGTATTTTATAGAAGTCAAAACCACATTTTACATTAAAACACGCATTTTATGTATAATTATGTTGTATGTTTCAAAGTCTGATGCATTTTGTGAATTGTTTGTCAATCTCAATATTGAATAAACTATCAAACGTTTATAACTTTTTATTGTAGTTTAATTATTAAAGGTTTTTTTGTGATAGAAATACTCGGTATGTAAAAGCGACCTTCTATAATATTAAGCGTCAATTGTGTTTCTAAGATATTTTGGAATTTATGTTTAGTGAATTATTACTGTGATAATTTTAATTTATTGTGATTTTTTCCGGAAGTCTTTTTTACTTAATTTTGTATGCACTTGTTTCTATGTAAAAATCAGCATAAAGCAATTAAATAATATTCTAAATGAAAACGTCTATTTCTAACATGATAAACTTACCTATTAAATGTTGACTTAAAATATTGAATACATAATATAGCATTAATCGGCTAGAAATAAAACAGGACATCTGATTTTAGACCTGAAAAGTTATTGATAAAATCAGTTGCACTGTTGTAGTTCTGAAAAGGAGGAATGTAATGTTATCTGATAATAATATGAATGTACTTTCAATATAAACCTACGACCCATAATCATTTCCTAGCGACTATAACGAATGTATTCATGTAAACTAATGTTACCTGTAAACTAGTGATGACGTCGATTTTGTATTAATGTATTTTTTGTACATAATGTAGCTAGTGGAAATTAATTATGTGCAATTACTACCACCTCTATGGCGCAATACCAAAGGTATTTATGTTCTGTAACTGTTGTGTAAAATACTCGGAGTTATTAAAATTATAACGAAATGATCGAAAACGAGTGCTTTGTTTTTATTTAATTCATTCACACCTGCAAACTATTAACCCAAAAGTAAAAAAAAATAGAGAAATTCGATACATTAACACCTACGACCCAGAAGAACACACCAACTGCTTTGGTGTATTCTGGGCCTGGATGTACAAATCAGTGCCAAGGCTAAAGATGTTTTTCAGCCCACTCCTGGGCAAAGGAGAAGAAGGAGAAGACTAAAAAGGAGAGAAATGGAAAAAAATGGGGTAAGACATTTTTTCCATTTCTCTTTTTTAGGCTTCTTCTCGCCTATTCACAAAGAAGCCATTTTCTCCTCAGTCCTTTCCCGTGACCCCGTCTAGCAGTGTCATGGCTCCGAACTTGCGACATACAGCTTAAACAGACCACAGTTTAAAAAAAAACCGGCCAAGTGCGAGTCTGACTCGCGCACGAAGGGTTCCGTACTATTATCAATAAAAAAAAACGGCAAAAAAATCACGATTGTTGTATGGGAGCCCCACTTAAATTTGTTTTATTCTGTTTGTAGTATTTGTTGTTATAGCGGCAACAGGAATACATCATCTGTGGAAATTTCAACTATATAACTATCACGGTTCGTGAGAAACAGCCTGGTGACAGACGGACGGACAGACAGCGGAGTCTTAGTAGGTTCCCTATCCATTTGCATAAAATTTTAAGACCTAATATAACTTAGCATAATTTTGTTTGGCATAATTATATTTTCGCATAATGTAGTTACGCATAACAGCTTACGCATAATTTTTTAAGCATAATTTCTCTAACCATAATAATGATTAAGCATAATATTCTAAAGCATAAATTTATTAAGCATAAAGTTCTAAAGCATAACTTTTTTAAGCATAATATCCTAAAGCACAAATTTATTTACGCATAATGATATTAAAACATATTTTTATAGGTATAACAATTTATTTCGACGATTGGAAAAAAGCCATATCTCCTGAATCAGGTAATATATAGGTAACATATTAATATAATATAACGTATTGAACAATTTTGTGGGTTTTTTTCGCTGTAGGAAGCATGAAGCAAGCAAGCATACAGCATGCAAGCAAGCATACAGCATGCAAGCAAGCATGCAGCATTCAAGCGAGCATGCAACATGCAACAGGCAGGGTTTCTGTCACGGCTCCGGCGCTGCGGGCCGCCTCGCCTCTACGCGTCTACGCGATTTTAAATTACACTCTAGGGGTAGGACAAACAAGACTACGTGGAGTCAGTTTTGCAGTAATTCGGTTCTGTCACTAACTTTTGTTGCACAGCATATTAAATTCAGTCAATATTAAAGTCATTAGGCCTACTAACGTTATGCTAATAGTAATTAGGCCTACTAACGTTATGCTAATAGTCATTAGGCCTACTAACGTTATGCTAATAGTCATTAGGCCTACTAACGTTATGCAAATCAAATTTATGCCAAAACAAATTAGTCTTTAAGATGATTATGCCAACATAAAATGTATGCTTAAAAAAATAATGCCGAAGTATTATTATGCCAAAACAAATTGTGCCAAAATCGTTATGCCGAAGTATATTAGGACAAAGAACATTATTCGAAAAGAAGGAATCCCGTCTTAGTAATATGGACCCTATTACTAAGACTCCGCTGTCTGTCCGTCCATCTGTTTTGCCCTTTGGGTACGGAACCTTAAAAACGATAGTTTTTTATAGCATATTAATTAACTAAAGCCGATATGTCAAGCTTGCTGCACGCTGCTGACGTCTCCGATGCGCGCCGCACACAGCCCACACCCACCTCATTACCGGACTACGGCGAAAAGGAGGGTTATGAATTTGACCGGTATGTTCATCTGTTCCCTCATAACTTCTAAACCATTTATCATTATTTGAAGAATGTTGTGTCATTGGAAGCCTCAAAATTTTCTGCTAGATCCGCTGGATGCTAGTTATATTGCAATAAATTGTATGTGGCGCCCTCTAGGGCGCATCATAAAGACATGAACAATTTTTTTTTATTAAATACGGTTGTGTTGGGTATCAAACTGTAGGGCTTAATTAGCACATTTCAAATATAATATTTTAATAATAATTTGAACCCCAAAATAATTTAAATCAAAAAGAAGTTCAAAAACTAAAACGTCGGGTTTTAGTTTTTGAACTTCTTTTTTTATTTATATTATTTACAAAAAAATCACGTTCTAAAAAGTATGAAACAAGAAAACATAGCTGTGGTCGTATGCCACTATTTGCCCTAAATTTTTTACAGTAAGTTCTCAGTGCCCCGAGACTTATTTTGTCAGTCACAAAATGTGTAGGACGGAATACGCATAGACCTAAAGTCACCGCATGACACGACTATCTCTCATTATGGTCTGGTCGCCGCCCAGTGGTACTTGACGACCGCTGCTGTAGCTGCGAAGTCAGTGATCGGCATAGGTAGTGCTATTTCCGGGATTTGGTGACCGTTAGCTTAACATGGAAATGCCTTCTAAATCCCGGGACCAGTAAGTAATATGATGGCATAGCCGGGTACCGTTAATCAAGTAGTTAACTTCGTTAATCGTTAACCCGCTACAAAAAAAGTTAGCTTCGTTAAACGTTAAAGCGTTACATTTCGGAAGAATTAACGCAAGTTAACGTTAATCGTTAATATGCGTAAAATTGCATCTTTATAACGTTGCGTTAGTAAACTTATAAAACCTGTTGGTTTAGGTTCTAGAAGTTAACAGGTTAGGAACAAAACAAAATACTTGTTTAATTTAAATGTGTAATTTAATCGTCGGGCATAAGGTGCATATTCCCCTTCATGAACATGTTGAAGTTCTCGTCTGAAAGCGAGACTTCTGCATATTAACGGAAGTTAACGTGTCCGTTAACATTTTTAAAAGTTAATCCGTTAATCAAAATGTCTTCTAATTAACTTCGTTAATTAACGATTAACGGATTAATGAGCTATGTATGATGGCACAAACTAACAGCACCGCGCGGGGTTAATTAAAGTTTAGAATCGAGTCCGCTTATTAGCCCCTAATAAGCGGACTCGAAATGAAATTGCATGGAGGCGCTTGGGATAAGCCCCCTTGACCCCCCCACAGTGACAGATTCCTCAAATTCAGAGGACTCGATTCTAAACCCAACACCCGCGCTGGACCAGCTTATAACGGTAATGATTAATTTGATATGTTGTCGTGCATCCTCAATACACCGAAATTCAGAAAAATATTCCTGGGAATCCAGGGCATGTCCATATTAACATTATCATTCAGGTTCAGTGACCCAAAATAGCACTAACTACCGCCGATCCCTAGTATTAGTACTGTGCAAACCTATTATAAACGTATTTCGCTACCACTATGAGTAGCAGACTTGTGAAACGTATTTTCACTGCCCTGGCGAAACCTATTTCACTGGGCGTGCGATACTGGTTTCACCTGTTTGGCTCTAGTCGCGGAATCGCACACATTACAAATAACCGGTGGGTAACAAATAATCGCACAAAACCAAACGAAATTTATCGGAACCCTTCTGGGTAGCGAATACTGAATAGATTGAGCAGGCCTTCATGGAAGCTTTGTACAAGATGGGCAACTACATGATGCTGCGACGTGGTAATGGCAAGTTTGAGAAAGATCCCGCGAGCGTGACATGAAAGTTTTATACAGGGGTTGTAAAGTTCTTGGCTTGTAGGTTCCACGTTGCAAGCATTAGTGCCTGCTGTTCAAAAAACGAAATCAAAAAAATATACTCATAATATTATATATTTCACCTTTATAATATTAGTAGGATTTTCTTAATTCTGGCAACTTTAAGCCCTACGTCATAACTTGAATTGGTAAAAATTGTCATCAATGTTGTTGTCAAATGTCAAAATTTTTGAGTTTGAGTAAGACTGGGTTGAGAGAGTCAACAGCTGTTTTACATTTTTATACTTTAAAATTAATAAAAACTGGGTAATAAACAGGTAGTTTTGTGTTCTTTATTCAGGTCATGGTAGATTTTATTAGAATTAGTGTTGTATTTGAACATGAAACAAAGGTAAGTGTAGCAAAAGATGAGCCAGTTAGTCGTGTTACAATGTTGTTTACGTGTTACTGACAATGGTGTTTGTTTGTGAAGGGCTCGCTCAATGCACGGCGGAGATGACTCGGTGTCTTACGCCATGGGGAAGAAGGCTGACGACCTTGGCGAGAACACTGAAATACAACTGCATAGAATAAAACCACAGGAACATTTTATAGAAGCTCAAGTTCAAGAGGGGGACACTTTACAAGCTATTGCGTTGCGATTTTATTGTTCTGTGAGTATATTTTTACTTATTGATTAAGTACCTTATTGAGCACACAAAAATGTTCTGTAATTTGATTGTTCTTTGATGTTCAAATTGAAATATCAGTACTTAACTTCCTGTTATCATTGTTATCTTGTATCTGGCTAATACATAGTGTTTAATACAAATTTCAGATATCAGAACTAAAGAGGATCAACCATATACATAAAGATAATGAAATATTCGCAAGACGGACTATAAAGGTGCCTGTGACACCATACTCAGTTCTGACCGAACTAATACCATCGCAGCACCCAGAGCCTGTGCCTTCAACCTCAAACAATGCATCTCACACAGTCATACAGGAATTGTTAGATACTAATCATTACTATGGACTTATAAACCAAAATAATGTATCAATAAATGCACCACCCAAGGAAGAAGTGCAGTGTGCTATAGATTGTAACGCAGTTGTGATGAACAGCACACTAGCGCCATCTATTGTCCCATACACGGACTCTGAGCAGAATGAACAAGCTACAGAAGACACTAAACTCTTGCCAAGTAACAAAGAGAAGATATCTGTAGAAGCGGTTGTGGTGAAGGAACTGACTTCACACGGAGCTGACTTTGGACTGAAATGGTTCCATTTAGTGTGTTGTATGCTCATCTTAGGTGTTGTGATACCTCTTGTGTATGTTATGTTTTATTTAGACAAACATGAACATTCAGAAATTTCAGATCTTCCACCATTACACTCAAATCGATGACTGACTGATATAACACGATCTGACGAAAAAGCTTTAAGTTGCAATGGCATTCATTATACCAGAATCAATTTTATATAATATCACTGTAAGGGACGCAATGTGATTCTTTTAATAAAAAATATCATTATAAGTACTGGCTCGTTACTGTTTTTTTATTAATATTTCTGTAAGTTGATGATTTTTAGTCCATTGGATAGGCTACGTAATCTAGTAGGTAGCTGTAAGCCTAAGTACCTACTTGTATGTGCCAATATGGATAAAAGAAAATTCAAGCCAACGTTTAATCAATTTGGAAATAAAGCATGTAAATTGTAGGTAGGTGTTAAGTTGTTGTTAGGTATCTAATGCTGTTTGCAAAAATTTTCGATTTCTCTGTCCAAAGTTGTCAATACAACGGCTACCTACATCCGATTCGATAAAAGCCGCATGTTTCCAATAATATTCCCCCCACAAACATTTTTGCCCTATTTTATGGTGTAATTTTAAGGTGGCTATTAGTGACCCCTCGCTTTTAAAATTTTATGAGATATGATTGTTTTTTTTTAAATTCTTTTTATGATTTTACTTTGTTCTTTTTTTCCATCAGTAAATCTTCTCTGGAGCACAACATAAGTCTTGGCGGATTATTGAAAGATCAGTCAGTTTTTTAGTTTAATTGAAAATTTTTTTGCTCATTAATTGATAATAATTTAGTTTCTACTTCCGTCCGAAATGCCCTCACCTGCACCTTTGAGTGTCCTTGACAATCTTTGACAATGATATTTCATTTTCGCAATCTTTCAAGATTGCTGAAATATCACCTGTTTATGGAAAGTGCACGGCATTTACGTACAATGCCATCTAGTGTTGCATATTCGAGACTTAAACATTAAGAATACTTGATTGACGCTTCTGTGCTGCTACTTAAAGTTCCTGGACGCTCCATTTATAGGAACGTGTACGAAGTAAACTGTGCCATCTGGCGTTGCATATTCGAAACTTATAAGTAAGTAAAATATACTTGACAATGACATTTCTGTGCTGCCACCTACAGTACCTGCACATTCCCTTGATAGTTCAGTTTTCTAATCGTTGATAGATCAGCAGCTGTCTATTTATTAATTTAATAGTACTGTTACAATTATGCAAGATCAGTTACGTTTATACATTTATTTCCAGGATCAGTTGCACATTAATTACTAGGTCTGTTGCATTTTATTGCTAGGTGTGTTGCATATTCTTTGATATTTCTGCTGCATACTAATTGCTAGGTCTGTTGCATATTAATTGCTAAGTCTGTTGCATATTAATTGCTAGGTCTGTTGCATATTAATTGCTAGGTCTGTTGCATATTAATTGCTAGGTCTGTTGCATATTTATTGCTAGGCCTGTTGCATATTAATTGCTAGGTCTGTTGCATATTAATTGCTAGGTCTGTTGCATATTAATTGCTAGGTCTGTTGCATATTAATTGCTAGGTCTATTGTATACTAATTGCTAGGTCTATTGCATATTTATTGCTACGTCTGTTGAATATAATAGGTTGGGGAAAAAGTTTCTTCGCATTTTTTAATATAGTTTATTTACATTTAACTAAAGTATGTAGGTACCATTTTGTTCGATAATTTTTTGCCATCTTGTAGGTAGAGACATGATCCCATTGCTATAGAAATTTTGGGACTTCTGATCAAAATACCGCGACAAGTGGTTTTGGCAGTCCTCTCGTGATGTTAACCTGACACTGCCTAAAGAATTTTGAAGAGACCGAAACAGGTGGAAATCTGAAGGTGCCAGGTCAGGACTATTCGGCGGATGCATTAACACCTCCCAGCCAAACTCTCTTAATTTTTGCTGAGTGGCTAAAGATGTGTGAGGTTTAGCGTTATCATGATGAAAAACCACACCCCTTCTGTTGATTAATTCCGGCCGCTTTCTCTCAACTTCTTGCTTTAATCTCATCAGTTGTTCGCAGTAGAGTTCAGAATCGATGGTCCTGCCTGGTGGTAACAGCTCATGCCCTTCCAATCCCACCACACACACAGCATCACCTTGTTGCGAGTTAACCCGGGTTTCGCCACAGTCTGAAGCCTGACCGGCCTTTGACCACGACTTTTTTCGCACGTTCTTGTCGTACGTGATCCACTTTTCATCACCAGTTATCAGCTTCTTCAAAAACGGTTCGGTTTCATTACATCGTAATAAAGAATCACAAATGAGTACACGGTTCATTAGGTTTCTTTCAGTGAGCTCGTGAGGTACCCAAGAATCGAGCTTTTTTGTGTACCTACCCAGTTTTTTTCAAATGCGCCAAATCTGGTTTGTGGTCAATTCCCAGTTCTTCAGCTACGTCGTAACTACTGATATGCCGATCTTGCTCCACTTTTTCAAAAATGGCATCCATTTTATCCGTAATAGGGCGACCAGAGCGACGTGCATCTTTGACATCAAAATTTCCGGATTGAAAACGCTTAAACCAAATTTGTGCTACTCTCACAGACACTGCACTAGGTCCATAAACATCGCAAATTTTTTTCGCGGCTTGCGTTGCATTTTTACCTTTTTTGTAGTAAAATTTTAAAATGTATCGAAAATCTTCATTAGATTCACTCATCTTGACAGTACGAAAAACAAATGAAAATCACACATTTTCCTAATTTGAATTTGGAATTATGTTCTTTAAAATTTCAACTTTCAATTATACCAAAACCAGCCAGACACAAATAGTATAGCCAAAGAGATTTTATTACAAGTTCATACCTGCATACTATATTGCGAAAAGACTTTTTCCCCAACCTAATATATTGCTAGGTCTGTTGCATATTAATTACTAGGGTTTCGCATATAATAAAGTTGTCTATTAAAAATTTCTGTTGTGTAAAAATTGAAAATGCTCGAAATTGTGGATGTGTTGCCATCTAGCGAAAAAACGGCAGTGAGATCATTCATCCATCCACCTTAATTGCTAGGTCTGTTGCATATTAATTGCTATCTGTTGCACATCCATTGCTAGATTACTTGTACATTTATTTCTAGATTGTTGCACATTGTTAAATCAGTTGAAATTGATGAATCAGTTGAGGTATCTTGCTATCAATTTAACTGTCGTTCAGTTGCAGTTTAGACTTAGAAAGCCCCCAGACCTTACTTATTTTCTTAATAACAAAAATACTTGCTATGGGATCTTGGGTTAAGTGATCAGTCTAGTTATGAATAGATCGATGATAATACATATTTTTTATCTTAATCACTCCAAATGGCTTTTATAGAGAAACAATATTAATGTCTGTAGAAGTCATTCGCTGATTACTATGATCGTTTGTATGAATACTACAGCGACATGTGTGGTTTCATGTGATGAGATCCACTTAACGCTTTTTATCAGCGTAAATAAAATTAGGAAGGAAGAAATAAAAACCTATTTCACAAAATAAACTATTTATTTTCCATTTCTATTTGCTATTACTTAAAAATACATCGATGTAACAAATAAATCGGTAAATCCATTGACACAATCTTAGTTTACTCTTTTAACAATATTATTATTAATAATGATAAATGCATTCTTAAATAGCTAAAACCCAACCAGAGAAATAATTTATATTACTCTTATTGCAATCGTATAGAATATTGCAAGCAATTAACAAATTTTAGACAAAATATAGCCTATTATTACAATAATACAATTTGATATTCAATGAGACAAGGTACATTAAAATGCCATTATTTATTTTCCTGGTAAGGCTTAGTCACTATGTACAGATATATAATAATATAGGTGAGCCTCGCAGAATGTATACTGTATAAAATTAATGACGTGATCTGAGGTGACTAAAGTAAAGCTTTTAATAATTTTAACAGCGCACTTCGCGATTGCGATTGCAATCAGAAGTTGCCACGACTGCCGAGATTCGGGTTACTCTCGTGCACGCTGTGGAAATAAAGGGTACGTTAGTAAATATTCTCTGTGCCCTAGGATGCCACACAATGGATAATGACAAAGATGGGTATGAGCGCCAAGATTTAATATGGTCAATGGCGGGGAGAATGTGATGCTCAAAACAAAAATAGCGTGAAATAAACTATTCTTTATACCATTTTGACCAGTCACATTATACATCCCTGGTAGTCAGAAATGAGTAGTTTCAGTTGTAGCATTTTATGAACTAGGTTTGTGTCTTTCATACATAACTTGAACAAGAGGTTAAAAATTAATAATGGTCTCGTAAAATGCTACAGCTATGAATATGAAAGTAAGGTACACAAACATTAAAAATCAAAAGCACACAAGAAAATAGACATTGTTAGTATTACAGAGTACAGCAACACAGAAGATTATCTTGATCCGTAGAGTGGGCCAGCGCTTTGTAGGGAGATTAGTGATTTCTTGTTAACCAAATCAAAACAACAAAATCACTAGTCTTCCATACAACGCGCGGCCGGTGGCTGATGCCCGTTAGTTGATGAACACCTAGAATTGTTAATCACCAAAGGAGTTAGTCACAAAAAAAGGTTAGAATGAGTTAAACATGTAGTGGTAATGAGTGATTGTATCTAAGTTACACTAGAATTAGATTGTACAGCGAGAATAATACAAGAATGGTAGGTACATGTGTGAACACTCTCGAAATGTCTACGCTCCCATCTACTAACAAGTGTGTGCACTTTACCTTAGCATCACAACATCGACGTCACACAGTCAAATCCGTTCAACAAACTCTACTTAATCTTAGTTTGGTTTGGTGCCAACTCAGGGAACTCTTCAAACATTCTATCGTCAAAATAATATTGTGTTAATGATATTTGAATTATTGTGAAGTTGATCTCGGGAAACTCCGCAACCAAATAAAATGTTAACGGCACAAATTAATAAGTTTGATTCGCAATATTAGCAATGGTAGGTACAGTATGGTAGTTATTGAAATTAATGTTGACATGCTTTTCAATTATTGGAATGGAACAATACACAATAAGATGTTGAGTTAACATGATGAAATTGGGCTAGAAAATCAGTACAGGTAGTTTAAATTCATCTGGAAGGCCAGTTCTGTCGGTTGTGTTCACAGGTGGAGGAGAGACATTACAAGTATGCAACTGACCTCTGTTGCAGGAGATACTGCGCCATCTGTATGCGCTGCGGCGTGCCGGTGATGGTGATGATGCGGTCGGTGGAGCCGGGCAGCGGCTCGGCGATCTCGATGCCGGCGCCGCTCTCCGCGCGGATCTTACGTATGCGGGACCCGGCCTTGCCTATTATCGCGCCGGCCAACTGGAACGGAAATAATACTGTCACATTTGATGTACCGACCTAGTTTACAAAAACTAGATAACTTGTATCATGATTTTCATTTGAAATGAATTTATGATGGAAATTGCAATGTTGCAAGATACTAACGTCTTTGGGAATGGTGACTTGCGTGGTGGTGTCCTGTTGGTTGCCGCCATTGTTGCTGAAGTTTCCACCTCCTCCGCCTCCTACGCGGCCGCCACCACCGAAGTTTCCTCCTCCGAAGCCACTGCCGCCACCACCACCACCACCGCCGCCGCCGCCTCCGAAGGCGCCGCGCGGGGGGCCGCTGAAGCTTGCTCTAGGTCCGGGACCTCCGAAGTCATTGAACGGGGCTCTGGGGCCGCCGGGCGGGCCGCTGCGGCCTAGGGGCGGGCCTCTGGGCGCGGGTCCCCGGCCGGCGGGCCCCATGGGCGGCATGCCGCGCGGGGGCCCGCGGGGAGGGCCGCGGGGCCCACCCCGGGGCCCGGCGCCGCCGCCAGCACCGCCTCCTTGTCCGCTACCGAATCCTCCGTACTCATCGGCGTAGAAGTCATCGTAATTGTGCGGGTCGTAATTTTGTACCGCACCTTTGACGGGAACCTGTAATTTTACAAACAATTCTAGAATTCTGAATGTGTCAACGCAGCACATTATAAATCCGACTTATGGCTTGCTAAATTCAAAACAGTTACTTACGAAAAAAATAAGAGTATGTTCAAAAGTGATATATTCACCTGTCTAATAAGGTCGAGCACCTCCTTGACGCCGGCGGCGACGGCGTCGGCCTTGCCCACCAGCTGCACCACGCGCTCCGTGCTCTGCGGCGCGGGGTTCGAGAATATCTTCAGGCGAGCGCCCGTTTTCTGTAACAGACCAACATTTCTGTTAGCCACATATTTTTAAGTAACGGAGTATTTTGTAACGGGATTTGCAACAAGTTTATATTTATTATTTTTTCAAGACACTAAAAAACAGACTAGTTCATAATTATAAAATTTCTAGCAGCAGAAAATTTATGACCAGAACTATTTGTAAAAATAAATATTTCTTGTTTGCAGCCATAAAACTTCTAGTAGGTAAGTACCTAGGTAAACCAAAACATCAAGTCCTGAAGTGATGTACAAGCTCTCAAACTAATTTAAACAATAGGCATTTACTTAAATAAATAACGATAACCTGATTCCGAGCAAGTCTAAATCCAACGCCCTAATTCCAAAACAAATTACATAACACATACTTAGACGAGTTGTTTACGGCTATCTGTCGCGACACTGTCGGGCTGCTATAGAGTGGCATGGGAAATCGATGTGTGATCAATTACCGATATTAGATAACGTCAGCGTACGTGCGGTGTGTGGTGTCGATGACGTTTGACAGACGGCGCGGCGCATGCGCGGCCGCATCGACCGGCGCACGTGGCCGCCCCGGCACGCACAAACAACCGCCGAAACCCGCCCTCCGCACATGCGAGCCACGCACCGCGACGCACCTCCTACGGAGACCCATTGCTCAATACTGACGCGCGTCAACTCAACTCACTTCACACTTCTTCGGCTACCAGCTACCAAACACTACACAACCAAAAAACTATTTTCATCCAACTCAACTAATTATTTAAAAAACCAGAACACTCAAATTAAAATTATTCCGAACACGCCGGACGAAGTATAAAGTCGATGGTACAATGTTACGCGAAGCAAGGAGCGGGTGGAGCGACCATCCCTCGAGGGTGGTCGGACGCGGAATGAGCGGACGACCGGCGGCGCGTGCAACACCTGCCCGACTCCCCTCCTTGCACTTGTGGGGCTCCGAGGGAAGCTCGCACGCGCCACGCCTACCACATGCCACTGACACGACACAAACAGACAGAACTCCCATTCCAAACAACTACGATCGACCCAATTAGACAAAACCACTTTGAAATTGGAACATCTCGGATTCACACTGGCGCGCTTGTTTCGTTGGACGACCAAGTGCTTATAATCGTAGCGTCTAGAAAGGACCTTCTGCAAATAACGTGAAGTGGTACACGCTCGTATTCAGCATCCATCACAAAAGTAAACCGCTTCTGATCCTCGTCACGAACGCGAGTCCGAGACGTCACTCACTATGAATAGGATCCGTCCGCGACATAATTTATCAGCACACTACTACGAGCTTATATCCGCAAGAAAACTAGGAAGCTGAAGTATAGTCACCAAAACTGCTTCGTGACTCGACTTTCAAACTTTTACTGGAGCAGTAACAAACTGACTATAAATCATAAACATCCCAGACTAATATAACAGCATACTGTACTTTGCACCTACAATCAATCATAAAGTTCGCTCGCCTAACCATAAAAGCTGCTGCAAATATTTGAACACAATTTGTCTTGATCAGAAGTGTAGCTGTCTTTGCACGAAGCTAAACCGCTACCCGATAGGGTGGTTTACTTCGTTCTAACCTTTTTACATATTTATATATATATAAATCTCGTGTCACGGGTGTCACGGTGTTTGTGGTCGCACTCCTCCGAAACAGCTCGACCCACTTTTATGATTTTTTTAAAATTTATATTGAGTAGGTAAGTATAAGAATAGGTCGTAAAGTATATTTCATACTTGATATAATGCTCGTACGAAGTCGCAGGCAAGTTTAAGTATATTGATACAAATTGGTCAAGTTTAGTAGTAGAATGTACTTGGCTAAGTTAGGAATTTCAAACGAAGATCGTGTTACCAGAATAAAACTAGGTTACTAGTAAGCTAATCAATTAGTGGAGTAAAGAACATTTCGTAAATAATTAGTACTATTCACAGGCATGTTTCAGTACAGTACACTCAGCAAGCCCAAAATGTGTTGCTGGTAGCATATTTCCCCCGGGAACCTGCCGCTAATCAGCTACTGAGCAAGTCGTAATATTTCCAAACTCGCCGCGTTAACATTATTCAGATCAACGCTAGTATTCCCTGAACCACTCAACAATGTAGAAAGGAATAAGGGGAATTCCGAGAATGTTGACACAGTTAACTTCGAAATTAGAATAGGGATCAACAACCCTCCATCGATCTCTTATAGTATTGATCCGAGCGCTCAACATAACCTGTTGCTAATATTTCGGGTTAAGCTTTTCTAGAGGCAGGACAACTTTAAAATCACTAAAAGGGGGCCATGTTACCCAAAAAGAAACAAAAGCAGTAGAACCGGTCGATACGATACAAAGTAAAGAAGCCGTATGTGAACCGTTGGGGTCGATCGGAAACGGAAGCGGCTAGCTCGCGTGCTGTCGCGGCCTGTAATTGTCAGGGACACAGGCCGGTGTCACCTGCGCCTAATTACACCAACGACATATGCGCTCGGCGCGCCGTGTGCCGGCTGCTGTTCTTTGTCTTAACAAAAATTACAATTGTATACCTAAAAGTTGATTACAACCCCATTTCAACCCTCAACAACAATGTATAATAATTGTGGTACTGCCATTTGAACGGTAAAACATATCCGCTGTACATTTTTTGTGGTGTACATAGAGGATGTGGAGGAGGTCCACAAAAAGTCCCGAGAGTCACGTGCGCGTAGCTCCGGTAACCCGACGCCGGCGGGCGCCGCGCGCTTCCGACGGATGAAGCCCTACATGTGATATTACCCCACGACCATTTCACAACTCTACCCAGAACCGCGCTTTCATCACAAGTAGCACGGGCCTTAACAAAACGTTTTGTTAAAACTTCCAAGTTTTGAAAGTGAAGCCAAACGTTTGAATGCGTAACGCAACCTGAATAAACTAGAAGGGAGAACTTGCGCTAATAGGGTTGCTTCAAGAAAATATGTTTATTACATGATCAGAAGATCTCAATGGGCGATGTTAGAAACTAATTCGTCCTTATTACCCTAAAATGCAACGCATTGTACAAAGTTTACCTGCACGATTCAAAGATAGGAGCGGCGGATGCGGTGCCATGTGTTCGAAATTTCTATTTATGTAAGAAATGAGGCCTCCAAGGGGCTCGGAGCATTGTGCAAGTAGGTTGGGTGGGTGAAGCCCAGGTGCGCGCGAGCTTTTTGTGAGGCCTTCCGGCGGCTGCACGCGCACCTGCCGCGCCGCCAGCTGCCGCCCGCGCACGCGCCGCCCGACACTACTACACACTTCAAGAACTGCTGCCTAGCCTGCTAGGTACAGCTCATACATGAAGGTCGGTAACCTCTTATTAATTCCACCTCCATCACATGTTGATTCACTTGCGCTCTGAATAGCAACAATAATAATAGCGTTTGCGCGAAAATACAATGTTACCTTTGTCATGCAGACATCCCCATTCAGCGTGTTTTTTATTTAGACAGTATTTCCATGGGGATATTGTTAATTCTATAAGTTATAAAGAATTCTGTGTATTGTTAAATTGAGGCCGTAACGTACGTTGAACAAAGGAGTTGCGAGAACAGCTGATCGATGGCAAAAAATATGCAAAGAAAAAGGGCGCAAAATGGACTCAGGTAGATCACGATCAAGTTTTTAAATTGATTCCGGCGAAAAACAACATTCGATGCATTTCAAATGCATTCTTCGCGAAGAACATGCAAACTCGTTCACAGAGGCAGCCTGAAGCATCGCGCCGCTAGTCCGCCGCTAGCCACGTGTGAAGCGTCAGCCTCCGTTACTCAAATCTCCGGACAAACAACAGCTAACTAGCTCGAATTATGAAATGCAACACCGCTAATAGCTAGATTGCGAAGTTGCCGGCGTCCCGGCCGCGCGCGCCTCCTAACAACGCCGGCACGTACACGTTTTATAACTTTCAGCGAAGTTGCTCGAGTGGTAATTGATCCTCCGCGATGCACTCAGCAGCTATGCACACGCTTTGCCTTGTTTGTTCGACTTGACGACAAATTATAACGTCTACTGGAGTGGCTTTTGTGGAGTGCGCCATTTTAAGTTTCTTAACTATTTCCGACGTCGCCGTCGGTCGCGATTCAATCTAAAAGGATGGTTCGAACAAAGGAGTCGTCTTTTTCTGTAACATTATTAAGTGTATCTAAAAATTACATTGTGGATGAAGAGATAAAGGGCTCGGGATTCGGGGCGGCAGCTGCTTTCACATCTGCCTTGAAGCCCGTGCACCGGCACCACGCGGCCAGAATGCCATCGGTGTCTACACGATAAAAAAATCCTTAAGTATAACTGCACCTTCGCTCGGCAGATGACTGCTAACAAGTCGTAAAAGCTCGATGCATCTGCTCACCTCAATTACTGGGAGTAGATAACAGGATGAATTTAATCGCGAAAGATATGAAAATGACAATAATAGACATGAGCGGAAATTCTTTACATAAAGTACAACCTTAGATATACGAAAAAAGTTTTTTATACCTACTTCTATGAGGACAATCATAGACCCCATTACACGTGCTGTCAAAGTGTATGAACATTAGTTCTGTATGATATGTCGAATGTTCAATAGATACTCGTATTATATTGGGTTCGCTAGAACATTAACAAGTCTCGCAAGTCTGGTTCCCTAACTTGCGCGAGATCAATTCCAGTGATTGTTTCAGGGCGACTTATTGACTTTCGACCGCGCTGTTGTTGTGAGAGATTGATGAAAGACTCAGGACGGTCGAAATAAACCGTATTTTTCGTGAAAAACATTGGAAATGCTCGATGGAAATCCTTTGGAAAAGTTTATTCTTTAGGTAGTTTGTGCACTGCAAGAAAATTTAAGTTTGATTTTCACGTAAATCATCTGGCACTTAAAGATTTCACATCCGGATGTTAAAATTTCGTGTTTTTTCATTCCTAGCTTTAACGGTTTCTTCATATTAACCATAACAAGAATGATTATGGTCATATAAATGCTTACCTCTCTCAGTTCCTTAATCTTGGCTCCAGCTTTGCCGATGACGCAGCCGGCACGGCTCTGGTGGATCAGTAGGCGAACGTCCAAATCTTCGTTACTGCTCTTTGGACCTCCCTAATGAACAATTCGGGTTTATCATTTGAATATCAAGTATACGCGTGTTGTAATTTTATTAAGGCTCTGATTAGTATTAATGCATAAATGATGTATTATTATTTCCAACATGAAACATGGAAATGTAAAATTATGTGATAATGATTAAAAGTACGTGTACCTACGAATATAGTTTTCTCAACTTAGAATCGCATACAGAAACGAAAATCACGCATTACATAATACTTACATCAGCCAGGCATGGCAGGATTTCTTTTACGATTTCCAAAATCGTGTCGACATCCGGCGCCGTTATCGATAGTACCCTGAAAAACAAGTATCATTAACGTAAACTATTTTCGCAGTTCGGGGAAATAAAATCACAGCACAATATTGAACAACGATACAAACGTATCAACGGTCAGGGAGGTCTGGACTCATTAGTAAACTGAAGCATGATGGCGATGAAACTTGCTGTCCGTACGTGTCGTACTCAGTAAGTAGATGCCTTCCAGCGTGGACAGAAGTAAGTCGAGTGAGAGGATTCAGTCCTAAGGGAACAGACTTATAGCGGCTAATGAGCGAGATGCGAGGACACCGAGGTCGTGAAAGTAAGATCAGAAGGCGTCCAGTGCGACACAGTGCAATCCTGCGGCGGAGGTGATGAGGACGGGAGCTCGAGATCGGAGTAAAGCGCCTAACGCCGGGAGCTAATGATGTTTTACAAGATTCCAACTCCTGACTGTTGACGAGCAGAGTGCAAGAGCTCCACTCGGGCTGTATTAAGATTTGAGAGTAGATGTTGGCGATATAGTTTACCGTTCGGGGCCGGGGCAATCTGGGACTGTTATAGAGGCTTTGTACTGCGTGGCGGGGCGGCGGGTGCGGGGCAGCGGCGTCCGGCGGGGCGGGACCGGCAACCAAACACGCTGTAGCGGCGCGCCCCGCGCCTACACTCCTCACCCTAGACGCGCTCTGACCAGCTTCAACTCTGACTACAGCTCACACGACATACTAAGAGAGTTGAAGCTGGCCAAGGGCGTCGGAACGAGTGTAGGCGCGCGGCGCGTCGCGCTACTAGCCACAGAGGCGTCTCGGGGGCGCTAATGACCTGCAAACTGGCTGCCGGGGGGTTATTCTGTCTATAAGTCTACGGACTCGCCGCTGTCGCAAGACTCGATGCCGAGATGAACCATCGAATCTTACAGTCTTCTTCGTTCATAATAGTTCTCTTTGATATCTACAAGACAGACTAGAATAGCGTATCATGATTAAAGCATAGAAGATACGGGTCTGATAGGTTTTTGCATTACCCAATAGAGGCACAGAGCAGTACAGTTTTTAGATTTTATAAGATTGGTGGACGTACCTGTGGCGAAAAAATGGTTAACAGTTAAAAATATAAACTAAAACATTAAAATAGGCATACAATGAAAACCAACAAAAACATAAATGCGAATACCAACTTACTATTATATATAGTAAAATATAATTTTTTATTTAGATTGATCTAAGCAACTTTAATTAATACGTTGTAAATACCTGCTATTTGCTTGAAAGCTTACGAAAATACATTAATACTCGAAGAAGAACTAGATTACAGTAGGTACTATAGTAATACTTTATGTTTCAAGCTTATTTATTGAACGAGTCTACTCGTAACAGTCCGCTACTTACTTCACGTGTAGTTGTGGACATTATTGTAAATACTGACCTGATTTCTAAGCTTGGAAATATTAGCGCCGCCCTTCCCGATGATCGAGCCGGCAACCTGGACAATGAATTCATAATGGAAATAGCCATATCAGTTGATATGAAACTTACTGAGTCTCAAAAACGTTATTTATTTCGAAATTGTATTAATCATCATTTGAGAATTCTTGCGCAGTTCTCATAGTTCAAGAAAGTTTGTCGTAGCACTCGTAGCTTCGGGATTTCACGAATAAACGGAATAAAGAAAACATACAAGGTATTCTAATGAAACTCGCAAGCACGTTTTCTTATCAATTTTACAATTCTGAAGTTACATTCTACACGTTGAAATGCTAAAATAGTTACCATTCATAAATGGAATACTGAAATAGCTACAAGTGGAAATAGCCACTATTACAACCGGCCCTAATATGCTAATACATGTTCAGCAAGCTGTACATAATCACAAGCCGTGCGAACTCCTACCTCACAAGGCTTGGATTGATTTTATGCAATTTTAATGACAAAGCCGCGTGAGGGTT
Organism: Melanchra persicariae; assembly: GCA_947386135.1. Classification (NCBI taxonomy): domain Eukaryota; kingdom Metazoa; phylum Arthropoda; class Insecta; order Lepidoptera; family Noctuidae; genus Melanchra; species Melanchra persicariae. The sequence continues at coordinate 7,798,418 of OX376660.1, forward strand.
GCCTCAAGGCAAACCAACTGTAAACTTTCCAAGAAATCCTGTTCGGGACTTGTATATTAAAATTGTTTATTTTGCTAATATTAGATTGAATTGTAATTCAATTTCTTTAATATAATTTACGTCTACATGTACAATGAGTTGTATGTTTTGTAAAATCGTTAGAGGTCTTTATAAGCCTCAAAACCCAGTCCAGCGGACTAACTGCGTGACATACACGAGTGGTTATTCTTTTCATTTTGACAATATAGCAAAATTATGTTTTTTGTAAATACTTCGGGTCGACAGCAAAAATATTGAGCAGTAAAAAGATAGTGTGTTGCGCAAATTACATTAGGTATGCTCTCAATTTTAGGCTTTCTTTGCTGTACCTACGTATCCCAGTTTTAAACTTCAGCAGCGGCCATCCTGCTAAAATAATGGACATACCTTGCTCGGAATCAGAAAGGTAACTTCGTCGTCCGTCTGCCGCGGACGCTTCTGCACGGGGCCTCCCTCATCTCCATAGGCGTCTCGCTTCATGATACCTGTACAACAATACCGCTGAAGTTAATAATATGATCGTTACGCATCGTCAACCTCATAATTCAGAAGACGTCAATGCTGGACATAAGCCTCTCCCCTCCCCGCCATCCAACGGATTTCCGTTAACATCACTCGGTCATCGGTCCACCGTTTGGATGGACCCGTATTATAGTTGGATGTTGATTATTTTTTTTGCCAAAAAGGTTCTCAATCGACTGGTAGTTGCTGTCGACAGCTGCAGTCCGTCGTTGTCAATATCGGAAAATGTTGAGTTGAATTAATTACGCACCGAACAGCTAATTAAATAATGTAGGCAGGAACTATGTATTAGTTATCTGTGACGATGGGCTATCGGCTGGGTAAACGTTTCTATGTTTATGTGTGGCTTAAGAATTGCTGTTTTGTCTTCAGCCATCCGTTGAAACGTTCTTTGAATTTGCACAAATGATACTTATGCTTCGTTTACAACGCGAGAATTTTCCACGTGTTCATGCGTTCTGCGTGCTATTGAACAACTACAATATTTTATGAGAGTTCGTATCGATTCTTAAGTGATTGGTTACTAATAGGTCTACGAGTTTTTAATGCATATTATTTTCCAAGAAAACGTTTGCGATAAATAATAATAATAAACCATTTATTTCAAGCAACAAGACTCATAGTGTTATTAACAATGCACTTCAAGCGATACTTCCAACGTAAGAAAACTAATTTTCCGACATCCGTTTTATTTGTTAAAAATGCTTAGTAAGTGTTCATAGGTGTAATAAGGTTCCAAAGTAACTAGATCTGGATCTGGATAATGAGGGACTGTTACGGCCAGGCATTGTACAGGATGTGGACGTGACTTGGCGAGTCCGACGGCCGACCTACATCCTTTCGGTACCCTATTAACCGTCCTTGCGAATAGATTACAAATGAACAACACACACGTTTTACAATCAAAACTACTTATTTGGAACCAATTCCAATCAATTTATTATGAAATACTACTACGACTGGATAATTTTCCAGTAGCAGTGGGAATGGAAAGAATACTCTCTATTGTAGACGTTAACGAAGCTTGTTAGTTGTTGCTGCTAGTTTTAAAGATTATAACTTTTATAACTATTATGTAGAATAGAATAAAGATTCCTATTTGAAAAGTACAGAACTACAAACCAATAGCTTACAGAAAACCTATGATGATATCATGAATCAATATTATATTTTTTTTCTGTTACTGATGAGTGACTGACAGACAACGCCACAGCCGAAACTACTGGTCGTAAATTTCTACGACGGAAAAAACGGGATATGCGCGTACGAAATCGCGGGCTAAAACTAGTTATATCATAAAACAAGTACTCAATCTTATGCGCACATGAAGCGAAACATTATTTGATCCACCTCATTGATACGTCTTGAAATAAAACTTATTTTCCTGCTTCTCAGAAAGATTGAAATGTCTTCAAAGTTAAATGAGAGAATATAAATCACGTTTGATTGAATGAATGTTTATTTTTAGTATGATCTCATTTGGTATAATAAAATTTTCCGCTGCTCTAATAGTTACGTTTTCGCTTTTCCGTTTTGTCGCGCGTGCGGAAACCGGAAGCTGTCGACGGCGACCGGTGATTTTATTTTATTATAGGAATGGCTGAGACCATATATAGCTTTATATTAATAGTATCGTAAAGAAATAATTAAATTAATCCAAGCGAGTTCGGTAGTAAATTCAGAAGTGGGATTAAATTAATAATGGATTTTTTAATTTTTGATACTGATAACCGTTTTAGAAAATGTTGAAATAGGACATGGTTTTATGAACTTCCCAAAATATAATTTTAACTTGCCTTAATTATTAAAATAACAAGAACAAAAGCCGTTATCGACCTCTTAATTAATTTGCACGCCTAAACAACACAGCTCTTAATGGTTTTCGCAATAACGAGCAACTTGGGAATCCAGGAAAATATGAATGCAATAATAAGAGCTTTTCATGACCGGGTAATACTCATTTACTAGCAGAAAGTTTTTTAAAAGACCGATGGGACGTATTTTCTATTTTCTTCTTTTATTGTAACTGTGAATTGCACCCACGTGGAATTTAATTTCAATTCACAAAGCATTGTTGCATGTCGCAAGCACTCGACTATTTTTCAAGCGAACTGTAGTTCGTGTTAAAAGTTTCCTAGGAAACTATTAGAAACAGGAGTTGGCGTGTCGAGGACTGTAGAGTAAATAACAAATAATAAAACTGCTCGGGTCACTCTTTTGTCCAAATTGGAGGTTATATACGCCAAAAGATAAACAAAATATAGAGAATTTATTGTGGGTCGGAAGTTGAAAATTACTGTTTTATCATAACTTATTTCGTTCGCAACTCAGCTCCGTTATTTATGGATACGAAACTCCTGAAATAGCCTTTTCGGACTGTTTTTGGTTTTATGTCACAATACGAACAATCGCTTTTTTTACAGGGCGCTTTTATATTTTTAGAAAACCTATCAGATATTAGGTAATAGTTAAAATGAATTTTAAACGATCTGTCCCGAGAAAGATAACAATAAACATAAAAAAATCGACGCCGCAGCCTTAAATCCTTAAACATCTTGTGATCGCAGATAAATTGATAGAAACAATAAAAACGGAGGTCTGCGAATTAGACCAAGGGTGCAGATGGCACGTTTGGCCCAGCGTATGCTAATGTGACCGTCTGTCGGGCAGCAGGTGAACGAGGTCACTGACACCCGCAGGTGCACGCCTACATTCGCGAGTCGCGTTCGCGCCACAAAGGGTACCACTGTGCCAACTATCAACCATCGACAAAGCCTTTAACTTTCTTCATTTCCTGCTAATTCGCTTTTTAGCACGGAATTTGAATATACCCGTTTAATCGAAATGTTCATTAATTTAGGAATATTTGGTGCCGCGGAGTTGCTGTTATTACTTTCGTATTTTTAAGAGAAATTTTTAACATTATTTATCTTTTATCATAGTCAATTCAATTTATTTATTTTCGGAAAAAATCGCGCATCTTGTTAAAAGCAACTAAAAAACGATTCTGAGTACCTTACAATATAATACATCACAAGTATTATATTCTAACATAGAAACAAATGTACAAAGAAATCGCAAAATTCATTGGTAATGTTTGTTATAAGTACAAAGAGCGCAACGAAGAGTTGTTGGAAATAGAACCAGGTTAGGGACGATCAAAAGTATAATCGAATGCGTGAATAGAACCGGCGGGAGTGAAACGGAGCCCGGAGCCCGGCAGGTGTTCGGCGCACAAAGACCGACATACCGGTACCTAAAGACCAACTCGCGCAAAAAATATTATAAAATAAAAGCCCCCAGCCAACCGTCGCTCAAAATGTCACTACCAGCTGTCCCGCCTCACCTGTGTACCATTCCTTTACCTAGCCAACCCTCTGCCTTTACTTAATAACCTAATAAAAATAATGGATTCTAAAAGTCATCCTTGCCTCTTATATTCTCTTCAGGAAAAATTATAACGGCGACGCAGGACGAATGAGTTGCAAACTGATTGTAGGTCAAATAAACCAGACAAGTAACCTGAAAAGTTTAAAAATCTTTGGAATACAGCTGAAAACGAAATAAAATTCGAAACCGAAAATGAAGAAAAGTCGACGATGAGAATTCTGAAAATCCGAAGAAAATCCTGAAAAAACAGAACAACAAGAAAGGCAGAAACGTAACATACTCACCGAAATTTTGCAGCGACTGGGCCACGGCAGTTTACACGTAAAGCCAACCGAAGCCATTTAAATTTACGCCTTGATTGAATTTAATGATACAATTGAAAAAAAATTTAGAACTATAATATGTAGCGACTTAGTAAAATAAAGTGCGCGTGTGGCTTCATGTTGTTAGGGCTGGTTCGCGTCTAGTTGTGAAGACGTCCGCGAGTAGACTGACATCGTTTGTGTTCCGACGGCCTTTAGTATAGCACCCCCGAGACGCCGAGGCGCCGGCGGTGCACATGCGCACCACCCGCCGCCCCGTCAATAACACCCTGCCTCTCATTGTGCCCCGGAAACGACGACTTAACGAGTCACGCCGCAAGACGACACCTTGTTCTATGTCTAAGCCTACCCAGATATCTTTAACAATGAAACTAACATTAGAGTTGATATCTATAGCAAAAGCCCTGTTCTCGTATGCCGCCAGTTATGCCACGCGACTGCTCTACTTCTTTGTGAGCTTTTGCATCAGTTGGTTGAACTTTGCACAAAGGTTTTGTTTATGGGCTTCAGCTTCACCGGTAGCCATATACCAGGATACGATATACAGTACATAATCCAAGTCAAGGGTAAACTGACTGTACATTTTTTTCCCAAAAAGCGCTAATTAGGATGTAGAGGACCCAGCCAGTTAATTAAACAACATATAATATTGTCAAATAAATGCATCAATTCATTTTTAGTTAGGAAACACGTTCTTATCGATGTCATAAGAGAGCAATCTACATAATAAACATCCTAGGTGGCAACTCTTGCATGCGACACTGTCGTTACGAGCCACTAATGTCGACCTACGACTTCACTTAACAAATTGATCACAATAAATGGACGTTAAATTCGTTGTTACACGTCCACCTCAATATAACATTAATAACCTTTTAGTTAAACGCGGTTGATCTTGAAATCAGTCGCATTTCGGGATCGCTGAAGCGATCAACATATGGTTCAGACGCTTATTAATTTGCAATAACAACAAAAGCTACGTATTTTCTCCAAAACTTGCTCTTACACCATTCCAATTTACAGGAGAAGACTTCCTCGATGTTGCATCAAAAATACCAAATACAAATGCTTAAGATCATAAATAGGGGACAAAATATTGTACAGACGCCAGCACATTAAGCTACCCAAAACTGTCAAATTTTCCCAATCAACCTTGAACCTAAAGGTGTAGCGATAAAGTTGAAAATCTATTAAAGAAATTTGACAGATTCTTGTAGCTTGATGTACTGACGACTGTACATAATTGACATTATCTGGCTATGACAAAATTCAATGTTCCTAATGACAGTGGATAGTAAATTACTTTCACTGCGGACAGAAGATCAATCAGACCATCCAAATATTCGTGCGATCGAAGTCCGATATGTGTGTTTGGACTACATTTCATAAACGTATGTATGCATACCTATATTTAATGTTTGTAGTTATATGTCAATAGCTAATAGCCTACCGGTGAGGCACGTCGAAGACAATCGTTGCCTAGGAGACCTATAGTGACAACAAAAATGCGCATTAATAATATTGTGCCTAGGGACAGTGGGTTACGATGGTGACCATTTTTCAAGAGATATTGCCAAAGAATGAAAAGCTACCAAAATTAACAGTCAATCTGCCTATCGTTTTCACAACTATGTTGGGGTCCGCTTTCAGCCCAACCGGATGCAGCTGATGCCAGTATTTTACATGGAAGGTCTGCCAATTTGACTACCACAAACCAGTAACTGGGTATCACGATACCTCTAGGCAAGACTGGTGTCAGATTTTTTGGCTTTTGTCCACTCGCAACGATTGTTAAAGATCTACAAATGACAATCCGGATTAAAGGCTCACGTGCTTGCCGAGGCGATATGCATCCACGAACCGACTTCGGCAAGTGCTGCTTAACTCGATGATGCCTAATGTAAAAAGCTAAAACGCAGAACTGGTAATAAAATCTAGCTATAATTAGGCATTCCTATTTTCTGAAATCTTGGTGACGACTTTTGTCGTTCAGATGAGAAATGAGAGCAATTTTCATTTTACACGTTGCCAGGTGCGACCTTCAACAAAGATGTCTGAAACTGCCTGATGGACGCGGCTTCATCTTTGGCTTCTTTCAATAATATCTTAACTTTTATTGAATTCTCCCCCTACCAGAAACAAGAAAGTCTTGCAAAGAAAATACGAAATTGTCACCGTCATTGATTAAATATTAACGTGAGATAAAACATGTGCCCCGAAGGTGAACTATCGGTACACTCGTGAGAACCGACGGCTGTTGGGACAATTATGCGGCTCTGACCTAATTGCAGCTCGCATTTCTTCCAGCGACATTATTTTAAATGTGTAATTGTAGTAACGGTCTGAGGGCTGAAGTGAAGTCTGTAATTTACCAGACACAGGTTGCTAAAATATTCAGCGATAGTGGGAACCTGCCAGGCGCCAGGCGCCTGGCGCCACCGTCCACCTACCCTGAGACTGGACACGTGATGTTTCGAGGCTACACCACCGCCACCCATACAATTAATTCCCCTCTTCTAGAGAATATGCAGGTGTCTTTGAGGCCACTTCTTAATAATTCAAATGGCCGTAATTACCAGTCTCGATATTTCTTGTGCATTTTATAGTAGAAAATGCACGATGTAAAATTGTCTGATTGAAAATGTTTCAAAGGAAATTCCTCGCTGCATGCATTTTTAATACGATAATAACGTGGGGGGGTATTTTCAAAGTAGTGAATAGTGCGTCTTTGGTATCAAAGGTGGCGTTCATACTATACCAACTTATGCCATAAAGGTATAAAGGATAATTCGTGGAATAAAATATGCGGTTTTTCCCTGAAATGGCACGCATGCGATAGGCAGTTGTGAGGAAAGAGTACACGCCTGTCTCATATACTTTGCTAGAGCGATTCTTACACGATAAATTTGGGGACGTTTACAGAACGAGGTCTTTGCGCAAAGGTTCGTAAGGATCTAATCTATTATTGATAGAGGCTTTGGCAGAAGCCTGTTGGCCAAGGGGAAATTCGATTATGGATGATGTTGTGAAACACCTTGCTATTTATTTTTAGTTCAATAAATGGTTACCTATTTACTAATGACAAATATATTAACCTTCGAGGATAACATTTTTATTTTAAACTCTAAGTTTTCTAATGGAGAATTGGGAATGAAGTTTAACAGTATCCTCACTCACTACACGTTAAAAAAAACGAAGTACCTAGTAACATCGGAACAAAAGCACCGTTGTTTTTCTCCCCGCTAACATTACCACTAACGTTTTTCGTAAATCGTGAAAGGATCCACTTAACCCTCTGAGATTGACGACTAAGATTTTATCCGACAGTATTCAATTATTCATAACATCACCGTGCGCTCACACACATCGCATAATAAAATCTTCTGCTGAATATTTTGGCAAAATCATCGTTACATAGTGTTGTGCTCAGTATGTCGTGATTGCCACTTCATACAAAGCAATCGCACTTATTTCACGCTCGAGGTCCCACGTTGGGCGCCCGTGTCTGTCGTCTCCGCTTTAGTATAATGTGCAACGAACCATGAAAGCATTACAACCTTACTTACAACGTTATAAGGCTAATATTCGCTACTTTTACAGCTCTCTGTGACATAAACGATCTTGTTAGTGTAACCCTACCTGAACAAGACCTTATTTGGATATGTAAGAGTCGTATAACACAAAAACTAGGATCGAACATTCGGAGCTAATCTTGAACATAATAGAAAGGGTTCCGGAAGATTTCAGTACTTAATCCAAACATTCCTCTCGGAGAAACATCATCTGCCTAGCCTATTTCCCAACCAAATTGGGGTCGGCTCCCAGTCAACCGGATTCAGCTGAATACCAGTATTTTACGCGGAGCGGCTGCCTACCAGACCTCCACAACCCATTAACTGGGTAACACGGTACTTCTTGGCAAGACTGATGTCAGATTTTCTGGCTTCTGACAATCCGTAACGACTGCTAAAGATCTACAAATGACAGCCAGGATCAACGGCTTAGCGTGCTTTCCGAGGCACGGAGGAGTCTCGGTATGTTAATATGGTCACCCATCCACAGACCAACCTCGGCAAGCGTTGCTTAACCTTGAAGATTGGTCCGTGCGGCTGTTATAATTTAGCCACGTGGCTGTATTAATTACTGACTCAACGCTCTAAAGTTTTCCTTTTATGGCAGTATTTGGTGCTTCAATACTATGAAGTGCTCAATCAAAATAGGAGTTAATATACGGAGAATTACGACATCATCTAGATCAGCAGTTGAAGTTACAGGGTTAGTTTATAATAACCAGCCAAAAGTTTTACACAATAAAGCTAATTAAATAAAAAATACCTAATACCTGAAAAAAAATTGGCTGATCATTGAAAACTAACCCTATATTATATGTCGCAGCCAATTAGCTTAATCAGCCGTTTAATTGGTTGCCTAGCTTTTTCATTTGAATGCGCTGATTTTTCAGCGACTTATGTGACATCTTTTGTTCAATATCGTTTAATGACTTGACCATGTGACTTAAATATGTCGCTAATTAAATGGCGCAGTTCGATAAAAAGCCAGCTTTTTAATAAAACGGCTGATTAAGCTAGTTGGCTGCGACATATAATGTATATTGCTAAAAATCCAGATAGATTTTTTGTGCTTCTCTAATTGTCTAATAGGGATATTTTGGGGATATAGTAGATCAAGTGGCTCAGCTACTGACACAGTTAACCGCATTTTATTTGCACCGGTTCCTTTACGATCATCGTGTAGAAAATCAGTAGGGAAGTCAATTTAATCGCCCATTTAGGTTTATAATCAGATTCCACACAAGTTAGATGCGTGCAAGGGTTTGTAATTTAACATAAGTTCTAAGAATGTTCCAAAGCCGTTTGAAGTTACCGAGCGCATTACCAATTCTTAATTATTGCCTAAAAATGTTAAGAGCGCAGTTAAAGAATTGTTTCTATTTGAAGAAAACGTTTAGGTAATTAGGAGAAAGGGGCAGCGTGGAGGGCCAGTCGCCCCCTGTGGCCTTTCAGACAACGGTTATCCATTTCGTTTCCTCGTGGGCCGGTGTGCGTGAATATTTGATGTTTCTATCGATCATAACTTCTTTTCGGGGCTACGTGGCACCGAAGAAAGGACTCTACAGTAGAAACTGTTGTTAAAGAAAAAAATATCTTGCTACTTCTACTTGAATAGACAATTGTATTCACTTTATGCAGTTTAAACAATTTATGCTTTTCATCCAACATAAATCCCAGGATTTTTCATTATTCTAGAAATTAAGTATTTTACCATGAGACAATTTGTACCTAGTTTATCCGATTTTTCTTTCTAGTACCAGCGTCATTTGTATTTAATTTGTTGCAATGGACACCAATATTGTAGAAGGTAAGCAGCAGAGTTATCGCGACCGAATTTAATTACGTAAACGTACTGCTGTTGCGCTTATCTCGAGAAGATGTCGCGCTACAATTTGTTCGGCCAAATTAATCACAAAATGGTAATTAATTTAGCTAACATTCTTATTGAACATCCGGTAAAGTAACAAAATGGATCAGCCAAAACTGTTTTTGTTCTGTTTAAATAGACTATAATGAATTCCGTTAAGTGATCAGTTAAAATGTTATTTCTCCATTTGTTTGATCTGTGTAATTACATTATTACATATTCTCAACTAGTGGACCTACGATTAAGTGGAGACGGAGCTCCAATTTTCCTTTCGAAACAGACGGACAAGAAAGACACTTGCATTTAATATGTAAACTATAATATCCCTTTGAACAATTCCGTATTGGATATTTGCGTGCACGTCAATAAGGTAAAAGGAATATCAAATGATGCATTTAGGGCGTAATGGGGTTGTCTTCATGACTTATGGAGGCGACGTGGTGGTTACGAAGTAAAAATAGTCTAGAATAGTAAGAAAGGTATTGGACGGACGTTTCGTGAGTATAATTGGGGAGGCCTGTGGGCGTGCCGCACGCTAGGGCAGCGCAGTCGGGCGGGAGACATCTTGTATGTATTAGCCTTTCTAGTAATTTCCCCGTCCGTCCGTCCTTGTATATTTAAGCGGCGGCGTCGTCGGAGCCGCTCTCATGCATATGTCATGAGCAGTTGCCGCGCGACGGTTTGTTGACGGTCGAGCTGTGGGAACCGCGACCACCGGCCCCCAGCCCAGGCCCACCAGTCCCACCACCGATAATTATTACGTTCTACTTTCGATTCCGGAGGCTATCGGCGCCACCCTCGCCAGTGGTGGCGCCGCCGCCGCGACGCCGCACCACCACGACCAAAGGGATGAGGCGACAATTAGATTCCCGTTTTCTCCAATACTGTATTGCATGTACGGTCAAATTAAATGGCAGGCACCGTAAAAGCAGTCATAAGTCCGGTATACGCACGCGAGGCAATAAATAACGTGGCTTTATTTAATGTCCCCGTGGGCAAACAGCTTGGATAGGTTATTGAATAAAATCATCAAATATTTTTATGTCCTACTTAAACACTCTCGCCGGAGTCAATTAGTTACTTGGGGAGATTTTTATTTATACTGAATTATATTTAGATGTATAATAGATTGATAGATACATAACAGTCGAGCCCCGACGGCTCCGTCGCTTTCCTCGAGATAGATTACTTAGGAGATTTCATAGATGTTTGACTTTGTGATGGATTGCCTCACAACCCCGCTACGTTTTAAGGGCGAGGGAGAGGAGTCATTAATTAACCACTACTGTTAGAAAGAGTTACTCTGTATTAAGAGTAAAATAGGACCAATGTATTTTTTTTTATATTGAGCTGTAAGGCTATTTTTACAACCAGTTTATTGCGTTATCATGGCTGTACTGTATTGTATATTAGACTCGACGCAATTCTATAGTACGTCTTCGTAAGATAACGTTATCTTAATTGGTACAATATTAGCTTTGAATTTTAATTCCGCTTGGAAAGAGGTTGGTTTTATTGTTTTGAAATTATAACATGCATGAATAATTAATTTTGCACAAAGATGATAGCATAAAACCTTTGCAAGAATACTCTAAAAATATACAAGGGTGAATCAAAAAGTTCTTAGAATAGACAAAACAAAACTTTTGAGGGGTACTTTTATTTTATTTCAAGCAGTGTTTAATACACAATTACCGAGCTGAGTATCATTTAAATCGCTCTTTCTGTTCCTCAGATATTATTTTTTAAATACAAAGAATGACTGGAATCGCGTTGAAATGGGAAAAAAAAACAAGTTGCGGGCAGTGATAAAACCTATAAATTATGGATGTTACATATCTGAAATAAAGAGTATTTTATTTTATTTTTTTTTATAAATGACAACTAAGGAACTTGTTTTGGTCATGAAACAAACATTAGGCGATAGTGAGTTACCATATTCCACAGTTGCTGAATTTAAAAGTGGCAGGTCTTGTTGTGAAGATGACGCCCGCTCTGGCTGGCCCTCCACATCCCTCACTGAGGAAAACGTCAGAAAAGTGGAAAAAAATGTTTTAGAAGACAGGAGACTTACTATCCAACATTCAGCTGAGATCCTCAGGATTTCTTTTGGAAGCATTCAAAATATTTTAACACATGAATTAGGGTTCAAAAAGGTTTCGGCTAGATGGGTACCGCGTAGGTTGACAGAGGAAAACAAAAAACGGCGATTGGACATTTCGAAGCGCAATCTCGATATCTTTCAGCGTGATCCTGATCAACTTTGTCGTCGATTTGTAACAATGGATGAAACATGGGTCCATCATTTCGATCCTGAAACAAAGAGGCAAAGCATGTCCTGGAAAAGACGATCATCTCCGCCAACGAAGAAATTTCGGGTTGTTCCATCCGCCGGCAAAATTATGGCTTCTGTCTTTTGGAATAGTGAAGGAATCCTTTTGATTATATGGCGAAGGGGCAGACGATAACTGGTCCATATAATATAATTGATCCCAAAAATTCGCGAAGCAATAAAAAAAACGTCTGGGGAAACAGACATTGGGCGTATTGTTTCACCAAGATAATGCTCCGGCTCATCGTTCGGAAGTGGCGCTCACGGAAATGCACAATGCTGGCTTTGAAATCCTAGACCACCCATCATATTCTCAAGACTTAGCCCCTAGTGTTTTCCACTTATTTCCAAAATTAAAGGAACAAATTCGTGGAAAAAAATTTGATGACGATGATGCGGTTATGGCTGCCGTAGAAGAGTTTTTTGAGTCTCAAATAAATGATTTTTTTTCGGAGGGTATGAGGAAGCTAGAAAAGCGATATCCTAAATCTATTGAGTTGGAAGGATACAATGTAGAAAAAAATAAATTATTTTTTCCATTTTAATTTTTGTACTTTACACTATTTCTAAGAACTTTCTGATTCACCCTCGTATATACCAAGTAATATGCTACCTATGTGATGTATTTGACATTAAACAAATTGATTTGACATAACTGACTGCTTGTAGGTGAAGTTATTAATCATATTGGTATTTTATTTGATTGGTTATTAAGTATTCAATAGAAAGAAACATCATGACTGCAGTTCACGAAGGTGTGGGCAGAAAAGTCAATTATTGTGTCTATTTAGTCAATGGTATTCAAACCCAAAATGGGGGGAATCTTTTTACTTTTAAAGGAAATTATTTGCAATAACCATGCCTCAGACAAGTGACTATTAGAAAGAAAAGAAATAAAAGAAAAGAAATAAAAAAACCTTTGATAGTTATGTTTGAAGTCTAAAGCATGTTTATTTTTTTTCTTCCAGTATATTTTATTTAATTATCATTTAATACAAAGCAGAAATGAATAAAATATATTCAATAAAAATATGAATTTCTTTGTTGTTTCATTTTATAGTGTATGAGAATACCAACAATGTAACTATTTTCAATCTGTTTTTTTTTGTAAGCCTTCTGTCAGATATTTAACAATTGGTTAGGTTCTTTAGTTTTTTCATTGGTTGCAATATCTGTGTGCTTTGTTATAGCAAAGGCCTCTTCCAACTGACTCCACTTTTCTCTTTCTCTGGCTAATGATGCCCAAGTACAGTCAATATTCTGTTTATTTATAATATTATATAAATTCATTAATTTAGTGAAAAAATCTGCAATTCTGACATCAGATGATTTGTATGTTAAGAATTGGACAAACCTTACTTTAATGCAAAATTTTGACACATTTTCGAGTTTGAGAAATACTCAACTTCAAATGGTTCATTCCAAAATTGAGGGTCAGTGAAATTGAAAGAAGAGCCTGTTGCAAAGTGGTCTGGGTAGAACAGGGTCTGGTGTGAGACTATGTTAGGTACATGGAAATGACTTTGGCCTTGATAAGGACTATTATGGGTTATTGGATACACCTGAGAGTTTCAGACTCAATTATGTTGGACTGACAGTCATTGGTAGTTGTATGGTGCAAGTTGCAACTAGGCCAATATTATATTATGATTTCTAAAATGATGATGAACATAACAACGGTTTTGATGATTTAAATGTTGTTTTATTGTTTATAAGATAAAATGTTATATTTTTGGCTTGCTTTATTATTGGTTAAGCTTACGTGAAAACTGTAAATGTAGTATTTGTTTGTTAATAAATAAATAATCATGATTCATTATATCATTCCCAAATGTGCATTTCCTGTTGAGTTGGTAAAATAGAGACAGCTTTTGTAGAAATGACCCAGAAGATGAATTGAATTTACTAGGTGGATTGAAATTACCCTGATTCGGAATAAACTATAGACAGTTCCAATGTAGAGTGATAAAGTGATAATTATGTGCATAGTATAATGCAAGATTTTTAATACCATATGTCAATAAGCAGCCTTGAATAAACTGGTTTACTGTAAGTATGGAATTTCTCAGTAACTGACCGTCGTGTTTTTTGCCCAGTTAATGACATGGTGTTCACCCCTATTTGATGAAGGCTTTTAAACATAACTGGTGAAATATGTGTGCACTACATGCACACCTCTGTAACCCTTTGGGATTCCCCAAAAGGTGGTGAATGTATTGTATGATTTAACTTTTGAATAAGTACCTACTTGCCACTTATTTACAAATGATAGATACTAAATTTAAAATGCATAGATTTTTATGTTTTTGGGTCAGTGGGTCGTCTTTGACCTTTTTGGTTGTTGTATGTTGATAATAGTTAGAGATCTTTAAATACCAGAGTAAACAATTTGATGAAACAATATTTTATAAGGAAGAAAAATAACATGAATTTACCCTAGAGAAGATGTAGTGTCATTTGAGAAGAAACACAACATAAACGTACAAACTATTTATAATAAACTGAATAGACGACCCACTGACCGAATCTTCAGATTTCATGAAGATAACTAGGTACGTTACATTGTAGTGACCACCAAAGCGTAATTTAATTTATATAATATGGTGAGTAGAGTAATTGAATAATATAATACGGAGAGCAATGTCATTTTATTACATACCTACGTGTAGGTATTAATAGAATGTTATTTATGAACAACATTCGAGGATTTCTACTGATAAAATCCAGAACATGACTAAACTAACCCAGTTAACATTACGAGTAGGTAAACAATTGCTCGAAACCTACAACATTTCGCTTATACCACTACTTTAGCTCGCGATTTTCAATTATAAATACAAGCCTATCAACCTTTAGTGCGTAAATAGGAATAATTTCAATTAAATCAACGCCGGTTGCAAATTAATCGATAACATGACATGACGGTAATGACTCGTAGTCGTACGTAAAATTATCAAGCGATTATAATAGCAAAGTTGACGTACCTTTAATAGACGAAATACAACAATAATTACTATCCTCCGCACAAGATCTTCACATACGTGCAACGATGGTTTTTCAATTAACTTGAATAATAATAACCAAATAAATTGCGAAACAGGAAAAACCACAAAAAAATGGCGGCAATAGTAAAAAAAAAGATGTTTGGTAGGTTTTCTCGTTGTATTACCAGACTCTGTATTATACTACCATTTTGTTAATCGACATTTCGTTCATAGAATTTTGTCGAATTATTAAAATAAAAATAAAGTCGTGGAGTGTGGTGTGTTCTTTGTAAAACATACTAATCCGTATTTCCTGCTTTTAATTAATCGTCTAATCTAAACAAATGTTTATTTTCACAACTAACTATTACTGAGAAAATATATAATTTTAAATCCCGTACGAGTAAACATGGCACCTGGCTCGACACATTTCGAATGACGTTTTGAGGTTTTTAAAATTGAAAAAGTACATTTCGATGAAAACAATATGAACGCGTTAGCATCACTTACAGTTGCATTTATATTATTTTCATCGAAATCGAATGGTTCAATTTAAATTAAAATGCCCAAACGTAATTCGACCCAGGTGCCAAGTTTACGTGTACGGGTACTAATCCTACTAATATTATAGATGTGAATGTTTGTATGTTTGTATAACAATCAGGCAAAAACGGCTGTACGGATTTGGATGAAATTTGGCACACATGTAGTTCATATCCTGGAATGAGACATATGCTACTTTTTATCCCGGTAAGTGGCATGGATCAATGAAGACTGAGGAGGAAGTGGAAATTCAGAGCCGCTGCTGCATTAGTACTACAGATTCACAAGTACCAGGAGACCAAAAAAATCAAGTACCAGGAGACCAGAAACATATCATAGTATTTTTTGGGCTGGTATAAATTATGTAGCTAGGGTAGGGTAGGGTAGTGTAGGGTAGGTTAGTGTAGGGTAGGGTAGTGTGGAAGTCGCTAGTGTAGGGTATGGTAGTGTAGGGTAGGGTAGTGTAGGGTAGGGTAGTGTAGGGTATGGTAGTGTAGGGTAGGGTAGTGTAGGGTAGGGTAGTTTAGGGTAGGGTAGGGTAGGGTAGTGTAGGGTAGGGTAGGTGTTTCCTGAGTAAAAAATGTACGATACAAATCAGGAAACCTTCCTATTTCCGATATCCACGCGGGCCAAGCCGCTGGTAGAAGCTAGTATATATTAATATATATCTATATAGATATTTATTGATATATATAAATACACTAAACTTACAACAAACTAAAATTTAGCATAAAAAAATTCGTCCCCCTCAACGCTGTCAGCTGGTAATGCGCCCAAGAGACTGGCGGCATTGCCACGTTGAATGGCAATGCTTAGTCTCTCTAGCTATTACTAACACAAATTAAAAAATCTTCTAATTTATTGAGGTAAATTAATAGGGGGGCAGTCCTACTCCTACTTTTTCGCATCGGTTGTTTGTAAGACAGTGTTGTAATTAAAAAGTGAAGCGAGAATATCTGCTCAGTAACTCAGTATCGTTAAAGTTACTAATAAATACGTTTGCCTCCTCAGTTGTTCGTTCAAAAAAAAAAAAGTTGAAACAACAATGTCATGTCACAAAACTGTCAAAAATGTCAATTTGTCAAATGTGTAATTATATTGGATTGGTTGATACATACCTAAATGCGATATAAAAGTTTATTTCTTTCTTGAGAAAATTTCGATTTGTTACAAACTGTTTATCTGTTTAAAATTCCCTCTAATTTTCTTTCATGTAGTTTTAGTTTACAAAGACTTACCATGAGGAATACGTTGTGAAAGTACTACAAAACATAAATTAAATTACGATTTCGGAACTCCAAAAAATGAATAACAGCTCGGATTATATTTACTGGTCCGAGCTACATTGCTCAAAAGATGCTCTTACGGATAACTATGGGTGGTTCATGCAGTTCCTGTTGGCTGTATTGGCGTTTACTTGTCTAGTAGGTAAGAAGTTGTGAAATACAGGCCGCCAGGCCGGAGTTCAAGGTAGTTTGCTAACTATACCACAATATTGCGTACTTTTTTACACTACATTGACTACATGGTAGATAGTTACGATTTTTTATTAACCTACAAGATCCTAACACCCTCTAATATAATATGTGATTAAATAATATTGTCAGTTTTAAGATAAGCTATCTATACTGAACAGGTAGACGGTAAGAGATTATTATCTCGCTGGACTGCATTGCTCTATCTATATTATTAAACAACTACTGTTTGGTTAGTACTGATGTTTTAAATTATCTTCATTGAAGGTAAAAGGTTTTGTGAGCCGAGATATGCACGGAGGCCATGGCTCATTTGGTTCTACGACACATCAAAGCAAGGATTAGGAGCACTGATCATACATGCAGCCAATGTGTGGCTGTCACCACACCTCACTGGGAATCCATGTACATGGTATGAAAAGTTTAAGAAAGTAAAACACTTTCAAATAATAATTTTCCTCTTATTTTCAATGTTGGCCTGTATGTAATTTTTGAAGTGGTATTGGCTGCTTAAAATTGAGAATATTGTTCACTTCCAGATTAGTTACCACTAATATAAAACTTAAAGATACTGAATACAAACTAGTAGAAAATATAAAAGCGGAGTAAAAAGGGGAGGGGAAGCACTCATAGGGCATTGAAAAATTCGTCCACATCGCTGTCAACGGGAAAAGTACCCAGAAAACTGTCCGCATTGCCACGTTGAATGGCAATACTGATTCGTTGGCAAAAGAAAAGGTCAGACCTTTGGTCACGTGAAGAGTCGACTAACTGCTTCTGGATTGTTTTTTTTTGTCCAATTTTACAGCCTTACTAATAAAACAGCAGTACTTAATAGTAATTTTACTTGCCATGCTTCCTAACAATTCTCTAGATTTTTTCCAAACTCTAGGTGCTGATTGTGGTATACCTACCAACTTAATTCTTTTGTCTGATTTAGTATGTAAGTTTGCTGAAAAGTTTGGTCAGTACATTTTAACAAAAAGGAAAATAAATAGAGAACGATTAAAATGTATAATAATATGACCCTGACTCATAAATTATAAAATTACAAACAACACATCAATGTGCAAATCCATGTAAAACAATCAATTGTGCACCTTAACTAGTAGGAATAATGTCTAATATCCTCTGTATGTAAATTGAAACCTTAAAAGTACTGTGACCAACATTTTTTTTTCTTTGGTATGTTCTAGGTATATACAGCTATTGTTAAAGTGAATCTAATTGTCATAACAGGTACATTGTGAACTTCATGTTGGATTCCACACTGGGCTTGCTAATAATATGGGCAGGGATCAGACTAGCCCAACACTGTGCAAGAACTTATGACATACCACTCATTAATTTTGGTGAATATGGTAAGTGTGCAACAGTCTTTCTCATTACAATTCATTTTTAAGTTGTTGCATTTTATGAGCCTGCTTCTGTTATTGCAATTTAAGCCTTATTTAAGACTCATTACAGCCACATAAGCCTATAATTTGTTAAAATCACTACCTTATTGTCTTTAGAATATTATAATTGAATAAGGTCACTTAAATGTGATGAAGTCAGTTAACTTTAAATTGAGTAGGTTTGCGCTGCAATTTATATACAATTGCTGTAATTTGATTACAAAATAAAATGCTGACAAGGTCTATGCGCAAACTCGCAAATCGAGCGTTCATAGGTTAAGCATGTCACATGTCATGCTCTAAGTCACAGATTCTGAAAAGAATCTTAACTGGCCGCCCCAAGTAGCCAAACAGGCCGCATGAAATAATCAAACAGGCTGAATGAAATAATTCACTAAGCCACTCAAAATGGCCCATGGCCGCAGGATGACGAAACAGTTCAACCTACCGCACTTTATAGCCCATCAGGCCGCACGAAGTAGGTAGCTCAAAGGCCCGCACGAAATAACGCGGCCGTATAAAATAGCCCGTCGGGACACACGAAATATCCTATCAGGCCACAAAAAATAGGGCAATGGCCCAGATATTTCCATTAGGCCGTAAGAATCGCCGGCAGGCCGCAGGAAATAGATTGAAACACTCTTTATTGTAAGCTTAAGAGAGGTTAATAGACCAACAGACCACATGATGGGCTATAACTCAATAGGCCAAACCAAAGTCAAGTTGCCTTACGTAGTTCAAGATGCCGCACGATAATAGCTCAACAGGCAGCAAAAAACAGCTAAACATGCCGCGACGCCGAAGTTCTGGCAGGCTGCAGAAAATGTAGAAAGTCTTCCTTATTTATTACTAGCTGTGCCCGCGACTTCGTTCGCATGGAAGTCGGAAAAAAATATACGTACAGAGGAATGAGGAGACTGGTTGCTCATGACTTAATAATAACAGCCTCATGGGTTGATATTAAGGTTAAGCAATGCTTGCCGAAGTCGGCCTGTAGATGGCTGACCATTTTAACATACCGAGATTCCTTCGCGCCTCGGATAACATGTTAAGTCGTTGGTCCGGCTGTCATTTGTAGGTCTTTGGCAGACGTTACGGATTGCCAGAAGCTAGAAAATCTAACACCAGTCTTGCCAAGAGGTACCTACCTACCGTGTTTCCCAGTTATTAGGTTGTGAAGGTCAAACAGGCAGTCGCTTTACGTACCTTAGATTCCTTCGTGCGTCGGATAACATGTTAAGTCGTTGGTCCGGCTGTCATTTGTAGGTCTTAGGCAGACGTTACGGATTGCCAGAAGCTAGAAAATCTAACACCAGTCTTGCCAAGAGGTACCTACCTACCGTGTTTCCCAGTTATTAGGTTGTGAAGGTCAAACAGGCAGTCGCTTTACGTAGGTACCTTTTTTTATTGATGGGAAATCATCAAATGACTTCTCCCGCTCTGGGCGGAGCGGAAGGGAGTGTCAGACTCTTACTGACTAAAACCCATCCGTGCCTCTCCCTCCCCTTTGCTTTCCAGGGCCGCGGTAACTCTTTCGAACATAATCCGCAACTCAGGCAGCGCTTAACGTACCTAAAACAATGGTATTCAGCTGAATCCAGTTTGACTGGAAACCGACCCCAGCATAGTTGGTGAAAGGCTAGGCAGGCGGTGATATTTTTAGTACCTACTGAATTAATCGACCCAGTAAATCGTTAAACGTATTTTTTTGTTTCGATCACTTAAAAAACCGTTAAATGTACCGGAACCATTATAAGATTTAAATACAATTTAACAAATAATTAAGTACTCAAAAACTCGCGAAACTTGTGGTTATAGGAAATGAAAACAAAGTTTTGTTTTATTTTTTGCTAAATAGTGCCGAAGTCGAGGTCTGTGGATGGGTGAACATCTTAATATACCGAGTCTCCTCTGTGCCTCTGAAAGGTTGGTTCCGGCTGTTATTTAGAAATCTTTGGCAGTCGTTACGGATTGTCAGAAGCTAGAAAATCTGACACCAGTCTTGCCAAGAAGTACCGTGTTACACAGTTAATACGTTGCGGAGGATTGGTAGGCAGCCGCTCCACGTAAAATACTGTTATTCAGCTGAATTCGGTTTGATTAAGAACCGACCCCAATATAGTTGGGAAAAGGCTAGGCACATGATGATGTTAAATAATCGTACACAGTTGAAGGATTCAGTCACATTATGCCAAAGAAAAGTTGATTGATGTAGGAATGAGCGAAATTGAATGAACTTAGATAACGTAGTACACGTTTTATACCTATGAATAGGTACTTTTTTTTAGTTTACCCTATCAGAGTTTTTATGTGACCGAACGGTAAAATTCTAGCGAACAACAATGATGCTAAAAATCGTGTGAGTCATAATCTGACGGAAAATCTTAAGAGCGTGTACGTCGTATGTCATTTCATACAAACTTTCAAGTCCTTATTCTTCAAAATGAATGAACCGATTTTAACGAAACTTGGTATGCATACGCTAGATATCCGGGTCTAAATAGTTATCAGAAAACTTTTTTGAAAAAGAGTTCAGGGGGAAGGATATAGTGATTTTTCACTTTCTATAGAAAACTTAAAATCGCTCTCTCTCTCCGTCTGAATTTTTTTTCAAAAATGTTTTCTGATAACTATTTAGACCCGGATATCTAGCGTATGCATACCAAGTTTCGTTAAAATCGGTTCATTCATTTTGAAGATTAAGGACTTGAAAGTTTGTATGAAAAGCCGTACCGCGTAAACGCTCTTAACACCGCGATTCACATAAACGCGTCGTCGGTGCAACGCCATCTATCGACCATTTGGTAAACTGACAAAATATAAATTGGCATAGGAAAACGTTAAATAAGGAGCCCATATGTAACAATAAGTAACGTCATGGTACTAAAATGTTCACTTTTATTTTACTACTTATTAAAAGTTCATAAATAACTCAAGAATTTGTTTTGATGTTATTTTCATGCTTACCTGCATTATCTCTTTCTCAATAGATGGTGCCTAAGAGTCGGTCACCGCAACGCTTAGCGCTGTATGAAGTTCCTTACTAAAATTAAAAATTCAATATCTTTTGATTTTGTGGGTCGATTTTGATGAAATAAACGCTAAATGTTACTCGGGTTAACACTTAATATTTTGAAGAACTTAGCTTTCGAATCCAATCAGTGGTTTTTGCGTGATGCTGACTCAAACATCAGGACAAACAGACAAACAGATAAACCGACAAACAGACAAAAATTTCAAAAATGGCATTTTTGCGTTTTATACCTTTTTCCAAACATTTCTCAGTTATTTTTATGCGAAAATATTCAATGTACAGACACGGCAAATCTACGATTTTATTATATGTATAGATTATAACAAAGTCGCAGTTTGCCGCTGCCTGTTACTCAGTAGCGTAGCTAGCAAGGGTGACACCCCCTCTCCTCTGAAATAATTATGGGTTGCTACTTACGTTACTTTTTTCGGGGTGCTCCATTTGAGCCGAATTTTTTTTTCAGGTATGTTCTTACATTATTATGGACTATCGTCCGTAAGTACTGGTTGATGAGAGCATTAGAATTTTTGGCTGCCTAGCCTTTTCATTGAAGGGCGCCGTTTAATCAGCGGCCTAAATGATGTAATTTAGGCCAACCAACGCGTACGTCTAATATAAAATTTAAGGAACGGGCTCCTATCATTAGAATTTTTGGCTGCCTAGCCTTTTCATTGAAGGGCGCCGTTTAATCAGCGGCCTAAATGATGTAATTTAGGCCACCCAACGCGTACGTCTAATATAAAATTTAAGGAACGGGCTCCTATTTCTGTCTGCAAGGTTTTAAAAAGGAACCTAACATGAATGGCATGTTGGGAGCTCATACCATTCGAACCTAACCCATCCTTGTCGAGGTGCCCTATGTTCCGCTACTTGGCTAGGCAACTCATTAAACGATATTAAACCAATTAATTGGCCTAGATGTTCAATTGAATGCCGAGATGTCACTTAGGCCACTGTTTAAACGGCGCCGTTCTATGAAAAGGCCAGGCAGCCAATTAAATGGCTGAAAAAGCTAGTTGGATGCGAGTGCCTGCGACATTATATAACTTGCATCCGTGTAAGCCAGGACCCGCCCTGGCTAGTCCAAACTATAGTTTTTAGAGTTACAACAAATCTCCAATTTATTTGTCCACCAGGTAAGCCACCGATGTGTGCAGCATGGATATGCCAGTGCATACTATACGCCGCGCTGGCCACCTTCGCGAAGTCGGTGCTGGCGCTGGTGCTGCGGCTGCCGCCGGTGGTGGCTGTCCTGTCCACCTTGAGACTGTCGCCCGTCTCCGACCCTCGGCTGGAGCTGGCGGTCGTCATGCTCATTATACCTTTCTTTGTTAATGTGAGTATTTTTTTTGACTATTAGTTTTGTTGCGCGTGGGTCCTGAAGCGGCTTTGAATTCCTATGAAAACTTGTAGACAATTTATTCGAACATCGTCTGCCTAGCCTTTTCCAACTATATTTGAAATCAGAATTCGAGATCAATATGAGATTTTGGAACTTTTGGAGATTTTGGAGAGGAGCTCGCGGCTAGTGCCGAGAACTACCGTGTAACCCAGTTGATGGGTTGTGGAGGTCTGGTAGGCAGCCGCTCTACGTAAATACTGGTATTCAGCTGAATCCGGACCCCAATATAGTTGGGAAAAGGCTAGGCAGATGATGATGAGATTTTGGAACTACAAACTCAGTGTCATACATGACATAGTTCAAATTACTTTGCAGTCCATACTTTTATTGGGCCTTTTTAATACAAATGGTCACTTAAAAATCAATTTAAAATATTTAAATCTAAAGTCGATTTTGTTGGCAACGTATTTAAATTGTCTTGAAGTTATTATATTCTTAGTTTATTAATTAAGGTAATGTTGTGGTCGGCTTTTAGTTAACCTGGGCTCAGCTGAATACTAGTATTTTTCATGGAGTTAGCGGAGTTACTGCCTAAAACAACCGAGAATGTTTATGTACACACAATATACTTAAAAAAGAAAATTTTAAATAATAATAATAAATGTCTATTAGTTAAAAAAACCGTAAATCAGAAAAGTAGTTCTCTTGCGCATTAGCAGCTAGATAGACATTGTTGCGTTTTATAATTTGTAAACTCCACGAATGAAATGATAAAATCGCCACTAACAAACAAACATAATGGACAGCGTGGGACGATGGGAATATTCCCATTGAGAGTAATTTTCCATTGGAATATAAATTACCCATTTGGCCGATTATTTTTAATCAGAGTCAATTTAAAAATAATACCGATATCATTAGATCGAGGGTTCTTAATTAGGTTGAAAATTAAATCATAGGCAGACAAGATCTTACTTCTTATGGTTAGCTTGTCGATGGTAGAACATGAATGGGTTTTAGTCAGAAAGAATCAGACACTCCCTTCCGCTCAACTCAAAGCGGAAGAAGTCATTTGATGACTTATGATATTATGATATATATTTGATGACTTACTCCGATCTATAAAAAAAAAAAAATACCAGTCCCGGTCACCTGTACCTACACTTGTGGATCTGAGTTGAATTTTGGGACAAACATAATCATCAGGATTATTCATAAACAAACCACTTGCTTACTTTTTCCGATAAATCAGTATTTATACGGCATGTATTTAAACGATCGTTTTAATTTTGCAAAACAGCAAGCACAAAAATCTAAACGGTCATCTTTTTAATGATTGATCTCTTTCTTTGAGTCATAAAATAAATCAAATCAATCCATATTTTAATCTGTTTAGAACTACGAAAAAAATGGGAGTGGCTCTCCCTTCTAACCTAACCCGTCCGAGTCAGGGTGCGCAAGGGCCGGCTAGTTGTAGCCGAAATTCCTACGGAAACGGGAAAAATCAGGATTTACGCGTACGAAGTCGCGGTAAAAAGAGGATCAAATATTATTTTTGTATACCAAATATTAATTGAGTATGTTTAAACATAGTTATCCTGTTACCTTGAATGCAGTTTATATAAATTTATAGGTACGTAGATCAACTAATGTAGACGCAATAATTCATATAAAGATTAAACATAAATATAATAAACTTTTTTACAAAAAAATAACCTGCTTCGAAACAAAATACTACAAAGTAAGAGTAAAATAACTATAATTTCTGAAGTCGGTGGTTTTGGTTGTTTCTTCTATTTTTGACTCCGACTTCCAAAATTATAGTTATTTTATACATTGTAGTGTTTTTTGTTTCGGTTGTATTTTTTTGTAAATAAGTTTTTTTATTTTCACTTTTTAGTGGTTAGCTTTAACTAAACCCAACGCAAAAAGAATCATCAAGATCGGTTCATAAACAATAAAGTTATGCTCGAATAGATAACCCCAAAACCAGCACAGCGTACCGGCGTGATGTTCTGTTATGAACTGGTGTAAACAATAAACAGACATGCGATTTCAGCAATCTCGGCAAGTTTGCTATATTGAAGAGTAACTTCATCATCAGGTCTTCACCAAATTGAAATGGGACCAGTCCGGAAAGTTTCTTCCAAACAAAAAAGAATCATTAAATTCGATTGACAATTGGCGAAAATATCGCTGAACAAACATACAAAAGAAAAAAAACAGTCGAATTGATAACCTCCTTCTTTTTTGGAAATCGGTAAAAAAATACATCATTTATTTTTAAAAATACTCATTTACCATAGATCAGTTAGATTTTAGAGGATCAAATAATATTATCCCTATTTAAACTAGTCATTTGGTTAGGTATTTTATGAATAAGTCTGATACTATCTTACTTACTATAAAACTTCACATTGAAATAATCTTGAAGCAGTTCGTTTACTTTACACATAATATAAATGTTATCGAGCGATATTTACTCGTTTCGCGATAACGGCTTCATACGTAAATTTTATACATGTACCAAGAAAAACAAATTGATCATCAGGTGTAAGTAGCGACAAGAAGATAGATGATGATGTAGGTACTTGAAAATCGTAATCGTAAACTAACTAGATGATTATTTATTTTGATTATTAGACAACCATCGCCTAGACCGCTGGATCTAAAATAATGAAATTTTGCAAAGGAGTTCCTTTTATAACTTGAGTAACACCAAGAATGGAATTTCCAAAAAATCGTCCCTAAAGAGATAGGGGGAAACTGTAATTGTAGCCGATGAAAATTATCATCAGGCGCATAAAAATACACAGTTTAAACATAAATAATATCATAATATTCCTGCCCATATCCCATGTTACTTGGGGTCGGAGTAACAAGTTTTTTTTCTTCCATTTTGTACTATCAGAAGGTGATACATATACATAAAGCACAGAAATTGTTTCTACCTATGTCCGTTATAGACTTTGAAACCATCCATTCAACCGATGGGCCCCAAATCGGTTTTAATTAAAGGCAATAATGCGAAGATGGTTTTAGACCACTAACACAACGGGATATGCGGGTAAGAAGTCGCGGCCAAAAGCTAGGTTATACTTATAAGCACCTCTAGGTAGCACTTGAACAAATACGTAATTACTTTCCTTCACAAATACTCGCCACATGCAACGTGGGTAAACCGAGTCGAATCAATAAGAGCGAGTCAATAAAACATCATAGGCGACACGGAATATTGCCTCGGTCGCTAAGTAATTATTAATGTGTCTTGAACATTGGCTCTACAATTTACTTAACACATAAACACGCCTTTTGCATATGGGGGCAGGCAGTAACTACAAAACGTCAGTCTGTAACTGCGCTTTAGGTTCGGGAGGGCAGTACAATACCTACAGGTATTCCCAAAGCGTGTCCCATGTCCAGAATACTACACACTAATCGAATTCTAAACACTGTATTTTTCCTTTGTTACTAACAGGTTTTTCCAGAAAAAAACCCTTGACTTACCCTCTTTTTACCACAGTAAGACATGCATTGGTTCCCAGCGCTCTCTATAATCATGCATCTATTATTTAAAGGACGGTAGACATGTGAAAGTCCTGCATTGCGTTCTCACCCAACGCTAGCCTTGTAGGTACTTCAAGACTAACGTATATAGAGTGAATTTTTAAAGTTTGCGTCGATGTCCAAATCCGAAACGATGAGGAATATCGAAAAACACTGAAAGGAGTCTCGAGCCCGATTTTGATGAAAATTAAAACTGCGACATTGGACTTTTCGAAAATCAACCGGTTCGATTCCTGAATCAAACCGGTTGATTTTGAATGAAAAATCACCCTGCTGGAACAAATTCTAGGAAGTAATAAAACACATGGCACTGTAAAGGAAAGTATCTATAACAAAATATTTTTTAATTAAAAAAAAATATCAAACGATAATTATTCAAAAATCTATGATGCAGCAACATCAAACGTCATTGGTTTTTTGATAATAATAATTTATTTGTTCCAAAACATACAAACATTTAAATAATATGGTGATACACAACAATGCACTTAATTCTAAGTTCCGATATTGGACATCTGTGTCTGAACTAGATATAAAATATCTGTATTTCAGACATCAGCACTCTCTTCTCCTGTCGTGGGACACTTGGGAATTAACAAAGTTAGACCTTTATACACATTTTATTATTACCAGTGACCGTTTAGATAGGTATAGTCTAAAATTTTAAAATTAATTTGCTGAAAATTATAGCGGAAATGAGAGAGGAACCCGATTTTCCAAAATCCAATTATATAGTTTTAGTTTTCTTCAAAATCAGGCTCGAGTCTCCTTTCAGTGTTTTTCGCTTATCCTTCTAGTTTCCTTCTGTTGCTTTAATAATTCACCCTGTGTACGTCTACATCACACAATACATAATTAAGTTTAGATACTTACGTAAATGACACAAAAATAAAGGCATCGTTATCATTAAAAGGCCAATACCCTCGACACTTAGCATATAGCTGAGGAATATAACATGCTGATTAGTTTAACCATTAATTTAAGTTTTGATGAACGTAGTAGATCGACCTCAATCTTTTAGTATTATTATATTAGGATACTTAGCTTCTTTGTATGTTTCCTTATGAATAAGTCATCATGAACAGGAAAAACAGTTAAACAATTTGATTGTAAGTAGTAGGCAGTGTGTGTCGTAGAAGGAGCGGATCCTTAGATGATAAACAGTAAAGAACTTAGATGGAATCTTATCCATCCAGATCTCAATGATGGTCGAACGTTTTGTTCACGGGTCGTATGCCTGTATAATATCTAAGGAGAAAATGAGCCGACTTTTCCCAGGAAATGATAATAATTAATACATGACTGTATAGAAGCCGGAAATCTGAAACCAGTACTAGACCACCCAGTAACTGGGATGTGGTCAGATAGGCACTCGGTCTATGTAAAATACTGGTATTCAGCTGCATCTGGTTAAACTGGAAGTCTACCCCGTGACAGTTCAGAAAATCCTAGGCAGATAGATTTTAGTTCCCAGAAAACGTATAAGTGATAATGATAACTCAGGACAGTGAACAATGAAAAGTACGGGCAATTTATTTTATGCGGTTGACCAACGCTGCCCGTTGATTTTTACTGGCGCGATAGATAAGATAGTTCAAACCTTTGTTGATACTGTCAATCATAAATTATGCATGTGAATATAAGTAGATAATATAATTATTTTATTCGTTCCTAAATTGTTTACAATTTCGTCACAACGTTGTGATGTAGGTTAATTGGTTCTGGATCCGGAATCGTCTGTTTATTAGCACTAGTAATTGATAAATTAAATCAGTTAATAAAGACTCGCACTTTGATCTTATTACTAAACCAAAACTCCCAGAATGAGGGGTAACGACCTACCATGAATATTACCCTCCTACATAAATATTAGTCTTCAGTTTCGCAGGGTGACCTTCATAAGAAGCTATTACATAACAAGATATTGTTTCAGATATTAATATTTTGGGTGACAGACAACTTCCTCATGTACCATCCGCGAGGAGTGAGCTCAAAATTAAAGACCAAGGTAATTCAGATCATAATAACATAGCTTTAAGGTTAATATTATGTCTTAAAAAAGCAACTAGTCAAGACCCCATCTGAGTCAATTAGACATATTGCTGTGTCCTGTCGTGATGTGACGCAAGATACACCAATCAACCGACGCATGCATGTCCAAATAATTCAATACTTTAATCGAGTTCTTCTAAAATGTAAATGGCCTTTAATTCCTATCAAACCGTCCCACAGGTGAGATATCAGTCCATCAAGAAAGAGAAGTCGGGTTCTGAGGAAGAGAGGGACTCCGCGGACGAACGGCTCTTAGGAGCCAGCGTATGACCCTACAGGAAGCCCAGTGTATTTCGGGCTTAAAATGTAATCTCCTAGAGTAGTACTAGCCAACTTAGTTTATTAGACAACTGTTTGTTGTGACGTCACCACTCAGTTTTAACGATACTGTGATTTCGGGATGTAGCTAACTAGATTTAGAAAAGAGCGTGCAGAGTTTTAGAAAAACTCGGTGAACTGATAGTTAATAGTAAATTATATTTTCCAACCGACCTTTGAACTTAAAACAAATCTAACGGTCTCAAATAAATAATTTATTTTTCTATCCCAAACAAATCATATTCTAAAGAACAATGGTCACTCGGCTAATATGCTTGGACTAGTAAAATCTAACAAAACGAAACTTGATGAAACATATTTCGTGTCATTCACTTATATAAATATACTTGAGTACGGCCTTCAATATATTTTTAAAAGGTCGGAGAATCAAGAAACTATGAAATATATTTTTGAGGTTATGTTTATATATTATTAATCTGTAGCATTTGTGATTCTACTCTTGTTAGGTAAACTGCACGCCAGAAAAGTATGCGCGTGGCTAATATCGGAACTAATCATGGTCTGCCACTTAAGGTGCATACCTATTTATTAATTTGAACATTATGTGTAGGTACTTCAATCTTTTGTTTAGGTACTTGTCAAAAATAGGGAGGGGCGTAATCGATCGACTTATGACAGTGTCGATTTTAAATGTAAAATCATTTAGTTTCTTATTTAAATCATGGCTTTATTAAAACAATTTACAACGAAGTAACATTAAATTCTGTTAGTGGCTAAGCTTAGTATAATAATTAACGTGCGTTTATACGGTTGACATTGCCTGGGATTTAATTTCGATTAAGAAATAAAATCATTAGACTTTAGAAAATGTATGAAAAGAAAAAGAAATGAAAAGAAAAGTATGGACATCTCTAGTAACGTAAGAAATTACGGATGCGTTCGAAATTAGGTATTTTATATTGCGTTCTAATAAGTAAAGTAGTGTTTTAAAAAAAAGATAATCTATATTTCCCCAGCTTTAAGAAAAAAAAGGAAGGTATCCAATAATTACATTAACAATGCACTACATATTGGTGATAGTTTCAAGTTTCGGTGCCAATTTCTGTTTTTTCCTAGTCCAAACTATCCATTGTTCTTTGAAAGTAGATAGTAATATTTCCCTCCAGCACGAGTAAAGTTATGCAACCGCATCACAGTACCAGAGACAGTATAATACAACACTTGAGGGACTAGTACGAATGTTTATGACGTATCGTAACGTAAAATTTTACTAAAACTATAATACTCGTTTCACACAAAATATTGGATATTTTGTATGATACAAATTGTGTAAGTATGTCGCATGAAATTAAACCAAAATGCTATGGGGTTGTAGTTTATATTCAAAATTCACTGCCGTTAACGTTACTATACCTACGTCGAAACATTCGTGCTAGTAGTGATAGTAACACATCCAGTTGTTTAATTTTCTCGGTCGTTTAGTAATAGTACCTGCTGATCCACTACTGACTTGCCAGCCAGCCAGTCGCTCAGTAGTCCGCATTTGATTATTATGAAAACGTGAAAATGAATCAACGACGTACTTGACTTTTGATCAAGTAAATGTTAGCCGATTCTGAGTTTATCACTTCCATTTTGCTCGAATTGTAATCGATATCAAATAATGGTTTGTAGATATGATATGACTGTGTAAATTAAAAGTATATTAGTAGTTATGGTATGGCAAGTTATGTAGTACTGTGAAGTCAAAATAAGAATGAAGTTTCGCCATGTTGTAACGGACTAGCTGCCAAAACAACTTGAGCGAATAAACATATAGAAAATCTCGTACACATCTAAAATTAGTGGGTTACGGGCGAAGTCATGCCTAATTTTATTTTGACAGGGAGGGTATTTAAACATGGTGTATAATATAATTATATAATGTAACATGGCACCTATTATCAAAAATACATAGACATTTCAAAATTATCTTTAATATAAACTTCCTCTAGTAATATCGAATCACAATTATTTTAGTTTTTATAAATGCTTATTGTATAAATAAATATAAAATTATTGTAAAAAGACTTTATATTGATATTTTTGCTTTTTTTTGAGGGCAAGACTTGGTAGTTTGGAGGATTTTGCTAGCATAGTATATTTGATATGTATAGTGTGGCCATAATTTTAATATATTGTTTTTTTTTGGTATTAAAATGAGGTATTTGTACCCTGTGAGATATTTATTTATATCTTTGAAGTTAGGTAACTAAAAAAAAGTTCCAGAATTACACGTGTATGGAATTGAGATGTTGCTTTAGAAATTGAACGCTAAAATAAAAGTATAATTATCATGTAAAAATAGCCCATTTGCTTCAAATAAATTTTATAATAAAAAAAAAATATTTTTATACGTTTTACTTTTGAAAACAATGATAATGTTCCTACACGGTATAGTACTTAGATCCTCGTAGTAGTGCCATGTATTTTGATTTTTATATATTATGTACACCAACATCGAATAAAGACTGAGAAAGTCGTGGGAATCATATCTTCCTATAAAATTCCATTTGAATTCCACTTGTTTAGGGTAACTTTACACTTGTTTAGTATTACATCTACATTACGTTACACTTCATGGCATATTATGTGACGCGACCAGCGCGTGCGCCGATTGGATAAAAATAAATAGTTTGTATAAATTTCTGAACCAACTGGCAACTTATTGCAAATCGAAGCTCATTCCTTCGATCAAGTATTGGTTCGAAGGCTCAAATTCAAACCCCAAGCTACTTGCGGGGTAGCTTTATTTTTAAATCTTTCTGAATTGTTAAATTATTTCATTACTAACTGAATTCTCTTCATGCATCAATATAAATTATCATTGAATCAATAACTAATAATAAGTCCCATTGTTAAAATTCATAATCACGTATCTGACTTCGATCTGATTTGTATCAACAAACATTAAAATCAAACAAAATGATAATTATTACTTTACCAAATAATGTGTACCTACCACAATTTTATGAAGGCAAAAATCATCTATGATTGTGATGTAATGTAAATATTGATAATAAGGACAAGTTTTATAAAAACTATGATCTATATGTCGCAGCCAACTAACTGAATGAATTCCCAAAGATAAAGATAATTTTATTTGTCAGAACATGCGTAGGTTTACCTACATGCAATTTAAGCTTCCAGGATATCACAATGTTATTATTTCGTACGTAAATATTTCACCCGTAAGGCGTACAAATTTATAAAAACTAAATTACTTACCCAATATGAAATATTTCACATATTTTCGTCACACGGTTACCCAATTCTATGAAAGGCCTAAGCATCCAGCTAGTCCGTTCATGAAAATGTAAGTATTAGACGCGTTGGCTGGATGTCATTTAGGCAGCTGATGAGCTGAACGGCGCCGATCAATGAAAAGGCTAGGCAGCCAATTAAACAGTTGATTAAGCCACTTGGCTGCGATATATGTCTATTTCGCAGCCAACTAGCTTAATCAGCCGTTTCATTAAAAGCCTAGCCTTTTCTTTGAATTGCGCCGTTTCATTATCGACATAAGTCACATGGGCAAGTCACTAAACGATGTTGAACAAAAGATGTCACATAGGTCGCTGAAAAATTGCCCCATTTAAATGATAGGGCTAGGCAGCCAATTATACGGCTGATTTAGCTAATTGGCTGCGACATATATATCGACCCATTGTAACATTACAACATATTTGTGCATATGTTCATTGTTTGTGCGAATATAATTCACCTACGTGTTCACTGTAGTTTTATTTTAAACACTGTATGCGAATTCACGTTCTTTATGTAACATACCAAGCACAAGGCCTTTGGTATGGCATTTCGAGTTTAGAAAAGTCTGCATTTTCTATGCGTCATCTATATAAACGCCCAGGTGTATCAGTGCTAATTTGTTTCGCTTATGGATTTTCCAAGGCAGAATGCATCAGAGTTGACCGGTCGGGAGTTCGGGACGAACATGGGAATAACATTATAAAAACGCTTCCAGACCATATAATATAAAGCCTGCTGAGTCGTAATGTGAAGCACGACCTTTCAGTACGAGCCATACATATAGGAATAGTTTTAGAAGGTGTTTCCACTGAAGCTGATGTTTTTTTTTAAATCAGCCATCATTATCATTTAGGATCACTTAGCCAAAAGTGTCCACTGCACCTGCAAAATATTAAAACGCCGCCAGGCATAGTCGCAACAAGCGGTCTGACCTCCAAGTCATCGGTCCATCTAAACGTACCAGGTCTACGCTGCGTCATCCGGAAGATGCAATCGAAACTCCAATTTTTGTCGGACATCGGCCAAGCATAGTAGTAGGTACGTATTCTTTGATTCAGACCTTACCTACATTATATTTATTATGTTTTATTCAATTAAATATACCTACTTATAAATTACATTTTTGGAGGGTATGCGGTACAGAGACTAAGTCCCGCAAAACTTCCTTGAAAGGGAGGATCCTCCGACCGGACGGTTGTTGTTTCCGGTGGGCAACTGCCCGACAGTTGATATTCGGGCTGTTGTATCCGTTCGAATCGCATGGTAAACTCGGATATCGCGATTTTGGATTTTGTCAAGTTAGTTCGCAGCTGTCGAAATAGATGGCGCTGCGAGTCTCATTTGTTGATTCCGCTACATTTAAATAGTAGTATTTCAATTTAAAAAAAAAAACATTAAAAAAAACCGACTTTCAAAAATACACTACAATGTACAAAATAACTTTAATTTCGGAAGTCGGTTTTGTTTTTGTGAAAAAGATTTTTATTTTCCACTTTTAGTGGTACCCCACACCTAACAACACCACTGGAAAGTCACAGGAAAGCAAAAATACGCAATTTCGTATACCTACATGGATGATTTTTCCACATATTTTTTCCAGCTATTCGGATTTAAAAACCAAACTACTGAACCGATTTTGATGAAATTTCAATGGGACCATTTGGGAAGTATACCCTTTCCAACAAAAAAAGAATTTTTCAAATCGGTTGGCAAGCGACGGAGTTATGCGCGAACAAACATAAAAAAATAAAAAAAATACAAACATCCGAATTGAGAACCTCCTCCTTTTTTAGAAGTCGGTTAAAAAGGCAGTCCTCCTCGATACGGCTCGTATTGTGAGGAGGTTACTCTCTCTGGAGCCCTAACCACCGGTAGCTTGGACTCTGCTCCCGACACCGGCGCGGCGGCGACTTCTGCTTTTTAAACGGTAATATTCAGCTTAATTAAATTTATAGATGTAGGTATTATTGTTTAGAAATATTTAAAAATGTAGTATATGTAGGTACTGTAAAGTGATTATAGAGATTAAAATATGTATATATATAAATAATATTATAGGTGTAAGAAGTTTAAAATAATTATGTTAGTAAAATGGCTGTATCTTGACGCCGACGCGACGTGACGAGAAAAAGATTTCTTGCAAGCAATTGGAAGGGTGAGCTAGCCCGGAACTATGTAGTGTAGATATAGCTCTATATTATTCCCAAACAAATATCCCCTATTTTCTTTCGTTTTGTTGTTTATTATCTGCATATAAACAATACGGTTACCATGGAATTATTGAGTTCCGTATTCAAATGTGACATCAATACACTGAGTCAATGGTCAATTTCTGCGTCAGAATGGCTATCTATTTCTTGTGATGCTTTTTATTGTTAAAAACGATATTTTATTACAAATTATTGTTCTATCATTCAGAAACTATCACAATGGACGAGAGCGATTTAAGGAAGCTGCTGACGACGAAGAATGGGTGTCGTGTGCCATTGATGCGGCCCGTACCCGATGTACACCAGATGGATAAACTGCCTTTTGTACCGCTACCGCCTTATAATAGAATCAAGGTAAAATAAAGCTATTGATTTTATTGCACTACTTTTTCATTTCTGATAGCTATTATTTTCGTGTCGCTGGCACGACATTACATCATATTTTGCAGGCACAAAGCCATCGGACTTATTTGGAATTAGAGTTAAGCTTAGGCAGGTACCTAGTTCCGAATTCGTTCACAACTATAGCACCCAAATATAAATATCATTATATCATTTTGCTCGGTGATAAAACTTCAGAATGCTATGTGTATGATTTAGATTTTATACTTATTAAACCGATATCTACGAGATTGAATGGGACGACGATACCTGCTACAGCATCATTGAGTGTCAAAATAATGATAAGTTATGGGGTCGATTCCCAGGTTGGGCTGACTGTAGTTGAATTGAAGTACATGTGCTTTATCGCATTAATTTACTGGTATGAAATTTTGTTCAGTAGTTTTTGTGATGTAGTAATGGATGATGCAGAAAGTAGGTAAGTACCTACCCTACAGTATTGGTTGTTGTGACGACCCTTGGAGGCTTATGTCCAGCAATTATTCAGGAACGAACTTCTATCTGTTAAATGATGTCGATGCTACACCAATGAAAAATGCTTCTTCGTATGTAACATTTTACTACTAAGTAGGTACCTACCTACTTTTGGTACCAATAGAATATTCAAGAGCTTCGTTAATTTCAGGACAAACAACAAAGCTTCCGCAAGATCCTTGAGGAGAAGGCTACCGAGAGGAAAGTGGAGATAGCTCGGCCGCCGCCGCAGCGCAGGGAGCGCGACAGGTTAGAGCTCTCACAGTCACGACACATCGCAGTGCTGCGAGAATGCGCGCAAAAAATACAACCGCCGCCCATGTCCAAGGATTGGGAGCGAAAAATATGCAACTTGGTCCCCGCCAAACTAAGAAACATGTTTCCAATTTTGATGCAAGAATTGATCCAAGAGAGCAAACTCGAATGGAACAAAAATCTCCACGGCCTCGCGGTTAAGACCATCATCAGAGATGAACCCGGAGTTTCCAGGATTAGGTATCAAG
Source organism: Melanchra persicariae (assembly GCA_947386135.1). Taxonomy (NCBI): domain Eukaryota; kingdom Metazoa; phylum Arthropoda; class Insecta; order Lepidoptera; family Noctuidae; genus Melanchra; species Melanchra persicariae. The sequence goes on from OX376660.1 coordinate 7,834,031, forward strand.
AACCTTACTTTAAATATAAAGGCATCACAGAAAATTATGGAAAAATGCTCAATTTCCGTAAAAAACTTGTCGATGGTGCCCTCATATTACATCCTTTTATAAGACTAGTGTTAGAGTCTGCTGAAAAGATGTTTCCCGAATATATAATTGACTTGGCGAAGTATAGGGCACAGGGTGCTTTAAAATTGAATGAATTTCTTAGCAAAGTTTTGGAGGAAATCAAACGCACTGAATATCTCGTGTCTAGCTCATGGTATGGGGTTCTTGTTAATTGGCTCAAAAACCCTAGATGTCTCCGAGGAATGCATCGTAAGAAAATACCAGAATTTGTCAGATGTGCGACTAAAATGATAGCTATGCAGATTCAAGAGCTTATGCGGAGATCTGTTGACGCCATTATAGACGGTCTTCAAGATCCAGAAAAGGTTCTTATTCTGAATTTAGATCTAGATTTTGACGGAGAATTTATTTACGATCCAACTTTGGAATATGTTTATGAAGTTTTCCATAACATCGCAGACGCAATTTGCAATATGTCGCAAAGGCTTATGCCTATAGAGCAGTATCTTAGAATACCGTATGACTTTGACGCACTACCCGTATATTACAACGAATGGCTATACAAAGATGGCCACAAAAGACTACAAAATCAATTAGATGTAGTATTCGAACCACTACTAAAGTATTTAGATAAACTACGTCTAGATTATAGTATGCTGTACGGTTCTCCAGCGAAAGAAGCCTTGCTCAAATTTATTGAAGCAGAAGAAAAGTTCGAAGTGTGTCGGGATAAAATTAAATATTTCCAAGAAATAGATTCCGAAATAACTGCTGTTGTAGAAAATGAATATTTTAATTGTGCAACGGTTCGTCAACTAAGAATGGTAGATGGTTTGAAACGGAAAGCTATGGAATTTGTTAATGACTTAATAGGAGGTATTATTTGTGCTCATTTAAAAGAAAATGATAGCATTTGTGCTGCATTTGAAGAGATCAAAGCTAAAGCTCTTAAAGATCCAGAAAATGCGGGAGAGTTAATTGAACAAGGCATTTATATTTTACACGCGAAAACAGTTTTAGTTGAAGCGTTAAAGGAAAGGATTTTGTCACAAATTAATATTATATCCAATCTTCTCGAGATGACTTCATTAACTGAAGAACACGTAGCATCTAATACACGAACCGTAAACTGGCTCAAAGACATTAAACCCATATTTGAAAGAAACGCTGCGTCATACGAATCCCACAAAGCAGAAATGGAAGAAAACCTACTTTCTAAAATAGCGTTCCTGAACAAAGAAGTTCTTGAAATGATACCTTATTTAGAACTATTAGACAACATGGACGATGTTAATCACACACTTGAATACCTTGAATACTTGAGAAAACTTGTGCACCGATTGGACGATTGTGATAAGCTTGTGGCTTGGATTAATACCGAAGAAACAACATTTAAATTTCCAAATACGAGCTATCCAGACTTAGAAGAATTAAAAGATTACGTTAAACCTTTTCACAGTCTTGTATTCCTAGCTCATAAATGGAAACGGAGTTATTATACTTGGATGGATGGACCCTTTGAGTATATGGATCACAATCAAATAGAATTTGATCATGATTTTTATTATAAAGAGTTCCTAAAGATCTCAAAAAATTATAGAAATAAGATAAAGCAACAAATTGCTGAAGGCATGGAAAAACGTTTCCAGGGTCTAGTTGACGACCCTGATGTCAATAATCTTCCGGCTCCAATGAAGTTATGCGCTCAAGCTATTGCCGAGTTAAAAGAATGGCGGCCCAATGTACAGATGGCCCATATTATGTGTAACCCAGCCTTAGTGCAAAGGCATTGGGATGAAATGTCTCTCATTGCTGGTTTTGATTTGACTCCAACAGCGGGTACTACGTTGCGTAAGATAATCAACTTCAATCTCTGGGATGACATTGATCAGTACGAAATTATAAGTGTAGCTGCAACAAAAGAACTCGCTTTGATAACAAACCTCAATAAAATGATGGCTGAATGGACAGACATATGTTTTAAAACGAATCCATATAAAGACACCGGAATAAATATACTCACGGCACTTGACGATATTCAATGTGTTTTAGACGATCACATTGTCAAAACTGTTGGTATGAGAGGTTCCGCATTTGTTAAACCTTTTGAAAGTCAAGTAAAGGCATGGTATGAAAAAATTGTGAGGACTAATCTGACCATCGATGAATGGGGAAAAGTACAAAGTCAGTGGTTGTATTTATTACCGATATTTTCTTCTAAGGACATAGTTGCCCAGATGCCGGAAGAAGGAGTAATGTTTGTTGAAGTAAATAATACATACCGCAGGTACATGGCTTGCGTGGAAAAAGACCCTCATGCGCTTGAGCTCGCAGGTGGCGCCGGTGTGTTAGAAGCGTTTAAAATTTGCTCAGGCTTGCTAGAGAAAATTAACGATGGCGTTAATAATTATCTAGAAAAGAAACGATTATTTTTCCCGAGGTTCTTCTTTTTATCTAATGACGAGATGTTGGAAATTTTATCCGAAACAAAGAATCCTCTTAAAGTGCAACCTCATTTAAAGAAATGTTTTGAAGGAATAAATAAACTAGTATTCGATGAAGAATTTAATATATCTGCAATGATATCTCAGGAAAGTGAACAAATAGAATTACTTGAAACGATTAGTGTGCAAGCTGCAAGGGGGTCTGTGGAAAAGTGGTTGGTTCAAGTCGAGGATCAAATGCTGAAAGCCGTTAGATCAGAAACCGAATTATCTTATTATGACTATCCAAATATAACCCGTGTTGAATGGATAGTTTCGTGGGAAGGTATGGTGGTTCTAGCTATATCTCAAATTTATTGGGCTAATGATGTACACGAAGCCCTACAAACACATAAATTAAGCGAATTGGAAGCGTTTCACCGTTCGTTGACTAAACAACTAAACGAAACTGTTGCCGTTATTCGACGTACTGATTTAAGTAAATTACAAAGTGTTACAATAAAAGCCCTCATTGTAATTGATGTGCACGCCAAAGATGTAATATTTGATTTAATTGGTAAAAATGTTACTGAAGAAACAGATTTTCAGTGGCTAGCGCAACTTCGTTACTACTGGGAAGAGGAGAAGGTTTGTGTGAAAATTATAAATGCTGTAGTAAACTATGCATACGAATATTTAGGTAATACTGATAGATTAGTAATAACACCATTGACTGATAGATGTTACCGAACTCTTATAGGAGCTTACTATCTTCATTTAAATGGAGCTCCTGAGGGCCCTGCGGGTACAGGTAAAACTGAAACAACAAAAGACTTGGCCAAAGCACTAGCCGTTCAGTGCGTTGTTTTCAACTGTTCTGATGGATTAGATTACAAAGCAATGGGTAAATTTTTTAAAGGGTTGGCTTCGTGTGGTGCCTGGGCGTGTTTCGATGAGTTTAATAGAATAGATGTTGAAGTACTCTCTGTAATTGCTCAACAAATATTATGTATAGTTCAAGCCATTAGACAAAACCTTGAAATCTTTGTTTTTGAAGGCACAACATTAAATCTAAATCCTGCTTGTTATGTCTGCATTACCATGAATCCGGGCTATGCGGGACGGTCGGAGCTACCTGACAATCTGAAAGTACTATTTAGAACAGTTGCAATGATGGTGCCGGATTATGCAATGATTGGTGAAATTTCTTTGTATTCTTTTGGCTTTGTTGATGCTAGAAGTTTATCCGTAAAAATCGTCACAACTTATCGATTGTGTTCTGAACAGTTATCTTCTCAAAATCACTACGATTATGGAATGCGAGCTGTAAAAACTGTTTTGTCGGCAGCAGGTAATTTAAAAAGAGCTTTTCCTAATGAAAGTGAGAGCATTCTACTCCTTCGGTCTATCACAGACGTCAATTTACCCAAGTTCTTGTCTTGTGATGTACCCTTATTTGAAGGCATAATATCGGATTTGTTCCCCGGGATTACACTGCCAAAACCGGATTACGTCAACTTCTTGGATGCATGTCACGTTACATGTGAACGAAACAATCTTCAACCAATGGATTGTTTCCTTCTTAAAGTTATACAAATATTTGAAATGATGATCGTTAGGCATGGATTTATGATAGTAGGTGATCCCTTTTCTGGAAAATCGATGACATTAAAGATATTATCAGAATCGTTAACCTTAATGGAAGAGAGGGGTCAACCTGGCGGGTGTGCATGCACGTACAAAGTGTTAAACCCTAAAGCAGTCACCATGGGTCAGCTTTACGGTGCTTTTGATCCAATTTCTTACGAGTGGACTGATGGCATTGTTGCAACAATGTTTAGAGATTTTGCTTCAGAGGATACTCCTGTCAAGAAATGGATCGTTTTCGACGGCCCTGTCGATGCAGTCTGGATCGAAAATATGAATACCGTATTAGATGATAATAAAAAGCTTTGTTTAACGTCAGGTGAAGTGATGGCCATGACTAGTGTTATGTCTATGATATTTGAAGTTATGGACTTAGCTCAGGCCTCTCCTGCTACTGTGTCTAGATGTGGAATGATATACATGGAATCAGTTTCAATGGGATTCAGACCGTTTTATAAGTCCTGGGTGAAAACCCTGAATCCTATATGGTATGAAGATAATGAGGAATACATTTACACTATGTGCGATTGGCTATTTGATCCATTAGTTTATTTCGTTAAAAAAAAATGCAAACAATTAGTAACAGGTGGAGACGTCAATTTAGTAGTAAGTACGCTCCGACTTGTGGTAATGTTTATGGATAATGCGATAGAAGGTGAAGAAGACACAAAGTATACTAGAACTTGGTTTACCGCTGCGCTTATGAGTGCTTTAATTTGGGGCGTTGGCGGAATACTTGATACCGATTCCCGCGAAAAATACGATGCTATAGTTAGAGAGTACTTTAGGGGTGAAAGGGGTTTCCCACCTTCGGTAGATCGCATCGATGTATCTGTTCCCGTAGAAGGAATGCTTGTTGATCATTATTACATGTTTAAAGGCAAAGGTTGCTGGAAACCGTGGATGGATTATGTGAAAGCAGTCGCTATGAAAGAACAAATTAATTTACTTCAAACTGTTATTCCAACTTTAGAAACTGAAAAATACTATGCTCTGTTACATTTGCACACTCAGTTCAAACAGCCTTTGCTCTTTATTGGACCTACGGGTACCGGGAAAAGCTTTATAATCCAAAATTTTTTGATGAACCGCATTTCAATGGACTTTTATACTCCAGGGTTCATAACTTTTACAACTACAACTTCTGCCAATCAAACGCAGGAGCTAGTTATTTCTAAACTATACAAGAGAAGAAAAAATAATTACGGTCCAACAAAAGGCAAACTAGCTATCATATTTATTGATGACATGAACATGCCTGCCAAAGAAACGTATGGTGCTCAACCAGCCATAGAGTTACTTAGATTATTTTTCGATCAGAGACATTGGTATGATCTTAAAACTACTGATAAATTATACATACATGACACCTTCTTCTATGGAGCTATTGGACCTGTTGGTGGTAGTCGACAACTTATTTACCCAAGAATGCTAAGACATTTTAATATTTACTCGATTAACGAGTTTTCAAAAGACAGCATGAGTAAGATATTTACTAGTTTGTTACAATTGGGTTGGAGAAGAAATGGATTCAGTCAAGACACACAGCCTGTTATAGTGAACATTATAGCTGCTACAATGGACGTATATGATAATGCTACGGAAGGATTAAGACCAACGCCTGCTAAATCGCATTATACCTTCAACTTGAGAGACTTTTCAAGAGTTATTCAAGGATGTGCATTGTTAAGAAAAGAATCTGTTGATAACAAAAAGACATTTGTAAGGGTTTGGGTTCACGAAATTTTACGCGTATTTTATGATCGACTTGTCGATGACGATGATCGTTCTTGGTTTTTCGAAGGTCTAAAAAAAACCACCAGAGATTTCATGAAAGACACGTTCGAAAATGCCTTGGATAATTATCAAGATGCTAAGGGTGAGGTTACTCGCGATACTATTAAAGCCATGATGTTTGGTTCTTACCTTGATACAGACAGTCTAGAAGGTGAACGACGATATGAGGAAATGCCGTCAAAAGAAGCTGTACTAAACGTAGGCCTCTCAATGCTAGCTGAATACAATGCATTGCATAAAGCAAAAATGACTATTGTACTCTTTGATTATGCTTTGGAACATTTATCAAAAATTTGTAGGCTTCTATGCATGCCTTCAGGAAATGCTTTACTTGTTGGCGTTGGCGGCTCTGGACGACAATCTCTTACGCGTTTAGCAAGTACTATATTGGGTCAGCAAGTGTTTCAGCCAGAGATTACAAAAGCTTACAGCGTAAAAGATTGGCACGATGACGTAAAATTAGTTCTACGTGAGTCAGGTGGCTTGAATAAAGACACGACATTCTTGTTTACTGAAGGTCAAATAAAAGAAGAAGTATTTATACAGAATCTAGATAGTTTACTTAACTCTGGTGAAGTACCTAATCTGTATGGTTTAGACGAACAACAAGAAATTCTTGAAATAACACGTTTAGCTGCACAGGGTGGGAACAGAAATCTTGACATTAGTCCGCTACAGATACTGGCTTTCTTTGTTGGGCGCTGCAAAGCAAAGTTACACATTGTATTGTGTTTTAGCCCGATAGGAAGTGCTTTTAGAACAAGACTGCGACTTTATCCGTCTTTGGTTAATTGTTGTACCATTGACTGGTACGACAGCTGGCCCGAGGACGCTCTAGAAATGGTTGCACATTACTATATGGTTAAAGTTAATGTACCCGACAAAGTTAAAGCATCTGCCGTAATAGCTTGCAAAAAATTCCATGTAGACGCTCGAGTCATATCGATTGAATTCTTCAATACACTTGGGAGGAAAACCTATATTACATCGGCGTCTTATCTAGATTTAATAAAATCTTTTACCTCGTTGACTAACAAAAGACAAAGAGAATTAAGAGCAGCAAAACTTAGATATACCAATGGTTTGGATAAACTAGGTCAAGCAGCAGATGCAGTAGCAATAATGCAACGTGATTTAAGCGCCTTAAAACCTCAGCTTATGGTTATGGCTGCGAAATCAGCTAAGATGATGCAAGAAATAGAAGTAGAAACAGCAACAGCTGATAAAGCTGCCGCTCAAGTGAGAGAGGATCAAAAAGTTGCAAATGTTCAAGCGGCGGGTGCACAAGAACTAAAAAAAGATTGTGAGGCTGATTTAGCTCTAGCGTTACCAATTTTAGAAGATGCTATTGCAGCTCTAAATACTTTAAAACCAGCTGACATAACGATTGTAAAATCTATGAAGAATCCCCCATTTACTGTAAAGCTAGTCATGGCAGCAGTATGTGTAATAAAAGGGATTCAACCTGATAAAATTCCAGATCCAGATAACCCTGGAAAAAAAATATTAGATTACTGGGGCCCTAGTAAAAGAATACTAGGGGATATGAGTTTCTTAGAGTCTTTAAAAAACTTTGATAAGGATAATATCCCTATTCCTGTTATGCAAAAAATTCGAAAAGAGTATCTTTCTCATAAAGACTTTAAGCCTCATATTATTGCTAAAGCTTCGACAGCCGCTGAAGGTTTATGCAAATGGATTATTGCCATGGATATGTACGATGCTGTAGCTAAAGTCGTAGCCCCTAAAAAAGCAAAATTAGAGGCTGCTGAAAGAGAATTCGCAGAAACAATGGCTATTTTGGAAGAAAAGAAGGCATTAGTAGCCAGATTAGAAGCTAGATTGGCAGAATTGAACGAAGCTTTAGAAGAAGCTAACATTAAAAAGAAAGCATTGGAAGACGAAGTACAGTTGTGTATTGACAAATTGGCTAGGGCTGAAAAACTTATCGGTGGCTTAGGTGGCGAAAGAGTACGTTGGACACAAGCCGCTGAAAATTTACAGACGTTATTTGATCATTTAGCTGGAGATATCCTTGTGTCATGTGCTATCATGGCTTATTTAGCACCATACACATTACCTATCCGAACGAGAATGATTGACCAGTGGCGTGACCTAGTCATAAAATTACAAATGCCACATTCCGAACAGTTCGTATTCAAAGATATATTAGGCACCGATATCAAGATTCAAAATTGGTGTATAGCTGGACTACCCAGAGATTCATTTTCCGTCGACAATGGTGTCATTCAAGACAATTCCATGAGATGGTCTTTGATGATTGATCCGCAAGGTCAAGCAAATAAATGGATTAAGACGATGGAAAAAGCAAACGATTTGCAATTACTTAAATTCACTGATGGCAATTATATGAAGGTTATGGAAACTTGTTTGGAATACGGGAAACCTGCCCTCATCGAGTGCGTTTTGGAAGAGGTAGATGCGCCATTAGACCCAGTTCTTCTAAAAAATACATATATGCAAGGAGGCAAAGAATTTATCGCCCTTGGAGATAATGTAATAGAATATCATCCAAACTTCAGGCTTTACATGACGACGAAATTGAGAAATCCGCATTATTTGCCCGAAGTTTTCAACAAAGTGACGTTAATAAACTTTGCACTTACTAAAGATGGATTAGAAGATCAGTTGTTAGGTATAGTGGTAGCAAAAGAAAGACCAGATTTGCAAGAGAAAAGAGAAAAATTAATCGTCCAAAGTGCTAATAACCGAGCTGCATTAAAACAAGTAGAAGATGATATCTTACGTACTTTACAAGAAACAAAAGGGGATATATTGGAAGATGAAACTGCCGTTGAAGTTCTAGACTCTTCAAAAACTTTAGCTGTTGATATTATGAAAAAGCAAGAAGCTAGCGTGGAAACCGAGATTATAATAGAAAAATTCCGTCTCGGTTATAGACCAATCGCTTCACATTCTGCTGTATTATATTATTGTGTTACGGAATTGCCTAACGTTGATCCTATGTATCAATATTCCTTAATTTGGTTTATCAATCTTTACATCATTTCAATTGAGAATGCGAATAAGTCCAAAGATTTAGACAAAAGATTAAAGTTTTTGAAAGATACTTTTACTTATAATTTGTACAGTAACGTATGTAGATCGCTTTTTGACAAAGATAAGTTGATGTTTTCTTACGTTATGTGCTCTAAAATGATGCTTTCTACAGGCGAATTGATCTTAGATGAACATATTTTCCTTATAACTGGAGGCATAGCTATTGAAAATCACTTAAAAAAACCCGTTGAATGGTTACCGGATAAAAGCTGGGACGAAATATGCAGACTAAGTGACTTACAGAATTATGCTGGATTTCACGAAGATTTTGAAAGGAATATCACTGCGTGGCAAGAAGTTTATGATGATATGGAACCACACAATAGACCACTGCCCGGAACGTGGGATACTAAATTGAGTCAATTTCAAAAACTATTGGTTGTAAGGGTTTTAAGACCTGACAAATTGACAACAGCAATATCAGAATTTGTAGAAAAACAAATGGGGCGTAAATACATAACGCCACCGCCGTTTGATATAGGTAAATCTTTTGGAGATTCAAACTGTCTGGCACCTTTAGTATTCATATTGTCTCCAGGCTCGGATCCAATGGGAGCATTGATAAAATATTGTGAACGAATGGGATATTCACATAGATTCAACTCCATATCATTAGGACAAGGACAAGGCCCAATTGCACGAGCAATGATTGAAAGAGCCCAACTTGAAGGCGGCTGGGTATGTTTGCAAAACTGTCACTTAGCGGTTTCGTGGCTTCCAGCTCTTGAGAAGATTATAGAAGGTTTCGATTTAACGAACACAGATTTAAGTTTTCGATTATGGCTAACAAGTTATCCGTCTGATAAATTTCCCCAAGCTGTTTTGCAAGTAGCGGTTAAAATGACAAACGAGCCCCCCACGGGACTTCAACATAATCTTAATCGATCTTATATTTCCGAACCTGTAAAAGAAACTGAATTTTTCGAAGGATGTCCAGGCAAAGATAAAACATTTAGCAAGCTTTTATACGGTATCAGTTTTTTCCATGCTGTATTACAAGAAAGAAAAAAGTTTGGTCCATTGGGATGGAATATTCAATACGGCTTCAATGACTCTGACTTTCAGATATCAGTAATGCAGTTGCAAATGTTTTTGAACCAATATGAAGAAATTCAATACGTAGCTATTAAGTATTTAACTGGTGAGTGCAATTACGGTGGCAGAGTGACTGATGATTGGGATCGTCGCTTAATAGTTACAATATTAGATAACTTTGTTAATCCTAGCGTCGTAAATGACCCTAATTATTCGTTTTGTGACATTGGACCACAATATGGCTTACCGCGAAGATGTGAATATCAAGATTACCTGAAGCATATTGAAACTGTTCCTGTAAATCCCCCACCTGAAGTTTTTGGACTACATATGAATGCAGGCATAACTCGTGACTACACTACATCTATGGAATTAACGCAAGCTTTAGTTCTCGTTGAAGGTGGAGGCAGTGGTGGAGAAGGTGGAAATACAGAAGGCATTCTTGTTCACATGGCCACAGAAATACTTTCTAAGCTACCAAAAAAATTTGACTTGGAGACTGCGCAAATTAAATATCCTGTTGATTACAGTGAATCTATGAACACAGTTTTAATTCAAGAGATGGAGCGATTTAACAAATTGTTAAATGAGATAAAGGTATCTTTAAAAGATTTGCAAAAAGCAGTTAAGGGTCTTATTGTGATGTCCGCATCATTAGATTTACAATCCAACGCAATGCTGCTTGGAAAAATACCAGATAACTGGTGTAAAGTTTCCTATCCTAGTTTGAAGCCACTTCCTAGTTATGTAACAGATTTCATAGAGCGATTGGCTATGTTAAACGATTGGTATGAGAATGGGAAACCACCGACATTTTGGTTGTCAGGATTCTTTTTCACTCAGGCGTTTCTCACCGGGTCTGTCCAAAACTATGCTAGAGCCAAGAAAATTCCAATTGATTTGCTAATATTTGACTTTGAAGTGCATGATGTTGATTATGAAGAAGTTCCAGCAGATTCAGGAGTATATGTGCAAGGTCTGTTTATGGATGGAGGGCGTTGGGATCGGAAGCTTCATGCAATAGCCGAACAATTCCCGAAATTATTAAATGATAATATGCCAGTTGTATGGCTGTTTCCCAAATTGAAACAAGAGTTTGTAGAGGGTTCAAGATACAAATGTCCCCTGTACAAGACCTTAGAGAGAAAAGGAGTATTAGCTACAACAGGTCATTCATCAAACTTCGTATTAGCGTTTTATTTGCCGTCTGATAAACCTGCGGCTCATTGGATTAAACGAAGCGTGGCCTTACTGCTTCAGCTCGACAATTGAGGGTTCTACCATGAAATCTTTTATTGTTTTTTATTTTTGTTGTCGGCGCAAGCTATATCGGGATAGGCCTTAGTATGGTTGCTTTTACTTGTTGAGTTGCTATCGCTTGTCTGTATGTTACGCGTTGTGTCGGTCGAAGCTTTTGTCCGCTCCTGTACCGGGTGACGTGCTTCAGAATCGAAGTGGATCGTTATTAAGATTTTGAATTTTATGTCTAAATGGCTTATTAAGGTTTGCATTTTGCACCCACAAATAAAATAAAACATTCCTTATTAGGATCAAGATCAGATTGACCGTTAACATATTTTTAGTCTTAAAAGATTATGTTAAATACATAATCTTTTAAAACTAAAACGAATTTATGTAACGAAAGGAGTCGCTTATCTTAACTTATTCACTTATACTTATTTTTTAATTGTACCTACCTCTCCTATTTCCCTTAATTGGTCTGTAGGTATGATTTGATTGTTATTTGTCTGTAAAGGTTTTATTACAGGCTACTTATGCTAGTATTTAATTATGGTATTAAATAAAGAACTTAATTATGTTATTATAGGTACATTTGTTTTATTTTTAGTTATTAATATTGATAGAATACAAGATTATTGTGGATTAATGTGATTAGTCTGACTGACATCGTTGCTGCTCGTCTGGGGAGCATTTCGCTTCATGGCTTCGCGTCTTGCGTTTTCAGCCTCAAGCAATCTTTTTCTCAATTTCAACATTATTGCGTTGTTCCTTTTCTGAAAAAAAAAATCAGTAGGTAGGTACTATAAAAATCTTGCGTTAATGAGTGATTCGAATGACTGACAGACTTTTGCTCTTGCTTTTGCTCGTATGAAGTCGCGGGCAAAGCTAGTACCTTATAATTCGACCAGTTTGAATGAATTTTGAACAGTACCAGTGGGCCAGTCCCGTCTGTATGACCTAATGTAGAAGTTACCGTAGGTACAGGTAACACAAACCTATCCGAAAAAGAAACGGAGTTAGCACGACTTTCCAACAATTTTCCTTACATACACTACAATTTTCATTACACTTATAGCCAAACTATAAGAGTAGGTACTAAATGAACAAATAGAAAATCTATACTTATAACTATTCGAGGCGGGATTTTGCTAAATGCTTGCACTGTCTGGACAACAGGTCCACTGGAACGTGTCCGTAATTACGGGGATTATTTCTGGCAGAATTTAATCTTAGTCTTATTCATCAAATTATGCTATTTAATACTCATTATTCATTATGAACGCTATGCAAAGTTATCTGTTATGGTTTTCGCACGTTACTCAAAACCAGTATTTTCAGCTAGCAAACAACGATTTTTAAACAAATAAACATGGTTTTGTATACTAACGTTTCACTTTTATTTCATTTAGAATCCTTAAGATACAATTTCTAATAAAATAGGTGAAAAAATTCTGTAAACAATAAGCCATGGTCACCCTATCGTCATATTCAAGACGTATTTAATATTCCGTTCTACAGCTCCTGAAATGTAATGGGTTTTTTTGTGCATTTTTACCTGTTTTGACAAATTCAGATCTAGGTTTTACAAAAAACTTCAGACCTCTGCGATGCTTTTTCAGCGAGATATCGGGGATTTTTTTTTTTTTTTTTTTTATAGGATGGGAAATCATCAAATGACCCCTCCCGCTCTGGGTGGAGCGGCAGGGAGTGTCAGACTTTTACTGACTAAAACCCACCCTTAGTCCTCCTAGTGCCTTTCATCCCAGGGCCGCGGTAACTCTTTCGAACAATTCCGCAACCCTGGCAGGCTCTGGCCCTGGCGGGCCCCGTCTCCGTTGCTGACTGCTCGTTGCTGACGGCGCGTTTGGAGTGAACGCGCCGTCGACTCAGATATCGGGGATTACGTATTTTTTCACCGTTTCAATGGCGCGGCCATGGCGTATTAGTCTTATAGCTCCTGAAATATAAACCTAGGATTTCTTGTTTTATTTTTACTAGTTTTGACAAATTCAAATCCAGGTTTTACAAACTACTTCAGACGTCTGCGTTGCTTTTTCAGCGAGATATCGACGAAAATGTGTTTTTCACCGTTTCAATGGCGCGGCCATGGCGTATTAGTCTTATAGCTCCTGAAATATAAACCTAGGATTTTTTGTTTTATTTTTACTAGTTTTGACCAAGGCTTGGAAACCGGAAAAATTCTCGAACCGGTTAACGCCTTAGTACATAGGGAACTTATGTTTTCGGTTTTGTTCTACCTTAACCCCAATTAAACGGTTTTAAGCTACAAAAGTTCTTAAATAGGTTTTATGGAATTAACCGGTTTTGAACGGTTTTTGTTGCCTACCTCCAGAAGTATAAGAACGATTTAGTCGTAAACAAACACACATTTGAAACGGTCGTACAAATCAAATAATTATATTTGTGCAATCAACTTGCAAGGAAACACAAAAAGAAAAATTTTATGAGATGGGTTGGTTGGAACTTCATTATTACAATACAGAAATTGTCAATATTTATAGGTTTTAAAATGGCAAAAGACCCACCTACTGATAAACTACTATTTGTACCCATTACATTTACAAACCTCCTAGCCAGTTGCCTAAATGCTATTACATCACGTTTGCTACAACTGAGACCTGAGACATGAAGACAGAAAGTATTATTTGATTGTAATTTTGCCGACGACCGTACCCTTCATACTATACCTACTGTCGTGCAGCAATAAAAGAATCACTGTTTCGCTGCAGAAATAGGCAGGTACGGTGTACCGTATTTTAGTCATATTATTTTACTAATTTATTTTTGTTTACTTACATACTTTTACTTGCAGACTCATTTACTTGTCTACCCGACAGTCAACCGCTTTTTCCAGAAAGGTTTGTAGAATTTAATGATCACCAAAACTAGAAGAAGGTTTATTGTTAGCAGCGCCAAAATAGCGGAAACTCAAAAAAACGATCTACTTGGTAAATATTCTGTTAATAGTGAAAATGTTTTTAAAGTTCTACAATAGGTAGACCAGGTACTCACCCGTAATACTTGTCCACAGTTTTCCATGCGGCACTTAGAAGTTTTGGTAACTTCGTCATAATCAAAGTAATGGTACACACAGTTTACTTTCTTTCGTCCCATCGCTTTGATTAATACCTAACTACCTAACCTAACGGGCCCCATCTTATGCTGACGGCTGCTGATTCGGCGCGCGTGGAACACAGCGCGCCGTCAACCCGGGCCTGTTCTGATCGGACGGCGAGCTACTCATTGCTCGCCGTCCACAGGCATCAGCCACTGCGCCATGCTCAGGAGCATCAGTTCCTGGGCGGCGCAGTGGCTGACGTTCAACAGGAGGGGGTAAAATGGGGCCATTATTGGCACTTCTTCACTTCCGGAGCCCTTTGTGGGGGCTCTACCGCGGCTGTTGCTAATACAACAGCCGCGGTGGAACCGGCAATGGCGGTAGAAGAAGCGGCGGCGGCCGGAGCGGAGACGGCGGTGGCGTAGGACTTCCTCCTGCTTCCGGCTTTGGTGGGTGGAGCGCAGGCTCTGCCCCCAGCCCAGTGGTTGGCCGGCTTGCCAGCTGCCGACCATGCTACGCAGTGCGGCGCGGCGTTACAGGAGCCGGCCCTGTGACCAGGCTGACCACAGCGGAAACAGTGACCGCTGCGGTCCACCTCCGAGGTGCATAGAGCTCCCACATGATGGCCCACTTGGAACCGGAAGCACCTCAGAGGTCTGGGTTCCAGCAGTTTGACCTGCGCGGAAACCCAACCCACCAATAACCTTCGGCCCTCCGAGATAGTCTTGGCCGCCGACACGGGGCAGCTCACCACAATGGTTCGCATGCCCGTGTTGTCAGGACGTAGGGTGCCCGCCTTCACCTCCTCTGCTGAGCACCCCCCCGTCCTAACGAGACGGCGGCCACCACCTCCGGCTCCATGACGGAGTCGTCCAGGTCCAAGATGCGCATGTCAATGCACTTGGTGGGCCTGGACACTCGGGCATCGTCCGCGCTTAAGGACGCCCTGAGCCTTTCGGCTAGAGCGTCCGCGGTTGGCTGCCCCGGGGTTTCTCCAACATCCGGGCCCCAGTCATAGTGACCCTTAGTCGGAGGCCCCCGACGATGCCTAGCTTACCAAGTTTCACTGCCTCCTTCGCCTTGGTGAGCACGTCCACATACGTCACGCCCCTCTTCACCGCATCCGGCTGTAGCGTTAAAACTACAGCTGCGGTCTTCGGGGGGCGGAGCGCAGCCGCGACGCTTCGCGCTCTCTGCCGCCGCTTCCTCTCCCGCCTCTTAGCCGCCCTGGCTGCCTTGCCCGCCTTCTTCTTCTCCCCGGCCACTTGCCATTCGGCTTGAGCCGTGGGAGGTCCTGAAGGCGAGGAAGCCGGGGGGAGCTGCTGCACGGCTGGCGCAGGAGCCTTCACTGTCCGTGCAGCCACCCCACCCTTCCTCTTCCTTTCCGGGGCCGGGTCCGGTTTTCCCGACACGGGCTTCGCGGGTGCCGGCCCGGACCCTTTGTCCTCGCCGAATGACCCCGGTTTGGCAGCCACGGTGGCCGCGTACGAGGCCGCCTTTTGCCGGCCTGAGGCCTTCTCGTTCGCCGCACTCGCCGCTAGCGGGGGGCGCAGGACGATGCCCTCCAGGACGGAGAACCGCGCCTGGAAGGCAGCCATCTCCTGCCGCACCAGGTCCAGCACCTGGCTGGGTTGGCTGTCTTCTCTGCGCCCCCTTTGAGGCGCCACCTGTGGGCCGGCTCCCCGGAGCCTGACCAGGTCTGCTCGGAGCCCCTCGTTCTCCTTTTGGAGACGCTCCGTGGCGGCAGCCAAGCGGGCGACCTCCGCCCGCAGCTTGGACATTCGTCCGGCGGAGGCCCACCTCGGTTAGCCTCCGCTGCCGCCAGAATGGAGGCCATCGCCGCGCATATGGCCTTGTTTTTAGAGGACGTCTTCCTCGTCAAGGCCACATCGCGGACTGCGGCCATTGAAAAAACAAATAATAACACTAAAATAATAAATCGAATTAAATTTAATTCAGATTTTATGTATCTTTTTCTATAATAAATGGCTTTAATTTTAATATCTAGAATTATTATAATTATAGATTTTCATTTATTTTTTTTTATTCTAAAAATTTTATTTCGTGGATGACTCCGAACAGGAGCGAATTCGGAGGGCCGGGCCTCCGAATTCGCTCCTGTTCGGAGTCATCCGGCTCACCGCCGGAAGACTCCGAACCAGGAGCCCCGTGACCGACATCTCCGGGGGGTTGTCCGTCATCGACGAGCTCCTCGGCTCGCTGGCCAGCCTCGTTGGAGGCAAGCACCCCTCCCTTGCCTCCCTCTCGGCCCTTACCCCGCCTACTGGTGGGGATTTTTCGAGCCGGGGCCACCTCCTCGCTGCAGGACGAACCCCGGTCGTGTTCCGGTCTGGGCCGCTTGCGGAAGGACCTGGAGTCCTCCGCAGCAGCCCCCGCCCTCTCGGGTCCCGAGCTCGCCGAGCTAATCGCCGAGTCGTCGGAGTCCAACTCCAACTGCACCCGCGCGACGCTCAAGCGAGCCCTCCCTCCAAAATAGCGCACCTCTGTTCGCGCTCTGCCCGACCGACGCTTTGTCGGGCGAACTAAAATCGTACCCGATCATGTCCTCAAAGGACGGCTTGGATCGGGGGTCTCCTCGGCCTCTGTTGCCCTTGGCAAGCGGAGAGTGGATAACACTGTTGCCCCCCCCTCCAGAATACGAAGGGCTTGACGCACGAGGCGTGGCGGATTCTCGAACTGCTGTGCAGTCCGGACCGCCCTGGGGTATAACTTCTCTTGCAGTGCTATCCATGATTTTCCTTTTTGAGGGTGCGGTCCCTATCTCCCCTTCTCTCTCCCTCTCTCACTGCTTGCTCGCTGCCCTCACAGCCACGTCTGATGAGCAGTCGCGTACCAGAGAGCAGCGAGCAAGCCAACGAAACGCACACCGTCCGAGGACCCGAACACTGCCCAAGTCTCCGAACGGTGTGTCTCCTCTTGTGTCTCTCTTGGTCTGGTCTCTCACTTGGGACCTTCCGGCATGAGTGGCTCTACTGGCAAAGCCCCCAAGATCATTGAGACACGCAAGCTCCACCGCGACGGCAACGTGGAGACACGTTCGGTGGGGGATGACGACGACTTGTGACGTATGCAATGTGAGCATGTGGCGCGCAAACAAGTCGTGTGGGTGCGTGTCAATGTTGCGTAGGTAGCGACGCGTGATGACATGACATGAGCGATGCATTACCCCCCTCCCCACGCCGCCCCGCCGAAAGTGGACGCTGTGTCTCGATCGGCTCTTGCGGAATAAACCGGTTAATAAGGGTTCCTAATAACGCTCTTTTAACGTTTCGACTCCGAACGAAGTAAACGATAAAACCGGTTATAACCTTTAATAACTGGTTATTTTTTAACTGGTTCCAAGCCTTGGTTTTGACAAATTCAAACCTCGGTTTTACAAAATACTTCAGACGTCTGCGTTGCTTTTTCAGCGAGATAACGACGAAAAAGTGTTTTTCACCCTTTCACTGGCGCGGCCATGGCGTATTAGTCTCACAGCTCCTAAAATATAAGCCCAGAATTTTTTTCTATATTTTTACAATTTTTTTACAAATTTATCTGTTTTTTACCAAAATTTCAGGTCTCTGCAATGTTTAGTTTTAAAGATCTCCGTGGCCGCGCGGTTCGGAGCGTTTCAATGGCGCGGCCACGTTCAAACCCTTATAACTTTTTAACCATAGCTTTGACAAATTTATGGTTTTGGGAGTCTACTTTTACAAATTTTTACAAAATCGTGGCATATTTTTTTTTTTAAAAACACGTCGTGGCCGCGTCATCGAAACGGACACCACTCGAACCTGCGTGGTGCTTTCCTCAAAAGGCCACCTGAAGCCCGTTAGACACCTACTTGGTTCTCATATGTTTAACATCATTGTACCTATATACTTTAAAAGACACCATGACCTCTGAGTTTGTTTAGGTGTTTCTTCTCAGGGTAGTCGGCTAGGAAACAATGACCAAAAAACCTAGGTACTTGTTACCTACCTATTTGCAAAATAAATATAATTTATGAAGTGCCAAAATTTGCGAGCTTCTCTTTCCTTGCTTTCTAAGTTTCTACACCCTCTAAGTTCTTGAGCTTTCCTGAATCAGTAAACAAGGTTACATCTACTTTTAAGTATGGTTAGGGCCCTTGTAAAAAACCCTAGATCCGCTAATGCACGCATTTTTAATCGTTACCCCACTAGGAATTTGTCCTGTATCTTTGGTGCGTTTACAAACACACACACACACACACGTAAACTCACAACAAAAACAACAACAAGGTTCCAGGCGCATGCTATTTCCTATATCATCCTCAACTGTTTTTCTTTTTTTGATATAGGTAGGTCAGGGTCAGGGTGTCGGCCCGAGGCTGGTTTAGGATAGAGATTTAGGTAAGTAAGTACCTAGGTTATTAAAATAAGGTGCCCCTTAGCACTTACTTTAAGCACAGTGCACTCTCGTTCAATAACTTCGCATTCCTCATCGACGGCGGCTGCTTCTCTCATCTGCCGTTGGTGTTCTTCAGCTATCTGCTTCTCTTTCTGACGCACATCTTCCTGTATCTTAGCTTCCTTGTCTCTTTGTTCTTTTAAACGTTGCTCTGTTTCTCTGCGATCTGTGATTTCAGTAAAAAATGAAGAAGCGAAGCGGAAAATCCCAGTGTAGGTACCTAATTTATGTACAGCTAGCATAAGATTGTACCTATGTAATGTATACTTATGATTGACATGCACTTACCTAACCTTACCACTTACTTACCCAACTTCTGGTTGTAAGTTTTTATTCTTTCAGTTTTTAGTGGTAAGTAGGTAAGTACCTACCCCACACCTACCAACACCACTGGAAAGTCGCAGGAAAGCATAATGCCTACGCAATTTCGTTTACTTGGATGACATATTTTTTCCAGACATTTTAATTTAAAAAAACTACTGAACCGATTTTGAAGAAATATCAATGGGACCAATCGGAAAGTAGTAAGTATTATCCTTTTATAGGTATACCTAAAAGTTTTTTTCAAATCGGTTTTTAAATGACGAAGTGATGAGGTAACAAACAAAAAAATATAAGTAACCGACTTGAGAACCTCCTCCTTTTTGAAGTCGTTTATAAATAGCAATGGTATCAAACCTCTGTCAAATTGTTGTTGAAATCCTCTTAAGTGCTCATTTAGGATATCAATGTGCGCTTCAATTTTCAAATCTTCAGATGCCGTGCACATATCGATCATTGAAATCTGATGCTTGCTTTGTGTTATTTGATTCTTCAGGTGCTGAATAAGTAACGATGATGATATTATTAAAATTATATAGCTTATAATCAAGTCTTCATTAGCCCGCATTTGTTCGACGCGCGACAAAAAGCGGAAACATTGATTTCGTGGGAACAGCAGTGTTTCAGGTGAGATACTTAGTGGTCAAGCGCGTGCCTATCAATAATAATTTAAAAAAAAACAGCAGATGGACAGTCAACCACACTTCAATGATCACAATGTGCGCCTTTGCCCTTTATGAAGTAGCAGTAAGGGCAAAGACATTAAATTTATACAGTACCTACTACCATTAGACAGGACATAGCGAACAAAATCGTAACCTAATTCAGATGTATTTGTGTCCGCTTAAATCTCTGGTGTCCGCTCTGTCCACCAAAAGAAAAAAGAATCTGAGAAAATATGCCGACTGCCCGAGTTGCGCATTACGCTATTCCCGACATGGTAAAACGACTGGACCTAATTTCGGCTTATTTTTGTAAGTATCTACGTCTTTTAATATTAGGCTCAGACCAACAAAAAAAGGTAGACGGCGCACTGCGAACATCAAAGATGAAGCCATCTTTTTATCTATGTGTGTCTCGAAGGGTTGCCATTTTTTATTTTTTTTCCCTATAACTTGGGAAACAATATTTTATGGGTAAGCTAATGTTGTGCAAGTCAGCAAAAGTAAGATATTGTTTAATATGGTATTGTAACTTAATTTTTTAGAAAGATCTATACTTAAAAAACAATTTTTTACATCATACATACCTACATTCAATTTTAAGTAAGTTAAGTTATAAAAGGTTGTCGAAGCGTAACAAGCGTAAGTCATTATGTAAATTGTTTTAAAAAAAATAAGTAATTATATCTTTAATCAACTTTAATAAATTAAAAAAGACCACCATAACAATAGAACAATGACGTGTAAATGTTATGTTTATCATACTTACAAAAGAAATATTATTTATCATGAACAAATAAAGTCTTTTTCAACACATTTGCTCAAAAAAATGCATTTACGAAGACTGTATACATTATTCGAAAGTTAAATATAACGCACCACACAATGGAACGTACGGTAAAATAGGTACTCTCACCTAAGTACATATTTTACCGCATACTCCGTTGAATAGCGCCGTACGTATCCTTTACAGTCTTTTTTTAATTTATTTATAGGAGTATAAATAAGTACGAGAATAAAATATAAGCTGAATGATTGAACCTACTTGGAAGCGCTTTTGCACAATACGTTCGTCTCAATTTAATACTAAAGAGAAAATGAGACGAAAGATGTAGTTCCATTTGCAAATTCGCGCTATTTTCATACTACAAACGTCAAAGATTGTTGCGACTTTCCGACTATCTAAAAACAAAAAGTTTTTTTCATTACCTATTGTACCTACTGTTTTCTCGCAAATGTGTTGAAAAACTTCAAATCTAAAATATTTTATACATTAAAAAAAAAAGAAATTAAGAATATAACTCGAAGAAAGAAATCATATATTGTTTAATCGAATGGGGAAATATTAAATCGTATTATGGCAACCCTCACACTTAATGTCACTGCTTTCGTTTGTTGACGTTTTTGTTCCAAGTAAAAACGATGTTATTTCAAGTACTTACAAGTGAAAAGTGATTCCGTGAGACTTATTATGTGTTTTGCTATTGTTTTTACAAATTGTTACTACACAGGAAGGCATAATTATAGTTTTCTATTAATGTTTTCTAGACGACGGCTCGTGACGTACTAAGAGCGATGAGCATGGTTTTAGTGTAGGTGTGTGAGTGAGCTTGTGTATTTACTTGAAGGAGCACGGTTTTGTGGCTTCACTTTTGATGTTCGCGGTGCGCTGTCTACCTTTTTTTGTTGGTCTGAGATATTAGGTAAGTACCTACCTACGTCGTTTTTATAATTTTCATAAATAGTTCCTTCTAGAACATTTGCTAATTTTGTATTATACGACCTCTATTGCTGAGCAGCTTAACCTTGCTTTTTATGAGATATAGGTACATAATCACGGAACAGAAAAAACAGGTGGAGGTGCAATGCAATAACATTACTGTAGGAACCGCTGTCACAGGTTACTGAATAGTTACTACCCGCTGTCGCCAAACTCACACAAATATAGCGATAATCATATTATGCACTACAATTAAACAATTCGTTTGATATTTTGTCGTTTTAATTTTAGTCAAAACTAGCATAAGTCACAGATCATAAATCTGAAAATATACCTTCCTACTCCGTCGATAGGATTCATCTTGTTTTAGTGCAGAAAGTATTTACGACGTTTTGTAATTTAAGTCAAACAAGATCTGATTGACGAGTTAATTTTGCTACTCGTCCATAGATGGCGGTATTCTCAGTGGTAGCAATTATAAATTTAATTGTGTTAGTCTTCGGGTTGACATTCGCGTTGTAGGTCGATATTTGTTGCTACTCGACCAGTGCATGCATTGAAATTTTGAATTACATTATCGATATCGATAGATACCCGATTTCTTGTTTAATTCTAAAAAATAAGTTTTGCTGGGACTTCAGTATAACTGTAGGAAGAATGGCGTAGTATTCAAAATAAAATATATAACTACAT
Source organism: Melanchra persicariae (assembly GCA_947386135.1). NCBI lineage: Eukaryota > Metazoa > Arthropoda > Insecta > Lepidoptera > Noctuidae > Melanchra > Melanchra persicariae. Next base: position 7,856,225 of record OX376660.1, read on the forward strand.
CAGTCACTGACCAGTCGGACCCATAGACGGTAATCGTCAGGCACCGCTGGTACGAATATTTTCAAAGTCAAAGTGTTTATTTAAAATAAACCATTTACTTTTGAATTGTCAAAGTCAGTCAGTTGATATGACTCCTGATACTGTGTTTCCAACTTGTCTGACGACCTATAAAAACTCATTTTTATATCATTATAAATTCACACTTGGGTCCATCAATATTAATCATGATTAAAATGATGTAAAATATTGAAAACAAACCTCTAAATTGGTATTTTTGAGGCAATCCAAGTTTTATTTGGCTATGGCAAGTTTTTCTCCAATCTCAATAATACCTACTTCATCAAAATTGTTAATTTTCTTTTTAAGTCTGTCGATTTCTCGATTGCAGTCGTTTTATTTTTAGACATTGTTTTACAATTTTGCCTTCGCAAAATCTTAACTGGCCTTTTAGTTTATTTTTGAACTACCCGTAACATCTATATTTTTAACTGTTTCTTCTTCGAACTGGGACCTAACCAGCAAATCTTAAATTAAAGTAATGCTGCTTTAAAGCATTACTTTAATATTACGTCCAGTGGGAAAGAGACGGAGCTATACAGGACGTATAGCTCCGTCTCTTTCCCACTGGAAGTAATATTAAGTAGTAATATAAAAAATCGACTTCTAAAAAAGGTGTTCAGAGCATATCGTGTTTGATTTGGATGGCATCCAATTAACTCTTCCCGTTACATCTATCCATTTCTCTTTGACGCTACCGTCTTTGGAAAACCTTCAAATATTTTAAATGAAGATTAAGAGGTCCTGCTGATGTCCATTTAGTGACTGCAAGACATTGCTAGACAAACGATAATTGTAATAATTATGTTTGCAATGCAGCAATTCTTCCATTTTTTTTGGAAATATTTGATTTTTTATCTTTATGGTCCTTACATTTCGTATTTTAATAGATGGTAAAGATACTAGGAAAAAACCCTAATTACTTAATCGATATCTATCGATAAAACCAACATCCGACTCTACTACATCACTAATTGTGTGATGAATCACAAAATGAAATAGTGAATACCAGTGAATACAATCAATCCAATATAAACTTTATCATAATCCCATAAGGTTGATTTTAACTTGACGTTCTATTAAATTATTAATAAATTGAAAATAAGATTTTATTAGAAAATTAATAAAATCTTACCTAACGATGGTACGAAATACCTCTATTTTTAAGATTTTTTGCACACACTCCAAAATGGAATAGCTACGGATAAACAATTTTGTCGCGAGACCAGCAACTCGACGCGATGTCAGAACACGACTGGGACCAGGTGGTGGAAGTCGCTACGCCCCCGCAAGGGGGCGTGGCGAGCGGTCACGGGACTTTCGTCCCCTGTCCGCGGGAGCACTCCGGGGTCCGTAAATACGGGCCCGTCGTTGTGTTGCCAGCTGTTGGCGACAGATGGTGGCGTGCGCCTGCCAAATAAAAATAGCAACGCACGCCTATGTGTAACTGAGTGTTGTATGTGTACTGCAGGCGCGCCGCGGCACTGTTTACGTACGGTGCCGCTTCTTCACGACACCCCGGCGGTCAGTCCCCGCCGAGTGAGACCCCCAGTGACCTGGGGGAGGCCCAGCGAGAACGACCAGCGACGAGGGTGCCGACTTGGGACGAACCTGCAGTAAGTAGGTGTGGCTCCCGTCCGCCCCGCTTCCAGAGCTAGCCGGTCACGGCACGGACCGCAGAGCCGTCTTATGTGTGTGTGAGCGGTCATGTAGTGTGTGTACTACCGCCCAGTGCGTCTGCACCGAATAGCGAGCCCGCGCTGCATTGTTCGGTGCGTGAGTTGAGCGCCTGTAGAGAGATGTATGTGTGTGCGGGCGCGGCTTGCCTATATTAACTTAGCACAAGTCGCGCGCCGCGGTGCGAGTGGGGTGGGCAGTGTTATTGTTTGAGTAAGCCGCGTGTAACCTGGGGCGACTTACTCAGGCGTCAAGTCCGGTGCGATGGGTCGTCGACGTCCGCTATTAGGTCGCGGGGCAGCCGCCTCGCGTCAGGTGGGCGCGCGTGCCAGGGCGCTAGGTGCTTGACGTGCGGCCAAGCAGATGCGTCGGCACGCGCGAACATTACCTTCGCGAGGCGCTGCACGAACTCGTCCAGGCTCTCAATCCCGAGATCGCGCTGGATAACGCTATTCCTCACACAGTAAGGGGCATCCACAATAGTCCGCAGCGCAAGATGTTGCTGCGCGCGGAGAGACTTCCGGTTCCCCTCACTGGTGAGGGCGTACCAGGCGGGGGCGGCGTACGTCAAGACCGGGCGTATGTACGCTTTGTACACGCCCAACTTGACGCGCGCCGGGAGTCGGGACGAGAGCACTGGCTTGAGCAGGTTGCGGGCTACCCTGCCCTGTGCGGCGACCTTGCGAACGTGCGTCCTCATCGTGAGCCGACGGTCGATAGTCACACCCAGGTACTTGGCCCGGGGCGACCACTCGACGTCGGCTCCTTGGAGCCTCAGGCGGGGTGGGCGGGGCGACGATCCGGTGATGATCGCCTGCGTCTTACCCACGTTAACCGACAGTCGCCACTTGGCGAGCCAATCGGGGAGGAGGTCGAGCGCGCGCTGCATCTTGACGGCCGCGTACTTCGCATTCAGCGAGATGGTAATGTACGCGGCGTCGTCGGCGTACAGCGCGAGCGTCGCATCTGGCGTTGTTGGAATGTCGTCGGTGTAACGTGAGTAACACGCCGGCGACAGGCAGCTGCCCTGCGGCACGCCCGCCCGGATGGGGCGGGGGGCGGACAGCGCTCCGTCGACCACCACTCTGAAGCTCCTGTGGGACAGAAAGGATGAGACCACTCTAACTACGCGACGGGGCGTGTCGGACGTGGCTAACTTGTATAAGAGGCCGTCGTGCCACACGCGGTCGAAGGCCTTCTCCATGTCGAGGAATACTGCAACTGCGTACTCCTTTTTGTTCATAGCTGCCGACAGCAGGTGCAGTACCCTCGACAGCTGGAGCGTCGTGCTGTGTTCCGCCCGAAACCCGAATTGTTCAGGCCTGGGGGTGATGTGCGGCGTCAGGTGTCGCAGCAGGAGCGACTTGAACACCTTGGAGATGGTTGGCAGCAGAGTTATTGGCCGATAGCTCTCCGGCTTCAGGATGTTTTTCCCCGCCTTGGGCAGCATAATGACGCGCCCTTCCTTCCAGGCTGAGGGGAAAGCCCCCGTGCGCGATATCCCAGTAAACAGGCGCGCCAAGGCCGCGACCATTCGGTGCGGCAGGTGGCGCAGCACTGCGTTTGAGATACCGTCAGCACCGGGGGCCTTCTTAGGCTTCGTTCTCAGGATGGCGCGTCTAACTGCGCCCGGCGGGAAAAATATTGGATCTTCTTCGGGAGCTATCGGCGTAGCGAAGTAGTCTCCAAGGTGTTGCTCGACTGCCGCGACATGTTCGTGTTCGTCGGTCGGGTTCGGGCAAAACTGACGCTCCAGGTGCTCGGCGAAGACCTCCGCGCGGTCCTCTGCTGTGTACTTGAGAGCCCCGTCGCTGTTCTGTAGAGGGCGCACCGGAGCTGGGGTACTCGAAAGAGTCCGGCATAATTTGTGGAGGGAGGGCCAGTCGTCCCCCGCGTCAGCGATTCGCTCTTCCCAGCTCACGGTGGCCAGGGCCTTTAGCTCGGCCTTTACCTTGTCCGCGAGACGGTTAAGCCGGTTTTTCAAGGTGGGGCAGCGTACTTGCTGCCACTGCTTGCGTAGGCGCCTCTTCTCGACGACCATGGCACGTATCCTAGGCGGTAGGGGCGGCTGCAGCACTCTCCCCTCCGTTGGTGGTGTGGTCGTTGCCTCTTCTAGGGCGCGCTTCACGCAAGCAGTGATCTCATCGGCCAGTTGGTCAACGTCCGCGGAGTTGGCAATGGGCCGAGTTGGCGTCGTGGTCTCGATCCTTTCTGCGAATAGCGTCCAGTTAATAGATCGACGTGGCGCTGGCGGCTTCATACGGGTCGGCATGCCCGATAGGACGACGAGCACAGGCTGGTGGTCTGACTGTAGCTCGTCGTCTATCACCTGTTGCGTGATCTGGTGATTCAGCCCCCGGTGGACAACGATGTCCAGCACGTCAGGCATGTAGAGATGGTTATCGGGATAGTATGTCGGCGTCTCTGGGCCAGACACCGTGTACCCGAAGGCTTCCGCGTCTGCGAAGAGCCGTCTCCCCTCGGTGTTTGTACTGGAAGCGTTCCACGCCGGGTTTTTAGAATTTAGGTCGCCGGCGAGGATGGTAGGGTTTGTGGAGGCGAACAGTATGGCCCGCAGCTCTCTGTAATCTAGGTGTGTTGCGGGCGCCTTATACGTTGCGTAAATGTTGATATCCTCGCCGGCCACATGCAGCTGTACGCCCAGCGCGTACATACTGCGGAGCGACTGCGAGGGGAGTTCCTGGTGGATACTGGGACCAGGGGGGGGACAGAGCCTAATAAATGACATTTCTAAAAGATGGTAGCTCCATCTGTTACTTGGGTGTGTAACGAAAACTTTCATTAGTACTCATTTTTTTATAGATGGCGCTGCATTCTTAAATATATTTGTTCCTAAAATATTTTAGATATTCAGTGTTTTTAAAAAAAGCGTTCATTTAAAAAAAACACAAATAACTTATTTAACCAAATAAATAAAAATATCATACATATAAATATTCTAATTTGTAACATTTTAAGTTGTCACACCACTTCCTACTTCTCAAAATGGCACGATGGCGGCTACTTCTTGTGAATTGTGTGTTCCATTTTGTGTATTTTTGCTGTGAAAACCTCCCTCCCTCCAGTAAGTTGTCGAGTCGAGCCCTCTGTTCCTCCAACTGACTGTGTTTATTTATTGTAAAATCTATTTACAATAGATTTTACAATAAATTGTGTTGGGTTGGTTTTGCTACAACATGAAGAAGCCGCTATAGTACTATCTAGGTATAGGTAGGTATATATACTGTGATTAATTTCGGATCCAATATCCAGATGGAGCTCGTGTTCAAACATGATTGCTTTAGAAAGCCTGAAGAGGGCTCTCTTTACCGATATTATTGTTACGAGCTTAGGGATCGTGACAATAAAAACAGCCGATAAATTAACCAAAATGACACTTTAATTAATCAACACTAATTACAACTTTAAACTCACTAATTATAAATCACAATTGCACTACTGATCACTTTAATTCGCAGTCGAAGTTCGCTCTCGAAGTTGTCGCTTGTATCGCAAATTCAATACTGACTCGGTCGCAGGCTATCGGTCCAGAACCTTCTAGTATAGAAACATCTAGAAAGTTCGAGTACATACCGGTCCGGACCAACCAGACATCGAAAACTCTAGAATGTTCTAGCATGAAAAAGTCTAGAAGGATCTTGACTCTACTAGTTCTGCTACTCGATACTAGATGGCGCTAGTAGTAACTTTTATCTTTATGTGCCCGGCCTTAATTCTGGCGCGTAACACTGCCCCCTCCTAAGACATGCTCGTCCCGAGCATTATCAGCCCCATAATAACGCGCCAGTCGATCCACATGAACGATCTTAGGAGCACTTCTTGTACCTTTCTGTATGCGGTAGGTTACGTCATTGATTTTCGTCACAATCCGGTACGGCCCGTCCCATTTAGCTTGAAGCTTAGGAGATTTCCCTTTGCTGCGAACTGGATTGTGCAACCACACTTGTGAACCTTCGTCGAATCCTTTATTGTTCATTTTGCGGTCATAACGGGTTTTCATCTTTTCAGACATTTGCTGACCCGATTGTCTGACGTGCTCATAAATGTCATTCATTTTGTTCCGCAAGTCATTCGCATAGTCGATTATACTGCGTGGGGCATCAGGTGGTATTCCGGTAATCAAGTCTGCAGGCAGCCGTAATTCTGTACCAAAGTTTGCGAAAGCTGGTGTCACTGATATGCTTTCGTGAACAGCACTTCGGTATGACAGCAAAAACGGTTGTATATGCTTGTCCCAATCCCGTTGCCGGTTTTCCACCACTTTTGCCAGGTATCTCTCCAATGTCTGATTAAATCGTTCCACCATTCCATCCGATTGTGGGTGGTAAGAAGTTGTTCTTGTTTTATGAGTACCCATAACTCGACAAGTTTCCTGGAATATTTGGGACTCAAAATTCCTTCCTTGATCGCTGTGAATCTCCAAGGGTACTCCAAAACGACAGAAGACTTCATGAACTAGTTTATCTGCAACTGTTGAAGCTTCTTGATTTGGAATGGCGAAGACTTCTGGCCACTTAGTGAAGTAATCCATTACAACCATGAAATACTTATTACCACTCTCACTTTCCGGAAACGGTCCAGCAACGTCTAGGGCTATTCTTTCCCATGGTGCACCAACATTGTACAACTTCAATGCACCTCTACTACGAGTCTGTGGTCCTTTTACAGCCGCACAAGTTGTACATTTGCGACACCAGTCCTCGACATCGTCACGACAGTGGACCCAGTAAAACCGTTCCCGTATCTTTAGTAGAGTCCGTTTGACTCCCATATGGCCTCCTGAACAACCATTATGGTACAACTCTAGAACATCCGGTACTTTAGCTTTAGGGACAACCATTTGCAAATGACAGATGTCTCCCCGAGCATTTTCCCATTTACGGCACAGGACTCCATCCTGAATCACTAAGCTGTCCCATTGGGCCCAATAGCTTTTTGTGATCGAACTCATCGCTGAGACGTCGCTCCACATTGGCTTAGGAACACTGGCCTTCATCCACTCCAGAATCGGCTTTATGTCCGAATCTTCCTGCTGTGCAAGTTGTAGGCTTTCCTTCCACTCGTTGCTGAGATCTGTCTTGAGCATTCTCACAGGTACGACTTCTTTACCCTCTTGCCTAGTACAATGCTTGCAGTCTTCAGGGCAAGGTCTTCTTGACAATGCATCTGCGTTGCCATGAGTTCTTCCGCTGCGATGTTCAATCTCAAAGTCGTATTCCTGCAGTAGTTCAATCCATCTCGCAACTTGTCCCTCTGGATTTTTAAACTGCAATAGCCATTTCAGTGCAGCATGGTCAGTTCGCAAGTGGAACTTCCGACCCAGCAGATATTTGCTAAAATGCTGCAATGACTTTACTACAGCAAGCAATTCTCGTCTTGTTACACAATAATTCCTTTCAGGTTTCGACAATGACTTGCTGAAGTACGCTATCACAACCTCTTGATCGCCATTCCGTTGAGATAATACACCGCCAAGTCCTATGTCACTTGCGTTTGTGTCAACTATAAATTCCTTGCCCGTATCAGGATACCCCAAAATAGGTGTTTTGCACAGATGGTCTTTTAGCTCCTGAAACGCGATGTCGCAACTTTCATCCCAGCAGAAATGTCGCTTCTCCTCGGTTAGCTTGTGCAGGGGTTTGGCTATATCTGCAAAGTTCTTGACAAATCGCCGATAATAGGAGCACAAACCCAAAAACGCTCTGACCTGCGTCTTGTCTGTTGGAACTGGCCAATCCTTGACAGCGGCAATTTTCTCCGGATCCGTGCGGATACCTTCTTCCGACACTACGTATCCCAAAAAGCTAACTTGCCGTTTGAAAAGTGAACACTTCTTAGGACTCAACTTGAGGTTGGCACTCTGGATCTTCATGAGCACACGTTCCAGGTTTTGAAGATGTTCTTCAAACGTACGACCTACGATGATGATGTCATCCAAGTAGACAAGACAGGCATCACCAATGAACCCGGTTAGTACAAGTTCCATCAACCTTTCAAACGTTGCCGGAGCGTTACACAATCCAAACGGCATAACTTTAAATTGCCACAGACCCTTTCCTGTCGAGAATGCAGTTTTCTCTTTATCCTTGGGGTCGATTTCAACTTGCCAGTAGCCACTTTTTAGGTCTAGCGTGCTAAACCACTTCACTCCAGTAAGCATGTCCAGTGTGTCATCAATTCTTGGCAAAGGGTAGCTGTCCTTCTTTGTCACGTCGTTCAGACGACGATAGTCAACACAAAACCGCATGCTGCCGTCCTTCTTTCTCACCAGCACTACAGGAGAACACCATGGACTTGCTGAAGGTTCTATGACACCGTCCTTCACCATTCCCTCAATCATGGTTTCCACTTCCTTTTCACTTGCTACCGGTAATCTTCTTGGCCGCTGACGGATAGGCAACTCTTCTCCTGTGTTTATTTTGTGTTGAACTAAGCCAGTCTTTCCGATGTCAGCATCGTTTGAAGAGAAAACATCAGCGTACTTGAGTAACATCCTCTTCGCTTTGATCATTTCATTGTGAGACAGAGCGATGCGACAGTCTTCTAAAAGTGTGGTCACTCTCGTTTGTGCATCCTTTCTTAGGGTTCCGGTCGATAGATTTTGGCATCGACGCAGCCAATCCACCTCCTCGCAAGTACCAATCAGCGTGCCTTTTTCTATCATCTAATCCGTATCACAAAGGTTCAGCACGCGTACCCCTGAGATGTCGGTGGCTCTGACCAAAGTTCGTGCCACTTTCCATGGAAGGTCATTGTTTACCCTTTCCACGAGTACACAACGATGAGTCTGCCCAGGATTCCGAGGAAGACTGACCGGCACAATCGTTTCCGATCTCGGAGGAAGGACAATTTTCTTTAGGCTGTACACATTTCCTGGTAAAGCCCCTTCCATGAAAAGTTCCTCTTGTCCACATTTCAAAACTCCTTGATTAACGTCGATCTCACAACAATTCTTCCTCATAAAGTCTAGGCCCAGGATGCAATCGTCCATTATATCAGCCACGACCACATTATGCAGGTAGATTCTGTTGCCTAGCTTCAACTCCATCTCTTTTTCTCCTCGGGCGGGTATGCGCTGACCGGTGGCTGTTACCAAATTAATGCGCTCTCGATTGTATGCGGAGTCCCCAAGGAGCCGACTTACAAGTTGGGAACTGACAACCGTGCGTGAGGCTCCAGTGTCAATAGTCAGCTTACATGGCGTTCCGTTGACCTCGCCCTTGATGATTAGGCTATTCCCATCGTGGGTTTGTGAGATCGAAATCCTTGGGGCTCTTTGAATATCAGCCAGCACCCGCCCCGCAGTCCTGGCTTTTACTCGTTTCCCTGCTGTTGCTGAGCGGTGGTGCCGTTAGCCGCCCTACCCTCTGGAGATCGGTTATCTTCCCTATCGCAGTCCACTTTTGTGGGCGTGGGTTCGAATCCCACTTCTGACACCAATTGTTACGAGCTTAGGGATCGTGACAATAAAAACAGCCGATAAATTAACCAAAATGACACTTTAATTAATCAACACTAATTACAACTTTAAACTCACTAATTATAAATCACAATTGCACTACTGATCACTTTAATTCGCAGTCGAAGTTCGCTCTCGAAGTTGTCGCTTGTATCGCAAATTCAATACTGACTCGGTCGCAGGCTATGCGGGCCTTATATAGGTCGGCAGATAATTCCAGAACCTTCTAGTATAGAAACATCTAGAAAGTTCGAGTACATACCGGTCCGGACCAACCAGACATCGAAAACTCTAGAATGTTCTAGCATGAAAAAGTCTAGAAGGATCTTGACTCTACTAGTTCTGCTACTCGATACTAGATGGCGCTAGTAGTAACTTTTATCGTTCCGTACCCGGTATTAATTCTGGCGCGTAACATTATTATACTCTTTGACTGGGACCAAGTAAGCGAAACAGCGCTTATTTGTGGCACGCGTGCCACGCCTACTTTGCATTTCCACCTTAATGTTGTTTATCGATTTTTGTCGATAAAATTTATTAATCAATCTCTATTTCAGAATAAAATTCCATAATTATACAAATTTGTTACCTAGTGCACGACCACTTAAAAACTATGTTAACAAACAAGTACAAAGATGATAGTAACATAAAAACTGAATAACTATGATAGTACCTACACAATTACGATATTTATAGGAGCATGTAGCTGACTTATACCAGATGAAAGGACAATCTAGTTTGTTGGCAATGACATTCGGTGACTGTGTACTGGCACGCACAACGCACCCTGTGCAACAAGGACGCTGCTTGCTTACCTACGTCTGATTGCAGCGAAACTGTCAATCTGCCTGAGGCACTACGGAAGCCTGACAGCACCAACAGCATCCTGATTTCATTATTGTACTGGACGCGAAGAGCATTAACGGCCCAAAGGTTACACGTGCAAAATACTTGACAGTAGGTATGCTTAAAGACAATAGTTCACAAACTGACACTGAAAATTGGTCGGTTTCAATAAATTTTCAATCTGTCTGTCTTTCGTTGTATTAATACCAGCTTATTAATGTCCCACTGCAGGACAAAGTCGGAGAAGGCACGAACATTGATCACCACACCACGACGTTTGCTGTCCTTGGACAACAACATGTTGCAACAAAACATGTTGTTTGCGGTGTGAGCGCTAGTTTTCAATGCTTGGATCACTGCATACTTTATAATGATGATTTAGTAATTTGTACGTAAATAGAATTGACTAAATAAATAATTTACACTGAAACTACTGCATTTTATTGCTTTCTTAATTTATAGCATATATTCAAATGTGAAGAAAAAAATTACAAATTTAACTATCGATAGTCGATCCATAATATCTAAATAGTTGGGAACATCCCTAGCACTCACTGGCCACCTACTGAGTGATAGCTGAATTTATAAAATTAATTCGTATGTTTGCTTTTCAAAGGTAGATGGCATAATATGGCATCACTGAGGCATGGGATCACAGTTTTTCCATGACATTTCTTCTGATAGCCGCTCTATTGTTGGCAAATTGTTGGTCACTGGTCATGAATTAGGTACTGTCTAAACGTTAACTCAAAGAATAAGGTCGCCTTTTCGTTGCCATAACAGCTGCAGTGACGTCAATAGACGCGGATTCTTGTTCTTATGAACGTCCCGTTTCTCGTTATTTTAATTCGTAATTATTGTTAATAAAAATCAATATTAAATTAACTAAAATAATTGAATATTGATTTTCGTTCCAGATGCCAGATGGTGTTCACTTCGACATGTTTACAGCAGTGCGATTCTATAAACATATCGAAGTGAACACCCGGGCGGGGCGCACGACGGGTGAGTTGTCAAACCATACAAATTAGATGGAATGACAGCTCTATTGTCATTCACTCCGCCTTGGTGAACACCGTGAGATGTCGACAGAATCAACCGGCAGAATCGCACTGCTGTAAACATGTCGAAGTGAACACCCGGGTAGAGCGCACGACGGGTGAGTTGTCAAACCATACAAATAAGATGGAATGACAGCTCTATTGTCGTTCACTCGGCCTATGTGAACACCGTGAGATGTCGACAGAATCGACCGGCTGTAAACATGTCGAAGTGAAGGATTGGGTGAAGGGATCACGAAGTGGGCTGTCATCCCATCTTAATTATATGGATTGACGGCTCCCACTTTGTGATCACTTCATCCAAGCCTTAACTTCGACATGTTTTCAGCAGTGCGATTCTGTAAACATATCGAAGTGAGCACTTGGGCGGGGTGCACGACGGGTGAGTTGTCAAACCATAGAAATAAGATAGAATGACACCTCTATTGTCGTTCACTCCGCCAAGGTGTACACCGTGAGATGTCGACAGAATCAACCGGCTGAATCGCACTGCAGATATGTTATGAGTTTATGAGCGCGCGCTAGTGAAGACTCGAATACATCCTAAGTAATTGGGTTGTATAGTCTTTAGTCTGTGTCACGCATGGAGACGAGCGATAGGCTTCGTTGCAACAAAAACAAAATTTAAAAAATGCTATCTTTTTTTTTAAGAATGAGCACTAGCAAGTTGACACGCAAGGGCTATCAACTGCTTAACTGGACTAAAATTATGCCATCGTGTGTTTTTAGAAGAATCTCTTTTGATGAATGAAAAGTGTGTTTGTATGTGTGCTACCGCTGCTGCGCGGAACACTTTTTCCGGTTGTTTTGTGCGTGTATAACGTGTCCATTTACTAGAATATCATTGGGTTATTTATTTCTCAAAAACAGAATACAATTATTCACTTAGAATGAGAAAAACTAGTTACTCAAATAATAAACACTTCTTAGGTAGGACGACTAGGTAACTCTTTTTTTCAACAATAATTTTATTTACCTCTAACTGTTCTGTTAATTGTTCTACTCCGGCTTTGGTCGTATTGAGTTCTTCAGTGAGCGATCGTTCTTTGTTGCGCAGTTTTAATACTTCTCTTTCTTTAGATAACTTTTCTTTAGTCACTGTAACAAAATATTTGACCTTATTGTACCTACCTACTTATACTTAGGTACCTATCATTTTTCGGATATGACAGGGCGCCCCTGTGATATCCGAAAAATGCGAGCCCTAGTGATTCGCGATTTCTGCCAGTTGCGAACAAACCAGGAACTATGAAGAGCCACAAGGCCACAATAGAAATACGGCCGCCCATCGTCGGCATCCTAAAGTATGTATGTACTTTACATACCTATTAACCATTATGTTTCTAGGTATTTACCAGATTTTAGTCTTAATTTTAAAGACTCAAGAGTGTCATTGTCACTAAACATCTTGAAGCGGGATTTTCTTTTAAAATTTTATACAAAAATACCACAATCGTTTTTGCCGCCAAGTTCTTGTAGTCTTGGACTTCTTTTTTCTTCTGTATAACTTTTTAAAATGTAAACACTGGGAAAGGTAAGCCAGCATAGGTAGGTACCTATCAGGGCTTGTTAACGTTACCGAATAACAAAATTAAAACCGTTACATAACGTTAATTTCAATTGTGATACCATAGTAACGTTACAAAATTTACCGGTATTTGATAACATTACCAGTAATATAACGTTAAGTAACATTTAACGTAAAATACGAGAATTTTCGTTTTAACGGTAAAATATTTAGTGTTATTATAGCCCGTGAACTTTTTTGTATTTTTTGATAGTTGAAGGTCAGTGTCAGGTTGTAGTTTAATCAAAATGTGATGCGCAACAATAACAAATATGTATTTACATAGATGTAACCATAATAATCATTTACTCATCATCATGAATTTAGATTTGATGTGTATAATAACTAGATTTCCGAAATCTAGCTAAGAGAAAAAAAATGTAATTATGGTTATAATTATAGTCTGTCAAGAAAGTCATGAAAAGAATGTTTTGGGAACTACTATTTTAGCTAATACTGGCAACACTGAAAAATTGACAAACTGAGTACCTCAACTGTCACTTCGTGGCTTTGTGGTTGATTTTCTATGATTTTTAGTGGTATTTCGAGTTTTTTTAAGCGTGTGACCATTTCGAGATAAATGAATCGAAATGTTTATAAAAGCGGTGCGAGACAAATTATATTTTAAGTGTTTTAAGAGTGTATGGCCGAATTTCAAGCTGGGACGAGTAAAGATGATGTTTACGGTCCAACAGCAAAGTTAACCGGTACTTAAATATATTTAAATGTTGAACACAGTAAAGGAAATTATAATCTCTTGTCAATCTTCTGTTTTAAGTAAAATTTGTCTTTTTTAATCATTGTTTATATTTCGTTGAGGTTATGATTTTATTTACGATTTATTATACTACCACTTAACGGTGTTGATGCTTTTGTGTTACTTTTAAGAGATGTTTAAGGTATTTGTTATTTAACATGTCTTTATTGATTTCAGGTGTTTCTGAAAGCACAATTCGACGCATAGTTGACGAATAAATTATTAATGCACAATATCACTCTATTACAAAAAACAAGGTATATGCCTCCTTACCATTGTGATTTAAACCCCCATTTAGAGTTAGTGTGGGAAATAGTAAAAAGGCAAATTGCACAAAAAAATGTTTGTGGTCAAAATGTTGCGAAGTTGACTGAAGAAGCATTTAACTCAGTAACTCCACAAGAATGGAAAAACTGTGTTGACCATGTCATCAAAATCGAAGATGAATATTTTTCCCGTGGATTAACTCTCAATAATGATATAGACAGTTGTCATCTCGGTTAGCGATGATAGTTCGAGTGAATCTGAAGTCAGAAGAGGATGAATTTAATTATGCAGGAGTTTCAGGCAACATTTCGGGAGTTGAATACCTCGCCAGTGATTATTTGGATTCTGAATAATAAGAAATATTTCATAAATGCTTTTTTTTTTGCGCAGTTAGAATATTGATATCAGCTCAATTAAGCTGATATCGATATTCTACCAGGGTCATGTTGAGACGGCAGCGCTGCAGCGCAGAGAGGCGAACCATCGAACTTTGTGGTAGATAAATGTTAATAGCTGAAAGGGCGAAAACAAGGGTTGGTCAAAATAAATATTCTTATTACACACACATAATTGTATTATATTCTAATTAACAAAATTATAAAAAATCAGTCAATAAACATCACAAACAAACTATAGAATACATAACTATTAGAATGTCATTTGAATGGATATCAGTTGGAAGAGGAATGTTTAAATAAGATATCTATCTTATTTAAACACTAGCTTTTACCAGCGGCTTCGCTCGCGTGTAAATCGGAAATAGGGAGGTTTTTTTATTTGTATTGTAACTACACCTACCCTACACCTACCCTACACCTACCCTACACCAACCCTGCACCTACCCTACACCTACCCTACACCTACCCTACACCTACTCTACACATACTGTCACATACCCTACACCTACCCTATACCTACCCTATACCTACCCTACACTTACCCTAATCAGCCCAAAAAATAGTATGACATGTTTCTGGTCTCCTGGTACTTCATGTTTCTGGTCTCCTGGTACTTGTGAATCTGAAGTACTAAGGCAGCAGCGGCTCTGAATTTCCACTTTCTCCTTAGTCTCCATTAATCCACGCTACTTACCGGGATAAAAAGTAGCCTATTTTTTATTCCAGGTTATGGACTACATGTGTGCCAAATTTCATCCAAATCCCTTCAGCCGTTTTTGCCTGATTGTTACACAAACATACAAACATACAAACATACAAACTTTCACCTTTATAATATTAGTAGGATTCCTCTGATTATATCTGACACTCATCTGAGTGTCAGATAATCCACATGGCAATAAAGGGACAATAATAATAAATCATCAATTAATTACTATTTTGTAAAAAAAAGTATCAAAACCTTTCAGTCGAAATTTATAGGGATACCATGTAAATGATGGTGGCGCCCTCCTTTTTTTTCATGACTTTCTTGACAGACTGTATGTACCTACTTACATATTTGTTACTGTCGTGATTCATATTTTGATCAAGATACAACCTGACACTGCACCAACTCACAGAGATAACCGTTTAAAAATAACGATAAAATTAACGTTAAACTACAAATAACGTTAATAAAAAACCAGCCGCGGGGCACACAATGTTTTGTTTTTAAATTTATGTTATGTACCTACTTTGTGTGTATCTGTGTGTGCCAAATAAACTAATTTTCTTTCATACTTTGTTTAAACGTTAAAATGGTGCATAAATAACGTTAAACCTATTACCGTTATTTTAATATTAACGTTAACTCCTGGCAATGCAAGGTAACGTTATAAATTTTTACCGGTATTTAAAGCCCTGGTACCTATTGATCTAAGAATACAAAAATACAGATTTTTTGTGTAAGTGCCTAATTGTGGTAATGTAAACCTAAAACATTAATTTCTCAAGCGAACGCATGTAAATAAGTGAGTGTGGACTAGTATAAGTGTTCAGGGTGCACATTAAGGCGCAGACCCACCGCGGCGCACGTAGAGGCCACGCACGTGTGTTATGCTTCGCTTTGCAAGAAAATGTATGTGATTGTGCCCACTACGACCCGCCAACATGCTAAGCATCAATAATGTTCGTGACTATCGGATCACCAACGCCAATCGCTTCCATATTTGGTAAATAATTAGTACCTACTCGAACAACAAAATTAGTAACTTATAGAAAATCGACTTTGAGGTGGTCCGGCGGTAGTCACGCTCCCTTCAGTTGGACCGCCATGAGCACCAAAAAAAGGGGGCAGGCTACAACTATTCTAAGTATACAAATAATAAGTACCTTAATGTGATACGTATCCTAAAAAAAAACAGAACTGAAACATTTGAATTTACCGCTTACTTTCGCGCACTCGTTTAGCAGGAACACGAATTTTAATGTTGATTCCAAGCCAAGTTTGAGGAGCTTGTTGCTTTCCTCAAACCTAAATAGAAAATTTGTACTTTGCAAGATAAAATTTGTGCCCACAATTCAAAATAAGTAGGTACTCCAAAAATTCATATTCCTAAGTCGTATGTAAAGAGAAATTAGCTTTCATTACTTTTCCATACTAAATCTCCGCGTATAACCCAACCAAATTAAGTTTTCAATGGTATTGAGCTGTTTAGGAGATATACACTCGTGCTTAAGCCAAAGACACACTAGTGATGATTATGGAGCAACATGTTACAGAACATGTCCTTCAGCAACTGCGTGGAATGTCTCACACATATGTCACGCGTGCGATCGCTCTCGGAGCGGAAGCAAGCAACATGTCTCGCGTCACGTAAAATGTTGCGGGGCATGTTGCTGGTCACCGGGCAACACGTAGATTTGAGCGTTGCGCGTAATGTTGAACATTTTGTCCCCTAGTGCATCTAAGCATGTGAGTGTGAGTACTAATTGAGTACCTACTAATTATTTACCAATCGAAGCGATTGGCGTTTGTGATCCGGCGGTAGTCACGGACATCATCAATTGACGTAACTGACAGCAAAACTTTAACTACACTTAAGGCCGTTACTGGCTGATAACCTTGGCGATGCAAAGATTCTAACTAGCGCCTCTAGTGTCAAAATTGTGAAGCTGTCTAAAAACGACACTGACAGTTTTCGTACAGCATTGCCAGCTTGTGGGGAATTTTCCAAACTTCCGTGAATCTCAAGTTAAATTGGGGATTGGCATTATGCGGGGAAGATGCGGGGATTTTGAATATCGATAGTCCGAGCCAAGACAGAACACGTTTTAAAGAAATCGAAATACTTACTTGTCCATATATCATGAATTACTCCCTTCTCCCAAATCGATTTATATCGCTTGACCGATGCGTTCGAAATCTATTTATCTATCTAGCCTATTTTGTACCACTGCTGGGCAAAGGCCTCCCTCTCCCTTTTCCACACAACTCTCATCTGTCATTTGCTATGTCGGGCCAGTTTCTTCGGTAGCTCGAGCTCTTCCCGCCATCAAGGGAAGTAATTTAAAAACTGGGCGCACTGTCAACGTTTGTTAAAAAAATGAATACTATAATTAACAAACAAAATAAAATAAAACATACAAAAAATAAGTAAGTAAGTATCATCAAAAAATTTGTACTCGACGCTGTCAGCTGGAAATGTGCCAAAGAGACTGGCGGCATTGCCACGTTGTATGGCAATGCTTAGCCTCTGGCCAAAGTAAAAGCCAGACCTTGGGTCACGAGAAGTGTAAACCAGTCTTTTCGAAACTTCTTTGAAAAGGCTTTGAGCACAGGGGTCCCAAGGCCCGAGGGTTTCAACCCCAAACCGATGGAAAAATAGTTACCAATAGGATATTATACTCACTTGGGGTTTTCCGTAGCTAGATGAACTCAAATCTGTGTGGCACTTTCCTCAAAAGGCCACCTCAGACATTAACCTACATGGTTCTCGTATGATTTGACCAGTACAATTTGTATGGACTTCAAAAGAGACTGTGACCTCTGAGTTTGTTTCCGTGTTTCTTCTCAGGGTAGTCAGCTAGGAAACACCGGCCTCATCTAGCTTAAAATGACCAAAAAATATTGACGTGTAAAAGTGTTATGTTTAACCTACTTACAAAATAAATATCATTTATCATTTATCATTATCATTTATCACTAAGAAGATTGGATGATGCAATAGTATCGACACAGGTTGCATCCCACACTGAAGACCTACCCATCTTCCAAGGAAACAAAGGCATGCCGTCCGTTCTTTTGCCATCGTTACGTACTAAGCCATTGGACTCTAATACAGTTGGAACGCCGACTGTGACAAGAGCTCTTCGGATGATGACGACGCGCAAAACGGCGCAGAATTATGGAAGTGTGAAAAAAATTTAGAATGTGTAAAAAGGAAAAAAGCAGTAAAAAATCTGAGTTAAAATATTTCATTTCCTAAAAAAAAATTGATGGGATTTAACTTAGATTTTCGGGGAATTTGATAAATTGGTGTTGGCAACGCTGCAAGTGTCGTTCTTATGCAACTTCTAAATTTTACCGGTAGAGGTGCGCGTGTAATCTTTGCATCGTCAATCGTGTAATGCAGTGACTGATGGTTACATGGAATTGATTGACGAAAATTTGGATATTTCATTAGTCACGACTTTTAAGTGAATGGGTCTGTTTTTATATTAGTTTAATAAATTATGTTTATGAAATGGGTAATAGTGTAGTCCTTGTCCTTTTTCGAATCCCGTATAATGAAGAAGCAGGAACTTTATAGAATACATTACCAAGACGTGAGAGAGTCTCCTCGATCTAACAGGTGGCGTTAAACTCCATAAAATAGCCTATTCTTCTATAACGTTAATAATGTGATATGTGACAGCAGCAGCACAGAAGCGTCAATGTCAAGTACATTTAACTTTATGTTTCGAAGCAACACTAGATGACATAGTCCACGCCGTGCAAGTTCCGAGCCTCTAATTTAATATCGTCGCGTATCTAAGAATGAAGGTATAATATTGATTAAATTCCATGAGCTTCCATGAGTTTGCATTGCATGAGCCTTATGTCTGTACCCGGCTTAATATGCACCTTCAATCCTTCAATCCATGTTCGTAATTTCGTATGGCAAAATGTTGAATACTCTGTCTGTGGTTTGATTGTTGACTGACATTTCTGCATTTCTGTCTGTTTCTGTAATCTGTTTTATCTGTAGAAAGAAAGCGTGCTGTGGTTTGCGGAAAATTATTTCACGAAAGTTCTTGCTTGTAATTACACAAAATGTAGAATCAAAATGTTTTCTAAATACAGCTAAAACTCATAATTAATAAGTGTTCATAATTCGTACCGTTAATGTGTAAATCATCGAAAATGGTTTCGGGCAGCACGAGGGTGATCCAAGTCACCAACATCGCACCCCAGGCCACCAAAGATCAGATGCAAACACTCTTCGGCTATTTGGGGAAGATTGACGACATCCGATTGTATCCAACTATCAGAGACGTGTCTTGCCCCGTGCAGTCTCGAATATGTTATGTAAAATATTACGATTCGGCAACTGTAAACGTTGCCCAGCATATGACCAATACCGTGTTCATTGATCGAGCACTTATAGTGATTCCTATGCAGTCAGGAGAGATTCCAGATGAGCACAAAGCTTTAGAAATGTCAAGTAACGGAACCTTAGTGCCGGGATTGAGCACAGTAGAGCCGCGTTTACCGGCGCATGTTATCAATGCTTTGGATGGAGTTCCTCCTAACCAGGTAATCCAGACCCACGACCCTAAGATAGTTTCTTTAGGGTTGCCGCCTTACCCTCCGCTACCGGCTGCCTACGACTCCCGAAAGATAGAGGAAATACGGAGGACAGTTCTGGTTGGTGATGTGGACAATTTAACTTCCCAGCAGTTAATAGATCACTTCTGTCAAGCTGGTGAAGTGAAATACATGAGGTTTTGTGACCGGGACATAGACAAGCAGAGGTATGCACTGATTGAGATGACAGAACAGGAGTCTATCATCAAAGCACTTCAGTTGAACGGCAGTCTGGTTGAAGGACAGGCTATCAAGGTGAGATATGAATATTTAGTTAGTTATCAATCCAGTCTAGAATCACTAAACACACATGTTTTAAGTATCTATTTAACCATATTTTGTGCCTTTTCAATGGTGTTCTATTGAACTGATGATTTAACTAAAAGCAACCCATAGAAATTGACCTAATATCTATAAGTATAAATAAATGATTACTTAATAATTCAATTTGTATATTAATTTTTATGAAGATTTATCATATTTCACAATATTACAGGTGCTTCATGCAACACAAGCTATCTGCAAGCCACAAACTAAAAGCAACGAGGCAGCTCAGCGGGAGATTGAAGAAGCTATGTGCCGAGTGAAGGAAGCACAGAACTTGATATCAGCGGCCATTGACCCAGTCATAGGACTCCTGTCCAAGGATAAAAGGAGGTAAAAGAGTACTAGATTATTTCTAAGTACTATGGTAGGCACCAGAAAAATGTGCAATAATGGTCATTGACCCACATACTTATTCACATATCTATCGTGATCCTTTACATTCTCTTGTAATGAAAAACGGTTCATAATTTATTTTTCAGGTATTCTACAAAAGGATATGAGGGAAAGTTCAATGTACTTAAATTGCAAGTTTATCTGGCTCCTACCTTACCTATACATATAAAAGAGGCCCTGTAGCGTCTGTATACTAGCTTACTGCTTCTAAATCATGCAATGGTTTTTAAATAGTTTTCACTAATGGAAAGAATGCTTAATGAGGTGGGGTTGTGTATGTAATTTGCATCCGTGCGAGGGTTGCTAGTTAGTAGTTACATATGTGTATTAATGAGATTTTACGTTGGGACCTATGCAGGAGTTAAATGATCTGTAATAACCCAACCACAACACTGATCATCATCTTCCTGCCCTTATCCCATGTTACTTGGGTTCGGCGCAACACATTTTTTTCTTCCATTCTGTCCTATCAGCCGACACACTATCACTAACTCCCTTTTCTTTCATATCGCTCCTCACATAATCCTTCCATCTTTTCTTTGGCCTCCCACTTCTTCTCCATCCATCCACGTTTATATTAAACCTTTTAGTTACATGCATTCCCTCCTCTTCACATGACCTTATCAGGACAAGCGGTTACCTTTAACTTTTACGTCACTGGCGCTACTTTAAAACTACCTCTAATGTACTCATTTCTCACTTTATCCATTCTCGATACTCCACACATCCATCTCAACATTCTCATCTCCGCTACATGCAATCTATTTTGATCCATCTTTTTCCTAGCCCAACATTCTGATCCATACAGTATGACAGGTCTTATCACAGACTTATAGATTTTCAACTTCAACCACAACACAGATCAGTAGTGATTAAATACTTTTGAATTTTATAATATATTTAGGTTTTGCCCGCGACTTTGTATGTGCATATCCCGTTTTTTCTCATTCCTGTAGAAATTTCCCGTTTCCATATATTCTTCATATAAATATAATTATATACTGCTGTAATATCAAGCCTTCCTCATGAGTGTGGCTATCATATTCAATAAGAATTTTCCAAATCCGACTGGTAGTTCCAGAGATTAGCACAGCAAACTCTTCAGTTTTATTATATTAGTATAGATTTAGTTTGAAATAACAACATTTCGCACTAAACTGAATAACCACAAAATGCTTATCAAAAGATTAATAATTAAATTTCAGGTTATGCTAATAAAACCCGGTATAAAACCAGTATTTAACATTTTGCTGAGCCTTTGTATGTTGTTGCTGGACAGACACCTTTATGATTTGATTGATTGATTAGTGATTACATAAAAACATACATGGCCGATTTTCTATTGAGAGAGCTTTCTTTTATAGGAAACTTAGTTCAGAGGAAACTAGAATTATTTATTTAAACTTTTTGTACAGTATTTCTACATGGGCGGACTTCATTCAACACGGCATTTTTTACCAGTCAACCTAAAAAGATCATTGTATTCTATCACCTAAACTTCAAATACCATTGTTTCCAGGACGCGGTCTCGCTCCCGGTCGCGGCGCCGGTCCCGCTCTCGCTCGCGCCGCTCCCGCTCGCGCCACCGCTCCAAGCGCTCCCGCTCTCGCTCCCGACACCGCTCCCGTCGCTCCAGGTCACGTCACAAGCACCGCTCCACGAGGTCAGTTTTGACTGATTCAATGGTCTTCTACTTTCGAAGTCTATTGAAACGGCTGAAACTACCTGGTTGGTGATGGGAATTAATGTTGTTTAGATGTAACATCAAAATATTTGTCTTGTCGCTAATGAATATGATACAACGGTGTGGTATTCCTGTTGTGTTGTATCATTGGTCAGGGGGGGATTCATTGCGAATTCCAAGTTGCTGAGCAGACAAATTTTAACAGATTAGGATTTCCTTTAAAACCCAATAGATTTATTGTGATTGAAACTGTGTTACTCAGTAAGAGTGCTGGTTTTTTCGTATTATTTGTAGTGTTGAGATAATACTTAGACATTTACAGTAAATAGCTAGCTGAGTTGATAAAGTATGACTAAAATATAATAATAATGTAGACTTTATCCCAAAACTTCTTATTTTATACATAATACTACTCCTTCGTTGATATCTTTTATTTAACAGTTTATGTACACACATTTAAAAAAAAGACAAGAAGAAGGAAACAATAATAGGTACAAAGGTGATGCTTATTTTTTGTGTTTTGTTATTATAATTTATGTCCTGGTCCCTGGAGTTTGGTGTGCCTTCTGACAAAGGCCTCCTCTAACGATTTCCACTGTTTTCTATCTTTTGCAATTCTTCTTCAGTTGCAACTTGCTGTTAAGAGCGTTTACGCGGTACGGCTTTTCATACAAACTTTCAAATCCTTATTCTTCAAAATGAATGAACCGATTTTAACGAAACTTGGTATGCATACGCTAGATATCCAGGTCTAAATAGTTATCAGAAAACATTTTTGAAGTTTCGTTAAAATCGGTTCATTCATTTTGAAGAATAAGGACTTGAAAGTTTGTATGAAATGACGTACGGCGTACACGCTCTTAATTTGAGTTCATCCTCCCATCTTTTGCATTGCCGACCTCTATTTCGTTTCCCGATTCCAACGTACCATTCTGACACGATTTTGCTCCATTTATCGTTAGGGGTTTCGTAACATATGACCTGTCCATGAAATGGAGATGTACAGGGATAACTAAAATATCATCTATTTATGTTTGTAACATTTGTTTATAATTGTAGACTGCAAGTCCGTCAAGCACCGTTGTTCTCTGTAAGTAATTGAACATAGTGTTGTTCCAGGTCTCGGTCCCGGCACCGCAGCTCGCGCCGCTCCCGCTCGCGCTCGCGCCACCGCAGCGCGCGCTCCAAGCGCGAGCGCTCGCGGGACAAGGACAAGGACAAAGACAAGGACAAAGACAAGGACAAAGACAAGGAGCGCAAAGACAAGAAAGAATCCACTGAAAAGGACAAGAAGGAAAAGTCTAAGTCGCCACCCAAAGAAGTGGAAAAAGAAGAAAAGGAGGTTGAAATTAAACCAGAACCGGTCGTCGTCGAAACTAACGGCAACTCTTCGGACGTCAAGTCTAAAGCTTCCACGCCGGCCGATGATAAACCAGAGAAAGACGTTGAAAAAGAAAAGGATAAAGAGAGGTCGCCTTCGAAGAAGAGAGAGCGCACCAGGTCCAGGGACAGGAAGCGCGACCGATCTCGTTCCCGGCGCAGGTCCCGCTCGCGCTCGCGCAGGAAGCGCTCTCGCTCGCGCAGGAGGTCGCGCTCTAGAGGGAAGCGGTCCCGATCTAGAGAACGAAAGAGGTCCAGGTCGCGAGACCGGAAACGCACTCGTTCTAGAGACCGGAAACGAACCAGATCTCGGGATAGGAAACGGTCTAGGTCGAAAGACAAAAAGCGCTCTCGATCCAGAGATCGCAAGCGCTCCCGGTCGGGCAGTCGGCGTTCTAAGAGTCACTCGCACAGGGACTCGAAGACGCCTCACGACCGAAAGTCACGAGACCACACTCCTAACCTTTCTGTTATCGAAGAAAAGGATATTTCGGTGTTAGAAAATAAGATTCCTGACGTGTGTGACGAAAAGAATTCTCCTGATAACATGGACATCTCCAACTCTCCGTAGTTTGTGAGGTCAACCTCAAACTTTTATTTAAGCTGAATTTCCGTTTTCCAACTTCCGCATGTTCAATCAACTTCCTATTTTACTATAATTCTGCAGACATGTTATTGTTGACACAAGATGTTAAATATTGTGTTGTAAGTATAAAATCTCTTTAAATCTTAGCCTATCTTTTCTTTGATCAATTAATTGTCTTAGGCCTTAACGTGTTATCAACAATAAAATGTGTTAGTAATAGTTTATAAGGAACAATAAAGAATGATCCAAATTAGGTGTTTCTTTTGAAGTAGTGTTCAGGGTTTTCCGATCGAACTAATTGACGCGCAGTGTGAGTACATCGCTGCATCGATAGCTAGTTATTGGGTTTCCTAAATATTTGCAGCCGAATGCTGTTTCACAAATGGACAGAAGAAACGAAAAGATCTAACATGACATTAGTTAGTAGGCCTGATGCAAATTTAGATTGTTAACTATACAGGTATTTATTAATATATTTTATAACTTTATGTACCTATAAAGTTGTATAATTATTACATTTCATATTATTGTGTAACAAATATTAAGAATTTGAGTGGAATGTTCCACAACCCTTGATGGGAATGTTTTTATTGCACAATACTTGTGCAATTATTGTTCCTTTAGTTCAGGCAAGTGTGGCCCATACAAAATAAAATATACAAGCTATATTATAAAATTTCACTTATAAACTAAAACACACCAAGTGAGAAAATGTGCCCCATTGAGCTTAGGGTCTCATGCACAACTGCTGAGTGTGGGGTACTGAGATCGAGGTAAAATGGGTTTTTTGCAAAGGCCACTATTATAATATTTCTTTCTTCATTTTCAGATCCGATTTCAATATGCGCTGGCACGCGTTCTATGGAGTTTCGCTTGCTAATTTAAATTGAACTTGTGCAGGTGAACCTATTTCATAATATTAGGACACAACTTATGTTGCTTATCTAGAATTACATAATAATATTCTAATTTAGAATAACAGTGAAATTTGCCAGTGTTTTATTGCGCAATACTGGCACAATTTTTGCAATAATTATTATTGCTGACTCCAAGTAAAATGAGATGGTGAGAAAAGAGTCAAAAACCGCCCCTCTTATAAATTAGCTGGGACCTTTTGTCTCATAGTTATAAGAACATCGTGCGGGAGTGGCTCAAAGTTATCATTGTACAACCGCAGCAGAACTAATCCGGCCAATAGAACCGTCCCGGTAGCAAAGCCTTGTCCACTAAAAGCCTAGGTAACGTAATGGCAATTCCCAGGGTTGCTCGATCCACCGTAGACCTCATAGGTGAGATCGAGGACAAAACCTGGCTCATCAAAAAAAGAAGAAATTATGATGCAATGCGGCGCGCGCTGTGTTGTATCAGTTGTATGAAAAGATGCCTATTTTGATCATCCATCCTTCGTCCGTAGCAAGACGTCATCTTGGATATTTTCTAAATGCGTCATCTTAAGAAAGCTTGGGTCTATTACGGGTACACCATACCATCGGTCAAGATTCTGAAGTGATGCTTCTGCTTAAACCCGGAGCTAGGTAATTCGCTGAGACCAGAAAGTAAAAGGTAGGATATATGTAGATGCCGATACCCATTGGACTAGATAAAAATAGACTTCTGCTTGCCCTTTAAGACGCTTACTAGTCACGACAGGCGTAGTCTAAAAAATATTTGGCAGCGGTGGGATTCGAACCCACGCCTCCGAAGAGACT
The DNA here is from genome assembly GCA_947386135.1 of Melanchra persicariae. Classification (NCBI taxonomy): domain Eukaryota; kingdom Metazoa; phylum Arthropoda; class Insecta; order Lepidoptera; family Noctuidae; genus Melanchra; species Melanchra persicariae. The sequence continues at coordinate 7,881,743 of OX376660.1, forward strand.
GGTGCCTTAAACCAGCGCCTTAGACCGCTCGGCCACGCTACCTCTTGCTGTGAACATTAAAATAGATCTCCAAATTGCTTTTGTTGTAAGTTTTGAAACATCATCTTTGAATTCTAAACAAGCTGGTGCCAAATTTCATATAGGTTAAAAAGGTTTCGAGTTGTGAAAGTGAAAAGTAGCTCGAAATGGTTCGTGTAATATTACACACGGCTGCTGCGTCGCCAGTTCCTTTTTCTTTGAACTTTTTGGACACGCTGCCGCGTGTCTACATATCTAGAGATATTATAACATCTCGATGCGTCTACCACACAAAGTAAATAACTCCTTAAACACTAATAAAAGAGGTAGGTAAGTGACTACCTGGACCTCCGTCCATCCGTATTTAGCAGTAGGTCACCTCGATGTAGTCCAAGTCATCGACCTGAAGCGATGATCATTATGCCTTGAACTCGCTTGCGCTAACTCTAAATATTTAGCGATGAAAACAGCGGCTAAGCGGACTCTGGTCCTCGAGCTAGCACAATAATTATAATAAGTTGCTTCTTACCTAGGTACCTACCTGAAGACTTCAGGAATTCTAGTCAGGAAGGATTGAACAGGAAGAAAATAGTAGGCAAGAATTAAGTTACAAATTTACAATACATTTAATAAATGTATGACTCACGGTTACGTAATTTTATTTTTATTTAAATTACTGAAAGTAGGGATTTTCCAAGACCTTTATTGCACAATACTGATGCAATTCGTGAAATCATTGCGCAATAATTGCACAATTTGTGAAATTATTGCGCAACAGAATTGCACAAGATTAGATAAAATATGAATATTTAAGCGGATTGCACGAGTCTCAGTCACCATTCATACAGGAGCGTCGTCCGTAACAAGTAAGACACCCAAGTATACCAGTACCTACTACAATCATTAACTAAGCAAACAGTTCTGCTTAGTCTGTTACAGAAGTAGGAGAAGCCGCAAGGATGGAAGCACTCGTCGTGGAAGTTCACGCCAACGGGAAACGAAGTTCTGAAACTCAAGAAGTAAGTTCGGAAGTACTAGCTGTTCAAGATACGAGGTGCTGCCGTTGCTGGAATCGCCCCAGAGACCGTTCTAGAGATCGATCGAGAAGTCGTGATCGTTCACGAGGTAGGTCTAGAGGACGCTCCAGGGGTAGGTCTCGTGGCCGTTCCAGGGGGCGATCCCGTGGTCACTCGAGAGGAAGATCACGTGGTCACTCCAGGGGGCGATCCCGTGGGCACTCGAGAGGCCGCGCCCGTGACCGCTCCAGGGAGAGATCTCACGACGCGTCAAGAGGTGAAGCTTTAGAACGAACAGGAGAAGAGTCTAATGGAAAATGTATGGATCGCTACGAAGAAAGGCATGGAAGACGAGACAGAGGAAGGTCCAGGGGACGTTCCAGAGGAAGATCTAGGGGACACTCCAGAGGACGATCTAGGGGTCACTCTAGAGGAAGGTCTAGGGGTCACTCTACAGAAAGATCCAGGGGTAAATCTAAGGACTATTCCAGGAGATAAAAATTCAAGAAGTTAAAGTCTAAATGCCTAGAGTGTAAGTAACAAAACTTCAAAAACTAAAAAAATGCATAAAAGTAAAATCACAAAAAAAAACTAAGTAGGTGTGAATATTATTAATTACTACGTACTACAGAGATAAAATAGATGTGAAGTAGGGGATACACCACCAGACCAGAGACCACCAGGAAAAGCGAAACATTGACGTTGCCGATTGATGCGAAAAAATGGTCAAGAGGTTGGATGAGACAACACAGGATTGGAGAAAAAAACAAGAAAAGCGAAGAAAAACAAAATACAATGAATTTGCAATAGTCAAAAATAAAACAAACATTCTGCAATTTATTTCCTATTCTTTCAAAACACCCCAGCTACCTACTACTTAAAAATAAATTGTTATATCACCATGCTGCCGATAAAAATGTCTAACAAAAGATACTTTCTATCAATAAAGACTGCAATTATTGAGTTTCAGGCGTTCCTGGGATATGCACATTACCAAATCACAGGGATACGCAGAAGAATTTTGGCCCACGGGAGGCAGACTTGGGGAGTCTGTCGCCTGGACAGACACAGGCTCGAGACAGCGGCGCGCCGTGTTTCACGCTTGCGTCTCAGAACTCACAGGGAGTGACATGACACTCCTGAACATACAATACCTGTCGGGGGTGCAATGAGGAAGAATGAGTGGGCGTTCCTGCCCGCCTGCAGGTAATTGTAAGAACATCGTGTGGTTTTAGACAGTATAAGAGTTTGACAGACCCCTCCGCTTCCTCAGGGCGGAGGACATCCATGAGGATTTCCACACGTAAAATAAGAAAAAAAAAAACTAATCACACTATTTCTGACTCACACACCTTTTACAACACTAGTAAGTAATGTTTATTCCCATGTACCTACTACTACCCGTACGTACGCGTTAACTTGGCACCTGGCTCGAAACTCGACCCTCCCCGCGCGGCGCCCCGCCGTCGCCTTGCAGTAGTGAGAAGTTGAAAACGTTAGATTGTGAATGTGAGGACTATGTATATGTCGTAGGATAATTTGATACTTCGAATCTTCGCGGAAATCCTAGGGGTTTTGCGAAAACGCGGATAATTAGACATAGGCGAAAAATTATCAAATCTTACTGGACAAAGTCAGAATTTTTGCGAAAATACTCGTTACTATAGTAAGATTTGATGTGCTCAACACTGATTGGCTACAATTTTGCTGGCTGACTTCTAATTGGTTCCTAGTTTGCCGATGATTAACTTCAAGTATTGTATCATAGAGTTATGAAGGTTTAGAATAGGTGAGAAAGGAAAATCACTAAATTTAAGTCCAAGTAGGTACACTATTTACGATAAAAAACAAAACACTTCTGCAATTTAACTCAGACACAAACGTAAACAAATAACGTGCGGCAACAAATGATTGACATTTAAGACGTCAACCAATCAGAGACGATCTCTTATTGAACGCGCTGACCGACCAATCAGCGTTCTTATTTCATAACAGCCAGCGTTTCGTTTCGCAATATTGCTATAATAACGAGTATTTTCGCAAAAATCCTGACTTTGTCCAGTAAGATTTGATAATTTTTCGCCTATGTCTAATTATCCGCGTTTTCGCAAAACCCCTAGGATTTCCGCGAAGATTCGAAGTATCAAATTATCCTACGACATATATATAAATGTATGTCGTTATATTGTTGTTATCTTCAGGTAGGTACTTCAATTATTTAAAACTATGAGTAAAAATATTTTTGATTTATAATAGTAGTAGCCTGGTGTCAAACTTAGTTTTTTTTTTTTTGCGTGTGGAAATCCTCATGGATGTCCTAGGCCTCCCCAGGGCGGAGGACATCTGCTGAGCTGATAGTGGAGGGAGACAACCAATCAATGGGTAGATAGGTAGAGTAACAAATTATTGTATTTTGCAGGAATATAAAAATACCAAATAGGTATAAATTTTATTTTAATAGTGAGTAAGTATAGGTAAGTACTTATTGATACTTATATTTTTTTGTTTCACTTCACTATTCTTGCTTTTATCTCAGTCTTATTTTTTCTCATCCGCGCACTTGGAAAACCACATTGCATTGTTTATTTCACTTTTCCTGGTGAGCTCTTCTTCCTTTTCTTCATTCCTCTTCAAAAGCGGATACTTCTTCCAGTTCACTTCTGTCATTACTTGTGCATTAATTTTGGTAGGTAGGTACTTATTTAGGTACTATTTACACTAGGTATATTAATAGTTACCTACTATATGTACCTACCTATACATATATTAGATCTAGATTTTTTTTGTGAATTTTTTTGGTTTGTTTTTATTGTAATTAAGGATTGGGTAAGTAGGATACTTACCTACTATTATTGGTAAACTTCAGAAACTATGTATTTTCTTGATTTATATATCTATCTAGAATGAGGTCTAGATTTTCCCCTGGAACGGTCCCTAGATCTTCCTCTAGAGTGACCCCTAGATCGTCCTCTGGAGTGACCCCCGGATCTTCCTCTGGAACGTCCCCTGGACATTTCTCCGTCTCTGCTTCCTTGCCTTTCTTCGTAGCAATCCACACATTTTCGACCAGAACCTTCTCCTGATAGTTCTAAAGCTTTACCTTTTGATCGATCGTGAGTCCTGCCCCTGGAGCGGTCACGGGAACGGCCTCTTGAGTGACCACGGGACCGCCCCCTGGAGTGACCACGTGATCGTCCTCTCGAGTGACCACGGGAGCGTCCCCTGGAGCGGTCGCGAGACCTGCCCCTGGAGAGTCCTCTAGACCTACCTCGTGAGCGTTTGCGACTTCTCGATCGATCTCTAGAGCGGTTCCTGTAGCGAGAGTATCTCGTATCTTGAACAGCTAGTACTTCCGAACTGACTTCTTGAGTCTTAGAACTTCCTTTCCCGTTGGTGTGAACTCCGACGACGACTGCTTCCATCCTTGCGATGCGGCGTCTCCAACTTCTGTAACAAACTAAGCAGAACTGTTTGCTTTGAAAATGATTGTATAGTGTAGTATACTTGGGAGTCTTACTTGTAACGAGTCTGCTGTATGAATGTTGACTGTGACACAAGCAATTCGCTTATATTCATCTTTGTTATCTTATATTGTGTAATTCTGTTGCGCAAAGATTTCATGAGTTGTGCAATTATTGCATAACAATTTCACGTATTGCATCAGTATTGCGCAATACAAAAGTGACGTATTGGGAAATTCCTACTTCCGGTAATTTGCGTGACGTCACAATTATGTAACGATGAGTCCACCATAAAAATGTTATACATACCTGCCTACTATTTTCTTCTTTTTTCTGTCCTTCGTTTGCGAATCAACTTTATTTCGTCCTGTCCTGGAAGTCGTATCTATCAAGCAAGCGCTTGTGGACCACAGCACGCAGTTCACTTATTGAAGTGAAAACTTTTTTGGCGGTGTTGTGCACTTTTTGGGATGGGTAAAAAATCACTCACTCGCGTCAGGCAGGACACGTGACCTGATCGAAAATTCGTAAGATGGATAAAGAATATGTAATATAAATTGTCGTTTGTGAACGATAGCGCAATAAAATAATATTGTATTTAACCCTGTTTTTTCTGTTCTGTGATTTTACCACATAAATTATAGTAGGTACTTTTATACCTACTGATAAATAAAGCAATTCGTGCGAAATTATTCCCTAACCATTCCAAAATATTCAAAAGTGCACAACGTTAATGTTCAAGTTTTCACTTCTGCCGTCACTCCCGGAGTGCAACTCGTTGTTTTTTTTTAGCCTGATCTACTGAATAAAAATAATACATTGTTGAAGTTTAATCGTAACAGGCGAAATGTACTACACGGGCCTACTCGTCATTACCTATCTATGTCGAAGTTTATATGAATTTAAACCTTACGAAATAGTCACTACGTTCATTTTAGAATTACTAAGGCTATCTGAGTCACCAACTCGAAAGAACAAATTGAGTGCCAGGTCAAAGTAGAGGTACTTACAGAAGGTTGACTCTACAGTACGAGTAAAAACAGGCGAACATAGGTAGGTTCCTACCTATCTTATCTTAAACCAATGCCACTAGTCATGGACGTTTACCAGCAGGCTTTTGGCCTAACAGGGTCAAATACAATACGACGGGAATAAAAAAAAAAACCAGCGTTCACCCATTACGACAATCGAGTCTTACGAGTTATGGTATTTTTAAATAAAATTATTAAAATTATTTTTATTATATGATGTAACTTAAACGGTTTTCGCAATTTTTCCATAATCTGTGCTATAAGACGTTGCTTCGTACCAAATTCCAAGAAAAAGAAGGAGGAAGTACACTGTAGGTTTTGATTCCCTTGCGAGTGTCAACAATTTGCGGCATAAACGACTGTATCTTTTGGTTGCGTTGCCTTAGAACTTTGATTTTTTCACAGCTCCAAGGGACAGTAGACCTGAGTATTTGATATAAATTCCTTGATATCTCCACGCGTTCCTGAGAACGCGTCCGTCCGTCTGTCTGTCTGTCAATACCCCTTGTATTGACAGACAGACAGATGGACAACAAAGTGATCCTATAAGGGTTCTATTTTTTCCTTTCGAGGTACGGAACCCTAAAAAGATGTGGTAGGTACCTACCTAGATACTTTGGCGTAGGTACAGTAGATAGGTAATTTACCAGCTACATGTGTTGAAAAGCAGGAAGTGCCTAGGGATGGCAGCCAGGTCCAGCGTCCGTCCGTCTCTGAAAACTCAAGCCGTCTCTGAAAACTCAAGCCGTGTCGTCTGTGTGTGCTCGTTTATGGAATTGGCCTTCTGTACCTACGTATTAAGGGCCAGGCTTCATATCAGAAATTGAAACGGGATAAAAAAAATGTAGGTACGTATGTACCTACCTCAATAAAGAAAAATAATGTCATTATTATTATTTTATACAGTGGAATTTTCCAAAACCCTTGTTTTTATTGCGCAATGCTGATGCAATACGTGAAATCATTGTGCAATTTTTACCGAATAGGTATAGTGCAGGGCCGACTAGCTCAGTGATCAAATGGCCGACTAGTCGCCGACTATAAAATGTGGCTAGGTAGTCGGCTTTCCCTCTCTGACGGACTTTAAAGGAGGCGGGCCGCCCCTACCCCCTATTTCCTTATCTTGAAGACTTTCGCAATGGACTCGTAAATAGAACGCAGTTTGTTTGCGCCAACATTTTCTAGCTCGCATCACTCGCACTCGCACATAAATCGTAGGCTCTTATTTTATTTTACAAAGCCGCTAAAGTAGTGTCCGTTTCGATGGCGCGACCACGACGTTATTTTTTTTTTAAATTATGCCACGATTTTGTAAAAATTTGTAAAAGTAGACTCCCAAAACCATAAATTTGTCAAAGCTATGGTTAAAAAGTTATAAGGGTTTGAACGTGGCCGCGCCATTGAAACGCTCCGAACCGCGCGGCCACGGAGATCTTTAAAACTAAGCATTGCAGAGACCTGAAATTTTGGTAAGTAACAGATTGAATTTGTAAAAATATGGAAAAAAGTCCTGGGCTTATATTTTAGGAGCTGTGAGACTAATACGCCATGGCCGCGCCATTGAAACGGTGAAAAACACATTTTCGCCGATATCTCGCTGAAAAAGCAACGCAGACGTCTGAAGTATTTTGTAAAACCCAGATTTGAATTTGTCAAAATTAGTAAAAATAAACCAAAAAATTCTAGGTTTATATTTCAGGAGCTATAAGACTAATACGCCATGGCCGCGCCATTGAAACGGTAAAAAATACGTGATCGCCGATATCTCGTTGAAAAAGCATCGCAGAGGTCTGAATTTTTTTGTAAAACCTAGATCTGAATTTGTCAAAACAGGTAAAAAGGCACAAAAAAACCCAATTACATTTCAGGAGCTGCAGAACGGAATCTTAAAAACGTCTTGGATATGACGATAGGGTGACCAACCTTTTCAACTATTTTACTAGAAATTATATCTTAAGGATTCTAAATGAAATACAACACCATGTTTATTTGTTTAAAAATCGTTGTTTGCTAGCTGAAATTACTGGCCTCGCCATCGAAACGGACACCTAAAGTAACTCCTATTTCTGTGTAACTGGTAAAATTAAGCGAGGCTGAGTGTTATAATTATCAAGCTCGCCTCGCTCACTCTTATTATACCGCGTTCATGAAATATTACGTATAAAGTATGAAAAAAGAAAACAGCCGTGGTCGTATGCCACCTATTCTGGTAAAACTAAAGTTTAGGGCAAAGTGGCATACGACCACGCGGCTATGTTTTCTTGTTTCAAAATACTTTTTAGAACGTGAATTTTTTGTAGTCGGGTTTTAGTTTTTTTGTGTACTGCACACTGATTTTGCAAGACTGTGTTTTAGGGCTCCATAACTCAAAAGGAAAAAATAACCTGTCAATAGCAAGTCGGGCCACGCGCAGTGTAGGGTTCCGTAGTTGCACGTCACAATTTTCGACTTAGAAATGTGCTTTTTGTTTAATTCTATGAATATATTGATGGAGTTCACGGTTTAACGGTTAAAAAAGACTAAAAACGGCTTTAAACAACTATAACTGACTAGTTTTCAATGGAATTTGTAAGTTCGAAATTTTCCTTCTCCAAGTACTTAGGTACCTACATTTTATAGGTTGGTCGACTATTAACTTGTAAAGCCTACTAAGCTGTGATAGTTTTCCTTTTAAATTCGTTATACCTATGTATAAACCGTCCGTCCGCTCCGCCAGCGGAAGGAGTCATTTGATGAATACTTAAATTTAAAAAAAAAAATAGGTCACTTCCTGTTGACCTAGAATCATGAAATTTGGCACGAAGTCCTAGTAGGTATTTGCAGGCTGAGGAACTGACAAGTGAAGTAGCTACATCTATGTACCTTTAGGATAACAATTTTTTCAACTGAAAAGTTAAGTTTGTCCTCTAGTCCTACTTTTCTTTTTGTTAAAGTGATCAGAGTGTTTTTATAGTTTGTACACTTCAGTAGGTACCTAATGTATAATAACTATTCGAAAAAAAACCAAGACTCGATTCCCTTACAAACTACGGTATGTATATCTTGTATGGAGCCCTCGATGCGCGAGTTAGACTCGTAGGAGTTTTACTCTAGGAGTAGGAGTTACTCTTTTCTCCTACTTGTCCGATTGTTTTTTAATGTATTAAAAAAAAACTCTAGGTACTTAGTAAGCAGTATACCAAAAGTTTTCCTGTAGATCATAAAGTGCCAACTAGTCGGCATCTTTTGCCGACCAATCGCCGACTATAAATGTAGCCAGATAGTCGGCTTTCCCGACTAGTTGGTCCATCTCTAACAATTACACAATATTAGATAACCAAGCTGAATATAAGCGGGAAGCTCGTGTGCCTTTTATCTTTCATACAGGAAAGTCATTACAAGTAAGATAGCCGAGTGATAATATATACAACTACGATCATTTTCAAAGCAAAAAGTTCTGCTTAGTCTGTTACAGAAGTTGGAGATCCGGCAAAGATGGAAGCAGTCGTCGTCGGAGTTCGGACTTACGGAAAAGGAAGTTCTAAGACTCAAGAAGTAAGTACCGAAGTACAAGCTGATACGAGGTGTTCTCGCTGCAGGGATCGCTCCAGAGACCGTTCTAGAGATCGATCGAGAAGTCGTGATCGTTCACGAGGTAGGTCTAGAGGACGCTCCAGGGGCAGGTCTCGCGGCCGCTCCAGGGGACGATCTCGTGGCCGCTCCAGGGGGAGGTCTCGTGGGCACTCAAGAGGCCGCTCCCGTGGCCACTCTAGGAGAAGGTCTCGGGGAGCATCAAGAGGTAAATCCATAGAACGAACTAGAGGAAGGTGCGGCGGAAAAAGTGTGGCTCGCTGCAGAGATAGAGAAGGAAGACAGGAAAGAGATAGGTCCAGGGGACGTTCCAGAGGTAGATCCAGGGGTCACTCCAGAGGAAAGTCTAGGGGACACTCCAGAGGAAGATCTAGGGGACATTCTAGAGGAAGATCTAGGGGACACTCCAGAGAAAAATCCAGGGACCGTTCGCGAGGAAGATCCAGGGACCGGTCTCGAGGAAAATCAAGGGATCGTTCTGGAGGCCATTCAAGATAAATAAATGAAGAGAAGGCGAATATTTAACGTGTGCGGTGTAAAAAAGAATAAAAAAGTAAAAACAAAATGTTGAAAAAAATACAAAGTACAAAAAAAAATTAAATAGAAAACAAAATCCCAAAAAAGAACATTATTAAAGTAGGTAAGCTAAAACAGTGTAAATATTTAGATTTAACTTGGTAAAATAATGATAATATTATGTGATGTGTCTTCTGAAGTAAAATGTAGGATGTGGAAACACCAGGAAAAGTGATAAGTACCTATTAATTTCACTTTTCAGTGAAGAGGACGTGACTTTGGTCAAGTGAGTGGACGACAAGATTTTTAGGGAAAATCAAAAAACGTTTTGTTAGGTTTAATTAGTTAATATTAGATGTATGTAAACCTACTAAAATTGTATTTAATATAAATGATATTTTATGAAGTTAAGGGTTTAGGCTATTTAAATTTTACAGCATTTCATTATAATATGTAGATAAATAAGTCAGTAGGTACGATTTCTATAAATAATAGGTAGCTACAAACGGGGTGAACAGAATGCAGGGGTGAATCGAAACAAAAGTTTGAAGGGGATTTTCACGTTATTTATATATTGTTTGCAGTATTTACGATCTCCAATTTTATTGAATTGAAATTATAAAACAACTTTGCTTTCTTTGAAAACCCTAAAAAATACGATAAAAGTGAAAAAATACCTATAAAAGTTTTGTTTCACGGTAGTATCTTTGTTCCTAGTTTAGCATTTATAATACCGCCCATTTTAAAATACTCTGTTGTTAAGACTAGCTAGCTTAACTTAAAATAAAAATATAATACTAAAACCCTGTCTATTATTCCTACACTACAAACACCATATTATTATTTTCCAGCAAAAACAAGTCCAGAAATAAATCTATTACTCATTGCTTTATCAACACACAAGAGTAGGTATAAAGTATCCAATATTTTTATTGTTATCACATACCTAGTATGACTGAATGCATAGTAAAATAAGCGTGACTGATAACAGTATACCTAGTTGCTGCTATCAATCATGTTAATCCATGAAATACAATCTGAAGTTATTGACATACATGTAAGTACACTCTAACATAATAATATACAGGCATCACGCTTACATTATTGGAAAGGGCAGGCTGAGCTGTTATAACTTGCATGTGACAGACTGAGAGTCTCCTGAAATGACACAGGCACGAGACGCCAGTAACTCTCAGGAGGGGTTAAAGGGTCACAGAGGGTACTCACCCTCTGACCAAAGGTAGTTGAAAGAACATCGCATATACCTGTGCACTGCCATATGTGAATGACCTTAACCCTCCCCAGGTTCAGACTCAAATGCTCATTTTTGAAATGAAAACTTCTTTAGCAGCGTTGTGCACTTTTTGGGATGGGTAAAAAATATTAAACTCGCGTCAGGACACGTGACCTGATCAAAAATTCGTAAGACGGATAATGTAATATGTTATATAAATTGTCATGTTTGTGTACGATAGCGCAATAAATGAATATTATATTAACCACATAAATTATAGTACTTTTATACTGATAAATAAAGCAATTCGTGAGAAATTATTCCCTAACCATTCCAAAATACTTGCAATGAAAAACTTAATGTTCAAGTTTTCACTTCTGCCGGCACACCCGGAGTGCAACCCGTTGTTTTTTTTCTTGTAGTTTTCTTGATAAAGTTGTTCTTGCCTCCTACTACCTCTTGATCAGGTATACAGAGCAAAGATCATTTTCAGTAAATCTCACCACTTTTCTTACTTCCTCTTCGACCGTGTGACCGCCAATTACTTGGTATCGGTCTTCCTTATCCTTCTTCTGCAGTGATCACGAATTGTACAGATCTATGACTCGACTAAAATATTATATTCCAATTTCAGGGAGTCTTCACGCTCGCTGTTTACGTTCACTATTTCATGCCAGGCAGTCTCAAAATCCATACTAAACTCAACACAGTACGTCTGGGCGAGCTGCGAGAGTTGATAGATAATCCCGTTCCTGACCCTTTGCGTTTTGTGAACACTAGGAGATGGTTGCCTAAAGGCGAAGCTCCTTATCCAGGGTACTGTAGGGCACCCGGCAGTGGGAAATGTATCCCAACCCTTTGCAACTGCCAGAAACTCAAAGAAAGTTGGAACAAAGTAATTCTGAAAAAATTAAAAGATATAAAACAAAAATTGAAGGAAAAGAAACGCCTAAAACAAAAAGAGAAGGAAAAGACAAGTCAAGAACCAAAAAAGAAGGAAAAGAACCAGAACGTGTAAAAAAGACAGTCTTAATTTCGTAGGTACAATCATTTTATTGCGGTTATACTTTTAGGATAATCTTACACAGCCTTTCTACAACAAAGTTTATTGAGTTTTATCATCCAAATTATATATAAAACATAGATATTGATTGTCCATAAACATGTAAATAGTGTGTGATTGAAGTAAAATCATTTATTTTTATCTAAAGGTATATTAAAATACACTACTGCTCGATCCGTCTCCAAAAATAAAAGGACATTCAGAAAACGGCAATAAATATAGTTTGCCATTTTACAAAGAGTCAAGGATCTTTTGGTACTTGAATGATGTTGTTAAGGGGACATTGTTGGTAAACATATGTGAAATTGTCACATTAACTTGAATTAAACATATATTATCTCTTATCTCTATACATTTCGGCCATGGCTGATAATCTAAGCGGAGTACTAGCCATCGGCTCTGGAAGCAGTATAGGAAGCTGGAAGCATATATTTTGCAGGAGTGGCCGGAGCGATCAGACACAGGGCAAGCAGCTTATGTGTTTTCCTAGGCACAGAGCTGCTCTCACAAACACCTTCCTAAACCCGGGCTGCCAATTAAACATTTAAATAGCTTCAATTGATTAATAATGGCAAAAAACATTCTTGTTTTTCCATTAAGAATTTTTCTGTAAAACCAAAATGCCGCCGTTCATTCCCATTTTCGCGCCAAAAGATCCCTGTATCACTCTAGCTTGTCTTTACTCGTTTTAATGGGACAGTCTTCGTACTGGCAACACCAGGACTTCAGTAGGTCAGGAGGTCATGCATGGCGTATCGCCAAGTCCAGTTTCTGGCCAGAGCTTCGAAGCGCGCGCGGTCGCGTACGTACATCTCGCCGAGTTCGGGCTCCATGCATACCTGATGAGAAATCATGCTTGTAGTAACAGAAAATTGTGTTGGATTTAACGGTAACTTAAACTTAAAAGTCGACTTCGTTTTAGAATGATACAAATTATTGAATATAGTTAAATAACAATACAATGAATGCCTTTGCAGATTGTCATGAAGCCGGTTGTAGACCATCATGAGCATTGATATAAAAAGTACACAAGTAATATACAACGTGTAACAGAATAAACGCAATACCTCTTAAGAGGACATTGTACTCATCATTATGAACAACTTTCACTATGAGACCAACACTGAAATCGCGAAAAAATTCGCGAGTACAATGACCCCTTAAGAGATATTGCGTTTATTCTGTTACACTTCTTGTCAAATAACTTTGCCCCTCTGAAGTTAGCCATTTGCAAAATTCGCGCAGATGCAGTCACGTAGACGGGAGCAAGCGGGACGCAAGCATGCATCGAACGTAAACGTAAGACTGAGACATAAAACTAATCCCCGCCCCCATGTCAAAATGTCAAAATTATGAACCCCATGTCAAAATTATGAACAAACTGCAACTGCGCATGCGCAAGAGCGCATGCGCAGTTGCAGTTTGTTCATAATTCGGATATGCGCCTTGTTAAAGGCAATTGATTTTTGAATAAAAAACATGTTTTATCAAATAAAGGTTTAATTTAATAACGCATGTTGCCTCCTTAGGCATCCACAGCTCTCATACGATTAGGCATAGAGTTTATCAACCGCTCTATGAAATTTTGAGGGATCATCTCCCATTCCTCTTCTATGGCAGTTTTCAACTCCTGCATCGTCTGGGCAACTGGCTGACGAGCCCTAACACGTCTTTTTAGCTCGTCCCACATGTGCTCAATGGGGTTCATGTCTGGGCTTCTGGCTGGCCAGTCCATAACTGTGATGTTCACATCCCGAAGATATTCTCTGACGATGCCGGCCGCATGGGCTCTTGCATTATCATGCATAAAAAGGAAATTTGGGCCCACATAGTCCGCGTATGGTATCACGTGAGGTTCTAAGCACTCACGAATGTACCTTTCAGCATTTAATGTTGGCAGCCGTGGTCCTGTAACAACCTCAAGTTGAGTTTTGCCGCTCGCGGATATACCGCCCCAGACAGTCCATGAGCCACCGCCATAAGCAACCCTCTCTTCAAAGCAGCATTGTGCGAAACGCTCTCCCTTACGTCGATAGACCTTCTTCCTTCCATCATTGCCATGTAACACAATTTTAGACTCATCAGAAAAGAGTACACGGCTCCAATCTTGCTGTGTCCAATTTAAATGACTGCGTGCGAAATGAAGGCGCGCTGTTCGGTGGGCTCGCGTTAGTTTGGGCCCATTAGCTGGCTTGTGTGGTACCATATCGCGTTCTTTTAACCTTCTCCGAACAGTTCGAGCGCTCACAGATACTCCGTGGAAGTCGCGAAGTTGGTTTTGCATCTCAATGGAGGTAAGATGACGATTTCTCAAGCTGGTCGTCACGATGAATCGATCCTGCCTTTCAGTTGTGACCCGAGATCGTGGCCTTCCTTGGCGACGAACAAAGCCGCCAGTCTCTAGGTACCTCCGATAAACATTTCGGACCGCAGATCGACTTAAATTAAGTTGAGCACTCACGTTTCTTTGGCTGTGTCCGGCCTGAATAAGTGCCACAGCTTAGAATAATAACGCCTAGAAGGAGAGTCTCATACACGCTCCCTACCAAAAAATGAAGCAACTTTCGTACTAATGTTGAGTGAGCGGTATGTAATTACAGCCACAGACGTAAAAAAATGTTGCTAGGAATGAACACTTTCCCTAAAATCGGGAAAAATGTTAATATACTTGGGACTAATCATAGATCAATATAAAAAAAAATGTTAAGTACGTAACTTGTCGGTATGTACTTATTGTAATCGGCAATCGGCACCCGCGGAGCCGACAAGGCTCCCGCCTCCCCCTGCCCCCCCCCCCCCCCTGGTTGGCCGCCCAATCTGATGTTCCTTTATTTCAATTTTAAGACACGATCACATACACAGGTGTCGGTGTCGCCGCGTGTCGCGACTATGGTTTTTTCCCATATGAAAACTGCCCAACGCGCCTAAAGAACTTTTCACTTAAAAAAATGCGCAAATTATTTGAATCAACCGTAATTATTAGCTTTCGTTTCATACTTACAACTTTAAACAATAAGCATCATAATACAGGTAGACTCCAACAGTTAGTGCTTACTGTATTAAGGGTATTTTTTCTTTACAACTGGCAACACTACATTGTGATAAATTTTATTAGGTTATGAAAATTTTAATTTGAAGATCGATTTACGTAAAAATAATGGATTTAATGTAAGTACTTACTTGTGAAACGTGATTTTATCACATTTTTTTTGTTTTCCTGGTGTGTTAGAGCATCTTTTTATGCAACAAACTGTCATTTTTAAATATTTCTCGGGAGGTGCATTCAACAGAGCGTGACCTTGAGCACTGACGGCTCGCTGCGCCGAGTACTCCGTATACGGAGTAGTCTGAGTTGCTTCACTTTTGATGCTCGTACTAGGTTTCTAGGCGTTATTATTCTAAGTGCCACAGCTTGGGCGGCGACTTCAGGTGAAGTATCCATAGATTATTGATAGAACCTCACCTTAATGTTAAGAATAAGTAATGTTTGTTGCAAAACCAAAGATATCAATCACTTTTTCAAGAATTAAATCCAAGTAAACCAATAAAACCAAGTTTTCTTAGTATTCGATTGTTTGATATCAACAAACAGGCTCCAAATTGTCTTTTGTTTCTTTAAATTCTGTGTTCGAAATTCAAAAAAAGACTATTGAATGAAATTGTGAATGTGCCAGGTTCAAAACTGCATAAAAACTTTTTGCTCGACCTAATATAAAATTTTAGCTAGGACCAAACGAAACTGAAAATACAAGGTGGGCCAATAGATGTGTCCAGAAGTGTATATTCTTTAAACTTAAAACTTTTAAAGGAAGTTCCTATCTTTCTAATAATATAAGCTCATTTTATGTTATTTTTATTGATTCTTGATATGGTTGTCCTTACTCGAGAAGTGAGAAAGACCTACAACAATACAAATACCATAAAACAATATCTATATTTATATACAAAAATCATTTTATCTCGAAGAATAGACGGATAGACTGTTTAAAAGATGTTATGAGTAGAAAGGTGGTGACCACTGGGTTGACGACTATGAGAGAAGTATGGAAGTAGATGCCAAGTAGCGCCGACCCCAAATAACTTTAATACGGCAAGAGAATGATGAGACTTAGGTGGGTATATTTTAAACAGAATCAGGCTTAATCATAAAAAAACTAACCAGTTGTATGAACTAAACAAATGGGTTAAAGCAGATTCTTTATTTAAATTTTCTATAGAGAACCTCAATTCAGTCGGTCAATTCTATTCAAATGTTTATTGCTCAACACAGTACATAATCATACATTTACAGACGTCAAGCGAATGCGCAGATTATTGTGTTGTACCAATGCAATCAGTATTTAAACTAACTGTTCCACAAATATCAGGACCGTGGTCTGTCAGAACTAGTTCACGCGAGTCCATGTGAACTAGTTCTGACAGACCACGGTCCCATTCATATCCTGGGCACAGCCTTGTCTTTACTTCTGAAGCATGCGTCTCCGACAGCATACCCACGCGATTTTAAACATTATGTCGAAGTGCGTAACACTTACAATAATACAACAGCAAATCTAGCTACCGTCCATGCTAGAAAGACAAGTGCCCTTACACTCACCGCGGTGTAGGGGTCGGTGAGCAGGCTCTGGATGGAGATGAGCACCTTGCTGATGGTGAGCGCCAGCGACCAGTTGTGGTGCACCGAGTCGATGCCCACGTCGCCGTGACGAGAGATGTTGGGGTGCAGGATGCGCGTTAGGAAGCGTACCACTGGGGGACTCATTGGGTATCTGTGGGGACCATTTTTCGGGTATAGTTCTTGATAGTTCATTATTATTAAAAGCGCAATCTATTTCTTATTCTTTAGTATTTTACTCCGGATTTTTTATTGGATTTTGGTTTGAATTCAATAGAAATGTTTCACATCTGCTGGGCGTCCCGTTTTGTGTTGGTCCTTTGTTTTTTTTTTTATGGATGGGAAATCATCAAATGACTCCTTTCGCTGTGGGCGGAGCGGAAGGTAATGTCAGACTCTTACTGACTAAAACCCATACGTTTTCCTCCTAATGCCTTTTGCGTTCCGGGGCCGCAGCGACTCTTTCGAACCAATACCGCAATCCTGGCAGGCTCTGGGCCCTGCACAAATGTCAGCATAGAAGACGGGGCCCGCTATCTTCTATGCTGACACTTGACACGCGCGCGCACGTGGGACACTACGCGCCTGGATCTGATCGGACGACGAGCCACCCAACGTGAGCCGTCCGCAGGCATCAATCACTGCGCCATGCTCTGGAGCGACAGGTCCTGAGCGGCGGCGCAGTTGCTGATGTTCGCCTAGAGGAGGCGAAATGGGGCCGTAATAGGCACTTCATTTCAGTCCCTTGTGAGTGCTCCACAACGGCTTGTGTTTAGCCTACACTGACCCGTTGGGCAAAATCGTTTCAGGTATTCTTCATTTGAGCTCCATTGAACCTCTTTCGGTATTCTGATCCTGATTCTCTTTCGGTAGACACCTAGGTTGTCTTTCCACCTCTTCCATTACAAAAGAAATAATTACAAGCACTTTTTACTTACGCGTACGGCACTTGTATGTAGAGATAGAAGATGCCTCCCTCGTAGGGAGAGCCGATAGGCCCCGTGACGCTGGCCTGCCAGTGGCAACACTTAGGGTCTAGCGGGGTTGCCGCTATGCCTTCTGGGGGGTCATTACGCAGCATCTAGAAGATGTAACAATGATATTTGTTTAATTTATAAAGGTGTATTTGAGGGCTTTTTATATCGGCAGCTCAGACCAACAAAAAAAGGTAGACAGCGCACTGCGAACATCCAAAATGAAGCCATCTTTTTATCTATGTGTGTCTCGAAGGGTTGCCATTTTTTATTATTTTTACCTATAATTTGGGAAATAATATTTTATGGGTTAGCTAATATTGTGCAAGTCAGCACAACTAAGATATTGTTAAGTATGGAATTGTAACTTAATTTTTTTAAAAGAGCTATTCCTAAAAAAAATTGATTTGATTTTCCGAGGTTGTCGGAGCGTAAGTCATAACATCATATTCGTAGGTATGAGTAATTATGTAAATTGTTTTGAAATAAAATATGTAACTATATTTTCAATCAACTTTATTAAATTCAAAAAGACCACCATAAAAAATGTGTTATGTTTAACCTACTTACAAAATGAATATTATTTATTATTTATCATGAACAAAAAAAAACATCTTTCGTCTCATTTTCTCTTTAATAGAAATACTAAAGAGAAAATTAGACGAAAGATGTAGTTCCGTTTGCAATTTCGGGCTATTTTCATATTAGACACGTCAAAGATTGTTGCGACTTTCCGACTGTTATCTAAAAACAAAAAGTTTTTTTCATAACCTATTGTACTGTTTTCTCGCAAATGTGTTGAAAAATATCAAATCTAAAATATTTGTAACATTAAAAAAAAAAGAAAATAGTAATATAACTCGAAGAAAGAAATCATTAAAATTTGCTTAATCGAATGGGGAAATTTTAAATCATATTATGGCAACCCTCGCACTTAATGTCACTGCTTTCGTTTGTTGACGTTTTTGTTCCAAGTAACCGTAGTTAATTTATAATAAAAACGATGTTATTTCAAGTACTTACAAGTGAAAAGTGATTCCGTGAGACTTTTTATGTGTTTAGCTATTGTTTTTACAAATTTTTACTACACAGGGAAGGCATCATTATATTTTTCTATTCATGTTTTCTAGACGACGGCTCGTGACGTACTAAGAGCGATGAGCATGGTTTTAGTGTAGGTGTGTGCGTGAGCTTGTGTATTTATTTGAAGAAGCACGGTTTTGTGGCTTCACTTTTGATGTTCGCGGTGCGCTGTCTACCTTTTTTTGTTGGTCTGAGATCGGCAGATTATGAAATGACATATTATAAGTATAGTAGATTTTTATACAAGGGTCGATAGGAATCAATTCCTACACGATTTATTTAGACTATTGGCGATGCAGATTACGCGCGCGCCTCTAGCGGCGAAATTTGGAAGTTCCCAAAGAACGACATTTGCAGCGTTGCCAACACCAATTTATCAAATTCCCTGAAAATCTAAGTCACTTTGGGACAAAAATCTACTGCTTCCCCACAAAATCCCCTCCATTTTTTTTTAGGAAATGACTGAACGATTTGTTTTTTACTTAGATTTTTTTCCTTTTTACGGTTTTAAATTTTTTAGCGAATTTCGAACATGTTTTCATGTCAATTAAAAAAAATAGGGGCAGATTTGTAGGTGTTCCTGTTTGAGCACGGCGGGCGCAAATGGGTTAAAATCGCATTTTCTTCCCCTATAAAACGACCGAAGTGCCATAAATAGATACTTATTTGTAGTGTCTTCCATGAAATGTCTGAATATGAATGTAAAAGGAGTATGTAAAGATCGAATGAACCCTTAAGAAGTATTGCGTTTAATCTGTTACACGTTATACATATAATATGATCGTCCTCGTATATATTCCATAAAATAATTATTTATCAGTATACCTTGAGTTCGATCCTCAGTCGGTTGCGGCGCCAGGCGTTCTCCTCGCCGGCAGGCTGCGCCTGCACACACATCTGCACCAAACAGTTGCGGCAGAAACACGACTCCACCAGGGATTGGTATTTCTGAAACAACATTAATAAAAGTATTACTTATTTGTTGTATAATCTGACCCTTCAAGCTCGGCAACGCAAGGAACCTATGATCAGAACATTCAGAAGGTACCACATCAAACGTCTTTAGCGAATATATTATTAAAGTTAATATTACGTAAGAACTAATAATTAAGGGATATAAAAGCGAGCTAAGCAAGCTCGAAAAATTTAGCACCTCGCTGCTACATAGGTTATCTTATAATATGTTAGGAGAGGCTTTTTTGATATTTTTTAACCGACTACAAAAAGGAATCCAGGAGGTAATCAATGTTTAAATATATAGTCTTACGAAATTTAAATAGGTGGTACCCATTTAAATTTCGTAAAGATCTGATGAAGAACTTCGGAGATAGATAATTAAATTGATATGGACTGGTTGGAGTTGGAATGTAAAAATAAAAAAATACAACCGACTTTCGAATACCTCTCTGTATCTACCTTATTTACGCAAATAAAATATTTAGATTTTTTTATTCTAATAAAAACCACTAGGTATAGGTAAAGTACAAAATAATTTAATTTTGTAAGTTGGTGTCAAAAACGAAGAAACCTCACCAGAATCACAGACTTCTAAAATTAAAGTTATTTTGTAGGTACTTTTTTTGCAGTGCTGTTTATTTGGAAGTAGTTTATATTTTTTGTAACACAAGCTGAGCTTTCATATTCCAATGTTCCCGGTACGCAGTAGACCACAACACGGGGATCGCATCGCGATAGCCGCATTATCTAGACTAATCTAGAGAATATGCATCATCATGACACCACAACCACGCTGTCAAAAAGAGTGAACGACTGAAGAGAAGGGGGTATTTTTGTATATTTTATTGACAGCCACGCGTTTGAGCAAGAAGGCATGTTACCTACCTTGTGCCAGTCGATGTTGGTCAGCAGCGGCCGGTAGAGCGGGAAGCGCTTGGTGGTGAAGCCGGCCCAGCGCGGCGGGGCCACGCGCGCGCGCACCAGCCGCCACCAGCGTGAGCACACACACGCGCACGCGCACAGCGACAGGTCGTCCAGGTAGCTGAATATGCACAGCAGCACTGCGACCACACGGAGTTAAATGTTATTTTGTAAGATAAATCAATTGGTTGTGTGCTCAAGACACTGATCATCAGCAATCTCGTACAAAGGCATTATTTCAAACTTGTGAAAGTTTTCTGAGTAGAGCCTTTGCTAAGAAGGCAGTCAAGTAAAGGCTGTATCAACTAATAAAGACTACTGTGGTTTGCTCCTTCAGTAAATAATTCTGCCTGACATGAAACTGTTACAAAATATCGCAATAAATAATATAATTACCTTCAGAAGGCAACTGCTCCACAAGCCCAGCAGCCAGATTGTCGGGCGGCCTCGGCGTTGATAGCGCGTGCAAGGAGCGCGCTAGGCAGGGCGGGTGTGGCGGCGGGCCTAACCCAGCTCGATCGTCGCCAGCCTGTCCAGACGCATCTGCCAAGCCTGGGGCGGGCCCCTCCGCGCGCACTGGTACATCATCAAGTGGCGGGTCATCGGCGAAAGCAGCGAAGTCGACACGCATGGATCCATCTACACGAATCGGCCCATCAATAGGAGGACGCGGTGGATCATTGCGCAGCGGCCCGTCGGCGCGCCCAGGCCCATCTGCGCGACTCGGACCACCATTACCCCCAACGCCACTACAGTTCCCGCTGCTGCTTGCGCCACCAGCACCTGAGTTACTTGCCCGGCTGGCTTCATCCTCTGGACTTGTTTCACTGTCCATTGAACTCTATAAATGGGGGCAGATGTTTAAAAGGATTCATTTTTGTAAGATACTACAACCAAAATATTTATACGAGGGTGAATCAAAAAGTTCTTAGAAATAGTATTAAGTACAAAAAATTCAATGGAAAAAATAATTTATTTTTCTACATAGTCTCCTTCCAACTCAATACATTTAAGGTATCGATTTTCTAGCTTCCTTATTCCCACCGAAAAAAAAAAAGTTAAAAAAGTCAGCATTGTGGATTTCCGTGAGCGCCACTTCCGAACGATGAGCCGGAGCATTACCTAGGTGAAAAAATACGCCCAATGTCAGTTTCCCTCGACGTTTTTTTTTATTGCTTCGCGAACTTTTGGGATCAAACCAGCTTAATTTTGACCAGTTATCGTTTGCCCCTTCGCCATATAATCAATGAAAAGGATTCCTTCATTATCCCAAAAGACAGAGGCCATAACCTTGCCGGCGGATGGAACAACCCGAAATTTCTTCGTTGGCGGAGATGATGGTCTTTTCCAGGACATGCTTTGCCTCTTTGTTTCAGGATCGAAATGATGGACCCATGTTTCATCCATTGTTACAAATCGACGACAAAATTGATCAGGATCACGCTGAAAGATATCGAGATTGCGCTTCGAAAAGTCTAACCGCAGTTTTTTGTTTTCCTCTGTCAACATGACGCGGTACCCATCTAGCCGAAACCTTTTTGAACCCTAATTCATGTGTTAAAATATTTTCAATTCCAGCAAAAGAAATCCTGAGGATCTCAATAATATTAGTGTTGATATTTATTTAGGGACAATAAATAGCCACAATATAAAAAATAATCTAAATCTAAACTAATATTATAAAGAGGAAAGATTTATTTGTTTGTAATGATTTGGCTCAAAAACTACTCAACCGATGAGTTCCAAGAAAGCTACATTATTAACTTAAAACATATGCTATATTTTATTTTCGAAAAAATAGAGATCCCTACGAAAATTGCAATAATGCAACTTCAATTATTTGGCATGCGCTGAGAAAAATATTGATGGATGATACATAAAAATAATTACTACATGATTAAAGTACTCATTATCTCTATCTATACTAATATTATAAAGAGGTTATTTGTGAGGTTGCAGGGGGTATCTCTGGATCTACTGAACCGATTTTGAAAATCTTTTTGTATATTTTAGCCACATTCATGAGGAAGGCTATAGGCTATACGAGAACGGAAACGGGATATGCGCGCACGAACTCGCAAGCGAAGTGCTAGTTCCCTATAATAGTCCACAAGAGTATTTGTCTAACTATTATAATTAAGTCACAATAACTGCTTTCTGTTAAAATTATTGAATCACAACCTGGGTGGAATTTGTAAAACCCGACAGAATCTCAATGCTTGGTCCGATGAAGTTGAAACACAGCATTAATACTTGGATAAAAATTAACAATAACAAATGTTTGGATTTTTCGTACATAAACCCCTAAGGCCCAAAGGGGTGATAAATTCTTCAGGGGAGGACATTATTGCTTGCTTCAATTTATGTGGAAATTGGTATGAACAAACTACAAATGGGATAATTGAAACAGATCTCACGATTTTTGCATAATGGGTCAGATGTGTAATATGGAAAATAAATTAAAGCAAATGCTAGTAAAGTACATAATATACAATACAACAAGTATTTATTATTATGAGCCCTTTATGTCCCACACCCACCATTGGCCACAGGTCTCCCCTTCCCTTATGGAATTTAACAAGCAGAGGCTGAGATCATGATATTATACTGGTTTCAAACAGAGATGACAATGAGAGAAGACACCACATATATAATAAACATTGAACTTAATAACACATTCTGCATTTGGAATGCCTGTTTGGTATCAAGGCAGTTTTTATTCCAATTCAGAAAATAAATAAAAGTACTAGCTAACCAATCAGTTATTCAATGTTATGACTTACTCTGTAGTGCCACCAGGAGGGCACTGAAGCACAGGCTTTATTCATTTTACGTTCAGCACTATAGTTCAAGTCTGAAGGCTCATCATTCCCTGAGTCACCATCATCCGTCTTTTCACTGTAGAAATATGAAGACGGCAAGTACGATGGAAAATCCGGGAACAGAAAAGCGTGACAAGTGACACAAACTGGCTCCCCGAAGCTGGGACCATAGTACCCATTGCACACGTGACAAGTAGAATTCTGTAACAAATGGATCACACAACTGATAAAATTTTGTTTCCTTTATTTTACACTATGGCGTAAACACTTAATTTTATTCACTTTCATACTTACATCAAACTCAAATTCTAGAGGCTGCTCAGATGGAGGAGTACTACAAATGAGCTTGTCCCCATTTTCTTCCAATTTCTTAATAAAATTAAAAAACTCGGGACCCATCGTAAACATGTTTACACTTTCTAGAAAATTGTTTATTTATTGATGGATTCCTTTTACAATTTGTATGATCATTGGATCGGATATGAACAGATGAACCAGTTTTGATTAGTTCATGGAAAAAATACTTGCAACTTCAAGCAGATAGTAATTTACAGTGAGTAGTTATAACACCTAAGAATACCATGATTATTCTTTTATTTAATTAAGAAATCAATCAAAGGAGACAACTGTCAGTGTCACTGTCAAACTCAGTTCATCATTATTTTATTAGGGATGGGCGGGCAAAAAATATCGATATTATTCCATACAACTATCGATTTATTTCGTAGATATTTTTATTCGCGATAATCCTACTAATATTATAAAGGTGAAAGTTTGTATGTTTGTGTAACAATCAGGCAAAAACGGCTGAAGGGATTTGGATGAAATTTGGCACACATGTAGTTCATAACCTGGAATAAAAAATGGGCTACTTTTTATCCCGGTAAGTGACGTGGATTAATGAAGACTGAGGAGGAAGTGGAAACTCAGAGCCGCTGCTGCCTTAGTACTTCAGATTCACAAGTACCAGGAGACCAGAAACATGTCGTAGTATTTTTGGGCTGATATAATTATGTAGGTAGGGTAGGTGTTAGGTAGGTGTAGGGTAGAGGTAGGTGTAGCGTAGAGGTAGGTGTAGCGTAGAGGTAGGTGTAGCGTAGAGGTAGGTGTAGCGTAGAGGTAGGTGTAGGGTAGAGGTAGGTGTAGGGTAGAGGTAGGTGTAGGGTAGAGGTAGGTGTAGGGTAGAGGTAGGTGTAGGGTAGAGGTAGGTGTAGGGTAGAGGTAGGTGTAGGGTAGAGGTAGGTGTAGGGTAGAGGTAGGTGTAGGGTAGAGGTAGGTGTAGGGTAGAGGTAGGTGTAGGGTAGAGGTAGGTGTAGGGTAGAGGTAGGTGTAGGGTAGAGGTAGGTGTAGGGTAGAGGTAGGTGTAGGGTAGAGGTAGGTGTAGGGTAGAGGTAGGTGTAGGGTAGAGGTAGGTGTAGGGTAGAGGTAGGTGTAGGGTAGAGGTAGGTGTAGGGTAGAGGTAGGTGTAGGGTAGAGGTAGGTGTAGGGTAGAGGTAGATGTAGGGTAGAGGTAGGTGTAGGGTAGAGGTAGGTGTAGGGTAGAGGTAGGTGTAGGGTAGAGGTAGGTGTAGGGTAGAGGTAGGTGTAGGGTAGAGGTAGGTGTAGGGTAGAGGTAGGTGTAGGGTAGAGGTAGGTGTAGGGTAGAGGTAGGTGTAGGGTAGAGGTAGGTGTAGGGTAGAGGTAGGTGTAGGGTAGAGGTAGGTGTAGGGTAGAGGTAGGTGTAGGGTAGAGGTAGGTGTAGGGTAGAGGTAGGTGTAGGGTAGAGGTAGGTGTAGGGTAGAGGTAGGTGTAGGGTAGAGGTAGGTGTAGGGTAGAGGTAGGTGTAAGGTAGGTGTAGGGTAGGTTTTTTTTTTTTTTTTAATGAGTACTACCGCGGACATGGTGGTCCGCGCCTTTTTTTAATTTCGGTTTATTGTTTGCTGTTTTTACTTCTTAAAATTACACGGTGCTCTTACATCAGACAGATTAAACTAAGAATTAATATAATAACTTAGAACTATGTACGTGAGTCCATCACTTTTAACATTCTTTTTTTTTTTTTTAGGGTAGGTTAGGTTAGGTTAGGTGTAAGGTAGGTGTTGGGTAGGTGTTGGGTAGGTGTAGGGTGGGTGTTTCCTGAGTAAAAAATGTACAATATAAATCAGGAAACCTTGCTATTTCCGATATTAACGCGGGCGAAGCCGCAGCTGGTAGAAGCTAGTTTCGAATTCGAAAAAAAAACAATATTGATTTAGAGTAGGTATCGAATTCGTATCAATTTCGATATATATTTTTACGCAACTCTAGTTTCGTGTTAAATACTCCTTGTAAGTTCCTCGCGCACCGTTAATTTTAAAAAATCCCGCTACAATCTCTAAGAAATGCTAAATAACAGAAAGATTATTGGCTACGTCCACACAAAAATACTATCAAGCCGTCGGTGTGGGGCGTACATGACCCTGAAGTTAACACCATTAACAATTTGCGGATTTTTATTAAAATTTTAGCTATCAAAATGTAGGGCAGTTTTGCAAGTCCCAAATCCGACAAACAAAGCAAAAAATGGCTTTACTCGGGCATACGCTAAAACTTGCGAGAGTTGTGTGTCCGACGCAGGCACCTGCTATGGGCTTAACTGCTAAATATGGGAGCGCCTATTTAAATAAGCCAGCTACACTATTGCAAAATGCAGGGCCTAACCTCGAAACTGCCCGAAAGAAAGCTATAATCTTAGAATAAAAAAGGAGCTCCGTCGCTAAAGAAGTAATTTTTTATTCTGGTTTATAACGGTCGACGTAAATAGGAAACGCCTTTTCATTTGTACCTTTTTTATGGATGGGAAATCATCAAATGACTTCTTCCGCTCTGGGTGGAGCAGAAGGGAGTGTCAGACTTACCTACTAAAACCCATCCGTGTTCGGTGTTCCTCCTCATGCCCTTTGCGTTCCAGAGCCACGGTGACAAATTCTGCAACCCTGGCAGGATTCCGCAACCCTTTGAATTCAGGTGTAGGTACCTTACCCTTCAGCTAGCTAGCAACTTTCTTCTACCCCAAGGCGTCGTCGTGATATAAAGCGATCATCGCGCGAATACGCGATCATTTGTATGGCAAACCTCAGGCATCACCACGCCGATAGCGCCTTCCAGTTTTGCGGAACAAATAATATATGTAGGTACCTATAGCGGCTACAGCCGATCGCGTTGATTTGCAAACGAGTCGTCGCGCCGAGATATGGGGACCTCGGCCTTAGACGACGCAAAAGTTATCGCCAGTGGATATTTTGGATAAACCACAACATTCAAATTCCTCGGAAGCACGTTATCGCGCAGTCGTCGCGAAGATTGCACCGTGTACGATGCCACCCTGCATAAAATAAGGAGCTTATTTCGATTTTACGTGGTCAACGCAGATGCGTCTCGGCGCGTTTGTAGCGCCTTTATGTGGCGGTTTAATTATCTTAGGTGTGTGTACCTGTAGCTTCTTCATCCATTATTTTGCCTACTTATGAAGTATCTGAAGTTTGTAGTTATACTCCGCCTGAACAGGTTTTGATGATATTTAGCGAGGAAGTGGCCACTCGCAGCGTGCTTATCTGGCTTACTTCAATAGTTTCAGGGGTGATTCTTAAAAAGTAATTGAAGTTAGGAAAATGAAATAAAACAACACAATCATTCTTAAAATTATTCTTAAATTACTCTTATTTCATCTTTTTTCCTTTTACTTCTTTGTTTCGAGCTTTTCAATGTGCTATTTTTATCAATATTTTTTAAAACGAACACAAAAATTACATTTTTTTAATATAATTATATCATACGCGTACATTGTACTTTATAATTCATTTGATAAAGTCCAAATACTTATCGATTTGTTTAAACGAGCATAAACTAATTTCTGCATTTATTTGTTTAGTAGTTACTAGTACTTTTACTACCATTCTGATGCTTCACTTCATAAAGGTAATGGACAATATTTGAAAACATTACCCATGTGGCGTGAACGAATACGAACTACTTAATACTACCACGAAAATACTATTTTACACAAACATATCTATTTGAGTTATGGAACCTTATCCATAAAGTAACAAACACAATGTAGATACACACAGTCAAATAATAACAATTCTTCGACAATTCGTGTAAATGTAACTCTATTTAATTCAATACATATTATTAGTTAATTAGACAGCTGCCATTTTATATTTAGCTTTCCACAATGAAGCTGTCCACACGAAGGTCGCGAGGCGGGTCGATGCGGTACCAGCTCGTACACTACGCGACCGTGTTGCAACATTCACCAGACGCGCAGGTTTATACACTTATATTGCGACTTAACTGGATGGAAGTACTAGCATTTCTATCATCCTCTGCAGCACTCACTACGGCTACAATAAGACCCTTACTTTAATCTAAACACCTAAAACGCGATATGAACAATGATTGCCAAAATAGTATTCACAAAATCACTAACGACATCTTTAAGGCGAATATAATACAAAATTAGTGTCAATGTATATTTCAACATTATCTAAGATAAGTAGACACATAATCAGACATTCAGGCGGTCAGCAACGGAAGTTAACATCGTATATTTTAAATATCTATTCGCTAGACTTATTTTATACACATCGCCCTAAACGAGTCCTAGGAAGAAATTTTTTGTTCACATTTAGAAACAGCACATTTTAAAAACAGTCACTTCATCTCAGTAATGTTATACAAATAAAAATAAAATCCATATTTCCTTAATGCGATCCGTCATAATACACCGGAGTCCGTATGTTTTCCTTACCTACATAATCGTAACCGACAATGTTTAGAAAGTAAAGGTAAAAAGGTAGAGCTAGAGTCCAGTGGCGCAGCTCGCAGCTCTAGTCGAGTCGTCGCGGCGTCCACACACTAACTTAGCTATACCGCACACTCGCACAAAGTTACCGCGCGGCGGCCGGGGCTCTACCGCACTCAGTACGGAGAGTAATACGTGCCGCGCCTGTAACCTCTGCAAACAAGGCACGCCGTTAGTCACTACAGCTACGTGCTACACGTTACAGATACCAAACTACCGCTACGCGCTACGCACTGCCATGCAAGCTACGTCACGACGGAGGAGGGGCGCCGCATTGAAAATACTCAGTTTTCTATTACAAACTTTATTTGTAAAAAGTGTGTATAAATATTGTCTTTCTTTTGATCAATTTACAACAGTTTGTACCGAATTTAACAACAGTGTCTACTGTCTACAGAGTGATTCATTGCTTAAGATGCCACATCTAGTTTACTGTCAATATTTAATTGACTTAAATCCTTCCACTTCTAAATCTATAAAACAGAAGTAGAACAAGTGAGGAGAGAGGTGGCATCTTCCACAAGTTAGTGTAGAAATTGATGTAATTTGCAACTGTTAATGTATTACAATAATTGGTACCAAACTTCGTCTCTCATTAGTGTCATCAAACAGTGTATGCTTCTTTCCACTATACTGATATGTGAGCCCTTGTTTATTTCAGACTTGTCACTTGCACATAATATGAATGAATGACAGATGATAATAATGACAAAACCTTTCAGCATGTCTGTGGTGGTGGTGGTGGTAATAAGATGCATTGTTTTATTTAAATCAATAGAGGTGAGATGAAAACAAAATGATAAACAAAAATACCCATTAACTTGATAGGCTAAATAACAAAAGTAAATCCTAACAAAATATTAAATATTTTCCTCAGGGATGTAGTATTTCAATGACA
Source organism: Melanchra persicariae (assembly GCA_947386135.1). Classification (NCBI taxonomy): domain Eukaryota; kingdom Metazoa; phylum Arthropoda; class Insecta; order Lepidoptera; family Noctuidae; genus Melanchra; species Melanchra persicariae. Next base: position 7,910,747 of record OX376660.1, read on the forward strand.
GGAAGTCATCCTAAGTAAAACAATTGAATTAATTTAATTTGAATTATATTTAGTTAACAATTTTATGACTACATTAGCATTTTACAATTTTTTGTTTGTTTGTACGAAAAGATAAAACACAATTAAATTGCTGGACAGAATTTAGGGTATGAATATTCATAGTCTTATAACACCAAATAGGTCACAAGTCTTTTTGACATATTTATCTTCATAATATCCCTAATTTTACAATCAGTTTCAATAAAGACTGGAGATGCGATATATCTCTCAATAAAATTATATATTATAAAAGATAGGTTCCCTATCGGTTTTTACAAACTATCGCATGATATTCATATTCTGCTGGCCTTTGAGGGACATCTTGAGATCGTATTATTAAAATATCATAATTATAATAAACTAAAGATAAGTTTATATCCAAGGCTCATACAGAGACAATTTAAACAACAATTTTTGTACAAAGATCGTTAGCTACAGCACTTTGTGTGGCAAAGTGTTGTTTACATGACAATTTCATAGTAACAGTTGCAAATTATGTAACAGAGTAAAAAAAACCACAGAAGTTGAAGATGTAGACAGTGTTAATATGGATTGTACCTGCCGCGGCGCACCGGCCGGTAGCCGGAGTAGTAGGGCGAGAAGCCGCCGCGGAACGAGCGCCCGCGGCCCCGCATGGCGCGCGGCGGCCGGTTCGTCGTCGACAGCCCCGGCTTGTTGGTGCGCTTGGGCATCACCTGCGCACACAACGGCATGCTATTCTAGTACAAGCTACAATGAGGCTCATAGCAAACTCAACTGTTTAGTTAGCTGCTTTGAGCATTAACTTTTAATATAATAACTAAACACTAGACCATATATACACTTGCCTGTAATTTGCACAAAAGTATGCAAGAAGCTTATATGCTATAATGACATGCACCAATCAGAAATTGTTATGGCACAATGGCATGCAAACTACTCACAAACTTTTGAGCAAGTTGCAGGCAAGTGTACAGCCTTATGGTATGTAAACTACTTTTACACTTTGTGCAAGTAACAGGCATGTGTATTATGACCTTTACAGTTGTAACAAGTAAAAACAAATAAATATAATTAAAAAATTGTTGCCACAATGTTTGAAGTTATTAAGTCAAACAAAGATTAGTACTCTACCTCCACCACCAGCCAGGTTAGTCTTCTTCTAAAAAATAATTCAACAGTTTACCTTAATTTGACGCCCTCTAAATAACGATTCGTCCATTGCCATTGCAGTCTGTACACTGTCTTTGTCGCCAAACTCTATGTAGGCGAATCCCTTTGGGTGGCCGTCGAACTTATTACATAAAATTGTAACCCTGTAAGGTAGCATGACATTGGATTAATACAAATAATATTCAATATGACAAATACACGTCGAGACAGTTTTGTTTTTTTTTTTTTTGTAATTAACTATTTCAGGCACCAGGGCACCCGAGGCCTACCTATCCCACAGTAACAGCAATGACACTTAGGTTTAGTATAGCTTTCTATTGGTAAAAGAATTTTCGTAATCGGATCTGCAGTACGATTCTGTAAACATGTCAAAGTGAACCACTAGTGAGGGGTCAAACCATACAAACAACATGAAATAACAGCTCACTAGTAGTTCGCTCCACCTAAGTGTACATGGTGCGATGTCGACAGAATAGACCGGCTGTACATCGAGATTACCTTTTACAATATAAAAACATACTTTTCGACCAGCACCCTACTTAATTGTGTAACACACTATCGTTCTTTCTCTCACAGCTAAAGTAAACTCCTGAACCATTGCTTCAACAATTCGTCTGTCCAACACAACAGCGTAAAATCAGCAATTCAACAGTTTTGAATTGTAAAAATTTGTGTGAATTTGTTACACAATAGCCCCAAAGCGAGGTAATTGCTTAAAATGTGTTTAAATAACATTAGTTTAAGTTTAGATATTGTTCCACAGCTAAGGTTGACGCAATGACGGGGCTTGCAAAGCGCGAATTTACGTTATTCTATCAAGTTACCATGCGTACGCGCGCGCTAAGATTTCACGAGGTTACATGAAGCTAGGCCTTTTTTATTGGCCTAAATTAACGCGATTTTTTGCTTGGCACTCGCCGTTTGTTTGCCACGTGTAGCAAGTAGGAAAAATTGCAATAGCAAACCTAAGACTGCCATCTTAACTGCCAAATATTCAATGTCGTTCTGACATGGATTGCCCGCTAGTGGCAATAGAGAATAAAATTCCCATTTGCCACCGGGTGGCTGGGAATATTCGAAAACTGGTCATATTATGAACTGCAAGTTGTGAGAGGATGGTGGTTCGTTTGGAATTTATCTCAATTGCACATAAACTACTTTACAGTTTGAAAGCAGCCTATCTGTTTAGTTAGAGCACATAAATAGAGTTCAAGTGCTATCATCGTGTCTTGGGAATATTGACACTTACAGCTCTTGAACTCAGTTTAGATGTGCTGAACCTTCAGTTTCATTGATGAAAGTCGCCCTAAGTTTTATAGAAGAAGTAACTTTACACGCACCTATTAATGGATCCACATCCATGGAAGTGCTGCTCCAGTTCCTCGGCAGTGGCGCCGTAGTCCACGTTACCAACGTACACTGATCTGTTGTCTGCCTCGATCTTCTCCTCGATCGACATGTTAAGCGGACTTGCTGCGGAAATAGAGAAAATACTAGTTGAGAATGAGTTTCGTTTTCTAAAAACATTAATAAATAAAATATACTTTTTTATTTATTACAACAGATAAGTACAGTAGGCGATTATCGGGAGTGTGGATTTAGAAAGATTTCTCCTTTTTTTTTCAGGAAATTGTTTTGAAGTATTGGTGAAACAAACAATCCTGCAAATACTTTGAAAACTATTCTTAAGTTTTTACTAATTCTCTCCCAAACTATCGCGTATTGTACAGAGTATACAATGCCATGTAATACAACATTCACAGATACGCCAAGCTGTCCAAATATATGACTGCAAACAGCCAATATCTTCTCAGAAGCTCAGTAAAATAGTCTAAGCCCAATAAATAGCACAGTAAAAAACCAGAACCTGCCCATGATCTTAAACTCGCATTACAGTCTTTTTTTAATAACCTTCATTTCACTGTAGATAATTAAAAAGTTTAGATTCCTACAAGGTGGACCTTTGGTTTGCCGCTTGGCAAAGAAGATGACAGAGACAACAGGTCTCACAAGTCTGTTTAATAAAATAGAATAGCAAGGCGCACATGTCAATGTTGTAAAAAGATTACATCAAATCATGCAAACCCATTTTTTTTCTTTCTCAGAGCACCTTGTTTTACCAGATATTATGTTAAAGTTTACCAGACAAAATCCTTAATATTTTGTAGCAAGACCTTTGGATAAAAAAAGATTAAGAGAAAATAGCTTTTCTAGTTCTAAGGGAGAGTAAACCTATCCTGCTATACTAAAAATTTACAAGAAAACTAAGCTATATATTGTAGGTGAAATGGTGCCTAACATTAGTTTCTAACATAATAAGTACTCAAAATATTTCATAACTACATTTCAGAACAACTAAATGGAATGGATTATGTTGTGACTGTACAATGATCTACTGATAAAATTTTAATTGACCAGTATGGCTGTCCATTCTGGGCAACACAATGTGATAGCCAATTTAAAGGAATGTGTATCAAGAAAACACATGTTCCAGAGCTCAGCTGTTGATTAGGAAACTCGCCAAAATCATATTGTTTTGTTTTATCCATCAGTATACAAAATTTTGAGTGCCACCCAGATAGGATAAAACCTATTTCTAGTAATCTATCAATGAGGGCTTACATTATGCAGAGGAGATCTATGGGCCATAATAAGGTATAAAACAAAAACTTACTAAGTCCCGGTGGGCTACCCATACTCATCTGCTTGTCTACTTCAGTTTGCATCTGTTTTAGTTTCTCAGCTTCTTCTTCCATTTCACGCACTCTTGCTTTAATGGCTGCCAAATCTGGCACTTCACCGCCAGCGGCTTCATCACCACCCTGAGTAACAATTGATTATTTTAGCACTATTGTAACTAATGATCCTTGGAACCAATAGGTGAAATATTTCTGATGCAGTAAGGAAACTGCTATTTTTTCTAGGTACTACTCTAGAATGTTGAAATGTTAGTTTTGCTATAGAAGCATTAGTTGTTTCATTTGAGTGTGGCAATAGTGGTTATTTCCATTGTAGAAACGAGGAATAAACATTAAGTGTAGGTAATACCAAGTTATGAATAGATTTATTTTCATGTCTTTTGCTTAATTGACCCATGTCCTCATTTAAGACAACATATACAATAAGTTAATTACAAAAAAAAAACAGTGTAGAATGTAGAAAAATGCATGTTGAACTTAAACAAATGAATAAATATTAAGCACCAGTCAACATGATTTTCTTCAACAAAATATAGCTTGGGTCTTATCTGACTAAATTATTTATGTATGTTGTCATCTGGGTTTATCATTGAATGCTATAATAAAATGCCACAGATTTAGGATCTTGCATTGCTCCAACATTACGAATGTATTAAATTCTACAGTACCTAATGTTTACATGAAAGTTATGTTACACGTACGTTTAATCGATGGTTTACAGGTTAGTTTTGTAAACCAATCGTGTAAAGGCCGATTACCGTTAATACTCAGTAAGTGTAACATTTCACCTCAGAATAACTGTTATCTTCTCCTGCTTACCAACAGACTGTGTTTGTAAATCATTACACACAAGCATTATGTTACTTTATACGAAAGTAAACCAAGAATACTCACTCCAAGACTATTGTCAGTCATGTTTAGGGAACCGTTGGTGCCGTCCAAATGATTGTTGTCAATCGTTTCTAAATAATCATCATTTTCTGCCATGGCCACTAACTGCTTGTTTCATGAATTCAACACTTAGAACTTTACACTTCACTTAATCCCTGAAACAAAACGTAATTAGTGAAACTCTACGCTGATATAATTCTGATGATTACGAAGTTACTCTCTCTGACGTACCGGTAACCAAATCCGGCAAAGGCAAATGGCCTACTTTTAAAATACTATTCACATTCACTACTTAGGGTCATTGGCTATTACTATATAGGTGGTAATTTCATGAACATCCTACTATTCCTTTGATATTTACAGATTCGTTTCGGCCAAAATACCTAAAAATTAAACACCACGGCCAAAGCCAAACCAAACAACTGACAATGTGACCACAACAAAAAAATCATATTTGATGTGGAAATATTTAAAATTGGCAAGTGTGTTAGTTTTAGTTGCATGCTGTGAATTTCCATTATTTACGCGGGCTTGTAATTTTGCTTTCCGACAACATTGTATGCTCTTGCTGAAGAAGTCCCGGAAGTCCATTTTCAATGCTTGCTTATTTTATTTATTTCTAACTAATAGGTAGTCCATGGCAATATGGCAATCCCTCATTTATATGACAGTGACAACAGTTTGTTGTCATTGTCAATGTTGTCAATAGCAGCCAGCCGCCAGCCGCCAGCCCATTGAGATTATTGATTGAGATAGAAAAAACAGCCAGTCAATACTTCAATAGTGTCAATCTGTCAATCGACTACAACTGGTAGTGTCACTCATAAACAATCAAAACAAAAAAGTACCTACTACTCTGGTAGGTATAAAGCGTCAATCACGGTGTCAGGACTGTCAGGTGTCAGGTGTCAGTTGTCTGTCAATTAATGTTCTGAAACGTCACGCATATCGCACTCTGTGATAAAATTGCTGAAAATCTTAAGAGATTTCATAAATCCATCATAAATCTTCTCGTTCAAAGAAAAGCTATCTCACATACTATTAACTGGGTAGCTACTATAAATAAATAAACTTCCTAGATACATGGTCACAGAACACTTTTATTAGGGAGGGCTCATGGTGTATTCTAGTTTAATATACAAAAAACTGGTAGCAGTAAGTATGAAGTAATAAAAAAATCAGTGTGCATTGATGTATCAAAATACTACATCAATGTCAGTGTGTAATATTCCTACCACATGGTATTTACTTGTTTCCCTTACAAAGCTATTGTTTGAATGAAAACTTGATTTTAAGTAAACTTTCAGGTGTTTGTGTGTATTTGTTGGTTACATGCAATTTACCTAAGTTGGAGTTTATCAACAGTGCTGAAAGATGCCGCTCACAGCTGATGTAGCTGCTCAACAAGTGCAGGTATAGAATACAGGAATAATATTCTGAACCAAAATTTGATCCAACTGTAGTGTGTGCATATATGAACAACTATATTGAAATAGACACCAAAACTTTGTTGTGTTGATGTAAAAATTACTTAACAAGTAAAATATGTATATTGCACAAGTTTCATGAAATGAAACTTTTTCATGGTATTTTGTCAAAAAATAAAAGGCTTGTTTTGACAGCAGGATACAACATTACTTTACTAGTAAGTATGAAAGAGACATGAAATAAATCTCTTTGTTATATCCTGCTATCAAAACAGGCCATTTATTTTTTGACAACTATAGTTTGGCTATTTTATAATAGTCTTGCTCTGGAGGCTGATTTTATTGAACCCATCTAAAAATATTATTTAATTTAACCGCTCAGGCCCAACATGTGAAAATTCCCTAATATAAAGTAAATCTTATGTAATAGGTAAATAAACATTAAATTCGCGATTAATTCGCGACACACCGGTGTGTCGCCGAATAAATATGTGTATGCTAAGATTGGACTCAATGGCCAAAAGCATGATGTTTGAATCTAATTTCCATAACTAGCTTCACTCAAGTAATCTAAGTTAGGGTTTTCTGCTAAATTACATCTTTTCTATTTCAGGAGCGTCTCAGATCCTTGCATAGATTGATTTATGACATTGAAGCAGAGAGGTCTCGTAATGAGCAATGCATTGACTCAATATTGAGAGCTGAGAAAGCTGTAGAGTCGCCTTCCTCTAATGAAGACTCCTCCAGTTCCTCACAACAGGTATACTATCTTCTTTTATTTTACTACTAGCTTCTGCTCACAACTATGTCTGCGTAGACTTGAGAATTGGGTCCAAAGAGAAACGAAAAATGTACTAATATTATAAATGGGAAACCAAATAGTGAGCGTGTGAATAGCGTCAATGATCCCCGGCTCCGGCGTTTCCATAACTCTCAAGCTGGCCAGCGCTGAGCCTGTTCTTTCTGGTACTTGTGAATCTTGAACATTCAAAATTTTAGCCCTGTAAATACTTCCACATATTTCTGGTACTTCTGAATCATTGCTGCTCACAATTCCAGCCACAACAATACTTTGACATGTTTCTGGTCTCCTGGTACATGATATTCTGATCTCCTGGGACTTGTAAATCTTTACCGCTTACAATTCTGGCTCTTGAAATTCTTCAACATGTTTCTGGACTCCTGGTACTTGATGTTTCTGGTCTCCTGGCACTTTTGATTCTTAAGCGCTCAGCCATCAGCGGCTCTGAATTTCAACTTCCTTTGTCAGTCCATTAAGCCATGCCATTTACCTGAGTAAAAAGTAGCCTAGCTACGTGTTATTTTAGGCTGTGCACTATATGGTACCAAATATTTATTTATATAAGGTACAGTTACAGAATACAGACCAAGTTGTGATTAGGATTATTTATACAACATAACATTTTTAAATGTGCACTCCAATTATTACTGTACACAGCATTCATATCCAAATCCCTTCAGTCGTTTTTGCGTGATTGATGCACAAACATCAAAACATATAAACTTTCCCATTAATAATATTAGTAGGACAGGATCGTGTTGAAGAGAGTCAGCAATTTTCTATTGAACGTTTTGTCTCTCATTCTTGACAACCTATCCTACACATTCATTACAAAAAATTAAGAAACTTTTTGACTTGTTCAGTTCAGATGTCTTGCTCATTATTAATTTTGAAACATTTTTTTTAGCAGGTTTGCCCATCTATCTACTTGCTTGTTTATCTTACAGTCATAAGAGCTGCTTCTTTATGTTTTGGCATTTTCATTATGGTATCTTATAATCCTTCAGCAGATGCAGTTGAAAAACTTGTATAAAGCTGGACTGTCGGCAGCTGAACAAGAAGAGAGTCTACTTCGGAAGGCGTTGTCCCGTATCTACGAGATTCGTAGCATCAAAAATGAAAGAAGAATACAGGTACACTGACAGAAGAATACAGGTCAAAGTCTCTTTTAAAGTCCATACATCAAACATACTGGTCAAATCATATGAGAACCCTGTAGGTAGGTTAATGTCTGACTGAGGTGGTCTTTTGAGGAAAGTACCACACAGATTTGAGTGAACCTGTCCAGACAGTGCAAGCATTTGCCAGTTACCATATCTCAAACTTAGAACTTTAATGAGCTCAACAATTTGACAGACAATACCAAAGTAAGGACATTTGGGTAGGCCGCATTAAGAACTCAAAATGCCAGACTAATATGAAATGAACCCCTAATATTACGATCTACATGGTCCTCAAATTCACTATACATTATGTGAGGGCTGAGGAACATGCAGATCAGTATCTGAAATGGTCTTTTGAGGAAAGAACCACACAGGCCATGGAACCACACACTTTATGCCCCTGTCAGGTTATCAATGACATGATCCACCAACTTAGAGGCTGCATCCTCCGTTGATCTTTACGAAAGCTGTACTGGTTGGCCGATATGAGTTGGTTCTTTTCTAAGTACGCCAATAGTGTCTTGTACACCAGCTTCTCCAGAATTTTGGATAGAGACGTAAGACGCGCTCAGATTGCATATGTGTGAGATGGGACAGCCTAGGCAATGTTGAGCTAGTTTAAAAACACGATTAGGAATACTATCTCAGCCAGGAGCGGAATCGTTTTTGAGGTTTGCTATGATAGAACTAACTTCTGTTTCGTCGGTTGGAGTCATGAAGAAGGGTCAGTGTCATCCAGCGTAAGTGCTAATTGGCTAGTTCTAAATCTGTTGTTTTGAGTTGAGTCAAGGACTGCTCGGCAAGTTGTTTTACCACGTCAGCAAAAAAAAATGTTTAACCATATTCAGCGAGACTACCCGGGTCAGGATTTGCGTTGAGTAAAGTTAAACTGGTTGGTTTTTTAGTATTAAGATTATTTTATATTATTTAACATATTGTTTTATTTGCTGCCCAGGTTTTTTACAATCTGCTTTAGAAATTGTCCAGGAGGTTTATATCAAAGGCAATATTGAGATTTTGTATAATGGTTTCTGTAGTTTATATTATATTTTTGTTGGAGAGTATAATTCTCTTTATTTTCGTCTGTTTTTGTTTCAGTGTGGAGTGGGTCTCTTTTAGGTACCTATACATTTCAGTACATTTTTTGTCAACCAGGGTCGTGTAGTGGTTTTAGTATTGCGCAAAAATTCTTTTTGGTGTCGATTTGTGATGTATTGTAAATTATCTGTAAATATATTCACTGCTGCATTCGGGTCATCAGAGTTTAAAACAGGTTTCCGGAATCTGTATTTTCGATTTCGTGAAGTATGCTAGGGTAATCCAACTTAAGCCTACATTTAGTTTGCTCGGAGATAGATATTTCACTCGATAATTCTTTACTTTCTCCTATCAGCGCTGTATCATGATCGGTGACAGAAGATTGACATACGACAATTTTGCGGATCTGCCAGGTTTGCGGATTTTGTTCGAAAGAGTTACCACGGCCCTGGAAAGCAAAGGCCACTAGGAGGAGCACGGATGGGTTTTAGTCAGTAAGAGTCTGACACTCCCTTCTGTTCCGCCCAGAGTGGGAGGAGTCATTTGATGATTTCCCATCCATAAAAAAAAGACTAGATTTTTCGCGTGTCGGATATTGGTGCCCTGGAGAAGCCATAGTACTCGGTAATGTTAAGAAAGTCGTTTGTCTTCTGTTCCGATTTTAATATCAATATTTATGCCCCTATATAATTGCCATGGATGACGCATTCTTGGAGCTAAGAAGGATTTTCAAAGGTTAAGAAGGAAGGAAGGTTAGAAGATTACTAAAGTTGGACACTGAGACTGTGACTGGGGGGCGATCGGTAGATAGCAAAAATGGTAAATTCTGTGCCAACATTAATAACTAAGTAGTTTGCATATTTTAGAGGTGACATTAAGTTCCGATTTGTATAAAATTGCTAATCCAACGTTTTGATTTAAATAAGTTTGAGAGTAATGGCATTTGTAGCCATTTAATTGAACTTTAGGGGTGTGATCATGAAGTCTACATTCCATAAGTACCTACATATAATAAAGGGTTATTATACACAGGGTTATTTGTAATTAAAACACCAACAACCTTTCATTGGGTGAAAGTACTCATGATTATAAACAACTTTTACAATGGGACCAACTCTGAAATATCAAAAAATAAATCGGCTGTTTCATACAAAATGCAATATTCACCCGATGAAAAAGTACGAAACAGTAGATTTTTTTTTTTCGATTTTTCATGGTAGGTCTCAACAAAAGTTGTTTATAATCATGAGTACTTTCACCCACTGACAGGTTGTTGGTGTTTTACAAATAACCCTGTATTTTGGTTAAAAATGGCAAGCTGGTTTTTAACGTCACCAGTGAGAGACCGACCTATGAGTCTTTCACACATTTTTTTCCCCCCTAAAACACAAAAGTAATGAGTATTTAAGGAAAAAAAAAATATTACACATCAAGCTACATTTTGATATCGTAATCTTTTAATAAAATTGATAGGAGTTGGATAACTTTAGGAGAGATTTGGGACTAGGGCCTGTATGCTACTTCGAGAGTCTGAAAAGATGACTGAATTTTGAATTTAGTGTGATAAAATGAAATTGATGGCTTCAAGAATGCCGATGCATTCACCTGCAAACACTGAAGCTTCTGGAGGACATTGGAATAAAAGGGCTATTTTCGAGTTTTAGAAATATATGTAAAAACTCCTGTGCATCCCGTTGCCGATAATTCGATAATTTAGATGCGTCCGCATAAAAGAAGTTCCAACCACCCAGTATAAATAGCCCGATGGGAATTTTTGGAGATACCCAGTCCCAAAACGACCTTTGGACCACCTCATATGCGGAAGGAAAAACCGGAAGAGTAGGGTATTGACAAACAGGTGAAGATAGGTGTTTAAGTTCTCTGTTCATCAATGGAAAACGTATATTGTTCCAATAGGAAGATACATTAAGAGAGAGATAGATTTGCTCCAAAATGGGAAGTAAAGGATGGGACGAGAGGGAAAAGACTTGACATGAACCTGGAGGGCATTTATGGAAGAGGATTTCATGGCACCAACCACGATTCTAAGACATATGGCTTGGACCAGATCGTCCGCATCTAGTCTACGTAGGGCTTCTTTTCTACATGGCTCAATAGCAACAGCAATCTAATATGCTTCAGACCAGCAAAAGCACTTATGAATCATTTTTAAAATAACTTCATCGGCGATGAAATTAAAAAGCTTCAGTTTACTGTTAGAAAGAGAAGTCCGATATGGACTTTGACGTCAACGTCCATGACGCCTAAACAGCTACCATACAAAACGTTTACGCGAGAGGGACAGATATATTTGTTTAAAATAGTTGTAGAACTATTTTAAACAAATATAATATCTGTCCCTCTCAAATCAAAATTATACCAAAAACCAACGAGATATCTCGTTGGTTTTTCGCTCAATTTTGATTTTATTTTCACTGATATTATTACCTATATTTTTTTTTATACTTTAAGATAAACTGTGTACCTAGATAACAAATATTTTTTCATGCATATGAATACCTATTGTTATAACTGGAGTAAAATCAAAGGGATCGGAAGGGTCATAGGGTTTTTGTTATCTATGATGGATAACGATTAAAATCTTAAAATTATATACTAAAATTAATGTTAATACAAACCTTACGATTCAACACAAACACAGAATAATCTCGATTGAAGTCCGCACTATTAAAATTCACTTAAATCGAAAAAAAATCGAAACACAAAGCACATGCGATTAACCTTCACCGCTACCAACGAATGGACCCTATCACACATTGTTCAGGTATGCTATGCTTAGTACTAACAAAAATTAAAAAGATACCTACTGTCAATATCATCAATTAGCCATTCTCCGAATAAGATAATTATATGGTTCCGTTTATTCTTGATTTGTGCGGATAGACATTTAAATATAAATCATATTATCTAATTATTAATTTCGCACTTACACTTAGCTAATTATGTAGATATTAGCTAAGTGCGAAATTAATTAGGTATGACTCATATTTACATTTCAAACTACTAGAATAGTAGTTAGGTTTGTGAAGTTTTGTAATTTTGTGTAGTTTTGAGTTTTTGTGTAATTTTATGCGTTTCAGGGTGCTGAGTAGTCATAATTTTATTGAAAACTGTAGCATAATAGTGATGAGAATAGGGATGATTCCTGGTCAAAAATATATGGTTCTATTCAGTCCGTCAGTTAGATTATCGAAAAATATGGGACACTTATTTTTTGTTTTATCAAATCAATAAAAAAAGACGAAGATAAAACGCATCAAAGATCAGGAGTGGGGAGTTGTGATGTCACGTGTACGTAAAAAGTGCACTTACAAGTGACGTCACACGAGTTTTCAACGCGCTGTATCGTTTTCATTTTTTCTTTTTTCACGTAAACAAAAAAAGAAAAAATACGTGTCTAATATTTTTTCGAAATCTATCTATTATACTTAATTAGATTTTTTTAGTCGTCTACCCTATTAACCTTCGGCCCGTCGCGCATCTTTTAATAACGCGGTTAGTCGCGTGGGGTCCCTCAAAACCTCAAGAATAAAACGCCTATAAAACACCTTAAAACTTGTGTATTTCTAACTAAATTAGCAGTTTGTTATTTATTTATTTAATGACAATAAAATTACAAAAAAAATGCCAAAAATATTCATTTATTTACTGTTTAAACTTCCAATCTAAAATTAGGAGCATACATTTCTCTCTTTGAGATCACATCACAGAAAAAATATTTTTATTCTAATTAAATCAATGAACTTTAATTTATATTATACCTATATGAGATCACATAAGAACAATCAACATTGTTAAAGAAAATTTGGCTCGCATCAACAAAAAAAAAATACAACTTTTATCAAACTAAATCAGACTAATTTTCCGTTTGGACACAGTCAGTAGGTACATACCAGTTTAGTGTGTGTAGGGCATATGTTACCCTTGCAAAAGTGGCAGATTGATTTGAATTTTCTATCTGTTCATCTTGGACAATATATGCAGCCCTTCCTCATAGGAGCGATGTCGTTTCCATCAGGTTGAATATTCTGAAGCTGGGGTATGAATCGCCTTATAATCTGTTTCAATTCCCGAGGCAAAGTTGAAATACCTAGTGGCCCGCGATTGCAATTGAGGACGGCACAATTCAAATTCCAGTGTTTTCAAGAAATACTTGCGTCCCATTTCTTGAATTTTATAACTGCCATTTCTCTCTCTTTTTTTTTTGACAATATATTTTTCAAGGGCTCTTCATCATCATCACTATACGAACTTTCCAACTCCATCTGCTGTTCATCAAACGATTTTAAAACCTGATCCGGTTCCTCCAAAAGTACCTCATGTTGTTCTGTAGGCACCAAATCTTCACATTTTTGCTCCGAATCCGTGTTATGCTCACTTCTTTCATCCAGACATGTAGCGACTTCATCTTCTTCCTCCTCGCCACCGCAAACATCTTTAGATTCATCTTCTAACCAACTCAATATGCGTCGTTGTTGTTTATCACACATTTTAGAAGTAAATTATAATTCAATTGTAATGTAAAATAATAAAAAAAATAAAAAACACAATGTTACAAAAGAAATCAAACAATTCAATTTTACATACGGGGTTCGTCACGTGGGGTCTTTTACGGCCCTCGCGCCTAAAACACGTCTGTATCTCACTGCGCTGGCTCGCGAACAGAAGTTAGCGGCGATGGGCGTTAACTATAATCTAATTTCGGAGGGTACCTGAAGAACTAAAACTCCTGGATAGTTTTAAATATGTTAATTTTACATTTTTCTAACACCTAGGCTTTCAAAGACCCCATGCGACGGGCCGAAGGTTAAAGTTACCTATGTTAGTTACCTACTTTAAAGTATAAATCCCTTATTTCGTTGAATGATATTGTGTATATTACTATTAGACATGTTTTATCATTTTTAAAGTTTATCCGGACAGGTTTTTGAAATTTTGTATTATTATCTTCGGATCGGAAAGCCTCTAATCTCAACTGAGGTTTTTCGACTTTTTCTCAATAACGGCAATGCAAATCCGTGTGGATTCAATCTCCTTCTCAAGCTTGAAAATTTTAGCTTCAGAATCAACAACTAGATTCTTAAAAAAAAAACCGAGTGTCCTTTCTGTCTCAACGTTAAACGAAATAATATCAGTATTTTGCTGTGCGATATTAATTACTCTTTTCTACACTATCTAGCCGCGTTATCATTGCTTTTAAGATTTCCGTAATATCCAACTTGAATTGTTCAAATTTGATAGTTACCACTCTATCTTCCAAGCACGCCCTTTTGAAGTTAGGTCTCACGGTATCATTCAGCCGGTCGATTTTGTAAACATGTCGAAGTGAAGGCTTGGGTGAAGTGAGCTGTCATTCCATGTTGAGTATATTTAGATTGACAGCTCACTTCGTGATCTACTCACCCAAGCTTTCACTTCGACATGTTTACAGAATCGCACTGCTGTAATCATGTCTAGTGTGCTGTCAATCCATATATTCAAGATGGAATGACACGGTTCCGTACCCCAAAGGGTAAAAACGGGACCCTATTACTAAGACTCCGCTGTCCGTCTGTCACCAGGCTGTATCTCATGAACCGTGAGAGCTAGACAGTTAAAATTTTCACAGATGATGTATTTCTTTTGCTGCTATAACAACAAATACTAAAAACAGAATAAAACAAATATTTAAGTGGGACTCCCATACAACAAACGTGATTTTTTGCCTTTTTTTAACCGACTTCCCAAAAAGGAGGAGGTTCTCAATTCGACTGTATTTTTTTGTGTTTGTTACCTCATATCTCCGTCACTTATGAACCGATTTGAAAAGTTCTTGTTTTATGTGAAAGGATATACTTCTCGATTGGTCCCATTTAAATTTTATCAAAATCGGTTCAGCAGTTTGGTTTTTAAATCCAAATTGCTGGAAAAAATATGTGGAAAATCATCCATGTATACGAAATTCCGTATTTTTGCTTTCCTGTAACTTTCCAGTGGTGTTCTTAGGCGTGGGGTACCACTAAAAAGTGTAAAATAAAAAACTTTTTCACAAAAAAAAACAGACTTAAAAAAAAACACTACAAAGTACAAATTAATTTTAAATTCGGAAGTCGGTGTCAATTAACCAAGAAGTAACCAAACACCGACTACCGAAATTAAAATTAATTTGTACTTTGTAGTGTTTTTTTTGAAGTCGGTTTTTTTTTGTGAAAAAGTTTTTTATTTATGAACCGATTTGAAAAATTCTTCTTTTATGTGAAAGGATATACTTTCCGATTGGTCCCATTGAAATTCCATCAAAATCGGTTCAGTAGTTTTTAAATCAAAATAGCTGGAACAATATGTCATCTAAGTGAACGAAATTGCGTAATTTTGGAAGTCAGTTGTATTTTTTTTTGTAAAAAAAACTTTTTTACAAAAAAAATACAACTGACTTCCAAATGAAAAAACACTACAAAGTACAAAATGATTTTAATTTCGGAAGTCGGTGTTAAATTACAAAGAAACAACCAAAAACACCGACTTCTACGACTTCCGTCAGCCAATAACAATATTTTTAGCTAGGCCAGGATCTACAACGGCTCTAGGACATCGTTTTTTTTTTTACCTTGTGGAAACCAATTAAACGAATATAAAAAAGAGGAAAAAAATAAAGACAGCGTAACACTCAAAGCCTTATCAGGCCCCAAGCAATAGATGAAGGTATTTATTTTGAAAACCGTTGACCACCTGTTTCCAGGCGCGCTACGCTGGCAACAAGGAGACAATCGGCTGTGGAGCCCTGATGAAGATGCTGCTGAGCGCGGCGCAGACGCTGCCTCTGCACGTAGGACGAGTAGGCGAGCGTGCGCCCCCACTATGCGGGGCCGTGCCGCCAGACTCGGGACATGTCGCTAAGGCAGGGGACGCCGTTGCTGCGCTGGTCAGGGTGTCGGAAAAGGAGGAGAATTGGATATTGGCGGAGGTAATTTGAAGAATTGCATTTTTTAGCGAGGGTAGAATGTTGAGAATATGTTTTTCAAGATCACTTGGCCACGACCACGACTTACTGAAAGGCCGCAGGAGCTTCTTCAGACTTAGGGATAAGAGGACCAGGATTGCGGAATTTGTTCGAAAGAGTCACCGCGGCCCTGGAACGCAAAGAGCATTTGGAGGAACACAGATGGGTTTTAGTCAGTAAGAGTCTGACACTCCTTTCCGCTCCGCCTAGAGCGGAAGAAGTCATTTGATGATTTCCCATCCTTAAAAAAAATCCGGTTTTTGCAGTTAAAATCACCGAGGGTTTCCCCTTGCATGACTGTCATTGTGTGATAATATTGCAGTTTCATTTCTATGACGACTGCTGTTTTTGAAAAATGCTAAGTATTTTTTTTGTTTTGGTGTCTACAGGTAGTAAGCTGGCTACCCGCTCAAGGTAAATATGAAGTCGATGACATAGACGAGGAACAAAAGAACCGTCACATCCTGAGCAAACGCCGGGTAGTCCCACTGCCGCTAATGCGCGCCGACCCACGCGTCGACGAGCACGCCTTATTCCCTAAGGGCGCCGTCGTGATGGCACTCTACCCACAGACAACGTGCTTCTATAGAGCTGTGGTCAATAGACTACCGGCCAATGCTGCTGATCCTTATGAAGTGCTGTTTGAGGTAAATTTATTTACCATAGTTGTAGATTTAGTGAAGGAGTGCAAATGCAATTAAAATCATTAGTGATGGGGTAGCAAACAATATTATTTTGTATTATGTATGCTTGCGGTGGGATGTTACTGCTATGTGGCATCTCTTCGGTCGCTGCTAGAGACAGAATTTTCAATACTTACCATACAAGCCAAACGTGTCAGTGTGTCTCCAACTACCCTAGGGTGAGAAAATTTTCGAAAAATAGTGTTACAGCAAAATTTGACCGATTTTAAATTTACCATAGAAACAGATTTCAAACTACCTTTTTCAAATAAGATATTTCGAAAATGTTCTGTAATAACTTTTTAGACATAAGTATCCTGCTTATGCATAGGAAGTCCTGTCCGGCCCCGGCGACACACCGGTGTGTCGCGAATTAATCGCGAATTTAATGTTTATTTACCTATTACATAAGATTTACTTTATATTAGGGAATTTTCACATGTTGGGCTTGAGCGGTTAATTATAATTAGTTCATTCATTTCGAAAAATAAGGACTGTATGAAATGCGCACGGCGTAAACGCTCTTATGTCTTTAGTAACAACGTTGACCGCTAATTTCTATCGAGGTATGTACCTGCAAGTCCTCTATGAGTAAGTATTCGAGCTACATACGTTTGTGTGCAGGACTCGTCGTACGCGGACGGCTACTCTCCGCCGGAGCGCGTGGCGCAGCGCTACGTCATCGCCATCAAGGAGGGCAAGGGCCGCGCCACCTGACCCGCCGCCGCCGAGCGTCCGCCCTCCAGCCGCTCCGACGCTGCCTCCAGCGACTCTATGCTGTAATGCTGCAGGCTATAAAGTGCTAATTGCTATGGACTTTTTAAAATGTGTGGCAGTGGCGACCAATAGGTATCTAAGATGGCTAGGCTTCAATTCAGAATCTCAGAGAATTTTAACGTTCATTGCCATTTACTCAACTATTTAATTTAATGTAGGGATGTAGTCTACGTTGATTTTTGAATGACCATTTGCATTCAGAAGGTCCTAAAATAGCAGCAATGGAATTTGAACTATGTCATGTAGTACCTGAGTTGGTGGTTCAAAACATGACAAATCTGAGATTCTAAATTAATTCAAGTTTTAATTGTGACGATTGTCCGTCATTTATAATAGTGTAATTTTAAGATTAGTGTGATTTTAGTGGGAGTATGTTTGATAGATAAGTCTGAAGAAAATGTGACATTATGCAAGTTTATTTTAGCCACAGAAGCGTCAATATGTAATGGGTATGCGTATGTGTGATAGGTAAATGAATGCAAAAGCGGACTGCTTGATATATTATTTGTACGCATATATGCTGCAGAATAGTAGTGTCTGACTTGAACTTCTTTATTTGTAGTATGTGTTGATACCTAAGGTAGTGAAATAGGTAGCATAAGACAGCGTTGTTGCGTATTGAATATTATTAACATTGCTATTTTGGACTATCTTACTCATGTATGTTACAACAGTATTGTATGAATTATAGAATGTATATCTCCCATAATTAATTCTAAGTTAGTTTTAAGTCTGTAAATTTACAATGCTTGGTGTGTAATTAAAACAGTGCATTGGATACAATCTTTTATTTACTATCTAAGGTTAAAATCTAATAGAATACATGATATATAGCGCTTAGGACCGAAATATACAATCATTTTAATTTTGATTGGTAGTTAAAACAAATTGATTTTATAATTTTCTCTGATTACTTACAATCTAAGGAATAATAATACAATTAATGGAAGAAACTAAAATATGTCAGATTAATAAACAAAATTTTCGAGGAACTCACGTTTTAGGTACATTGCAATACCTACAATATGAAAAATCTATGCGATAAAATAAAAACATTTGCTTCAAACAGACTATTCAGTCAAAACCGTGGTAAGATGGAAAATAAAAACTCAACATAAGTAGGATGAAGGTGGTTGCATTACTTGCATAATTAAATCTGGTAAATAAAAAACAATTAGGTGTCTTTGCCTCAGAAACACTAATTCATTCTGACACAGCCGTTGAAGACTCTTATTACTTTAACTTAAATCTTACGTAACGATGAGCAAAATTCAAGTTATGGCATATCAATACTACATGTATATCAACATAAATAAAAAATGAGATCAATATGTATTTTTCTCAACATTATGGGCGCTAAGTACGCGGTCGTTGCCTCCGGCTGGCAAGCACCACTTGTAACACAAGTTGTGACAAGATAAACATTAGTCATTATGGTCAACCTTAACAAAATTGATTTCACATTTACATTATAAATTCGTCAAATAATCAAATCATTTTATAAAGGAAAGACGACGGCTAGAGAGCTAGAAGCGATTTTTGGTACTAAGTGAAACAAAATAAATATGACTAAGAACGTAAATAGACTCGAATGTTAATTTGGATGGAGTCGGTTGAGTCTGAAACAAAACGAAATAAAATATTAGAAAAAGAAGTAAACACGTAAAAAGACTATGTTCAGGTGGAAGCGCCAGGGTAGCCCGCGAAATTCAAATTTTCTTTTGATGCAGGTAAAAGTCTTACGTTTTTTGCAATTTTCAGGTCAGTGTCAGGTTGTATCTTAGTCAAAATATGATTCGCGGCCGTAGCAAGTATGTATTTATAAAATTATAAATGTAGTATGCCATTTTTTTTTTTTTTTTTTTTTTTTTTTTTTCTTGGATGGGAAATCATCAAATGACCCCTCCCGCTCTGGGTGGAGCGGCAGGGAGTGTCAGACTTTTACTGACTAAAACCCACCCTTTAGTCCTCCTAGTGCCTTTCTTCCCAGGGCCGCGGTAACTCTTTCGAACAAATCCGCAACCCTGGTAGGCTCTAGCCCTATTGGGCTCCGACCCATGCTGACGTCTGCTGGTTTGGCGCGCGTAGAACACAGCGCGCCGTCAACCCGGGCCTGTTCTGATCAGACAGCGAGCTACCCATTGCTCGCCGTCCACAGGCATCAGTCACTGCGCCATGCTCAGGAGCATCAGTTCCTGGGCGGCGCAGTGGCTGACGTTCAACAGGAGGGGGTGAAATGGGGCCATTACTGGCACTCCATTTCAGCCCCCTCCGGAGCCCTTTGTAGGGGCTCTACTGCGGCTGCTGCAGTAGCAGCAGCCGCAGTGGAACCGGCAATGGAGGTAGAAGAAGCGGCGGCAGCGGCGGCGGTCGCGGCAGAGACGGCGGTGGCGGAGGGCTTCCTCCTGTTTCCGGCTTTGGTGGGTGGGGCGCAGGCCCTACCCCCAGCCCAGTGGTCGGCCGGCTTGCCAGCTGCCGCACAGACTACGCAGTGCGGCGCGGCGACGCAAGAGCCGGCCCTGTGACCGGGCTGACCGCAGCGGAAACAAAGACCGCTGCGGTCCACCTCCGAGGTGCATTGTGCTCCCACATGGTGGCCCACTTGGCACCGGAAGCACCTCAGAGGTCGGGGTTCCAGCAGTTTGACCTGCGCGTGTAGTATGCCATGAAATCATAACATTCGGCATCAATTCTAACTGAAGGAGTTGTATTGATGATTTTAATGATTACAGTTCTGTAAAAACGTACTTGCTTGCTACGGCCGCGAAACATATTTTGACCAACATACAACCTGATACTGACCTGCAAATTGCAATTTGAATTTCGTGGGCTACCCTGGCACTTTCACCTTAATAGTGGTATAAGACTTCGAGGCATATTTGTCGGACGTTAATATGACAGAGAACTTCTTCACCAGAACATTGGTACAGTTGGTGGAAGGCCTTCTCAGGAAGTGCGATCAACTTCGATATACCATATTAACGACCGTTGAGCTGAAATCAATAGGCAGTTACCTCTAAACAGCCTGTCGGTCAGTCATGAGCCCCTGCAGCTTGCGCGCCACGTGCGCGTTGCCGAGCCGCGCGCGCTTCACCACGTCGCCGCCGCCCTCCGCGCCGCGCTTCACGCCCAGCGCGCCCAGCGACGACGCCAGCCCGCCCACCTCGCACGACACCATCGTGTTGATGGCGTGCAGGTCCTGGGGACAACCAAACTATTCAATGAAGGATAATAATATGAACACCGAGAGTCAGTAGTGGTAGTACTTCACCACACGGTGAACGTTGACGTGCAGTTGGTGACGCTCTGATACGTGCTGGCCTTAGCAGGACTGCGACTGAACCGGTACGTGAGGTGGTGGTGCGGCGGCGGCGGCGTGGTGAGCGGCTTGACGTACAGCTGGTGACGCTCTGATACGTGCTGGCCTGCTGGGGAGCACGTGTTCAGTGGGTAGGTAGTTACCTTAGCAGGACTGCGACTGAACCGGTACGTGAGGTGGTGGTGCGGCGGCGGCGGCGTGGTGAGCGGCTTGACGTACAGCTGGTGACGCTCTGATACGTGCTGGCCTGCTGGGGAGCACGTGTTCAGTGGGTAGGTAGTTACCTTAGCAGGACTGCGACTGAACCGGTACGTGAGGTGGTGGTGCGGCGGCGGCGGCGTGGTGAGCGGCTTGACGTACAGCTGGTGACGCTCTGATACGTGCTGGCCTGCTGGGGAGCACGTGTTCAGTGGGTAGGTAGTTACCTTAGCAGGACTGCGACTGAACCGGTACGTGAGGTGGTGGTGCGGCGGCGGCGGCGTGGTGAGCGGCTTGACGTACAGCTGGTGACGCTCTGATACGTGCTGGCCTGCTGGGGAGCACGTGTTCAGTGGGTAGGTAGTTACCTTAGCAGGACTGCGACTGAACCGGTACGTGAGGTGGTGGTGCGGCGGCGGCGGCGTGGTGAGCGGCTTGACGTACAGCTGGTGACGCTCTGATACGTGCTGGCCTGCTGGGGAGCACGTGTTCAGTGGGTAGGTAGTTACCTTAGCAGGACTGCGACTGAACCGGTACGTGAGGTGGTGGTGCGGCGGCGGCGGCGTGGTGAGCGGCTTGACGTACAGCTGGTGACGCTCTGATACGTGCTGGCCTGCTGGGGAGCACGTGTTCAGTGGGTAGGTAGTTACCTTAGCAGGACTGCGACTGAACCGGTACGTGAGGTGGTGGTGCGGCGGCGGCGGCGTGGTGAGCGGCTTGACGTACAGCTGGTGACGCTCTGATACGCGCTGGCCTGCTGGGGACCAGGTGGCGTCACCACGACCCGCTGGTAGAGGGGATAGGCTACATTCCTGCACAACACACAAATATTTTCTTATGTCCTAACATTCATTTTCATGGTCAATAAACGTGGGAGCGAGAAGACGCGAATTACATTTGTTTCATTAATCAATATAATCACCATCCTAGTCGCACGCATTTTGATCGCGACTGTCATGTTCTTTGACGATTAGAGCCAGACAGATTTTGGGGAGAGGAAAATTTTTATTCCAATACAACATGTCCAGGAGGGGGGGACATGTTTTAGTCAGCTGTTCCCATGAATAAATACAATAAAACAACAATATCAAATGTCTCCAGTCAGATACTTACATCTTTATGTTTCCCAGTAAATCTCAATGCAAAGTTTTGCATACATTGCACATAAACTTTATTATAGAAATTAATTAAATCGCCTCTCTCTGGTGAACCTGAAAGGAAACAATAATAATTACGAAAAACTTTTTTTTATAACATTACAACATCTATTTCAAAGAAGTATCAAATTTAGAAGTATTGCCTCATTATAAAAGGGATTGACGATATTTGTCGCGCTGTGTTTCAGTGGAACTATATCGAGCTCAAATAAAAGCTACTCACTCTCTCCTTCACTCTGTTTAATAAGAACAGATCTATACACATGATTGTCAGCTAAAGGTCGCTGTCTATAACAACGCATGATTTCTGCAAACGTCCTCTCTACTTGATTCGTAGGATTGTTTGACACCTGGAAATAAATCATCATTTTAGAATGAAATAAGTATGTCAAAGAACATATAGATGCATGCGGAACAGATAATTAAGTCCCGCAAACCTCCATTGAAAAGGGAGGATCCTTCGACCAGACGGTTGTTGTGCCTGGTGGGCAACAGCCCGATAGTTGATATTCGGACTGTTGTATATTATGTTCAAATTGCACGGAAAACTCTGATACCGCGATGCAAGATTTCTTTGGCGTAGTTCGTTGCTGGCGATAGACAGGGTAAACTCTTGTTTTAAAGTGTGCGAGGATGGTCAAATCGAAACTGTAAGGAATATCGAAAAACACTGAAAAGGAGTCTCGAGCCCGATATTGATGAAAATTAAAACACCATCATTGGATTTTGAAAATCGGTATTCCTAACCGGGAATCGAACCGGTTGATTTTGAAAAACCAGCCAAGTGCGAGTCGGACTCGCGCACGAAGGGTTCCGTACCATTATCTATAAAAAAAACTGCAAAAAAATCACGTTTGTTGTATGGGAGCCCCACTTAAATGGATTAAAAAAATATATATTCTCTTTTTGGTATTTGTTGTTACAGCGGCAACAGAAATACATCTGTGAAAATTTCTACAGTCTAGCTATCATGGTTCATGAGATACAGCCTGGTGACAGACGGACGGATGGACGGACGGACAGCGGAGTCTTAGTAACAGAGTCCCGTTTTACCCTTTGGGTACGGAACCCTAAAAAAAGAATACACTGTATAATTAGACCATTCAAAAGTAAACCGAAACAGTAAGTAATACAGTATGTACATTATTTGATCCTATTATGAACAACAATATAACAAACTAAGAAAAAGCTTATTTTTAACAAAATAAGTACTTTTTTAAGTGTTTTACGATATTCCTTATAGTTTCAGATATAGCCATCCACGCACACTTTTAAAATTCACTCTGTAGATGTTGCTGCATTATTTAGGGTGTCGTTATAGATTTCGCTACGTTAGGTTTTTGTGGCGGCATCGATGCCGCTACAACATGACGAGAGAATGGGTCTTTCAAAGTTTCGAGTGTCGGAAAGCCTTAACTTTTAACCTCAAAAGCGGGCCTGGTCGTAACATACGCCGTGAATGTATCTATCGGAGCAGGTATTTTGATAAAATTCTTGTACTCGCGTAAAAAAATATGATGAGAGTATGGCCCAAGTTCAGCTACCTATAGTCTGTCAGAGCAAGCATTTTCGGCCAATAAGGTTTCCAATGTATTGGCGATTTAGTACTGTAAATATTCTTATACAATCTTGCTGGGAAATACCCACTGTACGTATTGTTGACACGATTATCTGAAGACGTCCAAAATAAGTGAGAAACACAAAACCAGCTGATAAGAAAACATGCTTGGGGAGGCCTATGTGTTACTAATGATAAGGCTATATATACTCACTCTACATATAACATATACGGCGCACATGAGGATCTGGTCGAGGTGACGATCCTTCATGAGCTGTGTTTGGTGCATGATTGAGTACTCCAGACAAGTCCATATCTTGCGCTTCAGTTCTTCGTCGGTAAGGCGCAGTCGAGTGCATAGATCGTTTATACGGACTACTGCTAGACTATAGAACTGGAACAAAGAATTGGCTTATTATTGTTGGAAGACCAATGGAAATATGGATTAACGACAAATTCAAGTCGACAGCCCAATATAATCCGCCTACGTAGGAAATGCACGGGGTCTACTACTCGTCTTAGTTGCGCGGTTCATTTGTTTGGCAGTCACGTATTTGAAAGCTTGGCCGTATGCCGCGTAGTGAATGACCCCCTACATTTTCGTACAAAGCGAAACTTGATTATACGGGCATACTATAGCCGTGGATTACTGTGACGCCTTGACGTTATAAATGACAATTTGTTCAGGGCTACCCTGAACAAATTGTCACAAACCAGGAAAGAATGTCATTGGAAGCAACAACTTATGAAGAATGTCGTTAAGGCTTATAGGGATGGAAAAAAAAAATGGGATGTTTTACTTGAGCCTAATTACAATAGCTTAAGGTTTGAATAAACTTACCTTTCTAAAGAAGAGTATTAACGAGTTATTAGTTTTCTTAGGTGTGGACGAGTTGCTATTCGATTCACCATTCGAACAACTTGGTGTGGGCTGCGATGTGCTAGACTCTTGTCTCGCCGGCGTGTTGTTTGTGGCAACTAAAACAATTATT
The DNA here is from genome assembly GCA_947386135.1 of Melanchra persicariae. Taxonomy (NCBI): domain Eukaryota; kingdom Metazoa; phylum Arthropoda; class Insecta; order Lepidoptera; family Noctuidae; genus Melanchra; species Melanchra persicariae. The sequence goes on from OX376660.1 coordinate 7,935,642, forward strand.
ATATTTAAGTCTGTTTAGCATTTATGTCAAGGTACCAGTGTAGTACATACAACCAGTACTGATTTTATCATCTTTAGATGATAAAATCAGTACTGGTTGTAACTGTTACAATAAATCTCATCCAAATTTGATAATTTGCAAAATATCTGTGTCTTATCGAGAAGAAGGAGTTTGCAATCTTATGTGTATATTAAAAACTCGGGGTGTTTGCAATAATCCGTGGACGCAATTAAAGTGTCTTACCTAATAACGACTGGCCAGGCTTGATAGGGTCTTTAAATAGCTGCTTTTTGGCCTGGTCGGCTATTGGTGACAGGTAACGGTCGATGTCCGCTGACACAGGAGACTGAATACCATCTGTAAAGAGAAAGGTTAATTTCAAACTATGACATAATTCGACTGGCTAATGGAGATCTATGGTAGAAGCTGAAGATGTTCAGCGCCGACCCCAAATAAATTAGGATAAGGGCAGGAAAGGATTGATTGATGGATTGATGACTGTGACAGAGACTTCAGGAAGAAAAGAAATAGTTGAGCAGTCCCATGCGAGCAGCGCAAAAGATGATGTACTTACTGGACCTACGATGCGGCGAGTCGTGAACTCTGACGTCATTGGACGCTGGCACCGGCGTTTTACTCAGTTGCTCCCACAGTGGACTGTCCGAAGTCCACACCAAAGACTCCAATACTTCTTCCTCCACCTTAGGAAATGGAAAACAGTATGCTTTAGTATATAGATACTGTAGGCGTGTTGATGTTTTGCATATCTATATCAAAATCGAAACAAATAGGCTGTACTAGTCGAAGCTTAGTAAAAGAGCTCATCCAGAAAAGTACTATATATTTCTGACACTGGAATTATGTTTTGATGAGTAGGTATGGGTGGTTTGCAGGCATTTTAGCTGTGATTCCTTTAGGATTGCCACTAGACATTCCGTCAAGCAGGTTACCTGGTTATTTAACTGTCAAAAATAAAACGACACGGACTTTACTTACAGCATTAAGATGTTTGATAACATCCCGACTGAGTTTCTCGACGACAGCCTGTACAACCAGCTCGATAATCTTGTAGAAATGGAAGGCACTGAGTCCGTATATCTGTAGCACTCTCGGGAACTTGAGAGAGTGGACGCCATACGCGTGTAAAACTATTTCTGTGCAACATGCGAATACGGCTAGCTGGTATGTTTCTTGATTTAGCAGCATCTGTTGGGGAAATTAAAATTTCTTAGGATTTGTCTTGTATTGTAGGAGTATTTCAGCAATCTAGGAAGGAGAACAGCAGCTCACCCTGATAATTTGTAATTTCTATGCACATTTTCTCAAAAACCAACAGTGTTTACTCGAAATACCATTTTTAGCTTTATTATTATTATTTCAGTAGTGGTCTCGCAAAATATCGATGAAGAGGCCGTATGGGCAGCCTCAAATAGCCCTCCTGACCTCTCTCTTCCACTACTCCCATAGTCTCATGGGACGGCAATCAAACACGACCGAATACAAAACGAAAACCGGGTCGATATTGTTGATTAACCTAGGTCATAGCCAAAAAATCAGCGTATAACAAATACATTTATCTCATCGTTATTATCTTCATTTGGTGCTAATGCAAAAACATCTGATATGATTTGGATGCAAAGCACTGGTGCAATGCCTTGTTTCATGTATGTTATGATTAGTTCAAAAAATCAGAACTATTTATTTATTTATGATAACTTGGGATTACTTGCAATGTGGGTTGCATGTTAACACAACAACTGAGATTAAAACTGCAATATGTGATGAATTGATGAGTTATGAAGTTGACCTCATGATGTCCTTTACACCACTTCAACAAACAGTAAGATAGTTTCAATTAAAATCCCATCTTACTAATAATAAAAACGTGACAAATATCTTGACTTGGCTTGCGAGGTTGTTGACATGTGGGATGTGAATTCGGCAATCATTGTACCTATAGTCGTGTCAGCCAACGACTTAATAGCCACGAGCCACTCGTTAGGCAGCTGGATCAAGGGCTTGATTCAGAAAGCAGTACTTCTGGACACAGCTCTCATTGTTCCTCTCTCTGGAGTCCTGACCGCGTAGCTTAGACCCTGTTCCCGATACCGGTGGGCTACTATTTTTAATATTTTTATAAGCTGTATTTTTTAAGAAATATTTAAAAATGTTTAAAATTAGTAAAGAAAAATGAATAAACGAAAACGTGAAAAGACTAACATTTATTTAATGTATTTCTGAATGTTTGTAAATCAATTGCATCTCAATGATTATGAATTATGATTTGGCACACAAGTAGACAAAAGCCCGAACAAGAAGTTCAGTTTAGTGAGATAATATTTTGGCCCTGAAGAAGCCGTTTGCGAAAAACAGTGTAGTCATAAAATAGTTTTTTTACTTACATTTAAAGACACTAGCGGTTTTTTCCTGTGCTCCTCTCTAATGATGTGTTCTAAGACTTTGTAGTACAAGCACATGACCATATTGCACCGAAACCTAATGGTTTCATTACTAGAAGTGCTGTTGGTTTCCCTCAGGCTGTTGGCGAACTGTTCCATCCAGTTATTGCACGGCTGGACGAGGTTTGTGTTTATGGCCTCCATGTTTACGTTGAAGTCGCTGTGGACAAGAATGATTAATTAAAAATAGAGTAAATACTGGATTTCGTTGAAATAGTTTTTATAAAAATACCAACCGTACACATACTAATACGAACGATGCAAGTTAGTATAAAGCTTGTAAAAGTGAGGCTGAGAAAAAGTTCAATGAGTATTTAGAAAAATAAGTATATACATAGCTCAGTAACATCCACACAGCTTCAAGCTGGAAAAGGTTTTTAATACTTCAGAAGGTTAAATGATAGGATTTTATTATTTTTTGGGTTAAATAAAAACTTAAACGGCAGAAAACTATTAACTTTGCGAATTAAAACACTTGTGGCACTTTTAGTCATCATCAGCACATTCACTACGCAACAGCCATTATCCAACTTCATATGGTTCCTTTTTCCGAACACGCGTCAATCATTCCAATTTATACCTTATTCCACTGGGATAAGATTCAAATGCTATTGAATTCCCTTATCTTTACTAGTAGCCTAAGGTTTACTTACGTGAACAACTTCAAGAGGTCCCTCGAGGGCTGCGGCTTGGCGTTCCTCAGGTACGCAGCGAGGCGAGCCAGACTGTTCTTGGCTTCAGACACCGGCGTCAGCTCCTCGCCGCGACGCGCTAGGTAGCGTCGCCCGGTGAGAGGAGTCTCGTGGCATGCGCGACCGCTCTGATAACAACAAATATATTCACTCCATAATGTCAGTTCTACACAATAATATCATGTCAAGCTATACATTTCCGGAATAAGCTGAACTCGCGTTGTATAAGCTTTCTATACAATGAGAGATCAGTGTTACGAACTAGAACTTAATTTTGCCTGAAATGCTTTACTGCAGATTGGGATGATGTACTTGCATGGGACGATGTAGCAGACTGTGGCTGGCATATTCACATTAAAATAAAGAATATGTATACATATGTTGAAAAGGACAAAATATAATAACAAAAATGCAGTTGCAATTTATTTTTTATTCTTTTTAAACATTGCCCACACTAGGAATTTCTCCTGTATCGTGGGTGCGTTTACAAACATAGAAACTCACATACACAAACAACCAGACCCGAAACTACTATCTGTAGGCCATACAAATTTTTGTTCCGTGCAGGAACCGAACCCGCGACACGCAGCGCAGTAGTCAATCGCTAAGCGATAGACTGATGTGGTTTCTTGATATATGGCTTAGTGTCTCAATATATGCCTGCTCAATTAATTTACCTAGAATAGCAACATATTTATTGATGTTTCAGGGACCTACCTAGTTTATAAAATAAAGCTGTTAAAAAGTATCTTGGTAACAAACCATAAAAGTAGTCAAAGTCACTCTCTGCCTCTGTAAATATTCTTCCCTGACTTCTTAATCATGCAATGTTTTTTTTTTACTATTAATCAACACGTGTTTTGGTACAGTTTTCACTAATAGTAAGTTACCCATTGGTTAACCATCGTTAAGGTACCCTATTGATTAGGTTACCCACCAACTAGTTAGGTTGATTTTGGGTACCCATTGCAGCCAGAGTGGATCGCTAGTAAGAGATCATATCAGTTGGACATTTAAAATACACACTTATTACAGTAGTTTAATACTCACAGGTCCAAAAGTAGCAATCACTTGTGATATTTCATCTCCGGAAACTTTATTTGAAGTACCAATCTGTTCATTTGCATGTTCCCCTAAAAAAAAACTATAAAATTAATGAAAACCCTCAATAAATTAATACTTTCTAATAAAAACCGTTATTGTGTGCAACTTTTTTACCTACCAAAGCAGGTTAAAATTGGATTTAAATAAAAAAAGTTATTATTATTGGAAATATTCGACATTTTTGCTTTCAAGTAAACATGTGTTTTAAAAGCTTTGAAAAATGTCACTTATATTTTTTTTGGTATGATAATTTGTTTATGGTATGATATATTTTGTCAGTGGCCAGTACCAAAGCCTTATTAAAACTTCTTTTAGTGCTTTTGTCACATTTTTTCACAAGGTACATGGTTATATAATATAAGTCGGTGATGGTATCATTATTCATCATCTCCTTGCCATTGTCCCATGTGTTGAGGTTTTCATTCTGTCCTGTCAACCATCACACTATCACTGACTCTCTTTTCTCTCATACCACTCTTCACATAATCCATACATCTTTTCTTTGCTAGCATATTTATTATAATAAACAATTAAAGTAACTCACCTAAGAATATACGTTCATCAAATTCACCAACACTTAACACATAGGTTTCATATAAATTGTTTAATGATTTTAGATTTTGGTCAAAAGTGCCCACTTCTAGTACTCCACAAAGTTCTTCAACATCACCTTTTAAGATCTAAAAAATAGAAAAAACAATTAAAATTTTAAAATATTTATGTTGAAAAAATTAAAAAAGGGTGCCATTTCAATTGAACCCAATAATAATTTAATATGTACATAGAGAATTATTTGAACAAAAACATAAAAATCTTAGCATCAAGTCACAACTTACTTGTTTTTCAAAAAACTTCTTTATCGCTGGCTTCCAGGTGTATTCCTTAGAAGCAGCAGCATCTACTAGCAGCCCATTTTTTATTTCACATAATGCAGACATGATGCAGGGTGCCATTGTTGGCATTTTGAAATCTTCTTTCAACCAGTCACTGGGCAAACCTAAAACACAAAATATAAGCTAGTGTACCCTTATATTTAAATGAAAGTAATAAATTAAAAAAATATATTTACATTTAATTTATTTACACTTATTTTAGGGTCTTCTAACTAGTCTTATATACCAACAATGTTCTCAAAATTGTTAAAACAAAAAATACCATAAAAGTATTAAAAAATGTCAACATACCTTTAAATGCAGGATTAATTAAATCTACCCTTCTCTCCAAAAAGGCATTCGCAAATACAAAATCTAGAGATGCAAGCAGCAAATGGTACATGTCCACAAGATCATGAGCAGACCTGTGGTGCTCTCCCTTCACGCAGATGTACAAACACCAAGTGAACTCAAACAGCGCATTTGTGGTACATGGCTGTGTCCTGTGTATACAACATAAAGTAGTAGTCAAATACAAGTCTAGCAATGAAATAAAAAAATTATATGATAAATAAGCAACATGGACAAACTGAAGTTTTATTGGAAATTTTATTGTAGCTGTTTTGGTTGTTAAACCAATACTTTATCAGGCAAGCTAGGTGAAGAGTGTTATAACAGGCCTGAACACACTATTTGGTTACATTTCAATTTCCTGTAAATATTTTGTTAACCTTTGCAATCAACAAAGAAACATGAATGAGTAGCTAAATTCTAATGTTATATCTGGAAATGTGCAAAGAACTGAAGTGGAAATACAATGTGGTCTCTCAGGACATTAGATTCAGTTGAATGGAAATCAACAATCTAAACAATGGTGAACTCCCTGTTGCCTATTGATGTGGAAACTTGTTTTTGGTATTATTTGTGTTAACTAACCCATGTCAGCCTCATGTAAACTGAATCTGGAGATTATTCTCAATTGATCAATCAAAAATCTATAAATTAAATGAAAACTTTATGTACTATTGAACTAAGCATATTAACCGCTGCGGCCCCGACATGTGAAAATTCCCAAAAATAAAAATCTTATGTAATAGGTAAATAAACATTAAATTCGCGATTAATTCGCGACACACCGGTGTGTCGCTGGGGCCGGAGCGGTTAAATTGTTTGACATTAAGTATGAGCTGTTTCTCTCATGCTGCACAAATATGCATTCATACCAAAAATATATTTATATTTCTTTGATTAATATGATGTTATCTATTTAAATTATAAATAAATATAATGAATAAATCACTTACTTAGGCCTTCTTTTTGAACTGGTTTTCACATGTTCATTTTTTAACCCAGAGAAGATCTCTTGGAAGATTGGCTGGAAGTTCCTGTACAGCACAGTAGAGACTGCAAACTTATGCTCCAGATGGGATATCCTGTCTCTGAATTCAGTTGACATTGAAGCCATCTCCATCCAATTTTTAATTTTTTTGAAGAACTGGATTAGACTGTGGAGAAAGTAAAAAACTGTATTTTGATACTAAATTGTAACAGTTTATAAACTGAACTGAAGACAAACAATGAATTAGAGTAATTAAAATTTAATAACCTTATGTTGCATAGCCTCAGTAGCTTGGTAAGACTGACACAGTTTCCTTCCACTGCCTTCCCAGATTGCACTGTAGGAGTTATGGAGGTTCTACATGCCACATACAAGGCACATGCCATCCAGTGCAATGAATCACCCTAGGACAATATAAAATGTAAGGATAATGTGACTATTATGTCCTATCATGACTTATTTTCAAACAATACAAATTGGTATTGTAAACAAAGGTTTAAGGAAAATTGTTCCTGCAAATATTGTCTCAATGTTTGTATCTTCTATGGAAAGCTTCTTCTTCCTGATAAGTGATTGATTATTGTCAGTGAGCATCTTTAGATAAGGGCCTCGTGTGGAATAAATCAGGTGAAAGTTGTTGCAGGTTAAAAAAAACACATGAAGCCAAATCACAAATAAATGAAATAAATCCACCATATGGACCATAGAACACAGAACACGTATTAAGCTAGTATAATGTTATAAACCTGACTAAAATCAAAACATTTGGAAGCATTATGTAGTCGACGTAGCTTGTCCTTAACACTCGATGACTCTGGAGTATTTTCTAAGAAAATCTCAACAGTTAAGAAGCGAGGATTATTAATTGCAGTAAAAATATGAATGGTCTAAACTGAAATACTTACATCCAAAGTATAATTTCGTTTTATCTCTAAAAAGGACTCCTTGGATTTTTGTGCTGCAACTGGGTCGACATTTAAATCTGAACAAAGACTGTTCATTTTATCTATCCAATTTTCTTCATTATCTTCTAATTTAGACATTTTGGTAGTGTATTCACTATTGATTTAAATAAAACATAAAAATAAACAACCTATCACACGTAAACTTGTCCCGATTTTGACAATTTGACAGGTATTTGGCGGGAATAGTACGACAGTACGACTCCTCCCACGCGCGGCAATTTTTGTCTTTGGTACGAAAACATGGCTGCGAAAAGGGTTGGTCTCACCAAAGCTTTTTTCTCTTTGGACAAACATGAGAAGAATTTGGATTGTTGGGAAAATAGGTAAATGAAATATGATTGGTTTTGGTCTTCGTATTTTTCTTTGAGAAGACCCAAAGAGAACTATCATTTCTCCTCTCTAACTCCCACTAACTGAATTTGTCCCTTGTAATTTGGGATAAAACTCAACCAATCTTGTATAATTTTTAACTCGCAAACCCAAGCGAGAAGACGTAACGACTGCAAAAATATCCCGGATTTGTTGAAAACGAAATATTGTTAGTCTTTCAATGCTGGAACTGACGACAGTGTACTGGATCCAGAGACTGGAATAAAGCCTGTACTAGGTACATGATTTAATGAGACGCAGACGCACGCGTCACTCTGCGCTCTGCGCACAAAATGGCTAATCAGAGCGGACGTGAAGTAATAAATAACAGAACTTCTAGATATACACATACATAGCAACTACCTTGTCTTTGAGATTTGACATTGGAGTTATATAAAGACTCCACTGAAAAAAAATGCATGAGATATTTTAGCTGCAAAACGAACTTGACGTAGTGGCAAAGGCCGAGGCTGCAAAAAAAATGTTGACAACCTAATAATAGCCACAGACGCTCAGATTTGGTACGGCGGACTAACTCCGCCCACAAAATTCGATCTCGCAACACACGACGGGATATGAATACCAAATCTTGTGGGCGGAGTTAGCCGTAACAGACGTTCGAATTTGGTACGGCGGACTAACTCCGCCCACAAGATTTGGTACGCTCCCGGACCATATCCGCCCGTGTGTAGAGTGGTCCGCCGAACATTATTATTATTAATTGAGTCCACCGCGGTCCGCTTGTTTGCACAGCGGATTTGGTCCGCTCCGTACCAAATCTGGACGTGTGTACGCTTGGGCCGTACCAAACTACCACAGACTACCATAATTTGAAAAATGTATTTCTCATACTACAATTTAGCCAATTCTTTGCTTTTTTCCGCTTTTTACGGTGTGGTTGGTACATGGTGGTTGTAATGTTGCTGCTATTGTTGCCGCTACCACCATAATTTTTGTGCACTTGAAGGCGTACAATTCAGTATAGTATATATACTCTGTGGCATGGTGGGCGGAGTTAGTCCGCCGTACCAAATCCGAGCGTCTGTTACGGCTATTAGTCCGCCGTACCAAATTCGAACGTCTGTTACGGCTATTTTACGGCTATCGGCTGACAATGTTGACATGTTGACATGGGTTGGATTAGGTAAAAACGATACCTAATCCACCTAATCCAAGTGTTTAAAAATACCTAATCCATTTACCTAATCCTAATATTTATTCAATATAGCCGCTGGCCTGTTCCCGATATTATGTATCGTATGTGGATTGGGTAAGAAATATTCAGCATGGATCGAATATTTATTCAATCCACTGGCCTGTTACCGATATTATGTATCGTATGTGGATTGGGTAAGAAATATTTGATATGGATTATGAACGTTCCATTTCTTATATATTTTGGAACGGTGGAATAAATTTCGTATTTTTAGGGGCAAACGTTACTCAATGTGAATACTAAATTTTGTTTTTAACGTTTATTAGAGTGATCAAAATTACCCTTCATACTTAAAGAGTGCACCTGCACATTGTGCTAATGATGGTGCGGCGCAGAATCTTAAAATGTCGCCTATAATATTGTAAGCGCCAGATAAATGAAGAATAACGGTCATTGACCTTTCCTTAATATCTCTTCGTGGGTACCCCCGGACAGAAAAATCTGAATCGTTTTTCATTACTAGAACAGTAAGGATCACAGTAGATGTCGATTCAGGACAGCTTTATGTCATTATTTCTGTTTTTTAAATTAAGTGTGTCAATAAATGTAGGTGGGTCAATGACCGTTATTCTTTATTTATCTGGCGCATACTATAGTCATTCTCACAGGCTTAGGACTGTCATCTTGTGTAGATTCACACAAAAGGTGTATTTCGACGTATATTCGTTACGACATACATCGCTAGAACACGAACTAGTCCAGTGGTATTCTACATAGATGGCGCTGGCGGCAGTGCTAATTAAACTTGAAACTTAACCCCCACATTTTAAGGTACGGAATATCTTCTGTGTGTGTAGACTGTGTACAAATATTTTGTGCCATACCTAATCCCCGACGCTTTGGATTAGGTATGGACTCGCATCGAAAAATACCTAATCAACATACCTAAGCCAATATTTATGCCTCACGTCTATTGACATGCACTTGACGGAAAGAGAACACAATAATTCAACATGTCAAAGTCAAAACCACTTCCAAATTCAAATAAAAAAATTCGTGTTTTCTTTTATTTTTCTTGACAACAGACATTATTATTTCGAATTTATAGCATCACGTCGAACGTGTTTTCTTCGTATTTTTAATTGATTATATCTTATAACCTTTGAGTAATCTTACCAACCTACATAAAAGTTTAATTTTGTGAAGGAAATGATATCTTGTCACCGATTTTACCATGTTTCCTGCGTAGCTCTCAGTTTGAAAAAGCAAGGGTTAAAACTATGTAAAATGGTGAATCCGAAGAGTAAAAGGTAAAGTAAACTTGTAATGTTCTTAGAATACTGTTATTGTTTTGAGGTTATATTGTTGTTTTGATGTTTTTTTAGGCAGTGGCATCCAACGCAAGCGTTTGCAGTGAATGCTCTGCCATCGGTAAAGAGCTTGACTCAGCAGAAGCATGAGCCTGACAAGCGTGGGCAGCGCAGAACTGCCATGCTGAACAAAATGTTTATGAAACAGATCACAGACTTGATGTCTACTGGCACTGTTTCTATGGATATAGTTGGAAGGGGCATCGAAATCTCTAAAGTAAGTTCTGTTAAGATTATCTGGTATTTAAATTTATAAAACACTAGCTTCTACCAGCTGCGGCTTCGCCCGCGTGAATATCGGAAATAGCAAGGTTTCCTGATTTGTATTGTAATTTTTTTACTTAGGAAACACCCACCCTACACCTACCCTACACCTACCGTACACCTACCCTACACCTACCCTACACCTACCCTACACCTACCCTTACACCTACCCTACACCTACCCTACACCTACCCTACACCTACCCTACACCTACCCTACACCTACCCTACACCTACCCTACACCTACCCTACACCTACCCTACACCTACCCTACACCTACCCTACACCTACCCTACACCTACCCTACACCTACCCTACACCTACCCTACACCTACCCTACACCTACCTTACACCTACCCTACACCTACCCTACACCTACCCTACCCTACACCTACCCTACACCTACCCTACACCTACCCTACACCTACCCTACACCTACCCTACACCTACCCTACACGTACCCTACACCTACCCTACTCCTACCCTACTCCTACCCTACACCTACCCTACACCTACCCTACACCTAACCTACACCTACCCTACACCTACCCTACACCTACCCTACACCTACCGTACACCTACCCTACACCTACCTTACACCTACCTTACACCTACCCTACACCTACCTTACACCTACCCTACACCTACCCTACACCTTCCCTACACATACCCTACACCTACCCTACCTACATAATTATACCAGCCCAAAAATACTATGACATGTTTCTGGTCTCCTGGTACTTGATGTTTCTGGTCTCCTAGTACTTGTGAATCTGAAGTACTAAGGCAGCAGCGGCTCTGAGTTTCCACTTCCTCCTCAGTCTCCATTAATCCATGCCACTTACCGGGATAAAAAGTAGCCTATTTTTTATTCCAGAATATGAACTACATGTGTGCCAAATTTCATCCAAATCCCTTCAGCCGTTTTTGCCTGATTGTTACACAAACATACAAACATACAAACATACAAACTTTCACCTTTATAATATTAGTAGGATTGTTCAGTTGGCCAGTAGGGCAGTATGCCATAAAAAGGGAACCTGCCAAAGGTTACCTTTTTATGGCATCAGTGGCAAAGCCCAAAAGGAGTTTAATTTGATTAACCGGTCCAGCTCCGCCATCACACCGGTGTTTCGTATTGAAAAAGTCATTGAGTGCAGACGACACCGGTGTGTAGCCTTAAAATCAAATCCAGACAGTCCTCATATGGATATAGTCAGAAATTATGGCTTTATTTATGCCAGCAATCAAGAAAATAAACTATGCAAGGAGTTAGCCATTGACTCAAAAGAGGAGGCAAATAAATAACTCATCTTCATCATCATATCAGCTGAAAGACGTCCACTGCTGGGCATATCCTACTAATATTATAAAGGTGAAAGTTTGTATGTTTGTATGTTTGTGTAACAATCAGGCAAAAACGGCTGAAGGGATTTGAATGAAATTTGGCACACATGTAATTCATATCCTGGAATAAAAAATAGGCTACTTTTTATCCCGGTAAGTGGCATGGATTAATGAAGACTGAGGAGGAAGTGGAAACTCAGAGTCGCTGCTGCCTTAGTACTTCAGATTCACAAGTACCAGGAGACCAGAAACATGTCATAGTATTTTTGGACTGGTATAATTATGTAGGTAGGGTAGGTGAAGGGTAGGTGTAGGGTAGGTGTAGGGTAGGTGTAAGGTAGGTGTAGGGTAGGTGTAGGGTAGGTGTAGGGTAGGTGTAGGGTAGGTGTAGGGTAGGTGTAAGGTAGGTGTAGGGTAGGTGTAGGGCGGGTGTTTTCTGAGTAAAAAATGTACAATACAAATCAGGAAATCTTGCTAATTCCGATATTCACGCGGGCGAAGCCGCAGCTGGTAGAAGCTAGTATAATATAATATAGCTAATAATATAGCCTTCTTATCCCGACTGCTGGGCATATTAATAACTAATTTTATCAAATCATGGAAAATCCCAAAGGACCACATTTCCCTTGGGGGTTTGTCAACACAAGAATTCCCTAGTTAACTAGTATTTTCTATTTACAGGTAAATGTGACTCCCGACATGCACACAGTGAATGTGTTCTGGGTGTGCAAAGGTGATGCTTCAGACAATGAGACTGAGAAGGTCCTGAATAAAGTAGCTGGTGGCCTGAGGCATGAGCTGTCCACTCTGAGGGTCATGGGAGAAATACCTTACATTGTGTTTGTTAAAGGCAAGTAATTACAATTTTGTTAAAGGTCTATCTGCTCTGTGGCTGCAAAAGGCTGCTTTAAGTAATAAAATAACCACCTTCTTCCTGTGACTTGGTCTGCCTGGAATTCAGATCTGGATATAAAGTATATTCTAATTCTTACGTACATATTCTATTCTGTGTTAATCCAGGATGTAAACTAAATGTGGTAAACACAAATAAATGTTCCACCTAGCTGAGTGATGGCCTTCAACACTCTCGTCTTATTGCAAGTGGTGGCTGGACGCCAACATTGAGTTGGAGCATAAGTTACTGAATAAAAAACAAAAAAAATGTGTGTCATTCAAATCGGTTCAGTAGGCATGAAAGAGTAATAACCATTCATAAACATTCATCCATCCTCACAAACATAAGATACTATATATTTTTTTTCAAACATACTTGGAAATTTGACCATTATTTTGACAACCTTCTTCGAGATAAATCGAAATTGCTGTACTGACCAAGTACATGCGAGTAGCGGCCGGCAAAAGTTATACTTATGAAAAATCTGTTGTGGTGTAGCGGCCAAATAAATTACATAGTAAACGCATCTGTTGTGTAATTTAAAAATGGAACAATCTTTTACTCCAGAACATGTCCACCAAGGAGGTAACTTACCGTCTTGTGACTGAGTACAGTGTGGACGTGTTGTGGCCTGCTGCTTGTGATAGTTTTGTGATTGGCTATTTAGTGTAAAATCCATTTCTCACTCACTCCTTTGGTGTCTTCATGGACTGGTGCCGCCCAGTGGGTTGTCCTAGAAAGAGACAAGAAGATTTGCGCTGACAGGCTTCAACTTGGTCCCACCCGGATTCGAGCCCGCGACGCTGGATTTGCAGTCGGCTTCCCTACCACCGCGCCATCAAGGTTAGTCACCACGCATCGAAATAAGCGACTGCGCTGAGCGCCCCACTTCTAAGTTGCTACGTCACTGCACCGCTGCCGCATCGAGTTGAGCTTTGCTGTAGCGCCTACTCCTTAGTTACGAGCAATTACAAGGATGCGCTGTTTGCTGCTACGATTAATTACATAGCACAAAATGTTTGGTACGAATCGTACGCCGCCAAAACCTACGCTACGATCTGAACAATCCACCTCAGAGCCTGACCTTGCTAAACATCTATCACAAGATAATGCGGTGAACATCACTACACGAAAACGTAAGCAACCTGAGTGTGAACACACCACGCAGCTTGCAAATATTCATACTGATTTGAAAAATACCCTAAGCGAATGGAAGACTAGTTTAGACGCTAGCTTGCTGGCTATTAACGACAATGTAAAATCCATTAGGAGTGACCTCGAGAATTTCATGCAAGAGTCAAAGAAGGAAATTAACTATCTTCGTACAGAAAATATCACAATAAAAAAATCTGTTTCTGGATTGTCTGGGGAAGTTGCTGAAATGAAAAGCACTGCTCAATTCATCTCGGATAAATACGACGACTACCTTATAAGACTTACTAGCCTGGAGGAGCGAATCTTGAAGCAAAATGTTATAAAGGCCCTTGAAGAAAAAATAGATAACTTGGAGCAGCAAGCCCGGTTATGTAACCTGGAAATATCCAACGTTCCTGAACGTCGTGATGAGAACCTTTTTACTATTATAGAGGACATCGGGAAGAAAATTGATTTTGCCATACCACGAGCTGACATAATCTCCGTTCATCGCGTCCCTCACGCTGCTTCCAATGATAGGCCCAAAAACATAATCGCGAAGCTCAAAACTCGCTGTCTAAGAGACAATATTCTCAGCGCATACCGCCTGAAAAAAGGCCTGACCTCCAACGACATATGCATTTTAGGAGCACCTAGGACTATCTATGTTAACGAACATCTAACTCTCCAGAAGAAGCAGCTGTTACGTGAAACCCGTGAACTGGCGAAGAAGTATGAGTACAAATTCGTTTGGATAAAGCATGCTACCATTCTCGTAAAGCGGTCGGAAAATTCCTCTACTATAGCCATTAAATCCTCAAACGATTTATGTAAAATTAGAACACTCAATAATATTTAAATCAACACATAACAATAATATATACTTTTTATCGTAATACTTTACATCGAAACTCACATAATGGCAAACATTGGGAATGATCTTAGTGTCTACTACCAAAATAGTAGAGGTCTGCGCTCAAAACTAAACACTGTTTACATGAATATTCTCTCTAATTGTTACGATATTATAGTTTTAACTGAGACATGGTTAATCCCTGCCATTAGTAATAGTGAATTTATTGATGATCGTTATGTTGTGTTTCGTTGTGATCGTAATAGATCTGCAACTAACAAATCAGATGGAGGAGGTGTGCTGGTTGCCGTGCTACGTGATTACAATCCTGTCTGTATTCCTTTACCTACGCAGAGTACATTTGACAAACATTATGAACATGTAGTTGTCGCAATTCCTAGTAGTAACAGGACTTCACTAAGTATCGTCAGCGCAGTTTACATACCTAATAATTCACCGCTTGGGGTCTACAAATTGCATTTCGAAAGCATGGATTATGTTATAAACTCGACAAATGTTGATGGTTTGCTGTTGCTAGGAGATTATAACATTCCTATGGCCCAGTGGTCAAAAACCGATCCCTGTCTGGAATTCTTAAGATGCCTGGGCACGTCTTCTGTATGTCAACGGTTAAGAGACTTTCAGACTGTTCACGACTTGAAGCAATATAATCACGTTACTAATTCAAACGGGCGCATACTTGACCTACTCCTCTCCAATAATGATTGCGGTGTTTACAAACCCAACCAAGACCTGCTTCAAGCAGATAATCATCATCCTCCATTTTTTGCCCTGCTCTCATTAAATATTAACGTCAACTCAATACCCAAACAACATACTAAAAGGTATAATTTTCGTATGGCCGACTATCAGCTTATTAACCAGGATCTTGAGGAAATCGATTGGGACTCGGTTTTAGATGGCCAGTCTGCTGAATCGAGTGTGGATGTTTTCTACAACTACGTATACGGTATAATAAAAAATCGTGTTCCTCTATCTAAGCATAAAAACCCTAACTTCCCCGTTTGGTTCTCGAAATCTCTCATTCGTATATTCAATTATAAAAAGAAAGCCTGGTGTAAGTGGAAAACTTACGAAAACTTATCGGACTACGAAGTATTTTCTTCTTACAGAACTCGTTTTAAAGTCGAATGCAATAAGTGTTATGTTACTTACATGAAAAGTGTTGAGGACAGTATTCCGCTTAACGTTAAACATTTTTGGATATACATGGCTAATCGCCGAGGCAAGTCGAGTGTCCCAGGGCGTATGTTTTATAAAGGTGTTATTACTAGTGACCCTAATAAAATATGCAACCTTTTTTCAGATTATTTTCAATCAGTTTATGAACCAACTAGTCTAACACCCGGCTGGTGCCCGTCACCTGCTCAATCTAACTCTAGCAACACCTCCCTTCATACCTTACATTTCTCCGACCCTTTGGTTCGCAAACAGTTACAGCTGTTGGACATTACTAAAGGCCCGGGACCTGATGGGATACCTCCATGCTTTTTGAAATGGACTTCAGATACCATTTCTAAACCTGTAACGATTATCTTTAACAAATGTATTCAGGGTGGTATATTTCCTTCAGTCTGGAAAAATGCAAATTTAGTTCCTGTCTACAAAAGTGGCTCTAGGCAAAATTTCGAAAACTATAGACCTATTTCCCTTCTTTGTGCTTTAGCTAAACTTTTCGAAAAACTTGTGCATCTAAAAATTTACCCTTTCATTAGTCAACAATTGGTTCCTCAACAACACGGTTTTGTAAAAAATAAATCTACTGCTACTAACTTAATTATATTCACGAATCATCTTTTTAAAAATATGGATGCAAGAGCTCAAACGGACACCGTTTATACAGACTTTAAAAAAGCTTTCGATAGAGTTGATCACGAAATTTTGCTGAACAAGATTGCATTCAATGGAATTAGAGGCAATTTGTTGCGTTGGTTTCAGTCATATATCAGTAATCGCAATCAAACTGTTGTGAGTAATGGATATCATTCTGACACCTTTCTTGCTACCTCCGGAGTCCCCCAGGGATCGATCCTTGGCCCCTTATTATTTTTGCTCTACATAAACGACATCGGCTACTGCTTTCGAAATAGTGACTTCTTGATGTATGCTGATGACCTCAAAATATTTAGAAAAATTCTAACGATCGATGATTGTTATCTCTTACAGGATGACCTCAATAGGTTTTCTGACTATTGTAAAATAAATAAGTTAAAATTAAGTATAGCTAAATGTAAGTACATGAATTTCACTAAAAATAAAAACATCGTTAGTTATAATTATTTTCTTTGCAATGAAATGCTTCTTAGAGAGACTCAGATCAGTGACCTGGGTATCTTATTGGACTGTAAACTACACCTTAATCTACACATTGATAAGATTATTGCCAAGGCATTTCAAATGCATCATCTTATAATGAGATCATCGCTAGACTTCAAGCGACCAGCCACTTTCCTGTATCTATTCAATTCTATAATCCGACCACAAATTGAGTATGCCTGTATGATATGGGACCCTTACTATGATAAATACAATCTCGCCTTAGAAAAAGTACAGCGCAAGTTTTTAAGATCAATGCAGTTTAGATGCCATATAGAACGTAGTTCATATATTGAGTCCTTGGATAAGTTTAATCTTCTCACGTTGGAATCAAGGCGCCTCTTGCTTCAAACAATGATGCTTCATGATCTGTTGCATAATAGAATTGATTGCTCTGATATAGTCAACAATTTATTTTATGTTGTGCCCAGAACAGTTATACGGCGAGAGTCGCGCGTCTACCCGCTCTTTGCTACGACACCTTGTCGTACACATGCGGGTGAAAGGGCGCCTCTCCATAGAATGGTCAAAACCTACAATGAACATTTTGTAAATATAGACATTTTTGCTTTGGACCGCCAAAAATTTAAAAAACTTTTAGTTGATAGTCTGCATTTGTGTAACTAGTAGTGTTTGTGTTGTCTAGTGTTTGTTTTGTTTATAGCATTAATTTGTTTCTTGTCTCTTCCTTTCTTTGTTTTAAATTACTATTATGTTTGTTTTCCTATTCATGCTGTTGTAATTTTAAAATATTGTGTCTACACTGTATCATTAAGCTAAGTAATCCGTGGAAACGTCGTGGATTGTACATTAGCCTACTTTTAATTTGTAGTAATATTTACTGTAACAGATATTGTACAATTGTTTGTTTTCCCTAAATAAATAAATAAATAAAATAAATAAATAAATTATCAAAGGTTTTATTTAAATGATAAAATATTGAATTGTAGAGTAAGGGATAGGAAAGGTTAGGATCTCTGTTTGAGGTAGATTTCTAGTGAAAAGTTATCAAAAATTCAAAATAACATCATGAAAAAGTAGAATTATTTTGAAATATACACTTGTGTAAATTATCATCTAAGTTCATACACTTTAAATATTCAAACTATATGTTTACAGATAAACAAGAAGCCCATCTTGTAGACTTAGATCGTCGCTTAGCAATGGCTGATTACGGTGAGGACTACATCCCTACTGACTTGGGACACCTGCTGAAGTCTGAGTTTACCTTAAACACTAAGTTATCACCTGATGTCAAGGTAAGCATTGTCTGATAAAAATGCAAAATTATACACCCTGTCTAAGGTTGACAACACTTTGGTGCTTGTTTCTTACAAATGCTGATAAGAAAGTAGTTACTGATAAGTGCCGCGACATAGTTCATTAATAGAACCTTTAGCTGTGTCAGCTTCTGCTGTGGTCAGCCCGGTCACAGGGCCGGCTCGTGCAACGCCGCGCCGCACTGCGTCGCATGTGCGGCAGCTGGCAAGCCGGCCGATCACTGGGCTGGGGGCAAAGCCTGCGTTCCACCCGCGCCGCCGCCGCTGCCACTGCTCGGGAGCTGGCTGCAATGGAGCCCCAAGTTGCCTCCTCCAGGCGAACGTTAGTCACTGCGCCTCTCAAGAACTGATGCTCCTGAGCATGGCGCAGTGATTGACGCCTGCGGACAGCGAGCAATGCGTAGCTCGCCGTCCGATCAGAACAGGCCCGAGTCGACGCGCGACTGCGCGTTTCGTTCCACACGCGCCGGAAAGAGCAGTCAGCAGTCGAGACGGGGCCCGTTAGGGCTAGAGCCTGCCAGGGTTGCCGAATATGTTCGAAAGAGTTACCGCGGCCCTGGAACGCAAGGGAAATGGAAGGAACACGGATGGGTTTTAGTCAGTAAGAGTGACATTCCCAAGAAGTCATTTGATGATTTCCCATCTTTAAAAACGAAGAAAAAAAGGTGGCTATCTTTAGATCTTAGTAAGCAGACTGATGGTTCATGTACAATCGGAACGCTTGTTGAAAATGCATAATCAGCAGCATTTTCAAAAAGCGTCAAAAACTGACTGCATTGTATCCCAAGATGCCACTAAACGTCGAATCGCTGCGTGAATATCGCCGTGAGGAGACACGTTCAAAGAGTTGCCATAAGTGATAGGACGATAATATTGCCGCGAGACACGCTCGTGGAGGTGGCGCCTTTATCGAACCCTTCTTATTTACCTGCTGCGGCTCCATCATGTGACTAAGCAACGGCATCATCTAGGAGAGGACTTAGACACTGGGTGAAGTGCATCAATCAATGGTCAAGTCCCTTGCTTAGTAGGTATATCACTAAAAAGACATAAACAAAGGGAATTCAAAGATTGTAATAAGAATGCGTTAGTTACATTTTCGACCGTCTGCACTTATTTCATTGCAAATGCCTCTTATTTTGGGGGTATATTCTAATGGATTGTCTTGCTCAATTAAAACCTCGTGTTCTTCCTCCCTCTACAGTGAGTCAGAAGGGGGCGTCAATGGCTCGCGCGGGGCATTCGCCTGTTTTTGATCATGCTTTTACTGTACCCCCATCAGAAACCATGATGCTGTGAGATATCATATAACATAACAATTTTATGTATCTTTCAGGCAAAAATAAAGAAATTAGAAGAAGAGTTACCCATATTCGAAGAACCACTCCCTGAAATGACCCACAATGTCTTCGGTCTGGACCACTCCAAGATCATGAGCAGGCTCCTAGCTGCTAGAAAGAAGACTCGCGATGCTTGGAGCACCCTGAACACGAATGATGACGTCATATCGTATCGCGTGGCGTCCGATAAAGTACCTGAGCCTGTTGGAAACCAGAGGAAAGAGCTGGCTGATTTCTTACAGAAGAGAATGGTTAGATATTTATTATGCTTGATGTATTTTAAATTATAATAATATATGACGGGGAACGGGCCCCCTTGTTATTTTTAAAAACGGTGACGTCAGCAATGCTGACGTCACTATTTCCATATCATCATGGTGCTGGTGGTGGTTACTCATATCGGAAATGAAATACTTGTTTTCAGTATCAACTTATATTCTCGCTGGTGGATAGCACACAAATGGCACACAGTAAATATTCGTCAACAACAAAGAATGACTCACGATATTACGGAGCTCCGCACCGTCCGACGGCTCGACTTAGAATGACTTGTGAACGGTCGGGCGTTCGTATTTATACCCTTCGGTTAGAGTCGTTACAAATCTATCGACTCATGTTTTCTTTATGGTTCGTTTTTAAATTCTTGATTTAATTTTACAAATCATAAAATGAATTTAGAAGTACAAATTAATTAGATTAATAATTTCTAGTGATCAACTAATAAAGTTAATTAAATAATCGTTTGAGTGACTTTTACCAACTTCAAATAAGCAATCACACAGTATTTGAACTTAGAATAATCAAACTGACGCTCGATTACGCCTTTCCGCCGGCATTCATATTGACTTATTCGACGCTTGATTAAGCCTTCGCGCCGATATATATAATATCTTGCTTTTATAGGTATATGGTGTAATAAATATAATGCTTTAATGCTTCACTTGTAATTGCAGTAATTTATCCGTTAGTTATGAATATTGAATACTGAATATTGTGCTGCTTCCTCTGAGATTTTTAAAAAGTAATTGACCTCTGGTTATAAACTCTTATCCTACTAATCCTCGAATTCCGTTTCACGTCGTAAAAGTCGTTATCTTTTCATATTAGCCGTTGTGGTTAAACCTAGCCTGCAATTAAAATTATTATTTCGCGTATTGCCTTACAAAAACCATTTCACATTTTCCAGATCGAGCAAAAGCGTCTCCAGAAGCGAATGAAAGACACACGCCAAGACTGGCAGCTCGCCGACAACGTGGAGGGCACTCAGGACGCGGAGGAGGACGACGAGGAGTACTACGAGGACGACGACGAGGAGAGCTACACGTACTACCGCGGGCCCAGCGAGCTAGCCGACCGCGTTGATAGGCAGCCGGTGTAGCTTGTAGCGTAGTGCCTACATCAATAAATTATTGTAGAATTTATTTGTAGTTTGATTTCTGTGTAGATTTGCTTAACTTTGCCTGTGTAAATTATTTTCTGATTTTATTGATTTCATATAATTGGCGCTTTTAAGTAGTTTTTTAGTTAGTACTACGACAATCAATTTTTCTTGGTTGATTGTGGGTGACCTTATGGCAAAATCAGTAGGCCCGAAAGAGTGTTCAAGAATAATAAATTAATTTGGAAGGTGATCAATTGTATAGGTACGTATAAAACGTTGTACAACTTAAACACAACACAAAGTCAAATAATGACACTGTTTGGAACATATATACATACATACATACACATAGAAATAATATGAAAAAAAAAACACTACAATTCTTCCTTGCTTCAACGTTCACGTGTGCTTTTGTGAACATATGCCCTGCCTACCTACTTTTGAGTATTATTCGATAACTGTATTTATACTATTATTATTTACTACTTACTATTAGTATTTTTGTCTAATCTTACTGGTTTCTTCGTGTCGGTCATTTGATAGATCACATGAGAGTCGTGAGACAGAGGTTAAAGGATTGATGGTCCCAACCGTGAATTGAAAAATTATTGCTATCAGGATTTAGCAGTTGTAGAACAATTGTAGAACCGAATCAAAAATTTCGGTCTCTTTCGATTCCGGTCTTTCGGAATTCTGCAATATCTATACCGCTTCAGTTACTTCGTTCTTTCTGCATAATACGCAATTCTCATTGTGCATTTACTCCCACTTCACTTGGAACGCTTATTAGAACTTCTGTTTGAACGCTTAATTTACTTCTCTGAACGCAACTCTAACTCTAACTTGCGCTTCTTCCTTTTGATTAAGTTTTTTCTCCTTGCACGATTATTTTAACTTTTCTTTTCTCGATTATTTTAACTTTTCTTCGAACGCTTATTTTAATTTTTATTGTAAAGCTTATTTAAACTTCTATTTTAACGCTTATTTATTATGTTCAAGTGCTTTACTAATGTATCCTCAATCGCTTATTTGCCGTTTATTCCTACTTTAAAAAAAAAGGCGGCACGCGGCGCAGCAGTCGTTTTTTATTATTATTTATTCCGTCTTTAAAAAGAGCGGTTATAAAAAAATTGGAAAAAGCGGTCAAAAATAGAACCGTTTACTCCTGCTTATTTTTGACAGCTTTATCCATTTTCTTTTTGATCGCTTAATCCAACTTCTCCTTGAACGACTATTTTTACTTATATTTGAATGCTTACTTATAAATTCCCTTTACTTCCCTTTGCTTTTCTAATTTATCTTAGAGCGCTTACTTCTTTATATCCAAATTATTTTTGACCGCTTAATCCAACTTTCTTAACCGGTTAATCCAACTTATTTTTGTCCGCTTCATCGAACTTATTTTTGTCCGCTTCATCGAACTTATTTTTGACTGCTTCATGCAACTTATTTTTGACTGCTTCATGCAACTTATTTTTGCCCGCTTCATCCAACTTATTATAAACCGCTTCATGCAACATATTTTTGACTGTTTCATGCAACTTATTTTTGACTGCTTCATGCAACTTATTTTTGACTGCTTCATGCAACTTATTTTTGACTGCTTCATGCAACTTATTTTTGACTGCTTCATGCAACTTATTTTTGACTGCTTCATGCAACTTATTTTTGAATGCTTCATTCAACTTGTTTTCGTCCGCTTCATCTAACTTGTAAATTTACTTCTCCGTAGTACAACCAGTTGGACATCGCAGTTGTACCACGGGTCGGGAGTGTATTTTTAATCGTTTCATCTAACTTATTTTTTTTCGCTTTATCTAACTTATTTTTGACCGCTTCATCTAACTTATTTTTAACTGCTTCATCCAACTTATTTTTGTCCGCTTCATCCTACTTATTTTTGACCGCTTCATCCAACTGATTTTTGACTGTTTCATAATTATAACTGATTTTTGACCACTTCATTCAACTTATTTTTGACTGCTTCATCTAACTGACTTTTGTCCGGTTCATCTAACTTATTGTTGTCCGCTTCATCCAACTTATTATTGACCGTTTCATCCTACTGATTTTCGACCACTTCATCTAACTGATTTATGTCCGGTTCATCTAACTTATTTTTGTCCGCTTCATCCAACTTATTTTTGACCGCTTCATCCAAATGATTTTTGACCGCTTTATACAACTTATTTTTGATCACTTCATCCAACTTATTTTTGATCGCTTCATGGACCTTATTTTTGACAGCTAACTTTTCCATCCATCCTTTTTGGCCAAATATGCAGGATCAGAGATTTCCCGCGTGATTTTTGAAAATGATTCCAAGGGAACATACTTCTGGGGTAAAAGTATCCTACGTCCTTTACCAGGACATGATCCACAGTTGTGGTGTGTCATCTTACTCCGTTCCGCCCGAGAGGTGAAAAAGTAGCAAATAGACAGACAGGCAGAGTTACTTTCGGAATTATAATATTAGCATGGATTAAAAACAACCACAACGACTTGTATTCGTTGAAGGGCTAAGCAGGAGCTCTTGCCTTCCTTTCAGAGAGAAGATTCGAATGCAACATGCGGTCTGGCACGCAGGTCTACTCAACAAGCTTTCTGCTTATGGCATCCCAGCTGGTTTTTGTAGCTGGATATCAGACTTCCTAAGTGAACGGTCGATCCGAGTAGTCGGTGACGGCTGCTCCTCTGACCGGCTATTGATGCCGGAGTTCCTCAGGGGTCTGTTCTCTCTGCAACTCTTTTCTTGTTACACATCAATGACTGAAGGCTGAAGTAGTTCAGCCTGGTCTTGTTGGGTACGCAGATGACAGTACGGTTTCAGAGAGATACTTGTCCAGCGCAACAACCGGCGGCGATGAAGTCCCGTTCCTTGAGAGAGGCCATGGTAGAGCGGACAAATTTGACCTTAAGCGTTGTCTCCCAGTGATGGGAGGGGTGATGACAATCTGGTCACTTTTAACGCCACCAAAACATAGGCGTGTCTGTTTACCGCAAAAAGGAGTCGCTTTGACCAAACTCCTACTTTTCGGGGTGCATCTGTTCCTGTTACTGATCGGCTCGAGCTCCTAGGCATGGAGTTGACATCCAGTCTCAACTTCGGCGCCACCATCGAGTATAAAGCCCAAATTGCGGCCAAAAAGCTGGGCATCCTAAATAGGGTGAAGCGATACTTCAGGCCTGGACAGCTTTTAACCCTTTACAAAGCACAAGTCCGATCCTGCATGGAGTATTGTAGCCACCTTTGGGATGGCTCAGCTAAGTATCAGCTTGCCGCGCTTGACTCGGTGGAACGCAGGGCTAAGAGGCTCATCGGTGACGCAAAACTGGTGGATGCCAAGCTACATAGCTTGGCTCATCGCCGTAAGGTTGCCTGCTTATCGTTCTTCTACAGATTGTACTTCGGCGAGTGTGCCCAAGAACTCCACGACCTGATCCCACCGGCCCCCTTCTACCATCGGACATCCAGACGCACTGCATCTTACCATCCCTACCTTGTAGCTATTCCACCAATTCGCACTAAGCGTTTCCAAACGTCTTTTATAATGCGCACAGCAAAGGAGTGGAACTCTCTGCCTGCGTCTGTGGTTCTAAAAGCTTACAGCCCTAATCTCTTCAAAGTTAGAGTGAACAGGCTCCTTCTGGGTAAGCTCGCTCCATCGTAGGCTTTGTCTCTGTCATGTCTGACATTGACCAGAGTCAAGAGCAAACCCATTACTAATAAAAAAAAAAAATGTGCTGGGTCGGGTTACGTGTCGGTGTGAACTAACCCTAAGTATAATCAGCCGATAACGTCTCCACTGCTGGGACATAGGCCTCCTCTATGTGAGATAGGAAGGCAGGGAGGTGTAAAACAATGCCGAATGTAAAACGATTTTACAAAAAACACATTACCTCCCATTGCGTCGCGTAGTCGGGTAGAAAAAAATTATGCTTTTCTTACGAATCTCTATTACACCCAATCAATTAACTACGCTGTGAAGAGTCATCTGGATTTTCAGAACTGGTTACACCAAAGAAAATTATTATATGACACACTGATAGAAAGAAAGAAAAGAAAGAAAGAAAAATACTTTATTTGCGCCAAGCATGACGCGTACCAAAAATAAATAAAAATTACAAAAATTATGCAAGTTGGGATAGCGCAACTCGTCACATCCTGTCGTTAGATTTAAACTGAGATGTTTTTTCCCGAGTTGGTTTATTATGATTCTGTTTATGTCGTGTCGGG
Organism: Melanchra persicariae; assembly: GCA_947386135.1. Lineage (NCBI taxonomy): Eukaryota > Metazoa > Arthropoda > Insecta > Lepidoptera > Noctuidae > Melanchra > Melanchra persicariae. The sequence continues at coordinate 7,961,036 of OX376660.1, forward strand.
ACAAATATAAAAGTAACTACATCATTTTATACGTTCATCATCGTCCTCCTGACCTTATTCCAAATATTTGAGGTCGACGCAGCATGACTTCTTCCATCCATCTTTATTCGCCGACATCTCAAGAGACCTCCTTTCTGGCCATATCATCTGTCACACAATCCATTCATCATTTCTTTAGTCTTCCTCTAATAAAATTCTGTATACTTAATCTTCATATTGAAAACTAGCTTCTGTCAGCACTTACATGCGCTGGAAAGTCTGAAATTATCCCAAGGGACGAAACGTAAACATAGGATAAAAAGAATCCTAAGGCCCTCTCTAAGTTCCAATCTATCTATTTCAAAATTCATTAAAATTGGCTCAGGTTTTTAGACGTGAAAACGTAACAAATAGACACTAATCACTTTTGCATTTATAGTAATAATAATAAGAAGTACCTTGTAAGTATGGATTGTACCGTACACTCATTCCTTGGTAAAAAGATTAACAAGATAGTGCAGTTACTAGTTGGCATCGAAGCAGACTGCCCTGGGTGCGCCGGATGTGCTTAAGTATCGACACTCGCGGAGGATAATGCCGCGGATAAATCCTCTTGACAATATCAGTCAAGGAACAATTGGCATATACGATCAGTCTGCAACCAACAAAGGGTCAAAGAATCTTCGGAACAGGATTAAACGAAACTTACGTTTCTCTGGACGTATTTTTGGCGTAGAAGTTGAGGGAGAGAAGATTTGAAGAGTACCTACTGTTAAAATTGATAAATTACTTTAACAATTTTGAGCCTACTCTTCAAATTTTTAAAGTGACTGAATAACACGATAGCAGTCACAACAGGACCCATGATTTTTCATGTACGTTTGCCCAGCACGACCCCCCCAGAATTTGCGTATTAGGTGTGCACCAATGCAATGTACTCGCCTCTAGGACCTGTTTTTTTTTCAATGTACCTCTGTACTTTTGAAGAAATATGCAAAAAAAGGGGGCCATGCCAGCCAAACGTTTTCAGTACGACTCCCGTGTAACTAGAAAAGTAAATAATAATATGTTACTTGCCAAACATCAATTATTTTTTAATAGTTTTTGACTAAGGTTGTTTTGTCTTTTTTAGATATTTTCTTATATTTCTTTTTTCCAGCACGGCCCTCTATCCACATCTATATATTATTTGTTACTAGCTTCTACCAGCTGCGGCTTCGCCCGCGTGAAAATCGGAAATAGCAAGGTTTCCTGATTTGTATTGTTAATTTTTTACTCAGGAAACACCCACCCTACACCTACCCTACACCTACCTTACACCAACCCTACACCTACCTTACACCTACCCTACACCTACCTTACACCTACCTTACACCTACCCTACACCTACCTTACACCTACCCTACACCTACTTTACACCTACCCTACACCTACCCTACACCTTCCCTACACCTACCTTACACCTACCCTACCTACATAATTATATCTACCAGCCCAAAAATACTATGACGTGTTTCTGGTCTCCTAGTACTTGATGTTTCTGGGCTCCTGGTACTTAAAAATCTGAAGTACTAAGGCAGCAGCGGCTCTGAGTTTCTACTTCCTCCTCAGTCTCCATTAATCCATGCCACTTACCGGGATAAAAAGTAGCCTATTTTTTATTCCAGAATATGAACTACATGTGTGCCAAATTTCATCCAAATCCCTTCAGCCGTTTTTGCCTGATTGTTACACAAACATACAAACATACAAACATACAAACATACAAACTTTCACCTTTATAATATTAGTAGGATTACAAATTCACAATATCTGTTGCGGCACATATAACATGTTAATAAGGTACATTCCTTGAGTTTAAGAAACTTTTTAATACGCTATTTACTTTTCAAGTTACACGGGGGCCGTGCTGAAAACTTGGCTGGCACGGCCCCTTTTTTTGCATATTTCTTCAAAAGTACAGAGGTACATTGAAAAAGAAACAGGTACATATACTCCTAGAGGCGAGTACATTGCATTGGTGCACACCTAATACGCAAGTTCTGGGGGGCCGTGCTGGGCAAACGTGACACGCAAACGGGCAACGAAACATGACTTTTCTCGTTTAAATTCTACGTATGACTTTCCGATTTATGAATTTTAACGGAAAGGTGGTTTGATGAGATAAGTTCAACTATATTGGGTTTGTCGGGCGAAGGCACATTGTCAGATAGATTAACAAGTTGTGGCTTAAAATATAGTGACGAACTTCTGTTAGTTTGTCTTTAATTGTCGGCGAATGCATGAACATAAATTATGTGTGGATGCTTGAGTGTTTTCTCCAATTGCTTTTTGGACTGTCAAGCAATATAGAATTTAGAAATTGATTGCATTATAAGCGGAATGTCCACGATTGATTAATTATTTATATCGTATTCGTGATAAATACCAAAATTGGCAATTTAGAGAGTGTCTTGTTACAGATGCCTATACCGGTAACTAAACCTAACTAATATCTTTATTAATTACATAGTAATCGCGTTTCTGTTTTTTTTTTCTCACATTGCACGTAACACTATTATTCTCTGCATCACACAAAGGTTGACTGGTAGAAAATGCCTAAGGCATTAAGTCAAAAATAGATATTTCTTAAGTAGTTTTTCAATATCTAGATAAGTTTTACCTGAGTACCTACTAAAAATGGCGGTTTGGCAGCTTTGTATCCTATTACATTCTTACTGATATTATAAATGCGAGAGTGAGTCCAAATCGATTTAAAAGAATTTTGGTTTAGAGATAGTTAAAGGATAACGCGGGCATAGCCGCAGGCGAAACCTAGTACAAAATATTTCAGGTCGCTGTTTTTTCTTCATTTAAAAATTTACTTGAAAAATGAACCCCAAATTCACAAGAATGTTTGAATCTAGTATTTGAGACGAGTTCGCAGCTACAAACGACTGTACCTACAGGTACCTACTTAGCAGGTTTGTTTATTATAATTTGGACAGTGTGAAAGTGTTCCCAAAAACATGAGTAGGCACCATAGAAATATTACCTATCTATGGTAGGTACCAATAGTTTTCAGGGACGCCTTAAGCGGTGGTATTTTGCATAATTTTATGCTTTACCATTTCGGTTCATACTTAGACGTTGAGCTTATCAAAAGCCGGGTTTTCTCCTTATGTTACCCTAGAACTGTGTCATCGGCCGTCTGTAATGATAACATCTTCAGTCCCTCGTTGCATCATTTATTGTAAGTTACGAGGGGGCTTGATGCCTAGCGGAGGACGTTTCCTGGCTGTTATGATGATGACAATGACATAATTGCCGACGACTTAGTACTGTACAGTTGATTCATCTGTAATGCACCGTGTCTTTATATTAAACTAAGTGATTGGAGCCAGAATATGTTATTATGTATTGTTTTGATTGTATTTAGCAATTTTAATATTTATGAGGTAAAATTTTTGAAAGACGTTACCGTGGCATTAAAAAGAAAGATTCTTGTCTCGTTAATTTCAAGTATCTTCAGTTGATAACGGGGTCAACGACTGCTGAATGAGCAAAAATATACCATTACATTTTATTTCTGCAATTTCAGTCTCCAAATAACGTCCCAAATGAAAATATAGTCTGCCAAGACTACCGAACCGATTCTGTAATAGGTCCTCATTTAACTTTAAAATAAGCCTGTTACTTCGGAAGTATGGTTGTACTATTTCCTTCCTTGAATAAATACTAGAGTTGGCCCTATTCCAGGAAAAATTGGCATTATTAGAATGGCAAGAATTCCAGGGTGATTTCATGATGATTCATGATTTCCAGGGTGATGTGACGCATCAAAAAGCCACGTGGAGCTTATCACTAAATCCGATAAGCTTGTAGATAATTAGGAATTGGCTTTGTATTGTGCATTCTTCGGCCTATTGTTAGTGACCCATGATCTAGGTACGTCATAGTCTTCAAATTCAATTGAAACTTCACGGTAGATTTAGTACAATACCGCTTACTTTATCGGTAAAGCACTTCTCTGCTTATACGTTTTAAATATCAGCAATTATGTTAAACTAGATTTTGCCTGCGGCTTTGCCCGCGTGGAGGTCGGAAGACGGGAATGTAACCATTACAGAATATAAAGTATCCTTTGTTCTATTCCAGGTCATGGTCTACCTATGTACTAAATTTCATCAAAATCCGTTCAGCCGTTTTATTTATTATCTAGGCTTCTCAACAATGAGTACCTACACTATTACTTTATAATTTGTACATTACAAACTTAAGTCTAAGCGCCTCATCACTTACAGAAAAGCATAGCGTGCACTGCAGTATGCGCAGATAATACCATAGTTAATCATTCAAAGCTAATTGTTTACAATAAATTGAATTAGGTAACACAAATTAAATTAGATCAGATTAATTTTAGCGTGAAAGCGTAACAAACAAGCAAACTCCCTTTATTATTTATAATATTAGTTAGGATTGTACTATTTTAGTGTTTGCTTGGGCCTACGCCCACCTAATATTCGTGTATGATCCCACAGGAAAGTACCACCGGGATATCCCTACGTCTGTGTTGCAAACACACCCAAAAAAATTCATTCAGCTATTGAGAAAACGTGATTTATTAATAGCAAACACCCAAACTCAACATAACTCAAATATCTGTCAGTTTTAAATCGAGATTAAAAAGTGAGTAAAATAACATGCAATACACACTAGAGTACTCGTATATCACGCCTGCCTGTGTATTCGCGGAGGGGTATATAAAAGAGTGTATTTATATGTCACTTATGCCCGTCATGTTAGTCCAACAACAATAGGACGGCGACCCTATTGTCATTAACCGGGCACAAATCTAGACATACTGTTACTGCGAATTTTCTAATGGAAAAACCCAACACACTGCGCCACCCGAGGGTCGAACCCCCACACTCAGGGCACGTTAGCGACCAACACTCCAAACAGGTAGGTAATCCTACTAATAAGTACCTACCTATATATGTGAAAGGATTTTTATTAATCCACTACGGGATATCGGTTGAACGAAGTTGGCTGAAACTTGGCACACGAGTAGAACATCACCGATAAGGATTAATAGGGCTTTTCATCCCGGTAGTTCCTTAGACATAATTTCACGCGTGAAAAGCTATATATTTTAGTTTCAAAATGAGTCGGAAAGCACCTGGGACAAAGTTGGTCTGGTCAGAGTAAATCAGTTCGGTTCAATCAAGTAAGTGCCCCCCGTCAATCTGTAGGACGCACTGTCGTAACTATTTCAGCTGTAATTATCTTAAGTAGTATTCTATGCTTGCCTATTCGTCCCAATGTAATTAATCCAGGCTTTTTCTAGGCCTATCTATGTATTTGGTGGCCAGGGTTAGTGTTAGTTTAGTATATTTTTCAGGCTTTTATGTTTTGTTTTAACTGTCTCGTTGATCTAGTGATTGCAAATAGAGATACCACAAATAGTGATTTTGACGAATACCGAATATCGGCTAAGCCTTTGGGCCGAAGCGACGAATATTCGGCGATACTTAATATATTTCGTGAGTGACAGGTTCCGACCATCTAAAGTGTGTGCGGTAACTACGCCGCCAACCCTCCGTGGACATATTTTTACTTCATTCGCGAGTAGGTCTTGTCACAACACGCATTATTTGTTGATTGTTACATCAAAGTGATGTAAGTAATAAAATAATTTATATTAACCGGTCAAGCTCCGCCCGCCGTCACACCGCGACCGGTGTGTCGTATTGAAATTTTCATTGAGTGCTGGCGACCAGGGACCGAAAACCTTTCTATATTACGGTACAGGTATTAACGGATTTAGGTTATTTCTACGACTTAGGTTACCACTATTTGGGTAACCAGGAAAAATAAAACGGTTAACTCCATTGAGGTTACCGATTTAAATACCGGTTACCTAAAAATTACCTGGATTACGAGAAAGAAACAGAATGTCGCGATGCCGACAATTTATTGGCATTAGGTACCAGGTAAATGCTGTGCTGTTTACGTTTATTTAGTTCAACTTTTTGCGGAGTACTATTAGAGTTAAAGTAAAAAAAAAAAAATGAAATGAACAAAGGTAAGATAGATTGTTTCTTTACTTATGTGGGTTGGCCAGCGGAAAATTTAAACGTTTGTCGTAGTATCGGAGACACAGGTAATCGGTATGATATTTACTTACATGACTGATTTACCTACGTGTGACTCCAGGTTCCGCAAATCGAAACCGTTGTTATTTCGTTATAACGATTTCGTGTCTGCACCTTTTTTGTTGGCGTTTTTGACGTAGATAAGTTTTAGTTTACATACCTACTTTTAAACAAGATATCGAAACATAATAACATCGGTTTAGGTTCACAAGTAATCGGTATGATTTACATGATTGATAATTACGTGTGACTCCGGTTTTGCGAAAACCAAAAACCATATTAGTTTGTTATAACGATGTCTTGTTTACTTAGTGCTCGTTTACGGAGACGCAGGGCGTCGAGCGTTTCGTGCGGCAACATAAATCACTTTTTAGAAAAAAATACAACTGACTTTCAAATAAAAAAAAATACTACAACGTAAAAAATAAATTTAATTTTGGAAGTCGGTGTTAAAATATGAAGAAACTGCCAAAAACACTTGACAAACGACTTTTCAAGCAGTTGTTACAGTTTGTGGTTATTAACTTTAGTTCAATCATAGATTTGATGTCACCAACTGCATCGTTGTCCTTTTTTGACGCGAATAAACATGGTTGTGCCGAATTTCGGAAAGTTGAAGATTTTGAAGGGCCGAAGGTAGGTTGGTGGGCTGGGTTTATACGCAGGTCAAACTGCTGGAACCCAGACCTCTTGAGGTGCTTCCGCTGCCAAGTGGGGAACCACGCGGGAGCTCTGTGTATCTCGGAGATGGATCGGGCTGACCACAGCGGAAGCAAAGACCGCTGTCTTTGCGACAGCTGCAGTCACAGGGGGCTCAGGAGTAGGCTGTAATGATGTGTCAATAACAGTTCCATTACGCTTAACTGTGCCGCCGCTCAGGACTTGTTGCTCCAGAGCATGGCGGAGTTATAGGTAAACATCGCCGTGGTTGCTGAGCCGTACTTTGTCCCGCCCAGGGAGGACTGGGTGGAGGAGGCCTGGACGGCTCAGTACAGTGGTTCTAATTTCGTCGGCCGCCGCCGGTGCTCCGTTCTCGAGAGTTTCAAGAGAGGACGGGGTTGCGTTGCGTAGCAGCACGGTTCGGGGAGATTGTCGTAGTGGGGGTCTACTTCTCCCCGAACCGAACTCTCGCCGTATTCCAGATCACCCTTACGGAGTTGGTTGTCATCGTCGCCGGGTGTTGTTCTCTCCCCGTGCTCGTTCTCGGGGACTTCAATGCCAAACACTTGGCTTGGGGTTCCTGTTACACGGACACGGTTATTCGGTATTAGATAGATAGATAAAACATTTATTTGATGCAAGTAAAGAAACACGGCACACAAAAGAGTTACACAAATTATGAAAAGTATGCAAATATTTGAAATAACAAACAAAGGAAAAAAAACAGAGTACCATGATTACAGTAGGTCTGTATGGCAATCTGTGGCAGAAGTGCCAAACTACCTTCCTACATAAATATATTTGAAAATGACAAGAGAAAAAAAAAATATGATCTTGTGCGGTGCGTGTCTCCAAGTTGCACCAAATGGGAGTCCAGCTCAGCATGTGCCAGGCAAATGTACCTGACGCTGGTATTCTGCTGGATCCTTATAGTGACATACGGACGTCGAGCAGATACAGTTAGAAAACGAGAAAAGTGAAAAAGTGAGTAGTGGTTTTGCATTAAGTAACTGTTTGGTGAGTGTATTCACATTATTTTGTCCGAATGGTTCGCAATATTCGGCCGAATACCGAATAGTGAAAAAAGTAGCCGAATAGGTCGAATATCGAATAGTCGCCGAATTCGTGGCATCTCTAATCGCAAACGCTATAGCGGAGCACAGTGGCGTAGCTACATGGGTAACCAAAGGCCCTGGGGCAAAAAATAAACTAGCCCCAACTAAACTATCTAAAATCGTTTGTTCCGTATTCGTCGTGTTCCGAATTCGACGTGCTCCAGATTTGTCGTAGGTAATCCAGATTCGTTGCAATACAGTTGACTTCATTATAAAATGAATCACCAAATACAAATTGTAACTTATTTTAATGAAAAAATTAAAACTATTTTATGAAAATAAAAGAAAATATCTACCTGTTACCGTTAAAAAAATACAGTCCTGTGACAGAATTTGACATGCAGACAGTGGAGGCACGTTAATAGGGTCCCGTTAAGCACCTTTTGGGTACGGAAACCCAATTAAGTAGAGATTTTTAATCCAATAACACCTTTATCTTGACTGACTATGGGTTACGACAAATCTGGAGTACGTCGAGTTCGGAACACGACGAATACGGAACAAATCTTTAAAATTTTATCAACACAAGTGAAAATATATACATTTAAATACTTAATCGTAATCATTTTAGGTATAATCGTTTTAGGCTTTGCAAGCTACTTTTCTTTATTGTGCATAGCAGGGTACGTCCTGGTTCTACATGCAGAGTTGCGTGCAATATAAGGCTGGTTTCACAGTCTCGCCGTCGAGCGGATTCACAAGACTCGCGCGCTTGTAAATTCACTAGTAGGGTTTTATAGTCACGCTGTTGAAGCGCGCCGCCTTTCTCATAGGTCCGCCTAGCTTCAAGCGCGTGCTGTTGAAACGCGCTGTTTGACGACGCGACTGTGAAACCAGTCTAAGAATAAAGGGGAGTTTCAAACAAAGAAGTTCGAGACTTGTTGGGAATTCTCCTGTATTTTTTCAAATAATTTGCCATTATTAAAGTCGCGTTCCTGGAATCTGGTTTATTTATATTCCGAATGTGGGAGAAATTTTCACTAGTTCAATTTATAGTTTGTACGTCGAGTCGAGTCCGAGGGCCCCCCTGAGCTTGAGGGCCTCGGGGCACTGCCCCGTCTAGCCCTCCGGTAGCTACGCTACTGGCGGAGCTTGTAGTCCTAGGTTTGATTGCCGGGTCGGGCAAATAGAGCATTTTTTAGTAGCAGCCTGGAGGTTGACTTGTGCCCGGTAGATAGCAATAGACTCGCCCCCTTTTACATGGGACTTATGAGGGTAAGGTGACGGCGAAGTTCTCGACTTAACAATGAAATTTTTATTTTTCCACATAATATCCCTTGAAATCAACGCACTTGATTTACTTTACTGATAGACGCAACAGATGGATGGCTGAGGTTGCCAACAAATATTTGTAGGTATGGCCTACAGATAGTTGTTCCGGGTTTGGCTGTTTGTGAATTTAAGTTTGTATGTTTGTAAACGCTCCCACGATACATACAAGAGAAATTCCTAGTGGGGCAACGTTTTTTTTAATGTGATTGTATGGAGAACCATGATCCCGAGTTTTTCTCTGCTGTGGAATTCACCTCAGTAGCCAGGAGTTTGGAAATGTCCCCGATCGATGGCATTAGTCATTACTCATCAAATGACTTCTTCCGCTCTGAGTGAACTGGAAGGGAGTATCAGTCTTACTGACTAAAACCTATTCGTGTTCCTCCCCATGCCCTTTGCGTTCCAGGGCCGCGGGTGACTCTTTCGAACAAATTCCGCAAGCTCTATGACGTCTGCCAACCCTTTCGGGTATGGACTGCGTGATGCTATGTTTAATAAGTAGATATGATTGAAACTTCTTACATTGTCGTCAGTTATACAAGACTACAGCAAGGATGATTTTATGCGTGTAAGGCCCCTTCTTCCTATTTCACATAGATCCGGTCAAGAGCGAGTTGATCTCGCGCACCGAGGGTTCCGTACCATCATGATGATTTCGGAAAAAGTGTGCTATTCAGAGACATCGTTTTATTTTTCCTGTAATCTTTACATAAACTTCTATCACATAGAATAATTTCAGATTTTTCTCTATGCAAACTTCGGAGATAAGGGGGAGTGGCGCGCGGGGTGGTATTTTTTTTTACCTTTTTCGTCAAAAGTCGAAAACTATGCGACCTAAGAAAAAATGTTTGAGAATGTGCAAATGGCGGTGTTTCATAATATAATATTGATACCCCACATGCCCTAGTAGCTCCACTTCGAATTTTTAAGACCCCCTTTCAGTGCCTGTTGCAAAAAGATATAGGTACTTACGAATTAATTTTATTTCTTTCTTATTTGCAAAATACGAGTAGTTAGGCAAACGTCATCTAAAACTATTTCAAGTTGGTAGCATTAGTAGTTCTTGATATATCCAGCTCTGGTAGATCGACAGACAGACTAAGTCGCACCATAAGGGTTCCTTTTTACCATTTTGGTACGGAACCCTAAAAACAACAATGTAAAACAGAACTTAAAACCTGCTATAAATACTATAAACTTAAAATTACGTTCAGAATGTCGTGTTTTCGTTGAAATGTTAGTTCGATACCTCTCAGGCAAAAAAAAAAGGAAATATACCTACACAAGAAGACCAAGTACCTAGTATACTTAATAGTTCTTTCAGAAAAAAAAAACTATCTTAGTTATTTTAGGGTAGTTTCCCCTCCATGAATGAGAGTCGGTCGTTCTTTAAACCCTGACTCACCCTGTATTCGTAAGTCTAGTCTAGCCACTCGGGCCCAACATGTGAAAATTCCCTAATATAAAGTAAATCTTATGTATATGTAAATAAACATTAAATTCGCGATTAATTCGCGACACACCGGTGTGTCGCCGGGGCTGGACAGGCTAGTCTGTACCCAATATAATAACTTATGATTATGACTATCAAAAAGCTTGGATGGTGAAATAGTGAATAACATTTATAATACCTAGTTTAGGTACTTGTTTTCACAAATAATAATTTACATTTACATTGTACAATATAATAATATCATAATTACAATGTTTACGCTTTCATCGCCGAAGGTCGCTTTGATAAAATTAACAACCTCATTTTTATCACATAAACAATGCGTTAATAACATTTTCAATAAAACAAAGGCGGAGCAGTCCATATGCATATCGTGCCCACTGTACTAAGTATATCAACCGATATATGACTTGAATAAACAATGAAATATTTGCTTTTATTGGATTAACTTTATCAACGTTAATCAACAGGTTGCCTTAGACTCTGATGTATGCTGTCAATTGCTGTCTAATGAGTACTCGGACCATTTTGTTGATGCTAGATTCGTCTACGTCTGATCCTGCTTAGCCTCGAATGCGCGCTACGCATTGGTCGGCCACAGCCGCTCAATAGCACCCACATATATATGCAACTTTACTCGCAATAAATTACAATATCGATCCCGTTGCCAAGTCACGTTCAGGGTGTGTTGTGTACCTACATTTTCGGGAGGTGTCGACTCGAGGCTACAGCGCGTCTACTTCGTGGACCAGTATATAACTAATACAGCTTTTTATATCGACCTCCTTGCAATAAAGTTAATCCAGGTCCTGTGTAGTGTTATATCGGGCGGGGGCTGCGGGGGGGTAAACCGGCCGGCGCGGTGGCCACCTGTCGCCGCGCGGTGGCGCGCGTGTGCCCCCCGCCGCGCCCGCGCCCCGTGCCCCGCCCGCGCCCCTGCACCCTCGACGCCGCTGCGCGCGCTTCTCCCTTCTCTCGAATCATTCGTTTCGCGACGCGTAGACTTGCCGGCCGGCCTCCGCTGCACTCGCCCGGGCTCATTCCCATCGCGTCCGCTCGCCGCACCGCTCCGATCGCACTATCTCGCCGAACACCTCGCCATCATGACGGAGAGCACAGAAACCCCTGCAGCAGCTGCGCCTGAAAAGACCCCCACTGAGAATGGAACTACCGAGACCCCGCCCGAAGAGACACCAGAGAAGGCAACTGAAGAAAAAGAAAAGGAGACTCCTCCACCTAAGGAGATGCGCGCTGTTGTCCTCACCGGCTTCGGCGGACTTAAAACTGTCAAGATCCTGAAGAAGCCAGAGCCCACTGTCGGAGAAGGCGAGGTCCTCATTCGTGTGAAGGCATGGTAAGTACTCCTTGTGTATCATTCATTACTTATAATCAATTTAAAACGTTGAAAATTTTAAGTTTAATACCAACACTTCGACAGATTAAAAAACGTTGAGTTTGAATATTTTTTCGTTCCGTGATTGATTCTTCTTTGGCAGCCATTTAGTGACACAATAAGTGGGTGCAAATTAATGAGTTAATGACCCTTGTAATCTACAATCATGTTGATCTTGAAGAACGTGCTAAGTTTTACAACCTAATGCTTTTTTTCATCGTGTTGGACGGTATTTTGCCGGTGTTCGTCGTGTAGTGTACCCACTTAGTCGGTGTCTGCGCGGACGGGTCCCGTTCGCTCCGTCGTCGTCGCTCGCATCTCGGGCTCTCGGCTGCCTCATTAACATCTGCCTCCGTCGAGATGCACAACTTATGCACCCGACTGATTGAAATTTCTGCACGCACACTGGCACCCACTCCCGATTGTGCGACGCGCCCTAAAGCGGATTTACACTTCGGCGACCGCCCGCCGTCGATGCGACGACTAACTATTATCATGTTTATGTGCTTGTTTTAGTCTCTCTCTTGCTTGATGTACAATTTGTTTACATAGCCGTGTTATTTCATTCGATTTCGCCAGATTATTTATTCAATAGGCTATGGAAATTTGTTTTCAATCGGCATCGGAATAACTGCATGCATGTGCGCACCAGAGCGCGTCGCTGCGTGGACGCTGCGTCGCCGACGGTTGTAACAAATTAATGTTATTTTGTCATTTGAAGCCCGAGCGAGCCGAGTTCGTGCGAAAGGGAGTTGAGCGCCTACTGACATTGTTCTTTGTTCGTTTTTATCGCTCCACTGCTTCAGATAATGCAACGGACGAGTCGCGTCAACGTGCTACTTGCAACCGCGACACATGAGTTATCTGCCACTTTTCTCGTTAACGTTAACTGCTTCGTTAGAGGCTTAACAAAACACTCACTTAACTGTGAAGTATTTGTTTCGTTACACCACAAACCTTTAGTCATGTCATGAATGAGAAACTTTTTATGAGAGGCTACTTTGGGATAAGGTCAGACGTTCAACGGCTTAGGATGTTTGATAAGACAGGCAGTTAGTTTTTTTTCTCCTTGCTCCACATGTTATCTGAAATTTTATCAAGAATTGATAATATAAACTTTTGGGTTCCCAGAAGGATTTTGGGTGAAATCGGAACTGTTTAAGCCCTTTGATTGTAATCCTTTTGTCTTATGGGTGGTATTATCTTAGAAAATGTGCTAAAAATAACTTGACTTAGCATTGAACTTAGAAAAGAGTACCTACATGAGAAATAATTGTTACTACTCAAAACAATGTGCAATCAAATAGTACGGAGGCGTACACGTTCGGCAAGGGAGGAATGGAGGCGAGGTGTGTAGGTGCAGTGCGAGGTGCGAGGCAGGGCCAGCCAGGGCGCATCCCCGCGCGTGCTAAATATAGCGCGCTTATCGTCGACTTACTATGTAAATGACCGCGACATAGCCGACGCCATCTGCCGCAAAAATATTAACTGACTGGTTGAGTCCCGGACCGGTACCAGTACAAGTTTGCTCTCTAGCTTTGAGCCGCAAAAACGTGTGAGTTCCGCCTACATGGCGAGCGAACAATCCAAGTTTAGCGGTCTACAGTCTGGCGACTGTGGCTCATTCCTTTGCGAAACTTTGCAAATAAATCGATCATTTGAAACTGATTACTACAGGAATGTGCAGAATCCTACGGTCAGCTGAAGACACTACAGGGTCCTCTAAATGTTAAAACATTTAGAGGACCCTGTAGTGTCCTCCTTTCTCAAGATTCCCAGAATTCGCAGAACTTTTATAATGACATGTATACTATAATGTAACTTTTATAACACATTATAAAAGTTCTGCGAAAAGAAAAATGTTATACGGGATACTTGACCAAAATACAAGAAACAAAAAACCGTATATCCGAAGAAATCCACAAAGAAATTTCAAATACAGAAAACCATTGAATCCTTGCATTTCAGGATAGGACCAAAAGCTTTGAAACAGCAAAGTTCTTGGCAAAATAAATGCTATCTAGACACCAGTGCGATTTGATACCAAACTCGTTTCACGGATGACGGGAGGTCCAATTTCTACATTCCATGTTATCGTCATATCTTCGAAACCGTTTGAGTTCGTTGCAATTACAACGGATTTAATTTTATGAGGAGCCCTATTCTACTTCGTGTAAGTAAATAAACTTATAATGATAGTAGCTTCTGAAGAAGGGCTAAAGTTAAATCCATCATAAATCACGCTAATAGCAAATCCACAAATGGATATTATGACAAACTTTGTTCGAAGTCACACGCAGACATCAATTTTGTTTGTCTTGATTTTTAGTCGCCGAGTCCAGAACTTTAAAAAGTTGGACCATTATGATGAGGTACCTTTGACAGAGTGTGTTGAACCGCAATTAAGGAGTCGTTATATTACATAAGTAGTTTAAAACTATACCTGTATTAAAGTCACGCAGTCGTCGCTCGCTAAGGTCACCACAAATCAAGTCCGCAGACACATACCGTTTAAATAATGATAAATATTTACCAATGCTATTAATGAGCTTTCAATTTTAACACGCAATTTGTTTTACTCGGGTTACTACAATATTTGCTTGTATTGCGGAAATCCTAAGAAGTTCAAAATGAACAATGCAGTTTTTTTCAAATTCTCCCAAAGGTTTATCGTTTACCGTACACAATGTCGTTTTGTTATACAGCGGTCTAAAATAAATAATATACATGTAACATTTTGTAGAATGATGAAATCCATCTTATTAAGATACGGTCATGAGTGGCTCCGGTGCCTACAGGGATCACTTTCGTGCAGCCGCCTTTTCGGCTAATATGTTTTGTAAGACTTCACAAGGGATCCAATGAATAACGCGTCATTATTTTCAATTAGGTCAGGCCAGCGTCTGCGTCAGTAAGAGATGTCTTCCAAGAACAATGGTTATACTCACGCCTCGGATAAGTGGCTTTCTTTTTATATGGAGAGTGCTTAATTGTATGTGGAGATGATGGGAAATGTGATGGCTGGACTTTTGTTTTTTGTTTCACCCATGTGCTCTGGGCGTCTGGCCTACATCATTTCGAACACGAGTTTATTTTGGGGTCAGGGATATCGTAAATATCAAGGATTCCATTGTGTACTTATCAGTACAAGATCGTGGTACTTTTTGTATTGAAAGTGCAGTGTTAATTGCTCACATCCTTTCCTTTGTTGGCGTATCAATTTAAAGCCTAAAAATAACATCTGCCCCTCGAGTACAGGGGCCGGACTCTATGGTATAAAGTGCAGTATTGTGCATTTTAATGGGCTTCGAAGCCGCATAAGATGGGAGAGATGAATTTGTTTATTACCCTCTTCCTTATTGAGAGCGTCTGCGCGAGATAGCTCTCTTCCTATGAGTCACTAGAAAGTTATGTTCTTGAGCTAACTCGATTCAAATAACTGGCCGTGGTACCTGACTAGGACCGAGTGGGTGGATTCGCTTGCGATTCAGTACCGTACTGGACAGTATGGCTTGTTTGTATATATCGTCTGATACCCCCTGCCTTCAGACGTCTGCCTTCTGGTTTAACAACTCTCTTGTATTTAATAAACTGGAAAGGTTATTTTCATTGCTTTTAAGTTAAGTAATATAAAAGAACAATTTATTGTTATTACGCGCTCATTGAAGTCAATTTGATAATGGGGGTATATTGTGTTCTTTTATTAAGTTGTTATTCATCATAAATGGTAGCTTTTTCAATTGATCATTGCATTCAATTCAATGCCCACATAATTTATTCATCTCGATTAACTTGCCATTGATTTTGATCCTTCACTGTTTCAGTAATTTAAACTGTAACCACCTAAATCGCATGTTCAACACAAAGTATAATTTGTGATATAATAATAACAACGCCTATTATTATATTCGTATTTTTATAATAACATGTTATCGTTAGCATGACCTGTGGGATGCGGTCCACCCATCAATCAAACATGATGATGAGAGACAGCGCTGCTACGCACATGCACGTTAAGCTTCTCATCGAGCTAATTCTTCAATAGTTTGTTGTTTTAACATTATTTCATTTGCTGAATAATTAGTGTGTATGAGTGCTGCGATGCGTCACGACCTTATTCCCGTATTACTTGCACAGCCAACTTATACAGATGAGTCAGAGCAAGTTAGGTTACCGGACTGACTCACTTAACAACATAAATACGGAGTCAACAACGATATCCGTGATTTGTAGGTGATCCCTTCAATTAGGGCACTTGATTCAACAAACAATTTTGACCTTCAGCAGATTCTGGCCATACGACCAGTTATTTCGGACGTACTCTACTTACTTTCCCTCATTGCAGAACTGTATACGGATTTAATTACATATACATATTTTATGAATGTGCCATTTACACTTCTCATGGGATAAGTTTCAAACAAGGATAAATGTGAAACTAATAGAATCTCTTTAAGTACCGAAGTGGGATTCATTAATGCTATCTTCACTAGCGTGTGGTGTGTAGCTATTTTGCACGTTAGACAAGGAAAAGCGTCAATCAGAACTGATTGAAGCAAACAATGTATGTATAGTAATGAAATAAACAATTCCCACATACAAATAACGTGGGTTGACAAATTCCTATTTGCTTTCAATTTTGTGAACGGGGAAGTTACTTGAGTGTTGTCACGTCTGTTCGGCCATTATATTCATATCACCTACTCGAAAAGTTCTTCTTGTCGGATGCTGTAGCTGTAACATATGCTGTCTCTATAAAATCCATCGTCGGACAGCAGATGCGGCAGGCGGGGTCGCGCCGGCCCAACCGCCGCCGCCCGCGGGCACATTGTTCGCGGAGTCAACGAACTTACGAAAATGCTCCTTCGCTTATTGTGCCCATAATCGAATCAAGTCGCTACTGTATATGGTAGTAAACACGTCGCATACTTTCATCTTTTTTGACAAATAAAACACTCGTGACAAGATATACAACTCCAGAAAATTCGGCAAGCTTTTCTGGAAGCTACAATCTTCGCGAATGCGAATACTATAATATTGAATCTTAATCTGAAATCAATCTTGTGGCGAGAAAGTTTCGCCTCTATGGTTTCTGTCCATAATTTTGCCGTCGAAGTCAATATGCCTACATCAGTCTAGTTATTTATCACATTTTCTATCCATTATGATCTCAACAGCCGTTGCTTATGGTCTAGATTGCTTAGTAAATTGAATTGGAAAATCCCGTGACTCGATTCTGCATGAAAAAGGGGTGTGGTTGCGTTATACCCGGGTGTCGGCTAGGTGGTGTACGTCGGGCTCGGGGGTGGTGGCGGGTGCGGGGGTGAGAGTTGCGAGTGCTTCTGTAATGTCTGGCGAGCCCGGGGACGCGCGGGGGACGGGGTGCGCGCCGGATCAATACGGCGCGTCCCCTACCCGCGCCATGCCGCCCGACCAATCTCCGCAGGCCCTACGTCTTTCGACGCCAGTGCTTGTTTTTTTATAGTTCCCATTAACCATGCTCTTCGATAAATGAATAAAAGCATGTGTTGGTATTTCTTCTAATAACGACTAGCGGTACTATAGTGTTCTTATTTGTACTTATTTGACGAGTACTGTTATCGCGGTCGCCTTTTCTCATATTTACGAACTTTTTTTCTCACGTGGAACAAAAACTTGAAAAAGTTTTGCAAGCAGGGCTTACTTGCTCTTTCTTTTTTGCCAATAAAATTTATTTTATTCAAAATAGCAGATCAGAAAAAAAAGAGAATCGCTTTCAAGTAGGACAATTACGGCGCAATAAGGTACCCATGGTTACCCTAATCCGAATTACATTTCGTTATTTACCTTAACCTAGAGATTCTTAAATTATTGGTATCATGCCATGATGAATATTATGTAACCAATATCGGTTTGATAACCAGACAAAGTGGCAATGTACTACCAGTGACGACCTGGGAATAACTCATTTGTAACCGGTGTTTCTAACGTTATCTTTCCCAAAAAACAATAGACTAGCGGAGGTTGAGTTAGTGGTAGCTCCAAAGTAATCTGCTCAAAGCCAGTGGGCCGTGGGTACATCGCAGACGTGTTTAGAGTACAAATTCCTGTAGCGGAGTCGTTGCGGATCTATATTTAGTTAGGTAGCAGTAAGGGCACCCTCGCACAGAATCGACACCTTTTTGCTTGCCGACTTTCGGTTCGGCCACTATATGATATTCCGTTTATTACCCACCGCGCGCCGCGTCACGCTGTGTAGATGACTTTTTTGCCGACCCGCATATGTTCCGTATGAGGGTCTGCTACATTGATTTCGGTTATTATAGCTTTGTTAAAAGTTTTACGGTTACCGTAATGTGGGAGGCTCGGTTTGTTTGCTTTTACTTTCATGAACAATTTAGGTATTTTTTATTTGAATGCGAGTTTTCTTTTTTCGGCATTTTTCGATTTTCTGTTAAGAATCAGTTCGAAATACTTATGAATTTGTAAATGCCAGCGAGGGGTGGCCCACGCAACAAGTTTTATTAGTCACATCCGAAAAATGACTGTTATTTCAACTTGAAGTTATCCTTGTTTGTTTTCTTTATCGTTCGATCTTAGGATAACAAGGAAGAAGATAGTTTCCGAACAAGACGTGGTTCTTGGAAAGCTATTCTTATATTTATCTACCAATGCAACAAGTAAAGAATGTAGATAGCAAATAGGTGAGCAAGACGGACACTATCTTTGGACATGAATATTGAGATATCGTAGTTGTCCGATAAACTCTCTCATTGACTATTGCAATAAAATGAGTCTTTACAAATAAATAAGCACGTATAAGCTCCTTATACCAAAGCGAAAGCCGACTTTCGCTCACGTAGCTTTTCTGTAGCTCCGATGAAAATTACCTATCCGAGCTTTAACAGTAGGTGCGAAGCGAAGTTAGAAGGTAGTCGGAAGTACAAAATCGAGAGCTATTATCAGTAATTGTGTAACAAAAATTTTGAAAGCGATAATTGTAGTTCTGAATCGAATTCTTGTCTGTTTTATAGAGCACGGCAGTGCATGGCTAATGCGTGCGCTTAATGTGGTGTGGGCAACAATTTATGAAATGAATGCCAGGAGTACGTACTCGTACAAGACCGCAGGAACGGCTTAATGACAGCTCAATTGAAATTATTTAGTCACCCTAAAGTTAAACGTTGGACGTACAGCCATCTGCGGAATGCAAGTTCACTTCCTGAGTTGACAATTAAAGCCGATGACTGACATACGGACCGAAACATCGTTGACATCGTGTATGACTAATGAGGTTGCAGCTACTTGCACATTAGAATCAACATTGACCACCGTATCGACTTATTAATATGCATAGCTGTAGGTATTTAATAATAATAATAATACTTAATAATAATAAAGCCATTTAATCCCAATGTATATAAATTAACAAATTAAATCTAGAACATTCCCTAGTATCTAAACTATTTCATGCATTATAAAATCATACACCTAAATTAAAAATCTTTATAATTCCATATTTCAATTTCATACTTAAATTATCCATTCATACCAATAGTTATTCAATAATACAATAATAATTCGATAATAACATTAACAATAGTAAGTAATTCAACGATAAAACAAATAATTTAATTATTACAAGCTGTAGGTATTCGCGATTATTAAATTATTTTATTAAAATTGTGTAACTTTGGCATTCAATATGATAAAATCTGTTTGTATACAATCTATAGTCAAAGCCATTTGCCACCATCCACCAACCACCACATGTTGGCCATGTTGCGGTTATATTTCAATATGTTTCGAATGTACGAACAGATTTCAGGACAAGCGGTTGAGACTGGAAACGTATGTGAGAGAGAAAGCGTTCCAAACTCAAAATGTGCATTTTCGCTTCAGCAAATCCTGCGGTTTCAACAAACTTTCTCTCATTAACTTATAGTCCAGTCAAATTACGCTGAAAATTAGGAAAACTGTAAACCTATGTTTTTTTTTGCCTTTAACGTGTAGGGTACAGGCAGGCAGAAAAGTAGGTATGTTAAAATGTGTCCCGCAAAAAGTTAAACCCCGCGTGTACCTACTTTTTTTTAATAAAACATTTAAATTTCAATAATAACTCGATGGATAAAAATATTAACTGGCATGTTTGGAGCATTTGTAGAATGGATTAAGTAGGTTAGTAAATTAACATTTTCAATCCGCATAAGTAAGTACTTAATCTTTTTTTTAAATATTGTAAGTAAGTAGTTTTTTATTTTTTTTGTAAGAAAGCCGTTCATTTTGCTTCAGTTCAGCTTGAAGTACCTGTAGCTAAAATGTATTTAGATTCTGAGGGTTAAAATATTAAATTCTGACAAAATAAATTTAACACATTGTAAAAAATAATGGAATAAGTAACTTTATTTTTTTGTTATTATTAGAACAACTAAGATTATACACGATTCAAGACAAAATACACATATATTTCGCAAGGTTCAAAGCTAATTTGCTTGGCCTAGTATGTGAGACTATTTGTTTTACAAAGTATAAAATAACAAGGTCGGTGTCAAAAAACAAAGAAACAAAACCAATAACACCTATTTTTTTTGTGAAAGAACTTTATTCCCATAATGAGTGGTTGCGCTATTTGCCGTTAAGGAGGTATTTTTTTTGATGTCGGTTAAAAACGAAAAGCATTAATAAGAACTGTCATTTAAATTGAATTTGGGGTGCATCTATCACTGACACTAGCATTATCACCATCAGTTAATTACAGCCTTAATAGTAAAGCGGGTGTCACACGCGGCTGGCGCGCATTCTCGTCATCGTCACTGATCGGAAGTCGATAGCTTCGTCACGCGTGTCATGGTGTATTCATTCTGGTCAGCGTCAGGGTCCGCTAGCCGGATATGAACGCTTTTTTGAACCACCTCAATTATTCCTTCCGAGCCTTTGATAAGCCATGCGCCTCCACCATGCCGTTTTGCAGTTATTTGGACGCATTACTTTGTTGTCTATGGTTTCCAAATTATGGAACCAAACCTGGCTGTTTCTTTGTGCAATGTGGTTCGATACCCTAATAATACTAGATTATTGACTATTTTACTAGAGTTTGGCTATAAAAAGACTAATCATAGAAAGTATTGTCATTTCTAACCGCAATATACTCGTATGTAATTGACACAATAAAGCATAATAATAAGTGTGGCCCAGTTGCAACTAATAGGTACTTATTTGTATTTATTTTTCTTTGTTAAACTGCATGTTTTACACTTGCATGTGGTTAGTTTCTAGGTACCTACGTATAAAACAAACACCAATCGTGTGCTTTCATTAAATAAGGTTCACCTTTTATGTCACGCAAACCATTAACCATTGTGGCACAAATACCTTAATGTAACCCTATTTGATTATCTAGGTTCTATTTCAAACTCATATTATGAAACGTAAGTGTTGTGTTACCAAACGGCGCGGCGTAGGGTGGCTAATCAAGTAATAAAAAAACGTGGTATCCTAGTGGTTACCATGTTCTTTCGCCCGTTAAGATTAGCCTGGTTGTAGTGAGGCTAGGTAACCACGCCCACGTTGGGCGTACTCCTACGAAACCCTGGATTTCGTAAATGTTCGCAAGTAACCAAGTAAGACTAATCAAGACGGTCCGTGTTTTTCTCCTTCACTTCATTAAAAAAACATGTCTTTGCGGCGAAACGGGAAAACAACGAGACGAAAAGGAGCCTTTCTTTGCGGTTAAAACGGGGAAATTCTAGAATGATTTAAATAATATCACAAATACAAACACATTGGTGCGTTGGAATTTCAAAGACGCATATTCATCACCATTTACGACCTACTGAATAAACATTGTCTTAGTACATAATAAATAACTACAATAGTTTTAATTATCATGCAATGAGTCCACGACCACATAGATGCGTCAGGACAGAGGTTCAGGCATCGATCCAGCCAGCTCAACTTCCGGTGCCTATTTTACTCATAAGTCATAACATAATAGTTAAGTGTATTAAGTCGGCAAGTCGACGTCGATTCATGTCGGTGTGGAATACAAATGAATCAGAAAGTACGCAAATAAGGAAATTCCATTCGGTGCAATCGTACTGGTGGACAGTGGTGGAACTGGAGGCACATGTATGATGATAAACTAATACTATGAGCTATTCCTATTCACAAGTCGTAGTCTTTGTACGCTGGGAGGCTCTGAGTCACCGCTCACAGCTTGCACATATGACACTATAACACTACACCCCTAATTAACACATTGATATGTTATAAAGAATCAAATACTTAAGTAATTGTAATCGGAGACAATGAAGCGTTTCGGAAGGTCGGATTCTCGGGAAGGCCTTTTTTGTGGTGACTTTTTCTAGTGCGTCGCATGTTGAGGAATATGACTTGGGGATCTCGAAGCCCGGATTAAGTTTTTGCGGTGTTTTCTGTTCCATTCGGGGACAATGTTTTGAATTAGTGAACTTGTGGCCCGGAAACCGAAATCCGGATTAGGACTTTAGTGCCCTTTTTTACGTTCTTTCAAGAATAAATCATAAACTACAACACATAAAACGCATTTTTTTTTTGGAAAACAAACTCATAAGAGAAACAGTTTTTTTTAAAGTCAACTCTTGATAGTGGATTTTGCGGAATTGCCACGCATCCACCACGTATTTGTAATTACCACATACGAAACATAGATTATCTGTATGGGGTATTTATTTGATAGAAACATATCGAGACTGACATTGGATGGCCATCATTATGTATAGCTATACACCCTGGTGGCAAACCCCTAAAAAAAAAACAAGCCAATAACATTTCGCAATATAATACACCAAGCAAAAACATCTTCGCTAAAGACACGAGTTTGACGGAGTTGTATAGTAGAATAGCGAAGCGATAACAGTCACTTCCATCATATCGTGAACACGTTCGGAACATGAAACATGAGCGCGGGCGGAAGAGAGTCTAACTTATACGCGCGCGTTACATACGCTGAATCACAATGATGTTCGCTCTCCTCAACTTTTCGTAGGAAACGCTAGACGCTGACGAATCGACTGTACGAGTCTGGTTTTATGTTCTTTGATGTTTTGATAACACGCTACACTAGACATAGTAGAAGGTTTACTTTGTAGAAATGTGTTGGTAGTACGGTATCGTGTGCCTCAGTGCCACTTGAAACTGCGGTTTTTCCTGAATCTGAAAAGGAAGGAAGTTTCAGCGGTTTTTGCGCGGATTTTTACTTTGATTTCTAGGAATGTTTTGTACGGATTTTAAACTTTGACACCTGAAATACTCACCGCGCGCGGCCCGGGTTTCCCGAAACGTAAATCTGAAAAGGAAGGAAGTGTTATTTTCCTGAATTGATGAATGGTTCTTGAGATGTTCTGCCTCTTTTGCTCTTTTCGGCAAATTGTTGCAATAATAAACTACAAATAAGTATATCAATTTGTCGAACTTGCACAGTGCACCGTCACTAGTCAGACAAGCGCTAGCCGTTTTTGGCAGGTGTGATGATGAGAGATGATGAGTCATTAAATTCTACGACGACGCTGTCTAAGTGCAAGTGATCGGTTCGGTTCAGTAGTTTTCACTGTCGCACGATGAAAACGAAAGCAACGAAAGTGCAAAGTTCAGAAAAGCAATTTCGTTCGTGTAAGTTAAGTGCGCGCGCCGTGGATTTCGCCGAAGTGCACTGGAACGTGACGCCCGACATCCGACTTGTGCAAGTTCCTCCACTAAACTGAACGAGCCACGAAACGTTGCAGATTGGAACAATCATTCTGGTTACGTTTCTACTTAAAACCAATCAATTCGAGTTTACTCTGAAGCTGAACATAATCAAAGCCGGGTTTCTCTCAAGCACTCAAGACATAAAAATTACAGTCTAGACATCTAAACGGTTGCCGCACTAATGTTAATGAACATGAATTTCTTATGGCGAAACTTTCCCTAGGTAGTGAGCCATTTGTAGTACAGGCTACGTGGTGGCTACATACCTAGCATGGTATAGCGTGGCATGTTGGAAGGCATCGCGTCGACGCCGTCGCGTCGGCGACCCGACGCCCGCCGCCACCGACCGCCGCCGATTCGTCGCGTCACACCACCAACCCCGATGCAATTTTAAAATTACCCCGCACTGAGGGTGTTCATTCGTTCATTTTAATGTCCATTCTAAACGATCGTGCACACGTTAAGGGGCGAACAGCAACGCAAATAATAACATATTCAAAATTATTCTCGACATATCATTCTGCTAGTGTTCAATAAACCGTGAAGTTATTTGAATTGCGTGAATAGAAATTGTATGCAACGCAACGCATTAATCGCATTAGCACTTTGCTGGGGTTGTGTACGTGCGAATAGTGAAGACCCTTTCAGTAATCCTGAACTTGTACGTGATCTAATTAATTGCCGCAGGAGTTACCGCGCCATAACCGCTGTCAATGCTATAATATGACAATATCTTGCTTTATACGCACATTTCCTTATTAAACTCCTGGTTTTACGGCAGTCTTTAATATGAATTTTATTAAAATAAATACCTATGTGACTCATGCTGAACTAAGTATTTTAAGTTAAAATTCAATGCTATGCTAACTCGTTTATCTTCGAATTTGTGGAAATGGCTGTGTAATTAAGATAATCGAAGGAGGGCAGGGTTGATGACTCGCAGTTTGGCCTTTTGGCTGTGCGGCGTCGTCGGTTTTATC
Organism: Melanchra persicariae; assembly: GCA_947386135.1. NCBI lineage: Eukaryota > Metazoa > Arthropoda > Insecta > Lepidoptera > Noctuidae > Melanchra > Melanchra persicariae. The sequence continues at coordinate 7,985,731 of OX376660.1, forward strand.
GACCCCGGGGCCTTGACATAAGGAGTCTGAAACACGCGACTGGCGACAACACTTGGAAACAATGTTCCAACATAATAATTTATTCAGCCAACGACCACCCTTTACTCTATTACGTACATGCTTTAATAGTGTGTAACAATTAAACCTTGCCAACTTTAAACGCTTATACCGTATGGAGGCTCCAAGAATGTTTCATCAGGGAATTCTTAATCATCCTGAACGTATAATTCGCGTTATTTATTTTCAAGTAGTGCAAGCTTCAACAAAAACTAGTCTACCTGCGCATGATGTGCTCGTAACGAACTATTGTTGTAGAAGGAAGCCATTCAATGAATGTTGAATAAACGGTCAGGTAGCGTGCGTAAAATTCGATACGAGCGAGACTCGGCGGAGATTATCTCAGATTAACATTCCGACCCTTGGGTCCCAGGATCGACGCCTGTGGAGGACCAATGTAGGACAAAGCTTTTTCCATAATGAAACCGTAGTGCCCGCGCCCAATTTACCCAATAAAACGTATGCGGGCGGCAGACGTGCGACAGCCGACACCGTGGCGACTTGCGACTCAGTCGACTCCCATGTCGCACTAATTACCCCGAATTGAAGGCTTCAGCATGCATTAATATCATGTGACATGCTAGGGGCACAACAATTTTTCTTTAACTCCTTCATGCGTGAAACTTGCATACAAAGATGCGAATGAGTCATCGTGCATCGCTTGAATGTTTAACAAAGGCGTAATATTTATAGAGAAATTATTCATCGAGATGATTAATTTCCTTATTTGTTTGCTGTACATTTCAAACATAAATGGCAGCTCAATTAATTAATGAGGAAAGTACCTAACAACGCACTAGTCACAGCCATTGACAGCAAGCTGGGGGCAAAAGTCCGTTAACCCTTTCAGGATCATTAAAATGTAGGATTACTTACGCAGTTTGAACGGTAATAACTTAGAGCATGTAGCAACATTTAACAAATTCGTAGCTGCGTAGATTATCGTAGGCGAGGGTTACAATATTCTAGCGACGCCTACTCACCCCAGACTAGCAACAGCTATAGATACATTTACTTAAAACGCTTCAACTTTACAATTTCCGACTAGTCATTGAACCGTAATTGAAATATTTGTCCAGAATTCGGAATACCTGGCGGAATTACACCTACCGTGGTAAAGGTATCAATTATCTACACAATACTAAGTAAAGATTGTTATAAAATGCGATTTGCGGGTAGTTTAATACCGTCGGCGCCGATGACAAACGATATCGAATTTCCGCTTTCACCACAATGCGTCGATACTGGGAATGGGGTAGACGATGACTCATGGAAACACTGGAGGGACACAGACAAGGGGAGGGCTAAGTACTAAATTACAGTGTTTGCGTGTATATTCTGTATGCACGTAGTAACAGCAATAGCCTACCTTTTGTTGTTTTTTTTAAAGGATTGTAAATCAACAAATGACTCCTTCCGCTCTGGACGGAGTGGAAGGGAGTGCCAGCCAGACTCTTACTGACTAAAACCCATCCGCGTTCCACCAAATGCCCTTTGCGTTCCAGGGCCGCGGTGACTCTCTCGAACAAATTTCGCTTCCTACCTGCGCTAGGGTTACAATTTGGCTACATTTAATCAACAATATTGATTCAAAACAATTGGCTATATCAGTACTGTGCTCAATACGTGTGAAACCTATTATATCCACATAATACTCGTACTGTTGCTAGGTAAATTCTGTTCGTTACGGTAATACGAGTTCGGAGTTTTCCAGCTTTCATTGTTTGTTGTTTCGTAAACTATGGATATTTTCGGAGTTCTATTAGCCGACCAATGGCATTTCCTTGTTTAGTCGTAGGTACAATAGGCTTTTCGAAAATTAAGCATTCGGTTGTTTTAACACAGCAGACGTTTATTACTTTCGACTGTAAACTGTTGAACGATGTTACAATAAACAGAGTTTCTGGAAGTGTTCTTCGAACAGAAAATGGGACTGTTTCAGATCGATTGTTTATTCAATGTATTCTTTTGATTCTGAAGATTTAACTGAAGATATGATAATAGTCAGCATTGCTTTTAAATGTATAAAATTTACAGTAGCCGATAACATCACTTTCAATCTAGAAGCTATAAAAGCAAGCAAATAAAACTGTTTTGTAGGTACATGTGTTGTAGTCAGTATCTATAGCTAGGTAGTTCGGTACTTCAGGGAGCTCCATCGAGACATATCGATCAGGGACGAGTAGGTAGGGTAGGACGCCCGCAGTGACTGGATCCACTATGGCCGTCTGCATTTTTGTAACACGTGTTTATGTCTTCGCATTATTCTGCTGGTTTAGCAACGTTGTTGTTTTAGAGCTTATCTGACAATATTGCTGATCTTGGTCTGTTTAAACTTCCGTGAGATACTCTTTTAGTTCAATATCAACGGCTTTGTGTGGGCCTTTTGGCGTAGCTATTACATAAATGTTTATATTTTCATTCTGTTTGTCGTTTGTACGTTTATGCGTAGGGAACGATTCGTGAGTTACACTGACGTACGATAATGTGGTTCTGCAGTCTCAAACTATCTTTATGGCCCATTCCATTAACCATTCATCTTTCGTCCAGATGGGCGACCTCGTAAAATGAGCTTTCAATAATAAAAGCGAAACTTTTTATATCGTATACCGCTGCACCACCAACTTTGACATTGGGAGGTGGGACTTAACCTAAAAAATATACCTAAAGTCCTTTATGTGCAACAATGTGAGGCCACCGATGTCCTGCCATATTCATATTGATTGATTCGTCAACACGTTTAAAAATTTAAATGTGGGCTTCTTTATTCTGGGCGCGTGTTCTAGAACATAATAACAAATGGCTGCCGCATTCCTGACTCCAGCCTTATAATTAAGTAACTACCTACCTACCTACGCACTTGTTTATTGAAATCGTTCACCACGATAAACTTGAATGATTACTTGTTACTTGAATGAGATTAATAAATTCAAATTCGCATCGTTACGCTTGATCGATCCAATTGCTGTTTCGACAGGATTAAGACATTGCTAGGAATGTAACTGCATTACATTATTTAGGGGTTTTCGGAATTAGGCTACGTGGGTAGCTGAAGGCAAGGCTCCTCCTGCCCGTCAAGTTATAATAGCCCACGTATTTGTGCGCAGTTCCGTCGATTTCATATTGCATACATTTGGCCTTCGAAGTATTAAACGTTAAGTTAGGTTAGGTTACCTACATTAAGCAAACCCTTAAAATACTAACCTAACCTTGACTTGTTCCAGTGGCCTGAACTTCCAAGATCTGATTGTGCGACAGGGAGCCATCGACTCTCCTCCCAAGACACCGTTCATCCTCGGCTTCGAATGCGCCGGAGAGATCGAGCAGGTCGGCGAGGGTGTCACCAACTTCAAGGTAAACATGCAAACGACTTTAACAACTTTAAATAAAGGGGTTATAGGCTAGACAAGAAAGAGTAACGACCAGAGATGGAATGGGCGAAGTAAAGAAATTGTTATACTTAGTAGTAGCACGTCACAGCACGTGGTGTTCTTACACGACTACCCAAAACAAGTTACGTTATTTTTCGTTTTTGCTAACCGCTATTCCAATTCTATAACCAAAAGGGATGAGTTCTAAATACAAAGCAGTGATTATTTACCCACAGTCATTGGTTTCTGTTCTTTACCCTTTGTAGAAAATACCGAAGACATTGCAATTCCGCCGCATTTTCCGCCAAGCAATTTTAGGAAATTCGTGGAACATTTGGGCAACCCTAATCTTAATTGGTTTCTCCGATACGTCTCCTTGTGCAATTCCTCACCATCACTATGTGAAATTTCACACGCCTTCAGAATATTAATTCGGTAATGAATAATACAATTAATGCCCCAACCAGAGTCCCTACTGGATGGGAAATTATTTTCATTAAAATTTCTTCCTTTCCGTTGATGTTTTATCGCAATGTTTCTAATTAATTGCAGTTTGTTCAATGCCATGTTTTATAGTTTTAGTCAAAGTAAATCGGTCACGGGCTTGTGGTATATCGCAACGGATTGCAACTGCCGCTATTTCTAATTTAACTTAAATTAATTTTAATTGCAATGTCTGTGGGTAATAAAACTTCCGTTTCTATAGTTGTAAAAAGACCTAGCTAGCTCTGTGTTGACTCATAATTTGCTACTTAAACTTCATCGTTAACACTATCGTCTATAAACACTGTTACATTTGAAATGAGATCCTTAGCTCATGAGCCAATCTCTTCATCATTACCTTAATTTTCTGTGATCTATTACTGTACAAAGGCCCTTTCAAAAAGTAACTTGATCTACCACTTCTTTAGCCATGTCTCCCCGTCTGATTTCCTAGGTCATTAATCAGAATTTTAGTTTATCGGTTGAAATCGACCGCCGATTAGTCTTCCACGAATATGTGAAGTCTACATCAAAGGGTTTCTAATAGATGGCCCTATAAACACTTCTCTTTGTTTCCACGCCTAGTGATACATTGTTATTCTTATAGTCGATTTAGTGTTATAGTTGGAATGCATATTTGGTTCCAAATGAACTTATAACTGTTCTTTGAGAACTCTTTAGATTGTTTGGGCCCAGTACGTGTGGTGCTGTGTTACATGTCTTTAGACAACAGCGAAGATCTACCATCAGCCATCAGGTGGGCTGCCCACTTATTATTATTTTTGGGTCCATTCTGAACTGTTGGTAACATTTGCTGCCAGGTTGGCGACCAAGTCGTGGCCCTGCCAGAGTACCGCGCCTGGGCCGAGCTGGTCTCCGTGCCAGCCCAGTATGTGTATGTGCTGCCAGAAGGCATGACCGCCCTGGACGCCGTGGCGGTCACCACAAACTACGTAGTCGCTTACCTGCTGCTCTTCGAGATGGCTAACCTGACTCCTGGCAAGAGCCTGCTTGTGCACTCCGCTGGAGGCGGCGTGGTAAGTTATTTTAAATGTTTTTTCTATTATTATTATTATTATTATATCTATGATATATTTTTTTATATAGAAGCCTATTGTCAAAGAGGGTTCCTCTTTGACAATAGGCTTCGGTAAGTAAGCGTAATTAGGCAAAGCAGAAGTGATTTTCCGAACACCTAACTGCTGCGTTTAGCAAAAACATTCAAAAAAACCTGAATTTCTAGACGACAGAGAAAAAAATCGTTTGTCTTTATAAAATATTATCTACTCCACAAGCATATCATCAGAAAATTAAAGTGAAGTTCAAGAGCACGTCGTTGCACCGACCATAAAAAATGACTCTCTCCCAAAACTCATGAATGCAAAGCTAAAATTAAGTTTATTCAGAACTTGACAAATACCGAATGAAATCGAAAATACTCCCGAAGTCGCGGTAGCATTGACCCTTGTGTCTGAGCACACAGCACGCTTCACACTCGCTTCTGTGCTTGCTCTTGATAATTACTGAGCTAACAGACTAACAAGATGTCTAATTGTTGCTCTAAATAGTTTACAAAATATTCATGTTTGCTCTGGAATTTTAGTTTCCATATGACATGAGCCGACTGCCGGCCACCCTCGCGTGTCGCTGACCGGTAATACGAAGCGCGACGCTGGGCGGGGTGACAATACCAATTAGCTAACATTTATTAACAGGGGAAACCAATTTACAGGCAAATAACCTACGACTATGCTTACTATTCATGATAATGTGATGGTAAATGTGGATTTTGTTTTAGTTTCAATGGCTGAAAGCTTTTGATAACTTTTGGGGCGATAGACTGGCTTCACTCGTATTTTAGATTGAGTTTCGGCAAGTTGAGAACTTCGGTAGACACAATGGACGGACGCTAACAGTCCGGAAATCAATAGTTTGAAGACAATCTGAGACTATTGACTTGCTTACAATAGCGTCTTTGTTCAGTGTTCACATCGAAGGACTAATCGATCGACTTGGTTATGTCTTTCAATATTCAATTTGAGAACGGTACAAAGGGAGTGCTAAAAACGATAACCGTGCTCTTAAATTTTACGGATATGGGCTGGTAGTTTTATAGGTACCGATTTCAAAAATTTCGTATAACATTATAGGGCCAAGCAGTAGCTCAGTTGGCTAAGACTGTGGAGAACGTGACGGTATTCGGCGTGTGCTCGAAGACCAAGCACGAGGCTCTGAAGGCCAACAATAACAACATCGACCATCTGCTGGAGCGCGGCAGTGACTACACCAGCGAAGTTAGGAAGTAAGTGCAACAATTTTAGATACTTCTACATGTTTTTAAGATGTGACTTCTAGGACGAAACCATATCGTCTTCCTGCCCTTGTTCCCTGTTACTTGGGGTTGTTTTCTTCCATTTTTCTCTGTCAATTTAAACGCTGTTATTCACTTCCTTTGCTTTAGTACAATTTCTCACACAAAATATCCAAATTCCTCTTCTTCACTTCTGGTCACAGTCTCTTTCTTCTCACCGACACTATAAAGGGAAAAATTTTGGAGGAATGAGATTGATTTATGAAGCTGCACTTTGTGAAAGGTTTGGCCAGGATTTCAGCTGAATCTTTTGAAAGAAAAATACAGTCTGTGTACTTTAAAACTGAGGCCTCCTTAGTCCTCCTTCCATAGTGCGTTGCACTGTGATGGCGTGCGTCGCCCTCTTACGTTGCGACGTCGTGCGTCGTCGCGACGCAGATGTGGCATACAATGCGTTGATCCGTTGCGACGACGCAACGCAACGCACTAGTAAGGGCGCAGCCTTACCCAGCGTGTGTTGCTGAAAAGGAAACTAAGAATTAAATCCTCGAAAACAAATGTTATATGATATGAGACCTTTTATACCAACTTTATAGACGCAGCAGGACACATAGGTACGGCTATGCCTCACTGATCCATTTTATGACACACAGCACTAAACACCAACAATATTGATACAAAACCCACTCCTCACTTGCAAATTGGCATTATGAGATTGCTAATCTCGATTTTCCTATATCGCGTTATCTAACGTATCAGCCCTTCAAGTTATCCACAATTTACACCCACGCTCTTCATAACACCACCCACACGTACACACACGTTGCTGCAAAATAGAGCTTTACTTAACCTGTTCCTACAATTCAGTGACTGAATCAAATCAATTTTAGGAATTATGTACATAGTTGGTTCTGTAGATACATCAGCCCGCAGACTAGATGGAGAGAGGATCTTTGCAAAATGGGTGGTCGTGATAAGGGCTTGATGAGACAAAAAAATGAGAGTAGCCGAAGATCCTGATGTTCGAGGCCTATAGCAGAAGACTGATACAGCCTGATGATTGTAGATGAGCAAGTTTATTGAAAAATTTCAGTAATGTACTATCCACTAGTACACACATCGGGGTACCTCCACGTCCTTGCGTTCTTTCACAACACTATTTACGATCTCTCGTGTGTATGATAATCGAATTTAAAGTTCATATCAAGAATTCAGTGAGATCATCAATAGTTTGAATGAGCTTCATTGTGCTTTGAATACGTGCCAAAGTGAAAAAATCAATGTGATACCACGCCATAAAACTAATTACCAGTCATAAATAGTCACTTTTACATGTAGGTAATCTTTTAACAATTGCCATTTACTTGAAACAGTGTCGCATAAGAAGATACAAAATAAATTTTAAGCCAACCGTTCTGAATCACAAGAACAAATTAATTTGTTCAGCAATCTTGAAGAATTCTAAAAATGAAGGGAAGGATCGGATTCGTGATATCACGGAGCTAAAAATATCCCGTTCAGCGGCCCTTCATCTTACTAATAATACCTTTGTTTACGTTACACGCACTAAATGTTTGGTATGCGAGATTTTTATGCCCGTGTATTCCTATTATTGTCACAATAAATTCTTGCTAGTTACGGTGATTTGTCAGTTCATTTTATGACGGTGTTACATAAATCTCTTCCGGATTCTTTAGGGCTATAATCATGTGGCACGTCATTTAAGAATTCAAAGTTGAATCATTGATGATCTACTTTCCGACGTTTCAGAGCTCAAGTATGTTGTTCCCAATCCCATGCTTAGTTAATTGGCGCTTATTACAGTTACATATTTCAGTGCGAGTCCTCCTCGTGTGATATGTGCAGCACCAGTTCACAAAGACCTCTCTCACCCCCCTAGAGCTTTTATTAACGTTTTAATAGAGGGGACATAATAACTGGAGTTGAGGTCTGGTTAAGTTGGTGTGGTACCACGTTAATTGTTCGGTTTATAACCCGCTCCTTAGGGCAGCTGGTTCGTAACAAGCGCGTCATTTAATTCTCGTAAATAGACAAAGATATTTTTATATCTGGTGAGCACTTTACAGCGTAAACAAGAGAACCACACAAGATCAATGTAAATAAATAGTCAGTTATCTACTGCGCGTAGAAATGCTCTTACAACAATATTGATTTACTGTATAAAGTGTGGAAACACGTATGATTAGGTAGGTACTAAAATGAATAGGTATTGTTAAAACAAAAGATTTTAGAAATCAGCTGTGGTTATAAATATCAAAAGCTGACTGCTATTAGTAATTAGAAATCCCATTACCTAAGTTTGATTTAATAACTACTACCGTAACCTACTTCAATATAAGTATTCTAAAAAGGAATAGAAAACCTGTGTTCTATTCTATCGCAACCTTGGGAAATGATCTACATTTCTATATACAGGTACCTACTCTAAATGTTTTATTGGGTACCTAATCAAATAACGGATAGGCAATCAGAAAAACACTTCCTGTAAATAACAGTCGTAAGAAGATTTATAGATTCCTGTTAAATTTTTAAAAGCGGCTCCTCCATTAGAAAGTTTAATTTACTGGATTTTTTGAGATACCTTCCTGAAAAGGCTTGGTATTGTTTGCTTTCTGTCTTTAGTGGATTGCCTGAATAATGTAAACTCTTACACATGTTTTAATAGACTAAACTAAATTTTCTGGCAAATATGACTTGGGATCGGCTTCTCCGCCGAATGTCGGCGGAGAATCCGATCCATGCCGGCGCATGGTTCAACGGCAGGGTAGAAAATTTGCGGGGTAGTTCGAAAGAATTAGGTAAGTACCGCCACTCTGGAACACATGGTATTTGAAGGAACACAGATGGGTTTTAGACAGTCAGTGTCTGTCATTCCCTCCCACACCGCAAAGAGTGGTGGTAGGAGTCATTTGATGATTTCCTGTCCATAAAAAAGGTATGGAACAGGAGCATATACCTAGCCATATCAAAGCTGCCATGTTTAATTGATTTGTTTGTCTAACGCCATGTGATGTTACCAGGGTGTCAGCCGATGGAGTTGATATCGTGCTGGACTGCCTCTGCGGCGAGGAGTGCAACCGTGGCTACCAGCTGCTGAAGCCCATGGGACGATACATCTTGTATGGTATGTATGCTGATTTAAAAGATTCTGGAGTTTTTAATGATTTTTTTCCGGGCGATTTTCTGAAACACAACATAATGAAAGAAACATTTAAAGAATGTCGTTTGTTTTGAGATTTTTTGGACCTCTTTTGGTGATCTAAGTAATTTATTTCTATGTTCCTAAGTTGAGCATATTCTCGACTCAAATGTAAAAGATTGTAAGTAGGAGTATAGGTACCTACTTGATAATCTTCCAGATACCAGAGACCAATTTTATTCTTAAGCAAGAAGAACAACTAAATAAACAATAAAAAAATAAATGATTACTTACTTAATTTACTAAACGTGATATCCTATTGAGTGTGTTTAAATGCGTGTTAGTAAACAATGGTGTGTATCGCAGGATCATCTAACATCGTGACCGGAGAGACGAAGAGCTTCTTCAGCGCCGCGCGTGCCGTGAGTACTCAATCACTAATTATATCTGATTGTAGCAGGTACCGCCTGCCGAGGTGTGGAGCCCTGGTACATGTAGTTGATCAGTTCAAATGAGACTGTAAAGCTTGGGGGTTTTTTTTGTTAAAATTTCAATGGGTAGTTTAGAACTTTTTTATAAAGGGGCTATATAGGCCTTAAGGTAAACTATCTAGAATTTAATCAATTGAATCAAACCGGCAACAGCGCGAGTCATGACTCATGGGTCAAGACCATGAATACGCAATTATAAACATCTAAAAACTGTTCTGGAACTGTTTTAAAGTGCTTGTTACATTAAACGACAAGACAGTGGTTAAGGGTGGACGTTTTTGTAGCTGTGTGGTGTGTTATGTAGTTCTGTCGTCCAAATAGGGCAGATCTTCAACATTATTTGCATATAAATGGTTAATGTTATTGATTTTGTACTATGATTTTATTTCAAGTCGATCATCGAACTTCACAAATCAGCCAGCTTCATTCTGTCACACACTTAACATGATTTCTCAATTCCAGTGGTGGCAAGTAGACAAGGTGTCCCCGATCAAGCTGTTCGACGAGAACAAGAGCCTGGCGGGGCTGAACCTGCGACACCTGCTGTTCCAACATGGCCGCGCCGAGTACGTGCGCCGCGCCGTCGAGCGCGTCTTCGTGCTGTGGGGCGAGGGCAAGGTCAAGCCACTCGTGGACTCCACCTGGGCGCTTGAGGACGTAAGTAGATTCTTCTGGCAGATCTTTATTCATTATGAGTCTGTGTCAGTGCAGAGTTTGAAGTACTCATAGAAAAGTTTTTCAAAATTTGGAGCTGACCATCGGATTTGTTGCGTCAAACAGTATTTTGCCATAACCACTTAAACTATAAAATTAACATCAAAATCCCACCACCAGGTTGGCGAAGCCATGCAGAAGATGCACGACCGCAAAAACATCGGCAAGCTTGTGCTCGACCCATCACTGGAGCCGAAGCCCAAACCCGCCACCCCCGCCAAGGGCAAGTCCGGCAAGGAGAAGAAACCAGCCAAAGAGAGCTCCGAAGACAAGAAGGACAAGGAAACCAAGGAGGAGGAGAAGAAACCAGCTGAGAATGGTGAGAAGAACGGAGAAAAGAACGGTGAGAAGAACGGTGAAGAACCGCTCACTAACGGTAACAGCGACGAAGGTCAGTCTCGAACTATTGTGACCAGGCATGCGTAGATGCGTCCCGCTTTGACAGTTTGACGGTTCCATTTTTGAATCGCCTGTGACGTCATCTCTTGTGAACAGTGCAGTTGAGACTGTGGTTGTAAACAACAGGCAACTTTCATAGACGGATTCAATTTTGGAACAACAAGCAATGAGTAGGTATATTTATTAATTATGCGGGCGAAATAAACATCTGTTGGTTTATAGAGCTTTTTTGATCTCTGAAATTATAATGCACCCTTTGAACTAAATTGATATGGATGACCTTTTTAACTCTAATTTGTCTATCAATTGAAGGGATATATTTTTATTCAGAAACCAATTCAGGCTCGTTGACCGCAGTTGTGCGTTTCACCCTATTATTATTTTATTATGGCTTTTATTTTAATTAACTACGCACGCATTTATTGGCTAAACGCATATATTGGCTTCTTGCGGAGAGCCCTTTATTTTAAAGAATTTAAAGTATTTTATTATTTAGACAGCCTTTAGATTTGCCAATTGCATTTATTTAAACATTTTGACATTTTTGAGCATGTAGGCTCATTCACACGCGTTCGGAAAGTATTGACAAATTGCAGTTATAAAATAAAATATAAGTAATTGAAGTTTTGAAAAACGCTTTCTTAGACGTTTACAGTGCATTTTCTCTATTGATAGCTGCATGTAGTTTGGTTTTGCTGGTATTACTATGACAATGTGAATAAAAGCGTGAGCTGATTTTTCACTCAAAAAGTTTATCTGGAGAATAAAATAGGTAATAATATTAAAGTTCGACATATTTTCTATGCAAAAGCTGTAAAACCGCAATATTTTTAACTCCGATGCAAGTTATCTGCCTATTGAAAAACCAGCTCTTAGATTTCCTAAGTGAAATAAGAGAATGTTCCGTTTGATGGCTTATAAATATAATGTTGTGCTGAAATCTGAACATGCGACCGACTATTTATTTCGCACTAACCTAACAGAAAATAATATGGAATCGACGCGTCACCGGAAAATGGCAAACGCAGTAAGATTGTAAAATATCGCGTGAAATTGTAAACCATTTTTTTTCCAAATAAAACGCGTAGGTATATATTAATAGTAGGTAAACAATTTATTTCTTAGATTTATATCAAAACTCAACACATAATTTCCAAGAAAAAGTTTTAAAATTTAAACTTTCCGGTTTTGCGAAGCATTGAATAACCCACAAAAGTTTTTTTTGCAATTTCAACCACGTTTAAGGGCTGTTTAATCTCGAAAAATATACTTACATACGTTTAGCCAGCTTGGTCATAAAAGTCGGGTCTGAGTTTTCATACCTACTATAAGAAAACATAGGTTTTAAGTAGGTATGTACTCGTAGATTTATTATAATATAGCTTAAGAGCGTGTACGCCGTATGTCATTTCATACAAACTTTCAAGTCCTTATTCTTCAAAATTAATGAACCGATTTTAACGAAACTTGGTATGCAAACGCTAGATATCCAGGTCGAAATAGTTATCAGAAAACATTTTTGAAAAAGATTTCAGAGGGAGAGAGAGAGCGCGTTTATGTTTTCTATAGAAAGTGAAAAATCACTATACCCTTCCCCCTGATCTCTTTTTCAAAAATGTTTTCTGATAACTATTTAGACCTGGATATCTAGCGTATGCATACCAAGTTTCGTTAAAATCGGTTCATTCATTTTGAAGAATCATGATTTGAAAGTTTGTATGAAAAGCAGTACCGCGTAAACGCTCTTAAGCATTTGTTTGAGAATTGTGTGCGGTTATACAGGATAATATGCTTATAATATTATTTGCTAATCGTATTATTGATGCTTAGATTACAAAAGCATGCTTTTAAAATAATTAGACAACAGTTGTAGATTTTTTTACGACTGAAGATGATTTTGATGTTTTGGACAACATCTAGGCTTTTCGAAATTAGTAGGTACTTAGGTATCTACAAATTTTTCAAAACGAAGTAACCGATTTCCGAAATTAAGTTAGGCACATATGGAAATCGATATTTTCGTTTTATGTAATTACGTCCTTTTTTCTAATGACGGCAGTTTGTTCAAGCGCTACTAAGAAATGCGGTTGACTGTACAATTACATACTTTTTCATTGTCCGATCTTGTACTTATACTGCCGTTTCTCAACTTGCAGAGTCAAAGGAGAAGGAAAAGGAATCTAGCTGAATTACTTCCCTCGAGGACTGAACCAGATAAACCACCGCCAATTGATTATTTTAGAGTTGAAGCTGTCCCGAGGACGCCGCGCCTCGCTTGCTCCGCCGGCGCTACTATATGTTGCCTCACCTTCTTATCTTATACAAGTCTGATAACCCGACGTCCTTCGATCGCAACATCCTATTTATAAATGTTTTCCATCATTGTACTCATTGTAACGCGCGATCGGACGATGTCGCACGCTAATTTTAGTTTTTAATTATTCGTTTTATTCTATCATCACATTCTCCTAGTTTTGTTAGAACTATAATGAAATTAATCGTTGAAAATACGACAGCGAAACTACAATGAATTTATTTTTCAATCAATAATTTCTTTTATAAATTAATTTCATAATTTGGCCTAAGTTAAGAATCGTCTCAGATAATACATACAGTCTTTTTTTATTATAGTTTAATTTTTAAGACTTTATTTTTAAGATGAGATATTTTAATCTGCAGTTATTTTGAATGGCTATTGTATATCTAAGGTGCAGAGATGCTTAATCTTTATGTATGTTAAGCTTTAATATTTTATTAGTAAATGTTTAAAATTTGGCCCACGAGACCCACAGCCGCCGGCCGCCCGGGCCATCGTGCGTCGTCCGCGACGCCCGACTGTCTGTTGTCTGTTGTCAGCGACTAACGAATGTAAAACCTTACGTGTGATATTTTGTGGTAGGTATGCTAGATGTTTTGCGGTATTATTATGCTGCCTTTACATGACATATTATTTTTATTACTTTGATTTTAAAAAAACGATTACTTTATATTTTTATACTTAACGTTTTGTAAATTATTTTCTCATTAAGACTAGATTTCACAAGAGTTTATTTCAACGCACCGGTCATTGTGTGACATACACGATCGTCCGCCTAGCTAGAGTCTTCTACTCCCGAACCTAACTTAGGACGAGCTTATAGAATTCCAAATGTGAAATATTTTTGTGGCTAAGTTCATACGAATCAACATAATCGATGTCACCTATGATATAAGTAATATTTTTATATTCCAATAATAAACGACTGTACCGCGGTCTCATCTCATATAATGAAGCTTTTTATGTATCTTTCACACGATTATCACATATCTACTCGAACATACACATTCACACGATGTATATTAGGATTAATATTTTGATACCAATATTCACTGCATTTCTTTTGATAAAACTAGCATATTGTATTTGTCTACCCCTTATTTCTTAAGGTTGTAACATTTTCGGCCATATAAATGTACAGTATGGTTGTAGGTAAATGTACCGAGTACTACTAAAATATTTTATCTGTAAACACATATCATGCGGATGTAAAATGTAACTCTCAGAGGCTGAACGTAGTCCGGTGCGCCGGAGTAAAGCATCCATTGCATCCACTGCACCCACTGCTCCCAGGGCTCCCAGTGCTCACCGTCACCGCGCTCTAACGTGTGTTCAACTACCGCCGACTTGTTTGACAGACTTGAATTTTTATAAACTTTTACCCTTTTTGAACATTTTTGCAAAAACATAGTTTAACATGAGCGCGTGTTGTGATCCGACGTAGTACCGCTTCCAGTAGGTATCCGGTGCGAAGTACCGAGCGCCGTAGTCGCAGGACCATATAGCATCAGCATGGCACCATCGGGCGACGCACTCGGACTCTCCGTAGGTAGCTTTTGTATGAGTAGTGGCACAGTGGCACACGAGTGTATGACGCTGCTTTGTTTATCGTACGGTGGCTTGGTGCTAGTTTCGTATCGTATGCGGATACCTCTCGCTTCAGTGTCTCGGACCAATATCTTAAAGCTACTTAGTCTTCTTATCAGTAATATTCTTCGCTTTGTGTGTCAAATATGTGCGAATTTCTTGTAATGTAAACCTATATTAATTAAATCTTGTGTATATCGACCTGTATAATGGTTTAGAATTATCTCTGAATTTTCTTCTATAAGGATATTTGATGAAATTCAATAGTAATAGAGCTGGGGTGACTGCGCCGTTTGTGATTGTGTCCAAATTGTTGTAGTTAGTATCGAAATTGATGCCAATATTAATTTATTAACTCGAGGATGGAGATGGGGATGAGTCGGTTGAGAAGGAAGGAGAAACTCGCGCGGTCACGCCAGCAGGCTCATAGCAGACTGGGTCGTTATTGTATTACACATTTATTTTTATAAGGGCGGGCCAGTGTGATATCTATACTATGAAAGAAATAAATAAATATGTATGATCTGTAAAAATGCTTACTAAAGTCTTTTATTTTGATATCCCTCCCTTTTTAGCTGTTTGTTACGGAGCTACGAAAAAGTGCCAATAGCCGGATCCACACCGGACGATCCAAAGCGCTCCGATCGTGCGCGGCATGGAGCGCGCTCACGGAGCGTGAAGTGGAAACGTGCCGCGCGCGATCCATGTGCGTGCGGCGGAGAGCGCGCGCACCTCGCCGCGTGCGATCCATTTGTTGTCGGTTTTTTGGTCACGCACAAAGGGGCCTCAGTCGCTAGGCGCGCGCGGTCTGGACGGTTGTGATTTGAACGGAACGGAACGGAACGGACGGAACTGATTCAGTATGGATCGGCAGGAGCGCGTTGGAGCATCCAGTCAGGATCGCAAAAGATTGCTGTTGGATCGACCTAGAACGATCCACGCTCCACGCATCACGATCTTGGATCGCGGATCTCGGGATCGCCGACCCTTTTTTGATCGTCCGGTATGGATCCGGCTAATGGAATGCTGGAGTTTGAACTGCTTTATCTGACTCAAAAATAAAATTTGAGCTCGCAACTACATAGAACCGGGGACTGTAGCGGAATCAATACCGCCACAAAAACTAACGTAGTGACATCTATACCACTAGCAACAAACTACGTCACACAAATCTTGCATCGTGGTGTCAGTTTTCCGTGCGATTTGAACATATACAACAGCCCAAAGGCCCCAAAAATATCCCCCATCAGGCAATTGCCCACCAGACACAACAACCGTCTGGTCGGAGCATACCCCTTTTGAGATATGCGGGTCTTTAGGTACAACCTGTTCCGCATGCTTCTATACTGGTAACCCGCGATAGTTCAGGCTAGAAAAAAATCTAGAAATAGTGTACTACATTCTTCTTCAGCGATGTCGGCGGCGGCGCCGCGCCGTAAGTGTGAGTTCAGTTTTCAATAGTTTTATGCAAACATAAAAGATAGTAAAAAAAACTAATAGGTAGGTAATGCACAAAAATAAACTATTTAGTGAACTTACGCCACTCTATACTAATCAAGTATAATCTAAGATGCCTGATGGTTTAAGAGCTGCAACAGGTACCCAGTTAAAACAAATCTCGCTTTCACGATGAATAGACGTTTTGGAGATTCAATTTTATGATTTATTTATGTAACATTTTTAGTCCAAATAAACTCCATAGACCACGACATTTGCAAATATATGGGGGTTTTCATAACTGTACGAGGCGAAGGCGTCCCGTTCGTGGTCCCATAGAAATGAATGGAACACGTGGACGCTCTGCTGCCGCCGTTGTCCGATACACACACTCACAATGATTCTATACCTGAAAAGTAGAATAAAATAAAATTACATAATGTAAAAAGCATGAAAAATAAAAAGTTTAACAAAACGAAATAACATGATGGACCCAACTTGATTGTGTATCAAACGGACCTTCCCCCATCGTTTGCCTTGTCATGGACAGAAGGGAGTCAACGACTGTCTCTCAATGGTGCAATGCTTTCCCTTGAAACTCAGGCAGAAACTTCTGATTGCTCTTGCTTAATTAAAATTAATAAGATTTTTCCTGCAGGTGCTATATCTTTACTAAGCTGCAAGTAAACGCCAATAGCAAGGGATTGGCGTTGATATAATAACAAGATACTGCTTTAAAAGAATATATGATTGTCCAGAAACAACGATTGTCATTAGCCAACAAACACTGACCTAGCGATATCCAACGCTGTTTAAGCGCACACACACGGTTACACATGATTTAGACAATTTACAGGTCAACATCTTCTTCGCGAGCAGCAACAGTAAAAACATGAGAATATTGAGCAGCCAGCCAAGATCGGCAAAATGTACATCATGTTAATAATATTTTCGTGCACATTTTCCCAAGATAATTTTACAAAACTGATGAAATATTGAGTCTTTATTTATTGAATCTACCTTTTCTATAGCAATGATAATGATGAAGTTTCCTGTCATGCTTTACCTGTCATAGTTTTCTTCTTTCACGGCGTTACGCAACGTTTCTGCGAGGTTCAAACACAAATCTGGAACTATTTTCTCGCTGTATTCTATTTCCACCAACTCAGCGTCCACCACTCTCTTGAGGACTTTTTGTATTTTCTCAGCATCGAAACGATTCTTCGGGTTGAGTCGGTAGGTTGGTTGATAAATTCGCACCTGTTTGGGTTTGTCTTCAGTCATTTTGTTAGATCAATACCAAAATTTCATGGGGAACATAGCAACATGAATTTTATTTTAGCTGTACATGAGTTACTAGGGGTACGTGGCAGTTCCTTAATAAGCTGAGGCCAGGGTCGTAGCTAACACCGTCTTAGCCACATTAACGTTATGGGGCGTCCGAAATACAGGGGTCCGCCCCGTTTCGATGTAGAATCGAAATTATATAAAAAATAATTTGAGATTATGTAAAAATGTCCACATTCTCAAATTATTTTTGAAAAGAGATCCTAAAAGAGAGCTGAATCTGCCCGATTTAGGACGCTACAATTTTCTAGTTCGCTAGTGGCAGTAGTAGCAGTAGTAGAAAATTTAGTCGAATTGAGAACCTCCTCCTTTTTTGGAAGTCGGTTAAAAATAACAATTAGACCCAGGTTAGGTTCACATTTGTATTTTTCTATATATGGATCAGGACAAGATCTCCAAATATCAATTTTGTTTCGCTCTTTATTTATTTTCGTATAAGTTATTCGAATCAAGAATCCAGACTCCATTTCATTTATTGCACAAGAAAATTACCATATTCTTAGGCTTCACTACAGTCGAGCAGTCGGATAAAAAGGACGCCCAAAATGTTTTGAAACATTGGCCAGTTAGGACTAGTTTCACTACTGACTGGCGGTATGTCAGCAGTACCTGCACTTTAAACCTAACATGGTAGTTAAACCACCCCTTCTCCTCTGAGTGACCACTATTCTAACTTAGCAGTGTGATGACAAGGGTGGCCAACGATGACTACGAAATATTTTAAAGTTAAGTAAGCAGACAGTCATTCAATCAAACAGGCTGGTCAGATGATGATCAATACTTATTTAACGTTTAAAATTTACAAACCCACAATTTAGTTACTGCGTTTACTGCTAATCTACATTTACCAATTTGGACCTTCTAAAGCTGACGTATCTCCCTATGACACTTGTTCTACCCGCTGAATATCTCTTATTTTCCTGAGACATTTTTCATGTTATTATTATGTACTTTTGCAACCAACTAGTTTTTTTGTTTATTAGTCTTATTAAAATAGGAACATTAATCAAGTCAGTTCCAGTCTACATTTGTTACAATACTTCGTGCGAAAGTGGAATCGAAATCTAAACTGTGCAATATAACTGTTATTTGGTTTATTTTGTTTCATGAGTGGCTGCTTAACCGGGCTTGCCTGTAATGAATAATTAATACGAATATTAAAGCCTCCAGCCAGGGCTTATATAAAACTTATAACTAAGCGTCTAATACACGCGAAGGACACCTCCTGTGCGGACCATGAATTAGGGCGTCGCTGGGGGGAGGGGAGGAAACAGCTAGGGACGGGCTGGATCGAACAAGAATTATTATTTAGGAGCGAATTTTAAGACTACAGGCCTGCACGGAGAGTGCATTAACTATGTAGGTATGGCACAGAAGCCTTAATGGCAAGTTTCGAATATCTAAGCAACACTAGATGTCATAGACTAAGGCGTGCTCCCTATACTTTTTAGCACCTAAAAAACCGTTTCGATGGTGATCGTATTTACTTATTCCATGCTCGGAACTCAGCTGATCTTTTGTTTCTGTTTAGTGTTTTGGAAGTTTCTGTGTTGCTGTCACTGTCACTGTCACAAATTGGCGCGGTTATGCCGCGAAAAGGCGAAGAAGGAAATCATCAAACAAATTAACAAACATCAACAAAATCCACTCCACAACTGCAAGTAAGTTGTGATTTCGTGAATGTGATCTGGTTTAAAATCAAGCAATTGGTCAGGCGATAGTCTTGCAATTCTAAACTCTTGAACGTGTATAGGGTTCTCTGTGAACTGAATTGGGAGAAGCACACCTGCCTATGTAACCTACCTAGCGCAACAATGCAAGGTGTGGAGTAAACAAGTTTTCTGCAGTTTTTCTACGGCAGCTGTCAACTGGTGCAGTGCACTACAATACAAGGTGTAAGGTGTATACTGGTACATTCATTCATTTTTGATATTTTGTAAACGTAAGTATATTTTGTATTTTCAAATACAAAATATACCTACTGGTCAGTGGGTCGTCTGGTCGCCATTAAAAATGAGACGACAATCTACATTGACGAGTTATTTTCAATCAAAATCTACACCGATTCCATTGACCATGAGTACTAGAAAGCGTAGTTTGAGTCTTAAGAGAACTCCTAGCAAGTCACCCGGAATTTCGGGTAAGTCTCCTATAACACTGCTAATATCACCTACAGCATCGAAAATATCACCTACAGCTCCAAAAATGTCCACACCACCGTTGCGAGAAGTGGTTGAGGTGAAAAAGGAAGACGAAATTGTAACATTATCAAGTGATAGTGAACATGAAGCAACTCCAGCAAAGAGAAAAAATCTTGGCATCTCTGTTAGAAGTATAGAGTCACTAAGAGACAGCCCACCAGTTCGGACTGGTCAGCAGCAGCCAGTGGAGGAGTTGGGAGCTTGTGCTGCCTCAAATACCTCTGTAGAAATAATGGAATACAATATGTCTCCTGGGCCACTGTTGGGACAGTCACCAAGAACTCCCTCATCTCGAGGTTCTAGTACCAAAGAGTTCTACTCTCCAACTAAGAAAAGGGTTGTGAAAAAGAAATCTCCAGTTAAGAGGAACTTAGCAAGTCAGTTTGGTGAAAATGTTTCATCAAACTCTCCATTTGGAAATAGAGATTTTTCTCAGAATGTTGAAGGCAAAGATGACAAAAGTAAGTGTTAATTGAATTATTGTTTAATAGATAAGATTACTGTCAAAAAAAAAAGTATCAGAATATATAGCTCACAAAGGTAAATATTATTTAATTGTAAGTCCATTCTGGCCAGCCATTCCTTGTTATTCTTTATCTTTCATGACCAAAGACACCCTTGACTTTTTGAGTCAAGGTAAGGCTAAGATATGAGTTAGTAAATCAGTTATTTTACTTTATTTACACTTGTAATTTGTGTTAACTTGATAGCTGTGGAAAAAAAAACTAAACAACATTTAAATAGGCAGGATTTTTAAATTGAATACTATAAATAGTTTACACAATCATCATACACAATACACAATCAAAAAATTTAGGTAACTTCCAAATACAATAAAACTAGTACAGTTAAATGTAATAACAAAACTTGAATTATTAATAAACTTTAATAATGACAATGTTAACTAACACATATTATTAACTTCACAGCTGGATTTCTGCTCTCAATAATTGACAAATACCTCAAGTCTGAATCTCTTAAGCCTTTACTAGAGGAAAATTCACAAATGCTCCTTGAAAAATGCATGGAAGTGGCTAAGCCTGGCATGAGGCTGATGTGCCGCTTGTACTGGCGCCAGCCGGGCTGGTACCGGGCTGAGGAACTCGGACAGATAGCCGTGGAAAAGAAGAAAGAAGGTGATAAGGAGTCCATGAGTAGTCCAGACCTTTACAATATGTTAGCCTGTTTGAAAGGTTTCGGTTTGGTCACGCAAGCTGGATCTGATGGTGAGATTTTTAAATTCAGAACTTTTTCTGTGATAGTTATGCCAAATCACCCTAAACATCAAAGATCTTAATGTAATAATGTAAGTCTATAACAATTTTATTGAATGAAATGCTTAATCAACAATATATAGTACATAAATGCACAACTCAAACAATAATATATTCTAGGTGGACCAAATCTGCAATTTGATGACTATGTGAAGCTGTTGAAGAGACCAGACCTTCTCCAGATAGCCAAGGAGCTGAAGTTAAAGATACAGTCCAAACAGGATGCTGTGGAAGCTTTGAGAAACTTCTCCAAGTGTGCACCCATTACTAACTTCTTTTCTAGAAACAAGGTCAATAATAATAGTAACAGAGTTTTGGAAATGTAAGTAACATAGAAAAGTAACTTTCATGACATTTTTTTAAAAAGTATTTGTTCTCCTTTTTTTATAAATGGTACTTTATTAATTTGGTACATAACCCATCACTCAGACTACTTAGTGAATTGTTTAATGCTTGTGTGTACCTCTATCATCAGGGGAACCAATTTTCATGAAAATAAAGACAAATTAAAATAATCAATTAAAAACGTGAAATTTAAGTTCAAATCAATTCGCAATATATTGAAACCTTTTGGTTCCACCTGGACGTAAGTCGTTAAAGGTGGCTGAGTGTTTAAATGAACGGTCTTACTTAGTGGCAGAGTCTGTAGGTTGGAATATTTCTTAATTACCTTTCCTAAAATAGCTCGGATTAGTAAACCTGGAAGTATTTTCCCTTGGGATAAGTTTCGACATTCTCGCAGGCTGGCAAAAGCTAGTTTCAAGTATTAAGCTTCACTTTGTTTTATTCTAAAATTCCTTTGTTTTTCAGATTCAAATCAAGAACTGGTAATTGTTACAAAATGTCAGATCTGGCACGGACTACATTCCATAATTTGTATGTCTTGATGTATTTAGGAATTGACTACTCAACCATTAGGGACAAGAAGCTTGAGTTAATGCTTATAAACGAAAAAATTAGTCGGGAGACCTTCCCTGTAGATAAAGAGATGGTGGTTGATGATGCCAGTGTTGTATTCAAAGACAGGGAAGAATTTGATAGGTGAGTAGAGAGTTTAATATGATTTGAGGCCTGCTTTTTATCAGAACTTGCATTTGGTGTCTATACACCAAATGCAAGTTGGTGTCTATGCAATTGAAATAGTTCAATACAGAGAAAACTATATTCTCTGCTTTTTAAGGTACAAATTCAAGTGATGATTGGGATTAATGGCTTTGCAGGTATCTTCAGGCACATGTAGTGAATGAGAAGTATGTGGAAGAGACTGACCTAAATAAAAAGTGTGAGGCTATCAAGGAAGCACATAGCTTGTTCAAAGGAATTTCAGCAGAACATATGTCACGGTAATAATAATTTAATTGTTGTAGCATAAAACTTAAGAGTGGAGTTCAACTCATGTAGGACTCACTTCGGTGTGTTTTTCCAATACTGCTGGGTAAAGGTCTTTTCCATTGCCTTCCTGGTGTTTCTTCTCCGGCCAATCCCCCGCAAACAACTCGAGTCAAGACGTCTGCGTTTTCTTGGCATCCCTCGGCGTCGACGCCCGTTATCTAATTTTCATTAGTTTCTAATGAGCATATAATTATATTATTTTATCTTAGCAAAACTGTTGTAAACCGCAATATTTCTTATTTTGCTATTCTCTTTAAACTATAAATTGGGAGCAGCAACTTAAAGAAGTTACTCCTGTAAATTATAGTCTACATTTCCGCAAATCATGATATATTTGTCTCTTTTAGAATAACAATTCCATCATCTATCATTAACTATTATTTTAATTTGTAGCTACAAATCATTGCCCCCATGGCTACGTAGATTCACTCCACCAAACATTTACGTCAAGATCCTGGAGAGTGGAGTGCAAGAACTGAAAAAACAGAAGACTGAAGAGTTTTACAAAACAGCAGTAGAGATGCTGGACACTCTGATTGGGCAGATGGATTTCAGACAGCATAAGAAAGCTAGATGGTATGCAGAGAAAGCACTCATATTGCATAGCCATTTGAATAGCTCTGAACAGGTAAATGTATATTATGTCAAAGTGTTTTCTCTGTTTGGTTAGTAAAAAGCCTTGGAATTTAAATGGTAACATTCATTTTTTTACTGATGTGGTAAAATATTAAATTCCTTCGGGATTCATTCGTCGGGATTGGCCACCGTGGCCGAAACCGATCAGGAGAACTATTATTAACCAAAACTACTTTATTTTTCAGGCAGCAAAGATTTTATTAGAAGGATTTAAATTAAAAGACATGACAGAGGAGTTGAAAGATGCCATGCGGCCTCGCGCGCTAAAGATAGCGAATCAGCAGAATATACTCCTGAAGGAATCGTTGAGGGAGCAACTACGAAGCTATGCCGATAAAGAGAGTATACTTGAAAGCACACTGTCGGGAGACCATATTCATAAACAGCCAATGGAGTAAGTTTGATTAAAATAAAACTGAACTACCTATTGATTTTATTTTACGTCATTATTTATGACAAAATAGTTTCGTGTTTGCTTCTTTGGTCAAATAGCAAGCGCTATGAAGCATGAATTGCTGGGTTTGATTTCCTGCAGTCTAATGGCGTACAAACAAAAATATATGGAATTGGGTCGCATAAGCATTCATTTTGACAAAGCAACCGTATCCATTGCGTGTTTTACGTTGTCGATACGACTTTTCAAACAAATGAAGCAATGGTGTGTAGAATCTGGAGTTTCTTCCGATAGTAAAAAGATATCAAGCAAAATGGAATTGGGTTTTTCCATACGGAATTTCTCATTAGTAGTTCCTGAGTTTTAATTTTTTCCTAGTTCAGTTGACTAGGCCCCCGTATTGCATGGAACTTAAACATAGCTGGTGAAATTTGAATAACTATATGTGACATCTCTGACTAACCCTTCCGAGAAAACTGGCGTTATGTGTAGATATCGCCCTGTCCGCTTTATATATCAAGTCCCTAACACTTATATTTTTCCTGCAGTAACTACAACCAAAGAGGCAAGCTTAAGTTTGAGCTGCACACTAAAGAAGGACGGTCTACGTTAACTTGTGAAGAATATTGTATAGCTCACTATATTAATAACGGACAGTATACAAACGGTAAGTAACTAACACTATCTAATTATCTATATTCTGTGGCTGAACTCTTATTTCTAACAGCACGGCTTAGTGAGCCGTTTCGCGTAGCCTGTCTGCTACATGGTACTCATCCGTCGCTTGTCATCAGACGAGATCAGCGCCAAAAACCTTCATTTAAATGTATAGTTTTTCTGCAGTGTTACTCGCGTAAACCCGTACTCCCACAGGTAAAGTAGACAGCCAGTGGTCAGGACCACCGTTTTTCTAACGTTTTTCGAAAGTAAACAATACGAAAAAAAATCACCTGCATCATACATTTATGTGCGCATAACTTGACAAAACGTACTTAACAGCGGATCTTTTTAAAAAATTCATTCTGAATATCAGTTTATAGCGGTTGAGTTGCGGCCCGAGTGTACCATAAGACGGGGTAACTTTGACTTTAGAGGTAACTTTGACACGTTCCTTTTTTAACTACCTACTCTACTTTCTTGACTACTTTAAGTTTCTGCATCTCTCACCCATGCGGACTCGCCCCTAACACGTGTAAACCGAATTTTAGGGCTTTATTATAATGAGCCCCAAACACTGTCAAAGTTATGCTTAAAGTCAAAGTAACCCCGTATTACCGGTATAGCTTTTATTTGGGGTTGATATTGAGCCTATTTTGAACACTAAAAAAATGACTCCAATGTCGAAAAATTTGCAATTTCGTTAAGGCCATCCTCTAACACAGGTCTTGTCTGGTTTGTTACGCCGGCTGCTTTCTTTGATTACCACGAGCCGCAGTCCGTAAACTCGACCGTTGTTAGTGAATTCATACAAATATGACAAATCTGTTATTTGGAATTGAAATCTCAAAAGGTAAGTAAGAGGCTCTGTATGCAGTCCCGGATCTACGATTTTTCCAAACCGGGGCAAAAACTTGATAGTGGCGCCCTCCTCTCTTCCACACTTCTTCTAATATATAAAATTCTCGTGTCATGTCACAGTGTTTGTTACAAAACTCCTTAGAAACGGCTTGATCGATTCTTATGAAATTTTGTGTGTATATTCAGTAGGTTAGGTTTAGAGTAGTTTTTACACAAATATATGTAGGTAATCGATCTTCACCGGGTCATCTGCTTATTTATACATTATTATTATGAAACTTTCGATAACTATTTTAACTAGTGATCGAAATTCGACCATACGTTTTTAATAATTTATCAATTTTTTAAGCATTATTAAAAAAATATTAGCTTTCTGGACTCATTCTCCATAGACTTTATCTGTGCCTGCGTTTTTTTCGTAAAAAGAGGTACAAAGATTTTGCTTTTGTATTACTGAAGTAGGTCTATATAGATAACTCTGATCACTCTCACATTCAGTCGATTTTAGATCCTTGAAAGGGGAAAAGAAAACGTTTCCATAGTTTGCTTAGGAGTCACTTTTACGACTTAAATGCAGAAAAATAGAGATTCAAGAGAATGCGAAATTCAAGAGCGAATGTAGAAAGATCAATAATTTTACCACCCACATCGAATAAGTTTTTTTTCAAACATGTGAGTTTGGCGCCCCTTGAACTTGCCGCCCGGGGCATGGGCCCCGGCTTGCCCCCCCCTAGATCCGGGGCTGTCTGTATGTTAATCTGTGAGGCCGGGCGCCTATCCTAATTAGGTGTAACAAGTGTCGGTATTTTAAGTTTATTTAGTTGTGTTAGCGTAATTTGGGGTGGGTCTGCAAAGTGCGCCCCACTGAAGGTTGCGCTCTGACAGCCTTACCAACCCCTAGCTACGTCGCTGCCTATAGCACTCGGCGAAAGTAAAGCCTATGAAATAATGAATCAATCATCGTACCTAATCGGTGCAGTATTTACTACAACTTTACCTCTATTCTATTAATATTAGTTTAGATAAAAATTACTTAACTGTTGCATAAATGAAGAATGGCAAAGAAAAATGTGCATTATATTCGTGATTTCTGTCTACCCCTTGAAAAAAGAATTGGAGAATTCTACCAAACTATTATAAAAGTACTCAATATAAATAATAATCA
The DNA here is from genome assembly GCA_947386135.1 of Melanchra persicariae. NCBI lineage: Eukaryota > Metazoa > Arthropoda > Insecta > Lepidoptera > Noctuidae > Melanchra > Melanchra persicariae. The sequence continues at coordinate 8,011,985 of OX376660.1, forward strand.
TTTTCCATTGCAGGCGAGCACTGGGAAGGCCGCATCGTGTCCACAATATTCTTCCTCCTGTTCTGGGACATAATCTACAGCAAGCCGCGTGACGTCACGGGCATCTTCCTCAGCCACTACCAGCGCTACCCACTGGACATGTTCTCCGACAGCTTCTACCAGAACCGGAAGACGTCCATCGATGAGAGGCTCATGTTCATTCAGGAGTGCACTGAAGACATGATGCTAGCGCTTATGAAAACTACTTGGGATGGACGGCCTGAGAGTAAGCAAACTTGTCTAAAAAGTCATAATTAATTTTAGTGGTTCTCCCGAATTGTATTCGTACAAGCCACCTACTGTAAATTTATGAGGTCGAGAATGCCTGTCTTCGGAAAATACAGTCCAGGTAAAATAAACTACGACGTGCGACGACCGGTGGAATTAATACTTCGAGTAAAACCTTCCAGCCCCGAATACCCTAACGAAGTAACGACCAAGCATGATTGCGCCATCAGTGTGATGCATGTTCATTTCTTCTGAAAGAGAAGCTCTATCCTTTTCTGTAATTCTGGCTTAGAGAATCAACATTGTTCTTTTCAGTATGAATAACAGGGCTGTAACACAAGAACGGTTGGATCGGGCGAATGCTGGATGTTGTGATAGATGGTCGATGGTTTGTAAGATGCGTCCATTTGTTTGTATGTCACTAGCTTCTGCGTGCTTCCGCTTTTGAGTTGGAAATCATCCCAAGTGAACGAACTAACGGGATAAAAAGTATCTGATGTCCTCCAAGGGCCAATCTATCGCAATACCAAAATTCATCAAAATTTGTTTAGGTGTTGCTTGAAAGCAAAACTCACAGAAAGGCAGTCAGTGTAACTTTCTCATTTATAAATATTATAAGTGTCATAGATTATGGATTAGCATTAGCAAAAGTAAAAAATTCGTTAATCTCCATAAAACAAACCCCACATGAACAAAAAGTTACTTGCTTTTGACATCCCTGAGTTTGGAGTCAGTTTAAAAACTAACAGACCGGCTGATTTAATAATTGTGTATGCTATTGCAGCTGAGATATCAGAAGTCCAGCGCAGCATCGGCTGGGAGCAGGTGAGCGCGGTGACGTCACGCGTGGGCCCGCGCGGCGTGGCGGCCGTGTGTGGGCGCCTCGCGCGCCACTACGGGTACGCCAGGAGTGGCTTCCCGGACCTTACGCTCTGGAATCTACATACTAAAAAGGTATTACATCTTTCACTACAAATGAAAGCCCATGTATGTGATGATAGTGTTCGTAGCAATCCCTGCTCGTGTCGGACAGTGACGAGAGTCTCGTCTGTCAAGTATCTCGGCTTACACCTTGATACCCATCTTAGCTGGAAAACCCACATTGAATCCTTGTCTGCACGCACCAGAAAATTGCTTTACATTTTTAAAAAACTAAGAACTTCTGCACACAAGGATATTCTGAAAATGGTATACACAGCCCTATGTGAGTCAATACTAAGCTACTGTATCGTTGCGTGGGGCGGTGCAGCCAAAACAATTCTCATTCAAGCTGAAAGAGCTCAACGAGCGGTAATAAAGGTCCTTCTTAGTAAACCGTTTAGGTATCCCACTAAACAATTGTATTCCGATTTTAAAGTGCTAACGGTCCGGCAATTGTATATGCTTCGTACAATCTCAAGAACTCATAAAATCACACTGCCCCATAAAAGCCCTACGTTCAGAAGAAGACCCAAACCAGTTTGTCCCAGAATTTGTGTCAATACTACCTTCGCACGTCGGCATAACCGATACTTAAGTGCATTAATGTACAACAAACTCCATAACAAACTGGATATACAGAAGTTGAATTCGTATAAATGTAAATCCAAGGTAAAAGAATATCTGCTCACCCTAAACTATGATGAAACGGAAGAACTAGTCAAACCTTAGGAAACCGGGCTCACTCACATACATTCAATCACACACTCCACACACCACATTCACCACACACACTCTACACATCACACCCGATACACAAAAGATTACCTTATACCTTAACCTCAATTTAGTTTTCTCTTATTCTCCCCTTCCCTAATCTCGAAATTGAACTAACCTAGTTTAAAGTTTATTTTTAATGTATAAAGTGCACATTACCTACCGGTTCAGCCAATTAAAATGTGTAATGGACGGATGGATGACTCCCGTAACACAGGTTTTCCTAGCATGGGAGTCATTGATCATGTTTTTGTACCATGTCATTTTGTTTCCTAAATTAGTGTCACCTGTAATAGTGTACTTTTTGTCAAATAAAATTATTATTATTATTATTATTATTATTATTATTTATTGCTTTTTTACTAAGTAGAAGAGCTTTTTAAACGGTTCGCAGTCCCATTAAACCGCTTGTGGTCATAGTTGATTTGTTTAACTATTGTGTATACTGTGCGGACAGTCTGTATTAAGGAAGTAAAAGAATCCCTAGAAAAGTATGCTCATCGGGGGTAATAGCGATTTAGATAGACATATTATCTTCTGTTTGATAACACGGAAGTATTCACCAATTTCGAACCACCACTTTATGGTGTTGCTAGTTGATTTGTTGATACTTACAAAGGGCTAATTGATATAGAGGAGCTTGTGGCTAAATAATAACAGCCACATGGGTCGATCTTCAAAGAATAGCAACACTAGCTGAGGTCGGTCTTTGGATGGGTGACCATCTTAACATACCGAGACTCCTCATTGCCACGATAAGCCGATGGTCTTTGGCAGTCGTTACGGATTGTCAGAAGCCAGAAAATCTGACTGCAGTCTTGCCAAGAAGTACCGTGTTACGCAGCTAATGGGTTGTGGAGGTCTGGTAGGTAGCCGCTCCACGTAAAATATTGACTGGAAGCCGACCCCAATATAGTTTGGAAAAGGCTAGGCAAATGACAAAAGGCCAATTGCGATGCGAATGCAAATTTTGCTTAAACATTAGTAGAATATTAGTTGTGCTCTCTTTGCTTTACTAAAAACGGAACACTTTCATTCACAGATTAAGTTCGTGGAAGTGAAGACTGACGCAGACAAGCCGTCTATCAAGCAGCTGCAGTGGCTGCAGTACCTGTTGGAACATGGCGTCGACGCCGGCTTCTGTTACGTCGGCGTCAACACCACGCGCTCGCGAGCCAGGCCGACCAACTCTGACTAGGACACAGTTTTATAGTACAGTTCACGTCATGGATGTTCGTCGTCCTGAAGTAAGCACAGAAAATAATTGTACCTCTAGCCTCGGCATACAATACAAAACATACAAAAATAAACAGGGGACAACAAACAACATTTTTTAAAGTGATTAATAATAACTTTAGCCCTTCATGCCATGCGCGGCGGAAAATCTTGTTTCAGAGCGTCCAGCTTACGTGACTCGAACTGAACTGTAACATCGCTTAGATTTAAAGAACATATAACATAGGATTTTAGTTTTACGCAGAACAAAAATAGTGCGCCCTTAAGTTGACTTGTCATAAAGCTAAGTTGCGCTGTGCTATGCTCCTTTTGGCCTTATATCCACCTTCAAGCAGCTTGCATTACGTTGCGCTCTATCGGGGTACAATGTGATCAATCACTTGAACATGTCTCGCAATATTAGTAAACTTGCATGCAAGATGCTTGCGGGTGCAACTACAGTCTTTGGTTAATTTGATAAGGAAACAATCAAAACGTGATGCTCCTGTTTTAGGGGCGCTACACACTAAAGTGGACCGGCACTATCGGTTCGGTAAACCCAAGCCCATATTCGTTACTTCATATCTTTCATCTACACATGTTCGATTTTGCCGTCCGGCATTGCCGATAACTGCGTTTAAGTTTATAGCGCCCCTCAAACAGCAGCGCAGTAAATCTACACTTAGTGGAACAGTTGGCAACAAAAAAACTCACTAAAGGAAAATAACTTTGCGACTTAGCACAGCGCAGCATAGTAGTTTATATTGATCAATGATCAATCACCCTTATAGGCTTTTGTGCTAGCCTTAAAAGATTTGTGGACTTTTGAAGTGGCAACTCGATTTGTTTGTGGGCCCACAAATGGATCCATGAAAAAATATTTCTAGTCTAATTAAAAGTTATTGGTTTATTATTACTCACAAACTCGACATGCTTTAAAATGTAAGTGATAATTAATCGCTCTTAGTTTTAATTTTTGTTTAACGACTCCAGCCCCGACATGTTAAAATTCCCAAATAAAAAATAAATCTTATGTAATTGGTAAATAAACACTAAATTCGCGATTAATTCGGCGCACACCGGTGTGTTGCCGGTGCTTGAGCGGTAACACATTTCGAACATACAATTTTATTATTAGCTTTTTTCCGTTCCCATAGGAATTTCGGGATATCCTCTTATTACCTTCAGCTTTCTACTGACCAGTAGTACCAGTAGTTTCGGCTGTGCGTTGTCTGTCAGTCATTCAGTAACGGAAGCGTTTTATACTAGATAACTTTTTTTCCAGTGCGCAAACTTTGAGAACCACTTCTGCCCATGTAAATTAACAACTTTCCCCAAGAAAGCCATAGTCAATTCCTAAAAAAAAATTTGAACTTCCCATACAAAATTGTCATCAACTGACCACAATTTGTATGGGAGACTCAATTTTTTTTTTTAGGAATTGACTATGGCTTTCTTGGGGAAAGTTGTTCATTAACATTGGCAGAAGTGGTTCTTAAAGTTTGCGCACTGAAAAAAAATTACCCAGTAAGTATAAGTATATAAAAAAAAAAAAGTTTATTTCTTCACTTAAAGATATAACTATGTTAGGTTTGGAGTCACCTTATTTGCTTGTATGTAATTTTTTAGTCATTATTAATTCAATTCTATAAGTAGTACAAAAACAATACTGGTATTCAGCTGAATCTGGTTTGACTGGGAGCCAACCCCAATATAGTTGGGAAAAGGGTCAAAGGTCAATTATAATAATTATTCCTATGGAAAAAACATGCATGATTGATATGACCATATATTATAGTCTAGGTTAGTCTGTTAAGCTTGTTGATTAGGATACTCTCGTTTCACAATCACGCTTCGTGATCTAAGTATTTTCTAGAAGACGACAGAGAGACCCCCTTTATTTTTGACAAGCTGCCATAGTTCAAGTATCTACAACGTATAACAGAATAAACGCAAGCTGTTCAGTTCATTTTGTTGAGCTGTATGTATGGAGCAGTCGATTTTTTTTTCGCAATTTCAGTGTTGGTCCCATAGTAAAAGTTGTTCATAATGATGAGTACAATGACCCCTTAAGAGGTATTGCGTTTATTCTGTTACACGTTATTTATTAATAGTCTTCCCCGATTTCTGAATTAAGGATTTAGAAGTTTAGTATTTTTCAGTCTGTAGCCTGAATTTCGGTATTTAAGTAGGGTTCGACAAGTTCTCAATTCAGAAACCGGCAGTTAAGGAATGAAAATGTTAAGCACCCTAAAGTTGCACATTATTACATATTTTTCCTACATTCATTGTCTAAATTTTGAATGCAATTTACAGTTCGTAAAGGATGTGTTTGTTTAAAGTTTTGTTTCCTTGACCGGTGCCTATTCCATTCCATGCTTACCTGTTGTGTATATTAGTTTGGTATTATTTTATAATATTTTACTTTATGGTGATGGTTGTCTTAAACTAGAATGAATACGCCATATTAATTGTTTTTGTTGTGTTTGTTTAATTGTTGTATATCTATGATGTTAGCCAATCCGAAGCTAAATGTGAATATTATAAATCTGTAATATCTCGCATTACATTGATTTCTATGAAGGTGTACTTTATTTCGTTATTATTGGATATTTCGTTTTAAAAACGTTTTATTTATTGATCAAAGAAATTATTGCATATTGATCTCAAAATTCTGAAATATTTATTTTGTTGGTTGGGCCTATGAATAAGTATAATACACATTTGTACCTATTGTTTATAATAAAGGATTTCATCACATGTGAATTGGTGCTAATAGCATGAAAGAAATTAATAAAACAAGTATTTTTAAATCTTGTGTTTAATTTCACTGATTTCAACTAACTGAACTCCATTACTTCATAACATTGGATAATTTCCGGTTGACGTACCTCTGGCATTTAGATTCATACAATACTCCATAATACGCAATTTCTTACCAGATAAAGAAGGAGCACGGTCCATACAAATTTACCCCACATCCAAGAGAAGCCTAAACAAAACGATTAAAACAAACTATAAAAAATCGACCGAAAAACTAATAAGTTCCAAACAAGCCACTTTTCAAGCAGTCTGATGCAGTTAGTGGCATATTCTTTAGTCCAATCACAGATTTTTGCTGCTACCAACTGCATGAGTATGAGTCGCAAGGGCGCACTCTGCTACGCGCGCGCTGCGTTTGGTGCGCATACAGAACGGTGGTCGGCAGCTCTCTTCGATCAGGCGACACAGAAGTCTGATAGCCTCATAATAAGGTACAATTCCTATTCGTAGTCCGGCTTGCCTTAAAAAAATTTAACAATAAACAAAAAACCCTGGGGGTCTACTCTCTAAGCCCGAAGTCCGTAGTTTCGGCCTTAGTGTCGGGCGTTTTCTACTCCGTTTCACCAACGGACTTACGATTAGTCCCGAACCCGAACTAATTAGAATGAATGACAACACGATTTGACAGTTGTTCTTAGTTGCGAGTTCGAGTTCAGGACTAAACGCCCGACACTAAGGCCGAAACTACGGACTTCGGGCTTAGAGAGTAGCCCCCTGGTCCGGAATGGAAGCTAGCAACAACACAACGGCTGGTCGGGTCAAGGAGAAGCGCATCGATGTGTATATGAGAATCTACGTCGATCTGGTGAGTGTTTTCATTATGCAGGTGCTCGTTATTTTTTCTATTGTATGTTGTTTACGATTGAACGCTTTAATGTCTTGGAGACTGTCTGGCGTAGATCAAGCACTCGTCAATAGCGTTTTTCTTGTTTCGTGGATAGAGCGATAGTCACATTGCATTATAATGAAAATTATGATAGTTGCACAAGGAATCTTTTGATTCATCATCATTCATAATAACCCGATTTTGCCCACTCCTCTCTTTTCTTGTGCCAATATTTTCATTACTTTCTAGTTAATTGACTTTGATTATTATGTCCCACAAGATTGTATGGTTAAGATTAAGATAAGCGTGTGTCATGTGGTCATGTACTCTCTTAGTGTTTTTCACTTTTCAGGTAACATATTGCGGCGCAGTGGACCGAGCAGCAGACTAGCAGTTCGCAGGCTGCCGTCATCAAGCGTCGTGCATGACAGTAGCTGTGAGGTGAAGAGCAAGCAAGGACGTCTGACACACAGTGAGTCGGTGAGTCTCTCCCCTTGCCTGAACAAACAAATATGGCGGCCGGGTCGTATTCCCCACGTGCCTCTCATGAGGAACTGCGTACAAAAGTCGGCAGCAGAACACCGTGAGGTAATTTTTTTCCGACCTCACAGCCGTGGCCGAAATCTTAACCACGACTCAACTAATTAGTCCAAGAGCTAGCGAAGCGAGCTCGGAAACTTAGGGCACCACGACACGGCCAGATAAGGTTCCTTTAAAACTTAAGGCAGAAATAGGAGCCCCACCTAGCGGTGCTCCGTCGGCTTATCTTATTTACGACCTGATGGTTACCCTAACAAATTAACATTTTGCCAGTTAGCTGAGCCTCGTCGTATAGCTATACTGTCAACGTTGCGTTCAGCAGATTGTTTGGTCGGAGGTTAGACGTGTGCTTGAATGGTGTTGTTCAATGAATGCGCCTGTGCCAGAGCAATTAAACAGCGAATTCAACCTTTCAGCTGTGATATACTTACATTCTATAAAGTAACATACAGTTTATATTACTGGAGGTGATTGCTGCCCATAACGATAATAGTAGCAACGCTATGCTGCCCAGGAAGAAAAAGTTTGAGTATGACTGCACTAGACTGTCGAAACTTTGTTATTTTTTAAAATGTCGACTTCCCTCTATCACATGCTAGAATTCCATGTCATCCGGTTATAGTTTCACATTAAAACTTTTTCTTGAAACTTTCCATAAACTCTACCATAGACCCACTCTTTCAAATCATTAGGTACTGTCAAGAGCTTTCGTATTTTCATAACACGAATTGAATATGATTTTTAAATATTTACAAGAGTATTGGAAGAATCCGTACGAGTCCAATCGTGTGCATTAGGAAATGTTCCCGGTTTACGTACCACTGCTGGTCATGTCTGCGGTGTCAGCCGCTTCGGTGGTGTACCTGTATTGCAAGAACAGGGGCAATAGTCGGCAAGGTTACATGGATGTGCAGGAGAAGCCCTCCGACGGTGAATGAACTGCTTTAGTGTATTATGTTATGTTTTATTTAGTTATAATTAATTATACGCGTTTATTTTGTTGCTTTGGCGCTTTGATTGCTGCGAAAATAGTCTGGTTATGAATCGAGACTTTGTTCTGTAAGTCATCATTGTAGGTTTCTTCACTAATAGGATCATTTGGATGAAAAATATTCCATTTGGAAGAAACATTTATAGAAGAGAGCTAAATTATGTCCTAATTATATTCAGATGAATTAACGTCTGCAATACCGGTGTGTATGATTAGAATGACGTTATCTGTGTACAGATCTATGCTTGCCATGCTCCTGACTTAGTGGCCTCAGCCCCACCGGCACCGCCCACGTGCACCACAGTGGTGGCCGGGAGTAGCATGGACAAATAAATAAAAATACATATTTTTGTAACATTATTTATTAAAATATATTCTACTAAAATTCATAACATAGTATGTACATTTTCAACAGTACACCTCAATAGGACAATAAGGCACCTATTTCTTAACTTACATGACATAAAATCTACGACTTTTTAAACCCATAAAATAATTCATACGCAAGAGTAACTTTCACCACATAACGGTACACCAATCGAGTAACAATGAAATATAACATACCTACTTTGAGCATTTATTAACAAATGGTTCATCTACATAGAAACTGTGTCCACACAATATAATATGTAGACACATTACAAAAATCACTTCTATCTTGTATAGATATAATTCTATTTAAATATAATCGAGATAAAATGCCTATAAATCATATCTTCACTCCTACTTATACTTTCAATAACGATTTCTAGTGATTTCTTATAATACCATCACCTACGTGTTACTGTCGTGGTAACTTACATATTCCAAATACTAGAGCGGAATACATGTAGTGCTTGACAATTTTGACTTGACACCTAATAAATTAAGATACAATCTAGTAAATAGTACAAAAATCCAACAAGTGTAGGCATGTAAATAATTTAATTAACTTTGCTACAGTTCCACGGCCGAACAAACGTACAGCACTTGTCGAATCCAACACCTACTCTTAAAGTAATAAAATGTTTATATAAAAATTGGCAAACGCTCTTCCTACACCTACACACAAAAACAATTATATAAAATACAGGCACAAAACGTTAAGTCTAAATATTTGTATATAAATATTTCATATAAACTGTTTGATCTTTCATAAAAGTAACATAATGTTCTCATTTTATATACATATCGAATATAATATCTATGGCTACATTTTCTCTTATATTAATCATTGCATTTCCCACAATTTCCTTATCTTTAAAGCTGCAATTTTAACTCTGCCCAATATAGCGATATGATTCATTCTTTTCATACAAATTCATTTACAAATTAGTTATTTTAGGAATTTTTCTTAATCTAATTTACGAAAATGTAAGACGATTATTACGTTAAAACGTCCACATAAGAAATTACCAACAACTGGTTCCTGGGGACCTACACAAATCCAATAAATTATTATTGAAATATTCACCAGGTATGGTATTTATAATTTTCATACATCTCAAGATATTTCATTTCAGTTTTGAATATAACCATGTTTATACTTTTGTAAAAATACATATGCATAACGCGAAGAACTTTCGCCACTTATTCGCCATTTTTCTGGAATAACCCCAAAGGATGTATTTATTCTTATAAAAGCATACGGGTTTAGATATTATAACAAGGTAATGTCGGCAGTCTTCAGCATTGTCGAATCGTGTTCGGGGCTCCTGGTCAAACAATAATGATCATTATCTACATGTTTTATTACCTTAGCCCAGAATTAGGAACTAATGACCACCGCAACCGAACCAGCACGATTTAAATTAACTAGGTCTCATCACTGTGTTGGAGTGTGTCGTGGTGCACGATGCACCAATCAAACGAATCTGCTACGACATATTATCACAACGAGATTTGTAGCCAATCTATTTCCGCAGAATGCGCCACGACACAACACAGTAATGTGTCCCGAGCATTAGTATGTTAGTTATGATTGTATTCTAAGTTAGTAATTTAATGATTAGCCCTTACGAATGTATAAAGAGAGCATAATTTGCAATGACTTCGTACGTCATAGGTTTTCGTAGCTATTTTAAATATTTAAGGTTCAAAATTATATTTTGTTCAACATTGCGCAAATCAATATTAGAAATAAATGATATTGACGAAACTACGAAATCTTACAAATACAAAACATTGCCCTTTTATTAGTACCTTCTTTTACAAAATATTGGAGCAAACAAATATGACTGTTTTTATGGGAACCATATCAAAATAATATTTGATATTATGGCATTTAGGAGACTAATCTATTTATATTATGAGATCTATTATTAGCAATGCAAAACTTGAATTACATGGTCAAGACATTTCCTTGGTAAGGCAACTAGTTATCAATCATTCTGAGACGATTTTATTGTCTTACATAACATTTAAAGAACTACATTTGATACACATATAGGCAGTACTCCGCCTTTTCCTTGTTTATTTTATGATGATTTGCTTAATTATAATCGATTATTTTTCAGAAATAATTATTTTCGATATAGAGTATAGCTCAGAATCCCAAAACGTTGTTTCTGGACGTCTCATACAAATCATTATAAGGGACAAAGCAAACGATTGAAAGATTGCAAAAAAGTCGTCAGTCATCGACATAAAAATCAGTCACCGAAAAAAATCGATCGTATGCTTTCTCGCCAAAACGTTTATGCTGCCTCCAGACTCGCAGCGAGACAACGAAATTGATAAGAAGGCGAGAAACTTCTCAATTATTTATGATATACTTTATTGTACACCTCATAAGTTCATAACAAGCACAGGAAAAACACGTTTACGACATGCTTCTCGGGGCTTCTCGAGTCTGGAGACCGCATAATGGTGGGTCCACATGGTACAGACTTCCTTAAACTTGTATAAGATTTTGTCTGTGAAACAAAGCAATGCAGACAAATATCGGTGTGATAGATTTTTTTTATTCAGTTTGTACTGACAAGTCTGTATCGTGTGGACCAACTATAGAAGATTAGCAGTTACAAGATATAAGGCACTAAGTTATCGATGGTGTAGAAGAGAGTAGGCTCACATATTGGGCTCCTGCTTGAAGGGCATGGGCTCCAGGAAGCTGGGCTCGGGCAGCGCCAGTGCGGGCCCCAGTGTGGGCCCCAGCGAGGGCCCCAGCGCGGGCCCCAGCGGCGGCGACGAGGCGGCGGACAGCGGCGACGCCGCGCTAGTTTCTCCGGCCGGCTCCTCTATTGCCGCTTCTGTAGACGCCCCTGCGCGAGACTTTAGTTGAAGTTGCGAATGTATAGGGTAGAGGGGGGTGTGGGAGGTTTTCGTGTTTCAGTGTCCATGTAGGCTGATTCTGTATGTAGGTTATTGGCAAATTTTTAATTGTTATGGCAGACCTTAGGTGGTAGCTATTCGGAATCTTTATCTGCTATGTCAGTTAAGTATATTTTTGAACAGATTCTGATTACTGTTTTATTTATCTGGCAAAAAGTGCTGACATCTGCGTCTTGCAATAGAGGGGATTTTGAGCTAGCGGTTACTAAAGGTGTACGAGTGTGGTAGATCAACGCTGGAAAGTCGATATTGATCCCCTAGGTTGACTAGTCTATCGGAGAACGTTATCAGCTACCATTAACGACACTACATTGACTAGAGGTTCTGGGCAAGTGATATTCTGTCGGTGATTGTTAAAACGTGAAAAATTTATGGAATGACAATAATAATGGCATTCACTGATAGAATGGGTAAAAAAAAACAGATATCATGGTAACCGACCTCCAAGCAACATCTCCTGCAGCAAACTGTCCACATGCGCGACTCCGAACAGCTTGGCGAACTGGATCTGCTCGATCATCTGCCACGTGATGCTCTGCAGCGGCGGCAGGCACAGCAGCAGCTCCCCGAAGCGCCCGCGTCCATCGTACTGGCGGTCGCTGATGTAGTCCTCCAGGTTGATCTGGATTTGGTAGCGGAGTTGCTTGATTTTTTGCGGCTGGGAGAGGCCTTTCGCGTCTGGAAAGATGGGATTTTTTAATTAATATTTTGTTATTAATGGAAATTGCGGGGATGAACTACCACCACACCGCCAATTCAGGCCAATATGCCAAAACTCGTACGAGGCGGCTTGCGCACTGGCTGGATCTCCACCGTGGGACCTGCGAGCGAGGGCCCTCGCGTCACTGTAGCGGTGGCGAGAGGAGGCGAGCTGCTGCTGCAGCGGCAGGTCATGCTGCCGGTCCCAGCTGCGTCAGGTCTTGGTGGCGGAAAATGTCCTGTTCCGGCCCCCCTGAATGCGCGCCCCACTTAGACTCGCGGGAGAAGTTATACACTCCCAGCTCGACCAGACAGCACCAGTCGGGGGCTGCGTTGAACAAAGTTAAGTGCTCCCGTAGTCCCCGGTGCAAGTGTGCGAGGGACCACGAGTTGGTTTTAGTCAGCAGAAGTCTGACAGACCAATGAGCTACTCCGTTACAAAAGGAAGCCAAAACTAGATGTTAGTTCATGTTGTGATAGTTTGCACACAACGCCTAGAATAAATCCTTGAATCTAGAAAGTTGAAATTTGAGAGGTTGCCTCTCGGATTTTTAATAAGAAAGAATATTTCGAAATTCAACCCCCAAGGAGGTGAGTGAAGGGTGACAAAGATTAATATTATCATGTCACGTGGGCGAAGCTGCGGCAGAAACTTGTTGCAAATAAAACCACCCGAGTGCACTCGTGAACAAGTTTGATATCGCCCTCGATGTTTATACAGCACGCAGTGTGCACATCAAGCTACCCGAAACTGTCAAATTTTCCCAATCAACCTTGAACCTTAAGGCTTCAGCAGTAAAGTTGAAAATCTATTAAATAAATATGACAGATTGTTGTAACTTGATGTGCTGGCGTCTGTACAACTTTGCACTCTACGTCGACGTCGACATATTACAAGTTTAGGTGCAGCGTACTCACTAGGGTCGAAGAACACGATGGCCTTGAGACAGGCGAACTCGGTGTCGTCGATGTCGATCTCTCGCAGCGGCTTCACGATCTCGTCCATGACGCGCATGCCGATCATGCTGATATCTATGTCCATGCGCCCATCTGCGGAGCCGGAAGGAAGGCGATGAGAAAACTTGTATGGAACTAACGTCGCATGCTCAGATTTTTACACTACATGCGAAATACCGTCCCAGTTTTACTGTGTGATTTCACAAAAAATTACACAATTTTCTTCAAAAAGAGGGTAGAAATAATGTAAATTTTTGTGCTTGATATTGGACTGATTATTTAATGCGACCTTTTTTTTTCAAATCATTCTTATTGATTCACAAGTCGAGTCAATATGGGTTATACACGTGTCCAAGTGGGAATCGAATGGGATGAATGTTGGACGGAAGTTCAAAATTCCTGCTCTGCGGTGCGATTCTGTAAACATGTGTATGTGAACACTAGGGCGGGCTGCACGACGGGTGAGTTGGCAAACCATACAAATAAGATGAAATTACAGCTCACTTGTCGTTCACTCCGCCTAGGTGTACACCGTGAGATGTCGACAGAATCGACCGGCTGGCTTACTGAAGTGAACACGAAGTTGTCAATCCATCAATCAAGGTGAAATGACAATTCACTTCAAACCCATTTCACCTCAGTTTTCACGGTTAGGAAAGGCTTACAGAATAGACCCGCTGTTCTAAAGGGCCCAATGTAGCCAAACATTTATTTTAAACACTTGTATTTTTTTTAATTTATCCCCAAGTAAGGTATCTAGTACACACCTATGTTGTGCTTGGCGATGATGCAGTTGTTGCCGAGCAACAGAATGTCGTTGAGGTGCAGCGAGCGGCGCGCGCAGCCCAGCAGCAAGTGTTCTCCCGCGTGTGCCCGCAGTAAGGCCACCTGAGAACATTGTTAAATGACTTATCTAGACGTGTTCTAGCTTTTAGCACAGGACCAGTCAACATGAAGACGCTTGAGAGAATCAATGTCTAGAAGTGGAAGTCCCAACCGTCATTTCACCAAACTGAAATGACGGTGGTGACAGGCAAGTCAAAGTCGATCAGGGTTATTTTATGTTATTCCCCATGATGAAGCTGTTGGTATTGATTTGATTTGGATTTTTTGAATAGGGCAGTGTTTTTGATTTTTTTCCTTCTTGAAAATTCTCAGTAAAAGCCTGGTGCCTGGATTTGTGTACAATAAATGTCAAGAGAACCGCTCCTATCGCAAACAAAATTGACAAAATGTAGATGTCCTTCACGGGTGTCATCCTGAATTTCGACAGTTAATTATTTCGACACGGTCCCAATTTCGAAAAACAGTAGTTCGACTACTCATTGCTTCGACAGAACATATATTCGACAAGCATTAGTCCGACAGAACATACTTCGACAACACACACGTTCCAAAAACACTACCTCGACAGAACCCTTCTTCGACATGCACTTGTTCGGCGGATCTCTATTTCGACGGAACATTCCTTCGAAATAATATCTACTGCTCTGAAATGTGAAAATAATAATTGAATTTCGCTTTATGGTTTTAGGTACAGAATAAAAACATAAAAAAATAATCAATTATGTTACATTACATAAAAACGAAATTGTATCCATTTCATTTTTCAGTAGCAAATGATTTTGCAGCCTTTCGTTCTGCGGTAATTGTTTTTTTCTTTTTGTTTATTCGATTTGAGCCAAAATTCTCTATATTTCATTTTGTGTGCTTTCTTTTACTTGTTTTTTCACTTCGGCCAAAGTTTTAAAAATGTTCAACTTTTTTCTATTGAGTTGAGTATTCCACCTCATAAGCCAGCTTTCGATTGAATTTTGAGTTGAAGGAAATCCAATCCACATTCATTGGAATCTGCAACCGACAACATTTCTAATAGGATGGTGGTAATTTTGAATCTGTAACTTTAAGTGGACTTGTCTTTTATTCTAATTTTTTGTATGTTCCAGTGACATAAATTTCAAAACCAGTCGCTAATTTGTTTTGCATCAACGGGTAATACTTTTTCTTGGATTTGATTAAAAACTGCGGGGATTTCAGAGGCTGGTATATATGGCAAAGCTGAAATGTGTTTTACATTACAAAAAAACCTTTTTCTGTAGAAAAATTAAATTGAAACAATTTCGTTCCTAAGCGGAATAGCATACGTTACTCACATGTCTAATAATTAATCAAGAAAACTTATTTTAATATTATGTTACGATTCAAATTATCTGAAGAAATTATTAAAGTGTAGGTAGATAGGTTTGTTACTGGTTATAATTAAAAACATAATTGATTATTTTTTATGTTTTTATTCTGTACCTAAAACCATAAAGCGAAATTCAATTATTATTTTCACATTTCAGAGCAGTAGATATTATTTCGAAGGAATGTTCCGTCGAAATAGAGATCCGCCGAACAAGTGCATGTCGAAGAAGGGTTCTGTCGAGGTAGTGTTTTTGGAACGTGTGTGTTGTCGAAGTATGTTCTGTCGGACTAATGCTTGTCGAATATATGTTCTGTCGAAGCAATGAGTAGTCGAACTACTGTTTTTCGAAATTGGGACCGTGTCGAAATAATTAACTGTCGAAATTCAGGATGACACCCGTCCTTCACACCTCAAGCCTCCAATTCCACGATAGCCTTGTTGATGTGACTGTTCTCACCTGGTCGTCTAGATGCAGCTCGGTGAAGGCGGGGATGTACTTGGCCCACTCCACCAGTATGAGCAGCTGCTGCTTGATGGAGTCGCAGACGTCGTTGATCTTCGCCAGCTTGCGGTTGTTGATCTCGGCGTCTGTTACGTTGTTTGTCTGTGAAAGAGAGAGAGAAATATTCAATTATACTTGTGAATTTATATTCCTGACTTCGTCCGCTCTGGGCGGAGCGGGAGGGAGTACCAGACTCTTACTGACTAAAACCCATCCGTGCTCCTCCAAATGCCCTTTGCGGTTCCAGGGCCGCGGTGACTCTTTCGAACAATTCCGCAACCCTGGCACTGGCTCTTGCAGGACGCCAATATGGCTGAAGCGATTTTGATGAATGATGGTAAAAAGATAGATGGGACCCTGTTGTAGGTTACTTTTTTTTGCGAACATCAATAATAGCTCGAGGAAGCGGCGGCCAAAAGCTAGTTCGATTTAATTTGAATCCATCGCCACCAACTCATCAAGTATCGACTTTCACTTCATGTGTTTAAAGTTGTTTTATAAGTAAACATTTGTATTAATTAAAAGGCCCCAATCAAATTATAGGTTGCAATGCAATTAGAACTTTGTCTTGTATAATATAAGTTTTGTTAATCAACAATTTGATAATATTATTTCAAATTTTGTATTCCAATATAGGTACTGAATAGGCACATAGTTATATAAGTACCTAGGCAGAAAGAAACATCCTTTGGTTGACGTGTTTCGTTGTTGGGTTTTTATATTAGTCCTCATAACCGCGAACGTATGACAACGTATGAACGCAGGCTCATTACTCATTATCAGGACAATTTTAGAGCGCTTTAATAACCAAACTTATTATGTCGTCACTACTGCCTTATATTATAATTATTTGTATATTTTTTGCCGATTTTGAAAATTAGATACAGATTATTAGTCGCGCGCGCGACGCTCACTATATTTCGTTCCTTTGACGCCATACATATATCATATACATACATTTTATCTTGTCAGCGCCCTGACTGCGCGCCCTGTATATGAAGTCCCTTAGCGAACGCGATTGTCGAAATACCAAATTAAAAGGGATTGATCACATGACAGTTCGACAGCGTTTGTCAATTCCTAACATTTTTGACATCATCGCCAAGCTAACGCTGACAGAATGTAATTTGTTTAAACTTGTAACAAAGAACATTATTTTACTAACCTCATCAATAACCTTTCTGCTGAGTAGCTCTGCGTTGAGTAGCGACACGACAGACAGCCCGTTCGCCTGTGTGGGCTCCTCATACGATGGCCTTCTGCAGTTGATGCGGTCTCTCTCGTTTTGTACCGCTGAAAACATATCAAAATACTTAGCACACTGGGAAACAGTTACAAATAAAACAAAGGTCTTTTTCAACAAAGACATAAAAATATTGTTACTACGCTTGTTCATTGCGTGTTGATGAAAACATATATCTTCCCATAAATAGGAAGAATAAGCACACCGTCTTTTTTTGTGCGTTGGCAGTTTCAAGGCCAGTGTAGTGAATACCGCATAGATCTGAACAGGTTGTCAGAACATCAAATCTAGGTTTTGATTTAAGGTCCACCTATACCCAGATAAACTTGAAAGCATGCTTTATAATATTTAACTTAAAAAACTAAATTAGGTGTGACTTTTGAAGTTTTTGTCGTATAATATCATCAACTCATCATATAATGATTAAATTGAAACGGTATTTAAATTTTATAAATGTTTTAACTTTGTTTTTATTTATTTTGGGGTTGAGGGAAATTACTTTTACCCATTACGTTCAATAGTAAAATCAATATTAATTAAGTACGAGTATAGCCCCAAAACAATTACCTTGTTTTAAACACATTCGTACGTAAATCTACAGGGAAAATAATAAAATTAAATCTTCCTGCACGTCATTAATTATTCCTGAACAGTTCGGAATCAGCAATAAGTCAGAAATATGCGGTTGTCCGACAAGTGAATAATTTGAATTAACTGAATTAATTAAACATAAATATCCACATAGATTAGGTTCCAATGAATCTGTTTGCGTAGTAACAATACAATGTGAATAATAAGTTTATTATGATGTTGTTTTTGTCTTTTTTATGCATTTGTCATTCTGCTTTTTTAATGAAGACTTGAGAATCTATGTATTAATACGTGAAGAGAATACTTTATAACTCTATTTAAGCATTTTACGTGTACGGAGTGTGAGACTTGGCACAGGTCAAGTTTATACCGAGTATGGCAAGCTAAAGTTTATACCTAAATGCAATTGTCATTCTGCTTTTCTAATGAAGATTTTAAAATATATGTAGAATTAAATACGTGAAGAGAATACTTTTTACCCCTATTTAAGCACTTTGCGCACACGGTAGAGTGAAATTTAGCATAATTCAAGTTTATACGAAGGACGGAAAGCTGAAGTTTATTTCTAAATGCGTGTCTAAAACTTTAATTAAATACGGTCGACTACTACTTAATTCTAATTTGGGATGCTAGTTGTGTCCGAGAAGGTACTTAATACATTATGTATGTTAGATACATACCAAGTACATTGTACATTGAGGTAATTAAAGTATTATCGTCTGCTGAAGATAATATAGGTTGGCGACCTATCCAGTGGTTCCGAGAAGCAATAAGGACAAAGAAATATATCGTATTAATATTATGAAGGGACATACTGACGCAACTTTAAGAAGGCTATACAAAATTAAAGGTTTTAGTTGGCTTTATTAGACTGAACATTTGATCTAACACATTTATCTTTTTCATTTACCAATCAAAATAAAAATGCGATTTTATTGGCCAGGCCATTAATTTAAATAGTACAGACCAAAAACGCCCTGAACTATTTAAATTAGTACACCTCTTTTGCTTCAGCCGGGGTAGTAAGAGTATCACACAGAAAAGCATGCATTGTTGGTAACATCGGTAGGTACCTATCGGCTTAATGTTGTATTTCTCACCTTCTTTCTTCATGCCCGCCTTGAAGCATTTCCTTAGCCTACAGTATCGACACTGGTTTCTTTTGTCTTTGTCCACTACACAATTTCTGCTGAATCTGGAACAAGTTAATAAAAAAGGTTATAGTTCTGTAGATTAAATAATTATTAGTCGAAATGCTCTATGGACGAGTAAAGTGCTTTATGAAATTGTTTTTAGTAAAATTATTTAAAAGATTTTGGGAGATGGATAAAAAAATAAAAATAGGACACGGAATTGCGGAACTAGTGCATGTTATGTTATCTACAATTATGGATGAATTAATGTTTTGGTAGGTAATGCATATAAAATACCCAAAAAGGGGCAGCTAAGTATAATCCCCATATAATTATAGTTTATTGAAGTTCAGAGACAGTTTCATGAATATGCCAAGATACCTTGAACTGGTTTGTATACGTAAATATATAACTTTATTACTTATTAATATTAATAACAGAAAGGCATGCAAACAAAAAACACCAAGGTTATACATATTATTTGCATGTTGAGTTACGTCAATATAACCATAGAAAGGTTGGTCATATTTTTTTTTAAGTTTTTTTTTGTCAATTAATATTGAGGTGTTATTTTAGCCTATTCATGGTCCTATTAATAGATATTACATAACATGAATAAAGGATGAGTTTATGATATGATAGGATCGTAAGGCGTCGTCCTAAGGCTAACGATCGTACATTATTAATGATGCGATTTCGTCGCACGACGACATCTACATTAAACACACTTTTCTTTAGAGTGTCCTAATTGAAACTTGCAAATCATCGCCACGATCATTTTCATCGCGCGACGAAATGGCATCGTTGACTCGTACGATCGTCAGCGTAACTTAGGACGACGCCTAAAGCCCGCTTTCTATAATATATCTCAATCCCAATCTTGATCCCGATCCTTGTCTGTAACCAATCAAAGGTGAGGATTGTGTAGTGAAGGACACGAACTCGGCCGTTAATCACTAAGTATTTGATTTTAGAACAATAAAATATTTAAAACAAATATAACTACTTACAAAAAAATACAGACGAATTGATAACGTCCTCCTTTTTTTGAACTTGGCAAAAAATGTGTAAGTAAATACAGAAATACGACCCATTTTAAACACAAAAATATCAAAGTGACGCGGCGGTAAAATCTGTTTTTAATTTGTATTTGGATTAATTCATTCACAATTACAATATTCCTGTTAGTATTATTCTAAATTAGAAGTAGGATATTTCCACGTTTAAAATTGGTCGTATTCCTGTATTTGAATATAACTTGAACAGATTTTTTAAACTAACTTCAAAAAACGAGGACGTTGTCAATTCGTCTGAATTTTCTAATTCCTAGGAATTTATTATTGACCATATAAGACCATATTGAGTTCAATAACAATATTATATCCTATAAATTGACTTCTTGGATTTTAGATAATTTACGAACAGGTAATAAACATCCACCCATATAGGTAATTAATGACGTAAAAAGACTGACACAAAAACACGACCATAGTTAAGAGGAAACGAGTTTCTCAGTCATGGTAAACCGCATTCGACTTAAACTATTTAATTGACGTAATCCCCTACAATTAGTACGTTATGAAAAACATCTTATGATATTGACGTCCGAAGGACTATTCACACTTGATTTAAATTATTCGGACAACGAAAAAGCAAAAAATTGCGAATTCATATTCAATCGCTGTCGTACGGTTGGCAATAAAAGTTTATTTTACCTAAACGAATTTTCAGAATTACATGTTTTTAGAAGAGACATGAACTGACTTCATGATTTCAGATTGTGTTATTTTAATGCGACAGTGGTTTTTTTTATTTAGATATTGAAGAGAGGTAGTGCAAAATTCAGGTACTGTTTGATTTGTAAAATGCTAAAAACGTACCTATAGCTGAGTAGAAATGAGATTGCCATTCTGTTCAGTAGGTGTATCTAGACTGCTTGAGGGGCATAAATAATCTTAACTAATATTTTAAAATACTAAAGTGTTTTATTTGTTAGTTAGTTACGCTTTCACGCCTAAATCGCCGAAGAGATGGGACCATAGAGACGGTTATAAGCTACTTTAACGCGAACGAAGCTGCGGGTAAAAGCTATATGATTTACAACAAGCGCAGTAAGGCAATATAAAAAGGTATTTATTTAAATTACTTTAAATTCCTGCAAACTTATTTAACACTAGCTGATCCGCGCAACTTCGCCTGCCTCACATTTTTTATTAATTCTCCGCTCCTGTTGGTCTTAGCGTGATGTTATACAGCTACAGCCTATAGTCTTCCTCCATAAATGGGCTAGCCAACACTAAAATCATTTTTCAATTCGAAATTCCAGTAGTCCCTGAGATAAGCGCGTTCAACCAAACAAACAAACTCTATAGATTTTTATAATTCTTCGCACTCCCGCGCTGTCTATAAAAGCGTGCAAATTATATCTGACAAGTGTGAGTAGTCCTTATTTGGCGTGTTCCCAGATTCGGCTAAGGTTGTGAGGTTCCCACCGAAGCAGATGGAGCGAATACCACAGGCTTGCCAACTCCTATCATTCACCAGTTTCACAAGTGCAGTCGTGAATCCACAAGACAAGTGACATTAACACATAATGGGATCGTATAATAATAATTTTGTTAGATAATCTTTAGCAACATTCTGTTTTTAGTTCGTGATTGAGAAAATTTGTTAGTCACGTTCATCTGATTACTGTGAAAAAAATAGACAAAATATTGGAATATGTGGTTAACGTCCTGTGTGAGTCAATTTGATATGTGTAGTTCTGATGTTTGGGCGAAATTGTGTAACATGTTTATTATTATAATTTTCCCTTTTTGGGTGAATTTATTTATTTGAATGTGGTGTATTATTTTTCAAATTCTTATTTTATAGTGATCGTTGTTTGTTTATTGATTGTTTGTTTGTATTTTTAACAATGTCATTTATATCGGAATCACAATTTTAAATTAATTGGAATGTTATTTTGTATTCAAGGTGTTTTTTAATCACTGATCATTTTCGTATAGAAAAATGTTGATCAATACAGTTTTAAGAAAATACACTAACATTATTTATGACAAGTGTGGTCACTGTGTTCAAGATATTCAATATTTTTTCTTTTTTAAGCGTGTTAAAATCGTAAATATAATGAGAAAGAAAACACGGGACTAATAATAAGTAAGTACCTACTCTACTATCAGAGTGTGAAACAATAGATGAGTAGACAGAGATAAAGACGCCTGTTCTAATGGGCTGTGACAAATCAAGATGGATTAGAGCTTCAACAAGCGCC
Organism: Melanchra persicariae; assembly: GCA_947386135.1. Classification (NCBI taxonomy): domain Eukaryota; kingdom Metazoa; phylum Arthropoda; class Insecta; order Lepidoptera; family Noctuidae; genus Melanchra; species Melanchra persicariae. Next base: position 8,034,241 of record OX376660.1, read on the forward strand.
TGTGCCGACTTAACCAATTGACCATCGTAAACTACATTAATTCCGATGTTTTCCTCTACGTTTACTAACCAAACTATTTGTGAATGAATCCGTGGTATAAAACCATGACCTTGCTTAGTGGTACTTATCAAAACATACGGTTTGAAGTTGATTATGATCCTTGACATAAAATAGTTACGCATTTCCGTCTCCTCTATTTAAGTAAAATATTATTGTATTGGTGTATGGCGCACTACTATGGCGAGTGATTACCTTTGTTTAGGTTGCGTTGTTTTTCTTTTAGTAATAATTCGCAACACATGCTATTATAAACAAAGATCAGCTAGAAAAATTGTATAGTCCGTTTTGCATTGAAATCATCAAAACAAGTGTACCTAAACATAACAAAGGTATGGGAATATCAAGCGTGTAACACGTGTCACCCATAAGCGACGTAGTCGGTTTTCATTGTTACTTTTTGTACTCTATTGTTTTATTGCTTATATTTCTTATGTCATGTAAACTTTAATGGTCACACTTCTTTTATCCCTTCAAAAGTATTAAGGCTGCCTTTGCAGTAGTTGGTAATGTTAAGCTGCGTATGATATCGGTTTAGCATTAGTGAAAAAAGGAATGAAGCTACAGCATTTTAAGACGCTCTTTTACACCCTCAGCTTCGGTTGAAAACCACACATAGTTTTATAGCTTAGCCACCTCGCACATCTCTGGTGGAATGACAACCCTACGTGGTCTCAGAAGACTAGACTAGTACTGCTGGTAATACTATCCTAACTACTCAGACCAACAAAAAAAGGTAGACGGCGCACTGCGAACATCAAAGATGAAGCCATCTTTTTATCTATGTGTGGCTCGAAGGGTTGCCAGTTTTTATTTTTTTTCCTTATAACTTGGGAAATAATATTTTATGGGCAAGCTAATATTGTGCAAGTCAGCACAAGTAAGATATTGTTGAGTATGGTATTGTAACTTAATTTTTTAGAAAGATCTATACCTAAAAAAAATTTTTGTACATAACACACACCTACATTCAATTATATAAGTTAAGTTATAAAAGGTTGTCGAAGCGTAACAAGCGTAAGTCATTATGTACATTGTTTTAAAATAAAATAGGTAATTATATTTTTAATAAACTTTAATAAATTAAAAAAGACCACCATAACAAAATCACTGACTAAAGAAAAAGTAGGTAATATCAAGATAAAACATAACAACAGAACAATGACGTGTAAATGTTATGTTTAACATGCTTACAAAATAAATATTATTTATCATGAACAAATTAAAGTCTTTTTCAACACATTTGCTCAAAAAAATGCATTTACGAAGACTGTATACATTATTCGAAAGTTAAATATAACGCACCACACAATGGAACGTGCGGTAAAACCGTACCGCATACTCCGTTGAATAGCGCCGTACGTATTCTTTACAGTTTTTTTTAAATAACTTATAGGAGTATAAATAAGTACGAGAATAAAATATAAGCTGAATCATTGCACTTGGAAGCGCTTTTGCACAATACGTTTTTCTCGATTCAATACTAAAGTGAAAATGAGACGAAAAATGTAGTTCCATTTGCAAAATCGCGCTATCTTCATACTACAAACGTCAAAGATTGTTGCGACTTTCCGACTATCTAAAAACAAAAAGTTTTTTTCATAACCTATTGTACTGTTTTCTCGCAAATGTGTTGAAAAACTTCAAATCTAAAATATTTTATACATTAAAAAAAAGAAAATAGGAATATAACTCGAAGAAAGAAATCATATAATATATTTGTTTAATGGAATGGGGAAATATTAAATCCTATTATGGCAACCCTCACACTTAATGTCACTGCTTCTGTTTGTTGACTTTTTGTTCCAAGTAACCTAAAATTCATAGTTAATTTATAATAAAAACGATGTTATTTCAAGTACTTACAAGTGAAAAGTGATTCCGTGAGACTTTTTATGTGATTTGCTATTGTTTTTACAAATTTTTACTACACAGGAAGGCATAATTATATTTTTCTATTAATGTTTTCTAGACGACGGCTCGTGACGTACTAAGAGCGATGAGCATGGTTTTAGTGTAGGTGTGTGGGTGAGCTTGTGTATTTACTTGAAGGAGCACGGTTTTGTGGCTTCACTTTTGATGTTCGCGGTGCGCTGTCTACCTTTTTTTGTTGGTCTGAGCCTAACTATAATACTATAAAGCCGCAAGCGAGTTTGTTTGTTACGCTCTCTCGCCTAAAGTAGGTACAGAACCGATTTTGATGAATTTTGGTAGGTACAGAGATAATCAGTACCCTGGAGACCGTTCCCAGTTTACCATTTATTTTGCGAAAATAAAACTTGAACACGAACAGTAAAGTCGCGGACAACAAGTCAGTAATGTTAATAAATAGATGAGTTGAATATTCACCTGCATGTGTATAAATGGTTCTTCCTGACGCTTCGTCTGAAGAAGCCCTTGCAGCCGTCGCAGGAGGAGGCGCCGTAGTGCTTGCCGGTGGCGCGGTCGCCGCAGATGGCGCAGTGCTGCGACAGCGCCGCGGAGGACGCCGCGCTCGCCTCGCTGCTACTCGTCTCCAGCTGCATGTCGCTGTCTGGAACAACAGGGATGATAAACTTTAGTATTTGTTGGTCAGTCGTTACCGAAAGCCGAAGCCAGAAAATCTAACATCAGTCTTGCCAAGAAGTACCGTGTTACCCAGTTGAGGATGCGTAGCGAGGAGGTTTGTTAAGAACCAACCGAATCGCTTCATCTACCTAGCCTGTAATGAGGCACATCGCACATCTCTGGTGGAAACGCAGCCTTATTGTGCTGTATAGGCTAGATAGGCAATCGCTCCTCGTAAAATAATGGTATTCAGCTGAATCCAGTCTGACTGGAAGCCGACCCCAATAAAGTTGGGAAGACGATAAGTAACTATGGAGTTTCTTGTCCGTTCTTTTCTAGAAGAATCTACCATTGCGAATGAAACAACTTGAGTCACTTTTTACTATTTCTGTTTTTACTTAGTTTGAATCCCAAAAAAAATGATATTTCACACTTCTTAAAATAAAGTATGTATTTATAAAATTATAATCATTAAAATCATCAATCCAACTCGTTCAGTTAGAATTAATGTCAAATGTAGTACTTGCATATTTCAATGATATTTGCAAAATTGAAAAAAACGCGAGGAAATTTGAATTTCGCGGGTTACCCTGGCGCTCTCACCTTAACGTATGATTGGTTGAAAGCCGAGCATTGCATGTACATAACATTCACTTAGGGTAAAAACCAGAACACCAGGGTAACAATAAACGGCAACATCATAGGTAGGAAAAGACGTCAGATGATGTGGCTATTTGTCACGTTATTCAGCTGCAAGTTTCTGCAAGTTTGTACGTAAGTTATTAAGTATACTTACTAATAAATAATGTCGTGAAATTAATGTCTGATTGTTATAGAGTACGTCAGTATAATATATTATTCAGTAACTAGGCAGGATTCTAGTCATAAGGTACGTAGATAGTAGGTATCATACCTTTAAGTTAGTGATTTGTGTTGCAAAAATTAGTAATGAATAAGTAACTCCTGAATTTTTGAATAAATTTTATTCAATTAGGTTACTCTTTCAGTCTTGGTGGTTAGGTACTGCCACTAAACACCTAATATAGAAATATTTATATGTGATTTAGCGGAATTTTGTGGAATTTTCGATTTAATAGGCATCTTTCAAGTTGCAGCCTGCAAATTAGTTATTTATTTACTACAATCACGCTGGTCTTCACTCTTGACCACCATTTTCTTGGAAACCTTACAAAAAAAAACACAAAATGAATATTTTTACAATCTGCTAACCATAACTGTTAAGTACCACTATGAACTTCGATGATTTTCTTATAAAAAAAAGTAAAAGTGTGACTGAAAGAGTTAAAACACAAATACCTGATACTTAGAGTTATTTTCATACGTCTTATGGCACCGGATTAGCAATTAACTAGGAGTTAAAATACTTATAAATTTTGTTTGTGCAAGTAGGCTAAGTATCTATCTATACTTTCTATACTTATGTACTTAATAAAGCTGAAGAGTTTGTTTGCTTGAACGCGCTAATCTCTGGAACTACCGGTCGGATTTGGAAAATTCTTTTTGTATATGATAGCCACATTCATGAGGCTAGGGAGCGGGAAATTCCTACGGGAAGGGGTAAAACGGGATATGGTACGAAGTCGATTAGAGTATTATGATAAGAAATTAATATAGCTTGAGCTTGTATTATACAAGCAGAATTGAAGTTCCCTCTCTACTAATCTTTCAGGGGGTGAAAATACTTACTTATGGAACAGCTTTTACTTTAGGGGCAGCTATAGAAAGACAGACGTAAGTAAATATCTAAGTAACCTGTCATTGAAAAATTAATAAAAAAATATTTCTATACATATACAGGCTGAAAACCCAAAATACGTAATTAGAAGTTGCAGGGTGTTCAGAACATAACTTCATACCGAATGTAATTATTCTAATTACAATTTTGAAATTTTATCCGTAAATGTGATAATGCATTTTTAAAAACTGATTTATGAATCAGTTTTTACACGTAGGGAAAGAACAAAATACGTTACTAGGTAAAAAGACAGTGACCTAGAACGATTGAAATACCTATTTAAAATGTTTATTGAGAATAAGAGGTTTATCTTTCTTTAACCCTAGCTGATAGCTCGAAGTTACATTGACCAATCAGAATTCGACATATCAGTACCTATTTAAGAAATACATCAGCCTGAAGTTGTTTGTACTATATAGTTATACCTAGCTAGAAGGTAAAGGCCCCCTTTGCACCCGCAGGTTTGATCGTGTAAAAGTGATGGTGGTCGCGTGGACAGTTGAAACGGCGATAGACGATGACTAATACAGACTGTTAGTGTTATGAATATAGTTATCTTATTGTCCGAAAAGCCCTAAAGCTATCATCCTAAGTTAGACTCGAAGAAAATGCCCAAGGTTTGAAAGACCGCTTTTGTACAGTGTTGTTTACTAGTGCCTAACTATCTATCTAAGTATACTAATAAAATAAAGCTGAAGAGTTTGTTTGAACGCACTTATCTCTGGAAATACCAGTCGGATTTGGAAAAATCTTTTTGTATATGATAGTCACATTCATGAGTAAGGTTTATAGGTTATACGGGAACGAGAAATTTCTACAGGAACGGGAAAAAAACAGGATATGCACGAACGAAGTTGCGGTTAAAAGCTAGTAGATTTCATAAATAAACGGGCACTCTTCAGTGCTAGTTTCTTTTTCCTACTTACTGCTAAGAGGCCAAAGTCAAAGTCAAAACGTATTTCAATTAGGCCATTAAACGGCACTTTTGAACGTCATCATTTACATTTAAAATAATATAAAGTGACTCTACTGTCCGTGCGCAAGGGTAGATTCTTATGGAGAAGAACGGACAAGAAACTCCATAGTTACTCTTTTCAAATCAATGTTTTACAATATTTTGAGTACAAAAGTTAATTTTAATATATGTGAGGTCGATGCACCTAGAGTAGGTATACTACTTATAGGATCAAAGCCGATACTTAGCAGTAAGTAGGAAAAGGCTGCCAATATTTATGATTGGCCGAAAATGTTTATACCGTGTCCAGTCATCAAGCTTGGTAATTCCACATTTTTACTCAACACGCATAAAAAAAACCCCAAAACTGGATAAGTTATTCTCTGAATACTTACATTATGAATTTTTAAACACGTAGGTACTGTCATTTTATTGTCTACCATTGTAAAGAAAAGCGAATAATTACGCAGTGTTCCATTAAGAAATCCGAATTCTATTGTTGTGATTACATCATATGCCTAAATCTACATGATAGAGCACAAAACTGTAATTAAATACATCATTATTTATAAGGTGTCAATTGTTATCAGCTTAGATTACAATAAGCAGCTGAAAACATGATAAAAAGGTAAAAATGGTCCGAATATATTCAGTCATCAGTATTTTTATATGCTGATAATTTGTAAATTTCTTTACCTAATTGTATCCAAATGGTCGACACATCAATATGAAATGGCTAATGTGCAAATAAAAACGTGATCAAGAGTGTGGTGTCAACAAACCTTCGCTGTACGTCATGGCAGGCCGCGCCTCCTGCGGGGGACTGCGCACCACGGGCCCGTAGTACGGCGCGCTGGCGTGCTTGTCCCACTGCGGTTGCGCATCCATCATGTAATCCACCGCGCTGTACATCGGACACAACTCCTGTGACGTCATCTCGTAACCGAGCACGGGCATCTTCCAGCCGCCTACCACTCAACGACACCCACGTTCAACTGTATCCACTAATCGAAGTAACGCAACAGACGATAACCCCGATAATGCTCCACATAAACACGATTATTCAACAGGTGGTCTAACCAGACCAAATAACACAACCCCTTATCAAGGAAAACTTTACGAAACGTAGATCATAACAAATATTAAATTATCACAGCAAATATTGATCGGATAATGAGTTTGGTGACAGCTACTGCACCGCTTCCGGGTAATGTTTTCGTTTTTATCACACAGCTAATGTGTACCAGTTCTCGATAGCGTTGTTTATAGAGGATCACGCCGGTCTCGGGTGACTGGCTGATGGATACGACGCGACCTTCCGCGCTCGCGGTGTAACTGCGACTGACGGCCGTAACGCCATCACACCTAACATCCGCTTCGCCAATCTGCTAACGGCACCTATGAATGACCCGCTCGATGTGTCCAAGTCAGCAAATGGTAGCGATTTGCGGCGCGCACCCGACACCGTCGCTGACTCACCCGTTATCGGAAATGCAGCGGATGTGGAATCGAATGCGGCGCCCGAGGAGTCACTCGGTAGCAGCTGACGAACAGAGGCTTTTGCCATAACCGTCATGTAGCAGTTAGTAAACAAACTGCCGAGTGACTAATTAGTTGTCACACGCACTGGCTTTGTTCGCATGCTCCTTTGTTGCCATGTGTGCATCTATTGTGTGGGCTGTCTATCAGGATTCTGATAATGTTCGTGGAGATGATTTATCTCAATGCTGATAAGGAGTAATGACCGACACGACACATATTATCATCGAATTCTCTCATTGGCAGTTTTGTCACACAGATATCTGTTATTTTTTTCTCTAAATGTTGTTGTATTGTGGTGAAACAGATTGAAAAGCAAAACAAATTAAAATATACACTAGACAGCAATCATGAGCTAATTAGTCCAAATGATATTGTACGTTCTTATGATCCTTGACAGACAAAGCTAATAGCAGTCTGAATGCTAACAACGTTTAACGCAGTGATTTGGTATTAAAACGTAATAAATAAGATGTAAACAGTGGCGGCATTCTGGAGCTATCGGCAGACGGGGCAAGTCGGGGTCGCGATATCTCGGCCGAGAGATACTCCTGCCATAATAACCCTTTCTGTCGTAAAACACGAGTTTTTAGATAAACGTTCGTTGAAATTACTGTTAAATGACAAATGTTAAAAACTATGTTAGAAAAGTAATCATCAAGGAAACCACTGAAAAATTATTATCAAGTTTGTTTTTAGATCAAAACGACAAAGTGAAACGTTCTTTTAATTTGAAGTAAGTATTTAAATACGGACATTCAGGAAACATTTCCTATTAACACGGACACCTAATATTCGATAGATAGGAACGAAGATCAACTTAGTGGCTAATTTATCTCAGCATTTATGAAAATAAAATATACATAATGTTTGTTAAAAATTAACTCGGTTAAAACCGTTGACATATTTGAATCCAACCATATCGTCAACAAAAAAGTATTAAAGACATTATTAAACTATATATTATATAGGTGACAATTTATTTGTGATTGTGAGGCAGCCAAGGTTGCAGTTCCTTATTTTTCAAAATAATCGTGCCCTATAAAATTTAATAAAATAAAATATACGGAAATCTAAGAGGTTAAGTACCTAGTCATATAATAATTAAGTAAGTATGTATGTATAAATTAACTAACTATTTGTTTTCAAGGCAAACAACCGCAGACGCAGTAGAAATAATTCATTTTTACCAGAATATGGGAATGTAAGTCATTGAATGAATAAGTCAATAAGTATTCTAGTATTTGATATCTTTATGAGTTGTCAGAGTACTTACTTACAAAGATTTGTAAGTGTTATGTAAGTCGTTTATTTAATATTTTATACACGTTGAAATGTTATGTTGCTTGCATAAGCCACAGACTCTAGAATTCGCAGATATTCAAGACACGCTAATTTGTGTTGAAATGTATATTCGCACAATATTTCTTTAATACCTATTCATATTGATTTAACATTCATGAACAAACAGCGTGATCAGATGGAATTCGACAAATATTTAACTTCTATTTTTTTTAATCATCGATCATATCAGCCTGTATAATTTTTACCTTTTTTTATCGGAAAATTAAGTTTTTAATTTATTTCGCGATTATTTATTAAGAGTTTACACGTTTCAATTGACACAAGATTAATATCTTGGTTATAATAAAAAAAGTTGCCATCCCACATACAGACTTGGGAAAAATAATATGAGGAAAATCCGGTTCGAACTGAGATTTCTTACTAAGGCTAAGAAAATTATATGATTACTCGTGTTATTATTCAAATCTTTAGGTCTAACTTGCCACTTAAGGTATCATTAGCCTATGCCAACATATTATATTATAATTTGCTCAACTCTCATTACATAAAAGTTATCAAGCAAAACAATACAAGTGTTGTGAATAAAAATGTCAAAAAAACTGGATATTATTTTATAAAGTAAGAAGATTTTATAGAGTTACTAGTCTGTCCTCCGCGGCTTGGCTGTTTCGTTACTTACTTCAGAAGCCATACATTTTTACTGATATGTAGAATTTGTGAAGTTAGGGTCGGTAGAGTTAGGCCGTGTACAGTTCTCGTCAAATAACTTTGCCCCTCTCAAGTTGTGTCGAGTGGCTGCGCAGTAGTCAAAATTACGAACACACTGCAACTGCGCATGCGTAAGAGACATGGGGGCGGGGCGCGATTTTATGTCTCAGTCGCTCGTTTACGTTCGATGCATGCTTGCGTCCCGCTTGCTCCCGTGTACGTGACTGCGCCTGCGCGATCTTTGCAAATGGCTAACTTCAGAGGGGCAAAGTCATTTGACAAGAACTGTAGATTCAGAAGCTTGGCTCTACATGAGATCTGATATCTTTTTCACAGGGCAAACCTATCCGAGTCGGGGTGCCCAATGACCGACTAAACTTAGGTTTATGTTCACATCCACCTTTAGCCGTAACATAGATAAATGAGAAACATGACTTAGTCGTCGTTCGTTTTTTCTCGTAAATAAATTTCGCCACTTCTCAAATGACTACCTTGTATCACGCCAAATTTGAAATGCATTGTAGTTGAGGGTTATGGAATAAAATTTTTTTTTTCAGTAAGTTAAAGAACATAAAGCATATTAATAAGTAATTTAAAATAAAACCACTGTTTATTATTTAAATAATACGCTGTAATCGTGCGAATGTTATTTAATTTTACGTTTTCTGACTTACGTCACATTTAATACTCCTTACCTTACATGACCCATACCTTGACATCAAGTTGTAAAGCACATAAGTAAGTACTTGAGCGAGCTAACAATAATATGAACAATTCACTTACGTAAATTAGCATTTTGCTAACATACTACTACCGCGACCGTCATCGTTCCGTAGATGGGACCATCCATTAGTTACCGTGCCTCAGAAAGCACGTTAAGTCAGACATTTGTAAAGCTTTGACAGTCATTCTGGGTAGTCAAAAGCCCGAAATGTCTGGGAACTAGAATCATGCCAAGGGGTATATGAGGTGTTACTCACTGACTGGAATGTGGTGGTCAATGGGAACTTCGGCATTCGCTCTATTTACATTAAATACATACTTGTATACGCTCGTTGTAATACACGCTTGTTTAAGACTTGCAAATAATTCTTAACATTCTTAGCAATCTGAATGGCTTTTAATTCGACATTCTTTGAAACCAATAGCCCTACAAGGTTGTACTGTCTACAATTTTCTTCGACCTTATATACATCCTACAGATGCAAGTCAGTGGATAAGTACCGACGCACATGCGTCAACAAACATATACAGTCATTGAGGACTTGGTTCATGAAGTGCCTGGAAACGTCTGTGTAGATACTCGGGTGTTTACAATCTGGCTTCGGTACAGACATGGTAATGTGTAAACTAAACGAAGTAGCCAGTAGCTCCGGTATAGAGCTATGGGTACAACAATGCGAGTACGTTAAATTGATTGAAGTATCAAAACCTTGAACTGAATAGTCCTGTATTTTAAAAATAACAAAAAGCCGATTCAACTACCTATTAATAATAATTGACTTAGTGATAATTTTTGAAAAATGTGTTCGCTTTTGTGCATGGTTGCCCAGGTGAGATCCAAAGTAACTTTTATACATAAAATTTAAAAAAAGTTTGAATTCATATCGATTACTATTTTGTCATTTTCAACTTTGCAGTCGTCCTTGAGGATTACCTACCATCTCATAAAGTTGACGCATATTTTTAATCCATCCTGTATTTATCAGTAAGTAGGTAACGATTTTTATAATGTGGACTCAAAAAATGAATTTATCTTTGTATCTTTAAGTATATTATCTGAGTTTAGAGACAAAGGTAGTGAACACGATAACAAATGAAAATTATTAATTTCTTTATCTAATTATTGCGCAGTAAAATTCCAGATGTACCTACTTATTTATCAAGTGATATTCTTTTTTATTAAGTAACTGCTAATTATAGGTAAATCCGGTGAGACGAGTCCTGTCTTGCGTAATCCGAGATAATTCTGGCTGGTGCACATGGCACTAACTAAATTAATCAAACTTAATCAAATATTATCTTTGACTCAAGAGATAAGACAAAGAACCTTCAAAAATATCTTCAACTGTTGAAAGTCAAAACTTGCTGGGTGATGGTTACCTACAGATCAAACATTTGGCAAACATTTTAAGGAGGCGTCTTAGAATATTTTTACTAACAATAAAATCCCGGGATTGCATAACAAAATCATAAATTAATACAGTAGAAACCACTTTACAATTAGACGCGGTATACGATTTCATACACAAACCGCCATTTTAGATTAGTCCCTACTACTTGAGGCATGTTTTCATACTTTTTGTTGACAATAAAATTAGGGAAAGCAACTATTTAACGTTGTAACCAAGGCAACTGTCATTTGTGTATTGTTGGGTTTATAAAGTCTCATGGAGTACTACAGTTAAATTTGTTGATCCCGGAATTGCGGATTTTGCCGACAAAAATGTGCTTTCCATATAGCCAACATTTTAACTTTGTGCAAATGTATGCATCCGAAACTCCGATCTCTTGTGATCATTTAAATCAATAAGGAAATTTTGGCTTTCTTAGAAAGTCATACTAGCCTCCATTTTAAATCCAGATATTTTATCTGAATGAAAGGGGAGGCTGCTACTTATGATTTTTTTAAAAGTACTACCTACTTAATTAGACTTTTAGATACCTATCATGGAATAACGTTTTATTCCTGTAACAAAATCAGCTCAATAATAGAGCTTAATGGATGTACCTAAAATGTAAACAAACAAAATCCAATTTTTTATATGTATTATCCAAGATTTTATTTTTAATCTTACAGGCAAGGAAGTACACGTATGAAGGTAAAAATAAGACATCTGACAAGTATTTTCCTCATCAGCAAAAAAAAAAACAATCATAAAAAGCCAGGGTTACCAACATAACATGCCATTTGCAAAACTAACTTATTATTAGCACACACACGAATTAAAGCCTGAGTCACGATGACTTGCGAGTTAGAAAACTACCACTTTTTAGAGATTTACGCAATCACTTCGTCACTTCGGACTTTGGACTTCCATTATATACAGAAATGTCAGAGTCCAAAGTCCAATTCTACGATTGCGCTGATTACGAAGTGGGGAAATCACTGGCGAACTAGATTTTAACAGTAGTGTGCTGAATGTTTGCATGTCTGCGATTTTATAATTATAAAATGTATGTAAAAGTAATTAATTTGTTCTTGCTTGTTTTTATTTTATTAAATATAATTTTCTTACTTTATTTAAATTAAATTGTAAATAATTTAAAATTAAGTTACAAAAATATGTTAGAAAAGGGTTACCTAATGCCTATTGCTATCTAACCTTACAAAGTGTTGGTTAACCTTTGACCTGTTCTTATAAGACAAACCAAAGGTCACTTTGCAGATGACAGTATAAGTAGTTACTTCTGCAATGAAGAAACTTTAGAGGTAGCGGAACAGAGAGCAAAGTCCCGCATACCTCCGTTGAAAAGGGAGGATCCTCCGGCCAGACGGTTGTTTGTGTCTGGTGGGCAACTGCCCAAAAGATGATATTCGGGCTTTGCATATGTTCTAATCGCACGGTAAACTCTGATATCGCGATTTAGGATTTGTCAGTTAGTTCCCAGCTGTCGAGATAGATGGCGCTAAGAGTCTCATTTGTTGATTCTGCTACGTTGATTTTTTTGTGGCGTATTAATGTCGCCTACATTACTCCCCTCCGGAGACCGGAGGTCGATAGTGGATGAGTCGTCCATACATCTTGAGATGCTTGCCAGGCCAGTGGAAGGTTGGTTCCAGTGAGTCGGAACCGGAAGTCGCAGAGTTCTCGGTGAGTCGGAACTGTCTGCGTCGCAGAGTTCACGGTGAGTCGGAACTGTCTGCGGTGCCCCGATGCTGCTGCTGGCGTGACTGCTGGCGTCGACCAGGAGAGGTTCTTCAAGGCTCTTCATGTGACTGGCCGAAGGTGCAGTGTGCTTGCCAAGGCGGGTCGGAGCTGTGCGACGTGCTGACGTGACTGCTGGCGTCGACCAGGAGAGGTTTTTCAAGGCTCTTCACGTGACTGGCCGAAAGTGCAGTGTGCTTGCCAAGGTCGCTGATGACGTTGATGATAGAGGCTGAGGATGCTGACCAGGAATGCGAGTCTGCTGCATGCTGGTGGTCAGGATACCCGTAGAAGCCGAGGGTACTGGCTGGCTGTATGACTCGCTTGCTCGAGAGCTTGAGGTCACGATGAGGAGAAGTGATGATGATGATGACGTCATGATGAGGTAGCTGCACGAAGGCTGCGCTGACGTTCAATGTCGAGGGTCACCAGTTTAGAGGTAGCGGAACAGAGAGCAAAGTCCCGCATACCTCCGTTGAAAAGGGAGGATCCTCCGGCCAGACGGTTGTTTGTGTCTGGTGGGTAACTTCCCGAGAGATGATATTCGGGCTTTGCATATGTTCTAATCGCACGGTAAACTCTGATATCGCGATTTAGGATTTTGTCAGTTAGTTCCCAGCTGTCGAGATAGATGGCGCTAAGAGTCTCATTTCTTGATTCTGCTACGTTGATTTTTTGTGGCGTATTAATGTCGCCTACAAAACAAAATCAGCAAAGAAGTGTAAATAAAATGATTTATAAGCTTTGTAATAATACTGAGTACTACTGGCGTACTGGGTCCACTTACTGTCAAAGTCTAGTTCGACATGTTGTACTGACTGTAAAGTCTAAGTGGATATTAGCATGTATACCTTTTCTAGTCATTAAGGCAAATGTTTAATGAATAATAAAAACTGCAAATCATGTAGGTACATGATTTGCAGTTTTTATTATTTATTAAACAAAACTAAAATTTAGGTAGGTACCTAAATTTTAGTTATTCTGGTAAAGTTTAGAAATATTAAAAAGTCAAACAAGCGCAAAAGGCTTAACGGGTTTGTCATACAGAAGGACAATGTCTAAAACATATGAGGCAAGTGAAACCGAAGGGCAAAACATACCTAGTAGTTAGTAAAAAATAAAAGTCGACACACAAGTAGTGGTCCGCTGGTCCGATCGCACGATGTCCAAAAATAACTTAATTACAGCTCATAAAAAACACAAGTTAGGTAATGTAAAATAGAAACCGACCAAGTGCGTGTCGACTCGCGCACGGAGGGTTCCGTACCATTATCTATAATAAAACGGCAAAAAAATCACGTTTGTTGTATGGGAGCCCCACTTAAAATTTATTTTGTTCTGTTTTTAGTATTTCTTATTATAGCGGCAACAGAAATACATAATCTGTGAAAAATTAAAACTGTCTAGCTATCACGGTTCTTGAGACAGCCTGGTGACAGACGGACGGACAGCAGTCTCAGTAATAGGGTCCCGTTTTACCCTTTGGGTACGGAACCCTAAAAACCATCATATCAGACCGGACTTCAATATCTTTCGCTTTTAAGTAGGTACTTTAATAACTTCAGCTGTTTCCAGGGTCCAAAGTACAAATAAATAATAACAAACTGAAAACGAAAGTGACCTTGACCTCCAGACGATTTTTGGATTCATTTAGCATGATGGATGAGTCAACAATGCAAAACTAATAATGAGTCAGGAATTTTAAGGAAAATAAATGTTTTATGATAAGACCAAGACCACAATTGTAAACGTCAACAACCTATACCTTTCAACATATTTTATTATAAATAAATAGGTACATAATTACATATCGAGTGAGTACAAATTGTTTATCTTGCAAAATTAGAGCAATATGCAACAATTAAAATACTTTGTGGTTTCAAAACCAAGTGTGCCTACTTGAGTCAGTCATACTCATTAGTCAGCCTAAGATAATCCAAGGAAGTTATATATAAATGCATAACAACCTAGATACAGGACCAATTATCTTTTTTAGTAATAGTAACACTGTCATGATGACTGCGCAAGAAACCTCTGTAATTATTGACTACTAAGAAATCAACCATAATTATTTTACTAATGGCACTGGGTTTTTATTGGAAAATTCCCACCTGACATTCAATAACAATTAAAATAATGCCAATGAAGCGAAGAAAACTAAATAGCAATCATAACAAAACTGGATCAATACTTTTTTTTTGTTTGTTTACAATGCTTGGAATAAGTAAAATAAAAGAAGAATTGAATTTTAGACTCATAAAGATGTTTGTACACATAGCCGTATTCGATTCGTATATTTTATGTCTTCGTGTTTTTTTTATTTTATTTATTTAGTTTTATTTTATTATGTTTGGGTGGCTTACAGCTTTTTACTGGAAATATAAAAACTGATCGGAATTTATCGATACACTTATTCACGAACTGAATACATGCGAGTACACCAACGCCTGAAGGACTTTATGCTCTCTGCAACTACCTTTTCTTTTTATTATTGATAGGCACGCGCTTGACCACTATCTCACCCGATGGTAAGAGTTGATGTGGCCGAAGAGGAGATGGCATAAAAAACCAAAAAATCTTTTTTTTTCATCTGATTATCATTATTTCATTATTTATATTATTTTGATTTTATTTAAGATTATCATTATTTGTATTATTTTCACTGATTATACATACCTATAAAATAATATATAATCTATTGTGTGATGTAAATAATGAATACATTGGAAACTTTACATGTTTATAATCCAGTGAGTCATTATCAGTTGTTTGTCTTAAATAGTTATTAAGATAAGGCCAAGGGATACTTACCTAATTTTAATGGTCAGGAAACAATAAGTCAATATTTAAAGTTAATTATAGAAAATGGTAATTATAGTTGCATTCTTCGACATCGTGTTTTTATGAGATACGAAGTTAATTATAGAACAAACATAAGGCAATACTTTTGTATCTTGCAAAATAAAAGACAATGTGACAACGCGTCTCCTTAAAAATGTTGGTTGAGCTCAAAAATATAGAGGCCTAGAGCGTCCCTATGTTACGGTCATCAAAAAAATTGATTACATTGACTTAAAGTTTTAATTGTTAGTTGTTTAGGGACGCAAATTGAACCCATATCAAAGAACATGGTTCGACAAAAACAAAACGACAAAAATGTTTAGAAAAAAAAAATGATGATGATAATAATAAAATGCAATATTTCTTTTCATAAACCGACTTCAAAAAAAGGAGTATGTTCTCAATTCTGTTGTATTTCTTTTTTTTTTCATAAAGAGTGAACCATATTTTTGCTTCGTCAGCAACCAACCTAGCCTTTCTAGTCTAGCTAGCTTCGACTGATATTTCACACAGTGAGACTGCCATTAAAGTTCCGCGCCCAAATCACTGGGCAATCTACTAAGATATTATAGAGTTAGGCAATCAGCCATTTGCGTAACATATTCAAAAATTTATTGCAATAACTTTCAGTTTGGTTGTTCGATATTCTTTGCCCTGCATTGCAAAATAATTGTTTTATATCTTTGTTATAATTTGTTAAAAGGCTTTAATAACGTAAAGTATATTTTACCGACTTAGAAAAAAGCCGGCTATGTACGAGTCGGACTCGCGCAAGGTTCCGTATCATCGCCATTATTATTATCCACTATCATGCCGTTAAAATTGAGCAAAACTTTTCAAAAAACACGTCTCTTGTATGGGAACCCCCTTTATTTTATTATTATTTTTAGCGAATATAGCAATACAAACTCAGTGAGCATTTCAAGCATCTACTTGTTGTGTATCTACAAAAAAACACGTTTAAGTACTAAGTAGTGGGTGAGCCCCCTTTAAATTTTAATTTGTTGTTGCCGCTATGCAATAGAAATACACACTCTATAAAACAAAATCATCTGTCTTCCTATTACGGTTCATGAGATATAGCCCGCTGACAGACAGACCGACAGACGGACGGACGGAAGCGGACGGGCGGACAGCGGAGGCTAAGTAATAGGGTCCCGTTGACCTTTAGTTACAGAACCCTAAAAAGGAGGTGGTTAGACACTTCAATAGCGCTCATAGGTCACTCTGTGCTATAAACAATTAATTATTTTCCTGAATTATCTGGCCTCTAACAAAAAAACTCTATCAATAATATAAAATAATTGATACAGTTGAGCTATAGAATATTTAGGTGGGTACATTTGTGATAGCAACAAATGGGCTGGCATTCAATTGGGTCTAGTGGTGCAAGCTTACAATTGAGACTAATTGTGTCCCTAGGCCGCTGCTAAATGCACAATACTCATACATCACTGCAATTACCTACTTGAGCTTCATTTCATCAACCAAGCATGTGTTTAGTCACCTTTTTATTATGGAAGTTTATGTTTCATATATTTAAAATGTAACCTTATATTATAAAAGGATAAAATTATGAAAATTCTCTAGTTTATGACAGATAGTTAGGTACACAGTGTCTAAGATTGGCAATGCACGGTACGTGTAACGATACGCCCCGCCGGCGAAAAGGCAGGAAAAAGCTCGTAAATGTTGATTAACAGTTAATACTTAATACCTCAGACAATTAACTTATTAAGAATTTAATGGCAGTAAATGTAAAGCTAAAACAACCAGTATTTAAAAATAAAACTTTACTAAGGTTTAGGAAGGTTATATGGGCTACCATGTAACTTTCCTGAACCTTAGTAAAGTTTTATTATTACTAAAACTGAGAAAACAATATTCGAAAAACACTTTCACACCCACTCCTTGTCTTAGTAGACAAGGAGTGGGGGTGAAAGTATTTTTGGAATATTGTTTTCTGTTTTAGTAATAAAATACTTTTAATGACTATTTGCTTCATAAATATCCCATGACATCTACTTTATAAAAGTATTAAATTCCACTGAAAAAACAGTCAACCAGAATCATACAATTTTAAATTTGTTTAAAATTACTATACAGGGTTATTTGTAAAACACCAACAACCTTTCATGGGGTGAAAGTACTCATCATTATAGACAAATTCTGCTATGAGACCAACCCTGAAAAAATCGAAAAAAATATCTGCTATTTCATACATTTTCATCGGGTGATTAAATTTTTGAAATTTCAGAGTGGGTCCTATAGTAAAAGTTGTTTATTATGATGAGTACTTTCACCCCCTGAAAGGTTGTTGGTGTTTTACAAATAACCCTGTATATTAAAATTACTATATATTACTTATAACACAAAGGATAGAATTTTGAAAATTTTCCCATAAAGGAGTTCCATGAAGTCATTTTGTTTGTAATTTTTTGCCAATGGGAAATTACATCAGGTGCATGGCTTCTCTTGCATAATACTACTATTTGTGACATTGCATCAGTTATTATAAGTTTATAAACAATACTAGGTATTTCCAACATATTCCTTACTTGGAAAAAGATCAGGACTGAGTTATTTAGTCTTCCATATGGAAACCTAGTTGATTGTTCTGATTGATTGCTGTGTTTTGGCTGGGTCATGGTGAACAATAACTTTTTTACCTGTGACGATAAATATTATTTGTTTATCTTTATGTTACGTACATCATGATGAGTTGTTGATATGGAGTTTTGTGCACAGAACTGTTGTTGCAAAAATATAATATAATTTTGTTTTTACATGTTTCCTAAGTAAATTGTTAACTTCAAAATAAAATCTATTTTATGTACATGGTATGACTATTTTGTAGTGAGGTTCTGTTTAAACTCATGAATGTCCTGACTACTTGTAAATAGTTTAAGACACAATTAAATTATAAAATGGGATGTGCTTAGACAACATTCATTATTAGATTAACAAAGATTAAATAAAAAGAATGCTGTTCATAGCTACCATATATTGTAACGAGTTTTTTTTACCTCGTCACATGTTTATGGTTTTAGTCGATTTTCGAACGACAATAATCTAGTTTTGATGTAAGCTGTCAGCTGTCACTTTTGACAGAGTCACTCTACGCTTTTTATTTAGAAATGGCCGGTCGATAATTTTGAATCGCTCGCCAATATTTTCTCTAATCCGTAGTTATCTCGGATATTTTGGCCTAAATGAAAAGGCAATGATTTTCAAACGGACCTAGAACGATTTTGTGAGAAGGATTGACCTTAATTTTCGGTAAGTTTGAGTTCTTCAGGACATTGTAATGTCTGCGTCTCGTGATAGAATCTTATTAGACGAAATTGTTAATTTTCAGATTTTGATGGTTTTCGCTCGCATGCATAATAGGATTGGCTGCGTATGCGCATCAAAGTTATTTTAATAGAAGAAAACGGTAAGTTTTAGCCCAAATGCACGCTTACACGTGTTCGCATTTTAATGACTTTTCTTAACGTTTTAATGTTTTGTTACAGCCCCCTGTTGGCGTTTTTTTTTCTTTCTCCAGTTTTTCTTTCTTCAAATTAGTTTTATTTTATTTCATTTTTTGGAACACTACGGCAATCCGGCAATCATCTCTTCTACGGTTTCGTATTTATTATTTTTAAAGCCAGCAATCTGGTAGGATTTTTATTTCTATTAAATCTTAACTCATTTAGTGCAAGATGCAGTAATATCACATTCCTAATTTATGTATTAATTTAAAACCATATTATAATTTAGTTTATTGGTTTAAAGATTATGAAAGCTACGGGCCATTAAATAGAGAAAAGATAAAATAGTTGTTTTGATTTTCTTTGTTTAGCCTCCCACCGGCAGATTAAAAGTCTGACTCTTCCGATTACTTCTTTCCGGCAACCTTTTATTACTTTTGTACTGTGTGAATCTCCCTGGCGCCCGAGTTTAGTATCTTTTAATTAATTTTTTATTTTGGGAGCACACATAATTTACCTTATTGCTATAAAACGCACTAACTGGTGACATTTGTCGCTCTGCGAACAGGGACACTTGAAGTAGTTTTTTTTTACTTTATTGTGATATTATTGCATCTAATTATGTTCTGGTATTGTTTACAGAATACATTGTTTCATTTCTGAATTTTACTATTGTTAATAATTGTTGTAAACAACTTAAATTATTTTGATATTTTTTTGTAGACAATATTTTCTTACTAACAATATTGTTCTATTGTGTTTTGTTAACTTTTATTGTTACAGCACTTATCTCTTTACTCTTACAAAACAACATACCTGTATGGTAAGACAGTTTTCTTTTGTTTAAGTTCTCAACGGTGTAAAACTTAGTGCGGTGTAACTTTGTTTCATATTTAATTTAAGTGAACTTTAGTTTTACTTTTTAATCTACTTTAACTAAGAGATTTAAACTTGTTTTGTCAGTTATTATTGCATCTTTTCACTGCCAAACACTTTGATATTTTCACAAAAACAATTTTAAAAATTAAACTTAACCTCAAAAATTTTGCAATTTAAAGTTTTGCTTTTTGCCCATTGATCTTCATTTTGCTTATTCATCATGGATAGGGAAGTTCAGTTTTCTCCGCCTCTAGCTGATAAAAATAACTTAGAATCTGATGGTGCATGTACAGCCCCCAATCCTAGCGCTCATGTTGCTGACATGATTAATTTGACAGAAGTACAACATTGTTTTGATCCTAATGACAGGGTTGCTCACTCTTCTTCAGCTTTTGCCACGCATGCTTTGCCTTCATTTAATTCCATGAATGTTTTGGTTAATGAACATATTAAAAAGAATTTGCCTTCTGCAATTAAGTTGCCAGACTTGAAAAAGAGTAAAGTTAAATTTGATGGGAAAACTTGTGTTAGAGAATTTATTACTGAAGTTGAAGAATATTTCTTATATAAAAATTTTGATGAGATTTTATTGGTTGGTTCATTTACAGACTTGCTTAGTGGTATTGCTCTTAAATGGTTTCGCACTATTCGTATTCGTATTCCATCATGGCACGAGCTTAAACTTGCTTTACTTAAACGTTTTGACAAGCCGGATTTTGATTATTTTTTGGAACATGACCTTCGTACGAAGAAACAGAAGAGTTCTGAATCTCTTGCAGACTTTATTACGGAAATTATGGACATGGCTAGTCGTCTTTCTTTTCCATTGTTTGATGCAGTTTTGGTAAATATAATTAAACATAACATGTTGCCTATTTACACACCTTTTATATTTGGTAGGCGGATTGATTCTGTGGAACAATTTCTTGATCTTGCAAAAGAACTTGAAGTTTTCGTCAACAGAAAATCTTTCAAGGACTATAAAACTGATAAACCTACAGTTAAGTCTAATGCAGTTTCGTCAAAATTAACTTGTTTAAAGTGTAAAGAATCTGGACATAATTTTAAAAATTGTACATCCATACCTGGCGTTATTTGTTTTAAATGTCAAAAGGTTGGAGTCACATCTAAGAATTGTGATGTTTGTAACGTAGATAATAAAATTTCTAGTGAGTCAAAAAACTGATTAGGTCGCATCGAGCCCCTGTTATTGATATAACCGCGAGTGTCTCGATGAAGGAAAATTTTGTGAAATGTCACAAACCTGATGATGTTACTCGTAACAAAGACTTTGCAGATTGGTTAGATTATTTAAAAACATTCTTTAAAATTTATAGATCAGCTCCTGTTTTATTTGTTAAACATAATGACACTAGACCGTATTTACGATTTTCCGTAGGTAACCATACTTTTTCCGGTTTGTTGGACAGTGGTTCCAATAGTTGTGTTTTGGGCTCAAATAGTCATAAACAATTTTCAGATTTAGGTTATAAAATAAATTCTGTTTCTAGTGCTGCTTATACAGCTGATGGTTCTTCACAGAAAATTATTGGTACTATTGAATTGCCAGTTACTTGTGATAATTTAACTAAAAATATTAACTTTCTAATTATACCTTCTTTTCAACCTGATTTCATTTTAGGTTTTGATTTTTGGTTAAAATTTGATTTGGCTAAAGATTTATGGAAAAATATAACTTATGTGCAAAGCAATAAAGTTCAAGTTTGTACTGTCACTTCTGCTAATGAACTTTCTCCTTCTGAGAAACATAAATTAAATGATACTGTTTCACTTTTTGAAAATATTTCTTACGAAAAGAAAGGCCTAGGTCTTACTCATCTCGTTCAACATAAAATTAATGTTACTAGTGAACCTTTTAAACAAAGATATTGGCCTTTAAGTCCTGCAAAGCAGAAGGAACTTTTTGATGAAGTTGAAGTTTTATTAAAGGAGGGTATCATTCAACCTTCTAAATCACCTTGGTGCTCACCTGTTTTAGCTGTAGAAAAGAAGGATGGTAGTACTAGATTATGTTTGGATTCAAGACGTTTAAATTCGGTAACTATAAAGGATTCCTACCCTCTTCCATATACCTCTAGAATATTAGATAATCTTGGGGAAGCTAAATATATTAGTACAATTGACCTTTCTAAAGCATTTTTGCAAATTGCTCTTGAAGAATCTTCTCGAGAAAAGACTGCTTTTGTAGTTCCGGGAAAAGGACTTTTCGAATTTGTTCGTATGCCATTCGGTCTCACTAATGCACCAGCTGAGCTGCAGAGACTTGTAGATAAACTTTTTGGTCCTGAATTTGATAATACGGTATTTTGTTATTTAGACGATTTAATTTGTGTAAATTCGGATTTTAAATTACATATAGAGTATTTACACAGAATTTATAATATACTGAAAGATGCTGGGTTGACAGTTAATTTGAAAAAGTGTAATTTTTGTAAAGATAGACTCCGCTATCTTGGTTATATAGTTGACAGTAATGGTTTGCATACTGATCCTTCTAAGTTAGATACCATCAAAAGTTTCCCACGTCCTGAATCCGTTAAACAACTTCGTAGTTTTCTTGGTTTATGCTCATATTATCGTAGGTTCATTTGTAAATTTGCTGATATCGCCTCTCCTCTAACTAAATTAACAGCTGGTAGTAAAAATTCTAAAAAATCACTCTGTTGGAACGATGAAGCTGAGAATGCATTTGATGAGTTGAAACAAACTTTAATTACTGCTCCTGTTTTGCAATGCCCTAATTTTGAAAAACCTTTCTTTTTACATTGTGATGCCAGTTCTGTCGGCATTGGTAGTGTTTTGAGTCAAGAGGATGATAATGGAGATCAACATCCTATTGCGTTCTATTCTAGATCACTCAATAAATGTGAACGTAATTATAGTACCACAGAACGTGAATTACTAGCTATTTTAGCTTCAATAGAACATTTCAGACCTTATATTGAAGGAATGAAGTTTACCGTAATTACTGATCATGCTAGTTTAAAGTGGCTTTTAGGTCTTAGTAATCCCAGTGGACGTTTAGCGCGTTGGGCTGCTAGAATTTCTCAATTTACTTTTGATATAGTTCATAAAAAAGGATCTTTACATTTAGTCCCAGATGCTTTATCACGTATTGAAGTCGCCGCTATAGGAATTTCTCAAAATAATTTAGTTTTGTCAGATGATGATATTTATGATCCTTGGTATAAAAAAGTATTTATTAATTGTCAAAAATCTCCTTGCAGATATAAAAACTTTAGAGTAGAAAATAAAACTTTATATAAATTTTGTAAAAATAAGTTTGATCCTAATAATCGTCTTAATTGGAAAATAGTTATTCCTAAAGAACATATTTTAGATACAGTTCGTTCTAATCATGATGATATTAATTCTGGTCATCTTGGAATTCATAAAACTTTAAATAAATTAAAACAACACTATTTTTGGAAAGGAATGTTTAATGATGTTCAAAAATATATTCTAGCCTGTGATACTTGTAAAGCTTATAAACATACCACTCATCCTCCTTTTGGTATTATGGTTAATCCTAAAAAAGTCGATCAACCTATGATGATGCTTTCAGTGGATATTATAGGTATATTACCTAAAACTTATTCTGGACATAAATATATTCTCTCGGTTGTTGATGTTTTCACTAAATACTGCTGGATTTTTCCTATGATAAATGCTACTACTAGAGTAATAAATAAACTTTTTGAAAAAGAAATATTTCTTAAATTTGGTTGTCCCAAGATAATTGTTTGTGATAATGGTACACAATTTACTTCTAAACATTTCGTAGAATTTTTGAACGGTTTTAATATTAATAAAATATTTTATAACACTTTATACACACCTCAAAATAATCCTGTTGAGAGATATAACAAAACTGTTGAAACTTGCATAGCTTGTTTTGTTAAGGATGATCATAGAACTTGGTCTAAATATTTACCTCATGTTCAATTAGCTTTGAATAATAGTGTTAATCTTGCTACAGATTTCACACCTAACTTTTTAATGTTTGGTAGGGAACTTATTTTTGATGGTTCTTTACATCGTTTAAGTAACTCAGTTGATAACTTGAGTGAACTGGAAGTTTCCAATAGAAGTCACTATGCTGATTCTCTTAATTCACTTAGTGATATTTTTGTTAAAGTTCAAACTCATTTATTAAAAGCTTATCAGCGTAATGCTCGCTATTATAATAAAAGTCGTAGAGTCATTTCTTTTGATGTGGGTGATGTTGTGTGGAGGAGGAGTTTCGTTCAATCTCATGCACCTACTTATTTTTCGGCAAAACTCGCTCCTAAGTTTATTAAATGTAAAATTATTGAAAAGATTTCTGATAACGTTTATATTCTGAAAGACCTTAATAAAGGTACTGCTGGTCGTTATCATGTTAAAGATATTATTAAATTTTAATTTGGTTTCCAAATGTTAGTCTTGATTTTGATGATTTTGTTTGAAGGTCCCTTATGATAGTGTGATGTATGATGGGATGGATGATAGGTTTACAGGGATTTGAATGAGATAGTATGATAGGTAACTTCATATAATTTTATTGAATTCAATTTCTTAACATTCTAAAATATTACTTAGGACATTTTAATAACCTTTTCCACCACACAAATACGTTTTACATATCAAAGGATCTTATATTTTATTTTTTTATATACGGTCTTGTATACAATATTATACATTCTTGTATACAAAATCTGTATAGGTACCTACTTATATACACTTTAGGTATTGTTTTATTTGTATGTCTAGGATTTGCTTCTAACTTTATTGTGTTAGAATGCAAAATCTTTATTTCTTTTTAAGTTACGCGAATCATACAGCTTCCCTTAGTAGAAATAGTATCGATTTTTGTGTTTCTGTTTTTTTTGCAGAATTGCTAGCTCTTGTTTTCAAGTTGGTTTTCTGTGCATTTGTACTCTAGGTATTTCAATACTTGTGGCCTTATTCTCACTTGTAGAGATTTTCCTAATTTTTTTACGGATCTCGGTATATTTTTCCCTTGATTTCGTTGTTTTTTTGCTACTGTGCCCGGTAGATTGGTGGAGTTGTGCCGATCGCAGTATGCAATATTTTGTTTTGCTATTGTGTTCGGAAAGTTGGTGGAGTTGTGCCGATCACAGTATGCAATCTTTTTTGCTATTGTGCCTGGAAAGTTGGTGGAGTTGTGCCGATCACAATATGCAAAGTTTTGCTATTGTACCCCGATATTTGGTGGATTTGCCACAGTATGCAATCTTTTTTTCGATACTGTGCCCCGATATTGGTGGACTTATTACAATATGCGTTTATTTTCGAAGGTGTTTGTGCTCGGGAAATTGGTGGTGTTATGCCGATCACAACATTCTTCTTTGTATTTTTACATCCTTAGTGATGTGAAGATTTAAAACTGTTACATACGGTTATAATTTGTTCTTGCTAGTCAGTGGCGATGGTGCCTAACTGTACTCATATAGACATTTTTTTGGTTTATTCTTGTTAGACAGCGGCAATTGCGCCTAACTGTATTCAATTTAGTTTTTTTGTGTTGCTTTATACTTGTTAGTCGGTGGCGATGGTGCCTAACCGAACTCAAATTGGTATTTTTGTGGAGTTATATTTGTTAGTCGGTGGCGATGGTGCCTAACCGTACTGAAATTAGATTTTTGTTTGTAGCCTTATACACGTTGGTAACAACGATTGCGCTTTACTGTACTTACAGTATTTCTTGGATTTAACTTGTTAGTCAGTGGCGTAGGTGCCTAACTGCACTCATGTTGGTTCTTTTTGTATTGTAGGTCGGTTGTGCTTTTGGCTTGACTGTACTTATTGTTTTTTAGATGCATGTCATGATACTCTAGCGACATTCATTGATTAATTTTATTCTGGTTTGTTGATTATAGACTTGGCGGATATTTTCCTTGCAGTCTTATTATCCTGATCTTTTCTAAACTTTTTTTGGTTTACTGTTTTTGGAATTTATATTTCCTTGTTCTTTTTTTAAGTTTTTGCTTTTCTCTGTTATTTTGGTAGCATAAAAGAAATTGCTTTCTTTTATTTTTTCGGGGAGGGATGTAATGTAACGAGTTTTTTTTACCTCGTCACATGTTTATGGTTTTAGTCGATTTTCGAACGACAATAATCTAGTTTTGATGTAAGCTGTCAGCTGTCACTTTTGACAGAGTCACTCTACGCTTTTTATTTAGAAATGGCCGGTCGATAATTTTGAATCGCTCGCCAATATTTTCTCTAATCCGTAGTTATCTCGGATATTTTGGCCTAAATGAAAAGGCAATGATTTTCAAACGGACCTAGAACGATTTTGTGAGAAGGATTGACCTTAATTTTCGGTAAGTTTGAGTTCTTCAGGACATTGTAATGTCTGCGTCTCGTGATAGAATCTTATTAGACGAAATTGTTAATTTTCAGATTTTGATGGTTTTCGCTCGCATGCATAATAGGATTGGCTGCGTATGCGCATCAAAGTTATTTTAATAGAAGAAAACGGTAAGTTTTAGCCCAAATGCACGCTTACACGTGTTCGCATTTTAATGACTTTTCTTAACGTTTTAATGTTTTGTTACAGCCCCCTGTTGGCGTTTTTTTTTCTTTCTCCAGTTTTTCTTTCTTCAAATTAGTTTTATTTTATTTCATTTTTTGGAACACTACGGCAATCCGGCAATCATCTCTTCTACGGTTTCGTATTTATTATTTTTAAAGCCAGCAATCTGGTAGGATTTTTATTTCTATTAAATCTTAACTCATTTAGTGCAAGATGCAGTAATATCACATTCCTAATTTATGTATTAATTTAAAACCATATTATAATTTAGTTTATTGGTTTAAAGATTATGAAAGCTACGGGCCATTAAATAGAGAAAAGATAAAATAGTTGTTTTGATTTTCTTTGTTTAGCCTCCCACCGGCAGATTAAAAGTCTGACTCTTCCGATTACTTCTTTCCGGCAACCTTTTATTACTTTTGTACTGTGTGAATCTCCCTGGCGCCCGAGTTTAGTATCTTTTAATTAATTTTTTATTTTGGGAGCACACATAATTTACCTTATTGCTATAAAACGCACTAACTGGTGACAATATCATATTCAGAGAGATTCATCATATCATATCATATTTCAGAGTTGTATAATTCTAATGAACATGAGCTTTATCATAAAATGAAACAAGGTTATTTTGCCATTACACATAATTGGTAAGTAATTTATAATCTAATATCCAACTGATTGCTGATGATTGGATGATAAACTCAGTGCCAACCTCACAAAAAAGTTTAAATATTGATATATTTTTATTTAAAAACCTCCTTTTTTGAAGTTGGCTAAAAAACTAAGATAACTAAAAATAGGTTTGAGAATAATGCTATCAATCTCAAACCTATCTTGATCTCTTCAGATGAACAAATTATGAGTAGCCGTTGAAAACGAAGCTTTGAATAACATGTCTCTTTAACAAAATTTATCACAAGTCACATATTATCAAACAAGATAAAAAATAATGGCTGCAGAGTCTGATATTTAATCACTTATCATACCAGATAAGTAGATTATTTAAAACATTGTTGAGTAAAATAAATATTTTAGTTGCATCATATGTTTACCAATACTGAACATGGAGAAGGATGCAAGCGGTAAGACTGATAAACAACATTATCATACATACCTATGTAAAACATATTAATATGTAAATAGTTACATGCTGCGTGAAGAGAAATTCCTTTCTCCATACTGTTGGTGATAAAAATGAGTACTTTCGACTTCCATCACAATATTTAATTAGCCATGACATGATTCAATTTTTGATTCTTTTATAAGCATGCACAGGTTAAATATAGGTAATACTGAGTGCCCAAGTAGAATATTAAAACTACTATAATTGACCTACATAGTTAAGTAACAGATAACCCATTAAACATAAACATTGGGTAACAACATTTAGAGGTCAAACCTGTTCTCGCACATATCCGCGATCAAGCTAGCACACAAATATCGTAAGATTCGTAAGTGTTAAGGCAAACACATTTACCTAAACAAACGGAAAACTCGTTGCGAAGACATCAAGTTGAACAACGGCGTAGTACTGCACATGGCAGTTATCAAGAACATGTTCGAATTCTTTGTATGTCATCATAGAATCGATTAACACAAGAAATTATACAGAACATACACTACATGTGCTCTAGAATCAGTTAGTTTTATTGCTACTAATTAATTTGTTTACTACTATCATGTTCGTAAGAATATCTCGGTAATATGATAAATTTAGGTTTCTTACCTTCGTCACAGAGTCCCATTGTCGAGTCAATCTTTACGTTTTTATGGAAATCCTTGAATAAGATAAATAACTCCTTGATTTTTCACTTTTATTAGATTTCCATTGATGATTAATTCTTAACAATTATGACAGCTGTCAAATTCAATTGACATTGACAGAACCACAGAACGGGACGTATGCGTTAAGGCGGAAGAATGAATGAATGGTAGATAACACTGAACGTGTTATTTTGATTATGCGACATCTATGTTTATAAACATCAAACTGAAAAATTTGTTTTACGTTCTTTCACTAGATCGAGCTAGCTACTCATCATTTAAATTAGTAATAATTGTTTAGTTGATTTTTGTAATTATTTATAAATTAGTCACTTCAGTATTACAGTACTCACAGAGCATACTGTTACATCTCGACTCGAGCCAGGTGTCAACAATCAAGTTAACTCGCACGAGTATTTTTGTTAGAAGTGTTGAATTTGTTTTGATGTTTAAGTACCTACTTACTTATCTTTTTGTACAATCCCATGGTTTACGTGAGCACTAACTTAAAAAAATCACGCTTTAAAAAGCATGAAACAATCAAACATAGCCGTGGTCGTATGCCACTTTGCCCTAAATTTACTTACTGTTTTGGTTTTACCAGACTGGCATACGAACACGGCTATGTTTTTTTGTTTCATACTTTTTAGAACGTGAATTTTCTGTAGTCGGATTTAAGTTTTTGAAATTCTTTTTTATTTAAATTATTTTGGTTCAAATAATTAATAATTATACAAATAACAAGTAATAAAGTCGAAGTCACTACTTGAAATGGTGGCGGATGAATTAAAATTAAGTACTTAGTGCTTATCGAATTATGCATTCATATTTCTTATTTAAAGGCAAAAATGTTAGAGACACTGAGAATCGGGCGACTTTGAATTCAAAATAGATAGTCTATTTCCAATGCTAGTTCCAATTGATGATTATATAACAGAAGGTATTTTTAAAATTGAAATAACAGAGAAACACCGGAGTAAAACAAACATTTAGAATGTGTGTCAAGTACGGCTGGGTTTTAGACAAATTTGCTAGATTGGATTTGTTGCTGTATGGTTGTGGCGAACCGGTACCGGTAGGTACTGCCTCCTGCTGAATGTATAAGGGGAGTTATTTCCATTCTCAAGCAGCCAGTGAAATCAGAGCAGTTGAGTGTGCCGTCCTCGTCCACCACATTAAAGCGACATAGGTAGGCTAGCATTGGCCTGATTGCGGCTGTGTGGCCAGAACGTAGTCTTTGGGTATAGACCCCATGTTTTACCTAACATTTGATACATTGTCTAAAGAACGACATGACTTTTCTAGAGCAATTTGATATCAAGGACCATTCCCAAGTACTCGAGGCCAAGTATCCGGATATCATGTACTTATACTACTATCCGGATACTAAATTTGACGGATACATACCTTAATAGCATGCCCTAGTCTCATGGCACTGCAGAATTCAGTGTGTAGCTATATTCTGTTGACAATATTTACGTGTTTCGGACCATATTATGTCGTTAGCGTACCAATTTCACAAATGCGATGAAACATGCACTCAAAGCCGGCTCATTGTCGCGACTAATTTACGACAGACAGTTTACGGTTCGGGCGACTCATAAGACAGAAACAAATTGATTTGCACCAGTTTTTAATAATATTGGATTGTTCTTGAATAATACCTAAAACAACACAATTAACGGATGGGCAGCCTGGCAAGGGAGTTTTGTAGGCAGAGTGCGCGCTGTCTAGTAGAAACTCCCTTGGCCACCATTGACCACCAATTCGCCTGTTGGGCGAGTGAGGTAGACCGTAAATAAGCCCTGACGATCACATCGTCATTTTTGAAATAAATAGGTATAAATATTACCTTAGGTACTAGCAATTTATCATACTATGTACGCACGTATTTTGAAAAAATAATTGGGTTCGACTTTTTGCCGAGCATTTGACCAAATTCGTCTATTTGATAACCTACTTTACCACTTTATTCCATTAACTTAGTTTCAGGGTTTGAGGTTTGCTCTGAAATCTCCGCTAAAAACATCCTCCGTTTAAATGCTGAAGGTACCTAAATGTAATCAAAGTGGCGCCGATCAATGGTAGGTACCTTCTTAGTAGTTGAAACTTTGGAAGTGCTTTTTTCACACACACTCTGCAAGCAGGGGCGCTGACTCCGTGAGTGCTCGGGGGCTCGAGCACCCATGAGAAATAAACAGTGGGTGCCGAGCACCCCGAGATAGACATCAAGAAACAGAGATCAGTTATCACCTTTTACGGATACGGGCGAAAAAACGCCCGTATCCGTAAAAGGTGATAACTGACCCGACAACCCGTTTAGCGCAGTGGTTTAGAGCGCCGGTTGAGACGCAAGGGTCGCGGGTTCTCGATTCCCGCACCAACACTATGTTAGTTTATGAAACAGATATTAGTGTTGGGTCTGGGTGTTTGTGGTACCTTCGTTGTTCCTGGTTTCCATAAAGTCAAAGTCAAAGCATATATTTCAATTAGACCATTTACAGGCACTTTTGAATTGTCAAGGTCGGTCGGTCAAAAAAAGATGAAGCTATTTGCACGTTCCAAAGCGTAGATCTCTATGGAGAAGAACGTGTAAGAAACTCCACGGACACTCTTTAAAAAATAATATTTTGTTACAAAATTATGGTTACATCATTCATATTGAAATTATACAAAATTTTGAGAACGATGTAAATGACGTGCAGGATAAAAGAGTCCGGAGTAAGAAAGAAACAATTCAAAGAAATAATTAAAATAGGCCATGGCAGCCGAGAGATGACCAGTCTCAGCTGACGGCGCCCGTTCACGAACATGACGCATACGCTAGCACCATTCGGCTCAACCATTTTTAAGGGAGCCAAATGATCCAACGCATACGCCACCATCAGCCAGACTTTTGAGTGAGCATGACATCCCCAATCGCCAGGGTACATTCAAGTCAAAGACCTACCCAAAATGATTATACTTAGTTTAAATTTGAGGTACATAGTACTCACACATGTGCCGTTATGCATGAAATTTTACAATGCTAAATAAATTGAGTCTATACAATGAAAAATATTGCATTCTTACAATCTTCATCCGGTCCAACAATATTTCCAAATGCTAACAGATTACTTTGTGCGCCCTGGTGGCTGTGGAGCAGGACCAGCATTGAGCCAAGCATTTTTATCTTCAATATACTCCCCTAACTTATAATATGCTTGCCTGCATAGTGTGCGTTTAATACAAGATTTAAATTTTGTCTCATTTAGTTCTAATATATGGGGAGGTATTTTATTATAACATTTTAAACAGTACCCCATAAAAGATGAGGCTACTTTAGTAGCCGTCTGAAACCTGGTTGAACTAATTGGTCCCTATTTCGAGTACCATAATTATGTCTGTCGCCTCTTTTACTAAAAAAAACTTTTTCACAAAAAAAAAACCGACTTCAAAAAAAACACTACTAAGTGCAAAATAACTTTCATTTCGGTAGTCGGTGTTTGGTTGCTTCTTAGTTAATTGACACCGACTTCCGAAATTAAAGTTATTTTGTACTTTGTAGTGTTTTTTTTTTAAGTCAGTTTTTTTTTTGTGAAAAAGCACGCATGATCTTTTCTAAAAGCCGGTGCCCCTGTCTGCAAGTTGTCATTTCAACTTTTATAACCTTTTTGGAGCGTACCAAACCCTATTGCCGGTTGGCAAAGCTCCCGCGTCAACGTAGAACTAAAAATGGAAATTCTTACACTTACAAAAATACCCAATAGTAACCGGTGCATCATGTGGTAATTATGCAACAGTCTAATTATAATGAATCATGATTTACTCGGCTACGTCACACTGATGTTGGCAGGCTGTGGACATCGACTTGGCAACGGTGCTTCGGTCGTTCAATGACATGGTTCTCTTTGACAGAACCATGTCACGCTTGAGAATGACGCGATCCATTCATACCTCAGACTAAGGTCTTGGAATAAGATCCTTGGTTATTATCGGTGTTGAACGTGGGTTCGCTGACTTGATTTGTTGAAAAGAAACTCACAAAGTGGTACTTAGGTAGATTTGTTCCTAATGAGAGTCTTGGCAGACGAATTGGTGCCTGCAGTAAGAGCAACAAGTATGTTGTTAGTTGTTATGCAGACAAGAGGACGCTCGATACTGCTAGGCCTATCTGAATGAATTTCTTGATACGTGGATAGTTTTTTTTGGCGTGTGTACTGTAGTAGAGATTATTATGAAAGAGTTCGTTTAGGGAAGCATGCCACCATAGCATGCTGTTTCAGATTACAGGATACCTGCACGGGCATATTGAGACTTTTTGCCTCAATCTATCAAGTCTTCAATCAATACTTCCAAGCTGTTTTATCTCCCGCGGGGCCGAAACGTGAAGTGTGGACACCTATGGTCCATGGTCAGTTCATAGTTGCGCAGCGAGGTATGAAAAGAGTTTCCATGAGGGATCGAATCCGGAATGAAGTGATTCGGCAGAGAACCAAACAACCCATCTTAGGCCGAACATGTTAGCCGCAAAACCGATGTCTGTTGTGGTAGACTTTGAGTTGAGTCTTTAGAGTGAAGACCGCGAAGTGGGATGTGGGAAACGATAGGACGTTCTCAGGGTAGATGGAGCTGTGGTGGAGCGACGATTTTTGTAGAGTGGTTCTAGCTGTACCTATCCTGCTCAACATTTACTTGTGATTGTACAGGCCAAATACTCTATGGTACAGGCCTACTCTTCTGCAGTGGACTGTTGTACGGTGATGAAGTTGCGAGTACGCATTGTTTTTCGATGACCTAGCCTAGCTTATTCTTTATCAATACATTCTTTTAGTTGTGCTAGGCGGCATCGATAGAAGTACCTACCTACCTCAAATAAATACCTAGTTATGTTTTATGTGTAGGTAGATAAGATTAGTTACTAAAGTTAGTTAAGGCGAGCCTGACTTGAGCGCGTAGGCATCTAACGCTTACCCCAGGCCCCGCAAGGAGTAGCAATACGTAATAAGTTACGATGCGCGGGAGACGCGCGCACCAAGCGCACCGCTCGCTCATGAGTTCACGGACTCGGGTAGGTACTAAGTTCCGTCACAGGATAAAGTAATGCAGTAGATCAACTTGAATTGATTAGTATAAGTTTATTTTGTTTTATTTTTCTATTAAGTATTTTTTAAGGTTATAGATGGATTAAGCACGTATTGTACAAACTTGAATCCAATTACTAATCATTAAAAATCAGTAATAATACTTATTTATTTTAGAGTATATGGTGGATTTAAAATCTGACTGACACGGAAATTATGAATACGAGTACGATACAAAAATACGCGTCGCGCGCTATTTGGCTTTGGTGCGATACCTTCGTAAAAATCAATTAGTAGGTAGGCACACTTACTTTAGGAAAATTATGTTACAATTCTTGAATATTATAATTCAAGAAAGCTTAGAAGTATAAATGGTTTGGAATTTGCCTAGATGCTATTTAAAAAAAAACAAAAACGTTTTTATATTTTTTAATCAAATAGTTAACATAGTAAAAGTTACCAATGCAACTGGCTAAAATTCGTTGAACTGTAGCTGTCTCGGTTTGCATGGACCTAGCTGAGTAGATTGACACGGAATATGGTCCTTGGATTTGCTTGGACCTGGCTGCACAGGTTAGGTTAGGTCATGTCTCGTATTGGCATACCGCGATTTTGGCGCGGATCCCCAATCTCTGGCAATATACATTTCAAATAAAAATCTATAATTTTTTTCTCCTTATGCACCCGCCAAAATTCGTCATCTCTTGAAATATTTTTTTCTACTACTAGTTTTCACCGAACCATATTCCAAAAATGCATTGGTTCCTTTCTGTTACATGAAGTTGACCCTGCACTTGGTAATACCAATTACTTTTTTTGTTTATAACCCTGGTATATTTTATTCTATCGAATTTAAATATATGTATTTTACTTTCTTCAATAGCAGCATTTCCCTTTTCTAAATGCCGTTATTGGACATTTAATTTCAACAATGGTGTCGTTCCCAACTATACCGTCGGGGGTAACCCCAATAAATGAGTATTATTTTGGAGACAAGTCACGCCCTTCCGCATGCTCTATTGCCCTGTAACGCAAATTTTGATTTTGATTTGTTGGTAATTAACAAGTAAAATTTTAAAAACTTACAAAATATCCCTGTTCAATAAAGATAACGGAGCTACAGTGCCAAAGACAGATACACAGGCACACAGACGCACGTACACAGAAACATAGATAGCAAACCGTTATAAATAAATAGGATAGAATTGTAATATGGTGTGTGTTTAATTTCTTTATGTATTTTATGGTGTTACAATAATGATAATGAGATACTACTTTATTAAAATCTATACTAAATAATATTATAAAGTGGAAGTGCGCTAAGTGCGCTGTGGTAATAGCTAATTATACGTAAGTACCCAACAAAGATATTGTTTTTCATTCGATCTAAAAAAAAAGTCCGCGACGTTACACCTATATCTATCTCTTATAAATATGCCACACTAAGGCATTTTATGTCAAATAATTTATTTAAAAATTAAAGGTGGTTTTTCAGCATTAATATTAGGCAGGCATATTAATCCTTACTAGCGAAAG
The DNA here is from genome assembly GCA_947386135.1 of Melanchra persicariae. Taxonomy (NCBI): domain Eukaryota; kingdom Metazoa; phylum Arthropoda; class Insecta; order Lepidoptera; family Noctuidae; genus Melanchra; species Melanchra persicariae. Next base: position 8,069,095 of record OX376660.1, read on the forward strand.
TTACTTCATCATCAAGATAATTTTATGAAGATAAACTTTGTCTTTTACAGCATGTTATTTGAACTCACCGTTTAGGAGATAATGTAAAATTAAAATAATTCAACAATATTATTAAATCGAACGGGCGGTGCGCGAGACGCGGCCACCAAACGAGAACGCGTCGAGCCTGCGTGACTGCGTGCGACGCGGTGCAAGAAATTCTTTTTTGTATTATGATTATGAATTTATGATAGTTACATTCATGGGGAAGGCTGTACGGCTATACGGGAACGGGAATTCCTACGGGAATGAAGAGTTCCGTTACCTGTCTCCGAAGTTCTTCATCAGATCTTCACCAAATTGAAATGGGATCAGTCCGGGAAGATACACTTCCAAAAAAAATAGAATCATCAAAATCGATTGACAATTGGCGAAAATATCGCTGAGCAAACATACAACAAAAAAAAACAGTCGATTTGAGAACCTCTTCTTTTTTGGAAGTCGGTTAATAATATACAATACAATAGTCAATTAAAAACAGTTTAGTGTATGTAATTTATAATTTCTATACATTTTTCCTCTTGCCAATAAACACCGATAAAGTAACGCATTGGATTGGAAAAACTATCCAAACTGACCACATAGTTTTTTGTATGTCTTGTCATAACTTGATACATTGTTAGTAATTAGTAAGAGGATGGACTCTAGTTAAGTGTACAGCGCATAAATGAGCTGGTCCGGTAGCCTAAACGTTACCAAAAGTATGTTATTATAATATTTTCATAGGAAATGGTCATACTGTAACACTTTTACACTATGGCACGCGACTCACGAGTGCGCTGCGCGTATTGTTTGGCATAGACGAGACCTACACAAACGTTGCGGACACCATAAATATTATTATTTGTTGTGTTGTGGTGGCTGTGAGTAGGTACCCACCTAGCGTATAACTACACTTATATTTCTTCTCTACATGAACACCACAACATTATTGCACCGATATTCAACTCTCATGTAGGAAATACGAGCTATTATTTTTGCATTTGTTTAGGAGTAAGATAAGTGAAAACGGACATTTCTAATAAATAACAAATATTATAAGACTTATACAAACTCTCCGAAACCATCAAGACTAACGTAGCGGGGTGAACTACCTATTTGACATTTGAAAACAGTAAATCATTGTATCATGTGCGCGCGAGGTGGCATTATGCACTCTGAAATAGGGTTCAAATTCAATTGTTTTACATACTCGATGCGGTTGGTAAATCTATTCCGGGCGAAAACTAAACCACTAAAGCGCACGTCTTTATGCGTACTGAAATAAGGTTTAAATTAAACTATTTACACACATGTTTGCGGTGTGGAAATTTATCTGTTTCGTGTCGGTACTTACCTAGTTAGTAAAGTAAATTATGTATATACCTATATACCTTTTTGTTTATTCGGCCAAAGTTTATAAAAAAAGTAGTCACCGCTGCAACGAAGAGCCGTGACAACTTTTTTTTCCCCCATTTTTTTTTACAAAATTATAGCTACATCTAATAAAAACTAACTATATTACAACTGTTTGAACACTAAATTGTATACAAGTATTATTATTTAACCACTCGACACGTGAAAATTCCAAAATAAAAAATAAATCTTACGTAAATAAACATAAACATTAAATTCGCGGCACACTGGTGTGCCGGCAGTGCTAGAGCGGTAATCAATTTAGGCTTAGCCAGTAACAGAACTTAGCGGGGGTGGCGGGATCGCAAAAATTTGGCACACGTCCGACCTCCAACACGTTCCGCTCGGGACTAAATGACACGGGGCGCGCTCATGAAACGACAAAATCACTTGATTTTGGAATTAGTGGGATACGTATTTTCATATTTCACATTATGACGGCCGATTTATATCACATTTTTTACGACCTTTATTGTGGTATAAGTTTTATTACTCAAAACCTTATATAACTCAAATGAAATGATAATTACATCTTGATTTTGACTTGTCTTTGCGATTTAATTGGATGCAGTAAAGTGCAAGTAATCGTGTATCGCACGGCCGAAATCGCAAGATCGAAGTGTGAAATATGTAATATATTTTTTTCAAAATTTAAATCCGTGTTGTTTACGAATAAAACACAATTTTACACAATGCAAAACAACGTTTTTCCGGAAAACCTGGCCTTAAGTACACCGTTTAATCCAATAATCACCACAATGGAATAAAAACCATGAGTTAGGTTAGGCATAAAAACTATGAGGTACCTACTTATTTATAAAACTTGGCAAAGTTAGTGGCGTATTGTTTCATGTGTCTAAATAAATTATTTATTGCTCTGATTCAGTCGTCGAACTAAAATTTTACATTATAAACTAAACACTAATATATTATACAGAAATATATAGGTACTAAATAAATAAACATTATGAAAATATGCGTTAATTGAGCTTTAAGGTGTGAAGATAAATCGGTTGTTTGCACAAGTAATAAACACTAACTGTATAATTGGTATATAAATCAGGTGTATTTTTAGGCATTTCAGTATTTTATGATTTAAATGACACCTCGGCTAAACATGCGAGGTCATGTATATAATCTAAGCATACGAGTATATTATCTACGCACTAGCTAACCAGGGATGATTCCTGGTTAAAAAATATATGATCCTATTTTGTACATCAGTTGGTAGATTATCGAAAAATATTGGACATGTATTTTTTGCTTTATCAAATCAATAAACAATTACGAAGATAAAACGCATCAAAGATCTCTATCAAATCATCAGGAGTGGGGGCTCGTGACCTAAAAAATATATTAAATTAGTTCATGGCTATTTTTGATTAAATTAATTTTAATATTTTTTCGATAGGCAAGCTAAATAAGCGTGTTTATAAATCAATAAAATTTTATAAAAAATATGTCCCATCTGGTTATCAGATGGGTGAAGGTCGATCTTCCACGTATCCTCTACTATGAAGTTTTGTTTGTCGTTTCAGTTTGGTTCATGTGGTGTTTATTTTCGGGTTTTGCAAGTTTATTACAAACACTTACTGTTCTCGCACTGGAGAAAATTTAAAATCACAATTCCTGTTGTTGTTGATTTGAAATGACAGCACAAAACAATAGGACGCCATTTTATTATTCTTGGAATAACTCCGTATTCCATGCTTGTCGGTGGTTCCTCGGATTGTAGTTGGTTAAACGTGAAATTGATTTACTCTCGAGTAGGTAAGTATCGATTTATTCCGAGAATAAGATTTATTCCAGTTTGGTTGAAGCCGCAATTCGGGACAATATTGCAGTTTTGGTAAATGGCACGTACCTATGTTAAAAGCTCTAAGGTACAATATGGCACTTTATCGGCACGATTGGCGCAGTGGTTGAGCGATCGACTGCTGCGCTGCGTGTTGCGGGTTCGATTACCACACGGAGCAAATTTTGTATGGCCCACAGATAGTTGCTCCGGGTGTGGCTGTTTGTATATGTGTTCGTAAACGCACCCACGATACATGAGAAATACCTAGTGGGGAAACTTAAAACTTTGGGTAAGTTCCATAATTATGTGAACTGATACTTCCGGTATCGGCGCATTTAAATGAATAGGCTAGGCCACCAACGGCTGATTAAGCTAATTGGCTTCGACATCGACATTATGAAATAATTCCTTCGCTACGCTACGAATATTAGGCTAGGTATAATACCCTAATATTCGTAGCCGCCGCGCCGTGTAGATACTATTGCTACGAAATTCAATGTTTTAGAAAAGTTTATTTTGAAAATCATAGTTCACCAACTTGCTAGTTGATGAACCCTACAATATTTGGCATATTATCTATAAAGTATCAATGAAAACATTATGAAAAATTTGGTACACCACTCAATAAGGCTACGCTTGCTACGAAATTCAATGTTGTTGAGAATATTTTTTGTACCTAAATCTAGCGATGTTGGTCTGTGATTGACAAGGCCATGTCTCATTATACTTACTGTAATTACCTTCAATTATTGATAATGTTGATCACATCAAAGAATACTAATGATACTCCGATTGGTCGTTAACAATATTGAAAAAATAAGTACCTACCTAAGTAGCCTCTGTTATGTATGTCTTGTGTTGGCGCAACTTTGAAGAGGTCGATCTGTGACTGCGTTAGACCGAGTTGGTTGCTGATAAAGTGTCAGCAACCGAGTCGAACCGAGTCGTTACATTAGAATGACTGCTGAGTTCGGGGTGCCGAAGCGGTAAGCGGTCTTGTCGCTCGATGCCGACGTTGGTCGACATGACACTTAGTCCGCTGGACGACTTCGGCTAGCCACTGAACTCATCCGGCCGACCTAGATCTCTAGATCAAGTGCCAACATTTCTGGAACCACGTGACGTCTCTGTAGCTTACCCATTCATTATGTACTTTATGAAAATCTCATTAATTGTGATAGAATGTTACTTTGTCTAGAGACCCTAGCTAGTGTAAGTATGTGAGCCAATCGTGGCTGGAGTTTTACCCAGCTCTACCTACCTAATCGACCTCTATGAATAAAACGAAGCACATACCTACAGCTGATTTGCCATACATAAGGTACCTAATTACTGTGTTTTTCACCGCCATCCACTTATGTACTTGCTCCAAGGTTGAAACCTGTTCGGATTGTAGGTAAACGTAACTTCTTGTTAGGCCTTGACGATTTATATACTTAATAACTGCTTGTGCACGCGGCTACGCCCGCGTGAATGTCGGTTATCGCATACAAAAGTAGCCAATTTTCTCCATATCCCAGGCATTCACATATCCTACATGGTAGGTATTCATCATAATGAACAACTTTTACTAGGTATGGGACCACCCCCGAAATCTCGAAAAAAATATCCGCTGTTCAGTAGGTACATTTTGTCGAGTTATGCGCAAAGAAATTTACTAACGGAGCAGTCGTTTTTTTTTCGCAATTTCAGTGTTGGTCCCATAGTAAAAGTTGTTCATAATGATGATTACAGTGACCCCTTAGGAGGTATCGCGTTTATTCTGTTACACGTTGTATATCTGCTAAATTTCATGAAGATCCGTTCAGCCGTTTTAGCGTGAAAGCGTAACAGACAGACAGAGTTACTTTCGCATTAAATAATATTAGTAGGGATTTGAATTCACACTTATTAGTAAGGCACGGTAGCTTATTAAGTAAGCCTTTTAGTTCGAGTGACCAACCCAGGCAGCACACAAGACAGATAATTGGCCAACAATTTAACCTTATGCAGGCTTAAGCTTTATTATAAATGTATAGAAGCTGAGTGTTTTGCCAAGTTCTGTATTAACGTTTTTTTGCTATAATAATGCTTTTGGATGAGTTAGTTCTGTAATATGCTGATTTTATTTCTTAAAGCTGAATAGTCATCATAAACAGACCTGTTACTCAAGAGTGTGTGTAACCTTTTGTATAACACTGGTATAAAATTCCATTATCAAGCATGAGACTGGATAATTTAGGTTCTGTTCTCTTTTAGCTGAAATACACATCACATCTTGACAGTTATTCAGCTGCAGTATAAAGTTGGCGTTGTTTCTGTTATGAAGCATATAGTAACGTAACCGAAATTAGGATAGCTATTATAACTACTTTATACCGCTTTAAGTACGAAATTACCGTCATGTGCAGCTAATTGTGGTAACAGCAATGGATAGAGATTCTTATGCAGAAGTTTGCTGGGTATTCACGAAAATGAGACGTTTTTAAAGCTAGAAGAACTATTCTGCAACATTAGTAAGCATTTAGCGGCTAGTAGTTGACATTTCGACTGAATGTATAACGGCGTCGAGTGGTTGTGAAAAAATGCCGCCTTTAAAAAAATGCTAAGAACGACTCCAATTCATAGAAAAATAGAAAAAGAACAGGAGGCATACAAAGAAAGTGCTTATGAAAACATAAAAAACCCTATTTGCGCCAAACAAACGGCTGAAACAAGTTCTTCCAATTCATTTGATTCAAGTACAAATCAAGTGCGACCACAATCGATAGAAACAGGTTCCGTAAGAAATTACTATGAATCTACATTGTTTGAATCAATTCAGACGTCTGAAGATAGTGATGAGAGTTCCAATAATTTTGTTAAAAATGAAATGGAATATGAAAAGAATTTAATATTTCGTAAAAACTTAAAACAATGGGCCATAAATAAAAATATTTCTCTAGGAGCCTTTTTTTTTTTTTTTTTTTTTTATTGGATGGGAAATCATCAAATGACCCCTCCCGCTCTGGGTGGAGCGGCAGGGAGTGTCAGACTTCTACTGACTAAAACCCACCCATGCTCCTCTTAGTGCCTTTTACGTTCCAGGGCCGCGGTAATTCTTTGGTAATTAATTTAATTAATTAATTAAATAATTAATTAATTAATTATTATTTAATTAATTTCTTTGGTAATTCTTTGCGGCCAATTCTTTGCAACACATGCGAAAAACCAGAAATAGAATAGAATAAAAATTTATTTATTTCCATAGAAAGTGGGTACAACAAATGCAGATGTTTTAAGTAATTAAATTCATCCTCTGCTTCTTCGTATGTACGGTAGTTTCTTCTTTTCACTACACAATTATAGGTCAACCAATCTGACTGGGGCTGGGTACTATCATTTTTGGCGAGTATATCACCGTACATCTTAGGCCAACTCACTATTCCTTTGACTTCCCATATTTCCGGAACAGTACATAGTCTATCTTGCCTCTTCGACGAGTCGACACAATTTTAAACGGCATGTTTTCTGAAAAATATCAAAAATCTTAACTTACCTACCGGTAAGTAAGTACATCTGGCCACTTAAAATAACATAAATAGTGCAAGGCACAACCTATACCTACCTACATTAGTAGCACGGCGGCTCAAACTACCTTTACCAGCCACTTATCAACTTTTTATAGTACTTTTTATATTGAATATTAAATAATTATCTGAATTTGATTAGAGCTAAAAGATCAAATAAACTAAACTAGTCATAATACCTAAACTGTGGGTTTTCAGTACTAATAACTGAATCCTAATTGTTTGATTTACAGTACGAATGAGTGTGAGTATAGAACAGTTATCGCAAATATGTTGTGTGAAGATCACTTTTAACCAAAGAACAGCTTATTTAGTGGATACATATGGTCTTTTATGCAGACATAAGACGAGAAGCCGCTGTGCAAGCAGATTTTAGTCAGAATGAGAGTCGCCATAATGAATAACATAACCTATTATAATTATGTGGAATTTCATACTCAAACACTCAATTTCAATAACGAAATCGTTATAGGTACTTATAATATTCTTTTAAAAGTATTACAAAGTTAGTTTTGAACCCTTAAATTGCATAAAACATAAAAAATATTTCACTCGCAAAAATAAAGCAACGGACGAAATGTTGTTTATTTCTCAAAAACCCGGCTTATCAGGAGGCGCGTGAAAATTTTACACGAAATGTATATATAAATACACGGTAAAGTTGAATGCGCACCTACATTTTCTTTCTATAAGCATTAAATAAGGGTAACATTATTTACTTACCGATAGGAATAATAATTTGGTCAAATAGCTTGACTTTAATTCTGTCACAGTCCGTAACGTTAGTTTATTTGTTCGGTATTTGTCAATTTAATTTTAATTTGAATAGCACTTGATAAAAACATACTGAAATAAGCTAAATGCTGTGTATCATCTGAATATCAGAGCTTTGAAGGGCTTAAGCATAAAGTTCACTCATCATTCATTCATCATCTGGCTAACAGAGTTTTAATACTTGTATAAAAGAACTAAATGCTTTCATACAGACGATACTCAGCTTGTCGTACAATTATTCAAAACTTATTCATCTGTAACGTTGCTATTACACAGCTATTAGCAAAATAATGTTGTGCCCAAATTGCTTGAATAACGTCTGAGTAAGCGCCAAATCAGCTAATTATGGTAGTCTTATTCAGCAATTAGTTTCTAGAGGACTGCTGTTAAACAAAACTTACTCAGAAGGTTTGTGCTGGCTGGGAATTACTTAGTGGTCAAGTTTTTAAGATAAACAAAATGATTGATGAAGATTATTAACGCTAGAAGACGGTAAAACATTTAGTTAGGTAATTGACACTACATTTTGGATAGCCACTGTCCCACTGATTGATTGACAGATCTTTATGTACTCAGCGTTTCTAATTCCCGTCCAAGGGAAGGGCGGGGGGGGTTCAAGGGGTCAAGTAACGACATTATCTAAGCAATTTATCGACTGCCGGATACTCAACACTGGCTGACCTGCGGAAGTAAATCAGACGGATAGACGTTGCTTTATCATAGTTATGTATACACATACCTACAGTATCAAACCGCATAATGATCATGAATTATTTACGAGACTAAGGCCGGGACTCCAGCAAAGCGGAGAGGAGAGGAGATGTGTTGAATAAACCAATCCGGTAGGCTAAGCGGAGAAGAGATGTGGAAATAACGAAATCGGATTGGTTTATTCACCAGACTCCTCTCCTCTCCGCTTTGGTGGAGTCCCGGCCTAAGGAAGGCTTTGGGCCTGCGGTGGTCCGAACTGTCAAATCGTGTTGTCATTCATTCTTAGTTCGGGTTCGGGACTAATCGTAAGTCCGTAGGTGATACGGAGTAGGAACCGCCGCGTAACAAAGGCCGAAACTACGGGCTTCGGGCTTAGAGAGTAGACCCCCAGGAACGGAAATGGCATTAGGGAGAATACGGATGGGTTTCAGTCAGTAGGCAAGTCTGACACTCCCTAGCTTTGGCTCCGCCCAGAGCGGAAAGTGTCATTTGATGATTTCCCATCCATAAAAGGTGACTTTTTTGCCACGCAAATCTGTTTTTTCTTTGGTTCACTTCAGAAAACACACAGCCAAAACCGCTGAGGAGCATGAAATTTTTATAAGGTTTCCTTGCATTTAAGTAGGATTATGTCTATGTCTCTCATAGTTAATGAAACTGAGCAAAAACTAGGTATCTGTGAAAATGTACCACCCAAAAAGGTTTGATTCAATAAAGAATTAGAGGTTTCTAATTTTTTGCCACGAGAAATCCCAACGGACACACGGCCTGTAATTCAAAAAATATCGTAAAACAAATATAAAAAAATCAAGCGGATATATTCGGACGGGACAATACGGGTACCTATTACACCAAATCATTAGTAGGTACCTATCCTAAGTAGAGGTAGAATCGGCACGCGTAGGTAATTAGCATACCAACAAATCAGAAACTAACGACGTCACTGGCCCACGATTGACGTTGGCGACGATTAATTTCCAACCAGACACGTAAATAATTAAATAAATAAATCTTGCCCAAATACCTTACCCTTACCTAATACTTGCTTTTGCCCGCGACTTTGCACGTGCATATCCCGTTCCCGAGGGAATTTCGGGAAGTTCTCTCTTAGTGCTCCCTTAGACTCCCCAAGGAACCTACATCCGTAAGGAACTATTAGTTATTCAGTGTCTAGTAGGCATAGATTAACTAATAGCTGCCTACATGCCAAATTTCTTTATAGGTACACAGTCACTCATTCATTCGACGGAATTAACAAACATCATCAAGGCAAAGCGGCAAGGTGAAGTAGGATCTGCAACTTTAAAAACAGTCTACTACTAACCTCTTAAGTAGGTACTTCATTATAGGAGTTACTTACCATAATTATAAGCCTATCAACTCTAGCAGGACAGTCACTTTTATATTGATCAAGCACAAGAAACGCATACATGAGCAGTTGAGCATGGCAAAGGAGATCATTTTGTCACAAGAGCGAGGAGGTAGCTAGGTCGACTCTTACAGGGTTATCAAGAACCAAATATCCAGTATAGCTTTCTTCATATCGCTAGATATGACTCAAAGAGGGCGTTGAGCCAGTAATTACTGTATGCGGCCGATAACGTCCCCTCTTGTTCTCTGTAATGCTGTAAACAATAAAACACCTTTTGTGCTGATAATAATTATAGAGCTTTATAAGTCTATTGAGTCCCTTGTTACTGACTTATCGCCTAACGAGGAAAAAAAAAGCTGAAATGTCTACGTTACACCTAAAATCCATCGATTAAATGTGCTGCTAAAATATTTATTTAAAACAATATATGTAAGTAGGTATTGTTATTTAACAGATTTGACGCATTAGTCTGTGATTGAATACAGGCTCTCATCACCACTGCTTTCAATACGGTGGAAGAAAACATCGTTAGATAACCGGTATGACTTGGAACTGTTCTTTCGAAGACATCTGACATATCTGTACCAATCCTAGCTGAGTCCGTGTGGTGGATTACGAACAGCACGTTCACACTCCCAGAGACGAGCTTTGTGTCGCATCAGAGGGAACGTTATGGCCTGATAGTGTTATTGTATGAACACAGGCTAAGAATTCAAACTTTTCCAAAATACTGATACTTAAGACTGTCTAATCTGTGTGCAGGCAGCTTGTCCGTCTAAAGTTTAGAATTTAGAAATATCTAAAGGGTCAACAGCGTCCTTCTGTCTGATAACAAACACACTTCGTCTGATCACTGAATCCAACGCACCTTCTGTGTGTTATTTTTTATTAGGCTCACCAACAATTGAATCCACGTGTAGAATAGAATAGAATAGAATAGAGTAGAAAACATTTATTCGACACAGACACAACACAACAGCAACAATAACATAATAAAAAAAGAGAACAGTAACAAAACATACACAATAAAATGGTGCTGAGTGTGCCCAGCCGAAAGGGTTACCATCTCAGCATTTGCTGGGCGTCAGACACCCAGCGCTGGTTTTCAGTTGGCACCCCGCAGTGACACACGGACGTAGGTAGGTAATTAAAATAGATATATACTTGCATATTAATAATAAATAATGTTTTAGAATACACATAAATAAATGATGTAAAATAATGTTTTTTTTTTTAATGTGTGCTACACTGGCCATAGAAAGACTACAATAGTATACTGGCTAGTACCTCCGAACCTACAACATAACATAACGCGGGCCGCTCGACGCGGAAAAAGAGAAGATTAGTGATCCGGAGCCTTGTGGTTCCTGAAGACATACCCCACCACATCCGTGTACAGAGATATGAGATACAGCATATAAACTTATGAACTATAGTGTACCAATTCCTTACAGGTAAACACAGCATGCATTATTAGTTGGTTGATGGTGACTTAAAACTAGTTGAGTACTTACTGGGTTACTCACCGTACATAGTTATAGTTATGAATACTTAATAAAAATAAATTATATTAAATTAACATGCAAGCCTTAACACTAACATTATGAAATGAACGGCGCAGTGCTCATTCAACGCAACTGGGTGCATTGAAGATCTGTTCGAACGCTCCATTGTAGTTACAATAAAGTTTTAACAGGCTTTAATAATGTTAAAGACATAATAAGTTCTTATAATTAAATTTAAAAAAAAGATAGTTTTCTTCCATTACCATGAGGGTTTGGTTCTTGCCTCCTCGAAGATTAAGACTAGCGACTCACTTTGTGTTTTCGATATCTATAATTCTATAACCTCTGTCTTGACAATGCAATTTATTTAGGTGGAGTAATCTGTGATAAATGACACTTTATCACTTAGATTTATATCCGCGTTTGTCAGTAAGCAAACAGAATCACGCGGCGGTAAGCTGATTTCACGGATGTAAATAAAACTGTAGGTCTCAGGAGCTGCGTATCTTTGTATAATCTTAAGTAAAGATATATCAGATAAACACGAGCCTTGGCATTGAACTTGACCTAACTGAGCCACAAGGACATAACATTATTATGAATGAACGTCAAAATAAAACAATTCTAACTCATATGCAGTGACCTCGGTACAGAAAAAAAACTGAATGAATTTGTTGGCAAGTTGGCAACCGCCAGCATTAAATGCAAAACATATATTTTTACTATTTACTCGAGTACTCGCACTCACACATTTTCTATTCTCATCAGAGCGGCTCTAATTTTATTTAAATTTGTGTGTGTAACGTGTTTCGGCAAAGGCACTGCGAGTCCTATCTATGCGCTTATATGGTCTTCCAAATTGTGTAAATGTGTCAAAAAAACTGTGAATGTGATTGTAACAACAAGATGGAATGGCAGTTCACTTCACGCTCACTCCACCTAAGTTTACACGATGAGATGTTGACAGAATAGACCGGCTGTGCTTGAGAGTTTAGGTGAGGATGATGGTGATGTTATTTCAGCAATAAGCGACTGCGTGCTATAATCTTTCACCATCTGTTATGTTTAAGTCCCTGGTGGCGAGTTTAGTGCTATCATTAGAAAGAAATAAAGTGCGCACTCAGACTCCGGGCTGCAACTGACAAATTCCAGAAGATAAAGATCTAGTTTTCGGCTACAGCATCGTTACGATTGATCATCCACGTCTCGTAAAGATGCAGTGTGGTTGTAACATTGAAAATAATGATCATAAACACTGACATGACCTCGACTACAACAGGTTTTTTCATGGATATTGAGTGTCTTAGCAATTATCATTAATTTCATGATTTTATTTGTACATTGGCTTCCGCAGTAACGTACTGTATCCTTGTATCTTGGTGAATGCTGAGGTAAGACTACCATTTTGCCACGTTTCCGTCAACGTCGGAGAGTTGTAGCGTCATCTATAGTGCTATATACTAGCTAACTAAGCAACTGACGTTGTAGCGTCATCGTAACATCGTCGACATTGTATCGTCAGTCTTTAGTCTTTAGTCTTAGACTGACGTTACACAAATCCTGCATCGCGGTATCCAACTTTTTGAACATAAACAACAGTAAAAAAATCAACCATGGGACAGTTGCCCTAGACACAACACCCGCCTAAAAGGGGGGATCCTCCAACCAGACGGTTGGAGGATCCCCCCTTTTCAAAAGAGGTTTGCAGTACTTTACACCCTGTTCTATATGTATAGAGAAATTAATAACATTATAACTTAGAAAGAAGGAGCAGAGAAGGAAGCTGCGATTAATTAGCAAAGAATTTTACTTTGGCAGTTTTTGGTCATACAACAAGCTAATCAACACATACCGCTGCCACGGCCACGGGCCAGGATTCTCCCATAAACATACTTAAAACTATTCTCCCGACTCAAGAGTTGGGACGATGCCATCCAAATTACTGTCATTATATTAACGCATTCCGGAAGTGCACTCGGCTTTAAATATAAGGCGCTTGCGTTATATAAATAGTTTGTCTCTGAGTTTGCGGCTAGTAAACCAGCGGTTGCCGAGTAGGGCGACCAAACTGAATAAGGACCCGCCTTATTCAGTTAGACAAAAACAGGTGGCAGCACAGAAGCGTCAAAGTCAAGTACTTTCTAAACTTTGACCTTAAAAAAGCTTGTGGCTTGGTCAAAGTTTAGAATTTTGCAATATAATATGGCGTAGCCTATGTCGTGCACGCATCCTTATTATAGTTGGGACATTTGATTTGGTACCATAAAAAAAGTACACGAATTAATGTCCTTAAAATTTTTCCTTTATAAAATAATTTGATTTTAGAAAATCGGTGAAAAACCGGTGAAGTTACACGCTTTTGAAAGTATTTTTTTACATCCTTTGTACGCTAAAATGTCGTTCAAATCAAATCAAATGCTTTTATTTGTGTACACAGGTAAAAATGGTGGAACAATTACAGGGTAATTAATGGGTCGGCGTCATCTTTTCGACTTTTGATAATATAATTACAAAAATCTAGCTTATGTTTCGTCGCCACAACCCCCCTTCCCCCCCCCCCCCTGGCTACCACTCTACTCCGCTCTTTTCGTGCCGACACGCCAACAAGAGCGTGCTCACGCATCGGAGCGGTGTTCGACGCGCCTCTGCACCACCGCGCATAGCCCGCGTCTCCGCGCCAACCGATGCGTTGGCATAGGTTAGGAACCCACTGGCAGCTCTACGGCGTGCCTATCCTGCTTTGAACTGGCTTGGCTTTTTCCGTTGACACCGATTTATGCTGAACCATCTGTGAACGTAATGTCAGCTGTGATAATCTCAAACTCAAAGCTTTTATTTCAAATAAACATTGTCGAGGTTGGTCAGTCAAAAAAAGAGGAAGTTAGTTGCACAGTTGATAATCCTTATTCTGTAAATATTTCCAATGTTTTATGTATTGTGTAGGTATAAATATTTGTATGCTACTCAAAGTCGTTCAACTCTCCGTCTTCATAACAGATGCCCTTCAAGTTCAACAGATCATTATAGCTAAGTAGGTACATTTTATTGCAGTTCACACTGTCTTGTCAATGTTTACTTTTGTTCACACAACATTGTTAAGAAAACGTAAAATTTATGTGAGATTTAAATTACTAGACGTTGAATTAGGTACCTACTTCTGCTGATATTACGTCTAACAGAGATGTGAAGAAGAATAGACATGCAGTGCTTACCTACTCCATCATGCCATCACTTAAATTGGATTAGGTATCGCAGAAGGAAAGATATGAAGGCTGCTATTAGACCAAGTGCAAGTTTATACCTAAGTAGATACTGAAAACACTGAAAATCTGTGCTTTTACAACTAAGTATCAGATGTGGCTAGACTTTCAAAAGCTTAGCGTGCGGGCCCCTACATTATTTACCCGCGATTACAAGTAAAATTTTCTGCAGTAAAACAGACGCCGTTCAGGCAAACCAAAGCAACAATTTCATACAAGATATAGGTACCTATCCGTCCAGCTACAAGACAAATTGCCAATTAAAATAAACCCTGCATGTAATAATTTAATCCGTGATACGAGTAGTCATGTAAGATCAAAATTATACGGTCACAGAACTCTCAGACCGTCATGATTCGTTAACAGCCACGTCCAAAAATAAGTCATCGGCCTGGCCTTGGTGAGTAGAACACTACAATATTATGCGCTCTCCGATGCACGATAATTGTGTACTTTAAAATTTACTGAATATTGTGGACTCAAGATTTATAACTTTACTGAAAGGTAATAATCATATTTCAGAGATAACAAACGAACAGGTGTAAATTAACAGGAGTTTGGTGTTTGAGGAGAGAAATTAATAGTAATGGTAAAATTAAAGGACAACTCATCAAAATTAATTCGCTGTGAGTGAAGGGCAAAGCATAGAAATCAAGGAAAATGGCTGCCGTTGAATTTTCCACTAGAATGTCCTATCTTGACTTTATCACAATTTGTTTTGGGTCTTCTTCCATGCTTCTGTAGTCATCACCTGTGGTGCAGTGTTCCAAACTCAAATGAAATTAACCTATAATCTGCACTGGAAATTATGATAATATCCAACTTTTTATGGAAGTGTAGTCAAGGCATAGGTAAGTTTTGTTGAATTATATAGGTAAGTTTAAGAACCAAGAGAGGGCAGAATGTAAGAGCGAGCGAAGCGAGCTCGAAAATTTTTTCACCCCACCTCGGACAGGTTTAATTGCGTCACTCCTTTGGGGTTACTCGACCGTTGACGTGACACAAAGTCACGTAACCGTGACTTTGTGTCACGTCAACGAACGTTCGAGTGTCACCCCTAAATGCAGAAAACCCAAAATAAGTATTTTGTTGATTTATACAGAAAAACTCAAGAAAACAGAGTGCAGAATGCAAGAGCGAGCGAAGCGAGCTCAACTTATTTTGCACCCTACTTTCAACAGGTTTTATTGCGTCAAACAAACGTTTATGGGTAATACACACCCGCCCCGTGTATCACCCCTAAACGCCCCCCTAGCTACAGATCTCAGTCAGTTTCATCTACAGGATTTTGATTTGCTTCATTCAAATTGAAATGCGACTCACATAACCTAAAATCTGCACTGGAAATTATGATAATATACAACTTTTTATGGAAATGTAGTCAAGGCTAACAGCTGAATTCAACATTATTTTCGTGCTAAGCAATAATAAATCAAAGAAGTATTTTTTGTTCATCTTGGGAGCTGGCTAAAAGGAAGTAGACTGAGGTATGTAGGTACTTAGCTGTTAAATTAAGCTCTACTTATGGACATCGATTAAAGTAAACGACTTACATCTCGATGATATGAACAGATTTTTCCATTGACGACATAGCAAGAGATGCAACTGATGTTTTCATTATGTTTTCAGTGCAGACGTTGATGTTTTTCTAACCTGCTACATGCTTGTACGAGTATCATCCTCTTCAAGTTAGCTTTATTTATTAGTCCCTCCCCCTATCGCATTTATAATATTAGTCCCTACTAATATTTTAAATGCGAAAGTAACTCTGCCCGTCTGTTACGCTTTCACGCTAAAAGGGCTGTCGGATCGTCATGAAATTTGGCAGATATATATATAGCCTGGGATATGGAGAAGGACATAGGCTACGTTTTTACGCGATAACCGACATCCACGCGGGCGGAGCCGCGGACAAAAGTTAGTTTAAATATAATTACACCGTTCCTGAAAGGCGAATGCAGTTTCTGAAGACTGAAGAGTGAGTCTAATGTCAAATCTTCTTTTATTGTTATGATTGGGTAGCAGAAATTCCTTACAACTAATTAACTTGATTTGCTCTTTAGAAAATGAAGGCTAGGATATCTAGTAGTTTTATTATCTGTAGTTGGGTACCTACAGAAGTTTACAAGTTCCACTTTGCGACATGACTAAGTTTAAGATAGTACCTATTAAGATAGTAGCTATAAACATCAAGTCATGTGTAAATTGTTATGTCCAGCCTATATGGCCGATAATAATTATGCACTAGTAGTGGAAAATAACACGTGGGCCAGAAACAGGCGTCTCCGTGAGATAGCTCTATCAATGAAAACAGTTTATTTTTATACGAGACGCGATCAGCTGGTATTCTATTGAATGCTTGAAATAATTTTAGAAATAGTTTATGATTCAAATTATTTTGTACGTAAAATATCCATTTTGTTTTTAAGGTTATAACAAAAGGTTGTTTTGCGATTTCAGTTTCTTAGTTGCGATAACAAGTAGCATGTAATCCTTAACAAAATTATTCAAAAAGTTATCGCCAAATCTGTCTGTTTTTAAAAACATACCTATGCAAGACTACTAAACCATGAGGGAACCTGCTAGCAAGTCCATTTAGATGGTAATTAGGTATTACAAAAAAGAACGCCTGAGCACGCCTGAGTCTCCAACATGTATCATCAATAGGGTATTTTACTGAAAAAATCGAATTAGTCCGTCAGATAGATCTTCGCTGCTAAAAACTGTATCATCATAACGACGACGTCACAAGTGTTTTCAACGGACTGTATCGTCTCAATTTTTTGTTAACGTGAAAAAAGAAAAAATACAATTCCAATATTTTTTTGGAAATCTATCTGATGTGATCGTGACTTACGTAGTAACTATTCAGTAATCTGTGTCGTGACGGACAAAATTCGATATTTTCAGTAAAATACCCTATTCATCATCACATCATTTTTATAGCCGCAATGTCGAAAAGCCGTCCACTGCTGGACACTGGTGCAAAATCTCGCAAATTCCATTGAGACCCTTCCTGGGTCGGGTCGTCCAACTTCGAAGAAACTGATGCTGTGTTTGTTTTATAAGTTCAAATTGCGCGCGGATAACGACTTATATTAACGCGATGTAGGGTTTGTGTGATGTCAGCGGCCCTACCATGACGTGTTAAAGCGTGAGTCATTCGAGCGAGAAGGAGGGATGGAGCTATATAGGGTGTATAGCTCCATCCCTCCTTCTCGCTCGAACGACTCATGGTAGGGCCGCAGGTCTGTTTTGTACTCACACAACACAAGCGTCGTCGCTTTGACCAATCCTGTGTTTCTAAATCCTGAATTTATATCGCACTTAGCTAAATAAAAAATATAAGTTCACACGTAGACATCGCTTTTGTGACAAACAAAATAATTATTTACATATGTATAAAATGTACATACAAACAAACTGCCTGTTCGGCTCGATTGTGCCTATTGTGGATAAGAAGTTTTTTTTGGATTTACAATAATCAACAACATATTATTAGTTTATCAATACTCAATTACTCAATATAATTTAACCAGTTACATGACCCTTCCGCATTTAGTTTATTTTACAAATTACTTACATTAATTAATTGCTTCTACTTAGTTTTTTTTATCAAAATTCCCAAGACTGACCTTTTTGTATAATCTCATGTCTCAAGGTATCATAAATAAATAAGTAAGTAAAGTTTTAATTTTTTAGCCTTTTATTTTTGTTCTTTAAATTTTCAATGTGTTTAAATAATGAAAATGATTCCTATTTAATTCTCTTATACGCACGTCTTCTCAATGATGGCTGCTTGTTTACGACATCAGCATAAAAAGCAAAAAACTCTTATTTTGCTTACCTAATTAGCCTAGCTATGTTTGTTCTACTGATGGGGGCCTCCCCCCTAATTTATCTAGGTATATTTTTTAGAGCTCACTCAATCAAAACCTGCAATGATCGCATCGCTTACCATCAGTGGCGGATCCAGAATTGTTGATAGCAGGGAGGGGCTTGACCCCACTGAGGGTAGGTTAAAACCTTGAAAAAAGATTTGCTTAGCGCATAACAAGCCTGAGCCCCCCCCCCCTTGATCCGCCAATACCATTAGGCTAAATAGTAGACAAATGCGAGCCTATCAAATAAAAAAACAACAACGTCATACCTACCTAGACAAAACCGCAGCTAATTATTCTTGCTAATGTTCAGGGATTAGTATTAATAGACTAAACTAGCAAGTGATTGACCGTAAGCAGACATAATATACGTACCTACCTATTACACGATACCATTACGTATAACATTCACTGTTTAGCATTTTCAGTTAGTTGTGACTTCTGAGGTCATGGAGCTCTGACCCTCATTGTTCCTCCAATTTTATTATTCATCCTATTCGTTTCAGGCTTATGTTTATTCTTACTTGTGATTGGAAACAATTTGATTTTGGTGTACAAAGTAAATCAGTGATGTCGGTTGAACCAACGTTTCTTTTGAGAGGCTCTATGTATGTATACGAATGATATTTATTGTGACATTTATTTATTTAAACTTTAATAGAGACCCGCCCCGGCTTCGCACGGGTGCAAATGTGCAATGTTGATACTACTTACTACAGAATGTCCTTATAAACAACGTTTACAGCTTTTTTGTCATTAGACAATACAACGCGCCGCCCGCCGCCATCCGGGCCGGTACCGTCGCACCGCTATGTCCCTGCATTTTCAATCTGTAATATCTTCGGAAATATTCATTTAAATTAAATGCTGGGTCATATTGGTCTATATTAAATGGACAATGTATTTAAGGTACTTAATTGGATAAGGATTAATGCTGTATTGCTTAAAATCACTTCGTAAATAAGGCATTTTTTCCCATAAAATGTAAAGGATAAAAAATGGTTATTGTGGGTTATTCTTAAGAGATAGACATATACTTTTGCGGACTTTTTTGTTAACCTTTTTAAGGTGTACAATATTATAGTACATTATTTTGATTCATCTCGTGGAGTTCAGCCAGCATTTGCAATGTAAGCGCAAAAAAATGTGTTTATTTACGACACCTCTAAATTTATCAGTGTTTCTCTACAATATTATGCATGTATTATACATGTAAACCTTCCTCTTGAATCACTTTATCTATTAAAAAATCCGTTGCTGAGTTATAAAGATTTAAGCACACATAGAGGGACGGACAGACAGCGACAGCGACTTTGTTTTATACTATGTAGTGATGTACATTGTGGTACATGGGCGGATTAATGCAACAAGGCATTCTCTACCAGTTAACCTTTGGGTTAAAAAAACTACACTATATTCTGTTAGCGCGAGCGGTAGTGTGGCAAGCACGCGCGCGGCAAAGCGTCAAAAATGTATGGGATTGACAAACGCTGTCAAAATGTCACGTGATCAATCCCTTATATTTTGGCATTTCGACAATCGCATTTGCTGATAAAATAGCACTTTGTCTAGAGCCTCAGAACTATCTACACAGGAATAGGGAATATGCATGCAATTTTTTATTTGCTAAATAAAATACTTATTAGATAAAATACCTTCATCTGCGGTGAAGTTATAAAGCTTCAAAGTTTACAATTAGAAAGAGAAGTCCGATACGAACTCCTCTAACGTCAAAGTTAATGACGCCTTTATATGCTGCCATGGAAAAGAGTGTTTTCGCGAGAGGAACAGATATATTTGTTTAATAAATAGTATATCTCGGTGGTTTGCGATCAATTTTGATTCTATTTTCACTGTTAGTATTATATTTTTGTATATTTTGAGATAAACTGTATTTTTTTTCATGCATATTCCCTATTGATGATACAACCCGAACTATGAATGAATGACAACACGATTTGACAGTTGTTCTTAGTTCGGGTTCGGGACTAATTGTAAGTCCGTAGGTGATACGGAGTAGAAATACGCCCGACACTAAGGCCAAAACTAAGGACTTTGGTCTTAGAGAGTAGACCCCCTGTTTTACAGCTAGCTTCATTTCTTTGATTGAAGCAGAAAAAAATAATCACTTTTCATCAGCAGCGGCGGATCCAGGATTGTAATTTGGGGAGGGCTTGTCCCCGCTGAGGGTAGGTTTTACCAAAGTAGCAACACTATAAAAGTACAAAAAAAAAAAACTTAACGCTTCTTGAATTACTTTTCGTAAAATCCTCATAGACTTCGTTAGGATGTATGTAGACTACCAAAGATATCTCGGTCTTTTAGGGGGGGTTCAACACTTTAGCCCCCCCCCGCCCCTGGATCCGCCAATGCATCAGAATATCAGTTAAAGACCTTATGGGTAAAAAGAAGCTATGCAGATCCTTCTTCGTATACTTTAGTAATGTTACTTACTTCGTGGTAATGTAATTATACTTATCTCCAATAATACCTACCCGTAAGCAGGTAGGTACTAGGCATACAGACCATTTACCAACACGATTACGACATCCGTGAGTACCTACTGATAACACTGATAATAGGGCGCAACGACCCGGATTTGTATAAGAAATAACTACTTAATTATAAACTTGTAATATCGAGGGTCCGGATAACTCGTGCTAAAACAGCTGATGCGTAAGAAATTACGCCTTAAAATTTTCTTTGTAAATCGAGACAAGTTACCTAGGTATACCTACTATAATGATAACTTTATCGTAAGCAGTGAAATGGTTAGATAGTCAGGCAATCATTAATTTTATTAACAAGATTGTATGGCCATAAAATACCTGTTTATAGGAAATGAAGGACTGATTTCCTGTACTATTTTCTTGCAATACCTACTATTGACAGTGTTAGCGCCATCAGTAGTGGATTCTAGGGCCTGGAATTCAGTCTGACTCAATTTAGATTGCCATCGACATTTGGTAAATAATAAGGGAAACTATAGTACTTATTAGCATACTCGTACTATTGTGCCCATAATTCAAAGTAGAAAAGCGAGAAGTGCCAAATGCCAACAATGTAACTGGTGATATTGCAGGCATTATGCACTATTGCCAAAAGTTTTTAGCCGTCTTTATTCAACCAGAGTGATCTCTGCAACTGACTACAGCAGTGATGGTTAACCCATGAAACCACCATCTGATGTGGCTCTGAGAGAACTAAGCGCGCGTGCAACGATTGTGGTTACATCAGAAGCCCAAATAGTCTGGCAAGCGGTCTACATGAAATAATCACTACCCATATGTCATACAGGTCAGATCCCAGACACTACGTTGTATAATAATATGTATAGTCACCTCAGTAACCGATTTATTTTCGATATTATTATCGTAAGCAATTTTATTTGATTGAGCCTAACCTAAAGGGCTCGACACTGTATGCCTTCTTCAGCTGTACTTGACTATTTCAGATGTCTTTGGGATGGTATGCTATGGCATCTGCAATGAATGACTCTAGTACACTGAACATTCATATTAGGTGCAGGTGACGACCACTTAGGTACCATGAGGTGAGACACGTCCGAACACGGACAATTTAAAAAAAAAACACGGGGCGTGGTAGGCATCCAAATAATTTTATCGACAAAAAATGTGTGAAAGCTGTGTCAGACTGAAAGTCGGCAATAGTTGGAAAAGCTATAGTTAGCTTATCAACCCCGTATTGATTCGTTATCAGAACACACTGTTTTTCTAAGCGACTAATTAGCCGGTCTAGACATTAACAGCACGATTAATTGGCACTCAAGGACTTGAAATTATATATTTATGCACGAGACAACTTTATTTCTAAGCACCTGATACTAGATGAGACGGGGCTTATCTCAAGACGTTTAGTTCCGGCTAACGTTAAGATATCAAATGACTCATTTAACTCGACATATTAAAATCAGAAAATTCCCTACATACAATGACATAGACGCAAGACGTTTTGACTTTGTCCAAAACGCGTCGTTTTGCTTATGGATCGCTTTTGGACTGCACCTTTTTCAAATATCTGACGATTTTTTCTAAAAACACTTTAATTTTCTAACGTAGGTACTTATGTATGTTACGTTGTAGGTACTTGTAATAGGTATATGTATGTAAAGAAACAGGCAATAAGTAAGCGAGGAAAATCTTGAATGAAATGCTGTTGTTTGCGTATTGCATTGACTATAGAGTTAGAACTCTATAGTCAATGCAATACGCAAACAACAGCATTTCATTAACAACAGCATTTCATTGACAATATAAGGTCTCAGGGTCTAGAGACCCTGAGACCTTATATTGTCGTCTTATATTTACGAACAATAAATGCACGTTTTAAACTTTAAAGCCTTTGTTTGAATTCAAACGAAACTTGAACGAGCACTTGGATACTGAAGCTGTAGAATTATCTATGTGTTGTGGAACGTCTGGGTTTCTTAAAAAATAGGATAGTTCTAAGTTCTGACTCAACGATCTCTTCTTGACAAGCACTTAGAAACACCTTACATAGTTGATATTTTTGCACTATCTAATCTTAACTACAGTTTTATCAGCTACTTACGAGTGGTATCACTATCTAATCTACCAAATGTATTTACTCTGACACCTGGGGCGCCGTCCCCTGTTTGTGCAAGGAGAAGGACATTCAAGTGCCCGCCTGAATGGCTGGCGGGCACTTGAATGTTTTTTAGATATTATATTGAAATTACTTAGATATTATATTGATAGACCAACTTATCCAAACCTTGTCTTGCCGGATGATTCTGTAAACCTCTCAAAACTCTGGTGGAGTGAGCGCAAAAGGGACCTGTCATTCCATCTTGAATAATCTTGATTGCATCGATTGACAGCTCAGTTCCTGATCACTTCATCTAAACCTTCACTTCGACATGTTAACAGCCGGTCTATTCTATCGACATCTCACGGTGTTCACCTAGGCGGAGTGAACGACAAGAGCGCTGTCATTCCATCTTATTTGTATGGTTTGACAACTCACCCGTCGTGCGCCCCGCCCAAGTGTTCACTTCGACATGCTTACAGAATCGCACTGCTGTCGACATCTCACCATGTACACTTAGGTAAAGTGAACCACAAGTGAGCTGTCATTCCACCTTGTTTGTATGGTTTAACAGCTCACGACATCACACAGAATCGCACTGCTATATTTTTAAAGAGTGTGCGTTCGTATTCGCAAACTTGAAACTATCAAAATCCACTACACTGACAAGTTTACATTGATTGTCGCTGAGATGATAATAAAAACATGTTTAAATTCAAGTCACAGTAGATACTGTGACTTGAATTTAAACATGTTTTATTTAGCTAGGTACGAGAATTGGCCTCCGGAACAAAACGTGCTGTAAAAAAATGTAGTACCTACATTGGTAGTTGACAGTCGTTCTATGCAGTCAGAAGCCCGAAAATCTGACAGTCAGTCTTGTCAATTGTTACCGCGGTGACTGGATTGTGGTGGGTGGTCAATTGGTCACGTACACGTAGTCATGTAAAAGAGTCGTAGGTAGGCTCAGACCAACAAAAAAAGGTAGACAGCGCACCGCGAACATCAAAAGTGAAGCCACCAAACCGTGCTCCTTCAAGTAAATACACAAGCTCACTCACACACCTACACTAAAACCATGCTCATCGCTCTTAGTACGTCACGAGCCGTCGTCTAGAAAACATTTATAGAAAACTATAATTATGCCTTCCTGTGTAGTAACAATTTGTAAAAACAATAGCAAAACACATAATAAGTCTCACGGAATTACTTTTCACTTGTAAGTACTTGAAATAACATCGTTTTTATTATAAATTCACTATGAATTTTAGGTTACTTGGAACAAAAACGTCAACAAACGAAAGCAGTGACATTAAGTGTGAGGGTTGCCATAATACGATTTAATATTTCCCCATTCGATTAAACAATATATGATTTCTTTCTTCAAGTTATATTCCTATTTTCTTTTTTTTTAATGTATAAAATATTTTAGATTTGAAGTTTTTCAACACATTTGCGAGAAAACAGTACAATAGGTATTGAAAAAAACTTTTTGTTTTTTGATAGTCGGAAAGTCGCAACAATCTTTGACGTTTGTAGTATGAAAATAGCGCGAATTTGCAAATGGAACTACATCTTTCGTCTTATTTTCTCTTTAGTATTAAATTGAGACGAACGTATTGTGCAAAAGCGCTTCCAAGTAGGTTCAATCATTGAGCTTATATTTTATTCTAGTACTTATTTAAACTCCTTTAAATAAATTTAAAAAAAGACTGTAAAGGATACGTACGGCGCTATTCAACGGAGTAGGCGGTAAAATATGTACTTAGGTGAGAGTACCTATTTTACCGCACATTCCATTGTATGGTGCGTTAGATTTAACTTTCGAATAATTTATACAGTCTTCGTAAATGCATTTTTTTGAGCAAATGTGTTGAAAAAGACTTTATTTGTTCATGATAAATAATATTTCTTATGTAAGCATGATAAACATAACATTTACACGTCATTGTTCTATTGTTATGGTGGTCTTTTTTAATTTATTAAAGATGATTAAAGATATAATTACCTATTTTATTTTAAAACAATTTACATAATGACTTACGCTTGTTACGCTTCGACAACCTTTTATAACTTAACTTACTTAATTGAATGTAGGTATGTGTGATGTAAAAATTTGTTTCTTAGGTATAGATCTTTCTAAAAAATTAAGTTACAATACCATACTCAACAATATCTTACTTTTGCTGACTTGCACAACATTAGCTTACCCATAAAGTATTGTTTCCCAAGTTATAGGGAAAAAAAATAAAAAATGGCAACCCTTCGAGACACACATAGATAAAAAGATGGCTTCATCTTTGATGTTCGCAGTGCGCCGTCTACCTTTTTTTGTTGGTCTGAGTAGGTAGGTATCTATTCAGCTGGATGTGGTTAGACTGGAGACCGACAAAGCCTAGGCAGCATGAAAGAAAAACGCGTAAAATCCATAGAGATTTTTCCCGAGTAATTAAAAATATGATTCTATTTAGTCCGTCAGTTAGATTATCAAAAAATATTGGATGCTTACGTAGGTATCAATTTTTTGTAATTGACAAAAATAAAAGATCAGGGGTGGGGGCTTGTGACGTCACTTTCCTGTAAAAAGTGTATCGGTCTGTGACGGCACACGAGTTTTCAGCGCACTGTATCGTTTTAATTTTTTGTTTACGTGAAAAAAAGAAAAATTACGTGTCCAATATTATTTGGAAATCAATCTGACGGAGTAATTAGATTTTTTTCAGGAAACATACCTATTATTTGACGTAGGTACTTACGTCATAGTTAAATGTAATTATCCTGAATAACCCTGTGACTGTCATAAGCACGTTGGGCTTCCAATTCAAACTAGACCATTTCATATTTGCTACAGGTTGTATTCTGTTTGGTTCTGGCCTGACCATAGAACTATGAAATATATCTATGGGCCTGACCCTTTCAATTTTTTTTTGCCACTGTTTCACAATATTTACAAAATAACAATAAAAAACAGTACAAACAACTAGAGGTTTGAGACGATGCCGAGATGTAAACAAATTAAAGTCAGCGGTAAACAAGTTATCTTGTCAGCTGTAACAAAAATAGACGAAGAATTATTAAAAATAATGACGCGACCGAGTTTGTGGTGTTTCATAATGTTAAACGTAAAAATATAAAGTAAATATAGGTTTTTGTGTCGATGTATTGTTTCTGAAGATAAAACTAACAGCTACCTCATTAATTAAATGCGCAAAATGAATTTAAATACAATTGATGAAGATGAGAAAAACGAAATAAAATATGACTGACTTTGACTGACTGAATTGAAATAAATAAATCTAATTCAGAATGAAAATACGCGCAAACCTGCAAATTGTATGTAGTAGGTGCGGTTTTCAACCGAATAGCGTCAAAGAAAATTTGTTTTCGATGAGGTTAGCAGAATAGCTTTATTCTGCCAGAAAAGAGCTGATAGTGGAATACATCAATGTATTCCTGCAACTTGAACAAAAATCAATACCACGCCACTTTTCAATGCAAAGTTAAGAAGCAGATAGTCAATGATATGAATAATCCCATAAAATAAACTAGGAGATAGATCCTTACTCTTCGTGCGTCCTACGTGATATGTCTGCACACTTGACGTGTCCCCTCTTTTAGGTGTCATTACATCACATTAGGCAGGTCAGGGGCAATTTGAGCAGTGGGCGGCGGCGGCGGCGGCAGTGTGAACTTAGGGCCCTAATCTTCACTACTTCCTCGTTTACAGAGTACGAGTTGTCCCGTTTCAAAACAACTAGATTAAGGTTAGATTAATAGAGATAAACTCTTTATTTATGTACACCATAATTATACGAGTATTTACAAAAATATACAAGAAGAAATAATTACATAGGGTGACACAATTTAACCAGATTTGTGACTCTAATTTTAAGGCCTATAAGATGACAAGTCTCCCCGAGTCGGGCAGAACTCATTTCTTGGGCCCTGAAGAAATAGAAAACATTGCAGGAACGAAATGCAATTAAAGTGCGGGAAAATTCAGCTTGGAAAAATCTAATGAAATAAAAATTTTAGCTGGTAATTAAACTTGTCTCGTATTTGATCAAGGACGAGAAAAAAAAAGCAATTTTGGAAACTGATTAATGTGAAACTAGATACTAGAGGTCTTATTTATAAAAAAAAACTATGAAACTGTTTTAATGTGTATCTAGGTTCTAGATTTTTAGAAAAGCTGTGTTACGCTATGTAATACTCATGTTTACTACGTAATATTATGAAATAATAACACGTGACACGCTCACGACATAATGACAATAACCATTAACGAAGATTTTCACAACAGTTACCTACCTACCCAAGTAGACATTCCTCATTTTATTTAGTTTATGACACGAAGAAGATTAATACGTTTTTAAATTGAAAGATATTGAATGATATGCCCGGCTTATCTGACCGAAATATTGCGTACCTAGCGGGCTATAAATCTAGATTAAGCTATAATTTTTATCTGAAATATCCCTATAAATGTGACATAGGAGTTGTATTTTGTGAAGGTGAATTTATTATTAAATGTAAACAAGGAAACTTTAGCATCTTCAGAAGAATGACTTTTAAATCATTTTCAAAACATTTGCTCAAAAATAGTTATTTATGATATTAGTGCGGTAAGTTGGTTTTTACAAACGAGTAGACGAATGTAAGCACGAGACGAAGTCGAGGGCTTACCATAGTCACGAGTTTGTAAAAACCAAATCCGCACGTGTGTCATACAACGTTTTTCGACACATTTGCGAGAAAACATTACAATAAGTAATGAAACAAACTTTTTGTCTCTAGAAATCAGTCGGAAAGTCGCAACAATCTTTGACGTTTCTAATATGAAAATGGCGCGAATTTGCAAAGGGCGCCACATGCGCGTGGTGAAAATTAGAACCACATACTTTGTTTTTTTTATTTATCTTCTCTCATTTTCTCTATAATATTAAAATGAGACAAACGTATACAGCAAAAGCGCTTCCAAGGAGGTTCGATCATTCAGCTTATTTATTCTCGTGATGTGAAACTCCTTGGAGGAATTCTTATTAATTTTTATGGAAATTAAAAAAAAACCGTAAAGAATACGCACGGCGTTATACAACGGTGTTTGCGGTAAAATATGTACTTAGGTGAGAGTACCTACTTTTCCGCACGCTCCATTGTGTGGTGCATAATTTTTAACTTTCGAACAATGCATACAGGCTTCGTAAATGCATTTTTTGAGCAAATGTGTTGAAAATGCATTTACGAAGCCTGTATGCATTGTTCGAAAGTTAAAAATTATGCACCACACAATGGAGCGTGCGGCAAAGTAGGTACTCTCACCTAAGTACATATTTTACCGCAAACTCCGTTGTATAGCGCCGTGCGTATTCTTTACGGTTTTTTTTTAATTTCCATAAAAATTAATAAGAATTCCACCAAGGAGTTTCACATCACGAGAATAAATTAGCTGAATGATCGAACCTCCTTGGAAGCGCTTTTGCTGTATACGTTTGTCTCATTTTAATATTATAGAGAAAATGAGAGAAGATAAATAAAAAAATAAAGTATGTGGTTCTAATTTTCACCACGCGCATGTGGCGCCCTTTGCAAATTCGCGCCATTTTCATATTAGAAACGTCAAAGATTGTTGCGACTTTCCGACTGATTTCTAGAGACAAAAAGTTTTTTTCATTACCTACTTATTGTAATGTTATCACGCAAATGTGTCGAAAAACGTTGTATGACACACGTGCGGATTTGGTTTTTACAAACTCGTGACTATGGTAAGCCCTCGACTTCGTCTCGTGCTTACATTCGTCTACTCGTTTGTAAAAACCAACTTACCGCACTAATATCATAAATAACTATTGCTGAGAGAAGAGTACCTAGTACCTACGAGTACATTACATAGACCGTACAGATATGTTAGGGTAACTCGACAAAATGAAGGGGAAAAGCGGATGTTTTTTTCTCAATGATGGATGGTAATATTGCAAAGGTTGTTCATTAAAGAGTTTCATCCTCTAAAAGATTTCAAATTAATTAAAAAACCTGCAACAAAAATAGCAATGTTTGCTTGCAAAACAGAAGGTGATTCTAATGAGATAAAGATAAGACGATTTGCATTTCGTCAATTTTAAAAATAAATTGTCCATCGAATCTAAAGTAGAATCAAAAGAAACAAAATGAAGATCTAAGATAGTTAACACTTTCAGTGCCGACTACAAATATTTCGTGTTTTTCAAGAATATGGGGCACCTGACAAGTCGGTCGATTCTGTTAACATGTGAAGTGATCCCGAGGTGAGCTGTCATTTATCTTGATTACATAAATTGACAGCTCACTTCGTGATCACTTCACCCAAGTTTTCAATTTGACATGTTTACAGAATCGCACTGCTGATCAATGAGAGTGTTAAAATCCAATGAGTTCTTTCACTTTTAGTATGCCAGGTCCCAGATGGTTTTAGTTTCAAGTAAAAACGTCCGCATATTACCAGTTTTACACAAAAGCACCTGGGCCTAAACCACCAACTCTTAAAGCAGTATTACTTTAATATTACTTCCAGTGGGAAAGAGACGGAGCTATACAGGACGTATAGCTACGTCTCTTTCCCACTGGAAGTAATATTGAAGTAACACTGCTTTAAGAGTTGGTGGTTAGGCCCCTGACCATAATAATAGGAATTATAATGATGTAATTTTAGGTTTGGAGAAGCAAGAAACACTTTTATCACGATAAGGAAAAGATCGTTTAATCTAACCATTTATTTACCATTGTTGGTATAGGTAAGGCCGAAGTGGTACAAAGACTTTTTGCTAATTTGAAAGGCAAATATTTACCCGCGTTCAGATATTTGGTTATACAATAAAACCGAAACACGTTTCTGCCGCGCTTCCAAGTTGGTAACGGCGAGATAAGCTGCTCGACTACTTTCGTTTTGTATTTCTGAATGAATATTGTGAGTGAATTATTTAATATTATTATATTTCTTTATTAAATAAAGATTAGTGACAGGCTGGCACTGGTTACTGACAGGCATGATCAGTTCAGATGATCCGAGATTAGAAATTACAGCCGAGATTTATTGTTCTGGTCCAACTGGTGGAATTATTTAGTTTTCCAATCAAATATACCTATTGCAGCTTGCAATAGGTATATTTGATGCAAGATCTGTTGTTCATTTATTCGTGTTACTAACTGCTACGAGCTGTCACAAGCAATTGTCTGCTAAATGCACTTGTTTTGTCATTTACAAGCAGACGGTTCTTATGTAATCTGCGGTCGCATCCTCCTGTTTAAAGGTAACTTGTACAATCAGATGTATTTTTCCCTAGGACAAGAAGGTAATAATTGCAAGATGAGATTGCCTGGTTACTGGCCAAGATGTTGATTGTTACTGTAGGTACTCTTTATCGCGTCGTAGGCAAGAATTTCGTGAATGTATTAAGTTCCAATTTAGGAAACAACACTATGGCCACGGCTTCATACTCTAGACTAGAGGCCTGAAAGGCTTGAATTGGAAACTCATAGCTCTGCTGTCGTTTTTAGTTTGAAGACTGAAATAGACTTGTAGGTGCTACCTATCTCTATTTTAGTATTCCTGAATATTTGATGAAACATTGTTGTCTTGTGATTGTGAGTGACGACCTATTTTTGGTAGCTGGTCGGATAATGTACCTAAGGTTCTTTACTCATATTAAATATTCGTATTTCAGTCCCGTCCTCAGACCAACAAAAAAAGGTAGACAGCGCACAGCGAACATCAAAAGCGAAGCCACAAAACCGTGCTCCTTCAAGTAAATACACAAGCTCACCCACACACGTACACTAAAACCATGCTCATCGCTCTTAGTACTTCACGAGCCGTCGTCTAGAAAACATTAATAGAAAAATATAATTATGCCTTCCTGTGTAGTAAAAATTTGTAAAAACAATAGCAAATCACATAAAAAGTCTCACGGAATCACTTTTCACTTGTAAGTACTTGAAATAACATCGTTTTTATTATAAGTTAACTATGAATTTTAGGTTACTTGAAACAAAAACGTCAACAAACGAAAGCAGTGACATAAAGTGTGAGGGTTGCCATAATACGATTAAATATTTCCCCATTCGATTATACAAATATATATGATTTCTTTCTTCGAGTTACATTCCTATTTTCTTTTTTAATAATATATAAAATATTTTAGATTTGAAGTTTTTCAACACATTTGCGAGAAAACAGTACAATAGGTAATGAAAAAAACTTTTAGTTTTTAGATAGTCAGAAAGTCGCAACAATCTTTGACGTTTGTAGTATGAAAATAGCGCGAATTTGCAAATGGAACTACATCTTTCGTCTCATTTTCTCTTTAGTGTTAAATTGAGACAAACGTATTGTGCAAAAGCACTTCCAAGTAGGTTCAATCATTCAGCTTAATATTATATTCTCGTACTTATTTATACTCCTATAAGAAAATTTAAAAAAAAACTGTAAAGGATACGTACGGCGCTATTCAACGGAATATGCGGTAAAAAATGTACTTAGGTGAGAGTACCTATTTTAACGCACGTTCCATTGTGTGGTGCGTTATATTTAACTTTCGAATAATATAATATAATCTTCGTAAATGCATTTTTTTGAGCAAATGTGTTGAAAAAGACTTATTTGTTCATGATAAATAATATTTATTTTGTAAGCATGTTAAACATAACATTTACACGTTATTGTTTCGTTTGTTATTTTTCATCTTTATATTACCTACTTTTTCTTTAGTCAGTGATTTTGTTATGGTGGTCTTTTTTAATTTATTAAAGTTGATTAAAAATGGAATTACCTATTTTATTTTAAAACAATTTACACAATGACTTACGCTTGTTACGCTTCGACAACCTTTTAAAACTTAACTAGTTTACATAATTGAATGTAGGTATGTGTGATGTAAAAAATTGTTTTTTAGGTATAGATCTTTCTAAAAAACTAACAACACAATATTAGCTTACCCATAAAATATTATTTCCCAAGTTATAGGGAAAAAAAATAAAAAATGGCAACCCTTCGAGACACACATAGATAAAAAGATGGCTTCATCTTTGATATTCGCAGTGCGCCGTCTACCTTTTTTTGTTGGTCTGAGGTCCCGTCCCATAGTCCCTAGAATGCGATGTTTTGTTTCTCGATTCTAGGCGTAGGTACCTATAAATACATGTAAATAAATCTTGACTGTTTATATTAGCTTCAACTAGTGTCTATTAACCTTGGTGTAGGCGCGTGTCATATCACGGAAAATGTACGAGCGCATCGTCTCTTACTCAATGGAAATAAACATTGAGTTTTCCTAGAGCTTCCTATAGTTTTTTTCATCATTGATATCCATCAACTATGTGAGAATCTCTGGCTGTTGGATGCTTAGGAGACCCCTCAAAGGCAAGAATTGAACAGTTTTCATAGGACTCCGTCAAAATCACCATGATGATCAGAAAAAGTTCGTTATGATCTAGATAAATACTGTTAAATACCTACTTACTTTTTTTTATTTCTTAAATTTTTACTTTACAATTTAATTATTAGGTAAAGAAAAAGAAAAAACAAATAAAATGAAATATTCGCCTGAATGGAACGTGCGTGACTAAAATACTAGTCGGTCGAAACGTTGATAGATTTCGGTAGAACACCGAATAAGTAAGGTCAATAGACCCATATTCATGTCAATGTGCGATTTTAATTTGAATTTTAATAAGCTAAGATTTTTTTTAAACAAACGTTTACAGAGTGTTTTTTCTATTTTATTTATACTTACAAACAAGAAAAAAATACGTTCCTGTATATATAAAAAGGACATTATTTTTCAAATAAACTTTTGTAACAATTTTATTGCTTGTGACAATAATTTTAAATGTTCATATAAACAATACTTAATTACTGTATGTTATTGACGTAACAGAAAATAATGCATGTCGCCATTGTTGTGCATGTGAATAATTGCATTGCAGTTGAGGGCGCCACAAGTTCAAGGAGTTACACTTGCACCCGTCATGCCATTCTCTTGTTAATGTGTTCTCACTCAAGGAAACGCTCTTGAAGGCTACATAAAACAACATGCTGTATACCTATTTTTTGCATTTGAGTACATTATCCCGCAAAAAAAAACTATTTGTATAGAATTTGTGTGTAATTTAAGTTTTGTATTACAAGTATTTAATGAAGTGCTGTGCATAAAATTATGTTTTTGCTACGTAAATAAAATTGGTACATAAATATTTTGTGCAGGTTTTCATAAATCATTCTTGTAAGTACTTACTTATAATTTACGTTGTTTACTGTACCGGGTACTGACTGGGACGATAAAACTATGATTTATTTTGCACTGCGTTTTAAAATTGTCATGATCTGGGCAAAAGGAAACATCTATGATTAGTGATTAAATTTATTAAGGAATTATAACCTTTTATTTCTTCTACTATCTGTCCCACTTTTTGTAGCGGTATAAGTACGAGAAGGTGATCGAATAGGTGCCTGCCGTCTAACGCCTATTTTTGCATCAAAAAAGATGTAGTAGGTAATGTAACTAATATAAGACTGCACTTATAGGGACTTGTGTAACACAATTTAATAGGTATACCTACGTGTAACATAATCATTGTACCTACATTATAATCGGCTTCTTGCCTTTCTGACACGGTCACTGTGACATTTCATTTTTGTTATCAACGTGATGGAGCATTATTAAGTAGTACAATTATGCACTATGTAGGTGCTTACACATTTTTATCTTAGCATTTCTATCTACTTAACACACACCCATTTTTTATTGTGCTGTGTGGCCTGTGAGGTAGGTGTAAGCAAATTGTTCTTACTAGAATACTATTTGTATTTCGAGCTTCTGTCTGTCATTTGATCATTTCAATCGAACTCTTCGCCAGTATTATCCGTAATCTATGTAATGCTAATCGATGTAGTGTAGGTATCTAACAATGCTTAAATGTATAAACGCTGAAATGACCTTCAGATTACTATTACTATGCAGATTAATAAATATTATTATTCTAAAAGTTTCTCTCAGACAGCATACGTATTTGTAAGTACATACGATTGTAATTTCAAAACACTTTGTTGAAACAAAATTACAGCCAAATTAGCGTGTCAAGTTGACACTTCCATGTATGTGTGGGCACTCACCGAGTATTTGCAGAAAGCTGTCCTCAAGCCTCATAGTGGAGGAGAGGAGGTAGTCGGTCCCCTCCAGCTCGCTCGGTGCCAACACGTCGCTCCTCATTTTCACCTTATCACCACTGCACAGAGTTCAAATCACAACAACCCGAGTTCCTAGAAAGGAGCCATAATTTGTTTATATCCTATGAATTATTTCCTTGACGGAACACTGCACTGTATCTTCGTTCACACGCGTTCGGTTGTTGCGTAACAAATGCTTGGTTTTATGTTGACTTTTTTACTTGACGCACAATAAAAACACGTTTAAGATGAAGTTAGATTACTTGAGTCACTTTTAAGTTGAGATGATGATATTTGCAGTCAGTTCAGTTTGACGTGTCTTGTAATTGTGAGGCGGTAAGTAGTCGGGTAAACAAGGCTGCGGAGCCGGTTTATTGGTGGTTCACGTGTATATAGTGTTGTGATAAGGCAGATAGTGCCGGGGCGGCGTCCGCGCTGGATGTGCCGCTGCGCCGAGTGTGCGCGCGCGCAGTCCGCGACTCGCGCCACGCGCTCCATCAGCTGATCCACTACTCCACTATAAATAATACTGGATTATATGCCATACGCTCTCCGGAACATCAACCAACGATACACTCATTTATCATTGCTTCAGGAGTTTACGACCCCCTATCACTATGCTAACGTTTAATTTATCAGATTAAGCTGGTGACAAATGCCATTGACTGATGGTAGATTAGATAAAGTCGATCCGGTAATCCAGCTATAATTTTTGGTCGGAAGATTACTGTCAGGCATTTTCCTTACTGCGGCCCAGTGGGTACCGTCAGAAAAATAAAATAAAACATTTGGGATTTTTTTTTATAAAAGTTGTAAGTAAAGTAAATCTTTTTGGTAATTTTAAATTTTGAGAGCCGTTTCATTTTACAATCTTACAAGAATCCAAAAAAAAAGTAAGTAAGTTTGAATCTTCGGACGAAACAAAAGTATAGACAATTTACTTCAGAGTAAAACAGCAGATACATAAGAAAAAAATATTAATTTGAATGTATCCGTATACTTCCGCACCCGACTGCACTTGCATATAAAACATTTAAATATTTAACATCAAAATCATATAGTTGCTCGCACGCGGGCAACAATAAAAAAACATCTGTTATCTTCAAAGAAACAAAGATCAAAATAACAAACTTAACGAAAAACAGTGAAACATTTGGATATTGATTAAGTACATATATTATTATTTATCCTATCTATAATTTTACTGCAGTGCGATTAGTAGGTACCTACCTATGGTATTAATCCTAGGTGTGTTTATTGCATGCCTTATCATCACAAGTCACGTTTGCCCCCTTGTCAAGTGTGTTTCAAGTTAGTAATATTGATTTGAATTCGGTTTTTAGTAATAGTCATCATCATTACCGTGGGGTCCGAGTCTCGGACCCCACGGTCCAAGAGTTTTAACCCCAAACGGCTCGAAAATATAATTGCCAACTAGGTTATCATATTTTTTTTTTTTTTTTTTTATTTATGAATGAGCTAGCTCTTGACCTCGATCACGCCTGATGGAAAGCGATAGATGAGGTCCATGATGAAGCGAGATGCCTTGAGGCACTGGTACTCCCACGCGTCGACGAAACACAGCAGGCTGCTTGACGCCGAACTCCGGTGGGAGGGTGGTCGCGAACCAGGCGGGCGTTAGCCCTACCACCGCAAGGGAAGGATTGGCCAGTCTTATAAGGTGTTAGGTGAGACTGTCCAGGATGCGCCGAGCGCTCGGTTCAGTTGAGTGTCAGATGGAACAAATTGCGCTACACGAGGAGGCTCCTTCATGCATCCCAATATTTCAAAAAATATTTCCGCCGTTTGAGGTTCTCAGCAGCCGCAGTGGCAGCACCAGCACAGCACGACGAGCTAGGAAGATGGGATGGCGCAAGAGTATCGACACAAGTAGCGTTCCACACTAAAGGCCTACCCATCTTCCACGGAAATAAAGACACCGTCTGATCCCTTGCCATCGTCGCGTGCCAGGCCACTAGGTTCTAGCGTATGGAACGCCGACGGCAACAAGAGCGCGTCGGTTTTGATTTGTACTAGGTATATGGAAATAAATGACTC
The DNA here is from genome assembly GCA_947386135.1 of Melanchra persicariae. Lineage (NCBI taxonomy): Eukaryota > Metazoa > Arthropoda > Insecta > Lepidoptera > Noctuidae > Melanchra > Melanchra persicariae. Next base: position 8,105,205 of record OX376660.1, read on the forward strand.
TAAGCCTATTTTGTTTTGAAAATCGTACTATTATTGTAATAATAATGCTATTTTGAATATTTAAAATAAAAGAAGTCAGCCATCACTCGCTCATGAAAATATTTGACACTACTGTTGTTATGCATTGCATTTCAGTGGCACAGTTTATGGGCGTCGTCTTGTCTTTACTGCATTGCATAACGCAGCCACGTGGTCTACGGCTAAACATAGGCTACCTGAGAATAGATGGGACAGTACGTAGATAGTGATTTGAGAACTTCAGATCGCATCAGAATCATGATTAGCGCACTAGAATAATACCTACTCGTAATTACGTGAGTAGGCACCAATATTAATTATAAGTTATCTGATTAGCGCCTGACTAGTATCGCAAATAGACCGTACTGAATATGTACTTAGGTAGGTATATGATTACCTAAGTACCTATTTATAATACCTATGATTTACTTACTTACTACTCAATCCAGATAACCTGCCGTACCTATGTAGGTACTTATATGTAATTTTATTCAAAAAAGCATCTTCCCTGCTCCTGACATTCTATTAGTATTAGGTAACACATTATATAGTATTTTTTTCCATGAATTATTGCGCGAAGTGCGCCAACACGAGGTGGGCATACGTTTACTGAACCCATTTATATTAGTCTATATACTGAACTCTTGAATGAGAGGAACCCGCGATTCAGCAAATGCGCTGGCCTGGTGAGGCTCACTGGTAGCCGATGGATGCGAGACGCACAGGACCGGTTGTTGTGGCGACACTTAGGGAAGGCCTATGTCCAGCAGTGGACTTCTTACGGCTGATATGATGATGATGATTGCGCTGGCTTCGATCACTAATAAATAACTCTTCATTAGTTGAGACTTTTTCAGGGTTCTATAGTTGTTCCTAGTGATAGAAGTGCGCTGTGCATTAATTATGCTGCTAGTAGCCGGGTACGGTAGACGCAAACTTCTCGACGCAAGCCATAATTCATCACTGGGTGGATGTAATGCTGTAGTAGGAACATTTATGTTTAGCACTGGATAGCAATTAACAAAAAACCTGACTATACACAAAAAGGGGCAGGGATAGATTTCGATCTTGTATCAGAAAGCATTCAGAATATTAATTGCGATCTGTATCGAATTTAACGCAAATTGCAAGTAATGTTCTTGTGCGATAATTATTGATAATGATGTTTTTTAAGCCCTAGTGGGATTAGAATGTACTGAGTTTTTGTTATCCGCCAGATAAGATAAGCCTAACTACGAAGTTATTACATGTTTTTTTAGGTGATAGTTTCTGTCACTGGTATCGGCGTACTTGTAGATATTATCTAATATCTAGGTAGGAGGTATAATATATCTAATCTTGCTAACGTTTTAATGTGTTCAGAACCAATGACAATCAGTGGGGTTACCTTCTTCTTGTGTCTTTGACTAAATATTTGCATGTCATCACTAAATGGCGGATATGCACTACATCCTGTACCTACCATATTTTATGCAAATAAATTATAATTATTATTATAATGATTATATTTTGGTTGCTGTAAAAATGATTATGCAAAGCCCACCTTTGCATGATCATTTTTCCCCTTTCTGCCCAGTGGCGTGTTGTTTCAGGTAGTAAAGTCAGCGATGAAAATTATTTGTGAATCTGTTACTGAATATATTAAACTTTTAAAGTAAGTAAGGTCCTAGTGGTAGGTCCATGATTTGTTTGTGAGGTATTTTTTTCTCTATTATATGCAAGGCACAGTTTGGAACTCTCTGACCGAGTCTGTGTTCCCTACCACTTATAAAACCCATCAGCTCCATCATAGATCTCATCTATCGCTTTCCATGCGATAGGCGTGATCGAGGTCAAGAGCAAGACCATTCCTCAATAAAAAAAAAGACTTCAAAACTAAAGTGAACAGGCATCTTTTGGGTACGCTCGTTCCATCTTAGACCTCATCCACCACTTTCCATCAAGTGAGCTCGAGAACTCGAACTCGAAGAACATTTTTATAAGTTAGTGTACTGTGCTGGCAATGTTGCTTCAATCCAATAGAACACCGATTGGAAGTCGAAGTTACGATCTTTTCTCTTTTAACCGACTTCAAAAAAAAGGAGGTTATTAATTATAGTGTGTGTGCATCAGATTTACGATTTTAGCCTGATATATTTATCCACGTAAAAATATATTATTACTAACCAAACAATATGCTAATTGATAATGCTAATAAAATAATAGCTACTTGTTTTATAAGAAAAGGATCTAAATACGGACCCCTCAAGATATTCTAATCAAAAATTTACATTCTAAAATAGCAGTTTACATGCATACATACTGGAAGTGTCCGCTTGCTTTACCAATACTTTAAATAAATTGAAAGTAGAATTTTAATAAGGGACCGTTCAAGTATTACGTAAGCCCCAAAGGGGGGAGGGGGAGTCTGAATGGTGATTACGTCAGCAACATTTATTTCCCTCCTTGCCTTCCTTTTTTCCAAAATAATTTCAAAGATTTGCTAAAATAGTTCATTGTTGCTCACTGGCTTCCATGCGGTGGTCCATAGTTAAGTTCAAAAATCGAAGTATGGTAAGGAAGTACCTACTGTGCTTTGACCAATGTTTACGTCTGCATAGGAGGGGGGATAGAAGCTTTGCTTACTATGGCTAACAAGGGGGAGGGAGGGGTTAAAAATGACTAAAATTCTGCTTACGTAATACTTGAACGGCCCCTAAGTGCATTATGTATGTTCTTTTTTTAAATGGTAACGAGGACGTTTGTATGTGTTTGATTGAACATTCAAAGAGGTAAAACTTAGAATAATAACGCCTAGAAACCTAGTACGAGCATCAAAAGTGAAGCAACTCAGACTACTCCATATACGGAGTACTCGGCGCAGCGAGCCGTCAGTGCTCAAGGTCACGCTCTGTTGAATGCACCTCCCGAGAAATATTTAAAAATGACAGTTTGTTGCATAAAAAGATGCTCTAACACACCAGGAAAACAAAAAAAATGTGATAAAATCACGTTTCACAAGTAAGTACTTACATTAAATCCATTATTTTTACGTAAATCGATCTTCAAATTAAAATTTTCATAACCTAATTTATCACAATGTAGTGTTGCCAGTTGTAAAGAAAAATTACCCATAATACAGTAAGCACTAACTGTTGGAGTCTACCTGTATTATGATGCTTATTGTTTAAAGTTGTAAGTATGAAACGAAAGCTAATAATTATGGTTGATTCAAATAATTTGCGCATTTTTTAAGTGAAAAGTTCTTTAGGCGCGTTGGGCAGTTTTCATATGGGAAAAAACCATAGTCGCGACACGCGGCGACACCGACACCTGTGTATGAGATCGTGTCTTAAAATTGAAATAAAGGAACATCAGACTGGGCGGCCAACCAGGGGGGGGGGGGGGCAGGGGGAGGCGGGAGCCTTGTCGGCCCCGCGGATGCCGACCAGTCTTTCATGGGTGTCATTTTCGACCCCATAATCGATTTTAGCGACCTCAGAAACCATGAAAATGACACCCATGACGAAAAGTTAGCAAATTTCGTCGCCGCCATCTTGGATTTCGATTTTGACCCCAAAATCGGGTTTAGCGACTCCAGAAACCATGAAAATTACACCCATGACGAAAAGTTAGCAAATTTCGTCGGCGCCATCTTGGATTTCAATTTTAACCCCATAATCGGTTTTAGCGACCCCAGAAACCATGGAAATGACACCCATGACGAAAAGTTAGCAAATTTCGTCGGCGCCATCTTGGATTTCGATTACAATAAGTACATACCGACAAGTTACGTACTTAACATTTTTTTTTATATTGATCTATGATTAGTCCCAAGTATATTAACATTTTTCCCGATTTTAGGGAAAGTGTTCATTCCTAGCAACATTTTTTTACGTCTGTGGCTGTAATTACATACCGCTCACTCACACATAAGTACGAAAGTTGCTTCATTTTTTGGTAGGGAGCGTGTATGAGACACTCCTTCTAGGCGTTATTATTCTAAGAGGTAAAAGATAGCTTCGGGTAGCATCTAGTCAAGTGTTGCCATCTATTATTATGCTGAGTTCAATAACTCGATACTGATGCCAATAAAGTAATACTACTATTCATTGTGAGTATTATTCGTTATATCTTGTTTCTTTAGTGTTAGGGCTGACTTTTCAATAGACAGAGAACCGAATGCCAATTCTACTAATAGGGAATATGCATGCAATTTTTTTATTTATTTTCAAAATGAAGTATTTCAGTAGCTTTAGAAAGCACTTATAATAGTAGTTTATGCAACGACCATATAAAAAGGGGTATTAAAACACGAGTGTGGGTTTATCACACGAGTGTTTTAATACCTAATTATATGCCGTTGCATACACTATTTTATCTTCACTCATACAGTTGAAATAAAATAAGTGGAAAAATAGTTTATTCCAATATGGCGGATATTCTCATTGCGTATTCGAATGACAGCGCAGCGCGCTAATCCATAGACAAAGATAAAAGCTGGTTCATTGACTTTTAAGTCAATGAGCCCGCGCCAAAAATTAAAAAGAAAATGTGTGCTATAAAAATTAAAAAGTTATTTTATGATGCAGTTGTTTAAAAATCGAAGGAAAATGTTGAACTGTAATGGTTTTTTTTTTAAATTTTACCTATCCACGAAAAAAAAGTACGTGTTTATGCATTCGTTTTCGAACTCATATTTGGAACATTACGTTGTGAGTGTAGATAAAATATTTTTTTAAATGAATTCATCGGCGATGAAGTTATAAAGCTTCAAAGTTTACAATTAGAAAGAGAAGTTCGATAATTATGGACTTTGACGTCAAGTCCATGACGCCTTTACCTACAGCTGCCATACAAAACAGCGTTTTCGCGAGATCCCACATATATATTTGTTTAAAATAGTTCTTTCTCAAACATGCTTGGAAGAGCATTATTTTGACAACCTTCTTCGAGATAAATCGTTGTACTGATTAAAAAAATACTGTACTGGCCAAATACATGCGAGCAGCGGCCGGCAAAAGTTGTATAAAAATCGCCGTAATCGTCTGGCCAGATTTAAGAAAGCTGTAGTGAACGACACCGGCACTAGTCCACCAAACGCTCACAAGTAATTTTTTTTGAGTCAATTTTCGCTTGGGGCAGGATTTGGCTGGTTCACCAGGGTTCAGCCATTGCGATGAGCGTTTCCGATTATTGTACAGGATCCACTTTTCATCACAGGTAATGATTTGATTTAAAATCCCTTCATTATTGTGCCGGATGAGTAATGTAACGCAGCAGTCGAGGCGCGTTTGTCGGTTTGCTGCACTTAATTCATGAGGTAGGTACCCACCTTTCAAGCTTTTTCACCTTCCCAATTTGCTTCAAGTGGATTAAAACAGTTTTATCACTAACACCGCAGCCTGCAGCTAACTCGGACGTGGTTTGCGATGGATCCGCTTCCACAATAGCCTTCAATTCTTCATTATCAACTTTGGTCTCCGGCCGTCCACGGGGCTTGTTCTGCAGGTCGAAATTTCCAGAACGAAAACGTTGGAACAAAAAACGCACTGTGTTTTCTTTTGCGACACCGTCGCCATACACATAATTAATCCTTCGAGCCGTTTCTGCAGCACTGGTGCCACGATGGAACTCGTACTCGTAAATAACACGATATTCCAAGTTTTCCATTTTGTAAACTGACTGGCGCAAAGAAAAACTTAAAAGAGGAAAAAACAAATGAATTACGGTTTTCCAAACACAAAAGCATGAGTAATTAGCTGTATAAATTTAAAATTGGAATTCCAAACCAAAGAGGAGATATTTGAGATCAAAGTGGCCAGTACGACAAAACGCCAATTTCATAGGTAGGTAGATACCTAATAATCATATTATTATGACAGTTTGACTGATATTCTATACAAAAGCTGTCAAACCGCATTTCTGTTCTTCAGTTATGGGGTTACAAAGCGGACGGAGCGCGCAAACGGCGCTGACAAGATAAAATGTATGGCGACAAAGGAACGAAGTATAGTTAGCGGCGCGACGCCATACATTGTAGTCACAGCGCCCTGGCCGCGCGAAGTATATCAAGTCTAAAAGTTTTCGGATGATTAAAAGAACGGCCCTTTGTTTGGTTATGAAGACATTGTACTTTATTTTTACTTCCAAACCTTGCAATTATCGGCTTCACCTGTACCAAAACCATTTAAACCAAATTAAAATCTGTAGCGCAACAAAAATCCGATAAAAGTTAGCAATAAAATGTTCATGATACATATAAAAATATTGTTTATTACGATTCACAATATTGACATCAAGTATAAACTGTGTATAAACGATAAAAAACATCAAAAAGGCACTTACAATTACTACAATTACAAGTAGGTACTAATTATGGCGTCAAAAATATAAGATTCTAGTACTTATATAATCTTATTCCGATTAACATAAAACAATTCGAGGCAATGTTTCCACAAATAAAAAATCTTGTGACATGAAAGTTGGCAAAGTTATTTTTATTAGTGAAATAAAATAAAATGTGATTACTTTATTACAACATGCTTGTATAGATTGTACTTAATTGATTATAATCGTTACCGAAATGCATATGTCTGTCTTTGTTATCTTATAAAAATGGAAAATTCTTTTCACGTGTGGATACTTATCAAAAGTAAATGTAATCAATATCTGCTACTGAGATTCTTTCGACATAGGTACTTACTGATTTTGTTAAGGGGCCTTTAATAATGTAATTATTCTACACATTCGTGTAGAATAATTAGTAGATCTTTTTTTTTATTATACAGTCATTAATATGCCTTGAAAAAAGCATGGAAACAATTATACCTCGTCACAACAAATAAATATCGCCTTACTAAGATTCCTACTCCAAATTACGTAAATATTAATAAAGTAATGGCATTTTTTGTACAAGCAAATACATTTGGCACTGAGATTCCTTCTCTCAATAATATAAAATTATAAAATAGCTTAAATTTACCTACTAAGTAAATATATAAGCAGCGTCAATTTCATCAAAAAGGATTCAAGGTAAACAAATTGTTGAGAAATAGTTGCTAAGCATTTATTAATGGCAACTCTAATCAAGAAACATTTAAAACATTATTGTACTGTTGGCTTTTCATCTCTTAGCACTGAGCCGAGAGTTGCAAATCCAATAGAGACTCGAAGTTTTAGTGAAAATATTGAGTTGCAGTTACTTAGCTGTGTTGATACATAACTCACTTCAAAAGTTGTTGAAAACATTTTCGACTCCTTAAGGACATTACTTATCCAACAGACATACAGTCTGCATAAACCTGGCAATTTGTCTACCTGATGCTAGCAACACCATGATACAATGTGTTACCAGCAATAATATTGCTCAACATATTTTGTTTACCAAGAATACATAGCTTAACTAATTCACTACTTAAAATGTTAGGGACGGCAGAGTATCATAATAATGCTTAGGAAAGATTAAGAATCTTTTGTGGCAAACAGTACTTCTAACTTGATTTGTTAGAAAGTTTTATATAACAAATCGCAAACGTAAACCTTACAGTAATTATAAATATGTTACCACTGGAAATAAGAGTAAAAAAAGGTACAAAAGATACTAAAACTACCCCCCAAGTTAACGCTTTTGTTCTAACGACTTAAATGAGTTTTTTTTTTTTAAGTTATGTTTAGTTCACCGAGAGTTCATGTAAAACTATGGCAATTACGAACCCTTATCATCAGTTATTGTCAAAATATTTCACTCATCTGTCTCCACTGGGTCAAATCAATTTATCTATCAAGTCGTCGTGTGACATCAGTTAATTAAAAAAAAAATAACAAACTGCGTTAATACGATTCCTCTTAAAGAAATCTTCATCCTACAGATAAGTTCAATTTATCTATAAGCTACAGTGGATAAAGCTATACATTTTAAACGATATTTTAGACCTATCGTCGTCGTCAGCGTTCATATAAAATTTTAAATACACTGTGGCACGAATTAGGTTGCTTTCTTAATACTACGAAAAGGGACGTTTACGTCAGTATAATATTTAAATGTCCAATCTACGTGTAGAACTTCTAATTTAAATACAGTCTGGAAGCATCAAGTTTTAAATTCGATTAAGGATTAATATACATATATTCAGATAAGAACCAGATCCAAATAAATGCTCCCGAAGAGCGTTCTAAAACGACAAAAATGTCATAAGTCATAAAATACTCTTTCAAATAAAAAAATAATCATTTCGAAATGCAGAAGAAATATAAGGTAGAATATAATATATTACCACAGAATAAAATCTCAATTAAACATACTGTTTAAATTATGAACCTCGCTTTAAAAAAAATGTGTATCAATGCTAACTACGTTTCAGCCTATGCTACACTACCCACTACATAAAAGGAGACGTTATACGGACTGCGTTTCGACCTCCTCGCCGTAGTCAAGATCATCGTACGTCAGGTCCTCATCGAGAGAGTTCACTGTGGTCTCCTTGCCGCCGGGGCACGCCAGACATCTGTAAACATGGACGGTCAATATTATGTGATGTTAGAAATGCATATAGATGGTTTACACCTAACTATAACTTGTTCAAATTCTTGGGAAGAAAACTCTGTACTCAGTCGATGATTTACCAATCTAGGAAATTTTGTTGATTGGGTCAGAATGGGTAGTTAATTTATTTACATAGAAAGATAATCTATACTAATATTATAAAGAGGTAAAGTTTGTGAGGTTCTACGGGGTAATCTCTGGATCTACTAAACCGATTTTGAAAATTATTTTTGTATATGATAGCCACATTCATGAGGATGGCTATAGGCTATACGGGAACGTGAAACAACGGAATTCGGGATATACGCGTACGAAGTCGCGGATGAAAGCTAGTAATAAATACAGACAGAAAAGTACCACAAAGGTGCAGCTTACGGAAAAAAAATATCGAGCAGACCCGCGACAGGAGAGTTGGGTGAGAGATATAAGACAGTTATTTTACAAGGTGGGTTTTTTAATTTCCATATTTCAGAGTTGACTACATGACACAGAAGTTGTTGGTATTTTTGACTCTCATCATCAGAAAGATTGCAAGTGAAAAAAAAGTTTATTAATATGCAACTGTGGTAGGTACTTAATTTAGGTTTTTTAAACTTTTTTTATATCACATCAACAAGTGAAATGTATTTTTTTTTAAAGTAAGAGCGTCACAATGTGTAGTTATAGAGATGGAATCAATGTCAAATCAAAAATGACTCCCGCTCTACTTCTCTTCGTCATATTATTGAATCCACAAATCTCTCTATTCTTGACCTTGGTGCCACTCATCATTTTCCTAACTCGGTTCCTTCACTTCTTGATCTTATTTTCGTCTCATCTCTCGATCACGTCGCTAAACATGGTCAATGTTCAGCTGACGCCTTTTCCTATCATGACCTAATTTTCACTTCTTATAAAATTCGACCACCTAAGCATAAGTCCAAAACTCTTCTGCTTCGCAATTTTGATGGAATGAACATTGATCGTCTTCGTGAAGATGCCGGCAACATTGACTGGACTCCTCTGGTTACTTCCTCATCCGTCGACGAACAAGTTGAATTTTTAACTTCTTCTTTAATTCATCTTTATGACATACATGCACCTATTCGAGCTGTGAGAGTTAAACATCTCCCAGCGCCTTGGCTGACTGATGAAATTAAAATTTTACTACATAAGAAAGCAGCTGCGAAGTTTAAGTTTAAAATTCGGCCGAATGATATTAACAGGGAAAAATACGTCTCAATTAGAAATCACTGCAGCAAGGTGTGTAGGAACGCAAACCGCCAACATATCCACAGTTCAGTTCAAAATTGTGATCCAGCTAAGGTCTGGAATTTTCTCAAATCACTAGGTATCGGAAAAAAATCTCATGATATGATTCCTAAAGACTTAGACTTCAACTTATTAAATACTCATTTTTCTACTTCGCCCGTATTGGATAGGGCCACCAAAGCTGCTACACTAAGTCATCTTTCAAACCTTCCGATACCTGATTATCTCCCATTTGTCATAAATCAATTCACTGCTTGTGATGTTAAAAAGAGTATTGTATCGATTACATCCAACGCCGTTGGTAGCGACTGTGTCAGCCGTAAGATGATCATTCCCATCCTTGATAATATTCTTCCTGTTATCCTTTACATCCTTAACTTCTCTGTTTCCAATAGTGTCTTCCCGCAAGCCTGGAAAGACGCCCAAGTTATCCCTTTACCTAAAAAATCCCATCCTGCATCTTTCTCTGATTATCGTCCTATTTCTATTCTCCCATTCCTATCCAAAGTCCTTGAAAAACTGGTTCACCAACAACTCAGCACATTCCTTTCCAAGCACAACCTGCTGAATCCCTTCCAATCTGGTTTTCGATCTGGACATAGCACTACCTCGGCACTCGTGCATATTACGGACGATATCAGGTCTGGCATGGAAATGGGGAAATTAACGGTACTAGCACTGCTTGACTTTAGCAATGCTTTTAATACGGTTGATTTCGACATTTTGCTTGCCATTATGTACTCTTTTAACATATCTCCTTCGGTAATTGACTGGTTTCGTAGTTACCTGTTTGGCCGCCGGCAGCGTATTTGCATTGAGGAATCTTTCTCTTCTTGGTGCGACACCTCGGCTGGTGTGCCACAGGGTGGCGTGTTATCTCCTCTACTTTTCGCACTTTTTATTAATTCTATCACTCAACGACTGTCTTCTTTCTACCACTTGTATGCAGATGATCTCCAAATTTACACTCAAGCCTCCCTTGGAGAATTATCTGATGCCATTGAGAATATAAATAAGGACCTCGCTCGAATAGGTGACTGGAGTGCTGAGTTTGGGCTGAAGATTAATCCAACAAAGACGCAGTTCATTGTTGTTGGTAGTTCCCGGACTGTCTCTAAGATTGACTGGTCGAAACTTCCCCAGGTTTCTTTTAATAACACTAACATTCCTGTAAGTCACGTTGTGAAAAACTTGGGGATTTATATCGACAGTACTATGTCCTGGACTAAGCAACTGCAGGAAGTAAGTCGTAAACTGTTTGCTTCTGCGGGCTCCCTGAGGCGTCTTCGCAATTTTCTTCCCATCACCACCAAAATTGCGATAGCACAATCTCTTCTTCTCCCTATTCTGGACTATGCTGATGCCAGCTATCTTGATCTCACCCAAGACCAATTGGACAAGCTTGAGCGACTTCAAAATCTCTGTATCAGGTTTATATTTGGCTTGCGCAAGTATGACCACGTTTCTGAATTTCGTACTAAGCTCAAATGGCTTCCTATTCGCCTTCGCCGGAATGCCCATATACTTTCGTTACTTTATAATGTGCTCTTTAATCCTTCTACTCCTTTTTATCTTAAAGAACGCTTTCAGTTCCTCTGTGACACGCATTCTAGGTCCTTGAGATCATCGGAAAATCTAAAATTAAGTATTCGTATGCATTCTACTTCCTTCTTTGATAAATCATTTAGTATACAAGCAGCACGTTTATGGAATGCATTACCTATAGAAGTAAGGCGTGCTCAAACGCTACCAGCATTTAAAAATATGGTGAAAGAGCATTTCTTTTCACTCTAATTTTTTCACTCCTTTCCCAATTATATATTTGATATTTATTAGTATATTAACTGTTATTGTATTTGTGTATTTTATGTTATTATGTATATTTAGTATTATTTAGAACTTTTGTACACTGACAACCCTAAATCTATCTCTTTTCGTTCAGTCCATCCAAAGGTTGTCTGTAAGAGATTGCCTTGTGCGATAAGACCGCCCATTGTACACTTATTTTTATAAATGTTTGTCCTGTTCTTGTAATGAGGTGTACAATAAAGTATAAATAAAAGATCAAAGCTTACATAACTTTAAAAAAACCACTCGTACACAACATCCATAATTTAAATTATCTAATTAATTATGAAAACATAATTCAAATAATAATACTAGTAACATCGTAAACATTTCCTATCAATTAACAATTATTGATTGGCAACACCTGTCTGTAACTCAATACGTCTTCGGCGCGCGCGCACTATGCCGCTCAATATTATAATATGCTAATATCGAGGCGACCTCGTTCCGCAGGTGTGCCTTTGCAATCTTGTCTTGTGTCCACTGTCAAGTGTCCTTCCATCTTCCATACTATTTCTCGCTAATTTTTTAATTTTACTATCTGAATAACCCAACTTCAGCGTGGCCCAAAAGGAGGGTCACTATGTGCGTGTGCTTTACTTAAATGCATATAAATGGTTATGTTACGGGCTTTATTATGATTTAAGCCACTATAGGTTCTCCTCGCGACTTCGCTTTCGTAGCTTAACCCATAGCTACCGTGCCCCTATTGGGATAAAAAGGCTATGGCATTCAGCGATTGCCAAGCTTTCTATCAGTGAAAGAATTCTTGAAATTAGATGAGCAGTTGAGATTACCTACATCAAAATTTATATCTTTATTGTAAGTTATGTCAGCATGCTTTTCATTAATAATTACCTGCTTTCATTGATTCCGTAAGATAAGCATTTGTCTCCGACACATTCACAGCATCCGTCATGGAACCATCTGTAATACATAGAAAATTAACATTAGGGAAGAACTTATATTGAATCCGAAATCTAGGACCAAGACCCTCTGCGAAAACAAATAATTTGACGCTTGAGTTGAAAAAGCGTCCGATGAATGTCAGGATGTACCACAAACTACTTACCAACAAAAAAAAACTAATTCCAAATTGGTTTATCGAAACACAAACAAACCAAAATCAATTCAATAAAAAAGTTTTTTGCCTATCAATGAGCCGCAGCGTCTGAATTACTGCTCATTATAACAATTTATTAATGAAACCATCAATCTGGCTTTTGACTCTTCAATGGAATGTCGATGTTGAAGATTTTTCAGACGATTATTGTTTTATCCCTATGTGGCGTTACACAATACATCTAGCTGTTGTTTAGTGGTGAAACTTATATTATTTTGCCTTGGAGATTGATGTCCGCCTCGCCGTTCCAGAGTTTTCCTGATCAGCTCTCCGTTCACCTGCTCCTGTTAAAGTAAGGTCCTGTAGATATTGCTAGAAATGGGCTAATTTACGTCGTATTGGTGCCCATTTACCAAAAGCAGGCGCGTCAAAGGGTCGATGAAGTACAGACGAAGTGCTGCTACTAGAAGCGTCAGAACATATTTGCGAAGTATGTTACCTCAAGCTGTTGGAACCCATAGACCGGCAGGAGGCGCGGCACTTGTCGCAGGACATGCACTGCGACATGTAGGCCACCGTGCAGTTGAGCGTCACCACGTCGCGGCTGACCGGCTCCGACTCTTGCTCTACGCTCTCTGTGGAGTGAATGAACGGAGGTTCAGATCCAAGTTTTAGGATTGTCTGTTGTAAATTTTGAAAGTTAAAGTTAGGTACTGGCCAGTGTTACCGGCCGTGATGTACCATTCGCAGCAAGCATGTTACGATACGCCGTTTTCTAAAACATTCGATCTTCAAGAACGGCACAATGTCACACTGTTAGATGACACGTAGAAGTAGGACGGCATGTCGTAATTATCGGGAGCGGAAAAGAGACAAGACGAGAAAAATGTGGCTAATTAGCCACATTTTGACGTGCCGCTTGCTGAGCGCTTATAACCTATCTACACCTTTTACTTAAAATATCATTGTTACACCCTGTAACACCGGTCAGTACCCAGCTTAAAAGTCAAATTTTGAGGTTCGGGAGTTTTTTTCTGGGAAAAGATTAATTTATGTAAAAATAAAAGTGTTCCATTTATTTTGGTAATTTTTTCCGTTAGTCTAATAACCATCCCATCCGTTATCTATTGTGTTACTTACTACACTCCCTTTTTCACAGTTCTTAGATAACCGTCAACTAACCAATGACCGTTGTCTTTTATCTTTCAAGTGTTTGTTGAATATAGTTAATAGGAATTTGGAATCCCGTTGCACGTTGCTTGGAAACAACGGGATCGGAATTCCACGGACAGAGATTATTTAACTGCAGGATCGCCAACGCCAATGCTAACGGGAAACGTTAATAATGATGCTCGCTAGTTCATTCATTACAGTTCAGATGGATGACGAAATAAGACGTAATTATCTACGCCTTATTACAAAACAGAGTAAACGGATTAAAGATAGATAAAATCATGTTTTTATTAGGAACGCCTGAACACTCAAAAATTCAATTCCTATTACTTTTAGTTATTTATAACTGCGTATCAATTCCTGGTATCTACCTACCTATGTAGGGGTATTGTAGTACCTAAGTATAAATAACTGATAAATAACAAAGTTCCAGAAATAAAGGACGAAACACAGACCACCCAATGCCCAATACATCGATCGTAGGCTAATAAAGCCATCTCAGGTGCAGGGTGCAGGTAGTTGTTTACATTCCTTCTTAATGAATCATGTGCATTCTCTCCGTGGGAAGCCATGACGCTATACCATACCGCGCCGCTTTTGCTTTTTTTTAAAATCCCTTTTCGAAAATTGAATGAGACATTACTGTCGGCCAGGATTAAGTCATTGTCTTGTGTTATGTCATTATTTCATTATGTGACTTAACAGTACTTCAGTTTTTTGTTTCAAACTGCTTGATAGATTTATTTTCTGAAAAGTCAAAGTAGGTACGGCTTACGACGCGTAAGCGCTGTTTGTGTTAAAAATAAAGTTAAAATTGAATTCACCCCTGATGAAAATGATTAAAAGAGAAAAGCAGAAAAAGTCGCAGCAATTTTTAGTTTTTTTAGGGTTCCGTACCCAAAGGGTAAAAACAGGACCCCATTGCTAAGATTCCACTGTCCGTCTGTCTGTCACCAGTCTGTATCTCATGAACCGTGATAGCTAGACAGTTGAAATTTTCACAGATGATCTATTTCTGTAGCCGCTATAGCAACAAATACTAAAAACAGAATGAAATAAATATTTATTTTCGTTTTTTATAGATAATAGTACGGAACCCATGATGCGCGAGTCCGACTTGCACTTGGTCGGTTTTTTATATAATTGAACCTTTAGGGAGATTATTGCCCAGGAGTGGGACATCCAATGCTTGCAAAAAAAAGGAATTAAAATTTATATCTTTTAAAAATTGTTGAAGTTAAAAAGATACACTGTTTAAATATTTTTATATTTTGAATTGCTACTGAACTTCTACTATAGACTTGCACAGCATAAGATTCTGATTTACTGACTCTTTTGCTGTGTGTTCGGTACGCACCAGTCCATTATATTTTATCAAGCCACCTGGTGACCTCCCATTGTGCCAAACTAATTAAACATGGATTTGAAGAAACATAATACATGGTAAACACTTAAGTAATCGGATATGAGCAATATTTTAATATCTAATGCAAATTACTGAGGAGTGCTAACACAGATGAAGTTCACAAATAAATTAAAATCTTGTTCTGTGAGTCATATGACTTGTTTACTTGATCTTACATGGTTTTATTAAATGACTGGCTCCTGTTCACAATTTCAACTATACCATAAAACATGTCCTATGGAACTCTGAAATAGTGTAGCATTATCACCGGTAAAAGTATCCTATCATTATATCAGTCGGTACTTCCAGAGATTACCTCGACACAAAAAAATTTACCCCCTTGTACATAAAGATATTATTAATTAAGTAAGAATAAAACTGTTTCAAATGGTGAAAATTAATGATCTTTTGGGCAAGAGTATAACTGTCAAGTTCCAATGCTTAATATCAATAGAAAAATCAGTTGCATTAAGTACAAATTTTACGTTGAGACAAAGTTAAATTATAACAGCTGCAGAGGTCAATCATCGCGGTTAAGTGATCAGTTGATCACTCCATGTGAAATACTGAAACTCAGCTGTTTCTGGTTACATTAGAAGCATACTAATATAGTTGAAAAAGCCTAGGCAAATTGAATGATTTACTAATTCTAGTAAAATCTCTAAGCTGGTACTGCAAACCCGAGATGTTAAATAAAGCCTCTATATTATTATTTTTTTTTTTTTCCAGCTACATATAGAACACTTACGTAAATGGAAAACTACTGTTTTCTCTGGAACGGCTCTGTATGCTGACAGATCAATGTCTACTGGGTAGGTGATGGACAGCCACCGCTGCTGAGGGTCTGGGTCACTGGTGAGGGCAGCAAACAGTCCGGGAACACCATCCGCTAACTCTTCTACGTATGACGTCTTCGATAACTCCGTTTGTGTGTCGTTGGGTTTCGGACACATATCTGTGAGGGAAATTTTATTGTTCATATGTTAAATTTCTAAAGACATACAATGTATTTGTGAATTAAGTGGATTGTTTTGTTTTATCTTGGTTTTCTGAATATTGTGTACTGGCTATGAATAATTTTGCAATGTGCGTGAAAGAAATCAAGTAGTTCTTGTTAAGGGATACACCTAATTTCGATGTATTGGATGAATATCTACTGAATGCTTGCTTTACATAGACATAGGTATAAAATTAAAACATCTTTTCTATGTATGATGATGATGATGATGATAATGATGATCATTGGCAAATATGGTTAGAAAAGAGATGTACTTACCAACACAACTGCAGCACTCGCTGTACAAGTAGCTGAGGCAGTTGAAACAGTCTTTACAGCACGAACAATCCTTTAAGTCACACTTACAGGATTGAGTTAGCATACATTTTGATACCACACTGGCACAAATAGCTTCATTACAAGCGTATACTATTGGCACTATGCATAATAGCGCTACAACGAAGTAGAATTTCCCAGCCATTGCCACAGTTTTAGACAAATTGTAAACAATTCTTGAGGAATTTACAAAGTTGTAAAAATAAACAACACCAACACTCTACATTAATTTATATCAGACAGGAGCGTTCACTTTGAATTAATTTAAAAAAAAGACTAGCCAAATTACTAATTGGTGTGACATACGTCCAATCCACGAATTACAAACTAAATTACACTAGAGCTACATACAATTTTTCTTAGAAACAAGTTTAACGTCAGCCACCAGTCTCAGCAGAAAGTTTACTTTAGTGAATGAAAAAAGTTGAAGAACGAAACGAATGATTTTTAAGTTGACCAGAGATGATGAATGAAATGAAAGGATAACTGGTTCCTTCAATGTTACCAGCCTTATTAAATTAAATAAAAAATGAAAAATATGCAGTCGGCTACCTGAATGTGATCATCCACCAAATAGCAAACAATTTTTATTTCATTTTACATGATTGAATCATATTAAAAAAAAATGCCATTGATAGGATTCAACAATTAATAATATTACTTCCAATTTTTTTGCTGTTGGCAACATGAAGTTTCACAGGACGCGGGAGAATTTAAAATAGACAAAATGAAAGCAATGTTGATTAACAAAATTCTCAAAAATGGATAATAACTGAGATACTTACCTATCTCGAGCAGTTTTATACTTATGGTGTTTCTACTGCTAGAACTCATATCAGTCCTTCACTCAGTGTGAGTATGAAATTTGGTGACACTCTAATATTTTTACACCAAATTGATCAATACTCGGCAAAATTTGCGTAGCTAAAATTCCAAAAAATATTAATTTTGGGTACCTATAATAATTTTATTGCATTTACCGTTGGTCAGTTAATTTTAGTTGACCTGGGTACCTACTACCTACCAAGAATATAGTACCTACCTAACCTATTTGTACTGAGCAATAATAAAAGCTACTTAGAATAATAACGCCGAGAAACCTAGTACGAGCATCAAAAGTGAAGCAACTCAGACTACTCCATATACGGAGTACTCGGCGCAGCGAGCCGTCAGTGCTCAAGGTCACGCTCTGTTGAATGCACCTCCCGAGAAATATTTAAAAATGACAGTTTGTTGCATAAAAAGATGCTATAACACACCAGGAAAACAAAAAAAATGTGATAAAATCACGTTTCACAAGTAAGTACTTACATTAAATCCATTATTTTTACGTAAATCGATCTTCAAATTAAAATTTTCATAACCTAATTTATCACAATGTAGTGTTGCCAGTTGTAAAGAAAAATTACCCATAATACAGTAAGCACTAACTGTTGGAGTCTACCTGTATTATGATGCTTATTGTTTAAAGTTGTAAGTATGAAACGAAAGCTAATAATTACGGTTGATTCAAATAATTTGCGCATTTTTTGAAGTGAAAAGTTCTTTAGGCGCGTTGGGCAGTTTTCATATGGGTAAAAACCATAGTCGCGACACGCGGCGACACCGACACCTGTGTATGAGATCGTGTCTTAAAATTGAAATAAAGGAACATCAGACTGGGCGGCCAACCAGGGGGGGGGGGGGGGGGGGGGGGGCAGGGGGAGGCGGCCTTGTCGGCCCCGCGGGTGCCGACCAGTCTTTCATGGGTGTCATTTTCGCGATCTTTGGGGTCGCTAAAACCGATTATGGGGTCAAAATCGAAATCCAAGATGGCGGCGACGAAATTTGCTAACTTTTCGTCATGGGTGTCAATTTCATGGTTTCTGGAGTCGCTGAAACCAATTATGGGGTCAAAATCGAAATCCAAGATGGCGCTGACGAAATTTGCTAACTTTTCGTCATGAGTGTCATTTTCATGGTTTCTGGAGTCGCTAAAACCAATTATGGGGCCAAAATCGAAATCCAAGATGGTGGCGATGAAATTTGCTTACTTTTCCTTATGGGTGTCAATTTCATGATTTCTGGAGTCGCTGAAACCGATTATGGGGTCAAAATCGAAAACTTAGTATGCATACGCCATCTAACCAGGTCTAAATAGTTAGTTGAGAACATTTTCTAAAAAGAGTTTAGAAGGAGAGAGAGAACGATTTGAAGTTTTCTATAAAAGTGAAAAACCACTATTTTTCCTCCTGATGTTTAAAATGTCATGTCGAAAAGTTAGCAAATTTCGTCGGCGCCATCTTGGATTTCGATTTTGACCCCAAAATCGGGTTTAGCGACTCCAGAAACCATGAAAATGACACCCATGACGAAAAGTTAGCAAATTTCGTCGGCACCATCTTGGATTTCAATTTTGACCCCATAATCGATTTTAGCGACTCCAGAAACCATGAAAATTACACCCATGACGAAAAGTTAGCAAATTTCGTCGGCACCATCTTGGATTTCAATTTTGACCCCATAATCGATTTAAGCGACCTTAGAAACCATGACAATGACACCCATGACGAAAAGTTAGCAAATATCGTCGGCGCCATCTTGGATTTCAATTTTAACCCCA
The DNA here is from genome assembly GCA_947386135.1 of Melanchra persicariae. Taxonomy (NCBI): domain Eukaryota; kingdom Metazoa; phylum Arthropoda; class Insecta; order Lepidoptera; family Noctuidae; genus Melanchra; species Melanchra persicariae. The sequence goes on from OX376660.1 coordinate 8,124,422, forward strand.
TAATCGGTTTTAGCGACCCCAGAAACCATGGAAATGACACCCATGACGAAAAGTTAGCAAATTTCGTCGGCGCCATCTTGGATTTCGATTACAATAAGTACATACCGACAAGTTACGTACTTAACATTTTTTTTTATATTGATCTATGATTAGTCCCAAGTATATTAACATTTTTCCCGATTTTAGGGAAAGTGTTCATTACTAGCAACATTTTTTTACGTCTGTGGCTGTAATTACATACCGCTCACTCACACATAAGTACGAAAGTTGCTTCATTTTTTGGTAGGGAGCGTGTATGAGACTCTCCTTCTAGGCGTTATTATTCTAAGAAAAGCTGACAATTAAATCTGATAAATAATAACCAACAGTCAGCAGGGAATCAAATTTAACCGTACAATCTAGAAAAATAAGATTGATGGGCAAACGAAATACCTACCTTTCTGATTTCGGGCTTATCGCGATAATACTCACTCAGGTGGTGGAAGCATTAAGATATGGAGTAGGATAATTACTTTACCTTGTTTATCGATAAATAATAATTAGGTACATGCATTGGTAGGTATTGTATGTTTATTTTCAAGCGAAGCTAGTTAGTACTCGGTTGTAACTTATTTGATAAGGTCGCCGTAAGATGGTGAGTCCAGCTCTTATGTCATATTTTACTAGATTTTTTTTATTAGATCAGTTGTTTTTGTTATTCATTCGATTCGTAGCTAAGTATTTTAACTGATTGTATCCGAGTAAGTCTGGCTAGTGGGGAAAGTTTGTTTGTTGTGTACATGGGCATTTGAAATGCCCATGTATATCTTACGAATTTATTCAACAGATGATTTATGTAAACGTAATGTAATAATATTTAATAACAAATTCATTTTCGTTCGCCGACGTGGGGGGGGGGTTCAATCTGCTCGTAGTGGGTGCTACCCGGCGACCAACCAGGGGCTCAATTCTGCTATTGCAATCGTGTCTCAATGACCGGTCAGTGATCGAATATTTGACAACTTTGACAGTTTTTGTATGGGAAATGTGTCAAAAGTTTGACGTTATACGTCAAAAATCGATCATTGACCGGTCATTGAGACACGATTGCAATAGCAGAATCGACCCCCTGATATTATGACAAATACAATCAGTGATTCAGTGGTCAGTCCCTGCTTATTAAAAGCAGGGGCTGACCAACTCACTTTCCAGCACCAGTGCAAAATACAGTTAATTTCATACCTAAAATAAAATTAATCGGGAGGTTCTTAAAAAGGTTTATAAAAGCAATAGCGTAGCTAAAGAGGGCCGGTGGTGCGGTCCGTCCCGGGTAACAACCGTTTAGGGCTGGCAAAGAAAATAAAACCTTTCTGAGTCGGAGAACTATATTAGTTCTGTGGTGGTCGTAGTGCAAAAAAATCCTTAGCTTTTGAGGTTTCCTGCATTTAGGGAGTGACCCTGACACCCGACCGTTCATTCTGCACTCTCTTACTTCTAGAACTTTTCAGTTTATTTCAACAAAAATACTACCGAATTGAGAACCTCCTCCTTTTTTTGAAGTCGGTTAAAAATAATTTCTATTTTAATATAAATGATTAAAAGAAAATAAAACCTTTCCGAGGTGGGGTGCAAAAATTGTCTAGGTCGCTTCGATCTTGCATTCTGCATTCTCAAAGTTTGAGTATCTGATAAATAATCAAAACTATCCCAGACGGGTGCTAAAATCTGCGGCAAAAATGAAGCACCTCCAAAATAGCTTGCGACTGCTGACACCGGAATGGAAGTCTCAACCCATAATTATGTCGTGAGGTAGTAGTTAGCTAGATTTCCTCTTGGCTGTTTTTCTCTTTTCTAGGGGTATTTGGGGTGAGTTTTAGTCAGTATGAGTCTGATACTCTTTCGCTCCGCCCAGAGCGGAAGGAGTAATTTGATGACCATCCAAAAAAGTCTTGTTGTATTTCCAGGGTCGGCAATCACTACTCTGCCTGGTGGTGTTGGCCACGGTCGCCGGCGCGTACAAGAACCCACACTACGCTCCTGGGAGGTCTGTGAATGTGCACCTCTTTGAATGGAAGTGGGACGACATCGCTGATGAGTGCGAGAGGTTCCTTGGGCCTAGAGGCTATGGAGGCATTCAGGTAAGATTCTTTTTTGTATACCTACTATTGTGTAAAAAATTTTAAAAATCATCATCATCAAGAAATGGGACAACTGAAAATATTCCTAAACCTTGGAATTTTGTCATGCTTCAAAAAAATCCATTAAAATTGCCTCTTTTTTTAGATTTCACCACCCAACGAGAATGTGGTTCTATGGTCATACAACCGTCCGTGGTGGGAGCGCTACCAGCCGATGTCGTACAAACTGGTGACCCGCTCAGGCAACGAGCGCCAGTTCGCTGACATGTTGCGCAGATGTAACGCAGTGGGCGTCAGGTATGTTACATACAGAATACAGATATCGTGACCTAACAGAACATGGTGCTCTGGTCATACAATCGTCCGTGGTGGGAGCGCTACCAGCCGATGTCGTACAAACTGGTGACCCTCTCCGGCAACGAGTGCCAGTTCGCCGAAATGTTACGAAGATGTAACGCAGCAGGCGTCAGAAATGTTACACATAGATACCATCACCCAACAAGAGCGTGGTGCTATGGTCGTCAACCGTCGTGGTGGTGGGGAACGCTACCAACCGATGTCGTACAACCTGGTGACCCGCTCCGGCAACGAGCGCCAATTTGCCAACATGTTGCGCAGATGTAACGTCGCAGGCGTCAGGTATGTTTCATAAGTTCATAAAGATATCGTGACTTAAAAAAACGTGGTGCTCTGGTCATACAATCGTCCGTGGTTGGAGCACTGCCAGCCGATGTCGTACAAACTGGTGACCCGCTCCTTTCGCCGACATGTTGTGCTGATGTAACGCAGCAAGCGTCAGGTACCAAGATGAATACTACTTCCAAGATCTTTCCTGTAGGACGCAATGTGACATCTAAGACGAATCCCACAATGCAGTCGGCGTTTATTAAGGTCGAGAAGTTTGGTAATTCAAGTTTCTGCATGGATCTACCAGGCCATACAGTGTGTAGGGAAACTTTACAAAATGTAATATTTTAAAGCCCAACTTGCTATCGAAGAACCCAACTTGCTATTCAGAACTTCAGAAAAACAGGACTTTAAGACGGATAGCAAAATTGATACTAAAACAAATCTCTAGGTTAGTCCTCCATACATCAAGTGTAAACCTGATCACAGTGATCACTCTTTTTCCAGACCTGGACACGGATCTGAGTGCCAATCCTACTAATTTTATAAAGCAACGTTCGTATTCGCATGTTAGTCGCAAACTGTCAAAAAAGCCTGAATTTCCCTACATTTTTCACAGACTAGTTTTGCGTCTAAGATGCGAATGCAAACGTTGCTTAAAAATTAGTAGAACTAGCACTCTGGTCTCAAGTCATAAAGTTTGAAATTTTTAAGAAAAACTTTGGGCTTGGGGCAGGTATGTAGTACAGCCAGTCATTAATATTGCTAGGAATCAGGGTATTTTTCCAAGCAAATGGAAGGACACTAGGATCGTGCCCATTTTCAAGAGCGGCGACCATTCTAATGTGACCAACTATAGGCCCAAAGCTATTCTATCTACACTGGCTAAAGTTTTTGAAGCGCTTATTTGTCCTGTACTGTACAGACATATGTCACAACTCGTTATAGATAACCAATATGGGTTTATGAAGGGTAAGTCAACAGCTACAAACTTGGTGACTTACGCTGAGGGTATTATCAACGCGGTGGATGCGCGTATTCAGGTCGATGCAGTCTACACTGACTTCAGCAAGGCATTCGACACAGTCGACCACAGCTTACTCGTAGCCAAGCTGAAGACGTATGGTGTGACGGATCCCTTGCTGAGTTGGTTCAAGTCTTATCTTTCGGGACGAACGCTCAGAGTTGTGGTCGATGGCTGCAACTCAGATGCATACCCAGCCACCTCCGGAATTCCCCAGGGATCTCACCTAGGGCCGCCCTTATTCATTATTTTCATTAACGACGTATACAACTGCTTTCTGTATTCTAAAATGTATCTATTCGCTGACGATCTTAAAGCAATCAAAGAGATTAGAACGCCTGCTGATTCGGTTTCAGTGTGATTTGGATAGACTGTGTGAGTGGTGTGAGCATAATAGAATGTCATTTAAATATCGGGACATGTAAGCACATCAAATTCACTAAAAAAATAAACGTCATACCCACATTATACAACATTGACGGTCAACAACTGGAAGAAGTGAAATCTATTCGTGATCTGGGCGTTAAATTTGATAAAAAATTAAGTTTTGTTGAACACATTGACTCAGTTGTATTGAAAGCAACAAAAGTACTTGGGTTCGTCATGAGGGAGTGCAAAACATTTAAGAATTTTAAAACAAAAAAAGTTATGTATAATTCCCTAGTCAGAAGTCAACTTGAATACTGCAGTGTTATCTGGTCCCCTAAATATAATGTACACATTAATCGTATCGAGCGACTGCAGAAAAGGTTCTTAAGGCATCTCGCTTATTACTGTAATATGAAAAAAAGACTCAAATCATACCAAGAAAGATTAACATACTTCAGAATGGTCTCGTTAGAGAAACGTAGAGAAATGTTTGATTTAGTTTTCCTTCAAAAACTTGTAACAGGCTGTGTGAATTGTCCCGAGTTGCTCAGCAAGGTGTCCTTTCATGTGCCACGAAATCTACCAAGAAGATCTAACATACATCTTTTCAACATGCCAAAAAGTAACACCAATTTAAGACAGCATTGCTCACTGTCCAGAATGTATACTGTATACGAAAAACACCATGAATATATAGACTTGTTTCATATAAATGTGCCTAGATTGAAGAGATACTTTCTCAGATCGTAATTAGTAATTGAATTGTAGTCAAAGTCAATCATAAATAATTACCAAATTTTTAAATTGTATAACCTTAGTTTAGTTAGTTTTAATTTTTCTTTGCTTCTATGCGTTTTTTATTTTTTATTTGTTTATATCGCGGTTTATGCGCAAATTACAGTGCATGCGGTGCTTTTCTTTAAGTGATGGGGCACTTAGACTTAAGCTTGAATGTACAATCATAAATGTAACAGTGTACTCATTGTTGAAGAGCCAAATAAAATAAATAAATAAATAAATAGGAAGGAAGTCACAACATGATTATAAATTGTTTTAATGTTTGTCCTGCAGGATCTACGTGGACGCAGTAATCAACCACATGACAGGCGAACCACCAGAGAACGTCGGCACAGCCGGCAGCACAGCAGTCTTCAACGAGTGGAACTACCCCGCCGTGCCCTTCAACCGCCAGCACTTCAACTGGCCGCACTGCGTCATCAACGACATTGACTATGGAACTGATGCTTGGAGGGTAAGTAGCTGCAGTGGTACTTAAATTGACTCATAAGACTCAGATTGAAAGAACTGGTGGAGCATGCTTTATGCGAATTATAATGCGCCTTATCTCAAACCTATTATGAGTGAAGTATTGAGAACTGCAGACCGTAGTGTAGCATTCTGTAACTGGTTCATTATTGTGAATATGAAGACTATATGGATCATTTGGTATGGGTCTTTTCAAATATTTTCCTGTTTCATGTTCTTTTTAATGTCCTTTTTTGTCATTGCTTGTCGAGTCGTTCAGCTCCTTATTGTTTTCAAGTTGAGCTACTCGACAACTGACAAAAACGTGCACTGTCTGGACAGGTCCACTCAAATCTATGTGGTTCTTTCCTCAAAAGACCCTTTGAGACACTGTTCACAGATGATGATTTGACGGACAGTACGGATTGTTACATGGACTTTATTAAAGAGAATTTGACCTCTTGAGTTTGTTTCGGTGTTTTTTCTCAGGGTAGTCAGCTATGAAACACAGCCTCATCTAGCTTAAAATAACCAAAAAAGATTGACGTGTAAGTGCTATGTTTAACCTACTTACAAATAATTTATCATTGGCCTGTCCAAATCTTTTCAAATATGTAAAAACCTTACCTGGCCACAATCTTTCGTAACAAAGGACCAACTTCAGACTTGGCGATTTTCTGAAATTTTTTCTTTTCTTCATTATTATTCATTCATCTGAAATTCATTATTTGTGATCGACTCTACTAGCCAGATGTGTCTGTGCTAGGTCTTCAAGATATCTAAGTTATGGATGCCGTCAGGTCGTTATTAACGTGTTCGGACTAGTGTCGATCCTCAGGATTTGTCCACCAAATAAAATGCTTTAAAATAAATTATATGTACCTCAACTATCGAGGGTGAAGCTTCAATGCAGATCTAAGAATTGATTTTATTTTTCAGGTGCGCAACTGCGAGCTCGTCGGACTAAAAGACTTGAACCAGGGAGACGAACACGTCAGGAACATGATTGTCAACTTTATGAACGAACTCATTGATTTGGGCGTTGCTGGTTTCAGGTGAGCTATTAGCAAAATACTTTCATCATCATCATTTAGTCGATAAAAATCAGCTGTTACCCAAATGACTCTGTGCAGCGTCACAGCAACCTATTCTGTGTTTTGTGTATTAAACAGATTTCCGTGACCATTTATTTCAAATTCTTTAGTAAAGATTGCATAAAGCATACACCCACCTTTTCCTAAACACATTTTTTCTAAATAGATTGCTTCAATATCCTCAGAATCGACGCCGCCAAACACATGTGGCCCGGAGACCTCCGCATCATCTACGACCGTCTCAATAACCTAAACACACAGCACGGCTTCCCCGCCAACGCCAGACCTTACATCTACCAAGAAGTCATAGACTATGGCACCGAAGCAATCAGCCGAGACGAATATACTCCTATCGGAGCTGTTACAGAGTTCAAAGTTGGTTTGGAACTGAGTAATGCGTTCAGAGGGAATAACCAACTTAGATGGCTATCCACTTGGGGCCCACAATGGGGTCTACTGGCCCATGATGACTCATTGACCTTCATAGACAACCACGACAATGAAAGAGGTCACGGCGGAGGCGGTGGTATCCTGACGTACAAAACGCCCCGCCAGTACAAGGGAGCTATAGCGTTCTTGCTTGCACATCCGTATGGAGAGCCTCAGGTTATGAGCAGTTTTGATTTCTGGGACTCCGAAGTTGGACCACCACAGGATAATAATGGAAACATTATTTCGCCTTCAATCAATTCCGTAAGTGACAACTTCTTCGTGTAAATAATTTTTTATCAGGTGATAATTCAGAGCACTATGTTTAAGAGTCTGTTGTCTTTTAATGCATTATTCTAAATCATTGAGTGCTTGATAGGTTTATCTATCGTTTCTGATCCATCCTGAGGCACTCGCGCTCGGTGTCAGATTCAAATATTTTTAACATACCTACGTACCCTCATCGTGACAGTACAATAAAGCTTCCCAAAGTTGTCGAACCTTTCATACACAATCAATGTTTCCATCATCAATAACATATTTCGCTGTTTCCACCAGGACGGTTCCTGCGGCAACGGCTGGGTTTGCCAACACCGCTGGCGCCAGATCTACGCGATGGTAGCGTTCAGGAACGCGGCTGGCAACACCGGCCTCAATGACTGGTGGGACAACGGCTCTAACCAGATCGCCTTCTGCAGGGGAGGCAACGCTTTCATCGCTATCAATAATGACTATTGGGATCTTAACCAGACTTTGCAGGTTTGAGATGATTCTTTGATTCATAGACCTAGATAGATGGAAAGATGCTGGTGGAACTAAAGAATGTGTTTGATATTAAATAAGTTTAGGTAAATTGGTTAATTAAATCATTAAAAAAATTGAATCCTTGTAGCATAAGCACCTGAAGGTCGCGAGAATCCGCCGGATTTAGGCAGAAAAGATCCGTTACAGCAATGCCTGGGAAGGGCCTCAGTTTTCTTTTGGCCGAGATGTTGTGGTGATGGATTAGCATAACTTTGAGGAGATATTATGATGTCTGTATTTGTTTAAATACTCGTATGTGCCTGAACATCTGACATTAAAGGCTAGTTATTTTTGAGGCGAATAACAACTTATTAGGCGACTAACTAATTGGTTACAAAAAATAATGACTTGGCGGGTAATATTAACAGTGGGATGTCATACGTATATGTGTTTTAATTGGTGTAAGAGCGAGCGAAGCGAGCTCGGGACTTGGGGCACCCCGACTCGGACAGGTTAGGTTAGAAGGGAATGGCGGGGTCAAGTGAGCGAGCGTAGCGAGCGAACAGACCCTGCCATCCCCTTCGTGGTTATTTTTTTTAAACCACCCAAAAATATTTATTTATTTATACTAGAATCACTGCCAATTTAAATTTAAACAGAGCTCACAACTCTATATAAAGCTGCTACTTTATACTTAAAATGCTACTTCACTGTAGCTGCCAACCTATTATTTTTGCTACCCATCTTAATTATTTTTAAAACCCTATAACAGGTTAGTTTGTCGCCGCGTTAAATACATGCCGACATGAAATATAACTCCTGCATAACTACTGCTGACTTATTTTAGTTCAACAAATTATTCTGATTCTCCTGAAAGGTTTAAAACCTCTTTCCAGACCTGCTTACCCGCGGGCAGATACTGCGACGTGATCTCAGGCAACAAGGAAGGTTCGTCGTGCCAGGGCAAGACGGTGACCGTGGGCAACGACGGCCGCGCGCATGTCACTGTGGGGGCGAATGACTACGACATGATGCTGGCCATACATGTCGGCCCTGAGGTAAACCTGCTGCATTTTACTGAGAAACTGGTTTTGTTTTTGATATTTTATAACTGACGTGCTTTATAATGAAAATTTAAGGTACTTACATAATAAAGAAAGTATCTACGATATTAAGACGGCGTCATAGCTCTCGAACAGATGAACCGATTTTGATTTTGTTTTTTTTTGCTTGAAAGGTGAATAAGTCGGGAGTGTTCTTAGCTATATTTGACGGAAATTGGTGTCTGGAGTTTTTATTTTTATTTTTGTTGTTTTTGTTTGTAGTTTTTTAGAAAATGAAAAAATCAAACTCTAGAAGAGTTGGATTTTGTCATGATTTTATAGTAGTAGTGTTCTAATATTTTGGAAAGCGTAGGTACCTTGTTTTTTATTTAATTACTAAATAATTTATTGTTTTAAATTTTATTTAAAAACACGTCTTATTTGTTTCAGAGTCGGTTATAAAAGGTTCAAATGGAACAAGAGAGTGAAGGACACTATTTTTCACTAAGTATAAATAATTAGGTTTCCATTGGCATAATTCTGTACAAAGACTTTAAATAAAAAACTTACATACCTAACATAGTAAAGTTTTAGTTTTCACCTCCAGTTTAACACGCAGTATGATTACCATAATAAACTCGTTTAGATTTTGAGGTACCTATAATCAGTGGTTTTTTTTTTTATGGGTGGGAAATCATCAAATGACTCCTGCCGCTTTGGGTGGAGCGGGAGGAAGCGTCAGACTCTTACTGACTATAAACCCGTCCGTGCTCCTTGTAGTGCCCTTTGCTTTCCAGGGCCGCGGTAACTCTTCCGAACAAAATCCACAACCCAGCCAGGAACTAATCAGTGCTAAGTCTAGCATGCCATATTGTCAATTAGGTATTAATTGATCTTCCTAATCGACGTGACGCGTTCGGGAGCGAGCTTCTGCCCGCGTGAAAAGAGTTTTATTATCCTAAAGGAACTCTACCAAGATGAAAAGTATTTACTATCTCATGTCCTAATCAATGAAAGGAGCCCCAGTGGCGTTAAAAATATCGTATTGCGATTCTAAACGCTAAACGCACCCTGGACAGCTAGTATTCGGTAATGCATAGTCTAGCTGACTAATCCTTTCACCACGATGACTCAGACTCATCTAGTGTCCCACCCAAGTGTCATCAAAATCCGTTCATTGCTTACGTAAAGCCGCAACAGAAAGATTAGGATCAACAGTAGGTCCTGCCGGTCGATTCTGTCGACATCTCACGGTGTTCACCTAGCGGAGTGAACAATAGAGCAACAATAGAGCTGTCATTCCATCTTATTTGTATGGTTTGACAAGTCACCCGTCGTGCGCCCCGCCCGGGTGTTCACTTCGACATGTTTACAGAATCGCACTGCTGTACTACTTATACCTAATCCAGGTTAAGGTTTACCCGTCGTGACACAGTGTCATACAACTCCGTTCAGCTGTTAAGGCGTAAAAAGGTTACCCGACCTATTTCAATCAAAGTGGCTAATCTCAACGAAGATTTGCAAAGTACGCAGAAGATATTATAGAGCACAAGTGTGTGTAAAATAACCGGTGCACCCTCTGTTCCTGTACTCTCATAGCCCGATGGGACGGCCAATCCGACACGACCGGGGAGAAATGAGGCATAGCACCAACGGCGACACGTGATTTTCGAGGCACGAGGGTGTTACACCACCAACTGCCGGGCTGCTGACTGACTCAGAAATTCGTAATGAAAAATCCAATAATAATGCTTTACTTACTTACTTTATGCTTGTTGTAGCAGGAATCGAACCCCACCTTCGGCAGTCTCGCTTTCACCCACGCGGCCAACGGGGAATCCTAAATAACTACTCGTAATATTAATGCGAAAATGAGTTTGTAGAACCAATTTTGATAAATTTTAGTATGTACAGTGACAGATGGGACCCTGTAGGTTACCTACGGTTATAGGTTACCTTTTGCAGAAAATCTACGCGAGCGACTCCTATGATTCTATTGATTTTCATATAATATAATTGTGCTAGAAATATTTAATCGCTACCAAGTTATTTTTTTTGTAACCAAGTATTTAATCGTCTAATAAGTTGTTATTTGCCTCTAAAATAATTAGCCAATTGAATTCAGCCAATTAGGGTTGTGGGCCCATCGTGCCCACAACGGTGGATCCGCGCTTGCGAGCGAAGCTGCGGGCTTATTAGCATGGGTACCTACGGTGCAGGAGACGAACGCAGAGATTATAAAGCGGGAAACCCACAAGGTTGCAATTTATCCAGTTGTCTTACCATCTGTAACTGGTTAGGATCAATGTACGTATATAGTGAAAGTCACAGATTGTTCAATGAATTGTAAAGTATTTGCCAATGTGGTCGAGGTCGGAATCATAACATGTTGATGTCACAAGAAAATTGCAGACGCCCGTAAGATTGTAAAATATCTCGTGAAATTGTAAACTCGTATTTTTCAATAAGGTATGGATATATTGGATACTATTGAATTTGGATGGAATTTGTTGTATTCTAATGGCGCATCCACACATGCCCGGCGGCACGGCCGGCGGCCAACCCGGCGGCATGGCCGGCGGCACATGCATCTTTTACCTTTTACATTTTTAATTCAGCGGCAAGGTGGTCTGAAAGCCGGCGGCAAACCTGGCGGCATAAGCCGGCGGCATGTGTGGATACGCCATAAATGATATGCTCACATTATATCAAAAAAATATAATTTAAAAAAGATTTATTCTAATCTTACGGAGTTTGCAATTATGCGGTGACATTGACATCTATCGATGAAGTATATATGAAGGATTCGATATGATCGAACCGCGTTATTTATTCACAAAAGTATGACGTTACGCGTTCGGTAGCATGTGTACCTATGCTATGCACATAAGTATTAATTTTGTATAATGTGATGATAAAACGACGATAGTCGACGATACTCGACTAATGAATGTCATGATTTGGTTGAATTTGGCGTTGCCTATCTCGCAGCCAACTAGCTAAATCAGCCATTTCATTAAAAGTCTAGCCTTTTCACTGAACTGCACCGTGTTATCATAGTATAAAGAGCTTTATACTATGGTTTAATCAGCGACCTAAGTGGCATGTCATTAAACGATACCTACTAAACAAAAGATGTCACTTAGGTCGCTGAAAAATCGTCACATTTAAATGAAAAGGCTAGGCAACCAATTAAACGGCTGATTAAGCCAATTGGCTGCGACACCTACATCAGGAAAGAAAGGACGACAATGGTCAACAATAGTCGGACGACAAGGGTCGCTTCTAGTCACCGGTGTTTTTTTCGACGCAGTATCGAACGTTGCTGTTTCCAGCAGAAAAGCTTACAGAGTTCTTGCCTTACTAGATGCGAAAGGTATTTACCTACGCTTGTAAGTAACGTGATACGGCAAGTTCGATAACAGCACTGTCTTGCTAAAAATTAAAACTAGAAAACAACATTATCGCATAATTATGTTGAATTGATGTTGATTGAGAGTTGATCGTGATCGTACCTAATTCTATGTGGTTTCTTAAACACCATTTATAAATAATCGACTTCCTTGTCGTTGACCTATATACCATATACCTACCTCCAGATAAAACTCATAAATCAGGTGAAACCATTCATATTGAAACAATAACACCACACCTCCAGCACGCAGCATAAGAAAAAACAAAATAAACTCTACATCAAACCACTAGTCACTTCAGTCAGGTATAACCGCAGTGCAACGAAAACAAAATTATGTTCGAACACACGAAACAGAGCAACCTGCGTGACTGGTCTGCTAAAGAGTTGCTCGACGCCAGCGCCGCGCCGGCCGGCGGCCGCGCCCCCATTCGACGCGATGGCGCTACGCTCGCAACTCCTGCGCAACTGTGAGTATTTACACGTACAAATAATTTTTAAATAATTAACTTTTTTCCTTTTATATTCTCTTTATTTATATGTTAAAGTGTCTGTTAGTGATTGTATGTTCAGTAAAAAGTTGGTGTTCAAAAATGTCAACAAAGTATTTTTTTTGTCACCGACCTTGTGGCGTCTTTTTTTGGAGTTAAGGATTACAGGTTTTTGATACACAAATAACTTGTTGTTAGAGGTTTAAGACGCAAGTCTTCGACTTAAAAAATACATTTTCAAATACTTATAATGTTAAGTACAAAATGAAAGGTCTTCGTAATGATGAGCGATCGCGTGCGAAATTAATTAGTGTTTCGAAGCATTAAATACTACGAGCTGATAAAAGTATGTTTTATAAAAAACTTATGACTGAAACAGACTGTTTGTTCATTCGATACTGAGGCCCGGTGTTTTTTCAATAATTAATGTTTTTGTAGTTCTGTCTGTGTCCTATTAGCTAACATCTGTATTTGTCGGTACTTGCCATAATACGTTGTTTATCTAGGCAGACCTTGTACAAAGAAATTGCATTATAATTGGCTGAGCTGTATGAATATAGATAACAGTTATTTGCTTGCTTGCTCTTGTGTAAGTGTGACATTATGACAATGTTGGATACATATATAGGTATTTATGTTAGTGAGTGATGAGCACGATATGATTATTATATTGTCAGATATGTACGACAGTTTGCATTGCGTGCGTGTCCTAGAGTCAAGCTTAGGTCTCCTCCTTATATTACCTACTCTACAATCATCCCATTAGTTGATAAATTCCCTGATGGATGTGTCAGTGTCGTACAAGGTAATTCGACGACCATGGGAAACTTGGTAGAGACAACCGAGCTTGTCTATCCCAATTCCAACTAATGTTACAAAAGTGTGATTATTTATTATCGCAACTGATTTTGATTAAATTTTATACAAAGATAAATGGGACCCCGGAAACGGTTACAGGCTACTTTGTTATTGTTTGGCTCGCGAAATCTTAATGGGAGTGAAAAAGCAGTCAAAAGCTAGTAATATAGACTAAAGTTTTCAGAGGAATTCAAATTTCCTAGGGGTGCATCAGTCAGAGCCAATGAATTAGGTACTGGTAGTTTTCGATGTCGCATTTCAAACCTTAAAGACTTCTAAAGTAGTGCGTTCGTTTACAATTCTCAACCAGCAATCACATCACATACTTCTTGAACTGCACCAAAATTCCTGCACTACCTCTACCTACTCAGCCAATAGCCCATAGTAACCCCCCTACTATATCCCCAGGTATCAATGGCACCCAGTCTCGTCAATTGCACGAGCTCCACAAGGAACGCGCAGGAGTAGCGAACCTGCGGGATGTGCTGGAAGACCGTTTGAGAGACATCAAGCGAGCCAAGACCTGGAAACATGAGCGGGTCCTCACTTCTCCGCAAGATACTAAGGTAAGGTCAAGTAGATAAGAGAAAGTGCGAATACTGTTCTGAGCAATGGCGAATTACGAGACCTACCAGTTTCGATCCTTCGGAAGATCCGAACACTACTCCTAGTTCTACTCGAACTTCTCCAAGTTCGTATTTTTTTTTTGTTAGCTCACACTTGTATCCCCCACTGCTTGGAAAAGTCCCCCCTTAAAACCACTCTGTCCTGGGCGATCTCTGGCTAAGTTTGCTTCGCAAAAATTATGAGATCGTCGACACCACGTCCGCCGCACAAGTTCATGTTATATCATAAAAAAAACAAGTTTTAGCGACAACACCGCGTAAAATACTTCTGTTGACTTCAGTAATAGAGATAAAAAATTCCAATCACGATTGTTTGAATACATCTGGCCGGCCTACAGCACACCGTATGCTAATTTAATTAGTGTCGCTTCTCCGGTCTCCCAGTGTCGAAAACTTAACTGTGTTGTTATTTAGAGAGAAGATATGTGTGAAAAATGTTTCTGACATTCGCAACGAATACATTTTCGCGCTATCTTGAAACGATTTCAGTGTTTAACACGTAAGGTTACTAATTTTAAAACCAATGTTGACTAGCCTCTTCATGTTCCGACCTTTACGAGAACTCCTATAACGATTAAATAGCTCGCTAGAGAGTGTAAACCTAAAAGACAATGAAGTATTCCACTATTCCAAGAACCCAGTTTATGGTTCTTAGAATAGTGGAAAGCCAGCGAATGGATCGATGAAGTGTGAAAGAAAGACGTCATGTCTAGAAAGGGGATGTAGGATACCAATATATTGTATCTTAGGTACCTAATATTACCTCTATTAATTCGAATAGGGTTGCCAAAATTGGATGAATTAATGTTCTTTAAGTATTTTACTATGCAATTAACAGTGAAAATCTTTTATTATATTAGAAACTTAACAACAGGCCGGACACGGTCTAATTTGGCTGGACACGCATCCTAAAAGCCGGACTGTGTCCGGCTTTATTCGGACGCCTGGCGACTCTAAATGCGAAATTGAGTTTGTTTCTTACGCTTTTACGCCTCAATCGCTGAACTGATTTTGATAAATTTTGGTACTTACAGAGACCCTTTTTTTCATGAATAGGACATCATCAAATAACCCCTTCCCCTCTGGGTGGAGCAGGAGGGAGTGTCAGACTCTACTGACTAAACCCCATCCGTGCTCCTAGTGCCCTTTGAGTTCCAGGGCCGCGGTAACTCTGTCGAACAAAATCCGCAACCAGAGATGAGACCCTGGAGACGAATAGGCTACTTTTTTATGGAATAAGGACAAAGCATGGATGTTGATGAATATTTTACCAACGGTCCGCTTCGCTATCAAATTATTCACTAGCAGTCTCAAGTTTACATAAAGTTGAATAAAGTTCAGGGAAAACATGTGGGCATGGTTATTTTTGCACACACAGGCAGCGATTGCGAAATAAACAGATTCACTTATCGCGTCCTCTCGGTCGGAATGTGTGAACATTCGTGTGTACACAGAATAGGTAGGTATACAGGCATTGTGCGATGAAGTTTATGGTGTTTAGGTGATGTTTTGGCGAACCGAGTGCGCCCAGACATGTAAACATTTCTACATTTCCTTTATTTTCACACGGCCGTTCAGAAGCTAGACTAATAACAAAAAACTTCGTAACAGACGGGTAGGTACTGAACTGCGTAACAATAAATTGTGGTGTGTAGAAGTCAGTCAGACAGTCTAGAACTAGCTAGGTTAGTTCATGATCATTTAATGGTGGGGTAGCCCATGATGCTAAATGTGGATTTACTCGAGCGTCGCGGAAACCTAGTAGATTTGGTAGATTGGATGATTTGAAGAATAAATGGTCTGTTCATGTTTTCACTTTTAGTAGTGGGGAAAGCGTCTACAGAGTTTCAAAGTTGTAGAAAAAGCAATGACATGGAAATACTCCAGCATGTCAGGTATTGATATTTTTCATGCTCCAACATATCTCTGATAGGAAATATTATATATTAATCTGCCGATTTGCATGGTGGGGGTGGCCATGCGGGAGGGGTGAAAAAAACATAAAAATGCATTTACTCGAGCGCGTCAGATTTTCAGAGGGGATGTTCATTGAATCCCAAAGATGCTCCTGATTTCTTAATCTGACGATTTGGAAGTGACGCAAGCTCGCAGCGAATTCCTGAAAATGTAAAAAAATCGCCATCTTGAAATACTCGAGCGCGTCAGATCAGCATACTGAAGGTTCATCATGATGTCCCAGCCTTAGTGACCAAAAATCTGACAATTATTTTGGGGTATTGGTAATCTGACAACTTGAAAAAAAAATGCTTTCTTATTTATTTATATTTTTAAACACGTTAAGCTGTTGGTCCCGGTTGTCATTTTAAGATTTTCGGCAGTCGTTACGGATTGTCAGAAACCAGTAAATTTTACTCCAGTCTTGTCAAGAAGTACCGTGTAATGGGTTACTGCACGCTCTGAACTTAATTGACGATTTTATTACCTTCGGCTTGCGGAAATCGTCAGATTATATGTTTGTTGTCATTCTGGTATTATTATTACCTTAAAATAAGTAAAAAAACAACCGCGCTCGAGTAAGTCCAGACATCGTTTTTTTTTGCAACTTTGTTACCCTCCCGCTTCCTTAGGTTACGCTCAAATCGTCAGATTAGCAAAATTGACACTTCTTAGCAAGTAATTAATCCCCCATATCTTAATCTGACGCGGTCGAGTATGTCAGATGATCGATTGTTTTTTACTAATCTGACGGCTTCTCCTGAGCATAAGTACCACTCTATATTAAGGGCTCATACTGGTTGAAGGTACTTATTAATATGTAAGTTATCCTCCCTTATCTTAATCTGACGCGTTTGAGTAAATCCGAAAATCCCTTCAAGGGCTCCCCCTACCATAAGTGATCTAAATGCCGAGATCACTTAACTTGTATACGAATGATATGGATAAAGGGCGACTTTATACTGGGGCCGTAAGATTCGAGTCCATTATAGACAAATATATGAAAATTGACCCCTGTCTGTATCATGCGAATTATTCTCGTGTAGGTAGGTACCTCATGCGACCGCGCATCATCGCTTTAGTTTGAACCATGTGTTAATATATTTTAAATTTTCAATCTCTGCTTCTTTATAAAGTGTAACAGAATAAACGCAATACTAGAAAAGGGGTCATTGCACTCATGTGAATGTCATGAGCAATTTTTAATATGGGACCAACACTGAATGTGCGTAGGTATAATATAACTCGACAAAGCTGATTTGTTTGTAGTCCGGTTACTTTAGTGTCTTCGTCCTAGCAGTAACATAGAGTCTTTGCTTTCTATTTATTGAGTTAAGTAAGTAATATTTTCAGGTGAGAGTTCAAGGCGTCGAAGGAGAGTTTCTGAATTTCTGCGCTAACAACTACTTAGGACTTTCGGTAAGTTTTTCTTGTACCTAGGAACTTATTGCTTTTATTTACTTACTTCTGAAAATATTTCGCTGTGGCTGGTCTATGCTGCGAAAACTAACTTGACACAATACTATTAATTTGTTTTGTTTTCAATACAGAACCATCCAGAGGTGGTGGAAGCTGCTAGGGAAGGTTTGAAGAAATACGGAGCAGGACTCAGTTCTGTCCGGTTCATTTGCGGCACTCAAACAATACACAAGGTAAGAAAATTACATATTTAACTTGTTCCTAATTTTGAGCAAGGGGTCCTCGGTTCTATAAGGATTGGTTTCGTAACAGCCAATCATAGCGGAACATATCTACAGGCCTACCTACTCATCAATTTTATAAAGTTGGTATCCTTGTACTTGCCTTCATTTTGCAATTTGCATGCGATTTAAACTCGTCTCGTTTTGAGTTTAACGAGGTCGGTTGAAAGTCCTTGCAATGTTCGTCAAAAAAACACGCCAAGTATTTTGTTGAACAAAAAATATGACCTAATGCCAAGGTTCTAAATTAAAACATCTATTTTTAAAGTCACTGGAGGTCCTCATAAAATTTATAAATTTAGGTAAGTACATTTGGTAGCAATAAAACAAATAACACGCCAACAATATCGCGCCTGTACATATTCCTCGCAGGCAGAGAAGGGCAGAGGCAGATGCGTAGGTTTGAAGTGTGCAGACAGGTACCTACACAAAAAAACTTTCTTAATATTGCCACTTACCTTATTTATAATTCCTTAGGAGCTTGAGAACCGTCTGGCTAAGTTCCACGATCGCGAGGATGCGATCCTCTACGGGTCTTGCTTCGACGCCAACGCTGGGCTCTTCGAATCCATGCTGACGGCCGAAGACGCTGTGTTCTCTGACTCCCTCAACCATGCCTCCATCATTGATGGCATCAGACTGTGCAAGGCGCAGAAGTTCCGGTATCCTCATAGGGATTTGAATGGTAACCCAACCAGCAAAAACTAGGCTTATAACAATCTCAAGACTACTATTTTTTTGCTCTTATATCACTCCTATATAATGATATAAGCCTGGGTTTGGGCACTAATTATAAGCATATTTAGTTTAATATCGTTCTAATATCAGTCTAATTGAATGCTGTTTGCACTTACTGAAATCTAGCCAAAATTAATTTAAGCCGACTTAGGCTAATATTGCTTTTACGTAAGTATCTTGTAAGCTTGCATAGGCTTATATTGGTCTAAGGTTAGAATATTTTGAGAATTTTACGTCAGATCCAACTGAAAAGTTCGTGTGAGTGTTGGTTTGAAATTAAATGAAAACAAATTAAAGTTGCGTGAAGTTTATGTTCATATAAAGTGCTGTACGGCATTTTAGTATAAAAGTAAAAGTAGTTTTACGGTAAGTAATCGTATTGGAATTTATTATTTAATGTTAATTAGACCTCGTTTTACGCTTCAAAATTCATGCGCCTTGTTAAATAAGGTATTTCCTGTTCTCGTTTAATTATTTTATTTGTTAATTTGTATTGATAGTGTCGCCATTAGATAGCTGCATTTTCCAAGCGCACTATTAGACTAATGTAAGATTGTTTACTCTCATTTTAGCATTCGGTATACTAAAGATAACTCCATATTGGAATAAATTAGGGTTCCTCGCAATTTTACATAAAACCTTAAATCGACAGAGAGAAAAATAAATTTTGAATTAAATATGGCCAGCTACATTACTCTTTTAAACTATTAAAACTAGTTATTCCCAAAATTGATCTAAGATCAAACGATCTTATATGGGTCTTGTCTTTTGTATTGTAAATATGTTGATCCAAAATCTATATGAGACTTGGTTATGAGACTGAGCGTTCTTGAGGCCATACCGGCTTGTCTAAAAGTAATATAGGATCGATGGTATGTTCTAAAACAAATATAAGAGCGCTTTAAGCCTACCACTCTTAAAAAGTGCGAGTTCTGAGACTGTTTTGCTGGTTGGGAAGTTCCTGCAAATCACGAGAGAAATTGAAAACATAAAATTGACATGTGGATATCTACAGTAACGTGTAACAGAATAAACGCAATACCATGCAATACCTCTTTCCCCTTCTCAAAAACTAATTAGTCACTCTGATCTTACTGGGCCCGTGAATGATTATTCATATTCTGAAGAATCTAGTAATCAAATTCATTCGGGGTCATTTCACTCATCATTCATTATGAACAACTTTCACTATGGGACTAACAATGAAATTGCGAAAAAATATCGACTGCCCCATACATTTCTGTGCGCTTAACTCGACAAAATGTACCTACTGAACAGCTGTTTTTTTTTCGTAATTTCGGGGTTGGTCCCATAGTAAAAGTTGTTCATAATCTTCATTATGATGAGAACAAGACTTAGCATGATAATAAATATTGGTTCTACTTCAATGTCTCCACTTCGAGCTCGCATTTGAACCGCACGAACCACCAGATCCATATGCTGATACCTATAGGTAGTGAAATCTCTTGAAAAAACTGCTTACTACCAATACACTATTCATTTATTATTTCAACTGACTTCATAAAGAACTAACACGCTCACATACGCCAAGTGACATAATAATACCCTGAAAATTTTTGGTATTACTTACCCTCAAATTTCGTAAACGCCGTATTATTCTCAACCACTGCAACTCCCGAAAGACAGAAGAGAAGAAGATCAAAAGTGACGACCAGAAGAAAAGTGACCTGAAATCTCGCCTCAAACCTCGTATAAATGGCAAGGCTATTCTCTCTGTATAAAATGTAGGTGAAGTGCTCGTGAAGTGTGAACTGTCGTTTCTCATGAGCCTATGGATTGACCTCACTTCACTTCGAGCTGTTTACTGCACTGCTGTTATGATTGACAAAAATGATAACAACCAAAGACGCTAGCTAATGTCCCAATATCTTTCTCACACAGAACTAGAACACCTCCTAGCTCACAGCGAGGCTCGGATCAAGCTGATCGTGACAGACGGCGTGTTCTCCATGGACGGGACCGTGGCACCCATCAAGGGGCTGCGGGATCTAGCTGACAAGTACCGCACCCTACTGGCTGTGGATGACAGCCACGCCACTGGATTCTTTGGCGAGACAGGCCGGTGAGTTTGTTGCTGTAGCTCAGGATTATCCACATGTAGATATATCGTACACATGGTAGATTTGCTGGGTTTTTATATTAGCTTGATTGTTATTGGGTCTCCACTTCGAATTCTCAATTCAGAAATATAGGTTTAGAGTAGGATGTTATTGGGCAATCTGGAACACTTTCCGTTCCTTCGGCTCACTTCGTTCGCCTCCGTCACTCTCAGTGTCAGAATGCCCAATATCAAATGGATTTCGTAGTGCAGTAAGATATTTGCGGAATTTGTGGTTCGAGTCCTATCCTACTTTTAAAATCTTGTTTGGGTAACTTGGAGGAACAAAGTTACGTAGTTATTTACATGCTAATGAAGGATCAGTCAGCCTAGTCACCGTGCCTAGCTGCTTTCTGCAAGTTGCGCCGCGAGGAGCCTTAATGTCTCATCATGTCTCTCCACATAATTAGAGATAGAGCATAAACACATAGGTATCTATATTTTGAGAGTGACGGAGGCGAACGAATTGACCCGAAGAAACGGAAAGAATGCCCAATAACATGGTCTAGATTGGTTTTTTTTTTTTTTTTATTGGATGGGAAATCATCAAATGACCCCTCCCGCTCTGGGTGGAGCGGCAGGGAGTGTCAGACTTTTACTGACTAAAACCCACCCTTAGTCCTCCTAGTGCCTTTCTTCCCAGGGCCGCGGTAACTCTTTCGAACATATTCCGCAACCCTGGGTCTAGAATGCCTAATAACATCCTTCTGTTTAGGAATCTCTTTTCTTATCCCTCAAAACAATGCTATGAGATTTCTGACTGCATGAAGGTGATAGAAGGCTCAAAGCCATACAATTCATGTGTCTATGTGCTACTGCAAGATCAGCTTAATTTTACTCGCTCGTAGATTTTATTCACATACTAAAATATAATTGTATGAATGGCTCAGCTCCACAAAATTTGTGATTAATAATCTGTAGCTGCATATTGCACCAAGGTCGACTGACTATCTATATACCTACCGAGTACCGACTGAGAATCCTTATCCTAAGTTCGAGTTCAGGTTAAAATAATTGCTGAATGAATATGGTACGCATGTTAATACGGAATTGAGGCCATTCAACGATTTTCCTTGTTGACTTGATCGACTGAAACAGGTTAAGTACTTTTGTAGTAGTAAACTTAAACTAATAGTAGTAAAAACATAGTTTGCGGGAGTATAGAAACAATATTATTATGTCCCCGTACTTTGTTAGCGTACTAGTACTACTACTTGTTAGCGCTCTGTCCCATAATAATGTATAATGATGACCGTTTATACGAAATTGCACAATTTGTATTCATTTTTTTTACATAATTCAAGGTTCACGTGAGACCATGGCATTTTTTAGATAAGGAGTTCGCTCTATTGTTGATCGAAGGCTCTAGTCATTATAAAATGAATATCTCACCAGAAAATTGCAAACGCCCGTAAGATTGTAAAATATTGCGTAAAATTGCAAACAATTTTTTCATAATCACACTGATATATTGGAAATTATTGAATTTGTAGGTATAAAATCGATATTATCGAGAAATTAAAATCTAATAAAGATTTATGACAAACTTACGGAGTCTGTAATTTAACGGTGACAAATACCTACATTATTTTTCCTTATTGCAATCAATCTACACTACACGTGCTTTTGTGTGGCTGTTGTGTTTTTTTTATTACACAAACGCTTTGGTGGACCTTCACACTTTTGTGGAGTATAGATACATAGACATACCTACTGCAAGCTCAGTCTAATACAAAAAAAAAGAATAACAATCAGAAAACTTGAGAAACTCTCTCTCTTGAAATACTGGTATCTTTAGGATAAACTTTTGAAGTACTTTACTAGTGCTTTGACAATGGCGTGTTTCCGGACAGTCTTAAAATAGCTAAAGTAACCCCTATATACAAGTCTGGAACTAGGACTGACCCCGGAAACTACCGACCAATTTCAGTGTTGCCTGTTATTTCCAAAATATTTGAAAAAGCTTCACACACGCGCTTATCGAAACACTTAATCGATACTAAGTTTCTTTACTCGCACCAATATGGTTTTCGTCCACACTCGAATACACTTTCGGCTACTGTTGATTTAATTACTAAAATAAAAGATAATATAGACAAAAAACAACTAGGTCTAGGTGTTTTTATTGACCTAAAAAAGGCATTTGATACTGTTAGCCATTTTATCGTTTTGAGAAAGCTAAAAATCATAGGAATTACTTCTACAGCCTACAAAATGTTTGAGTCTTATCTTACTAATCGGCAACAGATAGTCAAACTTGATAAATTTGCAAGTGCCCCGGCCAACATACAGTGCGGAGTACCTCAGGGATCAGTCCTGGGTCCATTGCTCTTCCTCATATATATTAACGACATTAGCACCGCTGGACTGACTGGACATGTGTCACTGTATGCAGATGACACATGTCTTTTTTATTTTGGCAATTCCATCACGGATAGTATCTCAGAAGCACAGAAAGATCTTAATGCGGTGGATGTGTGGCTTAGTCAAAACCTTCTGACTATGAATGTTAATAAAACAGCTTACATAATTTTCGCAGCAAAAAAATAAAAAAATACAATCCTTTCCAAATCTTACAATAAGCAATCAACCGTTACGAAAATCCACGCATGAAAAGTATTTGGGCCTGACTGTGGACAGTAAGTTGACATTCAGACCTCATATTGACTATGTAAGATCTTGAATACTCCCACTAACCGGAGCCATACGTAACATTGCAAAATGCGTACCCTACAACCTAAGACATACTATTTACAACACACTTGTCAAGCCACATCTGGAATATCTGATCCAAATATGGGGACAAGCTGCTAAAACGAATCAACAATACAAAATACGAACACAAAATAAAATCATCAAAGTCCTCTTCAATTATAACTACGACACTCCTACAGAATTACTCTACAAAAAAACAAAATTATTCAACCTACAACAATTGTATACATACCATACATGCATGACATCCGGAAAATCCTTAAGACCTACATACACACCAATATTTCATTCAAACAAAAGACTCATAAATATAATACCCGTAATCAAGACGACCTAGAAGTACCAAGAGTGAGAACCCTGTACGGCAGTTAAACTATACAGTATGAGGGGACTCGGTTATACAATAAACTGCCTAAAAAAATCAGAGAGTGTACAAGCATACCAACATTTAAAAAAGGCCTGAGGAATTGTATATTAGACACACCTTAGCTCTTTAAAATAAGTTTGGCCTCAACTATTTTGTATTTTATTTGCGATTCTGTCGTCATCTCACGGTGACGGTGTCCACTTCGACATGTTTGCGGAGTCGCACTGCGGCCGGTCGATTCTGTCGACATCTCACGGTGTTCACCTGGGCGGAGTGGGCGACAATAGAGTTGTCATTCCATCTTATTTGTATGGTTTGACAAATCACCTGTCGTGCGCCCCGCCCGGGTGTTCACTTCGACATGTTTACGGAGTCGCACTGCTTCTTGGATGGCTTGAGCGTCGGAATGTAAACTACAACCTATTTTGTTAATTTGTTAAGTTTCTCTATAAGTGAACTGTAATTTGTTCTTTGAGAAATAAATGTCTTTAAACCGAAGTAGATCAATTAATCTTGGTCATCTACAAACATTAACTAGCACCACATACAAAGTTATCGGAAAGTATCTGTAAACCCATTTTCATTCCAGGGGCACAGAAGAATACTGCGGCGTTCCGGGCGCGGCAGACATCATCTGCTCGACCCTGGGCAAGGCAGTGAGCGGAGCGGCCGGCGGGTACACCACGGGGCCCAAAGAACTCATCACTTTGCTGAGGAATGTCTCTAGACCATACTTGTTCTCGAATGCACCGCCGCCGCCTGTAGTGTGCTCGTCGATAAAGGTACCTAACTTCTTTAAATCTTAGCTTTCTTTAAACTTTAGAATAAATTAAAGTGGTAACTGGTAACTCATTTGCACCTGGACCTAAACCACCAACTCTTAAAGCAGTATTACTTTAATATTACTTCCAGTGGGAAAGAGACGGAGCTATACCGGTATAGCTCCGTCTCTTTCCCACTGGAAGTAATATTAAAGTAATACTGCTTTAAGAGTTTGTGGTTAGGCCCCTGTAATGCACCCGACGAATATCGTGGTCACAGGTGCCGCCGGAGTGTTTTTGTACTTCGTCAAGGCGTTAACAGATTCACTGCACACAGACGCAATAGTTAAAAACAATCAGCGAAGACCACATGTGGTTTAATTGATGGGACTCTGAACCGGTTAATATTTTTGACGATTTACTGCCCTCCGTGTTGATTTTGGTTCAGATTTCCACATGGCAACGCCAAAGTAATGCAAATATTTTTGCGAGCTCAAGTAGGTACCGGCGCAATTTTTTAAATATTTTTATCTACACTCACAACGTAATGTTCCAAATATGAGTTCGAAAACGAATGCATAAACACATACTTTTTTTTCGTGGACAGGTAAAATTAAAAAAAAATACCATTACAGTTCAACAGTTTCCTTCGATTTTTAAACAACTGCATCATAAAATATTTTATGTACACTCACAACGTAATGTTCCAAATATGAGTTCAAAAACGAATGCATAAATACATACTTTTTTTTCGTGGATAGGTAAAATTTAAAAAAAAAAGCCATTACGATTCAACATTTTCCTTCGATTTTTAAACAACTGCATCATAAAATAACTTTTTAATTTTTATAGCACACTTTTTCTTTTTAATTTTTGGCGCGGGCTCATTAACTTAAGTCAATGAGCCAGCTTTTATCTTTGTCTATGATTGAGCGCGCTGCGCAGTCATTCGAATACGCAATGAGAATATCCGCCATATTGGAATTAACTATTTTTCCACTTATTTTATTTCAACTGTATGAGTGAAGATAAAATAGTGTATGCAACGGCATATAATTAGGTATTAAAACACTCGTGTGATAAACCCACACTCGTGTTTTAATAACCCTTTTTATATGGTCGTTGCATAAACTACTATTATCTACACTCACAACGTAATGTTCCAAATATGAGTTCAAAAACGAATGCATAAAAACGTACGTCTTTTTCGTGAATAGGTAAAATTAAAAAAAACCATTGCAGTTCAACATTTTCCTTCGATTTTTAAACAACTGCATCATAAAATAACTTTTTAATTTTTATAGCACTCTTTTTCTTTTTAATTTTTGGCGCGGGCTCATTGACTTATGTCAATGAGCCAGCTTTTATCTTTGTCTATGGATGCGTCTTCGAATACGCAATGAGAATATCCGCCATATTGGAATAAAATATTTTTCCACTTATTTTATTTCAATTATTGTATGAGTGAAGATAAAATAGTGTATGCAACGGCATATAATTAGGTATTAAAACACTCGTGTGATGCTATTATCACACTCGGCTACGCCTCGTGTGATAAACCCACACTCGTGTTTTAATAACCCCTTTTATATGATCGTTGCATAAACTACTATTTTTAATTTTTATAGCACACTTTTTCTTTTTAATTTTTGGCGCGGGCTCATTGACTTAACTCAATGTGCCAGCTTTTATATTTGTCTATGTTTGAACGCGCTGCGCAGTCATTCGAATACGCAATGAGAATATCCGCCATATTGGAATTAACTATTTTTCCACTTCTTTTATTTCAACTGAATGAGTGAAGATAAAATAGTGTATGCAACGGCATATAATTAGGTATTAAAACACTCGTGTGATGCTATTATCACACTCGGCTACGCCTCGTGTGATAAAACCACACTCGTATTTTAATAACCCTTTTTATATGGTCGTTGCATAAACTACTATTAAATTGAAGATTTTTCATCACAATTACGTACTTACCTACTTATTCAAAAATATTTCGATGGATAATTAATAGTAATAGGAAAATTTGAAATGAAACATAAAACCTTGCCTCTTCTTTTCCAGTCTCTAGACCTCGTAGAACAAAGCGGAGAGCTTCGCCAGCGTCTCCGAGATAACACCAGAGCCTTCCGCGAAGGCTTGAAGTCAGCCGGACTGACGGTAGCAGGAGACGAGCATCCCATCTGTCCTGTCATGGTGGGAGAGGCGCCATTAGCTGTGGAACTGGCTACTAACATGCTTAGTAAGTGTTGTTGCTATTAAGATTTAAACTGATAAAAAAAATTCTCTCAAAACGTCTGCATTTTGGATTCTGGATAGGTACGGTCAGCTCGACACCGTGGCGGATAAATTCTCTGCAGTGCTCCTTTTGCCTTCTGTTTTCTGACGTTCAACTTGTCTCTATAGTAGATTCCAGATAAATGTGCAATAACGATCATTGACCCACATACATTTATTGACTTACAGAAATAAAGACTTAGAGCAGTCCTGAATCTACTTCTATCGTGATCCTTTATGTTCTCTAGTAATGTAAAATGGTTCATAATGTTTTGTTCGGGTATCTACGAAGGGATATTAGGGAAAGGTCAATGTACTTTATTGCAAGTTTATCTGGCACAAAGTACCTATAGGTAAGTTTTCTCTACCATATTATACTGAATCCAACTGTTCTGGTCATCATTGAACCATATCGTTCTTTTTGTTTTGTGCTGGAGATAAAGAAGAACTGAGCAGAAGATTTCGTAGCTGTATTGAAAATTAAACTTTATTGTCAGTACCTCTAGAGTGCAAATGACACTTACCCCGTTTCTGGAAAAAAAATAGACCCGTCACCGATTAATCGCTAGTCAAGTGATGCGATTGGGTGTTGAGAGAACCCATTCAACCAGAAATGGGTAACACGCGTGTTTGACAATATTTCTGTTATAATTTTTGTACGAGAAACCGGGCCTTAATTCCTTCTTGACAAAAGATTTTCTTTTTGCTTAATTTATAAAGATGTTCAATTTTCTTTTTCAGAGCGCGGCATCTACGTGGTGGCCTTCAGTTACCCCGTGGTGCCGAAGGGCGGCGCGCGCGTGCGTGTGCAGCTGAGCGCGGCGCACACGCAGGACGACGTGCAGCGCGCTGTGAGCGCATTCGGAGACGTCGCCCGGGAGATCGGCATCGTTAAGAAGTAGACGAGGGTAGGGCGATCTCGAGAACTAGCGCAGTCACCGTGAAAACTGAGGTGATGTGAGATCGAAGTGAGATGTCAATCCCTAGCTGCAATGTCAGCTCCCTTCACCTACACTTTCACGGGGTGATATGTTTACAGAATAGTCTTTTTCAAACCTATTAAGATTAATCCAAACTGGATTTATCTAAATTAGTTTTAAAAACTTCGGCTGGGTGGTTTCAAAATGGCACTCCTTTCCACAGTTTTTGTGATAGATTTATTTACTGATAGAACTGAGAAACTGAAGAAAAACGTGAAATGAACAATATCTCGTTTTACTCGAGTTTCTGCTACATCTGGTGACCAAACAGTCACCTACAACGTACTGCTGGTTTATTTTGTAAACATAATTATAACCGGAGATAGCTTGAAGTGAACTATCATTCCACCTTGATTGGATGACTTCATAGCTCACTTAATCTTCACTTCACTTTAGTTTTTACAGTGATTTTTTTTACAAAATAACTAACAACTAGTAACCTGTGGTGAAATGCATATTTTCAATAACTTAAAGTCTCATCTTCGAGAAAGTGTTCTTGAGATCTGTACCTTATATCTTGTCTAGATGAGTATGATTTTGTATGTTATATTTGTAAATATCTAAATCAATTGCTTAATGTTTGTGTACGTATGGAACAAGAGGACTGAATTAATAAATGTTTTTACTGTTATTGCATTTCGAAAACATATTTTTACTTATTTTATCAACCGATTCCCTGTTTGAAGGATTATTGTACAGTCACGAAAACTTATTTGTTCTTAAATTTAGTTTGAAAATTATTTGCATTTCATAAATGGACCTATGCTTTCAATCTTTAAAAATGTAAATTACCAGGAAATGTTGCTGCCAAAAGTTCATCTGTATGGAAAACTCGAACATATTATCGTGTCCACAGAGGGCAATTTGCGGTTTTTCCGAACGAATTATCGCGACGTTCGAGTATTCGCGAGATAATCGCTTTCTGACGACGCCTGGAACATTATTTTACAGGCGAAGTATATATGGTGGATGGGTGGAGGAGTATAAAAAGCTAAACAGTGTAATAATAACTGATCTATTAACAATAATTTATTACAAGTAATAAAACTCACACTCGTACTGACAACATGACACACAGTGCGGTCGCGTGTATAACTACGCTCATTAAACTATCATTACAATTAAATATTTACATTACGTCGTACTCAATTCTCACTCGACGATATTGCATTGGTGTACCACACCCTTCGTTGACACATCTCATACAAGACGCACACAATTAAAACTAAAACATAAAAGTAACTGTCCATAAATAAAATTAAAATATCTCAAGTCCAATAAAACACGTAATATAAGTACAAACACTAAATATAGTACAATAATGAAAAATTAGAATGTCAATTGTTGAAATTTATATACAATGAGGTTGAGTCAAAAAGAAAGATTGTTAAAAATACTGACTAAAATGTATGGCAGCATCTAAAACGTTCGTGCCGCCCGGAGGTTGGTCGTCAAGTGCGACATTTAAATCCTTATTTATATTTGGAGGGTATCCGTTCTCTATGTCTCTCGGTTACGTCGCTACATATATTTGTCGTGTGGACGTATTGAGATCAAGACTGAGCGTTTCTCTCGGCATCCGCGGTCGGTGCACGAGTTTTGGAGGAATGATGGATGGGCGTGTCCCTCATTGTAGCACCACGGGCTTCCCTGAAACGGAGAATAAGTTTAGTATTGCATACAGAAGCTCTTAACAAACATCATAGCAAGTAAGATAAATCTTGTTATGTGATATCAAAAAGCATTTCACCAGCTTATGGCTGTTATGACATGACGAGACAGCTGTAACATTATTTTTCAAAAATATTCTCAGATTACTTTTTAGACCTGTACATGTATGCCACGACGACGCCTAACTGAATGCAGCTGAAGACAAGTACATTTGACAAGTACCGACAGCCTATCTGGTTTCTAAGTTGCTTAACCTTGAATAAGTTATTGAAAAGTAGTCCAGCTCACCTGGCGGTGACGTGGTCGTGCTGGTGGAGGTAGCGTTGGCGGCGGCCGCCGTGCTGGCCACGCTGGCCGCCGTCGACACCGCCGGCGCCGCTGTACTGGCAGGCTTCTGGAACAATACAACATACTATTGAATACCTAATCTTGCAATATTCAAGGATTTATTGACTAAGGCAAATAGGACTATTTGTGAGTAATATGTTATTGCGTCCAGTTCTTGTGGCCTTAGTTTTTTAACGTTCTCAATCGCGTTAGCGTCAATTTGTATTGAAATTGAATTAGCACGTCTAATGACAATAACGAAAGACCTTTTTTATAATACAATTGGACATAAGCGAACGTTTACGTTAACGCAATCGAATACGTTTAAAAACTCGCATATGCACTCTGTACCTATAAAACTGTGTCAAATAACGAAGAAGCAACCAAAAACACCAACTTCCGAAATTAAAGTTATTTTGTACTTTGTAGTGTTTTTTTTGGAAGTCGGTTTATTTTTGTGAAAAAGTTTTTTATTTTTCACTTTTTAGTGGTACCCCACACCTAAAAACACCACTGGAAAGTCACAGGAAAGCAAAAATATGCAATTTCGTATGATTTTCCACATATTTTTTCCAGCTATTTGGATTTAAAAACCAAACAGCTGAACCGATTTTGATAAAATTGAAATGGGACCAATCGAGAAGTATATCCTTTCACATTAAACAAGAATTTTTGAAATCGGTTCATAAATGACGGAGATATGAGGTAACAAACACAAAAAAAAAAAAAATACAGTCGAATTGAGAACCTCCTCCTTTTTGGGAAGTCGGTTAAAAATGAAGTTTGTGTTTATTAATTTTTTTGTGTGCAATCCTAACTTATATTATAATAGGGGAATATGCATACAATTTTTTATTTGCAAAATAAAATAATTAGTAGCTCTAAGTATTAAACAATAGGGTAGATGACTAAAAACTCGAACTAGTCCGTCAGATAGATTTCCAAAAAATATTAGACAAGTATTTTATCTTTTTTCACGTTAACAAAAAATTAAAACGATGCAGTGCATTGAAAACTCGAGAGACGTAACCTATAAGTACTGTCATAGAAAATGGCGTTTTCGCGAGAAGAGACAGATACTTTTGTATAAAATAGTTCTATCTCGTTGGTTTCTCGATCAATTTTAATTCTATTTCACTGTTAGTATTATATTTTTGTATATTTTGAGATAAACTGTTTGTTGATTGTTGGTTAACCAAATAAATGAATAAATGTATTAAATATTTTTTTCATGCATATTCCCTATTGTGCAGGTGAGTTTGTTCCTTGATTTACGCCTAAATCACTGAACCGATTTTGATAAATTTTGGTACTGAGATAGATGAGACCCTGGAGATGATTTTGGCTCGATTAACGCGAGCGAAGTCGCGGGCAAAACCTAGTAAGTAAATTATATTCTATCTGAATTATTTGTTAGAAACACATTAAGTTAGTGAAAAATTTACATTAAATTACGTGCAAAAGTACGTAAGTACTATATTACATAATTATTTAATCAGTGTTACTGTTATCAGTATGAATTGATTTAAATCGTGTTTTGCTTGCTTGTGATATGATTAGACTAACAGAGACCAACCTGTATGTTACTAAATATTGGTCGCGTCGTCATTACCTGATAGTTTTATTATACGTACTGTACACACAGTACTATTTTCTTTATGTCTCTCGGCAATCATCGCATTTCTGAATAAAAACGAATGCTAATTTCCATCTCCATCAATATTAAATAAATATATATATTAGATTTATCGTGTAAGTATTATAATTTGAATTCAGAACGAAGTACAATACTTTATTGTTGTATAGTTCACACGGAAATCAAAATAAAACAATAAAATAAGTACTAAGTTCCGAATTCAAACATGGAAATCAGCATTCGTTTGTATTCGGAATAACAATAAATAAAGCGATGATTGCCGAGGGACATTATGAGCGTATACGCGGTATGGTAGCGGAGCCCATGATGCTAAATGTGGATTTACTCGAGCGTCGCGGGAACCTAGTAGATTTGGTAGATTGGATGATTTGAAGAATAAATAGTCCTTTCATGTTTCCACGTTCAGCGGTGCGGGAAGCGTCTACAGATTTTTAAAGTTGTAAAAAAAACAGTGACATGGAAATACTCGGGCGTGTCAGATATTGATATTTTTCATGCTCCAACATGTGTCTGATACGAAATATATATTAATCTGCCGATTTGCATGGTGGGGGTGGCCATGCGGGAGGGGTGAAAAAAAAAATATTTATTCGAGCGCGTCAGATTTTCAGAAGGGGTGTTCAGTGAACCCCACAGATGCTCCCATTTCTTATTCTGACGATCTTGAAATACTCGAGCGCGTCAGATTAGCATACTAAAGGTTCATCGTGATGTCCCAGCCATAGTGACCAAAAATTTGACAATTATTTTGAGGGGTATTGGTAATCTGACAACTAAAAAAAATGCTTTTTATTCTTTTTTTAAACACGTTAAGCTGTTGGTCCCGGTTGTCATTTTTAAATCTTTGGCAGTCGTTACGTATGTCAGAAGCCAGTAAATTTGACTCTAGTCATGCCAAGAAGTACCGTGCTACCCAGTTAATGGGTTGCAGCCGCTTCACTGAATATTCAGCTGAATCCGGTTTGACTGGAAGCGGACCCCAATATAGTTAGGAAAAAGACTAGGCAGATGATGATGAACAGCTGTAATGGTGTCATGGCGTCGCGGTCGGAAAACAGTGTGGGGAAGGTGCGAGAGAGTCAAAGATACGGAAAAAGTGAAAGGGACCGGGAGGCCCGGAGTGGGAAACACATGCTTTACCCTACTGCACGGTCTGAACTTAATTAACGATTTTATTACCTTCGGCAGATTATGTCAGATTATGTTTTTTGTCATTCTGGTATTATCTTTAAAATAAATAAAAAAACAACCGCGCTCGAGTAAGTCCAGACATCGTTTTTTTTGCAACTTTGTTACCCTCCCGCTTCCTTAGGTTACGCTCAAATCGTCATATTAGCAAAATTGACACTTCTTAGCTAGTAATTAATCCCCCATATCTTAATCTGACGCGCTCGAGTACTTATGTCAGATGATCGATTTTTTTTTTACTAATCTGACAGCTTCTCCTGAGCGTACCCCCCTATATTAAGGGCTCATACTGGTTGAAGGTACTTATCAATATGTAAGGTATCCTCCTCCCTTATATTAATCTGCCGCGATTGAGTAGGTATATCCAAAAATCCCTTCTAGGGCTTACCAGTAGGACCTACGTCATTTCATACAAACTTTCAAGTCCATAATTTTCGAAATGAATGAATCGATTTTAAAAGCGCTAAATACCGTAGGATGTAAACGCTCTTTAGAAAATAGTTGTAGTGTACATAAAATATCTTACAAGTTTAGGCATTTCTGATGTATCTCTGTCTGGTCTAAGTCTAGATTAAACATTTGGGAGCAACTAATTAATAAGGCATCTCTCTCTTCCACAACGTAGATTTAAAGTTACAGTTAAATATTATAGAATTTTAAATCCCATTTACATATTTGGTCTGTGTTTGTACGTTCCGCCAGTATAATACTAGGCAAGCTAAATCTCTGTTTAATATTTACTCATATGATTTTAATTTCAACGAATCTGGAGGCTGATAATGGGTGCGCTGATTACAATTTAACACGTCACAGTTAATTAATGTTCACATTAGTTTACACATTGATTTTAAATGAGCACAGATGTGGGTTACGTGTTGAATTGTTCTCAGTAATTAATGTTCAATGAAAATGTATTGAATTCTTAACCTTCAATAAATTGTAAATGTGTTTTTCTAATAACACCTAAATTTCTTTAGTGTTAGTCTTCTTTCCAGATAATATTATTGCATTTAAATTAAAAACTTTTATTGGTTGACATTCATATTTTATCTTATAAAAGGCTCTAGTCAGACTAATTTGACCCAAATTGGAATAACACAAGGTCTACATTCCCAATTTCCAATGACTTGCCATCAATTATGTCAAGTCTTCAGTTTCGGCAATTATTCCACTCACCTATTCACCTTTATTCAATGCAAATTCACATTCCATTGAAATTCAAGGTACCGAAATGATCCGGAAATACCTATAGGACAATGTAAGTACTACTCATCCTTAAATTAAGAACCTAGGCATTCAGACTTACAGATTGACCTTTAAATAATGTAAATTTTTGCTTTCCATTGATATTCAAGGTGGCAATATGTCCCGGAAATACGCGATACCTTAAGTACTTGTTATCCTTAAATACAAAACTTAAGCATTAAGATTTACAGATTCGCCTGTATTCAATGCATATTCACCTTAATTGAATTGAAACTCAAGTACCAAAATGTCCCGGATATACTTACTTGCATTGGTACTAACATTAT
The DNA here is from genome assembly GCA_947386135.1 of Melanchra persicariae. Classification (NCBI taxonomy): domain Eukaryota; kingdom Metazoa; phylum Arthropoda; class Insecta; order Lepidoptera; family Noctuidae; genus Melanchra; species Melanchra persicariae. The sequence goes on from OX376660.1 coordinate 8,158,495, forward strand.
CCTTAGGGCGTTAAGACTTACAGAAGCACGTTTATTGAATGTACATATTTATGCCTTACATTGAAATTCAAGGTTGTAAAATATCTCGGAAATACCTTAATAAATAATTCACTAGAAAAAAGGTAGGTATAGGTAGACCTCTGCCTAATTCTAGAAGTCCAGGCGTATTATGTAATATGTTATGTGTGACCAAGGGCGTCGCCAAGGGGGGAGGGGCAGGGAAGGGCCGCTGCCCCCACCTAGAGCGTATTTTTTAAATCAAATTCCCCTTTTTGCTCAATTTTTAATTCTCGTTCCGCGCGATGGAATCTGAAACACCTATGCGTCTACTTATAGTCAGTTCTTTGTAAAATCGATTTTCCGAAGAAAGGGCGTTATTTGCAACTATGCCTCCCCCTTGCTCATCGGCTGGCGACGCCCTTGTGTTTGACTATCTATAAACTCAGTACCTAGGTATTAAGATTCAAGACTTACAGTGATTTCCTGTATCCTGCTCTGCAAGGCCTCGACTTTACTCGTGAGCGTCGTGTTAACTGCCCCGAGGTCTGTTCGGATATCTTCGTGCCTCTTCGTGTTCGCCGAGACGTTCGCGATTGTCTCGTTCGCCTTGGCGTCGAGCTGGTGTAGAAGAGTCTTCACTTCATCGACCCCTGCTACTGCTGCTAAGGCCTGCTTGTGGGTCGAACTTATTGAACTGTCGAAACCGTTGATCTGGAAGAAAATAATGAAGGAATCAAACATTTGAGCCCAGTGAAGAAGAATAGTGCTGTTTAAAATGCTGATTAAATTATTTGATTGAGAATACGTCACTAAACCCCGGTTTCTGGACAGAAATGATCATCGTTTCAAGTCAAGTGAAACGATTGTGTTTTATGCGGATAATTCATACTCGTACAAGCAATCAACGCAGCTTTCGAACATATTTGTTACATTACTTATGCTTTAATTGCTTGCAGAATCTGGGCCGTATAGTCTTCTTATGCCTGATTCCTAATGTAGGTAGTTCTTTCATTTTTCTGATTTAATAAATATCATTTTGATTGAATAAAAGGTACAAGTAAACATTGGCCTTTATTTTAGGAAGTCCCCGTGACACTGCGAAGTGTTATATCTTTATACGATCCTCTTCTATCCGATAAAATGCTATCGTTTATGATTATGACGTATTTATTTGCACAGACGACAAATTCACAAATCCTACCTAATCCAAGTCTGTAAGAATCTAGAAAACCGCTTCTTATAATGTTGTTACTGATAACTGAAGATAATCCGGTTTAAGACATAGTAGGGCCGTCATTGTTGCATGCGAGTTACCGATTAGATTAATATACTGACCTACATACCAATAAAAACGTTATAATTAAATAGTTTGGATGATTAATATACTCTGCTAATACTCTTTAGACATGAGATAAAAACATCTGGAAGGACCATTTTGACCTCTTATAAAGTAAACAATTTTTTTAATGTTGTGAAATTCAGATGAGGCTTACGTACATTTAGACCAATTCTGCTCTCAAATCATCCACGTCAATTTGTTCATGCCTGGCTTTTATGCTATTTTGAACCATAACATCTCATTGATAGATTTCAAATTAGGATGTTGGTATGGTTTCAAGTTTTTCGTTACCAATAAATCATTTATCAAAATAATTTTTAAAATTTTTGGTTTTCCCGAAGGTCTAATTAATTTACATCAAAACAAACTTCGAGTTCAAGGCTGTAAACAACGTGACACACTGAGTGAAAATAAGTTGATAACTCCTTTAGTCATTTTCTACGAGAGTTATTGGAGAGTTAATTATGAGCTGATAACTATTTTGACCTCGCAACCCAAGTCGGTGACCGTTATCGATATATCTGTCACTTTCTGCGCGTGTATTTACTTTGAATCGGTACTACGACTGTTTCGGCACGTATGAAAAGAATAGAAAACTCTTACTTCTTATAGATGGCTATCGAAGTGGCTGTAATGAGACGGCAATGCGCCACCGGTACATGGTGGATGGTGGGCATCCAATCCATACGCATCAAAGGTTTTGGGATTACTTTCACTGTGCGTACAGCTAAGGAGTGGAGTCGCGTGTTTTCTAATAGCTACCACTTGGGGGTCTTTAAGTCAAGAGTGAATAGGTTACTTCTAGGCAAGCAAGCGTGCTCCATCGTCGACCTCATCATAGCTTAACATCATATACTTAGTGAATTGGCTCACACACGAGCCAATCATATTTTTATTATATTAAGTGGCTGATCATGGAATATTATGTAATGAACACATCTATGTTACGCATTTAGCACAAATAATTTGACTTTGACTTTGACTTCCTTTTGGCTCTGCCGTAATCGAGTAAAACCGAGTTAGTCAGTTAGGTTCCATACACTTCAGTTTAGGGTGCAATGAGAATGAAAATTATCCAATCAATATGTAGGTACGGGTTTACTGTGGACAGTAAACAGCTTCCATGTTGCAGACCAGCTAATATTTTAATAGCCATTTATAGTTTGTGCCGATACAAAGGAAGAACAATACCTACTTACACCCCAGTTTCATCACGGCCCCTCTTTAGTTAGGTATTGGAGTGTACCGTATCGATCTTTATGCCGCTAATAATAGAATGGAAGCCTCGATTCCTCGAAGGACTTGCTGCAAAAGCGCTCATATAGAAAGTTGGTGCATTTATTGTTTCTCTGGTATCTTGTTCCATAAATTGGATAAGCTATTTTTTGATCAATCACAGTTCACACATCATCATTTCACCATCATCGTTTCATCATCAGTTCATCACAGTTTCCGATAATGGTGCACATTGTCCAAAATGTATTTAGAAATGTAATCAAATTGGGATGGGGCTTCGTCATGAATAACGTTTTCGATGGAACTGGCACAATTTTATTCCTCCTAACGTAATTAAATCGTGTCAGTTCCAACGAAAACGTATGGAAACTATTTTCAACTTTGACTGTAAGAATGTTATTATACTATTTATGAAAAAATACTATTTTATTAGCGACTTCATCAGTCCTATACTATAGATATCCCTTGAGAATTTAGCAAAATCCGGCCATAATTTTGTCTATGACATAAAGGGACTGTGTGTGTTAAAATTCAGCCTGTAAGTCCAAGTGTTCAGATTGGGTCTTGACGAGTCAGTCAGTGAGTGGGTCAAAACTTTTCTCTCTAAATATTGCGCCAACCCCAAGTAACATGGGATAAGTGGACAGGAAAATGACGATATTTTTTAAATATTGGACTATACCTGTGAACCAAAGGTAGCGACAGTTCTCTGTAACTCCGCGAGTCTCCTCGGCGTGTCAGCTAACTTGGGTGCTGCGGACAGCTGCTCGGAGACGGCGGCCAACTCCTGGGCCGCCTGTGCCACCCGCTGCGACAGCTCTTTGTGTTCCTTGTCTAAGGTCGCGAACTTCGCGCTTAGGTCGCTTGCGTTCGCTCGCAACTCTTTGGCAGTCGTGTGGCATACTTGTAGCGCGTCGTCGACGCTGTTGCTGCTTCTTGATACTGTTGAAGAAGAAAATCGTTGTTTTAGTTATAGAATAGAATTACTTACTTTTTATTATATTTACACATTAACAAATCAGCCAGCCAATGTCAGCTTTAATTGATCCTCTGTAGAGCCCCTTTTTCATAAGACATTTGCATTTTTTAAAGAATTTTATACATTTTAACCTGCATCATGATTATTCATGATAGTTACGGGCTCAGATAAAACGAATAAGTCCACATTCCCATTTGTGTGAGCATAGAGTTGTCTTAAATCAGTTATAATAGTACCTAAAACAGCTGATTTAGTGACTTGCCTTTAAAAATAAAGATGCTCTTGCTAAGAGCAATAATCTTCGTAACCTCTTTTAGTAGATCAGGATGAAACGATTTAAAGGAACAAAGATAATAAATGCATAACAACAAACCATAAATCATCCAGTCAAGAATTATCTACCTAAGTCATAAAGTTATTTTTATCAATGCCTTGGTAACTAAGGAACAATAAAAACAATGTGCCTCAGCTGTTTATAGTTTAACAGAAGTGCAGACGACGGTTGACGGAAACATGTGCCTAAAGGAAGCGAGTTTCTTAATGCAGATCACATGTGCGGATGGAGATTGGCAATATGCCTCGGATTGTCATTTCTGTACGACTGTTGCAGTTTCAGGCTTAAAATCGTTTTAATTTTAAATCTATTGACGACGAGTGAACACAAAGTGTTCACGTTGGAATCATTGGGCCTACTGTAAAAACCTCTTCCATATCCAGTCCTAAATAATCATGTGATAAGGTAAATCAAAGACAGTAAACCGTAATTTTTTGTTTCGAGCCCAGATAAGCACGCTACAGTGTTATATCACTCAGCCACAACAACCGCAGTGTTCAAAGAAGACTCTACAGTTAAGTAGCCAACGTCCAGAAAAGTGGCGAGACAATGAAGCTCGAAAAGCCACGGAGAAATGCTTTGACATGTGAATAATGGAGAAGCAGGAAATAAAAAACAAAAGGAAGGATCGTTTAACGGCAAGCATCAATGATAACTCGATTCACTTAGTAGAAACATCCAAGCGGATACAACTTCAGCGAAACAGTCAATGTTTTTAACGGAATCCGTCCATAGTCAACATATCGAAAATTCACACACTCAACTTTACTGAAGATATTCTAAACATCCTTTGATAAAAAAAAAACTAGTAGGAAAGAAACAAAGGCGGGTCGGGTTTAGAATCACTTGATTCTAAACCCGACCCGTCTTTGTTTCTTTCTCGCGGCTCCAAGCAATTTCAGCTGCCGGAGCCGCGACAAAATATTTTCTAAAAAACACTACAAAGTACAAAATAACTTTAATGTCGAAAGTCGGTGTTTTTCTTCTGCTTCTTCATTATTTGACACCGACTTCCGAAATTAAATTTATTTTGAACTTTGTAGTGTTTTTTTTGGAAGTCGGTTTTTTTTGTGAAAAAGTTTTTTATTTTTCTCTTTTTAGTGGTACCCCACACCTAACAACGCCACTGGAAAGTCACAGGAAAGCGCAAAAATACGCAATTTCGTATACATGGATGATTTTTCCACATATTTTTTCCAGCTATTTGGATTTAAAAATCAAACTGCTGAACCGATTTTGATAAAATTTCAATGGGACCAATCCTTTCACATGAAACTAGAATTTTTCAAATCGGTTCATAAATGACGGAGATATGAGGACACACACACAAAAAAAAAATTACAATCGAATTGAGGACCTCCTCCTTTTTTTGAAGTCGGTTAAAAATAATTGTAAATCACTATTAATACGTGAATCGGAACTATAATTAGAATTACACTAAATCCTTACGTAACTTGTAATATTTAGGCGGTTTAAGTAGCAAAGATTTGTTATGTTATGAATCAAGAATACTTCTCAGGTTAAACTCAAGTTTATCTTTAGACCGAAAAACATGCCTTATTTATAACCGGTTTTATTTATAGTTTGCCTTTCGTCCTACCCCAGACAGTGATAAATTTCAACACGATATTACCTACTCAATCGCAAATCACAACAACACAAACCAAGGTCATGGTAAATACCCATGTAGCACCGACTCCTTTCAAGATTAGGGACCCAACACTCGAAGTTGTTGACGAGTACGAATACCTGGGACAAACGGTCCAGTTAGGTAGGGCAAACTTTGAGAAAGAGGTCAACCGTCGAATCTGACTCGACTGGGCGGCGTTCGGGAAGTTGCGTGGTATCTTCTCGTCTCACATACCACAGTGTCTCAAGGCGAAAGTCTATGACCAGTGCATGTTGCCAGTGATGACCTATGGACTCGAAACGTGGTCGCTCACAATGGACCTCATCAGAAGGTTTAAAGCAACCCAAAGGGCAATGGAAAGGGTAGTTTCCTTGCGTGATCGAATCAGAAATGATGATATCCGCAAGAGAACCAAGGTTAACGACATAGCCCGAAGGATCGCCAAACTAAAGTGGCACAAGACAGGGCACATTGCTCGCAGAACATTAATGGTCGATGGGGCCAAAAAGTTTGGATTGGCGACCGCGTACCGGAAGACGCAGCGTTGGAAGGCCTTCCACAAGGTGGACCGATGACCTGGTGAGGGTCGCGGGTATAGACAATGGACGCGAGACGCACAGGACCGTTTGTTGTGGCGACATAAGGGAGGCTTATTTCCAGCAATGGACGTCTTTCGGCAGATATGATGATAATGATTCGCAAATAATTTTCCCAACAAGCTGTGCAAGAAATCCTTTTGAAGCACCATGGTATGGAAATCGCGGGAAATTCTTCCCAGTGCGAAGACGCCTAAGCATTCTTTCCGGGAAACTAATTCTGTACAAGCATACATACGTTAGATTATTACAGCAGTTGTTTACTTTGACGCTAATCATGCTCTAGCAAGTCATAGATGTAATGGATTCCTGCCCGTGAACACTTTCTAATGTCCTTTAGCTTTGTTATCATAATAATGAAAAAAATATGACCGTTTTCGGTGCTAGCGACCGTTTTCGGGGGCCCATTTATTGAGTGTGCAAGTCACCTCTTGCCATTTCAAAACCGTTTACATTGTTAGTGGTCAGGCAGGGGTCTATAGTTTTCCCATAGTATACGGTAATCAGTTCACTAAACCACACAAACCCATAGCCTTTCATTTTTCGTTTCCATATTCTGCAGTCCAGCACCAACCGGGAATTATTCTTGGGTATACTTTCATAGTGCATACAGGGATAATCATCGGCTAGGACCTCTGCGAGTTGGCTTCGGCCCCTCGTACGCCTACCAAAGGACCGGGAACCTAGGGTTCCGAGATTGTTAAAAAAAAATATTATTGCAAAGACCAACATGTAAGAATTCCGTGTTATGACTTCTATAAAATTAGTTTCTGCCTTCACGTTTATTCACTTTTCTGAGATACGATTGGTAAACAAGATTTTATTTATGAATAAATACTTACGCGTAAAAAATTCTTTATTCATTTTAATATTATTATTTCAGACTAAGTTTGACTTTACAAGATCGTTTGATGAAGGCGGTCATAGGAACAGTTGCATCCATAGGGAAGTTTTAGAGGCCAGGTTCTTATAAGACCATGTTTTTTGCAATAAGAATTTGATAATAACTATAAGAAGAAATGTAAAACACACGGGTTAAGATTGAATCACTGATATCAAGATGTAAATATGCCTGGCGTACCAAAAGGCCCTTTATTAGGTAGCAATCTGACCTTAATTAATTTTAAGCCTTAGTTTCCTGTGTTATTAAAAACTTTTCTCGTCTTTTAAGTGGTAAACATTAAAACAGGCTTTATTAATCCAACAACTTACATGTACCCTTTGACCAGGAAGTCGCATAAAGCCGTAACTAAATAATTACTATTAGTGGACATAAAGGTATTGTTAGTTCCTTATTTGTTTGTCAAGTTAACTCAATTCAATGTCAAGGCGAGATGATTGGTCCAGTGTGGCTGGCAAATAGATTGCTATAATTTATTGTCAGGCGATCATTACGAAATGGTCGTCATTTACGGTCATATATAGAAAGGTAAACATATATAAACACACAAGGCACGACCTGCAATAAACTGAATGGTTCTACGCAGTCTGTCTTCTAAATTATACGAAAATGTTGTAGAACTTGTAGACTAATTGATTGCAACGTAGATGGTCCAAACAGTATTGTTCATTGCAGCTGTTGCAAGTTTGCATCGTCTCATTACTATGATTTTAAACCGCTAAGTGAATTTGAAAACTGCAGGAGTAGTATCACACTGTGTGTCAGTTTGTGTTAATTTTGTTCCCAATTTGACATTGACACGCGCGAGGTCAATTAATTGACAGAAGAGCATAATTAGGACACCATTTAAATATGACCTAATGAACAATATTATATAAACAGTGCATCATGGTGTTATTCGAGTAAGTATCTACTAAGGAAAAAGTTTAATTTATAGCGTCAAAACAGTTGGTCCTGAATTAGATTCAGATCCGAATCGAATCGGTAGGTACATTACATGCCTGTTTTTGTGATTAGTGAATTTTATTATGTCAAACTTAATTGAAGTAGGTATGCATTGAACCTACCTCACGATACGAAAGGATGATAATTTTGAACGCAAAATAGACATCAACTGCGTAGGTGTGACTCCATTGTAAATATCAGCTATGTATGAGAACCCAAGTATAACATGCAAAGTTGACTTTACATAACGAGATGAGTTTCCACCCACGCTCTGACGTTCACCGGTGTTATGACTCAGAATCACTTTATGTTGAATTTGGTTAAAATTACAATGAAAAAAGTAATTGTTTGAAAGATGAAATGGCTAGAAAAGAGGTTAGTCCTGGCTGTAGAAATATCTATGGAAGAAGACAGACTGTGAGGTTTGGAAAGGGACATTAAGGAGGGTGAGAAAGAATACGGACTGTGAAATTGGATAATTGATGTAAAGCAATTTAAAAATAAATTAGGTAAAACAGTTTTTTTCAGTTGTCTGTTTTGGTCTAAAAGTTGAAACAACGAATTCGATATACTGTCGTGCCAGCGACACGAAGAAGTAGTATCAGATAATTTATCAGAACTTAAAGTACAAACATAAACAAAGGTGGAAAAATGATCAATAACAAATTAATCTATTAGCGTGCCTTTTCTTGTTCGTGCTTATAGCCTGTTCCAGCTAATGGCCCATCACAGGGCCTGACGCAATTCACAAGCTTTTTCTAAGAAAGGTCAGACCTTCAAACTTAATTATGTTGACTGTATATATTTCCAAGGTGAACGAATGTACTAACGGTATCACGTTTGATAATGTTTATTTGATACTATTGACTTACCTATTAAAGAGGTTTACGACACTTCGATTAATGAAGATAATGCTTACTATTTAGGTGAAAATGCAGTCTATGCCATCTAAATTTTGAAGAAGCAGACCTAATTTAGATGCATATATTCTGATGGAGACTTCATGTCATGAATAACAATTTCGTGCTAACTTCTAGCTAGGTGAATTGGCAGTAAAATAAGAGTTTTGAAGCCGAACCTCTATCCATTTCAATGCGCAGTGAAGCAATCTGTCGTCTGACGTCCACAAAGAGCCAGAGGACGGTGGCAGCAGAGACAACGCAGACACAGAAGGCTAGGGCTGCTGCCAGGCGAACGAAGGGTCTGGAGCGACGGCGGCGGGAGGCCCTACGGCCCCATGGTTCCCCTTCATCACTGGAGGCAGACAGAAGGCGACCTCCTCGGGAACCTCCTCCGCCTACAAGAGCATCCAGCTCCCGCCTCTTCCTCATCTTTTTGCCCACCCGCAGCGGCACCGCCGCATGTACCGCACTCTCCATAACGCACCACAACGCTACCGCAAACGCATCCGCACACACCCGCACCACGCACTCACTTTCACGCCACAGACGATCGCAAACTCTGCAAGGTCTGACACGTGTGATCCGCACCGCGGCAACTTGCCGAATGACCGTAAGATACTCAGCATATGAAATTACGATTTATAGTCTACTTATAATTTCTTACACACTTTAAGAGTTTGTCTGATATAATCAAAGCTGCAATGTTGTGGAAATTGCGACTGCTGTTTGTCTGTGTGTTTACAAGGCGCTCACGTTTAGTTTGAACACTTTCAAGTCAGGTGCTAAACTGAAACCCGGTAGTTTGCCGATATGCTTGCGAAACGAGTGTTGGCTTAATTTTATCGCTTTTCAGTGACGATTCATTCATAACGACCGATAACAGCTAAATGTGTATGTTACTAATTTATGCATAATACCCTGCGATATAGGTACCAATGTCGCAGCCAACTGGCTTAGTCAGCCGTTTAATTGGCTGCCTAGCCTTTTCATTGAACGGCATCGTTTATTCGGCGGCCTAAATCCAGCCAACGCGACTAATACAACATTTAATGAACGGGCTAACTTGATGCTTAGGCCGTTCATAGCATTGGGAAACCGTGTGACCAGTGGCCAGTGTTCTGCTACTTGGCTAGCAATAAGTCATACGATGTTCTACAAAGTAGTTTGCCTAGCTGTCCAATTACATGCTGGTATGTCACACAGGCCGCTGATTAAATGGCGCCCTTCAGTGACAAGGCTAGGCAGCTTAAACGACTGAATAAGCTAGTTGGACACCAATAACCTAAATGTTTTAGAAAATTGTACTTGAATCTTGAGTCAAGAGATTTAAAAACACATCTAATAGATTAAAGTCGTAGCCTTGAGAAGTTCCCTTTGATTTATTTATCCATAAACAAGCTGTTCAATTTGGCCAAAAAATCTCTAGATTTACACAATTAATTAACAGAATGACGTAATGTTGGAGCATATTTATAGACACTATTGTGTTTGATTAGAAGGCGGAGAATACGTGATCACGTTGATAATGTGTTTGAACAGTTTGATCACATATTCAAGCACATTAGCGCTATTAATTCTAAGTGTACAATCACGATGGAACCTAGACGTCTAGGACAAGTCTGTTTCCTCAGACATTGGCAATCAACCTTATGTCTTATTTATTGACTCCAAGAAAAGTGGAGTAGAATAGCCTCCTTAAGGTTGATCCACACATATCAAGGCCGTGACCGGAGCCTGCCAGGGTTGCGGATTTTGTTCCAAAGAGTTACCGCGGCCCTGGAAAGCAAAAGGCACTACGAGGAGCACGGATGGGTTTTAGTCAGTAAGACTTCTGACACTGCCTCCCACTCCACCCAGAGCGGCAGGAGTCATTTGATGATTTCCCATCCATAAAAAAAGGCCGGGACGCGTCCGGGCCGGGGTCCGTCACAACATGGTCAGACAGTCCTGACACGTCCCCTGCACGGCCCGGATACTGATGTGTGTGCACCAATTTTATTGAGCTTAATCCCGGCCCGGCCACGTCCCGAGCACGGCCCGCATATGTGTGGATCAATCTTTAGTTGGGAATAGCAATACCTACTTTCTCATTCTAATGTTTTTACTATGGCATGAATTTACTTATGGTTCGGCCGAGAGAAGAATTGGTCTGTTTTTTCACTTCAAGAAACCGGACCTCATCCAAACTTTGGACTAAGACCAGTTCACCTTGTTTTATCATTTTTGATCAACATAAAAATACTAAAGTATCCTAGTGTTAAATTTTTCGACCTACTGAACTGTGACGAACGTGGTTGGAAAACAATGATCAATTCTAACCTAAGACCTTAGAGTCTAGATGTGATACGTGTGAAGTACGGTCAGCATAACAACTCGAACGACTAAGGTCGTTTACACGTTGACATTGGACTGGTATCAAGTCTTGTCATATTATGCTGGCTACCTTGATCTTGTGGATCGAGTCTGTTATTGGAAATTTATTAACATAATAATGACTATTTAATGCAGATTTGTAAAGATTAGTTTGACTGTCTTGAACGTTCTATTAGAACTACTTTTTCCAAGGCAGATAAGGTTCTATTTGGGTCAGTGGCCTTAGTGTGAGTTTTTTAGCGTTCTCGATCGCGTTAGCGTAAACGTCAATTTGTATTGAAACTGATAAGCGCCGTCTGGTGTGTACTGGTGACACTCACGGACAACCTGTTTTTTTCTATACAATTTGATATAAGCGAACGTTTACGTTAACGCGATCGAGTACGTTAAAAAACTCACACTAAGCCCTCTGAGCTCTCGTATTCTGGGGGGGGGCAACAATGCTGTCCACATTCCGCTTGCCATGGGCAACAGTGGCCGAGGAGGCCCCCGATCCGTACTATCCTTCGAGGACCTGATCGGTTACAATTTTAGCTCGCCCGACAGAGTGTCGGTCGGGCAGAGCGCGGGTGGAGGCGCGCTGTATTGGGAAGAGGGCTCGCTTGAGCGTCGTGCGGGTGTAGAGTCGGATTCCGAGTTGGACTCCGACGACCTGGTGACCGTTAGCTCGGCGAGCCCTGTACCCGAGGGGGCGGGGGCTGCTGCGGAGGACCCCAGGTCCTTCCGCAAGCGGCCCAGATCAGAAGAGGACCGGGGGTCGTCCGGCAGCGAAGAGGTTGCCTCGGCCCGTAAAATCCCCACCAGCAGGCGGGGTAAGGGCCGAGAGGGAGGCAAGGGCAGAGTCCTTGCCTCCAAGGATGCTGGACGACCCCCCGAAGATGGCGGTCGTGGGGCTCCTGGCTCGGAGTCCTCCGGCGGTGAGCCGGATGACTCCGGACAGGAGCGGGTTCGGAGGGCCGGGTTTGCGGAGGTGGTGGAGGCCGCGATCCGCGATGTGGCCTTGAAGAGGGAACTTTCCTCTAAAAACAAGGCCATAAGCGCGGCGCTGGCCTCCATCCTGGCGGCAGCGGAGGCTAACCGAGGTGGGCCTCCAGCGGACGAGCTGTCCAAGCTGCGGGCGGAGGTCGCCCGCTTGGCTGCCGCCACCGAGCGTCTCCAGAGGGAGAACGCGGGGCTCCGAGCAGACCTGGCCAGGCTCCAGGGAGCCGGCCCACAGGGGGCGCCTAAGGGGGGGCGCAAGGAGGAAAGCCGGCCCGTGCCGCAGGAGGGCCAGGTGCTGGACCTTGTGCGGCAGGAGATGGCTGCCTTCCAGGCGCGGTTCTCCGTCCTGGAGGGCATCGTCCTGCGCCCCCCGTTAGCGGCGAGTGGGAAGGCTCCAGGCCGGAAAAAGGCGGCGTCGTACGCGGCCGCCGTGGCTGCCACACCGGGGTCGTCCGGCCAGGACAAAGGGTCCGGGCCGGCACCCGCGAAGCCGGTGTCGGGAAAACCGGACCCGGCCCCGGGAAGGAAGAGGAAGGGTGGGGTGGCTGCACGGACGGCGAAGGCTCCTGCGCCAGCCGTGCAGCAGCTCCCCCCGGCTTCCTCGCCTTCTGAACCTCCCCCGGCTCAAGCCGAATGGCAAGTGGCCGGGGAGAAGAAGAAGGCAGGAAAGGCAGCCAGGGCGGCAAAGAGGCGGGAGAGAAGGCGGCGGCAGAGGGCGCGAGGCGTCGCGGCTGCGCTCCGCGCCCCGAAGACCGCGGCTGTAGTATTAACGCTGCAGCCGGACGCGGTGAAGAGGGGCGTGACGTATGCCAACACGCTCACCAAGGCCAAGGAGGCCATCAACCTCGGTGAGCTTGGCATCGTCGGGGGTCTCCGGTTCAGGGTCACCATGACCGGGGCCAGGATGCTCGAGATCCCTGGAGCAGACAGCGGTCCGGCCGCGGACGCTCTAGCCGAAAGGCTTAGGGCGTCCTTGGGCGCGGATGACGTCCGAGTGTCCAGGCCCACGAAGTGCATAGACATGCGCATTTTGGGCCTGGACGACTCCGTCACGGAGGGGGAGGTGTTGGCCGCCGTCGTCAGGACGGGGGCTCTACAGAGGAGGTGAAGGTGGGCACCATCCGTCCTGACAACACGGGCATGCGAACCGTAGTGGTGAGCTGCCCCGTGTCGGCGGCCAAGAAAGTCTCGGAGGGCCGAAGGCTCTTGGTGGGTTGGGTCTCCGCGCAGGTGAAACTGCTGGAGCCTAGACCTCTGAGGTGCTTCCGTTGCCAGGTTGGCAACCACGTCGGAGCACTCTGCACCTCGGAGGTGGACCGCAGTGACCACTGCTTCCGCTGTGGTCAGCCCAGTCACAGGGCCGGCTCGTGCGACGCCGCGCCGCATTGCTTCGCATGTGCGGCCGCTGGCAAGCCGGCCGATCACTGGGCTGGGGGCAAAGCCTGCGGTCCACCCGCCAGGGCCGGGTCGAGGAGAAAACCCTCCTCCACCGCCGCCGCCGCCGCAGCCGCCGCCACCGTCGCCGCCGCTGCCACTGCTCGGGAGGGGGCCGAAATGGAGTGCCAGTAATGGCCCCATTTCGCCTCCTCCAGACGAACGTTAGTCGCTGCGCCTCTCAGGAACTGACGCTCCTGAGCAAGGCGCAGTGACTGACGCCTGCGGACAGCGAGCAATGGGTAGCTCGCTGTCCGATCAGGTCAGGCCAGAGTCGACGGCGCGTTTCACTCCAAATGCGCCGTCAGCAACGAGCAGTCAGCAACGGAGACGGGGCCCGCCAGGGCCAGAGCCTGCCAGGGTTGCGGAATATGTTCGAAAGAGTTACCGCGGCCCTGGGAAGAAAGGCACTAGGAGGACTAAGGGTGGGTTTTAGTCAGTAAAAGTCTGACACTCCCTGCCGCTCCACCCAGAGCGGGAGGGGTCATTTGATGATTTCCCATCCTATAAAAAAAAAAAAAAAAAGCCCTCTGAGCTTTGAAATTTAAAATCAGGTAAATTTTATATTCATACTTTTTAATATTTCAATGTAGTAAGTAATAAATATAGGTACCTATGCTTTTTAATTACTTGTTATAAATAACTTCAATTTTTTTTATGTTTTCATAGAATTGAAACAATAACAATATGACCATTTCTAATTTACCCAATAAAATTTTAGTTTTTCCTAAATTAGCGTTATATTTTTTTTTCCTAGTATAACCAATCAAAGATAAGTGTAAACAAGTCATGCTTTCAATTATTAAATTTGTTACTATTTACTGACTTGTTTTAATTAACTTCAATTGTTTTCATGTTTTCATAGAATTGAAGCAATAACAATATGACTATTTTTTTCTAATTTACCCAGTACAATTTTAGTTTTTCCTAAATTAGCGTTGTATTTTTTTTACTAGTATACTTACTTGGTTTTTCTCAATATTATTATCTGCATAATCAATCAATGATAAGTACATGTACTTAAACAAGTAATTCCGTAGGCAACACCCATTGAATTATCTTTAAATAATATGTTCGACTTTTTTCTGTTTGAAATATTTTGTATCACAAACAAAGAATACAATCCCGGGATCCTGAATTCCGGACATTATTTGACCCCTTAAATCCCGGAATTTCCACAAAAAGGTCTAGTTTGCATTCTAGGTAAGGTAATTTAAGGAAATATATTCTCTGTACAGAAGCGTTTAAAGTCCATTTAATTATTTTAAAAGTTATTTAAAATAGCGGGAGACTTTGTCAAACATAGAAAGACAGTGAAACGTCGTCAGTGTGGGCTTCTGGAGTTATTTTTTATTTGCGAAAGACGGGAATAGTGCAAAATATAGCGTTGTGCAGCTATTCTCAAGACTGGGTGGATCGACTAAGGGATTACATCATAGGTGCACATATTTTGTCATCAAAACATAATACTTATGAAGATTTTAGCTGACAGTAATATTTTAACAACTTAAACGAAGTCAAAATTTAAAAAAAATCTGAACACAGCACCAGTAAAGCGAAAGTTAAAAAACTATTTTACTAAAATTGCCGAAGATGTCCTAGTATGGATCGTGTTTGGCAAGAACGATTGCAGTGTTTTGCAACAAAATAAATAAATAAACAATTTTTAAGAAAATACGTAAGTGTTCTTTTCTTTTGAGACCGAAAAGAAGCCTAATAGTCCCGGGATTACGTACATATAAAAATCCCGTAATCTCGGGATTAAAAAAATAAGCTCGGGATAGTATTATTGAGTATTGAGTATTCTCTAATAGTAATCTAATCACAAATGATATGTGGAACTGATAATTGCTACCGTTCATCGCTATCGATATAATTAATAAATGATTATGATTTAACAATCTGCAGTTTTAATTCCCTCTTCAATCTATGTATATTACTTCATTTCCTAAAGAAACCGCAGAAACGAGAAAAGTGGAGCAGTTTTTTTGTAACCACATCATCAATTATTCCATGTTGACGACCCCAGAGTAACACGCTATTATTAAATGTACTGATTGAAGTAGACTAACGAGTGTCTCTAAAAAATAAGTATTTATTCGCGAACTGACCACTGACGTCACGATAAGACAAGAGCAGAGAGGTGTGATAATATTATTTACGAGAACAGTACCGTGGCATTATCGACCTACGTGCCGTGGCCGGCCGGACGCGGTGAATGAAAGCCGAGCATGCGCAGAACTGCCCGCGACTTGCGACACTATTGTATTCGAAACAATACTCAATTATTTATATTAAACTAAAAGAAGAGACTAAACACTGGTATCCTAAGATTTCTGTTGGAAATAGAATGAGAAAATTGATAAACTTAATAATATTGCACCAAAACACACAGACAAGAACAACAGCTAAGTACACAAACTCACTGTACACAGATCAATAGCGCTCACAAATGAACACAGAATAAAATTTAAGAGAAATACACAAAAAAATCTCATAAGACACTCTACGCGGGGAAAATGGTAAATTTTCACAAATCCTATCAGGGTGTTGTAAACTATGTATAACGGAGCAGGGTCCAGGGCGACGGTGGGGCTAACACTGCTCGTGACGTCACCCAGGCGCGGCGACGCATGCGTACAGAAAACACCGCATCAGTTATACAGATACTGGATGGTTACGAATGTTACGATAAATGTACAGATAAAAGAAAAATAACAAACTCCGCCTACGCAAATGGAGTAATTGTAGGTTTTGTGGCGCGGAGATAAAATTGGGCATTCAAAATATAACAGGCGATCCGAAATGACTTTTCAAGGAGCTTTTCGTTCAGCTAGTTGAGGAGTTCCAAATTCGGATTCTATACTGTCCTCTTTTCATTCTTCAGGATTCCTAAAGTAACTTAAGTTGTACTTCCGACTGCACTATGCACAAACATGTCTGTTACCGATCGACCGATCGGATTTTGAAAGTTGGAGTTTGATTAAGCGCATCCCTGCTCTCATCATCTCATGACTTCATTGTCTACTTCCTCAACGCCGAACATGCAGGTCTTTTGATGCACTATACAAGCACATACAATCCACTCACTGATGGCAGCACCGCCTACTTGCATTGCAACGACTAATAAGGCACAAAAATTCGAAGTGTACGCAGTTCTCGGTATTACGCTTATTCGATGTCCAGTTTCGATTTCAATAAACAATTACCACATAATAACTCAAGTTTCACGTTTTCCATAACAATTTTACACGACAAAAAATCTAGATATCATTTTCAGACACTATTATACATCTGTGTTTACTACGGTAGCGTAAGTGGACTCCTAATTTGTTCTACATTAATTACTCAAGAGCGCAGTAGCCGTAAATTGAACAATATTTTAATTACTTCGGTGAACTGGCGCGGAATTGTGGAACCGATGTCCCATTTATCGTTCGTACTGTTTTTTATATCTATGTCGTTTTTTATTACTATTAGTCTCTAGACGTCTCCTGAAAGTTGGCATAATTTAGAGTGATAAAAATAAATACTAGTGGGCGAAAATTGGCGCATTCTTCATTATTAACGAATGGTTGCAATGTTAGATATCACAGTTAACACCTTAAGACGACCCAGTCAATTCCTATGTCTGTAACTAAGGCATGAGACGTGTTCCTTCTATGTCATAGTCATTTATTGTATCTTTATCGTAAATTTTCGGGAGTTGCCCGGACCTTAGCCATACCGCTAAAATTAACTCCCCAAACGCAGCGCAGGGTTCGTAAAGGGTTACTACGGGTCAAAAACTGGTTGAATGGACATGGTTTACGTGACTAAGACCCGTCAAAGAACCTAGGTTGTAGTATGCATATTATAACATTTTAAAAGTCACCGTCACGCGAACGGCACTACTGACATAATTTAAATTAATTAGAGCGGCACAGGTGTTTAAGTCTTAGGCAACGGTCTTAGGAGACGACAAGTCTACAGTAAACTGAGATAGCTCGACGTACAATTGAATGCATAATTTCATAACGCGGGCGGAATGCAGTACCTATTGTCTGATTATTATTATTGTAATTTTTTTTTGTGGTCATCCAGCACTTGACGTTCGAATCTCGCCTGATGGATTCCTAGGCTGAGTTTCTTCTCTACCAGACAGGCCCAAAGAGGAGGCGTGCAGTTGTTTCATGCTCGCTTTACAGAAGGATATGCGGTCATGCTACCGACCCCCCATCACCTGGTGCGTTCGACCGCACCAGGTGATGGGGCCCGCTGGGGACGGCGGGCCGACACCACCGAGGTTGCGCGCGAATGTACTTGTATCCCGGCTTCCGACTCATGGTAGTGGTAGGAACTATGGGGTATTAGTCCTACATAACCTTCCGTTCTCTGCAGACGCAGGGTATCCATGAGAATGTTCGCGCAAAAAAGGTCTACAATGGGTTTTATATGAATATTCAGCACAGAACAAAGCCAAAACAAAGAAGCGCGACTGCTATGAAGTGCGCGACTGCTATGAAGTGCGAGCCGTGACGTAGTACAGCAGTGTACTTGAAAATGTAATTCTGATATTACATATTTTGGTCCAAATATCAAAAAGTATAAATATGAACAATTTAATGAAGGTTGGATATATCTAACACAAGCCCATTAATTATGAAATTGCAAGATAACAAGTTTTATTTTTCAAGAAGTTTTCCTGTTGTTACAGTTTTATATTCTCATTAAGAATGGTAGGTAATTCCAAAAAGTCTTTACAGTATAAAACTGCAGAATGCAAACAAAGATATCTGTATCGCGTTTCACGTCACTCTGGGAGTTGACTATCGCTTGTTATACATACATAGGCGTGTATATAGATACATAAAACATGCGGTCGTCATTAAAAATATGTAGCATAATGAATGCTTGTTTGATAAAGCTTTTTACTGTTGTTGAACTATTTCAAATAACATATTTTACTGGGCATTCTACAAATTGATTGAGTTTAGTCACAATTATTTACTTTAGACTTTTTTCCTTTTTTATTGTTTAACCTTTATTGAAGATAAGACATAATTATTTGATTAGACACACTTAATAGCCACACTCATTTGTAGAAAAACCAGCCACAAACAAGTAATTTTTTGCTAGAGTATCATGTACCATTAAATGCTTTTTTGGGTTTTATACCTACCTTGGAGATCCCCAAGTCATCTTTAGGAACAATCATTTATTTATAAAAACCTATTTCTCCACATTGTGACGGCATAAAGACATGGTAATTTTGGCACAACTTGACTCAAAAGAAGAATAACTGAGAAATAATCATATTTCCAGACAATTGACAAATAAAAAATAGGTTACATACCGTGTCCGATGTCGGCACGCATAGTAGACACTTGGTCATAGAGGGCAGCACATATCCAAGTGAGCATCAGCAGCCATAGTATGAGGGTGCCTCGGACAGCCCAGCGGAGAGCACATTGCACTTCAGCTCCTAAGTTGTGCTCTAGTGTTGCTGGTGCAGAGTTTCTGCTCCGTTCACGCCTGAAAGTATGAAAAGGTTAATATTTTTTAAATAAAATGTCCGATCCCATTTAAACAAAAAACCCACAATAATTAAATAAATGAGTGAATCTTCACATTTAATTATTGAGTTTTATTTAGTACTTACACAATACCAAAATGAATCTATGTTTAATCTTTTTTTGTTTTCTTATCTTGCAATCAGTCATTCTAAACTATAAGCAGATGAGGTGGGTGCTTTTTGGTGCTATCTTTAATCTAAAAAACATTTTTGTTACACAATTGGTTTTGGATTTGTTCTAATCTAATCATAAACAATATTACTTACTAACCATGGGAATTACTATCAACATTAAAAAATGCTAAACTATTATTTTGGGTTATGTGTCTCAGTTATCAGGTTCTTCATTCCTGCTTTGTAGAAATTAAATAGATGACTTTATCCCTATGAAATGTCACCTGACTATAGTCAATAAAATTATTTTCCATATTTAAATGTAATTCATTCCTTCACTTCATAACCTATTTTCTTCAATACTAATTACTTGTATGGCAGTATGTAGTATAGAAGCTGATATTTATACTACTACGAACCTTGTAATTTTCTTCTTTCTGCTGGGAATGATTTCTAGCTGCAAGTCTTCTGACTCTTCGTCGCTAGACAAGTCCAAAAGACGGAAGTTTTCCTTGTTGACTTTGGATGGTGCAGACATTTTAGATTCCGGCTCATACAACACATACTATTAGTTACTTACTTTCATGTGCGATATACATCAGACAGATAATCGCACTGTATTTATTTACTTGCAATAAATTCTCTTCAAGGTTATAAAAGTTTGAAAGTACTCTAAATACCAAAGCTTACCGCAACTAAAAGGTTAGGATAAAAGAGTAACTAAATTAGCCTAACCTTGGACAGAGCAGAAGTAGAGCTAATTTTAAGATATGTATTAATATTGCTTCAGAAATTCGTTAAAAACTACGTTGAATAATAGCAAAATATTATAGAATGAAAAATGTCAAAGTCAAAGTTAATTATCTATCTTGTCTTTGGTCAAAAATGACAGCATTTCAAAATCCATTTGGATTGGATTTTGATAGGATGGATCCAAGATTTTATTAAAAAAATTGCGCGTCCGTGTAGGCTGTAATGTAGCAAGATATTTTTTTGAAACTATTTTGTATCAAAAAACATCAACAAAGGAATTCCGACGCAGTCGTTATATGAAAACAGAACGTATCTGTAGCGGCATCAATGCCGCCACCAAAAAACCAACAGTCAAATCTACTATATTGCAACAAAAATAACCGCAACGCCATCTATCTCACCCGCTGAGAATTAACTGGATGAAATCGTTACTCTCTGTCTATATAAAACGAATCGGCGGTTACTTCGTTTTGTGTCGATACGTCTTTTTTTCTTATGACGACAGAATTGGCGATGTAAAGATTCTACTAGCGCCTCTGGAGTCAAACAGCTCTCAAACCAACTCTCAAAAATATTTGCCCCAAAACCAAAGTCAAAAACCTCTAAAATCACCAGAATTACAAAAAAATAAAACAGTGACTCTGACGTTGGCAAGACGTTGACTGACGTTGAAAAATAATTACTTGTCGTCGTAGCAGTACAATTACAGCTGCGACTGCTAACTGCAAAATTAAATTATACTGAACAAAAACAAGACGTAAGCAATTGGCGATGCAAAGATTCTAAATTCCACCGCTAGAGGACGGCTGGAGGCGCGCGCGTAATCTTTGCATCGACAACACTGAGATTTTTTTTCTTGGCAATGGCATAACTGCGTTTGTCAAAAACTTGCTGTCACATACTGTCACAACTACAAATGTCACAATGACAAATTGTCAATCAATGCAAATCTTGTAAATGCAATGGTTCGTTCACCGATTTGATTTCATTTTAATATTTAAATGGAATTTAAAAATAATTATTTTCTTTAAACAGTCACAATCATGAAAGAAAAATGGAATTTTGTTTTGTATTTAGTTTGGTTTGCCTACTTGGTTCTGTCAGCGGCTCTCATGTTCGGGCATGGATTCCTGTTATCCCGTAAAACTCTGAGTGATGTTACTGAATGTGTGCCGCTCGATAGATTTGGATGTGACGGATATGAAAATTCTACAGTGGGGGGTCATTGTGATGAGGACGAGAAGATTCGTCGGATTTTGTCTGTGCCTGGCGGGCCGTTGGCGTGCGTCCCGCAGAAGTCTCGAGTGGTGTTTTTGTTAGTGGATGCACTACGGTACGATTTTACGGAGTATGATGAGAGTATCGAGAAGCCGTTACCGTATCAGAACCGCTTGCCCATAATGCGCGAGCTGCTGGACCGCTGGCCGGAGAGCGCGCGGCTCTACCGGTTCATGGCGGACCCGCCCACCACTACTTTCCAGCGTGTGAAGGCCCTGGCCACTGGCTCACTACCAACCTTCATCGACGCCAGCGCTAACTTTGCTGCTATGGAGTTGCAGGAGGACAATATAATTGACCAGGTATTTTAATTTTAAGATCCTACTTGTTTGCCAATTTTATTTTTCTAATAAATATTTATCTTTCCTCTAATGATGTAATAAATCTTATCCATGTCCTCAATAATTATCTTTACCAATAGTTTTAATATCAGATTATCTATTATTAAGATTATCTATTTATTAGGTGAATAAAAACAATGGACATGCGGTTCTTCTTGGAGATGATACCTGGTCTCGTCTCTTACCAAAACGCTGGCTACGATCTCATGCTATGTACTCATTCCATACCTGGGACCTGGATACTGTTGATACAGGTAATTACTGACAATTATGTTAACTTATTACCAGTGATCGGAAAAAGGTGAGCTAATTTACCAAAATTTGAAAGAATAGTGCAAAAAGTAGACTTCCTCATGACAACATTATTTTTCGGGAACATTGACCTGCTTTCGAGATATTACTAAATTAAAGTACTTACTTACATTTAACAAGTAATATTAAACAAATGAAAATAAAACGTAAAAAACGAGGAATTTAAGTAAAAAGGAATTTGCAATATACTGGATGCAATTGTATCCACCAGGACGTAAGTCGATTAAATTAATGTTCTTTAGTGTTATCCCAA
Source organism: Melanchra persicariae (assembly GCA_947386135.1). Lineage (NCBI taxonomy): Eukaryota > Metazoa > Arthropoda > Insecta > Lepidoptera > Noctuidae > Melanchra > Melanchra persicariae. The sequence goes on from OX376660.1 coordinate 8,180,750, forward strand.
AACTGGGACTATTTTCCCAACAGAAAATGGTATAGTAAGGAACTCCAAAATACAACTTAAAATCTAATACAGACACACCCTATGTTTGTTGGGTTTATTCAAAATGTCCATGTGTTTGTGTAAGAATCATGCAAAGATTAAAAAAGGTATGAAATGAAAAAAAATAAATTACATGGCTCAATAAATTACACTTACCTTTGTTCGAGTTCATACATGACTCTTGTATGTTTGAATACACCACAATAAATTTTTAATAAAATAAAATTGTAAAGTTGAAGATGAACTACTGTCTGTTCTGTTTGGCTGCTCGCAATGGATTGAGGATATTTCACACAAATTAATGATAACATGTGTAGTGTATCAATTGAAGTAGGCTTTGACCCTTTTCTTGATGACCTGGGTTTTTTGCGAACATGTGCGAGACAAACATTACATTTATTTACCTACTTTCTGCACAACACTGCAATATTTCATCATCATCATTATTTTTATTTGCTTACTCATTTCAATTATTCTATGTTACTAACACACACATTATCAAGCCTGTATTGGCTGTATTTACTAAAGTGCAGAGACAAAAGAAGGTATAATTATAGTAGGTGGTACAAGCACTAGCAAATATCACTTTGTCTGCATAGATTTAGTTCTCTAAAACACACTCTATGAACTTCAACAACCCTAAGGTTGATTTTCGCAAAAAAAAAACTAGTTAAAAAATTATTTCGCCTTCGTTATAGTACAAATACCTACTGTCACAAATTCAAGTCTCTATCTCAGAAGCCTATACCAGCGCCAGTAGTTATAAATTCTAAATATTTTATTCAAACTTTCATCCCTATTTTAACTCCTCAAGGTATAAAATTCCAAAAATGTTGAAGCAGGATATTTTTAATTCTGATCAATAGCCTACATAACAATTACCATACTTTTAAGTTACCTACATAATGACATAGTTCGAAACAAACATTCACCCCCCACTCTACCCCTTTACTGGGGGAGTTTCCTAAAATCCTTTTGTAGCTGACGTATCTTACTCATAGTGTATCTTTGTACCTAATTTCATCTTTATAGTTCAAGTAGGTACCTAGTTCTCAATTTCGTGATAATTCAGTGAATAATAATAATAGTCGTCTCAGCCAACGGCTTAATAGCCAAGAGCCTCAACCTCAGGAGGCTCTCGTTAGGCAGCTGCATCGAGGCCTTGATTCAGAAAGCAGTACTTCTGGACACGGCTCGTATCGTTAGGACGTTCCTCTCTTTGGAGCCCTGGCCGCCGCTAGCTTGGACCCTGTTCCCGATGCCGGTGGGCTACTATTTTTTTATATTTTTAAATGTTTTTTTTTATTTTTTGTAGGAATATTTAAAAATGTAATTAATATGTGTAAAAGTGAATAAAGGAAATAATAATAGAATAAGTAATAGTATCAGAATGAATGTGACCTTTCGTTTTTGTAATAAAATACTCAATACTCTATACTTTTATTCCATTCCACATGTGGTATTCTTATGTGGTAAACTTATAGAATAGATTCATTAAGGTTGTTACTTTTATGAAATAAGCTGACATACATCCAGGAAAACTCTTAAATTAATTTATTTACTTTAAAAGTTAATTAATATACCTATATTTAAAATCCAGCTCGGTTCGTCTGACATTTTTGCTGATTGATACAGTTTTAAATCCCTACTTAACTACTATTTTCCAACTAATATTATAAATGCGAAAGTAACTCTGTCGGTCTGTCTGTTACGCTTTCACGGTAAAACGGCTGAACGGATCGTCATGAAATTCGCCAAATATAATGCCTGAGATATGGAGAAGGACATAGGCAACATACTTTTACGCGATAACCGACATCCATGCGGGCGGAGCCGCGGACTAAATAAAGCTAGTTATTAAATATATCCATCACAATCACAGTTATACAGGTTCGAAGGGGTTTGATCTTTTTTATGAAAGGTGGCTTAATGTAAAATGGCGATGGGGTGCCATCGCTGTTTCCTTTGTTTTACTAAGTGGCGACACACGAAACTGGTTTCAATGGGATTCTGGGATATGATGAAAGGAACGCATTGCCAAGATTTTTGCATACTTACATAGACAAATGTGCCGATGGGCGTCTAAGCTTTTTTGGTTCAATGCCCTTGGTCGGCAATCTTTCAGAGGGTGAAAGTACTCATGAATATGAAAAACTTTCACTTATGGGAGCAACACCCAACTAATCATGAAGTAAAGTAAGGCTGTTTCGTCGCGTATTCGTAACAAATGTTACGCGCCTTGAGCTCGATCATCGAAAAGATGGACTCCTGTTTTGGCTTCGTCGAGCGCGGATCGAAATTTTAATAAATTTGTATTATAAAATAAAAAAGTACTAGTATAAAAACCAGACCGCAAAAGATGATTGAATATTCTAAACAAGTGACTTTTCAAGCAGTCTGTTGCAGTTGGGGTCAAACATGTGATCGAAATAAAATACCTAGTTTGATTTCACCAACTCCGACACAAGGCTTAAATGTTAGGTACTTGTTTGGAACTTTGAATAAGAATGATTTAATATAATTATTTATGATCTAAGTATTTTTTTATTTCCAAAATTTGGGTGTGTTACATTTTGGAATCATCTTCTCAAGCCCTTTATTCTGAAGAAGTATTTTTTAGTGACAGTCTTGTGGACCCCACATGACTATCACTAAAAAATACTTCTACTTCGCACTTAGGCGCATACGACGAATAGAATGATACCTCATTTGTTAAACACTATTCAGCCGTCTCGTCTAGGCTAGTGTCCCTGACACTGATATGACCACCATCAGTGTAGCTGTTGCAATGTACCTACAGAGAATGCTGCTGCCCATTCTCTGGTGCGTCCCTTAGTCGCCTCTTACGACAACCACGGGAAGTAATGGGGTAGCCGATCTGGAGATAATCTCCCCTACCCAGCTTGACCACATTTGTGTTTAGAAACGCTTATAAATGTTGAACGACAATTTTTTTGTGTTATCAAAATTAATATCCCTGATGGTGGTCTTGCCAGTTTCAGGGACACTAGGCTACAGGGTGTGACAAAGAAATAATCATAGGTACATGCATGCTCTCGAAAACCTTTGCCCTCCTTCCTTCCGGGGCAGTCGGGTGAAAAGAGATAGCATTTCCTCATCCCTACTCACTAACATTTGAGTATGACTTCTAATCCACCAAAATCAACTTGCAGAAGTCGATTCAAAAATATACGACGAACTAAGAAGAGATGATTGGAACCTGTTAGTGGCCCATTACTTAGGGGTGGACCATGCTGGCCACAGGTATGGGCCAAACCATGCAGAGATGACACGGAAGCTGGACGAAACCAATGTAAGACTGAAGAAAATAATAGCTATGCTGCCACCGGATGTACTGCTCTTTGTGGTGGGAGACCATGGAATGACTGAAACAGGTATGTGATAAGTGATAACCTGATAACTTAACTGAACACTAATGTAAGCATATTTATTGTTGTGGCAATTATTTTCTAATATTCAATAACTTATAAAAATATTCTCATAGTCTCATGTAATAATGATCAGATTTACGATAAGTTGTAACTAATTTATTGGAATAATAACAATTATGTAATCCTGTTATTCAAATATCGCTCTGACAAGTAATCATTTAGTCATTTTGAAATACATACCTATTTAAGATTTCGTGGAAATATCTGAAGACAAGTCATTTAGCAAGTCAGCCAATGAAAGTTTGGAGAAAAAGCAGAAATCAAAAGGGGAAGTAGGGGACAGGTTCACAGATATTTTCACCAAGTATTATTGTACTTGTAATATTAAGTAAAGGTGCAAATTTTTCACATTGTTTTAGACTCACATGAATGGACCAACTCTCATGGTAGGTATTTAATAGTATTGCTTGCAATGTAGAAGATTTTTGTGTGTTTTTATTAATGCTGTTTTGTTTAGGCTAAATTTGCTGTTATGTGTGTGATTCTAAAGCATTTTTGTTAGAATTTGTGTCTATGATAGATAGTAGTTAGTTTAATTATTTATGTGATTTTTAATTTGCATTGTTGCCGTTTTTTGTACTTAGTAAAAGTTCTAATTTGTGTTGTTTTATTCACTAAGCAAAAACTAAAATATTTCGTTGCTAACTAATAATGATGAAAATTAATAACTACTTTACATTTTTTGATATAAAAATTGCGTTAAATTTTTTGTATTAGCTGTAGGCATAGGTTTCCCAATGCATGACAACGTCTTTAGGCATACCATCAATCATAAAAATATTTCCCTCGACCAGGCGATCATGGAGGGGAAAGTAAAGCTGAACGTACAGCGGCATTCTTCGCGTACCGGGGCGCAGGCCTCGCCGGTACTGGGGACGACATAATGACCGGCAAAGAGGTGCAACAGACGGACTTGGCGCCAACCCTAAGTGCAGCGTTAGGAAGACCAGCACCCGCGCCCTCTCTAGGACACCTACTGCTGCCCGTACTACCTAAGGCTAGCAAAAGCCACACCTTGCTACACATAAGTAATAATTTGAAACAGGTCAGTTTATCATTTGACATTTTATGTCTCCTTGAGATCTAATGCAGCATACGTTTTATTTTTCCAACCCAGTTTTATTGTTAGAATTTTATCTTGTGTGACTATCGTCTGCAGTGGCAATAATGCTCATTATCTGAATAACATATTCAGCATATTTAAACAACATAATACCTACAGATAACACAATACATGATTCGTTACGGAGAGGAATCCCAACAAGTGTCGCTCGACCGACTGGCGCAACTTATCAACGCGACGCGGGAACAGTTACATAAAGCTTCCTCCATCGAAACAGATGACGAAATCAACAATTACGTCAAGGATGTCAGGTAATGTGGAAATTATGAAACAAACGAATTACTTAGAATTTTAGCTCAATGTAATAAAGTTTAATTTTGTTACAGGGCTCTCGTTGACAACATCCGCAATGTATTCCGGGAAGTTTGGGTTGAGTTTGATTCGTTGTCTATGCTCAGAGCCCTTCTACTTCTTCTCCTCGCGATATTCTTCAACTGGTTGATAACAGAAGGTCTTCCTATGGAAAGGCTTCCAGCTGTATTCGCTAGCACTTTTGTCCCGACTGGACTTATTTCCATGGCTGTTTGCATCGCCGTGTGCTATACAGCTTTCTATTTTAAATTTTTAGAGGATCTTGAACACGCGATTATTTTGAGTACTGGTTTGATATCAGCCAGTATAACGTGTGTTCTGATAATCATGCACTGGGATGGGATTGCTCAAAGATGGTACGAAGGACGTTCGCAGTTTTACGAACGTTTTGCTCGCGCGGCCTTAGCGGCTTCTGCCGCCATTTTGGTATCGAACAGTTATATCATAGAAGAGGGCGCTACTCTGGCATTTTTGTCTATTACTGTTTTAGGACTGATGGCTTGGAATGCCGGTACCATAAATACGTTATTTTATTGGGTCGCCTGTGGGATTGTTCTTGCCGGGACGAGGTCGTATCGCGGTTGTAGGGAGGAACAAGGGGCTTGTTGGACGGCTGGGTTGGGAGTGCCTACGGGGCAGTCATCTCGTCCTGCGTTAGTTCTAGGCATGGGGTCTGTGGCTGCTGTTGTAGCTATATGCAGACGGCATGTAGGTTGGCGAGGGTATTGTACCGTAGTTGCAGGGTTACTGGCTTGTGGTCACTGGGCAACGGGTTATGGATCATTAGGATCTCCGAGCCGTGCTAAATTGTTGGCGCGGGCCGCTTGGTTGGTCTTAGCAGTGATGATGTGTCTACTATGGAAGCGAGAAGGTCGCGGTGCTACCCTACCGCTGATGGCGACCGGCCTTTTGTTATTTGTCGCGAACACATTAGTTCTCGGTGTGTCGTACGCACCAGGCGCGGTTCTAACATTCATACTGGCATGTTTGGCTCTAAATATTGTTGCAGATTTGAAAAGCGAAGGGTCTACGAAGTTTTGTAAGTACTTCTCCTTTGATTTTATAATAAGAACACCTTTTTATTTAATGAAATGTAAACCTTATTCTTATTTACTATAAATTTCAGCATTGGCAACCCGATGCAATTCTAGTGTGGCTTGTATGTGGGCGTTACTTGCATCATACGCGTTCTACGCCACGGGCCATCACGCCACACTGGGTCATGTCCGATGGGCACCCGCCTTCCATGCTGGGGATCCAAACTATTTGGATATTGGACCGCCTATCACGATTTCTTTGGTCTCACTTGAATTATTTGGTAAGTAGTATTATTAACAAAAAAAAAATAGTTCAAATCGACTCGGTATAGCGCCGAAAATATGAGATAACACGCACGGTAATTATAAAACTCGAACATAAATACGCGAACGAAAACCCCTATATTAAAATCTAAATAAACATGTTAAACTATAATAAATTGTTTTCTAAAACACTTAATTATTTACTCATCCACAAGGTGCAAACTGCAGGCACTAATAGTGCTTTTTGCCTGTAAAATTGCATTGCAACGAATTAAAATGTTCTTCCCCCACCTTTTTCTGAAGCCGGTGAAAGAACGCCAATCACTGTCAGCCATATTTTTACCAGCTACCTAGAGTGACTGAGTAATTTTAAGTGAATATTTTTATTGAAAAAGACCCTAAAACAAGTATGGGTTGCAATCGAATTTGAACTTTATTTCGAAAATTATAGGGTTGGTTTTTTTTTATTTGTTGAGTATCTTAAATTCTGAATTCGAAAATATTCATGATCTTATTTTGTTCCCCAGGTACTGTACTGGCGTTTGGCGCAGCGGTGCCCCTGCTAGCGCTATGGGGTGAGAACGGAGCCGGTCGAGTTGGTCCGCGCACCCAGCTAGCAGCCGTCTTCTCTCTGTGCCTCAAGTTTATGCTCTGCTTTGCTATTCGGGTATGTACCTAGCCGTTGGTCACGGCTGTCATTTGACCATCTTTGTGATTCGTTATTGGTAATCAGATGTCAGAAAATCAGATACCAGTCTTGCCAAGGAGTACTGTTTTACCCAGTTACTGGGTTGTGGAGGTCAGATAAATAGTAACTCTCTATGTAAAATACTGGTAGCAATATAGTTGGAAATGCAGGAAGGAAGGCTATGCAGGTAGGTGGATAGATTATAATGGTCGATAAGACTGTTCGCACTTCACTTGTCGTTTATGATAGAGGTGTCGAGACCGACTTGCGATGAGCGTGACTACCGCAGGACCACTTAGTACTCAATTGGTACTAATTGGTACTCGAACAACAAAATTGGTACCTTAGTAGTTTTCGAGTAAATCGACTTTGAAGGTGGTCCTGCGGTAGTCACGCTCCTTTCAGCAGGACCACCATGAGCGCAGAAAAAGGGAGCATGTTACAGCTATTCTAAGTATACAAATAATTAGTACCCTGAAATGTGGTTCATTTCGTAAAAAAAAACAGAACTAAAACATTTCTATTTACCGAGGAATCAACAATGATAACTTTCGTGCGGGCGTTCAGCAGGACCATGACTGAATGTCGATTCCAATTTTCAGGAGCTTGTCGCTTTCCTCAAACCTACATAGAAAATTAGTACCCTGCAAGATAGAATTAGTACCCAAAATTCAAAACTAGTACTCCAGTAGTTTACGAGATATACCATGACATTGGTGGGGTGGCGGTAGTCACGGTGTTAAATTTTCATTTTAAGATTTCCCTATTAAAAACTCTGTAATTTCTCCCCGTATAATTAGTAAATGGGCAATGGAGAGGGCATTGGCGTTTCCTTGCGTGATCGAATCAGGAATGATGATATCCGCAAGAGAACCAAGGTTACCGACATAGCCCGAAGGATCGCCAAATTGAAGTGGCAGTGGGCAGGGCACATTGCTCGCAGAACAAATGGTCGATGGGGCCGAAAAGTGTTGGAGTGGCGACCGCGTACCGGAAGACGCAGCGTTGGAAGGCCTCCCACAAGGTGGACCGATGCCCTGGTGAGGGTCGCGGGTAACCGATGGATGCGAGACGCACAGGACCGGTTGTTGTGGCGACACTTGGGGGAGGCCTATGTCCAGCAGTGGACGTCTTTCGGCTGATATGATGATGATGAAGATGATAATTAGTACTCCTAAAGAAGTCATAGTGAACAAAATTTCACATTCCTGAGTGTTTTATTTTAAGTATCTCCGCGTATAACCCGACCAAATTAAGTTGTCAAGTTAAAATATAAGGTTGATATTTTTTTTTGAGCTCCGGCTGGATCACTATCCGTCCACGGCCCGGATATGTGTGGATTACCACTTGACCTTAGATAGAGCTGTATTAAATTTTAGATTGCATCGAAATATAAAACCTAATCAAAATTATAAATCGTCTTATTATTCATCAGGTGTTCGCGAGCGCGATCTCAGCTACAATCCACTGCCGTCACCTGATGATCTGGGGCGTGTTCACCCCCAAGCTGTTGTTCGAGTTCGGCGCCTGCGCAGCCGCGCTGGTCGGTACGGTGCTGGGCTCCACCCTGGTCGCGTGGCACTTGCCCACGCAGCACCGCTCCAGTTGACACAAGCGCGATAATTAGACCCTAGTTTTTTATGAACTGGACTAGTGGGGGCCTCGGGTTTGAGTGAATGAGGTGGCAAATAGACCAATGCGATTACGTTATTCTTTAACATCTTTTGATGATTTTTCAGTAGTCAGATCTTTTTCAAAAAACAAATATTAGGGCTGCCAAACCACCTTTTATATTCCTACAAGTTAACTAGCTAATAATCGCCCCTTAATTAATTAAACAGTTTTAAACTAGTCTATTCAGTAGCTATTCTTGAAATAATGACGTATTTAGACGCCATTGAACCACAAATATCTAATTACGTTTAGCGTAAAATATAATATTTCAACTTGAAACGATTGATACATACAAATAGAACAACACTAAACGTATTAGGGATTTTTAGCTTAAGCAGACCTTAATGTTATTTGATAGCAAAAAAGCCGTCAGGCCATCTGACATACATCACTCATCTTCCTGAATAGAATAAGCATGCGGCCTTATAACGAGTCCTATTTAAACTCATTGACGAAAATGGACACGAGCCACTAGACAATTTGACATTTTATTACTTACATCCAAAATAATGTGAAAGCGCGCGAAAATTCAGTAGCGCGTCTCAATCCCATACTTTTTTTACTTTTCGACAATCATTATGGCCGACAGAATATAACTTTGTCTAGAACCTAAGGGCAGCTAGCCTAAAGCATTTATACATTGTCATGTTTTATTTTGGCGCGAACTGAACTTGGTTTTAGGCTAAGAACTCACGGAGCGATTTTCGCCCGCGTCCGCCGCGGTTGCGGGCCCGCAGCTCCTGTAGAATGCAGATACATATATAAAAAATTAAAGCACAACTCACGACGCGTGTTACGCCCGCGGTGTGCGCGGTTGTTTGCGGTTCCCGCTGCACCGGCGGGCAACTAGTAGAATCGCGCGGGCCGCGGTCACCCGCAGCCTAGGCGGGTGGCGCCCGCGCGCTCTGCGATTGGTTGGCGGGCGACTGCGGTGGTTGGCGGAGGTTGGGGGGTACAGAACAAATCGCAACCGCGACGGCTGCGTCGCGCAAATAACCGGTCTCGTGAGTTTAGCAATAAAACCGCAGTTCCACCACCGCGGCGGTCGCGGGTGAAAATCGCTCCGTAAGTTCTTAGCCTTAGCCAGCTCAGATCTCGCCAATAGTGCTATCGTCCGGGGGAACTAATTTAATGAAAATAAACTGTAAAAAAAAAACATAGAACCGGCGCGGTTACTGTTTTACTGTTATCAATTGGTTCCATCGGGACTATAGACGTTAATTTCGAGTTTATATTATTAGGGCTGGCCCTTGCTAAATACTTCAATTAGTGTTGTGTACTAATGTAAGACATTATCACGCACTTCCACCGTGTTGCCATCAAAGTAGTGTGGACCAGACTGTAACTGTACTGTAGGTAATTACTACCTATGACCGAAGTATTTTTCCTACATTTTAAAGGCCAAAATTAAATGTAAGACGGAGCACGAGGCCCCTTACTTTAGACGCTTGGACAGACTATTGTAACTAAAGTAATCTTATGTACTGTTTCGGATGAGATTATCGAGATTGTTATACAACGTGTAACAGAATTCGGGGATTTTTTTCGCGATTTTGGGGTTGGTCCCATAGTAAAAGTTGTTCATAATGAATGAGTACAATAATGAGAGATGCGTTTATTCTGTTACACGTTGTATAATGCATGCAAATGTGAAAGACATTATGCTTATGACCAAGTATTTTTCCTAACGCTTGGACAGACTATTGTAACTAAAGTAATCTTATGTACTGTTTCGGATGAGATTATCGAGATACAACGTGTAACAGAATTCGGGGCTTTTTTTCGCGGTTTTCGGGGCTGGTCCCATAGTAACATTTTTCTTAATGATGAGTACAATAATTATTTTACCCCTTATGAGAGATGCGTGTTGCGCCGACCCCAAGTAACATGGGATAAGGGCAGGAAGATGAGAGATTGCGTTTATTCTGTTTCACGTTGTATAATGCATGCAAATGTGAAAGACATTATTATAATGTTACTTTTATTGGAATGTTTTAATGCGTGAGTTGCGATGTTCTTTTACGAAGTTACGGGTTCATTTTGTGCTTAATGGTTGTATTAATTTTAATTGTTTTTTATTATGAGGTGATGTCTGACCCAAAGCATTTTTATAGAGATTAGGTAATGATGTATTTTGAGGCCCGCCTGCACCACAAGTCACTAAATGCAAAAACGAATTTAAATAATCTTTCTGTTTCTGTCATTTATTTGTAGATGACAAAGACAGAATTGGAAAGAAAATGTTTGAATGTATTTTATTCATGTTTAGAGTTAAATGCTTTGAAGTGCAAGTGGGTCGAAACATAATTTATTGTATTCGAACAAAAACTGCCATAGGCTGTTACATAGTTATTATTCAAAATAATGTTTAGAAATGTTGTTATTTCTTTGATTGGAATTTAAATTAAATTATAGTAGATTCAATCAGTATTTTGTTCTAGTTAACATACATTAAATTATAGTTTTAGCAATAATGTGTACCTAATTATAAATCGCCATGATATAAAGAGTAGAATAGAATATTTATTTATAACTTTTTTTCCATTGGCAATATGATTTTGGTTTTCGATCAGTATGAATTTTTTTATAACAATAAAGATTTTTTAGCACACAATTGGGTTTTAAGAAAAAAAAAACAAAGTAAAACGTATATATTAAAACATTTATTTTCTAGAATACTATGACTTTTTAATGTCAGTAATGTGAGGAGAATATAGTTTAAAGTAAGTTTAATAATCAAATCTTGAAACCCCCATAACTGTGAATCATGGTCACAAAGCTAGCATACTCTAAACTCAAGCTTGTGACGAATAGCACCTTCACTCACCAATATAATTAATTTAGAAACGAATTATTGGAACTGGATATAAAATTCATTGCACTTTGAAATAGTCGCACATATAGTTAGGTATGGAAGCGGGCTGATCACGAGCCGGGCGCGGGCGGGTTGTACGGGTTCAGCAAGTACTCCGAGAACGACTTCACGGCCGACGCGCCGCGGACCTCCTTGTCCAGGAGAGGTAGTTTGGTAACGTGGAAGTCTTCGTACAAGTCTGCGATTTGTTCGAGATATTTCTCTTGAACTTTGTGTCTTGCCGCGCAGAGGTCGCACGGTGCTGATGTCCTCAGTAGCAGCTGGTTGACAATGATATTGTGCGTGTCGATGCCGCACCGCGTCAGCTCTTGAACCAGACGCTCGGTCTCATAAAGTGACAGAAATTCGGCAATGCAGACGCACACGAAAGTAGTCTGGTTGGGGTCTTTGAACTGGGCGTTCACTTGTCTGATAACTGAAAGCATTTCGTCCATTTTGTTGCTGAAGATGTCAGAGTTGAACTCGGCTAGGCCAAACAGTGTCGCTACTTGGTTGATAAATGGGGCGACCTGGAAAAAGGAATGATGTGTGAGTCTAAAACAAGTGACCTTAACACAATTGAATTTAATTAAGTCGGGTATTTAAATTGCGAATTAGTGTAATGTTTTGATGGCAGTAGTTTTGACCAAGAACATAAACTGAAATTAAAACATCATAACTTCGAAATAAAGTACTCTCGTGATAATTCGCCACCACAATCTTATCAAACGACGGATAATAAATATGGTTACATATTCAATTAAATAACAAAATGTTGATGTAAATCGGGCTGGTTTCCGCAACTCCACGACTAAGCGCTAATATTTTGATGTAGGTATGTAAAAATCAACAAATATAAAGTCAAAGTCAAAGCATTTATTTCAATTAGACCATTTACAGGTACTCTCGAATTGTCAAGTTCGGTCGGTCAAAAAGATGAAGCTATTTGCACGTTCCAAAGCATAGATCTATGGAGAGCTATGGAGAAGAACATACAAGAAACTCCACGGACACTCTTTTAAAAATAATATTTTGTTACAAAATTATGGTTACATCATTCATATTGAAATTATACATGTGAGAACGATGTAAAAGACGTGCAGGATAAAAGAGTCCGGAGTAAAAAAGCAACAATTAAAATAAACCATGGCAGCCGAGAGATGACCAGTCTCAGCCGACACGGCGCCCGTTCACGAACATGACGCATACGCTAGCACCATTCGGCTCAACCATTTTTAGGGGAGCCAAATGATCCAACGCATGCGCCACCATCAGCCAGACTTTTGAGTGAGCATGACATCCCCAATCGCCAGGGTACATTCCAAGTCAAAGACCCGCCCAAAATGATCATTATAGTTCAAAGGTACACAGTACTCACACATGTGCATGAAATTATACAACACTAAATAAGTTGAGTCTATACAATGAAAATATAGCATTCTTACAATCTTCAGCCGGTCCAACAATATTACCAAATGCTAACAGATTACTTTGAGCCCCCTAGTGGCTGCCTAGTGGCGTTGTGGAGCAGCATTATATATTACATGAGTTTCGTAAAAAGTTATTGGATTGGGCTTGTCTTTTCCAGAGTACCTAGGTATTAATATCCTTGATAACTTGGCTATAAAATGACATAAAATGGGGAACTTTTTATGTCAATTTCTAGTAAGTATAGTCATTTTACATAACATTTCTTCTTGATATAATACAAATATAGTTTGGTCTAGTCTAGACCAAGCTATATTATTATAATATAGCTTTAAAAAAGTTTTTATGTGGTCTAGACTAGACCATTTTAATACGTGTCGGATTACGGAATTGCGGATTAGTGGCAGAGTTCTTGTACTTTTAGCTCATGCTATGGCAACAAAAATGTTCCAGGTTCAAGTAAAAGCGAGGTGGCGCAATGCACACCACTCAGACGTTTAGTGACCGCAAATGCCGCGTCTTTCAGTTTTATATGCTAAGTTTTTTAAATGGAAAGGTTCATACCTTAGACTTCAATCGCATAAGTTTTCCAAGACCTCGCTCGACAACCTGTGGGAAAGACAGAAGACGCAGGGTATGTCCTGTGGGCGCAGTGTCGAACACGACTGCACTGAAGTTCATGCCCTTCACCAGTTTCATTACCTAGAAGCAAATTTAAATAAATTTATGCTGTAATAAAATGTGTTGTGTACATGAAAAAACTTTCAACCATAACCTTAAGCAAACAACCTTAACATAGCATTAATTTGAAAGGAAGAATATTTTATTTATTTGATTATAATCCCTACTAATATTATAAATGCGAAAGTAACTCTGTCTGTCTGTTACACTTTCACGGTAAAACGGCTGTACGGATCGTCATAGAATTTGGCAGATATATTAAAGCTTGGGATGTGGAGTAGGACATGCTACTTTTTTACGCGATAACCGACATCCATGCGGGTGGAGCCGCAGACAAAAGCTAGTACTTATATTATAAGTTAATTATTACATTCCAGCTCCATGTTAAGTTGTATGTGTTACTCAAATTATAGGCGACAGGCATTATGATGATACATTATTATGTCCATGAAAATTATAGGGCTTAAAATCATTAAGATAATTGTTTTTTGTTTTTGTTTTTTAAAAAAACGTTGCCCAACTAGGAATTTCTCCTGTATCGTGGGTGCGTTTACAAACATATAAATACACGTACACAAACAGCCAGACCCGGAACAACTATCCGTAGGCCATACAAATATTTGTTCCGTGCGGGAATCGAACCCGCGACATGCAGCGCAGCAGTCAATCGCTCAACCACTGCGCCAACCGTGTCGTCAAAACTAATTAGGTATATTGAAAAGCAATCTTGTAAACATAAACAAGGTGGAAGCAGGCCATTGGATATATCCACTTGGCTGATAAATTATATCACTAACTAACAAATTTTCCTAGATAATAAAGGCAATCATAAGGTGAATCATGTCTGATAGACTCATTATCATAGCTATGATTCTAAAACAATATAAAATTACAATTAGCAAAACATTGTGTTATAAAATCCAATCTGCAACATTTTTTGGCATTAGGTAGAATAATGCTTTGTACTCTTATATCTGTATTTATTATTTTCTCTACTAAGTGTTTTATGTGTACATAAATATGAGTAATAAATGAATATGAGCCAAAGGATAACCTGATGGAAAGTGGTCATAGACTTATAGTCACTTCTGGACTTGCACTATCAGAGACATTGGTAAAATGTGTCATGTACCAATATTATTCATTATAATGCAATACTTTTGAAAGTGAAACATATCAAATCTGAAATATGTTGTAGATACTAGTAGGTACTTCCCCTGGCAAGCCTACTTGTATGTATTTATATCTAATCTAAATATTAAAATGAGGTGGATTTATTCTTGTAATAGGTAATCTCTGGAAGTACAGACTTGATTACAAAAATTGTTTCAATTGTAGAAAGCTACACTGCACCAGTGTCTTAAGCTATCCCACAGGAACCATGTTTATCCTGGGATTCTTATTCCAGGAAAACAAGGTCCCTGTGGGATAGCTAGTGTAGTTAGCAAAACAGATTTCGTTTTTAATCTTACCTCTGCATAACTCATAGCCTCATCAATGCCAGGGAAGGCTCCCACTATTTCCTGCATGACTCCCTTGCCCAGCCTCATGGCCTCTGTCTCCCCTTCAAAGTACTCCTCAGGTAACTCTGTGAGCCCTACATTGGGGTCAATTTCCATTGCAAATAGATTGTTGAAGCCTTTAACTTTGGTGGGAACCTGAAAAATGTGAAAGACAAACATAGTACTGTGTGAAGAGAACATTTTGAACCTGTTTTTAACAGGTCTCGATTGGAACCAATTGGTTCCAGTAAACCGTTAATTGATTTAAATTTAAATTTGGTTTTTTTTCATTAAATTGGTTCTCCCAACACTGTATGCATATAGGAATGAGGTTTAGCTAATTAAGGAGTGAAGAAAGGTCTTTTTTTAATGATTTATAATATAATTTCAACCATTGGGCTGCCAATAGCTCATAAATAAAAGTGTATTTATTCTTATTTTGTAGAGACTTGATAATAAAAACTTAAAAAAAGATTTACTTAGTGGAAGCTGGTTTGGTTTAGTCTTTTCCATTCTTATTTATTTTGATTTTTAAATTTTTTCATAGCACTAAACATTGCATGTGACCTAGTTCATTAATGCGCCCTGAATACTTTGATCTAGAAATGACTAGTTTGTAAACAATGTGATTTATATGAATCACAAAGCGCAGGTTTACATAAATAATTACTTCATCAGCCACTTCAGTGTGATATCGGCCATTGTTGCTTAGACGTAGATATCGTTTTCAGTGCAACTAAAATACTGAAAGAAAACATAACCTACCTTGGAGAACTTTTGATCGAATGCATCAGAAATGTTATGAGCTGGATCAGTTGAAATAATCAGGACCGACTCTCGAACCTTGGCCAGTTGAACGGCCAAGCTGCAGCTAAAAACAATTAAGACTATTAGATCTAATTGGATCTCGCCGATATAACTTATTTTTGCGATAAATTGCATACCTGCACGTAGTTTTACCAACTCCACCTTTCCCTCCAACGAAGATCCATCGCAGGGATTTCTGGTCAACCACATTTCTCAAGGAAGGTTCTAAGGTGTCCAAGTCTTTGTTATCTTCCATTTTTACAAAGTTATTAATTTTAACGAATTAAATGAACTCCAAAACAGCTCAACTCGAAAATCGTAAACGTAAATTTTTTTGACGTACCGTGACGTGACATCCGTGACATGCGCAAATCGGATGAATGGTTCGATGTATTTGTCACTGTCAAAAATGAATATCATAATGTACTTTATTATTTCCAATTTACTCTATGATGAATGAATCGATAACACTTCTAACTGCTTCAAACGCAGACAGAAAAATCCATAAAACACCTAGAAAATCATTTTACCTTATTGAGAATAGTTTTCTCATTTTGTGAAGCTTATGAATGGAAAAATCCATAAGATCAACTGACCGTTTCATTATTTTTCTTTCTTTTCTGAACATTGTATGTAACAATATTTTGTGTTTCATAGCAACATTGTTCCTTAGACGTCAAAACAAAGTGCTATGCTACTGCTATTTCGGTCATCTGTCAAGTGAAATTGTAAAACTATGAATTCGATTTCCGATCCTCTCTAATAAATAATTGATGTAATGTAATGACTGAAATGTGCAAGTTTATAAATGAAAATAATGCTCTATCGTCTTTTCCGCGGTCGTTTAACATTCAAGTTCTACATAGTGTTTACAATATTAGTAATCGCTTCGATATGTTGTTACTTTTTTCCGCCGATTTATCCCATTTCCCCAGTAACTGTGCCACCGAATCCTCTGCATCCTCGTTCTTCCCGCCACTTATCTAAGTTAATGACTATAGTGTTCCGCCAGTTTGAGGATTTCGAAAATGACATCGCTGATAGCGTGCAGTCGTTTGTGTCAGCTTTTCCTAATATGCCTGTGGTGGTAGTGTGTGAGAATACTCCATATCCACCGTTTCCGTTCTCTGTAACGAACGAGACTCTGCGGAATGTTAAAGTATTGTCCTTAGAACTGAAGCTGAGTGCTTCGCCGCAAGATTTCAATCCCTTGACGCAAATATCTACTGAGTATGTATTGTTTGTGCCTGATTCGACGCGAGTGTCACGTCGTGTGCTGCAGCTGGCCATGGCGGCGGCGTCAGCAAGTCCCACACAAGCTGTAGCAATAGGTGTTGGTAACTCTCACTTGATATGCCAGCATGTGCAGTGGAACTATGCAGACTGGACCCTGCACTATAGTAAGGATGCTTCTGGGAAGATCTGTGATGCTGTACATGGACAGCATGCCCTGCTCATTAAAACTGCTGTCCTGCAGAAAGTTCCACAGCCCTTTGCATTACCTTTTCCTGAGTCTCTGTATCTGCAAACTGCTGTAAAAAATGTTAAGGTGAGATTTATTTATTTATTTAAATTTTATGTACAATAGTGGTACATGGGCGGACTTCATGCAACAAGGCATTCTCTACCAGTCAACCTTTGGTTTAAAAAGACTACACTGTGGTAGGTGTACAACAAATAAATAAGATTTAAAATAGAATTTTGTTTTGGAAATAATAAACAAATAATATATAAAATACTAATAAAATACATATATCTACCACCAAAAAAAAACCACTAAATGTAATTTTTCATATTAACTAATATTCAATATTACGTTATAATCTTTGTTCTAGGTCCAAATATCAGATGGCAAGCTTGGTCCAGGCCGTGGGGTGTTAAAGACACCAGGTGCAAAGCAGAGAGCATCTCGTCACATGCGAGACTACCGAGTGGCCCTGTACAAACAGTTGGGGGTGAAGGCTGTCATCAGGGAAGATGGAAGAGTACAGTGGTTTGGATGTAAGAGGGAGACACAGGTGTGTTGAGAACTTAAGTTTATTATATGGTTTGAACCAAACCAAATCATAGGCTTATAGCCAACAAAAACAAAATTGAAGTAAAAGGAAATAATTTGACAGGATGTTAAATAGTTATTTTCGGCTGGTTCTATACAATGCTCAGGTCTTGCATGTGGCAAGGAATAAATGTTGCACACAAAAAAAATAGCACCATAAAACTGGTGTACAAAGGATGGACTTATTGCACTAGGGCCTAGTGCAATAAGTCCAGAGTAGTAGTCCAGTAGAGATTGCCTAGTGACTAGGCAATCTCTCATGAAAGAAAACGAAAGAGACCTTAGAACACAAACTCAGTGAGGTCACACGTAAGGGTTAGTAAAAAATAGAAAAGGTTTATTGTCTTACAGGGTTTTGCTTTGGGGAGGGAAGGCATTGGTAGAATATTGGCTGTTGTTTTAGGTGTTGTCCTAATGACAAAGCGATCTTCGTACAATATTACAATGTTGTTCAGCAAAACCGGATGACGCCCTTTGTCGGCGCGACGACGCGATGTTTGGAGTGATTATTAAAATGTGAATTTAAACTAAATTATTCTTACACTTTTCAGCGCTGCTACCCATCAGTGCAAGGCACGCCGTCCTACATGCTATCGGGCCGCAACACGCCGCCTTGTTGCCGCCGCAACATGCGCCGCGTCGCCGGGCACGTGTTGCGCGCTTTGTTGCAAGCTGGCGCGCGTTGCTGGCTTGAGACCACTTCTCTACTGGGCGCTGTTATGAGGTACACTTCTAATGAATATTGTAGCCATTATATATGCTAGTTGTAGAACCCTACCAAAACTGAACTCGTCCTTTACCAAAAAGAGGAAATTGCCAACACTAGAACTACCATGGTTCTTCGGAACCACCCTAAGCCAAATACCTGGGCATCTATTTGGATAAACAACTGAATTGGGCGAAGCACACGGAATACACCACCAAAAAAGTATATGCATGTGGCAATTCAAACGCATGCTAGGTAGGAACTGGGGCATCAGCCCCAATATAACCCACTGGCTATACACCACAGTTATCAAACCAATAGTCACATATGGCTCTCTAGTCTAGTGGCCCAGGACAGATTTGAGCACGGCATAAAAAGACCTTGAAAAGCTGCAACGACTTGCCTGCGTGGCAATCACTAGCAGTATGAGAATAACACCCACTGTGGCCCTGCAGGCTATGCTGGGTCTGCCACCGCCACATCTTATACTATGGGAGGAGGCAGCCGTAGCGGCTTTCAGGCTCAGCACATCTGGCACTTTACGTACAGACTCCAGAATCAAACACACACGCATCATGGAGGATGCTGTCAAGCGACAAACCATTATGATATCACCTAATGACCATGCGCAAAAGACACACCATTTCCAGAGGCACTATAACATAGTGCTAACACAAGAACTGGATGACTACTCAGGTCCAAGTGTTGAGAATATGCACTGATGGATCTAAGGCAAGCACCGGAACTGGAGTTGGAGTCTACAACAGCGACCTCAACATAAAAATATCCAGGCTGTCGCGGTAACCAACCGCAACACTGTGACGCTGCAGTGGATAAAAAGACACAGTGGATCACTGGGAAATGACGCAGCCGATGAGTGGTCCAGAAGGGATCTGGTGTTATGGTTGTTGGACCCGAACCCATAGTGCCATTCCCTTTCACCCAGCTGCGCACGTGGCTACAAGAACATACCCACACACAAGCAGAATGCTGGTGGGCCTTGGCACCAGGCTGTAGGCAGTCCAAGGAGGCTATGCCATCCCTAAACAGGAGACTTACCAGGCGCCTCCTGCAACTGGATAAGGGAAGCCTACGAATGGTGGCGGGGACCATCACCGGACACTGCTCACTGAACAAACATTTCCACACGATAGTTATAACGGACAGTCCTCTGTGCAGAGTCTGCATGGAGGAGGAGGAAACGGTATCGCACGTACTGTTTGAGTGCACAGGCGTTACCGAAATACGAAGGCAAACAATAGGGACACCTAATTCAATCACAGATCCTGAACACTGAGAGGGCTAATCTGCTTCTGGAGAGAGGTTGGCTGGTTTGAATGACGGCGACTTGGCTTACGCACAATGGTTCACAGCAGGACTAAGTGCGGAAACCATACTCTATAGATAGATAGATAGATACATGCTAGTTGATGCTAAGTCGCAACACGCTGCCTTGTTGCTGAGATGTGCCGCGTCGCTCGCTAGGCCCGTGGTGCGCGCTTTGTTGCAAGATGGTGCGCGGTGCTGGCTCGAAACCACCTGGTGGCTGTTATGACGTATACGTTGATTCTACTGATTTCTGAATCATTTTACAGGATTACACTCTCACATTTATTAATTTCATGTCTATGATCCTAGTTCACTAACTTATGGCAGTCATATTAAGATGCTGCTGATGAAAGTTCGAAGAGTGTGTCATTCTCCAACCCACACTGGGCCCACATGGTTTAAGCTCACTCCATCTCACATAACAGGAACCTTGGTTGACTGGTAGAGAGTGCCTAAGGCACTAAGTCTGCCATTGTACCTTTGTGCATGAAGTTTAAATAAATAAATATACCACTCGCCAAAAACGTTCCAGAGGCGACATCCTCCCCTGGGCAGAATACGTCGAGATCGGCATCCACGCTAGCGACGTGTCCCGCGTGTCGTGGCTGCAGCGAGGCGGCGCCGACGCCGACGGCTTCGTGTGGGAGCGCGCCACCAAGGGACACTACTACCGGGTCGCCTACTCTGCCGCCAACAGAGTGTATGTGCTGATACTGCCCTTCACGGCCAGGAATGGCACGATGTGGCCTGCGGACTGGGTGCTGGCACATCAGAGGGAGTTTCCGGAGAGGCACTTGCATCCTCTTGCGCAGGTGATGCAGTCACTCTCTAATGATAAATTATGTTTAATAACCACTTTAAAAACTAATTTATGTATGTTTTTACAGATCACCTTTGCAGGTCGTCAAGCCCCAGCTCCCAACGATGCTAGAGCCTTCCTAGATCTTAAACTAGGCGCAAACGCAGTGGAGCGGTGCGACAAACTTGGACCTAAACTACTCTATCCTTAAGTTTTCAAGAGTAATTAATTTATTTAGGCCCGTAAAAGGTCCTGGAAGATCCCAATTATGATATTTTTTTATCAGATGACAAAGAATACACAGCATATTCTTTTGTAAGTAAATCTAGCTATGAAAGCCTTAAGCCCGAAGTAAATCCAGACAACAAAATATGTTTTAGTAACTTCTGGGTTAACTGACGATGCAGTATTCGTTCGCTACACTAACTATTTTTCCATAACACGTCACGAAATCTAAATTAACACCAAAATATAGAATTATTGAACTTTCAGCTCTCTGCGCTGAGTTGAGTAGAGCGTTAAAAATTCACTAAGGTCTCGTTTACAGAGACGCGGGGCGTCGCGGCGGATCGCACTAAATTAAATTAAATATAGCGTTGTATGAGAGCGTTTACGGAGAACCAATTTTACACGCGTTTGCTTGAAATGCAGGCGGAGCCCGCAGATGGCATTGCCGCGTCGCACGCGACGTTTCTCACGGCGGCGCACCCAGTGTTGCGACCAGCTATTCCTGCAATTCTCCGTTCACGATTCACGTAGCGGCACCCGCGGCGGGGCCAATGTGTTGTGTCCGCGCGTGTTGTGATGCTGGCCGCTGCACGTGTGGTGATGCTGGCCGCTGCACGTGTGGTGATGCTGGCCGCTGCACGTGTGGTGATGCTGGCCGCTGCGCGTGTTGTGATGCTGCACGCGCCGCCTGTCTGTAAATGGAAGAAACGTCCGATGCGCCGCGAGTCGCCACGGCGCCGCGCCGCACGCGGGGCGCGACGCGAAAAGAGGCCTAACAGGATGAGTCACGCAAAGATTTTGCTTGCCGCTACCTCGATTGCACTATGTTTGTCATCTGCGTCATATTTAAATGGGGTTGGCTGCTAGGGACGAAGCTCGAAGAAATCTCACTTTTTATATTTGAATAAGTGCAATGCTTCTATTATTTATATTTTCACCATGGCATTGTGAGTTGTTTAGTGCAATAGCACAAAGATACTAGTCAATAGTTGTTAAGAAGTCACTAATTAGGTAGCAGTGTTTTGTTCTTTATTTATTTTATTTGTTACTTAATCCGTAATTAAGTAGAGAAACTATATTTAATTGTTTGTTAATTTATAGTTCTAAAAAGTAAACATTTCTAAAATTTAAAATTCGATATTATATTTGATGTAAATACAGATTTAAATTAGTTAACAAACATTTTGAAAGAAATCACTTATTAAAGATATTTTGAAATATCAATAAATTAGACTAGATTAAAAAATCTAAGAGATATTGTAATAATTGGATCAGAAATCATTTAAAAATAAGTAATAATTATTGCATACATTAGTATAGTTTTCATTGTAATTTTAATCATAAGAAAATTTTGAATATTCATGTGATCTATTAGACTAGTCCAATTGCTTGTTATATCGTAACAAACAAGAATTTAGTGATCTCACACTATTCTAGTCGTGAAAGTATTACTTCCTAGGGCACGTGTATAGAGTGGCCCACTGTGGCCGAGATATATTTACTACAGGCGGCAATATACGCTACATACGGTCCACCGGAGAGGACTAGTTGTACACGTAAATCTCACCGGGCGACGACGTCACGATTGACAGCTATCAAAATATCCTGATCGGCTAGTGTGGAAGCAGCCGAAGGTGTTGAATGACTGCCTTGAACTGGTGGAATCATAATACTGGACATGATTCCTCCTATGAAAGATGTAAAGCCGGGAACACAGTCGTGCCAGAAGCATATAAGCCGGCGCACGTATGGCGAAGCGCGGATTTAATAGCCAAACAAATATAAAAAAAAATGATGTTGAAATAAAATAGAAAATTCTATTAGTCCGAGAGCGCAGTAGGTGGATACAGGATTTGTTTTCGACTTTTTGTTAAAGACGAATGGGTGGGTATTTGTTTGATAACCCAGATGTGCGACGAGGTTTATACCTGGGAAAGATTAGATAAATACCTAGTCTCGATCCACACAAGGCGCGGCGTGCTTTTGTGTACAGGCCATGTAAAGATGGCGACCATTCAAAATGGAGTTGTTTTGTTTTTAAGAGTTTATAAAAATTAATGCATTTTGTATTACGTGCCTTTAGCTTTCTAGGCACCTTTCACTGTATTAGAATTAGTTATTATTTCTAAGCTTTATTAGAATAATTATACAATGATAAGTAAAAATGTGTTTTTATTAAATAATCACAATCATAACATAATTAATAAATAGGTACTAAAATTAGTTGTCGGCGGGAGCTCTAGCTTCAATAAGCTATAATGTATAATATTATTATTCAGTCGTCTTCAAACTTCTCATCCACAACGCCAGTTTGGAACGGCGGGTCTCGAACCAAGCTAAGCAGCTTGTCCAATTTCATAATCTAGAATGAATAACAAAAATCAGTCAGAACAATTATTCCACCACGAAGGAATGGAGGGAGGCTTTTGTGCTTGAGTTCCAGGCCGAGAAAAAAAACATCTTGTTATAAATATGCACATCGAAGTCAATTAACAAGTTTTTCTTTTTAATAGAATAGAATAGAAAACATTTATTCGACAGACACAACAGCAAAAAAAACATGTTAAAAAAAAGAAAACAATAACCCTTAAAATCCTTTATATGACGGCTCACAAAGTGGCCAGTAAACTGGACAATCACTTCAAGGTCGATATCTCATAGATTTTTAAACATAGAATCTTATGAAGCGTTGTCTCTGTCACAAATATTAGTTACAGCTTCTTTCTAAAGAT
Source organism: Melanchra persicariae (assembly GCA_947386135.1). Classification (NCBI taxonomy): domain Eukaryota; kingdom Metazoa; phylum Arthropoda; class Insecta; order Lepidoptera; family Noctuidae; genus Melanchra; species Melanchra persicariae. The sequence goes on from OX376660.1 coordinate 8,204,461, forward strand.
CAATTGAAATTTTATACGTCAAACACAGTTTTATTGTCTTGGGAACTTGTGACGAAGGAATGTTCTATCTATTTTTATGAGTCATTCGTATTCGAAATGACGTAAGCCCACAAAAATAATCAAAGTTTTCCAATTAAAAGAAACTAAAGTGAACATCACCTGTAATGTCCGTTGCTCAATTCCTTGTTGTTTTTTAGGCGGTTTACACATAACCCTTAAGTTCGGTGATAATTTCAAAACATGGCATGTTCCCCTAGAAAAAAAACGATATTACTATTAAAAATTACATATAAAATCGGAGAAAATCATGAAAAGTGAAAATTATTATGAATAACAAAAAAAAAGTGATTCGATGCCCCCAGAGAGATTTGAACTCTCGACCCCTGGTTTACAAGACCAGTGCTCTAACCCCTGAGCTATGGAGGCTATGGGAGACGACGCGAAATAGCTAATTCAATACTTCGTCCAGATTAGGACAGCAACCTTTGATGGCTTTAAAGTTGTTTTTATTTGATTAGATGTGATAACAAAATTAATGATCTAATTAACACATTTTTATTGTTGAAAATAGTTTTTAATTATAAAAATGTACTTCAAAGGTCATTTGAATAATCTTTAAAAGTGAAGTACCTACCTACCCACTTTAGTGGATTAGATAAAAAAAATTAAATATACATATTGATTTTTACTGTAAGTGTCTATGTAATAGTGGTGACTCATGTCCACAGGCCTTTGGAAGTTGATTCATATGCAATGACACTATAATGTACAACAAAATAGTAGCGCCATCTACCTTAAAACAATATTTCAAAGACTGAAAACTGGCTTTTGACAGTGGATTCCTGTGTAATAAATAAATAATCCAAGTCATGTTGTAGGTAGCTAACCGTGTTCTAATAGGGAAGATGCAAATACAGAAATAATTAAGATTTTGTGATTAAAATGATAAAAAAGTATATAAGAAAGGTCACTGCAAAGTTTTTATTTCAGTTGATATTGATTTTAACAATAATTACGAATTAAAATAACGTGAAACGGGACGTATTTAAGAACAACATGACGGCACTGCTGTAATGACAACGAAAACACGACCTTAAATCTTTGACCAGTGACAGACAGGACTCATAGTCTGTTTTCGCGCGAAAATTAAATTGTCAGTTTAAAGCCGCAATTTTGGCAATAATTAGAGCGTTAAATTTTTTAAATTTATTCACGGTCTATTTTACGTAGAATTATTTAAAATTAAAGCAAGATGAAAATATTGCATGTTGTAAGTGTCAGCCAAATCCGTTCAGCTATAGTGTTTGTTAAAAACATCTTAAAAATGAAGGCTTTTTCATTTATAATTTAATATTAGTAACACTAAACGATAGTTGCTCGAGGTTATTGAGTTTATCTACCCTAAAACAGCCACCTACTTAGGGTAGACACTCTGTAACATGTGTTTTTATATGAGAAATAATAAGTCTAGCCACACTTTTATTTTATTAGCCACGTGATCAAACTTCTCATTTTGTAACTAAGCAACGGGAAAATGTGATAGCCTCTAATAAACTAATTCGTCTTTTTTACAACGCCAACTAAATATTCTAAGGAAAACGTCAAGTAAAGATCAACAATTATGTTAACTTGTCCTTTTTATTTATACATTGCCACCTAATTACTAACTCAGCCACGGAATTTATATCTCATCACCATTTTACAGCGAGTTCGGGATTTGGGGCACCCCGACTCTTATTTTTTTTTTAAGATACTAATGAAATAGAAGCTAATAGAATATATTTTTTGATGTCATTTAATAGTAGGTATTTTAGATGTTTACTGCTTGAATGCATGTTACAAATTTAGATGCTGAAAAATAACCACCATGCTGAGTTGTATTTAGAGTGGCTTGCATAGAAGATAACTAGTGGCTAAGATAGTATCATTCAGACGTTCGTTAATTGTGGCTGACTTAGTAATTTAGAAGGCAATGTAGATTTTTAGAGGCAAATAATGCTATTAAAAAGATGTCTGTTTAATTAGCACCCTTTTATATTCACCCCACTCTTCGTCTGGGGTGGATAGATGAACACGCGTCTACAAGTATCTACACCGCGGTGCCTGTTTCAGGGTTAATAAACAGTTACTTGGTATCTCCACAGACGATGACGGGCAGCTTCGCATTGAAGTCGAGTCTGGAGAGCTTCTTGGTCTTCTTGGAGACCACAGCCTGTACGCATATCGGGCGGTATTTGTCCACGTTCAGGTCGTATACGTACACCTGTAGGACAATAACAAAACACTTGACTATCGCAAATTGACGATCTACATATTTCAACCAGCCTTCCCACACTAAGACTCCACGGACACTACCACATGTGCGTCTTCTATCCCTACTTACAAAAGGGCCACCAGTCACTGGGTTGAGTCTGCTTATTACATAGATTTGACACACTGATGGCTCAGCACAGCCAGCGCATGATATGTAGCCTTAACATTGATGTACCATTGATTTATCCATAGTATACCACACCACGCATCTGGACCCGAGGTGGTTGCACGTATTGTTCCACGCGCGCCCCTCTTTGACGTCACGGGGGGAGACACACCTCACATCCCTCGTCTAATATAAACACCTCACTCGTCTTAGCTTAAGTGCTCCCGTAGTCTCTGGTGCGAGTTTGCGAGGGATAACAACGTAGTTTTAGTCAGTAGGTACGAGTCTGACAGACCCCTCCGTCCGCCCCAGGATGGAGGAAATCCATAAGCATTTCCAACGCGATACCAATAAAAAAAAATATTGGCTGTAACTGAACGTTCCCTTTGGGATCTGACCTCAAAGCGACGTGTGACAGCTTGATATCCTTTTTACAAGAGGAGGGTTCTAAAAGTGAAATTACCTGCCATTAAATGGAGAGCCTATTAACCTACATTGTGAGACATAAATCGATCAGTGCGGCCGGATATTGGATCTTCAGTGTAGGACAGGTAATGGCGGTGCTGAATGGAATGTTTTATTTTTAGACGTTGGGAAGATTTCCAAAATGTATTTATTCTTAACGTGTGAATGATGTCATTATCTTGGTAATTAATTGCAGTGCAAGCAATTCTAGAGTGCCAAAACTCTTTAATACCTAGTAGTCTAGTACACACTTTCTTGGATACCTAGGTACCTATTAAATATAGTTACATAACTATAACCACTATTTATTCAGGTGAAACTATTGTCAATTTTAAACTATTTTTGTGTAAGCATAGGTTAATTATGCAAAATAATGTGGCTTAAGCAATATTCCACTTTACAGAAATTAGCCAAGGTTTAGATGTCCTATATGTCTGCGGCTGCGACCCGGTGACCTATTCCGCTGGATTTTTCGGGATAAAAAGTAGCCTACGACACTTGAATCAGTGTAGCTTTTTATGAATGTCTTCATGGTTTGGTACTTCCAGAGGTTATCCTCTAATTGAAATAACCCATACAAGAAATGTCCCTAGATGACTTTAATAACGCCTTCAGAGAAGTAATAAACGCGGTCACCTATTGGTCTCAAACAGTTTAATTGGATGAACCATCGACAGGAAAAGAATTCAATCAATCAAATTAAACAAACATATTGACCTCCTAATAATTATGTAGGTAGGTACCTATAGTTCAAATTTAGTAACATACCTTCCCATCAGCCGTGCAAGCCGCGAACACGGTACTGGAGTAGGGAGCCCACTTAACGTCGCCCACCGGAGACCCCAGTTCAAACATGAATAGGGGTTCACTGGAAAAAGAGAGGAAGATATCAGTGTTTTGAATGTATGTTGGGCTAGGAATACAATAAAGAGAGAGGCACAGGACCGGACTATGCGGCAATGGCGACGTTTGGGCCCAGCAGTGGACACTATACCTACCTAATAACACCTATGGTTGAAATGATGATGACAATAATGATGGACTTAGATTCTGATAATAATTTGTATTGATTGTTGTAATGTGTTATTGTTCCGAAATAAACCTTTTATTATTTTATTGATTAATAATACAGTCATAAGGACTTTGAATATCACCTATACCGATACCGTACCTATGTATGGTACCTATTCTACGTCACATCTCATCTTTCATTTGACGGCACTTGAGATGTCAAAAATAATAATGTCAATAATAAGAATGTCGATAGTAATAAAGTCAATAATAGAACTAAAACCTTCGGAATTACAAATTATTATGTCAACAAAATTAATCACTCTAGGAAACGTTTTTACTGAAAGTTTTATCCTCTAAAAAATCTTACATTGTGCAGTAACACTTATCCAATAACAGTTTTGCTAACTGCTTTTTCAACTTTTCACACGTTTTTTTTCCCATGGGGGTAGGCAGTAACTAAAAAACACACCTATACCTACCTATATATTATAACGTAAATGTTTATCGTACCTAATCTCTTTCTATGTGAAAAAAGTAAAGCTAAATACTCACTCCCTTCCATCCTCCCATATCTTGACCCTCCAGTCTCCGGAGCAGGACGCGTAGATGCTGTTATTGTACTTGTTGTAGTTGATCCTGTACACCGGCATGTGGTGACCCTGGATAGATCGCACGTAATTCCGGTTGTACTTCAGTGAACACGTGTGGATCATGCCGTCTTCCGTGCCCACCATAAAGATCTCCGACTTCTCGGGGTGGAAGCAGATGCAGCTCCCGCAACCTGGGGTGGGGGACACAGTGTTGTTAAGTGTAAACTTAGGAGCACTAACTTGAGGTTGAGTGGCACGGTTTTGTAGATTGGTCTTATCGTCCAAGCGAAATGCCCCTCCTAGACTACGCACCTGTTTAGATCCTCGTTTATTCAATCGGGGATTATAAAAATCTGTTCACTCCAATCTCGAATAAACTGTTGTAATTAGTTAATCTGGAATCTATTTTGCCATAACTTACAGCCAAAATTAATTGTTAATTGTTTCTGGTACAGGTAAAAATCTATCCTTAGTTGTTTACTGTGAGCAATTAATCACACACCGCAAAGTACTTGAAACTTACTGTTAACAGTGAGCATGGTGCCATCAGGACCAGGAATGGGCGGCACGTTGGAAGTCAGAGTAATGATGGTGGTTGCCTGCAGCTCTCCCGGCATCACGGCCCACTGCACCACGCGACCATCCCCGGAGATAGAGAAGAACGATGGCTCCCCGTCGATCAGGCGACGGCCCCACCGGATCTTTGGAAGATGGTAGAATTAAGGTGTAGAGTGGCAGCATCTAACCCACTACATATGTACCTACTACAAAAATAGATCTGACGTCAAACAATCCTAAATCGCGCAAAAAAAGAACTCCGCGTGATTTAAATTAACACAACAACCTTCGGGCAATTACCCATCAGATAATGGAATAAGAATGACATGCATTCTTATTCCATTCCATCATGTTTACCATGCCAACCCCAAGTGACATGCAGGTCCCAAACAAGAAACAGAAAGAAGATTACGCGATAGAGATTTTCGGGATGTTTTTTTACTAATATCAAAGCAAAAAAAAAAGCTTTTGTATGTCATACGATATTGCATCGTTATTCGGTATTTCTTGCACCAAAGAGCGTCTGCTATGTCTTCAGTTAATGCACATTTAACGCATCAGCCATAAATAAAGAAAATATATCAATGCAATGCACTTCAATATTTATGAGAGAAACCATCCGTGCCTGTCAGACAATCGAAAATGATGCATTTCTGACGCGTATGCTTTTTAAGCACTTAAAAAGTTCGAATTTTTTTTTTGAATCAACCAATCCCTTTCAAATTTTGTTAGAGCCACTGATCATCTGCCTAGCCTTTTCCCCAAAGCCTAGCCTTTCCCCCAGTAAAATAGGTACCATTTTTTTTTAATTTATTTTATCAAATGCGTTACATATTCTGCAAAGCAGTTTGTCGGCAATAGGCTCTCCTGGATTTCGCACGAGGTCATACTAACAATATAAATATATAAGCAAAATCTAAGTTTAATCTAAATCGTCTAAATCAAAATAAGGCTAAATTAAACTAAGGCTAGGGCTAAATGGCTGTTCAAGCAACAACTTCGTAAGTGGATACAGAGTAGGTAGTTGCCACAACCACAGCCTACACATACAACATACATAATACACACATGATACAACTATGGACCAGTACCTATTTTACATGGAGTGACTGCTTCCACAACCCAGTAACTGGATAATACGACACTCCTGCCGCTGGTGTCAGATTTTCCAGGTTCTGAAAACCTGCAACGACTGACAATGATCTGCACTTCAAAGTCGCGACCAATAGCTTAGCGTGCTTTCCCAGGCACGGAGGAGTCTCGGTATGAGATGCATGATCACGTATCCGCGAAGCGACCTGGCCTTGAAGATCGACTCGTGCGGCTGTCAGCAATTAGCCACGAGCTCCTCATGTTGGCTCTAGCTGAAGTCCTGCAACTGTTGAATGCTCTCACCTCCCATACAATGTTGCTGTGTTTGTCCCGCACGGAGTTAGACTTGTACTGGTACTGAGACTCCAGTGACAACTGAGCGTTGTACACGCAAACGTTGCCGTCGTACAGTCCTGGAAGCAACAGAAACAAGGTCATGGACTCATGGTATGCTCTTAGGTATATTTTTTTTCAATCCTCGACCTCGGTTTTACTGGGGCAAATGGTTCGATGCAGATTACTGAGGAATATCAATTCAAGGGCGATTTGAGAAATAACTAAGCATCCTTAAACCAACGACCATACATTGCCTTAAACTCGGTTATTTCTAAAATTGCCATCGCGTAAGTTGAGAAGCCACATTGTCATTTCAATGTACCTCTGCCTATACTTTGGAGAATGGAAGCGACTAATTATTGATGTATGTAGGTATCTATCACATTGTTTTTAGACCGAGTAGGTCAGTAATCTTTCTGTTTAGATAGGTAAATATATGTTTATAGGGATGACAGCACTAAAGGCTTTTGCTAGAGCAAGATCTAAAATTTTACCTAGTTAAGAACAGAGTTTTCTATGAGAAAAGTAGGTATTTTGAGTTTTCTCTTCCGGAAAAAAATATAAAATATCGAAGCTATACTATAACATAGAAAACTAGTGAGTCGTCTGCAAAAAACAAACGTTTATACAATCGATTAAAATTACGAGATACGATAAACAGATCGACGCAGTATGTTTTGTATAATCCTGTAAAACTGTAATGTGAAGTTATTTTAAGCTGACAACTGTTTTTTATCACTTCAGTAAAGTAATACAGGGTTATTCTTGGCCTAATGTTCACAGAATCAGATACATTAAATTAAACAGTTATCGTAAATTACGGATACAAACATACAATGCTATCATTATTCTCTTCGCTCGAAATTTCTGCAGTCTTTACCGGTTCTATCTAGTTTTACTTTTGAAGGTAGTAGTAGCTACCTTCAAAAGTACCTACTATAGCATCTAGTATTAAAGCAAACTAGAGAGATAACACCATCTGTTTCTTACATGAGCGAAAGAGACAGCAGTAGTGCAATTTTCTCTTTGTTTACTCAATTAGCTGAAATGTTAGCGTCTATTGCCATTTCCGCAGTTTTCGGACAAATGTGGTGAACATTCGGAATTTTTTTTTTGGTATGCTTATACTTACATTATATACGAACATATTCGCTAGAGAGTGGTAACATCTGGTTTTATATGAGGCGTAGCAAAATGTATGAACCAGGTGTAATAATTCTTACTTTAACTAGGTGAAATTACCCATAAAAATATGAATAGCTTTTATATAACGGGGGCAGCCATGACTTGTGTGTGGAAAATGGTTGCATCTATTTTAAGCATTTACATTAGTACCTACTTATAATATAAATAAATTATGTGTTAATTTTATGAGTAGGTAGGTAGGTATCTCGATATTTACTCCTTTTTCTACTTGCTTTTTCCAGCCGCTTCTTCCGTGTGAATTGTCAATTTTATCCCCTGGGATCGTACTTTTTTTTTTGGAAAAGGCCTACCCCAAGTTCTCCCAGGAACTCCTCTCATGTGCGTCTTTAACCATACACTACCGGGTGAAAGTAGGTATTCTATCATATATATGTCGCAGCCGACTAGCTGAATCCGCCGTTTCATTAAAAGTCTAGCCTTTTCATTGAAATGGTGCCGTTTAATCAGCGACATTAGTGACACGGCCAAGTCACCAAACGATATTGAACAAAAGATGTCACGTAGGACGACATATATATCATATCTATAAAATTAGATAGGGTATGATTAGTCAGATAAGAGATTGGGGCAGAGATTTTGTGGAATGATTCTCTATTGCAACAGAGTGCAAATTACTTACCAACACAAATCAGGTAAGGTATTTCTCTGTACACGTCGAGGCATATGACGGGTGACTCCGTGATCACGGCGTACTCCGGGTACGCCGGGTTCTTGATGCTGTACAGGCACAGGCAGCCCACCTTCTGCTGGCATGTGAAGTCCACTGTCGAAGAAACGTTGGCGAATAAGTATCTACAGTTAAAAGCTCCATAGGAATAAAAGTTCATATGAACTAATGACATATTAGAAATATATGTAACTATATACTGGCACTGTCTGAACAGGTCCACTCAAATCTGTGGTCTTTAAAAGACCATCTCAGAGATGAATGGATGAAGCTAAATGGTTCTCATGTGATTTGACCAGTAAGAATTATAAAAGGGACTTGGACCACTGAGTTGTTCCGGTGTTTCTTTTCAAGAGAACACCGGCCTCGTCTAGTTCAAATTGATAAAGAATATTGTCGTGTAAAAGTGCTATATTCAGTCAACTTACAGGATAATCATTTACACACTCTGTGAAAATTTTTACGTCTATCAGTTAGGGTTCATGAGAAGCAGCCCGCTTACAGACAGACACAGTGGAAGCTTAGTAATAAAGTCTACAAATATCTAAAAACAAAGGAAGGCAGAGCATCATAACGACACAATTCGCCAAGTTTCCACGACGCATAGTCATATGAACTCAAACTTACAGTGACCCGCCACTTTTCCTGTCGGAACCCCGTTAGACAGCGCTCGATCTCGAATCAGTGCTATCCTCTAGTGGATGAAACGGCTCAAGCACTACACTCAATTAGATGATTACCCCTTCGGCAAGCTGTTACATTCAATTGAGGAAAATATACTCCGACTCTCCACCATTTTGTTTGACTAAAGCCCGTATATATATAAATCGCCCTTGAAATGGCACTAGGGACGCTTTGGCGAGTTCAAGGGTAAGCTATATTAAGGTTAAAGGTGGTTGTTAGATGTGGGTGTGATGATTTCAAGCTCCAAGTGTTGGTAACAAAGGCATTTGGGAAGCAGTTCTCAAAGGTATTAAACAAAAATATAATTGCGAATTCTAGCTAGAAATCGTATCAAACTTGAGTATTTAGTGTTTGACAAGTTCATCAACAACAACTTGGCGAAATGGGATTTTATAGATCCGTCGAATATCCATTGTGAGTGCGGTGCCCCTGTTCAGAGGCCTTAGTGCGAGTTTTTAATGTTCTCGATCGCGTTAGCGTAAACGCCAATTGGTATTGAAACTGAATAGGCGCCGTCTGGCGACACTCACGGACAACTAGTTTTTCTCTATACAATTTGACATAAGCGAACGTTTACGTTAACGCGATCGAGTACGTTAAAAAACTCACACAACTGCCCCAAGTGCCCATTCACCTGTACTTTGGATGCTGCAACTAACGTAGCCACCCTGGGCCCAAACAATATAAAGAGTTAACCGTCGAATCGAAAACAAGAAGAAGACAACTTCTTATCTGAAAGTTCTCAACTCATAAACCAGGTCTATCTGCTACGGGAAAGCAATTTATTACGGGACCACTTTCACTTGTTTTGGGTAGCTCAGATAATGCAGCAGCTGTGTTCACAGACTACCGTGTATATTTTTAGCGTTTTGACAGCCCTTATTACATAAAACCATATACTGTACTGATTGTGTAACACACCGCTAAGAGCTGTTTAAAGAGTTTCCCACTTCATTAATTAACAAATTACAAACAAACGTGGAGCCAAAAATACAACATGTTTACAGTAAAAAAATGGTGGAACGTGTGACCCGAAATCGTGTGTGATCGGAAATCTTCGGCCACCTTCGGGTCTCATTGTTGCCAAGCGACGCTCCCAATGGACTCGAGTGCCGGGTATTCAGCACCTATATTGACTAACCGTCGCCATCTCAATTGCTTCCTATTCAAATTGTGAGGCGAAACTGTTTTGGGACACTGTGAGAGACAAATGGGCTTGAGAAGTTACAGATGATTTATATTATATGGATGCATAAATGAATCTGGTGGAACTGGGAATAAATCAATTAGCCATCAAGATTGATTAGAGGAATGAAAAGTGCATTTCTCTGGCTGCAAACTTAATAGATGACGCGTCAATCCTAACATAAATGTGAAAATAAGTTTGTTTGTTACGCTTGCACGCTAAAACGGCTGAACGGATCGTCATGAAATTTGGCAGTTATATAGCCTGGGATATGCAAAAGGATATAGGCTTTTTTACGCGATAACCAACATACACGCGGGCGGAGCCGCGGGCAAAAGCTAGTGAGAAATAAAAACATTTTCGTTTGCAATGAGAAATAAAAACAAATTTGAGTTGAAAAATACGAGTTCAGTAACAAATTGAGTTCAGTGAGTCTTTCTGGGGGTGAACATACACATAGACATAGATGTTTGTTCTTTTTACGGTGGGATAGCTGTATCCCACCGTTCCAGAGCAGCGAAGGTGGTGTGTTGAGCTGGTCACAGGGCAGACATGGCCAGAGATCGCTAAGACTGAAAGGTTTGGAAGGAGAATGGGGAGATCTTTTTAGAAAATTATTGGCTAATAAAAAAAAACCGGGATCAACATCGATAAAAATCTGCCATTTTTATAACCCGAGTTACATTTTCTGAGTGATTTCATCTGTGGTTCCTTATAGTGAAAGTTTTTCGTGTTCTTTACTACCTTTCTATTGAATCAAGTCGCCCTTTAGTTCCATTGCACGTCGCATACAGCGTGGCTTCTCATGGGATTGGAATGGAACTTTCAGAGCGGCAGCAAGGAGCCCATGCCTTCACGGAACTCGTCCGACGGGTAGACTTACACGATCCATAGGCGACGGCAAACAAGTCCTGGTAGTGTGGGTTCCACTGCACGTCACACACAGCGTGGCTTCTCATGGGATCGAACTGGAACTTCCAGAGGGGCAGCAAAGAGCCCATGCCTTCACGGAACTCGTCCGATGGGTCGTCCCAGTAACGGTAGTCTTGAGCTGAAAACGGAATGAAGAAAGCCTGAAAATTTTTCTTGGGCTTTTCCTGAAAATAAGAAGCATGTCCGCTAGCCCTAAAATATTAATCGTTACCGGTCAAGCTCCGCCGACACACCGGTGTGTCACCCGATAAAGATTATCGTTTTTGATCTGATCACAATAATATAATAATGTATAGAGAGTTTATAATCTAATCAAGATTTATTACAATCTAACGGTGCTTGCAATAATCCAGTGACATTTTCAAATTTTTTGGTGCCAGACTCCCTAAAATCCTAAGATTTATTTGGTGCATCCAAATAAATCTTAGGATTTTAGGGAGAACGAGGTCTGAAAAGTGAAGGTAATTTTAACACACTTTGGAAAATGCGCAATATATTTGGTCACTGCAAGCGTGACATTGACGTAGTTTCTTAGAAATTAAATGTCAAGTCAAGTCTCAATCTCACAGAAGATAAACCATCTTTCTGCATCTTTAATCTTACATTATCATCTGCCTAGCCTTGTCCCAACAATATTGGGATTGGCGTTTAGTCAAATTCAGCTGAATACCAGTATTTAACGTGGGGCGGCTGCCAGACCAGACCTCCACAACCCATAAAACTGGGTATAACACGGTACTTCTTGGCAAGACTGGAGTCAGATTTTCTGGCTTTTGACAATCCGCAACGACTGCCAAAGATCTACAAATGACAGACGGAACCAACGGCTTCACGTGCTATCCGAGACACGGAGCAGTCTTAGTACATCAAGATGGTCACCCATCCACAGACCGACCTTGGCAAGCGTTGCTTTGCCTTGAAGATCGACCCGTGCGGGTCACCCTTCTCCTCCTCCTCCTACTTCTGCTTCTTTAATCTTACATACAACATAAATTTTCTTTTGAAAACTGTCATACCAATGTCATCATAAATATTCTGGTTGACGAGTCTCTCGAGGATGGCCCAGGCCTCTCGGATCCTCTGGGCCAGTTTCTCGTCATGGATCTGCTGCTCCGTCTTCGCATGTTTAGCTTTCTTCTTTCGCAGCTGTGTTACAAACAAAATTATGAGAATTGAATATCTCACAACAATATGAATTCAATAAATTCGGCGCATTCGTGGGGCACACGATGTTAATTTTTTTTAAACCAAGTTCCCTTAGGTATACCTACTCTACTCTCCACGTTGTCTTTCTTTCTTTTAAGTTAGTGGTGTTGCTGGTTACCGTTGACCCTCGATGTATTCGAGGAGTCACAATAAATAGACATTGAGAAATTTGTATTATACTTACTTACTACGTAGTTTTCTAAACGGAACGTGGCGATAACACGGTAGAGATTAAAAATTGTTAAAACACCAGAGATTTGTCAGCAGAAAGTGATGAGGTGTTCTTTGTTTTGCGTTACATTATCATGATAACTTTGCATTATACAATTGATTAAGTATTTAGCATAGTGCGCCTGCGCTGGTCTCCATTCAACATAAGATAAACAGAGCAAGCAAATACACTAACGAGTAGACGTTGAACTAATATTTATTGAAATATATTATTGAGACTAATACGGTGTAGTTGTAAGCAGTTCGTGGAAAACTACTTGCTATTCCTATATTCTATTTTGAATGGAACAAAATAGAAGATACATAGGAAAGATACGAGTAAATGATAAAATATTCACATTTTGGACCAAATGTGCTAATTCGATGATTTAATAGTTTATAAACACGACTGTGTTCATGATCAGTCATGATTTATGGATTAGTTGAGATCTTTATTTGTATTTAATATGTTACGAGACATTTTCGAGCGTCTGTGTAGCTTCATGGGGCCCTAGTCCGCATGGGAAATGATTCAAGGCGATAGAACAGATAAAAATGTTAGTAATTTAAACATTAAAAATTGTAACAACATTTCACATACGACTCTCCTTATCTCTAAACGATGCTACTATTTATACGAGTTATAAACGGAGGTTCCTTGCTAAAGGCTTAGTTAAACTGTATGTGCCAGTGCCTGTGAACAATAATTTTAAAAATCTACTTTCTAATGTTAAATTTATCCTTACATTTTCATATTTAGAAACGTGAACTGTCACTAAGAAACGTGAATAAATTGAAAGAACAGTGATTGTATTAATTTACCCTTTTAGGCTTTTCATCCTCCTTTTCCTTCATTTTCCTAGCGTAGTCTTCCTGATAATAGTCGAAGATGATGCACTGTAGCGCCGTGGCCCCGTAGTTGGCTCTGGGCGGCGGGACGGTCTGTGTGTCCACCGACTACACACAAACATAAAGATTACGTCTCGTTCAGATGTATTTGTGGACCAGCTTGCGAGGCGGCCGCCCGTCTACAAACGGTACAAAGTTCCCGGTTTGAAGTAGATTCGGGAAGAAAGTTTTGAAAATAAAGAGGAGTTTCTAGTGTTTGTGGTGTTCCATAGCAACTGTTGTGAGATATGAAGAGGTTTTAACTAAACGTGAGTATAATACTAGATTGAATTCAGAATTCGTGGTAGTAATGAAATTTTGGAACAACAAATTCTATCTCTTGAAACTAAACATTGCCATATGGTCTAATTTTCGATGTTATTTTATTCAAAGTTAGGCATTATACCAAAGTATGTTTCGCGATATTGCAGTATTGAAAATTAGACCTTACAGTAAAGTTTTAGTTACGCGGTATTGCAGTATCACCGACGATATCGAATTATGAATTCATGTTGATATAAGTAGATGTTTTCTTGGTGTACATTGGTGGATGTGTTTGTGTTAGAATTCTATCTACGTAGCCAAGTGTGTGTTATTAATTATAAGTACGCAATACGCATGTCGGTCGATACGTTTAATTAAAGATAATGCTATCTCTTGTATGTAATTTAGGTACTTATCTAATGAAAATGAAGTTAAAAGATAAGGTTTTATGAATGATATTAAAAAGGCGTAGTATTAGAAAAAGGTAATTACTTTTCGCTGTAAGTGGCGTGGAAATCAGAAATATAGATAGTGCGTATTAGTAAACAGTTAGTAGGAAGGTGCCTAGTTATAGTTCCCCTCTTAGAATCAGGTTACTTTACATTATAATTTAAATAGTAAAAATGCAATAGGTATATCAACAGAGAACTAGTGGTGGGTATTGAAATTGTGGTATTTGTTAGATAGTCGTATGAAGATATGTACGTATACTATAACGTTAGTTAAGTAGGTATCTTAATAGTAGTCTATATAAATTGGTTTTGTAAATAAAAGGAGGTTAATTCTCTGATCAAAATGTAGTACCTACTTAAGTATAAGGATGTAGTGCCAACAGTCTGAAAAAGCGAATAAATAAGAGATTGACATTATTATAGATACAAATAATATCTACAATAGGTACAGCAATTTTAACGATAAACAACACGTCTATTTTGTGCCATAGATTAAATGAATAAATATAACGATGCCAGAAAACGCGACCATGACAATGAAAAGAACAAGCTTGTAAAATTTTATGCGCATTTCCTCGGAACGTTTCTCGAGAAACTGACTGATTGTTTATCGTTACTTTGGCAGAAATAAAATAATATCCAATGACCGGATTCGTGGGGGACAAAATAGACACCAAAACCTGAAAAGGGAGCAATAGACCAAATATTAAGCTACCAACCATGATATCCCGAAAAAAAAGTCAACTGGCCTATACAATTATGTTTGCATAAAGTTTGATCCGGGAAGCGTCGGGACACAGAATAGGGATCCCGGGCACAGCCCGGATATGTGTTATCCGGGCTGTGCCCGGGATCCCGATTTTGTGTCCCGACGCTTCCCGGGCACGGCCTGGACGCGGACTTCTGTGAACGAGTTCATACAAAATGAAAAAAAAAAATCGGCGCAGTTTAATGAAAAGGCTAGGCAACCAATCAAACAGCTGATTAAGCTATTTGGCTGCGACATATACACCGATAATTTTGTTGTTTTGAGTTGATGGATCACGGTCCGTCGCGACCAGGATTGCCACCCTTACCATATCATAATACTCGTATAGTATTGTACTAAATATTATAAAAATAATAAAGTACGCAAAATACTATATTTTCAACGCTTACTCAAATACTTAGGAATCTTTTTAATAAAATCCCATAAGGCCGAAATGCACTAGTAAAAAGTTTAGAGGCACCAAGACTTTCGAGTTCGCTGCGCTCGCTCTAGCATCCTACATTCTCATCCCATTCAGCAAAGTACCTAAGTTGACTTCTATTTCTGTATGAAAGGTCAAATAAATGCATCCGGCCGAGGTGGGAGCTAGAATATTGGAGTTCACTTTGCTCGCTCTGGCATTTATCTTTACCTTAAGCTTTTCAGCCGGTCGATTCTGTCGACATCTCACGGTGTTCACCTAGGCGGAGTGAACGACAATAGAGCTGTCATTCCATCTTATTTGTATGGTTTGATGGGCAATGGTCCGTCATTCTTTAAACTTCGACGAGTTTGTTAATTTTGTGTCATAAAAATAAAAACTTATGGTTCTTGCATACCAGAAAACGAAGCGTAGAACAGTCTCTAAGTAAGTGTATCCGTGGCATCACAGGGCCCTATCGGAACACCAGCGCTGTGATATTTTTTTTTTTTATAAGTATCGCAGCATAATGCTGAGATAGGGACCTTTTTGGCCTCGCACTCTCACCTCTTGCTTGTGTACCTTTTGTTACTTTTAAATATTATTATTACCTATTTTTTTTACTTTTTGTGTCTTGTGCGAGGTACAAATAAATATTTTTCTTTCTTTCTTTCTTTCTCTATTCTACTTAAACTAATATTATAAATGCGAAAGTTTGGAAGTTTGAGTGGATGTTTGTTTGTTACTCAATCACGTCAGGACGGCTGAACCATAGATGTAATAAATGGGCTGAACGGATCATGTAACAATTTGGACCAGAGGTAGATTATAGTCTGGAATAACACATAATACGATACTTTTAACTCGGGTGCGGGAGCCGCGGGCGGCAGCTGGTTTTTTTTTATAAAGAACGAAAAATTTAAATATAAATTGGTACTTTAATTTTTCCTGAATTTTCCAAAATTAAGAAAAAACTAAATTTTTGCAGATTTACAAAAAATCCTATTTTTCTCCCAAAAAAAGCTGGCAACCCTAGTCTCGACACAATGATCGATGCATATGGGTAGGTAAAGGGTCCAGTTTGGACTGTCGGGGTCAGGGATTTTTAACATAAGTATTTCAAAATAAAATATACGCTACAATAATTATGCATCGGAGTAAAATAATAAATAAAGGAAACTGACTCGTCGAGGGTAGTTGTAGGTGAGGGCCGCCCGTTCGCAGAAGTTGAACTGGTTGGCCAGCTTCTTGACGCGAGGCTTGATATGGAACGTCTCATCCTGGAACTGGTCTTCACCGGCCTCTTCCTCCTCTGAAAAATCACAAGAAATAATAGGTTTAGCAGCCCTTGACGAGGTCAGCTTGTGGATCGGTGGCCATCTATTAGGCTTTAAGTTAGACATACTCTTGACTGTTCATTCAATTAATCTTTAACAGATGTTATGCGTAAACAGAACCCTAGACATGTGGCAATCATTCTTGCCAAGGGGTCTCGTGTCTCCTAGCTACTTGGTTGTGGAAGATCAGATAGTCCTTCTGACCGATTTCGGCCATGGCGGCCAAGCTCAACGGAGACTAGCCGTCGTCACGGGACATATTATAGTGAACAAGTGTGTGCGCAAACACAGGTGCACTCCCTCTTCCATCACTCTTACGAGTATACAGGGTTACTGGTAATTCGACGTATATCCGTCAGGGGCTGATAAGGGGGCCAAAATGCAACAAATTGAACCCCCCATATGTATGGCCGAAATTCAATAGTTTTCGAGATATTTGAATTTTAAGGGTTTTTCGAAATTTACCCAAAATTTGACATTTAATTCCAAATAAAAAAACCTACATACCCATTCAAGGGTACCATTAAAAATGATGTTGTAGCTGGCACTTCAATTAAGCTATGGGCATCATTAAAACTACTTAATTTAACAAAATAATATAAATAATGACCGAAGTAAGAATAACATCTTACCAATATTTTCATTTTACGCTTCAAAAATGTTGTCTCGTCAAAAAAAAATCTAGGACATTAATCGTACAAATAACTAAAACAACTTGCCTATTCTGTAGGCTTTCCAAAAAGGTATAAAAGTCAATTTTAAAATACATAATTCGTGGCATGGCATGTGTTTGAACCGGCGCGGGGAGAGAAATCATCTGTGTTCTTAGTTTATCATCCTCGCTAAAACAACCGATTTTACTGGCGAAATTCTTCCTGATGGGGCGAGGTGTGCGGGCGGGGGAGTACACGGCGTTTGCTGCGCTCGCGTCGCCTTCCTTAGTACAGTTCGCATCAAATAATTATGCACCTCTGAAGTTAGCCATTAGCAAAGATCGCGTAGGTGCAGTCACGTAGATGGGAGCAAGCGGGACGCAAGCATGCATCGAACGTAAACGAGCGACTGAGACATAAAATCGCGCCGTCATAATCCCGCCCCGCGCATGTGCAGTTGCAGTTTGTTCGTTTTTTACAGTTCGTGTCAAATAACTGTGCCCCTCTGAAGTTGGCTACGAGTGGCTGCGTAGTAGTCAAAATTATGAACAAACTGCAACTGCGCATGCGCGGGGCGGGGATTATGACGGCGCGATTTTATGTCTCAGTCGCTCGTTTACGTTCGATGCATGCTTGCGTCCCGCTTGCTCCCGTCTACGTGACTGTACCTACGCGATCTTTGCAAATGGCTAACTTCAGAAGGGCATAGTTATTTGACGCGAACTGTACTAAGGAAGGCGACGCGAGCGCAGCAAACGCCGTGTACTCCCCCGCCCGCACACCTCGCCCCATCAGGTAGAATTTCGCCAGTAAAATCGGTTGTTTTAGCGAGGATGATAAACTAAGAACACAGATGATTTCTCTCCCCGCGCCGGTTCAAACACATGCCATGCCACGAATTATGTATTTTAAAATTGACTTTTATACCTTTTTGGAAAGCCTACAGAATAGGCAAGTTGTTTTAGTTATTTGTACGATTAATGTCATAGATTTTTTTTTGACGAGACAACATTTTTGAAGCGTAAAATGAAAATATTGGTAAGATATTATTCTTACTTCGGTCATTATTTTAATTATTTTGTTAAATTAAGTAGTTTTAATGATGCCCATAGCTTAATTGAAGTGCCAGATACAACATCATTTTTAATGGTACCCTTGAATAGGTATGTGGGTTCTTTTATTTGGAATTAAATGTCAAATTTTGGGTAAATTTCGAAAAACCCTTAAAATTCAAATATCTCGAAAACTATTGAATTTCGGCCATACATATGGGGGGTTCAATTTGTTGCATTTTGGCCCCCTTATCAGCCCTTGACGGATATACGTCGAATTACCAATAACCCTGTATATGCCGATGGGACGGCAACCCGACACTATCGGAGAGAGATCTGGCACAGGCTTGGCGTTTTTTTTTCTTTGTACACGGGGGTGTCACGCCACCAACTTCCAAACTCCGGGCTATTACAGAGAAATTCCTTATGGAAAAACCCAATGACACTGATTGCCCGACCTGGGAATCAAACTTAGGACTCCACGCTCGGCGATCGGGCTTGCGACCACGAGACCATGCAACGGAGCGGTCACTTAATTCACTCAGATAAGCAGCCGCTCTATGTAAAATACTAGTAGTCGGCTGTGTCCAGTTAAAATGGAAGTCGAGCCAAACATTTGGAAAAAGGCAGATTGATTAGGTACTAACTACTGCCCACGGTTTCGCCGGCTTACGAAAGAGTTTTTTGGTCCTGAGAAAACGAAGTTTACACATAAAAATATCAAATGTAAACTTAAGCAATATTACTTAAGTATTATTTAGGAATGATTGTAACTATTTAAAGACCTAAAGATGTTATTAATTGTTATCGACAAAAACGTAACTACACATAAAATGCATTATTGTACAGTTCGATATTGAGACAGACTAATGATAGCACAAGTTTAAACCTTAGTGGTTTTTGGTTGATATTTAAGAATAAGCCTGTATTCTTTTGTATAGATGAAAAAAAAAGTAGCCGGAAAATAATCCTATGTCTTAATCCAGGACATTGACGACCCTGGATATATCGTAATTTATCAACAAACATACAAGAGTATCACCTTGATTACATATATCGTACTATTACATAATAAGAAATAGTACGATAACTTTCGTGTTGCACATTAATTAGATTCTTTAGCCACTCAAATGTTTGTTCACTTTGTAAACGCTTAGTTGACACTTCGCGTGACCCAAGGGCTGGCTTTTACTTCGGACAGAGGATAAGCATTGCCATACAACGTGGCAATGCCGCCAGTCTTTTGGGCTTACTTCCAGTCGACAGCGATACGGATGAATTTTTTGACGCCTTTTAGTTAGGAGTTTTCCTTTTGTATTTTATTTTAAGTGTACATAGTTAAATTAGTATTATATTGTAAATAAGTTACTCCCTATACAGTTAATAATAATAATTTATTTGCTTCTCAAATGTTAATATCCTGTAATATCCTATAATAAATGTGGCCTGAAACGAATACTATCTAGCCGCTTGATAAGGTCATGACAAAAACCTGGTTATTATTCAGGGAATAAAAGCAGAGCTTCAGTTTTTTCTAATCACTAGTCTCACGAAACACAAAGTGTAACAGAACAAACGCAATCCCTCTAGGGGTACTCAAAATTATAAACAACTTTTACTATACTGAAAACGCAAAAATCGTCTGCCCCATACATCTATGTGCGCATAATACGACAAAATGTACTGAACAGCGCATTTTTTTTCCGTGTTATTATCATCATTATCTTGCCTTTTCTCATTTTATTTGGGGTCGGCGCAACATTAATATCATCTCACATACTTCTCGTACTTTACTTACGACATCTCAGGCTGGTGGCCAGTCTGCCCCCCTATCTGGCCATATCATCTATCACACAGTAAATCCATCGTTTCTTTGGTCTTCCCCAACTCTTATGGCTACTACTTACAATACAGATAAACTTAATAATTATAAACTTAAAAAACTTAAACTTATGGATTTGATTTCATCCTGCCAGCTCCTTGCAGAGTTGAGTAAAACAATGTTGATCAACTTTTTACCCAACTGCCCCACAAGGAGGGTAATGTATTATTTATTAGGATACCGACTTCCAAAAAAAAACACTACAAAGTACAAAATAACTTTAATTTCGGAAGTCGGTGTCAAATAACTAAGATGCAACCAAACACCGACTATCGAAATTAAAGTTATTTTGGTTTTTTTTTGTGAAAAAGTCACAGGAAAGCAAAAATATGCAATTTCGTAAATATGAATGATTTTTCCACATATATTTTCAAGCTTTTTTGGACTTAAAAACCAAATTGCTTGACCGATTTTGATAAAATTAAATGGGACCAATCGAGAAGTATATCCTTTCACATAAAACAAGAATTTTTCAATCGGTTCATAAATGACGGAGACAAACACAAAAAAAGAATACAGTCGAATTAAGAACCTCCTCCTTTTAGGGAAGTCGGTTAAAAATAGCTTTTTCCCACGGCTTCGCTCTTTTTAAAGTTACCTGTAAGTACCAAAATTCATCAAAATCGGTTCAGCGATTTAGGCGTGTAAACGTCACAAACAAACTCACATTTGCATGAGTAATATTAGTAAGGATAAGTACGAGTACGAAGGCCCTTTGAGTACAAAATTATAAAACTAGTCGCGCACCATCCCCACCGAGTGTGTCCCCACGTTGCCGTTGTGGTGGGGCTTGTGTGTCTCAGTGATCTCGTGAGCTTTGCCAGTAGAGTAACTCATGCCGGAAAGGTGCAAGTGAGAAACCAGACCAAGAGGGACACGACAGGGGCACACCGTTCGGAGACTTGAGCAGTGTTCGGGTCTTCGGACGGTGTGCGTTTCATTGGCTTGCACGTTGCTCTCTGGTACTGCTCTGGTCTGCTCATCAGACGTGACTGTGAGGGCAGTGAGCTAGCAGTGGGAGAGAGAGAGAGAAGGGGGGATAGGGACTACACCCTCTAAAAGGAAAATATGGACAGAAACAACGCAACAGGGCGGTCCGCACTGCACAGCAGGACGGGAATCCGCCACGCTTCATGCGTCAAGCCCCTCGTATTCTGGGGGCGGCAACGTTGTTCTTTGACCTCCACTTGCCAATGGCAACAAGGGCCGAGGAGGCCCCTGATTCAAGCCTTCCTTCAAGGGAATGATCGGTTTTGATTTTAAAACGCCTGACAAAGTGTCGGTCGGGCGGAGCGCGGGTGGAGGCGCCCAATCTCGGAGGGAGAGCTTGTTCGAGCGTCGTGCGGGTGCAGAGTCGATGTTGGACTCCAACGACTCGGGACGCGAGGGGGCGGGGCCTGCTGCGGAGAACTCCGGGTTCTTCCGCAAGTGGCCCAGACCGGAGGATAACCGGGGTTCATCCTCCAGTGAAGAGTTGGCCTCGGCCCGCAAGATCCCACCAGTAGACGGGGTGTTTGTCTCCCAGGAGGCTGGCCAGCGAGCCGTAAAGCTCCGGGGGGTCGCCCTGGAGCTGGCAGTCGCGGGGCTCCTGTCTCGGGGTCTTCTGGCGGTCAGCCGGATGACACTGGTGGCTCCGAACAGGAGCGAATGCGGAAGGCCGGGTTTGCGGAGGCCGTGGAGGCCGCGCTCCGCGATGTGGCCAACAAGCGGATCCAGCCGAGCCGAAAAAGCGAGAATCGTGGCGGCTGCGCTCCACCCCCCGAAAACCGCAGCTGTAGTGGTAACGCTGCCGCCGGACGCGACGAAGTGGGGCGTGACGTATGTGGACGTGCTTACCAAGGTGAAGGAGGCAGTGAACCTTGGGGAGCTAGGCATCGTTGGGGGCCTCCGGCTAAGGGTCACCATGACTGGGGCCCGGATGCTGGAGATCCCCGGGGAAGCCAGCGGCCCGACCGCGGACGCTCTAGCCGAAAGGCTCAGGGCAGGTCTTTAAATGCGGACGATGCCCGAGTCTCGCATCCATCGGCTACCCGCAAAGGACCGGTTGTTGTGGCAACACTTGGGGGAGGACTATGTCCAGCAGTGGACGTATTTCGGCTGATATGATGATGCCCGAGTGTCCAGGCCCACGAAACGCATAGACATGCGTTATCAGTATAATAAACAGGATCAACCACAAAAACTTAAAATGATTGAATAAAAATAACTCATATTTTACAAGTTTGCTATTTTGAACAAGTCCCTGGCGTTAAAGGGAGTACAATAGCTTCATTGCCATTGCGCAGTTCGCCACATATCACTACATCATTCACTCAGGCGCATTCTGATTTAGACTGGAAGTTGGCTGTTTGTCGATTAAGATCTTTGGATTTTTGTACAACGCTTGTGACAATTTTACAAAAAATATTATTAAACAACTCCGTTTGATCCATTTAGTTTAAAATAGGTACGAATATATTGGCCCAAGCGTCGACGCTTCGGGAGACCGCAATTTTTTGTATTTACTAGTATTCTTTTATTTATTATAGCGGTCCTCGGACGCGATGACGCTTGGAACAAAATATTTATACCTATAATATCGATTGAACGAGTGAAAGAAGCTGAGCATCCCTTATCAATATATTTCTCTTGCCTGCTTCATCATCAGTCCCTGATCAAAATCTATTTGTAACCTATTCATGGAGACCATTTAAATAAGTCCAAACACGAAGCGTCTGCTGTACGTAAGTGCGGAGTAGGGTATCCTGCAGATTCCAGATCATGCTGCAGCATCAGGTCAATTTTCCTATAATCTGCTCATTGAAACTATTTTAGTGAGCTCAAATATCATGCCGGTGCTGTAACTAAGCGAGGGGCATGCTGCAGCATCAGGTCAAGGTAACTATGTTCTTACAATACTACTGAAGTATCAGATTGCCAGATTTCGCATCAGCCAGACCTGTGGAAGTTACTTACATCCATAATCCATCCATTCATCAACTAGAAAAAAGCTGATGACCTTCGAACGGGTCAACCGATTTTCTTGAACCATAGCTAAGAATACTCTCGATTAAATTACCTTTCCAACAAAAAAAACTAAATTTAAATCGGAGCGGTTTAGGAACTACGATGCCACATACAGACACATATACACACGTCAGGCTTATAACACTCTTTTTGGTCAGGGGTTAAAAAATTACAAGGATTATTGAAGTACCCTGCAGTAGTGTTGGAAACAACATCGACACCAGCGGGCGCGGCTGCCACGGCGATCAGGCGAAAGCGCAGCTTGAGACCAAGGGGACATAAGAAACACCCAACTACCGACGGGGAACTTCCTGCCAGGGCGCAGAAGCGTGAGCGACCCGAGGACTCCGTCACACCAACCGGGATAGGCAAGAAGAGCAAGTCTGCTCGCTCCCACATGGTAGACGGTTCCTTGGTGAGCTACGCCGAAGCTGCCGCGTCGTACAGGAATAACGAGCTGTGCGTCGCCGTCATGACGGAACCTTTCGAGGATATGACGCAAGAACAGGCAGAGGGGATCCGTTTAAAAATCGAGAAAGAACTGCGGGCGTTGCTTATGGCAGACCCCGACCCATCTAACCCAACAGAAAACACGGCGATCCACTTTCGAGGCAAGGCCCACTTCGCTGAGGGTGTTCTCAAAACCTGGTGCGAGGACGCTTTCACACTGGCCTGGCTCAAGCGGATCGCAACAAACATGCAGTCCCCGATTCCAGGGACCATTTTAACCGTTCGGCCCCAAGCCGAAATACCGAAGAAGGCGCTGTGTATGCTGTTCGTGCCGGAGAACACCGAGGACACTCCGGCACTGGTCAAGCTCCTTACCCGCCAGAATCCCAACCTGCAAATAAACACCTGGACTCTGACACATGAGAGGGCCAGACAGGAGCCTCCGGGTACCTGTCTTTTCTTTCGTGTGCCGGAGCCCATGGTCAAAATTATAAAAGACCAGAGTAGGCGCGTATACTACCTCATGGGCAGCATCTACATCCGCTTCCTAGAGGAGGGTGTCGCCAGTGAGGAGGGTACTGCGCCTATAACCACAGCATCCCCCGTCGCAACTGGATCGGAGCCTGATCCGCCGCCGCCTGTGCGGTCCCCGTCGCCAACCGCGATGGAGACAGTCGAGGGGGTGGAGGAGCGGGCTTCCTCTCCGGTTGTGATGGAGGAAGAAGTAAACGAGGAACCAACTCAGGATCCACCCTCGCCCGGACTTACTTCGGACGAGGACTGCTTTCCGGCGGGGGAGGAGAGTGAGGTCGATGGCAGCAGCCTCTGCTCTTCTCCCATGCGGGGAGACTAGAATCCTGCAAACCAACCTCCAGCACAGCCAAACTGCGTCGGCTACCTTGCGCAGAGTGCTGGACAACCAACACCAAAAGACCATCGCCCTTATCCAAGAGCCGTGGATTAGGGGTGGCAGAATATGTGGCCTTGCAAATATCGGAGGTAAGTTGCTGCTAGACACCTCCGTAAGTAATCCACGAACCTGCATTTTTATTCCTAAACATGTACCTAACCTATTAATAAACGAATTCTGTTCAAGAGACCTGACAGCAACAAGGCTTTCCAGAACAGATCAGGATCTCCCGGACATTGTCCTCGCCTCGGTCTACTTGCCGGGCGACGGGGACGTGCCCCTACCAGAGCTCGCCTCGCTGGTGGAGTACTGTGAAAGGGAGAAACTGGAACTGATCATAGCAACTGACTCCAACGCGCATCACACTCTATGGGGTAATATCAAAACCAACAACCGAGGTGAGGCAATGCTTGACTTTATTCTTAGCAATAATCTTGTATTACTCAACAAAGGCTCAGAACCAACTTTCATAAACGCACGATCACAAACAGTGATAGACCTAACTTTAGCAACCATAGGTATCTCCAACTCCATCCTGGACTGGCATGTGTCCAGTGAACTATCATGTTCGGACCACAGATGGATCCGTTATACCATCAATTACAACCTACCCAAGCCACAACCGAGGAGAATACCTCGTAACACAGACCAACCCAAGTTCATCAGGCTAGTCAAGGCAGAGTTTCGTAAACTACCCGCCCTACCAGATGTAATTCCCATAACAAACTTAGACGAACATGTAAACAATTTGACAGCAATCCTTTTAACTAGCTTTGAGCAGTCATGCCCACTCATTGTGCCTAGGCAGGGAGCAAGGCAACCCTGGTGGGGTCCAGAACTAGAGAGGCACCGTCGCAGGCTGAGAAGGCTGCTCAACAGAGCCATGAACACTCGGTCGCCAGGAGACTGGGACCGATATACAACAACCCGCAAAACTTATAAAAAACTAATACGCCTCAGGGGTAAAAACGGGTGGAGGCGTTTCTGTACCAACATTGAGAATAGCAACCAAGCAATGAGGGTCAAAACTTGTCTCGCCACCGAGACAGAACTTTCAATAGGATGCCTCAAAAAACCAGACAACACGTACACAACTAACGATGCGGAAACCAGCGAATTACTTCTCACCACCCACTTTCCAGGCTGTCGAATTGCGACCCAGCAGAGTTGGGAACCCCATAGGGAAAGGGCCACGAACAGCCTGGACTGGGAAGTGGCTTCAGAAGTAATAGACAAAGATAAAATAATTTGGGCAATCAACACCTTCTTACCTTTCAAGGCAGCAGGGCTGGATGGTATCTTTCCGGCTCTGCTTAGATGGAGCGGTGACTCGCTAGCTGAATATCTCGTCAAATTATTCCGCGCCTGTCTGGTCCACCGCTACATCCCCTTGATATGGCGAGAAGTAAAAATAATCTTTATTCCGAAACCAGGTCGTAGCGATTACACTCAGCCGAAATCCTTCAGACCCATCAGCCTCACCTCGTTTTTCTTGAAGACGCTGGAAAGGCTTGGGGATCGAGAGATCAGAAACCAAATTTCGCTACTGAATCCTTTACACCCAAACCAACACGCCTACTGCGCAGGCAAATCAACTGAGTCCGCACTCCACTGCGTAGTAACACGCATAGGAAATGCTCTCAAAACCAAAAACCAAACACTGGGCGCCTTCATTGACATAGAAGGAGCCTTTGACAAAACAAATTTCGCCAGCATCGGCCAGGCATTAGCCGTGCACGGTGTGGCGCCAACGCTTATACAATGGATTCACAACATGCTAAAACACCGCGCTATTCAATTTACTGTAAACACCACCACACGAGGTATCGTAAGTAGAGGCTGCCCACAGGGTGGGGTGCTGTCACCACTACTGTGGAATTTGGTTGTTAATGAGCTCATCGCAGAGCTTAACGCTAGCAGTCTGTACTCGGTGGGTTACGCAGATGATATAGCAATTCTAATCACGGGGAAATTTGAAGGCGTCTTGTGTGACCTCATGAGAAAAGCTTTCAAAGTAATCGAGAATTGGTGCACAAAACACGAATTATCGGTTAACCCCTCTAAAACAGAACTAATAATGTTTACCAACAAGAGAGACCTTGGGCCTCATAAACTACCTAAACTTTTCAACACCGAACTAACACTCAAAGAAGAAGTCAAGTACTTAGGAGTAATCCTTGATAGCAAATTACTCTGGAACAAGCATCTTGACTACAAACTAAACAAAAGCACTATCGCACTTTACCAATGCAAAAAAATGCTAGGAAAAACATGGGGGCTCTCTCCGAAGATCACGCTGTGGCTCTACACAGCTGTGATCAGACCAATGCTGACCTATGGTGCCTTGGTTTGGTGGACGAGAACTGAACTCTCGACCACCGTCTCTAGGCTCCAGCGGTTCCAAAGGTTAGCCTGTTCCGCTATCACAGGCTGCATGAGGACAACCCCAACCACAGCAATGGAGATAGCCCTACAATTAACTCCCCTTGACATGTACATACAGCAGGAGGCAGCACTAGCAGCCATCAGGCTTATGCACTTAGGCATTTGGGGCAAGAACCATACTAGTCCTCACGCTGGAATCCTGGACCGGGCGATCGAGTATCAACCTCTCATCGCTGCCCCGTGTGATAGGACACCAAATAAACTCATGTTTAACAAAAGATATAGCATACAAACAACAGAGGAAGAGAGGGATCAGTCAGGACTAAATGAAGTACGCGTCTACACAGACGGCTCAAAAACTTCACAGGGTTCAGGGGCTGGCGTACACTCCCTAGACCTCAACATTAACTTTCACTTACCACTAGGCGAACACAGCTCGATATTTCAATGTGAGTGTGTCGCCCTAACACTAGCCGCAACAGCCGTAAAGCGTCTAGAGATACACAACTACGCAATTAGATTCATATCTGACAGCCTAGCTGTGCTCAAAGCCCTAGAGAACAAAGTAACCAACAGTAAACTAATTTTTGAGTGTCACCTCGCCCTGGAGAGTATATCACTGTCTAACAGGATCACCCTCCAGTGGATCAAGGGACACAGTGGATCCCTAGGCAATGATGCCGCAGACGAACTTGCGAAGAGAGGTTCCGAGATGGTAGTGTTAGGCCCTTACCCACTCCTTCCCCTACCTTTCTCGCAGTTTCGTACATGGATTCGCCAGAGATCAACCGAACTCCAAAATAACAAATGGTCACGGGCCACAGACTGTAGGCAGTCAAAAATGGCAATGCCAAGTCTACATCCGCGATTAACAAAACGACTACTCAGCCTAAGTAGAAATGACCTCAGAACAATAATAGGGACAATTACGGGCCATTGCCCCCTAAACAAACATCTTTATAACATAGGCGCCACGGACAGCCCACTATGCAGGGGCTGTTTTGACGCCGAAGAATCAGCCGCCCACGTCATCCTGGAATGCGAGGCTGTGGCTACCCAACGTGAACAAATCCTCGGAACGGTGAGGTCGCTCCGCGAAGCCTGTGAAGCTCCCAGGAAACTTCTGTGCTTCTGGGCGGAGCTAGGCTGGCTAACTTAGCCAGAAAACCTACGCACAACGGACCGAATGAGAGTCTAAGTGCGGATAAAAGAGTCCCTACTCTACTCTACTCTACTGAAGTACCGGTTATAGGCAACCGCAAGCTCTTAGGCCAGGTTGACCGATGATTTTAGCGAGCCGGTGGCTGGTGGAAGTTGCATGATAGCTACCGAAGACTGTGTATATGAAGGTCATCGGAGAGCTCACGACTAATATGGTCAGGTTTGCTGTCTTTGAATACGAGTACAGTGAAGAGGCCTATGCTATAAATAGCGTTCAATGCAGAGGATATGCAGGATAGCTAATATAGACGAATGATAATCAGAATTCAAAAACTGAAGAGGGTCGTCCGTCGTCACGCTGTGGTACCATTACTAATGACAACAGCGGAACATTACAAGATATTTAAATACTTATGAAACGAAAATAGAACATGAAAGCACGCAATGTCATACGCTAAACTTTTCAAATTAATTTCGTGCTCAATCCTGAAATCATTTGCTTTACATAATCTTTCTATTACGCAGCCAGTGACAAACTTTCCATGTAGATTCCTAAATAAAGGATTGTCCAAAAAGGTAGATAAAGGTGCAAAACTATTTCAAACTAGCTTGTAGTTTTGGTCTCATTCATATTTACATATCGTTTTTTTATATTTCAAAGTCGTTCCAAGCTGTAGGCAGTACTACAAGGCAACGACGATGGGATTAAGTCATGAGGATACCTACGCCGCAGCAAAGGAAGAACAGTTCATTATTTTAATGAGCTGAATAACTACGTAGATAAACTGGACTTACTTGCTTCTGCTTCTTGCGCCTCCTCGCCTTCCCCTTCTCCTTCTGCCTTCTGCTCTGCCGCTTCTCCTTGTTCCTCTGCAGCTTTTTCATCTTCTGCGCCTTTCTCAGGTTCGGGTTCAGCTGCTGTCTTTGGTTCTTCTGCTGCTGCTTCCTCCGCTACAAAAATGTTACGTGTATTTAGTCAGTACAAAGAGTTCATTTTGAAATGGGAATATCTACATATTGATAAGTAAAAATCATTGGTTCGGGTAGTTTGCAAAGTTTTCCAAAGTTAATAATAATAATATTACATACATATTTGTAACTAGGTACATAATTTTTCATATAGCATATCCATAATTAAACAGAATTACAGGAAAAATTCCTAGTGCCCCACAATAAGAATGTTTCCTGTATTTATAATAATAGCGACGACACCCTATATTGACCACGTCTGCTTACTAGTCGTAAACTCGTCATGGGTTTTTTCTCAGTAGGTAGGTAGTGTAATGATTTTAGTTGATGAAAACACCATCAACCGGAATCTGGCCATCTTGGTAACAAAATTACAGTCAAGCAATTCAGCGCATAGGTACTCAGTTTTCCGCAAACATAGCAATCGAACAGCTCAAAAATAGGTCCACCGCGTGTTAGAATGAATAAATGGTGGCACTATACCAACCGGCAAAGTCGATGCAATTGTGGTTGCTTTAAATCGATGTCGGTATCGCTATAAATATTCCGAATTCAAAAGATTATCGTGTCGAATGTCACAAGGGGTTACAAGGGAAAGCCGAAACGGTTTCAATGGTTTATCATAAGAAGATCGTTACAATTGTGTTGTGAATAGAAACACGTGGAACAGAACACGGAACGCTAGCAGTGGCTAGAGACTCCATGTTAGATTTGCGGGTTGGACGAGGGTTTTCTGAAATTAAGTGCACCGGGTGGCAGCACTGAGGCGTGAGGTCCAGGCACCTCTCAAGACGCTTTAAATGTTTCATCCAAAAACTAAATGACACACACATCTTACAATGACATTTGCATCGCAGTCGCAATCTGTCAAAATTATATTAAACATTAGGTTTTTTTTCACAGATTGCGACCGAAATGTCAATGCGAACGTTGCTTAAAATTTAGTAGAATTCGCACTCAAGTCCTGGGGGTCTACTCTCTTTCTCTGAAACGAAACTTCGTAAACGAACGAAATATAAACGAAGTTTCGTTTGTGACCCTACTCTGTTTTGTTTTCGGACACGCAGACGAAGTTCGGATCCATAGACTATTTTCGTGAACGAATGACATGAAAAATATTGTGTGGGTCTTTTATGATGTCATTTAAAGTAAATTCCGGTTTTTACTTCAACTTTAAATTTATAAACTATTTTGATTTATTTTGAAATTTTACATTTAAAATGTGGTTTAATAAATATTTCTTGTAATATTGATGCAGAAAGAATAATTAAATAGTTTATTTTTATATTTTTGGTGAAATTAACCGGGACACTATAAAACACCCTTTCACGGTCATTGTTAACAGACTAAATTAAAGAGTACTATTTCTTGCCACCAAATGGATTTAATATATGACAACCAAAATTGTATGTATATTCACACTCAATCTAATCACATGTCAACTTACGATTTTTTGTTTGAATTCTTTAAAAAGTTTTCAGTTTGGGTTGGGTTTAGAATCGAGTCCTCTGAATTAGAGGAATCTGCCACTGTGGGGGGGTCAAAGGGGCTTATCTCAAGCGCCCCCATGCAATTTCAGCTGCCGGAGCCGCGTCGAAATATTTTTTTAAAATATTTGAAAATCACTCTTTAGTTTTCAGTTTGTTTCTCAAGTACTTTCTCAATCGCGATAGGTACACATTCCGCCAGAAAGTTTCAAGTCGTATTGTGTCGCAGTCTGCATTTTGGGTCTCCACAAGTTTTATTTTGGATTTAAAAAATTGTAAGTAAATATCTTAAAATATACTGTCGGCGACGAGACCCCATCCACGTCCCTAGGCGCAAGTAGTGGTAGGGGCGACCATGTGAATAGGGAAATGTTGTCTTAAAGTTTGAAAGAAACTCATTAGAATTTGCTAGATTTTAAATAGCAGTTTAGGTTTAATTATTGTCTAATTAGTTTTATAAGTATTATTTGTGCATGCTAGATCCAATAAGACTCCAATATGATAGTATTTTTAGATTTTGTAAGGAAATTTTTAAGTAGAATTTTTGACGTTACGAAAAAATTACGTAAGTTGAAAATGAGGTTTTTTGTTTGTAGAGATATCGTTTTGAAATTGGTGTCAAAATAAAGGTCTCGACCCAAAACCTATTTTACAAAAAGAATTAAGTTGATAGGACTTGTAGTTTTATAGATATTAAGGAAAATGTATAGTGAAAGTTTGTTATGATGTAAATTTTGCAGTTTTTGTTCTAGAAACTTTTTATTGTGTAAAGTTAGCAATAAAATTTGTATTCTAGGTTATAGGGTAAGGTCTAACGAATCTAAATATATATATATTGAGATATATATATATATATATTATATATATATTAGTTGATTGTGCAGGCGACGTCGGTTCCTTCTACGCTCTAAACGTTCTTCACGTAGAGCAGCCTCGATTAAGAGCATTCTTGCAGCCATTTCAACCAAATTAATAACAAAATCCACACTAAAGAATGGCAAACGAAAACCAAAAGGTAACACTTTTGGTTTCGTCAATTTGAGGTTAATATTCCGAACAATCATCTGTCAAATTCAAATTTTCGTTCGCAACATTTATGAATTAGAATAGGTTTGGAGAACGTAAATGTCAAACAGTTTTCGTTCGAACGAAACTTCGGGAACGAAGGGAACTGTAGTAGGAAACACGCGAAGTTTCGATCGAAACTTCGTTTTTCGTTGAATAAGAGTAGACCCCCTGGTCTGTTCATTTTTGCGCCCTGAACCTGGGCACCACTACCCCGTCCTAGCAACGGCACTGAAGTGAAAACAACTAAATTATTCTCAATACTAGGATGTATCAAAAAGTGACTATTAATAATTATATTCAGAGTGCTTGAATTCTATGGAAATCTTTCTGGGTATGAAAGTAGCCACGCATAAACAACTTAAATGAGAATCTTTAGTCGATTAAATCTACCTACATAACTCGTAAAAACGAGGATAACACTAGCTGTTTTTTTGTGGTTGTGTCTCTAGTGCCAGTTGCTCGTCTTCATGACTACAAAATAAAAGTTACTCTGCACAAAAAAGGACATCTTCAAAAAGATATAAATAGAGTTCTTACAACCAACGCTATTTAAAAATTACGTCTGCCAAATCCGGTGTCTTCCTCTTTAAAAGTTAATTTAAGTGCCAGTAGGGAACCGAAATGACCCATTTGCTAAAATGAAGACTGTGTGTAAAACAATTTCATAGTAACGATGTAGTAAGTGATGGGAACCAACCGGAAATTCTCTCTCGCTGAATGATACAGATAACAAATAAATATAATTAGGTTTCTATATATACAACAGTAGTAGAATTTGTCAAGGTGATACAACCCACGGGTGACGGGAGTGGCTCAGTAGATGCTCGAATGTTTGTAAATTTTGATACTGAGCGTGTTTATAATGTGTTTAAAACCATATGTCAGTAAGTTTAATAAGAAAAACATCTCGATAATTTGAACATTTACGAAAAGATTTTTACACGTGTGTCGGTCACGTGCGATAATCTTTGAATGTTGAAGAAGAGAATTTTTTAAGAGGAAATATTATGTCTTGTTCAAAAGTTTGTTATTTGAAAGAGAAGTACTTTTGCCCCGCATTGGCTCAGTTGTACAAGTCTGGCTTGTATTATGATTTTGACTAATCGGTGCTGCTGTTTATGAAGATTTATTTCCTACGCTCTATAACGTGTTACAGAATAAACGCGATACCTGAAAAGGCGTCATTGTATGTTTTATTTTTGTTTGTATTGTTGTGACTTTATTATTCGCGATTTTGGGTTTGGTCCCACTCTTCACTCTTGACATAAAGACTTCTAGCTCGTGTAATGCAAGCGCTTGGCAGTAAGCCACTATTAACTATACCTTCAGCTTTCACTTCCTCAGCCGCAGGTTGATCAGGTTCCGGTTCTTCTTCTTCCTCCTCCTCAGTTTTGGTCTTCTTGACCTTCACGCGTTTCGGTCCAGCGTCATCGAAGCCAACCATACCTGTAAGGAGACGATTTTAAGCGTTGGTACTAAGAAGTAGTTGGTAAGTAGTAGTAGTAAATAGTAGTAAGTAGTCTGTATGTGGTGTGACCAGAGCACAGAACACATACAGTGGACCAGAGAGTCGCGGCAAATGCCCGGTGAAATGAAACTTGTTTTAGTTGTGCTCTTTTAATATTGTATCATACATTTGTGCGTCATTTCGAGCAGACTAAATGTGTTTTTTTCTTTGTTTCTTTAGTAAGCGAGTAAGATTTAAAATAGACTTGTACAGTGTACTGGCAACTAACGTAATGTATAGTAAAATTATTTTTATTGAAAACAATTTCTTCCTGTGGCTTTACTCCTCTTACAGGAACATTACAATTGCCGGAATAAAAAGGATATAATTTGACACTCATTAATAGGGTGGTATTTATTAATGACAGTAATTTTCGTTATCGGATCAGTGCTTCCAGAGATTTACTCCTACACTTATAAGTTTTATCTATTTATTATGATATTGGATTAGTTTAAATTGGTTGTAGATTTCGTCGCTTTTATCTCCTTAAATAAAAAGCTAGCTGTTTTCTTGTTCCTTTGTGTTGTCTATACTTTCGAGTTTATTACAGTGGAAACGGAATTGGCTGAGATCCTGTTATAATTCATACTACTTATTGTTACTTTTACGGAGTAGGTACTATCTCCAATACATCAGAAAATTGCAACTTACCATATCCAGCAGCTATTTGGGCCTTGGCTTCGTCTGAGTCCTTTCGTATAGCAGTGCCCTGGTGTATGTACAGAGGGTATGCCTTCCCAAAGGTCGGTTTTGGCTTCGTGACGAACCGCCCCTTGCCATAGTGGTAAGCCACTTCATCAGCTATCCACTGCGGGTTGATCGTAGTCAGAATACGACCAACCTCTTCTTCAAGATCCTAAGGGAGTTAAGTAACTTGGTTTAAATTTTACTAATTTACGGATTCTAATTTTAAGGATTCGAAGTTGAGAACATGTTAAAGTTCCTTAGTATGAAGACTTCTCGAACTTTAGCATCAAAGTAGAGTTAGACAAGTTCGCAACTTCAAATTCTATGTAAAGTGGGGGTTATATCGCTGTAGGACAAGTAATAATGTTTAATAAAATACAACTATGTATGTATTCCTTGCAGAGATAGGCAGATGTGTTAGAAAAGTAAATTTTCGTTGTTTAAATAACCCTAGTCATAAAACCGGTAATGGAGTAGTCTAGTTCTACAATTCAATTAAACTAATTGCTATTCCATACCAGTATTAGAAATTATAAGAAAGTTTATCAGCGGCAGTTGTTGGCAATAACACTTTATGGTTCCCTAGAGGTTATTTAGGTACTTCGATTATGTATTCCCTCACTTTACGCATGCGCAAATAGTTTTCGAGATTTGTCTTTATCTTCGGATTAAATATCCACAAATCTTGTGTACTACTTTACTTATACTAGAGGTAGAACAAACAAAGATGAATGGGTTGTGCGAGGGATGAAATGAACGAAAAAGAACTGAATGATAACTTGACAGACTGACAGGCTGACTTCTGACAGGGCAGAATGGAAGAGGAAAACATTGAGCATCAAGCCTTTTTTGGGGAACACGGAACAAGGACAGGCAGGAGTAGATACATTATGTTCACTTACTTATTCATATTTCATTTTAATGACAGGTTGTTTTATTTTATGATAAGGCGAAAAATCTTACTGCATCAGGCACATCCTCCTGGTCATCGGGTTTGATGAGCGTGCGCGGTTTGAGCCAGTCTAGGGCCTCGTCATCACCAAGCTTGACGCGGGACGTTGCCCCAACGTCTTTCTGCTAAATTACACCAACAAAAATTAATAAAACTCAAAAACAACATTCATCAGCTCAGTATGATGCGGTAACGTACATCCAAGCACTGCAATGTTTTATTTATAAGCACTTTTTCCTCCGTGATGTTAAGAGCGCGTTTTATCATAGCCTTCAGCATTTTGCTTAATTTTTTGATTTACTTCACAAACAAAGAAATACGCAAGCACGCAAGCGATGTCTGACAGCAAATGAAACACTGCTTAGTTTTCTAAGCGTTTGAGAACTCCGAGCGGATTTACGAGTAAATATTCTAGAGACATTTGCATATTGTTTGATAGGTCTTTATTGGGGACGATCATGTAATTCGACTATAAATAATTCGAGGCACTTTTAGTTAAGCGAAGCAAGCGTAAACAAACGATTAAACCGTAGCGTGCCCGAAGAATGCTGGATTCTATCTTTATTCACAATAATTTGTGTTTAAGTCCCAGGTTTATGGTCCACGCAAAAGTTCATCGTTGATGTTACTTACGTCAGTATCATCATCTGATTTGGAAGACACATGTGATATAAGTGATTCGGTTGATTTAGGTTCTAAATCTGATTCGGAAGACATGGTTAATTCTACCAAAATCCGCGGTTTAAAGATCGCCTTTAGCATTGAAAGCGCTAATCAGTACTGCAGAGTCTTATAGCCTGTAGTTCTCACCCAGATACCAAATGAACTTTGACCGAAGAATGAACTAAACTGCATTAGTATTCACAGTCGCTAATGTGCCTAGTACAAGCTAACTACCAAATTCAATGCCGAGCAAATTGTGGATAATTTTATTTGTTAGCACGCGAAAACTGCAAGTTAGTTTGTAAGGAGTTTGTTATTTTATTGATAATGCCTTGTATTCTGTATTAAATTATAACTTTAAAAGAAATGGAATTGAGACATAGAAATTCTGTTACTGAACATCTTAAAGACTACCTAAAAATCGGTTCCCTATCTGCAAAATTCGTAACCGTTTACAAGATTCCAAAGATGGATAACATTGTAAAGCCAGTAAAGCCCTCCTTAGCCATAACGTTTTATGTGGCTAATTCTCAAGTTATCAATGGGAAATAAATTAAAGGCAATCGTTTTAATCGGCCATAAAATGACCCCACGGTCGTTTGCGTCAGGATGGAGCTTATTTCAGATTTAAATAGGGATACAATGTTTCATCGCAATGAAATTGTCGGATAGACGGATAATTTACGACTTGTACTTCCACGATATTTCATACTTCTTAGCAGTATATGTTTGAAATATTTATAAATTTAACTTGACGTTTTCTATAGTTTCTATTGGTGATTGATATTGTTACAAATCGTTTTCAGATTCCCGATAGTCGTTTATTTATACTTCTTCGAATCATTGTTTTATTTGTTCTACTTCTAACATATCAACTCTCCATATCGTATGTTTAAAACAATTTGCTTCCTAGATTTTCTTTTTGTGCAATCGGTACAAAGTTAGCAAATGACCTCCCTAGCAGGGCGTGTCACCAAATTCTAATTAGTCTCCGTGTCTGGCATTAGCTAGTACTGGGGGTTGAGCACGAAATCGCGACAATGGCGAGGGCAGATTAAAATTCAGTTCTCTTTGCACAGTCTTACCGGGTTCTAGGTGAACATTTTGAGCTAGCCTCCTTGATTGAACGGGTTTTGAACCACAATGCTGATAGATTTAGGAGGCTACGGTAAGTTTTTGATATTGTCAATTTTATAAATTAATATTAAAAGGGCCGCTTTCTCAATAGTCATTATTACTATTACACTTTTCATAAGAAACAAAAATGGTAGTTTGGCAGCTATGAAATTAATAGAAAATAATGTTATGCAGCCATATTCCGCTAAAATTTATCTGACTATTACAAAATCAGCCCTAAATGGTATTTTCGCGCTTGTTAATATTAAATTTGCGATATTGTTATAAATAAGTTTTTGCCTCATAATTCCTAATCCACTGTATTATCCATTATCATAGAAACCAACTGAATTTTCCTCAACTAAGTTATTTAATAAGTTTTAGTTTGATTATGAGTTGTTACGTTAAATTAATTCTTCGACAGCGATCTATTTATTAGCTCTAACAGATTCGTTACCTACATACAAATTATTTCATGTATTTAGGGTAGAAGTTTATTATTTTGTGTACAATGCTTTGGTTAGGTTTTATGATCTACCTTAGTATGCAGATTTAGTACTCCGATAACGAGTCAATAAACTTTTGACGTCATGCTTGCTCGAGTCGTCTATCATGTGAGTTTTTTAGGTACTTTATAAAAACGTGTGATTTTTACATATTTGTCGACGCCATAAATATTAGTAATGTGGATAAATTTGGCCTAAATTCTATTCTATATTACTGCAATACTTAGTCCTAGTTGCGTGCGTTATTATAAGATGTTGATAGACTTGAGCATTCACCTGCAAAACAACATCGAGCATTAGCCATTTTTAAATTTGACAAATTGTACAACGAACAGAGCCGAGCTTAGAGCCAAACATCACTACGAACTGGTCTATTTGAAATAAAGGATTTTGTATTTGTAATTGAACATTTTCACGATAATTCTAGCAAACGCTCGTCAAGAAAAACCTTTTTTACAAAAAACGAAATTGGTGTTTTTGATTCTTTCTTCGTAATTTACCGACTTCCGAGAAGTATATCCTTTTACATATAATAAGAATTTTTCATCCCACCATCTCGGAAAGAGTATTTTTAATCTTCAATATCTGAGTGGAAAAGCCGTTTTTATTCTCTAGAGGATAAAGTAAATTGAATTTAGAACATCGTGTGCACTAAGTTTGTGAATTAAAAAAAACATTAAACCTATTTACTGCTACCTCTATGGTGCCGAATATCATACAACTTTTTTTTATTTTGTTAAAAACTCAGACTCGGAACCTTCTTGGTGTTCTTTTTCAATTTGCTTTGTACGCGGTTCTTTACGCGGCATTTTTTCACGTCATTGTTAAACCTTATATTAAAAACAAGAAACTTGAAAACAAGTGTAAAAACTAAAATGAGTGATTCTAGCGACGAGGAAGTTTGTTTGACGCCAACAGAATTGACTGAAACTGTTAATAATGCGCAAATGAGCTTTCTCCCTCAACAATCCCGCGAGAAGTATTTAAAACAGTACGATATGTTCAACACGTGGCGACTAGCAAAAGGAGCCAAAACTTTCTCAGAAAACGTTTTGCTGGCATATTTTATAGAATTATCCGAGAACAAGAAAGCAAGCACTCTATGGAGTACGTATTCGATGCTAAAAGCAACAATAAAGATGAAAAAAGACATACATATCGATACCTATCCTAAATTAGTGGCATTTTCAAAAAGAGCCTCATCTGGTCATCAACCAAAAAAATCGAAGGTTTTCACAGTATCTGATATTGAAAAGTTTCTTAACGAAGCACCCGATTCCGTATATTTGGCGGCAAAAGTAAGTCAGTTGTACATTCAGTATCTACTTAAGTATATTAATCTCAATTAAATAGTATACTTAGTAGATGTTGATAGGCATAATTATGCGTTCATATAATTTTTTTTTCATTTATCTACTACAATACTCTTTACGTTACAGGTTGTTCTTATTATTGGAATAAATGGAGCATGTCGAACTAATGAACTAACACACAACTTAATGTCAAAAACATTGAGAAACATTCAGATGACTTACTTTTAATTAATTTACCTAATACAAAGACAAAAAGAGACCGCAACTTCGTCATTCGCAAGGAATACGTAACGATTGTTGAGAAATATCAAGCCTTACGCCCGCCTAACACTCCAATCAATCGATTTTTTCTACAGTATCGCAATAGAAAGTGTGTTAGATAGCCTATGGGTACTAATAAAATTGGCAGTATCCCACGAGAAATAGCAACATTTCTTGAACTTCCAGAACCCCTGTTGTACACGGGTCATTGTTTCCGACGAACTTCAGCCACACTTTTGGCTGATTCCGGAGCTGATCTCCTGTCCCTTAAGTGCCACGGAGGCTGGAAGTCCAATGCAGTTGTAGAGGGATACATAGAGGATTCCATCCAAAATAAGTCTAAAATATGTGAAGGCATCGTAGGAGCCATTACACTGAAAGAGCCTCAATCGGATCCTTGGACTGGCCCTTCTACATCAAAAATAAGCCGTTATGAAACACCTAACCATCTCCCTCTCTCTTCAACATTCACGCCAAGGGAATCCGATGAATCGGTACAACTATTAAGTATGACAAATAGTTTACCGAAAAACAGTACGCAAGTGACTAACACCAATATTACAGTACCAAACAAAAATATTACGTACACTCAATTTAAATAACTGTAGCAACGCGTTACTTTAAAATTTTCTTAATTATACCTTAGTATTATTTTGTTATAATTTAAAGATTATTGTGTAAGACTTACCTGTCATAATGTAGTAATTAATACCTAAACTGAAATAAAAGTGTACCTATCTGATTGTAAACGTTTTTTTTTTGCATTTAGTCATTTCCTCGCTGAGGTGGAATGAAAAGTTACGTGTTGCACTCGAGTGCAAAGATTTTTCACCTCGTGCTCTTTTGATTCCCTCGCTAACGCTCAGGATTCTAATTTTGAATCACTCGCTGCGCTCGTGATTCAATTTTAGAATCCTTCGCTTGCTCGGTCATCAAAATTGAACACGCGGTTAAAAAGCAACTTTGCACTCTTGTATAACAAATAACTATTTCAATTCAGTTCATAAATGACGGATATATGTGGTAACAAACATAAAAAAAATACAACCGAATTGAGAACCTCCTCCTTTTTTGAAGTTGGTTAAAAAAGGTATTCTTCATGAAGATGTCAAACAGCAATGACAAAATTGCTCGGCTCATCAAAAAGCTCGATGCAAAACTGTCATTCGCTAGAATGCTCATTAGAAGTAAACACAAACCAAATAGGTTCAAGTAAATGCTCAAGTCTATCAGCGGTTTTATGGGTCCAACATTTTTGGTAAGCGTTTGAAATAGTGATTGCCATATTTTGAGTCGTATCTAAGTTAAAATGTTCTAGAATTCTTTCGCAGTTCCTAAAAGACTTGAATAAGTTGAACATTCTTCGTTTTGCAGTTCTGTGATCGCTTTTATAGAAGTGGATTCCGCCGCGTATGACCCGCTTAGTATGTAAATCGTATCAATAGACAAAATATTACGCCTCAAGTTAACAGTAGGTACTGCCAGGTGTAATTGCCTGCTCAATATCAAATTAAAATACATTTTCACAGATCGGAATAAGAATTAACAATATCCAATCTGAATTTATAATAATCAACAATTTTATTAGTTTCGAAGCAATATAGAAACTACCCCAGTTATTCTTGTACATCACATAACATTTTATGTCCGAGTCAGGGGTGGTACACGTCTGTACAGGGGCAATTCTATTATTGTAAATCAACATCATGTCGAAAAGCAGGGTTTGAGAACCTTTGGCACGAGTGCCATATGTGTCACGCAACAGGATATATGTACGGCACGCAAATCATTCAGGTTCTAGCAAATAAGGTCAAAATAAATGCAAATGATTGTTTCTTTTGGTGGCTTATCGTTTCGGGACTCTTATTTGGTTCCGATGACAAAAAAAAAACAAGTAGGTTGTATTACCATATAAATGGATGCGGCAATATGTGGATGTGTTTTGCATATGCTGGTTTTGAAACATATTTCGTCAAAATTCCGTTGCAAGCAGGTGTATTTACACCAAGGATTTCAATCCTATCCTCAAATTCCCGAGGGAAAAAACCAATTCTAATGATTTAAATACGCACCCCTAAGCCAAAGCTATATAAGCATATTCAAATTACATTCAATTTCGGCGATTATAAATTTATAAACAGTCATAAAGTTTTACGACAATAATTTCCGTTATGCATCAGGATTGCGTGATGGATTCAGAATGATGATGTTCGATCGGTGGGTCGTAGGACAGAGGTATCTCTCTGATAGCGGTTATCGTGATAACCAACAGTTCTGACTGATTGCCTTTGTTAATTCTTATTAGTAAGGGGAGCCGCAGTGATGAGTTAGTTCTCGGTTCGAACTGTCGCGCGGTGAAATGTAATTTGAATTATTCGAAGTTTTCTTTTCAAAATACGTAGTGTTGATGGCGGATTTTGGGTAAGATTTTAATTTCTGTCTTCATTTAATATGCACTTATAATTTTAGTTTAGCTTTTAGAGCTTTTTATTTCTCACCAACACTGTCTTTTATGAGCTGAGCTTTTGAAGATGTACCTTCATTTAATTCTAATGATACGTGTTTTATTGCTCGTTTGAAATGGCGAATAAGTAGCCTAGATTTGTTATGTTCACAGAATAAGCTTTCAGATATTTCGATGGTTAATGGTCTATTCATGAATGATGCTGTCAAACACAGCGCCAGATCATTGATCAGTTTGATCACCAATTTCTTGACTGATAAAACGCACTTCAATTAATGTGTTATAACTAAACTACAGTTATTGAAGCATTGCTTTTAGCGTTGAAAGCAAAATTGCAACTCCACTATTAATAATACCTCACGAAATATAGCGAAGCATGGGATTCGACGAAGACAGGGTCACAAGGCGTGCAATAGACGTACACATTATGAGTATTGTTACACAAATAAATTATCTATTCAAAGATAATGCAGTGAGGTGACTTAACACGCAGTATGTACACACATGAACGGCTTTTTGGCTTCAGCATACCGTCAAACATTAGTAGCACTTGCTCCAACATTTCGATATGCTAACACCAATAAAGTAGGCAAAGACGGTCACAAACGGCAGCCAATATTGGCCAAGACAGACACAAACACAGGTACAAGGTCGTATTTACAATGGAGTGACGCACACGCATGTCATGCTGATCCTAGGGACCGTTACTCACTCTCAGCCGCTTGAGTAGTGCCAATCCTATGGATTTCTCCTTGGACTTACTGCGCCAGAGTTCTGGCAATTTCTTTTTCATCCCTTTTGGGCTAGGGATCTAAATCAGGTAGCAAAGGATTATTAGATATATTCACTGTATATGTGAATGTATGTTCTGTGTTTTGTATAAGTATGAAATGCCTGTACCTGTAGTTTGTGATGTTGGTCTCCGTTAGGTAAACCTATGTGAATGTCGTGTTTATAATATTACTCAGATACTTACGCTGTATTCTGCAAAACAATCTTATAAAATCCAGTTAGAAAGTTGTGCTAAGTTTTATATGCAGCTGTTTAGTAGGTTACGTAAATATTAATATTCTGATGCAGTTCAAGGAGAGTTTTCGTGGAAAGCTTAGCACTGTGATTTTATGTTTTGGAATCTAGAACAGTTTCTGTTACATGACTGTTTTGCTAGTTCAAATATTCCTTTGGCATTGAACTGACAACTTGTAAGTGTTTGAGATCGCTGTAGTCTCAGAATAGTTTCTCTAGTTCTGCATCTATTACTTATTTGACATGTAAATCAGTCTGAACTCGAGATAGGTATGTTAATCTTATTCGAAACAAAATGTAAACAGTAGGAACAGTTTGCGAAGAGCAAATATCTGTTGATGGGTTGTTACGGCTGTGTTTGATCAATGTTGCTACTGCTTACATAATATTATAC
This sequence comes from Melanchra persicariae, assembly GCA_947386135.1. NCBI lineage: Eukaryota > Metazoa > Arthropoda > Insecta > Lepidoptera > Noctuidae > Melanchra > Melanchra persicariae. Next base: position 8,247,049 of record OX376660.1, read on the forward strand.
AAAACATTAATCGCAGAATACACTTATCAATGAATCAATCATTATGATGATGAGTTCGAAAGATTGTAATCTGGACACAGTTTCGATAATGTTTACAGAGTAAATTGAGCATAAATTATTTTGAACGTTAACTAGTTTCTGTGAGTTCATGTTTGGAAAACTTATTTCAATGTTCTAGTAACGACACAAAAAAACGCTTACCTTCTTCGGAGCCATGCTAAGACGCTCGCATAAAGAAACTTAACAAATTATAAGTAAATACAATAGTTATGCTTTAAAAATCTGGTCGCGGACAAATAATTTGACAAAACGTAAATAAAATTGACAGTAAGTAGTGGGTTGTTTAGCTGCGCGCGCAGACCTTCGTTGTCATGGCAACGGGGCGGAGCGCCCTTCAGGCCTAGTCGAGCTGCAGTACCGTGTAGCTTTGACGTGTTTGCCTCCTATCGGTATCATCTGGTGCTCTATTCCTACACGAGGTATATTATCCTTCCCTATATAATCCAGTAGCATTATCCTTATAGATACGGGACTACAGTGGCTTGTCGTCAAGTCGTCAGTTATATGTATAAACTGTGGTCGCAATATATTTGATAGCGTGGTAATAGCTGATCGTTATGTCCTTTACGGGCAGCGTAGGTGTCCAATTAGTTGAATTGTGTGTAGTGTTAAAACCACAGGGGTCGGATTAACAACGTATTACAATAAGTGAAGACCAATTCATAGTGCACGACATATTGTAGTCACAATTCATTGCGGTAATTATCGGAAACAATGGTGTTAGCAAAACAATGGACGGATAAGAGCTGGTTGAAATTTTTGTTAATTTTCTTGAATGACCTTAGGGACACATTTCCCGGGCTATGGAAACATTTTTTTGGTTTCAGTGTTCAAATTCGAATAGTTTCTTTATATTGTGTCTGGATCAAACGAATATTTATTTCATTACTGTGTTGGATGCGTGAGAATAACCAAATTGCGTTATTTCAGGCGTTTATTTTCATTCTATGTTCAATCTATTACGAACTGCGCATTTATTTTCACCCAGAGTTAGTTATTAATTTAATTGCTGTGCGTTTTCAAGTTATTTTCATCTCGCCTGAGTGCCTGACCTTTATAAATCCGTTTATAGTCGGCGCATTCCATGCCGAGCGTTTTCAACGTTCACTAAATCTGATTTATGTATTTTAGATCGTTGCATTTTGCAGCTTCCATCTTATCCGGATAGAGTAGCTATTCGTGTTTACACTCTAATATTCTTGTTATTGTGTATTTCGTTTTATAGAGTTGTTTACAGCTGTTCAGAGTGATTGGGACTTAGAGTAGTGGTTTGGCAAATATCCGAGGAAATCACGGTCATCCAATATGTACAAGCACAGAATGTAACACTTATGTTATTACGTATGTGTACGTAAATCACGAATGGCTGAAGCCCTTCAAACGTGGCCTGGGGGTCGCAGTCTAGACAAAGATTATTTATTAATTTGGCTTACCTTGACTAAGCCTAGTCTATTGTTTTGCTATTATTGTTTCCAATAATTTATACCACAGCGGAATTTATTTGCTTTAGGACAGTTTATGACTTGACGAATGAGCATGCCATGACCTGTGGCAACAGGTCTGATTTACTGGGAAACTGAATCACTATAATATGTGGGACCTATGAGTAACACTTTAACAGTTATCATCATACAGTCTATTAACATGGGGGCTGGAATGAAAATGTCATTTCAACGATTAATTTATATGATCAAACGCGTTTCTTCAAACTTCTTTAACTCAACGGTATGTATTGGAAACCACTGTTAAGAGATTGGGCTTTAGTAAAAGAATAAAGAAAGAAGGAAAGAAAGAAAGAAAGAAATAAAGAAAGAAAGAAAATAAATTTATTTTAGGAGCACTCGATTTCAAAACTAATACCATATCTTTCTCAATTCCAGGAGAGTTCAACCCAGTTACCAGTCAAACCTCTCAAGCTGGCGGCTGAAGGTGACCGAGGTGGCGGGTTGCTGATCCCTGCCCGAGAGCCAGATGACAGCGGTATTGACAGCGATGACGCTGTGCGGAGGCTGATCCTGGCGCATCAGAGGCTACCGGTAACTACCGACTACAATTATTGCCTCTTTTCATTTATGTGTGACTTAAAGCGTTGGAGATCTTTCAGGGGGTGAAAGTACTCATGAGTACGAACAACTTCTACAGTTATATGTAGAAGCAAGTCTGAAAAAAGTATGAAAAAAGAGGCAGCTGTTCAATACCTTTCCATTGGGGCGAGACCTTCAAAAAGCGCCTGGAATTTTGGGAAAAAGGTAGCGTGAGCGTGGGATTTTAACCTCACCAAAACCACCCCATTGATCAACACCAGCATAGAAATTTTCCCGTGCCCTCTTAAAATACTTCCTCGAAACTCCCTCTGTGCGACGCCTTATGTACATCTCTGATCATCGCTGCCCACGGCAGCACGTGATGACTGTGCCACCGTCTTTCCTGAGGTCACTCATGCCAACCAACAAGTGCCTCCACTGTCTCCACTCTGAGCGCCCGCGACCCAGCTGTTCAGTACCTATATTATTTTAAACTAAGTTTCAGTAATTCTGTTTAAAAGTTGTTCATATCTCATGAGTTCTTTCACCTCATGAAATGATACAAGTTTATTAAAATGGTCGTGTTCTAAAGACTTTTCTCATGTAATTCGATTCAATGGCACTGGGTACTTCAGTGGGCAATCACATCTGCATGGGAACAGATGATTCGGGCTATCTTCTTCTTCCCAGCTAAAACATTAGGAAGTGGTGAAGGGCACGCGTTTTGGGGGACCGTTAATTACCTAGTATACTTGATAAAATTGACGGGGGACCGTTAATTACCTAGTATACTTGATAAAATTGACGGGGGACCGTTAATTACCTAGTATACTTGATAAAATTGACGTTCAAAAAGCTTGACGCTCAGCTCAGCCTAATTTGAATAAATTATTTTGATTAGGTATTTAATTTCTTGTTTTTTTTATTTCAATATTCTGATAAAAGATTTCTGGAAGACAGTGTACTTAGCTAGTACGTTATTACGGGCTAGAATAGATGTTACTTAGTTTTCGAATAGTATAGTTTTGTGGCTGCACGAAAGAATCACGTTACACTTTTCGAATTCCAGTTCAGTGATGAGAGCAGCAGCGATGATGAGCTGCAAATCCCGTCGCCAACCACACACAGGCATAGAAACGAGCGACAGGCTAGCCTGGTAAATATGCTAGCTTTATTCCAAGTACCAAAGATCAAGCAGCATATACATATAGCTAATCGTCATGCATAGACAGATAGAAAAAATACTTTAAATTGTACAGCATGAATCAAAACCAATCACAGGGAATCTAAGTCAGAGTTTTATTATAACTTATACCATGGTAAGCGAAATAAAAAACAAAGAAAAGATATTTAATAGACTCAGAGCAGACATGAATGCTTATAGATATAATATATAGATGGGAAACTGACTGACTGACTGACAGCAACGCACAGGCAAAGCTACTGGGACTCAGGAACATTAGGATTTTGCACAAAGCTTCCTTTTATGGATTAGGTGAGCGCTAAGAAGGGAGTTTTAGAAATTCAACCTTTACGGAGGTGAAAAGGCAGAAAATAGTTATTACCAAATCTGCACAGCTGAAGTCGCGGGCGAAGTGCTTAATAAGTTATTCTTAAATTCTACCTTTAAGGTCCGGCTCTTCTAGAATCTGAATCACCCAGCCCAAGCGCAAAGGTGCCCTTTTCAGCCTGTGTAGCGATGTATCAGAAACCACAAATCCAAACTGATATTAAGACTAAAATCATACTCATTGCATTACTTAAACCAATTGTATTCAAATTACAGAAAAACGTAGACGAAGACCACGACCTAGTCATCATGCAGTGGCCTCAGGATCAGTACACGAAAGACCAGAACGCGACTCGGGAGTCCAGCCCTGACCGGTCATCACCACCTCTCTACGAAGTGGAACTGACTGCTTCGGACGAAGACGACGATGCTTCGGTCCTAGAGCTGGTCATTCCGATGCACTCGTCGAGGTACCAGAGAGTACCAACGTCGTCTCCAAAGAAGACAAAGCCAAAGGTAGTAAAAAGATATTTCTGCAGCATGATCTGCTGTGGTCGGAAGTAGATAAGTTTTATGATCTTGATGTTATCACTTTTAATGTAAGATAATAGTTGTACAATGTGGGGACAACAATACGACAACAGATTGAAATTGTAGTAATACTGCTGCATATGAATCACTTAAAACAATAAATTAAATGTCAGACAGATTTTTTTATCAGACAAATTTACATGTCGTGTTGCAGATCCTCGACTAGCTAAAGTGGCTAAACCATTGGAAACAAAGTTTTAAGTTGTTTTCGTATCGTTGTTCTCACCTAGTATACTTGATAAATTATAAGTCGATTTAATGATGTTGTTACTGTATATTATGTAAACTCAATGAGGAGTATTTGAATTATCAACATTGCCTGAGACTCGGGACTTGACGAAAGCCGCACCAATAGGCTCATGTTTAAAACGTCTTACGAAAAGAAAAGCACTCCATTGTGGTCTCAGAATGTGGCCAAGTGACTAAAGCCTATTCTTTATTTCTACTAATTTGTAAGTTTCGATGAAACTAGATTACAACTGAATTCATGCTGTTGCACCAAAAAACTATTAATAACAGATGTGGTCGATCAGAACACCTACAGGCCTAAAGGGTTAGCCAGAGGTGGACTAGTGGACTTATAGTACTGATAGTACACCCATATCTTGCCAGTAAAGCCGCGTATCCACTAGGCAACATTTGACGCGCAACACGTGACGCCCAACATGTTCAGCAACGTGCACAACAACGCGCGACGTTGCCAGCAGGCGTGCAACATTGACAATGTTACTAAAGAAACGTTCCGCGATGCCGTTCAACACGATGAGCAACATGTTGTGCATCATGTCGCGCGTCAAATGTTGCCTAGTGGATACCAGGCTTTATGCTCACGTCCCATGTCATGGGTAGCTAGCCTACTGCCATCAATTGCGCAGAAACCTTCAGGGTTCTTTTTTTTTAAACGTTGCCTCACACTAGGAATTTCTCTTGCATCGTGGGTGCATTTACAAATATATAAACTCACATACACAAACAGCCAGACCTATAGACCATGCAAATATTTGTTCGGGGCGGGAATCGAACCCACGACACGCAGAGCAGCAGTCAGTCGCTCAATCACTGCGCCAAGCCGCCAACTGTGCCGCCGATATTGACAAATTAAAGACGGAAAAACTCAGTACCTCTCCTCGACTTGGGAATCAAACCTAGAACCAAGTAACTGCCAATTTGATGATTCGACGTGGAGTATATATGTCGCAGTAAGATAGATAAAGCCGTAATATAGTTATATCACTAGGGATATAATTATATACCGTAACATAGTTATACGAAAGCGATTCTTCACTATCTCACTAGGAATATAGTTATAAAACCGTCGAAGTTTAGTGATATACTTATATTACTAGATTAAGTTCAGTGATATAAATATATTAGGGTTTGTCTCAAGAAAGTCATACGAGTATTGTATCATATTGTCATCATATTGTAGTATATTAAAGCTTTTTTAAAAAATTGAAAAAATTTCAAAAGTGTGCCACTTTGTGAGACAGACCCATTACTTGATTAAGCTTAGTGAAATAAAAATCTACCATATATAATTAAATAAAACAAAATTTTATTGGTTTTATCTTTATTAATAAATCAACTTTATGTATCCTGCAGTTAGTTACAATACTTTGTGACATTAACACGTATTAAAGTAATTATAATTAAAACGATATTTTTTTTAATAATAAAACATTCAAAATCTTTTAAAGCCAAACAGTTTTGAGATATCTTTATTTCTGATCAACAAGTTGAGATCTCGGTTTCTTTAAAAGTATTAGGTCTTTACCTATGAAATTGCCGTTCTGCAGTACTGGCCATTTCAAATCAAAATAATTTTTGTTTGGCTAAGAATACTAATTTCAAATTAATTTTATTTTAAAAACATGGTTTTTAAAATAAAATTAATTTTAATAAAAGTTTTTCCAAAAGTAGTCATTGTTTATTGATTAGTGTTACATTTTCATCGCATTTCAATCTTTTTCGTCATCATGGATACGTTAAAAATTCGAGTAATTATGGAATATGAGTACCGTCGTGGCAGCAACGCGGCACAAGCGGCACGCAACATCAACGACGTTTACGGAGCTAACACTACAAACCAAGGCACCACCTGTTATTGGTTTGCTCGCTTCCGTTCTGGAAATTTCGACCTGAAAAATGAACCTCGCGGTCGTCCGAAGACTTTGGTCGACAATGACGAATTAAAGGCGATTGTGGAAGCTCAATCTACGGCTGAATTAGCAGCAGCTTTCGACGTTAGCGTCAAAACAATATTGGTCCATTTGCGTCAAATTGGCAAGGTAAAAAAACTTGACAAATGGGTGCCCCACGAACTCAATGATCGCCAGCGCGAAGTACACGTCGAGACGTGCCTTGCACTGCTCAACAGACACACAAATGAAGGAATTTTGAACCGCATTGTTACCTGCGATGAAAAATGGATTCTGTTTGATAACCGTAAGCGCTCAGCAAGTTGGTTGGATCCTGGTTCAGCACCTAAACAATGCCCTAAACGAAAACTTACCCCTAGAAAAGTGATGGTCACTGTTTGGTGGTCTAGCGCCGGTGTGATTCATCACAGCTTCTTACCAAACGGGGTGAGCATTACTGCAGATGTGTACTGTGAAGAACTGAACACAATGATGGAGAAGCTGGCACATCTCCAACCAGCATTGGTCAATCGCTCGTCTCCGCTGCTCCTGCACGACAACGCGCGACCTCATACTGCACAGCAGACGGTCTCCAAGTTGGAAGAACTGGGGTTGGAAGCTCTCCGTCATCCGCCCTACTCACCAGACCTTGCGCCTACAGACTACTACTTTTTCCAGAATTTGGATAACTTCTTGGCGGGAAAAAAATTCAATACCCGAGAGGCAGTACAAAATGACTTTGAAGAATTTGTTGCCTCCCGTCCGGCTGATTTCTTTAAGAAGGGCATCAATAAACTGCCACTGCGTTGGCAAAGATGCATTGATTGCATGGGTGATTACTTCGATTAATACAAATAAAAAATACATGAAAAAAAATCGTTTAAATTTTTTCATACAAACGGCAATTTCATAGGTAAAGACCTATTATTTTTTATTTTTTGTTCAGACAAGAAGAGGAATCATGACATCTAGAATTACATAGCACTGAATGCTTCTTACAGCTATTTCACTAAACTTAATCTAGTAATATAAGTATATCACTAAACTTGGACCGTTTTATAACTATATTCCTAGTGAGATTGTAAAGAATCGCTTTCGTATAACTATGTTACGGTATATAATTATATCCCTAGGGATATAACTATATTACGGCTTCATCTATCTTACTGCGACATATATACGCGTAGATCTGGCCACATAACATTGCGGAATCTAGTACAAATACTCCTCATTAAATAAATACCTAGTAATAATCCAATTAATATTAATATTTTTATTTATTTATTATATAATAATATATTTCAATGCCTAATTATTTTAAGTGTAGTTGAGGAAGGAAAAAAAAGGACAACTGGAGGACAAAAATCGAAAAATAAAGTCTAACCATATAATCTGTCACTGTGTAGCCATATCGAGTCATAAAAGATGTATCATTTTGCAATTCAATTAAATTGGGTGGTATGTGGTGGTGGTAATAATGTATTGGTCAATTAAGTAGGTGTGTAAAATTTTTATGAATATCCAATGCATAATGTTGATTTTAGTTCTTCTATTTAAATCATATTATTTTATAGTTAGGTATACCTTTTTAACTATTATTTGTCTTAGCTGGATAGAGCATCAAATATGGAAGTTAAACCGGTCAAGTCCATTGTTTCTGTTTGCTTAAAGAAAAAGTACCAAAAAAACATACAAAATGTTTTGATTTGAAAACTGAATTTTAATACCAACGTGGTCATAAAATCAATTAAATGATAAATTAAATTGAAACGCGTAAACTTTGAACAAACAATTTAATAAAATTTAAAACTTCATGAAGTCAGTGTTCCACTCTGGAAATAAATTCAAAGTTCACTGTCTCTTACAGTCAACATTATCTTCGTCCGATCGGTGAGGACACAATATTACCGACCAGACGAAGAACATATCGATTTTGTTCGACAGAACGGTGAGATGTTGACATAATAGACCGGCTGACAGACTGCCTTTTACTATGGATTGACAGATAATTTAATCTTTCGTGAAGGTGATAGTTTTAAACTTATCAAGTTACCACCACCGTCCAGTATTTGTCAGTGGTCGCGTAGCCTAACTAAGAACATATGGAGCTCTTTTTGTTCTTCCCTCTCCATCTGATCATTGGTTTTAACAAATAACCATACCAAAGGTTGATATTATACCTAGTTATTTATAACTAGGTATCATGTCAACTGTTGGTATGATATTTCTGATAGCAGATTTCTTGATCAGGCTTTTAGAAACTGGGTGCCATTGCTAATTAATTTACTTGCGAGGAAATCCCATTATAATGAAGACTGATGAAAACAATGCGTTGCCAATCTGCTAAAATATTAATATAAGCAAAACCTTGAAGATTTATTTTATTATTACAAATACATTGTGTAGCTTTAATTTTATTTAATGTGAAGAATTTAATTCAGATTGTATTTTTGTAAGTTATAGTTAGGTAGATACTAATATTTAATAAATATTTTCTTCATTCAATTATGTATTAGTGTAGAATAATGATAACTAGGTTCGTATTTATTGTTTAATAATACCTAACTTACACACGATAATATTTATTACTGACGAATTTTCGAAATTCTAAATCTTAACGTCAGTAGGTACTAGTCTTCTAATAAAGAAGATTTTATAGAATGTTTTTGATCAAAACATAAGCTACAAGTTAACTGCAATAACGGTCTAAGTATTTATGTGGATTGTGATTCGTGGATAGTGCAACTATCCTTAAGTTTTATCTCTAATAAATAACGTTCACATTGCAACTGGTTTTATTTTTAACATAAGTAAGTATATCTTTTAAAGAGGCAATTTTTCTGTAGAAATATGGTGCGTCCTGCCATGATCATTTGTCAGTCTTCACCGTGTGGCAATACTTATCTGAATGTCAGAGTAGGTATCTTGGATAGTCAGTTTCTCCATAACTACCATGGGAGTTTAGTTTCTCTGTAGCCTGGGCACTGAATTTACCCATACCGCGATACCGTGGGCGTTTAGTTTCTCATTATCTAGGGCAGTCAGTTTCTCATTACCCTGGGTAATTAGTTTCTCAATATCCAGGGCCATCAATCTCTCCGTACCCTGAGAATTTTGTTTCTCAACATCCTGAGAAGTCAGTTCCTCTGTACTCTGAGCAGTCCACACATGCCACCCAAACTGCCCAAAGCATTAAATTTTCTTTCTCCGCTACCGCAGCCTATTATAGAAATGTTAAACTGGTATAAAAATTACTGAAAAGTTGTAACTGACCTGTAAACTAAACTGTCAGTGTGAGTGTGTTGAGCGCGTTGCGAAGTACAAGTACCTGGGACTAACAATTGATGAACGATTTACTTGGGACGCACATGTAGACACTGTTTGCAGTAGACTGCGCTCAGTACTAGGGAAACTAAATAATTTAAAATATATAGTTAGTAAGCGACTAATGTACATTCTTTACCACGCACTTGCTGATGCAACAATAAACTACGGGTTGGCTGCTTATGGACTGACATTTCCGGTACATTTAAATAAAATAAAAAAATTGCAAATTCGACTGTTAAAATTATTATCAAGCAAAGCAATTAAAGACAGTATTAATAAGGAGTACGAAAAATTATTTAAAATCTGTAGAATATTACCTGTACAGAAAAAAATTAAGTTAGCTATAATATTAGAACATCACAATAAAAACGAACATAAAATGAAGAGAGTGTATAACCGGCCAACTCGTACAGCGACAGCGACGCAAAGAAACAAATATTTGGTCCCAACAGTTAAAAATTATTTTGGTCAAAGGACGCGGCAATGGTCAATTCCAACATTGTTAAATGAATTACCATCGCAAATTATAACTGAAGCTGTATCCAAAAATTCTTTAAAAAATGTCCTGCGCAAACATTATTTGGGTTTGTGTCCTTAGCGTAGGAGCGGTGGGCTGTGAAGTGGCCGGTCTGTCATGTTCGCGTGCCGTGTATCTGTATGGCCGCTCGGGCAGCTGCTTGTCCCCCTCAGCAGGAGGGGGGGGGGGGTGCAGCGGCGGTCGAGACCTGCAGTGCGATTCTGTGGACATGTCGAGGTGAACACTAGGGCGGGGTGCGCGGCAGGTGAGTTGCCAAACCATACAAATAAGATGGAGTGACGGCTCAGTTGTCGTTCACTCCGCCTAGGTGAACACCGTGAGATGTCGACAGAATCCACCGGCGGAGCCCATCATTGAGCGCCTGGTATGTGTGCCCCTGTCTGTATCTGTTTTTGTGTTGACTGCGTCTATGTGCAGAATTGACTAGTTAATAAGTACATTAAAGTAAGACTGTATGTAACTGTATCCACGAGAACACTGCCGACAAACTGTACAGCAGTTTGGCAGAAGACATGTGTGAAGACTTTTATGTAATTTTTTCCTTGAACAAATAAATAAAAAAAAAAAAAAACAGAGTTTACGGAAATCATCAAATGACCCCTTCCGCTCTGGGTGGAGCGGGAGTCGGGACGGAGTGTCAGACTTACTGACTGTAACCCATCCATGCTCCTCCTAGTGCCTTTTGCGTTCCAGGGCCGCGGTAACTCTTTCGAACAAAATCCGCAACCCTGACAGGCTCTGGCCTTAACGGGCCCCATCCTATTGCTGACTGCTGCTAATTCGGCGCGCGTGGAACACAGCGCGCCGTCGACCCGGGCCTGTTCTGATCGGACGGCGAGCTACCCATTGCTACCCAATGGGTAGCTTGCCGTCCGCAGGCATCAATCACTGCGCCATGCTCAGGAGCATCAGTTCCTGAGCGGCACAATGGCTGATGTTCGTTAGGAGGAGGCGAAATGGGGCCGTTATTGGCACTCCATTTCAGCCCCCTCCGGAGCTCCTTGTGGGGGCTCTACTGCGGCTGTTGCAGTAGCAGCAGCGGCGGTGGCGGCAGAAGCGGCGACGGTGGGAGCGGCTGCGGCGGAGGCGGCGGTGGCGGCTTCCTCTTGCTCCCGGCTTTGGCGAGTGGAGCGCAGGCCCTGCCTCCAGCCCAGTGGTCGGCCGGCTCGCCAGCTGCCGCACATACTACGCAGTGCGGCGCGGCGTTGCACGAGCCGGCCCTATGACCGGGCTGACTGCAGCGGAAGCAGAGACCGCTGCGGTCCACCTCCGATGTGCACAGAGCTCCCACGTGATTGCCCTCTTGGCAACGGAAGTACCTCAGAGGTCTAGGTTCCAGCAGTTTGACCTGCTCAGAAACCCAACCCACCAAGAGCCTTCGGCCTTCCGTGATGATCTTGGCCGCTGACACGGGGCAGCTCACCACAACGGTTCGCATGTCCGTGTTGTCAGGACGTAGGGTGCCCGCCTTCACCTCATCGGCGGAGCACCCCCCCGTCCTGACGACGGCGGCCACCACCTTGAGGTAGATACCTACGGTAATAATGTGGCGGTAGAGCTGCCACTTGTGGTTGCGTGGAACGTCAGTGGTAACAAAATTTATAGACATAGGTAAGCTGGCCTCGCAATCCGATGAACATCCATGCTACGTTGTGTCAGATTAAGGTATTACCACCAAAATGGAGGTGCGGTGCCCTGTACCTACAAGTGTATGTAGACATCATGAAAAATTTTCTTAGAGTGGACCATATTTTCATAGTGGTGTCAATGAATAAGTGCAAATTGGAGAGTTCTTGGTTCTCGCCGGGTGGCTTTTTTCAGCTGTGAACAAACAGAAATTCAGAAAGTATTTATTTCAAAAAGTTCATAATAAATAAACTAGGTGGCAGCTTTTGTAATCTGTATCATTATACTTTTCGGAAAGTAGGTAAGCAGAATTTTTAGTACCGCTACTCGACAACAGATGGCGCTGATCACAACTTTTATTTCACGAGTAGAAAAATACAGCTCTAGACATAAAATATCGGGAAAGAAAGCACTCGAGGCACGTTTCTATGATTAAGTTCGTCGTAGCGAAAACAAAGGAGAAGTAAATCGGGGCAATTGTGTCTGTTCCCAGTTTGAGACGCGTGGGCTTTTCACCGCGGCCCCGAGTCGAGGTACATTTCCTTATGCTTGGTCTCGAGGACATGTTGTTAAATGGTAGTTTTTTTTTATTTGGGTAAGTAAAGGTTTTAGGACTTGAATTTCAGGTCATTTAAAATGTAGTAGGTACTTAGGTATATCTGTAGGTAATGGAAGAGTTTTTAGTGCAAAAATTTGTGTCGCTTAATTCACTCTTTTAAAGCCATTGATTTCGTTGTAGGTATCTTTTAGCCTAGCTCATTCTATCAGTAGGCACATAATTAATGTCACTTTAAAATAATTTTCCTTCATTTTTAATTTTAATGTCTGAATTGCCCATTGTCAAGAATGTTATTATTTTGGTTTTATCAAAAGCTGCGATTATTCGTAGGTTTTTAACTTCTTTTCATGGCACGGTATTAGATGCTTCATATTGTTAAAAAAATAATTGTTGTTTTATTCATTTATTGTTATCTTTCGATGTTGATTCAAAAACAATTGTTGTTATCTTTCGATGATGGCTGTAGACCATGTCCACAACATGGATAACGTTTGGTGGCTTATGGTGATCCTGCTAGAAACAAAGAGACAGTTCTTCGTCCTACCTGTGACGAATGCTGTCAGTCTGTCTGGTAAAACCATACCTACTTTATGTATCAATATTAAGTATATTAGCTGGTATCTAAAGGCATGTGGCCATGTCAATAGGCTCGCGCCCTAGTACCTACATGGGACTTACTAGAGTCTTACAAAACTAGCGCAACGTGGGTGTAGGTACAGGTACAGCTCTTCCTTACCCTTCAGGAAATATAGGCGATATGTGCTGTTATGTCATGTACAGCGAGCTTTAGGTATATAGAAACTCGAGTAGGTATGTAGAAGTCGCCGTAATCGTTACAGTTCCCTTTGTTTGTCCCGCATAGCATGTAGCTTTAAGATGCTACTAGCGGTTTCGGAAATGTCCCGAGGAAACATACTGCCGGGATAAAGAGTGTCTATGTCGTAATCCAGGTGTTTGGTACACGGGTATGGTTGGTGCCAAATAAACTTACAATAGCGGCCATTGACCCATCTACATTTTTTGACATATTTAATTCCAAAATCGGAAAAAAAGACAAGCTGTCCTGAATCTACATCGAGATTATATCGTCATTTTTTTTTTCGAGATGTAAGAGAGGGTCAAGCTTCTTATTTGAAAATTTATCTGGCGCCAACCATAGACCTAGATTAGGACATAGACATTTTTCTGACATAGACACTGTTTCATCCAAATGAAACGGACATAGTTACCTACTTTAGCACTAATAATGTTAGTAAGTATGAACTTCTGTTTCAGATATGATAAGGCTCCTATCGAATTTGTTTCCTTTTGGATAGAGCCTAGGTAACGTCTGAAATATAATTTACCTAAGTACAAGAAATATTGTAAAATATAATTTCGGCAATCTCTGATTAATTTCGTTGCGGGATTCAAGACGGTTGGATCATTTCTCCGGGACCCGTTGAGTTCCACTGACTTGGCGTTTTTCCGGTGATCGCCACTGTTGATGCTGGCTCAGGCGATGCCAAAGTCAATGGTTGGGAATAGCGTTGCGGGCTTGTCAGTAGGAATACAAGTTACTCTAGGTACAATGAAACCTGTGTCGTTGTATTTAGTTAAGTTTTTATTTCCTCTTGTGCCATGCAATAAAAATCAACACAAAATCCAAAATAGTGATAATTTTAACATTCTGAGAAGATAATTAATTTTCAGATTTATTTCAGGAATCGAACCTGCTATATGAACATAGACCCACTTCAGTTCCTGCTACTTACTAGGTCATCTGAGGCTTGTAACTTGGCAAAACTGTTGTTAAACTACAAGCTACAAATCCTGTTATTTCCACAGAATTTCATTAGAACATGGGTACGATCAGTAATCGTTGGCTCGTTGTGAATGCCGTAATTAGGCAATAGTCCCTAACGAGCGAGCGTTGTATAGCTGCCTGTTAGGACGGACGTGGTTAACAGTGGATGTTCCCAGCTGACATGTTCGACAAAACGCATTTCATTATGTGGGCCTGAGTGATAATTTTATATTTGCACATGGACATTTTTGATCAGTCTAAGTTCTAGTAAAGTTGGCCCAAAAGAAGAACTGATTTAGTTTCAATGAATGTTCAAGTGTGTACACTAACACATTATGTGTTAGAATCCAAGTGTGTTTCATTGTTTGTTAGGTATATATCTACTTATTACGTACTTATTACTCCTAAGTCTACATAGTGTAGAGGTAAATAATACCCTACTTAAAGTGCAGATTACCGCGCTGGAATAAAGCGATACGTTTGCATATTCAGCGACGGTAAAGACTAGTCTAGACTGTCTAACAATACCTACCTCTTCAACACTTCTATGTTAATCCAACGAGTTAATAAGCCGGTGTACACATAATGAATAATTACAAGAAATCTGTGCCCATAATCTCTAAATCCAAGTATAGGTGAGGTTTATTAGGCGCGCTTTTAAAGCGTGAGTCGCACGTGAAGGCTGTTTAATCGTGTCTGGGTAGGCGGCGCGGCTCGGAGGCGCGGGGCGGCACCCGACCCGCCGGCCCGCCAGTCGCGCCACGAGCCCCACAGGGGCTGCACGTGTCCTCGCTCCCGCCACCGACTTATGTAACCATCCGCACGGTGAGTCCGCAGCCTCCGAGCCCCTTCCTCCCCGACATCGACCCCGCTCGAGCACGCGTATCGCGTCTGTCACACGGCCGCCGCCGCGAGCGAGCCACCGCGCGACTCTCCTCCTCGGTGCGCTCGTACGTAGTGTTACCCGTTACCGTCAGCTGAGAGGTGACATAATCCATGCAGTAAGTACCGGTGACCGGTGAGGGCGAGTATTGGCGGAAAGCAGGTGCGTTATGTAACGGGAGTGTCTGGCGGCGGCTCCTCGCCGGCAGTCCGCGAGGGACACAGTTTGCGCGGCAGGATGTCACGCTTCGCGTTAAGGCTTCGCGGAGATCGTCGCTCGCATGCCTCCCTAATGACACTCGTTATCACGAACGGTCTCTCATCTCAAACGCTTTCGACAATCACGTGGAAAACGCGATATGGTTATATCTCGAGCCTCGTTAAACCAAACTGTTACTGGAAATTATGTGTTAGCCAATTACGTTCTTGTGCTTAAATAGGCACGTTCTTAACATCCTTAGCAGGAGTATAATAAGTACGAGAGTTAAGAGGTTCCTATAGAGCCCGCCTAATTGGAAGGTCGGGGCCACATAAAAAACCCATTCAATCGTGGAAAATTTGTTGCCGGGATAAGCGTTCTATAGCTCCTGATTTATGGAATATATTCTATGGAATCAGTATTAGTTAATGGTGACGACGTTATTGGAGGACCAACACATTATATTAGACCTTTTCGAAATTGGTATTGAAAGAAATTATCTGAATGCTGTCCAATCGAAATATCGTTAGCAAGAAATCTTAGATAACGTTTATAGTCTGCGATATAAATATTGTATAAACTGTGCCTCGAGGGGACAATTGAAGCGGTAAGATACTGATCTTTTCTTGAGAGAACGTCGCTTGAGACAAAAAAATCTGTCAAGTAGATGACCATTTATCATGATACTGCTCGTGACATTTGGGAAAAAGCGTTTTATCTGAAGACTTATTATTGTAGACCAGTTTTTCTGAAGAAAAATGTATGTTTATTTATTAATTCTATTTCAATTACTCTCTGTACTAACAGTTATTTATTACCAACACGTGCAGAGAGTCAACAATTTCAATTATAAATTATCATTATAAAAAAAAAACAAAAAAAATGTAAATGTAAATCCAAATCAAAAACAATAAAATCATACGACTAGCATAGAATTATTAAAAATTAAACAAAAGAAAAAATATTAGAATTAAAAATATAACATAATAGAACAAATCACAAATATAGGTTATTTTAAATACTTTTCCAATAATAATACTAACACCATCTTACATGCCAAAACAGTCTTTACATATTTTTAGAAAATGTATGTTGCCTGAAATGTTATCAAATTGTATCTGAAATTGAGTAGGGTTAAGTAAACTTAGGTGAAGTGAACATGAAGGGAGCTTTCAATCCATACAAACAAGATGGAATGACAGTTCACTTCACGCTCACTCCGCCTCCGCCTAAGTTTACACGGTGAGATGTTGACAGTTGACAGCATAGACAGACCGGCTGATTTCAATCACAGCCTGGCTCATCGGCGTAGTGTTGCTTGCCTGTCGGTCTTCTACAGATTGTACTTCGGAGAGTGTGCGCAGGAACTTCACGAATCTTCCCACCATCGCCCGTTTACCACCGGAATACCAGACGTACTGCTGGGTGCCATCCTCACTTGGTCGATATCCCGACCAGTCGTACTCAGCGCTTCTCCTCCACATTTTATTATGCGCACAGCCAAAGTGTGGAACTCTCTACCAGCGTCTGTGTTCCCTTCCACATATAACTCGTCTGCCTTCAAAGCAAGAGTGAACAGGCTTCTTCTGGGCACGCTCGCTCCATCATAGGCCTCATCTATCGCCTTCTAACAGGCGGGATCGAGGTCAAGAGCAAACCCATTCCTCAATAATAGTAGATTATGCACCCAGGGGATAAAGCAGTGTCTTGTGTCACGGGCGTCATATTGAATCTCGAACGCAAAGAAGGATTCGGGAGTTAACTCCCGAGCGTAGCGAGGGAGTTTAGAGTTTAACTCACGAGCGAAGCGAGGGAGTTAATACAAGAATCCTGAATGCAGCGAGGGATTCAAGCTAGCCCAAGACAAAGACACCTTTATCCCCGAGGAGGATACTCTACTTTTCACACCTCCTGTGAGAAAATAAGAAGCCATAATACGAAAAACGAAATATTTTAAATTTACAAACACTAAGTAGAGATATGTATTTAGAACTATACTGTTTCCCTACTTAAAAAAAGTTAGTTTTAATACCATACGGATTTGCAATATCCGCGCCTTTTTTGCGTTCCACTCGGTATGCCTAGTGCCTACCACATAGCGGCCACGACCAACTCGATTTTCGTTTTTTTTTTTACTTCTCTGTGGGTAAGTAAATATGTGCAGGCCTAATGTTAGCAACCTAATACAATTTATGTGTACACAAAGCTTTATACAGAGCTTTATATCAGCTGGTAGAATGGGTTCGGACGCTTGGCTGTATGCAATTTGAATTTAGAACGCCATAGGAGATGCTCGAGAAAATAGTTTTTAAATTAATAAATCGACTATAAATGGGTTTTAAGTGTTATTCTTATCCTTTTATACAATAATCCGTACATAACCAATTATTCTTATAATATTGTCTTCAATCCTGGACCCTGGTCAATCCTTATGATTTTGTAGAAATTCGAGAATATCATCCCTAAGTAGTAAGAGTATCGAGAATATCTTTCTTCTTTCTGGAACAGAAAGAGAGAGACAGAGACAGAAGGCGTTGTGAGTACCTAATACCGCCAATTGAGCAGACAGATGAGGTTCCAAATTTAAATCACATTATTGACCAGCGGGTTATAATGAAATCCAGTACAATATTATTGCCCGGCAGTGCCACCGGCCAAAAATGACTCACTTTAGGTTAGGTTAGCATGACATATAATTTGACGTTTTCGATCAGGTGGTGTGAAAAAATAATAAATCATCTCCATTTATTGTTGACGAGAATGTCATCGATTACTTATTCCTAAATTAATATTTTCATAAATGTGTCAAAGTTCTGTATACCTTCATTATGTCTTTGTGTCGGTCTGTTTACTTTCTGACTCCATTACGTATTTGTGAGCGTAATAAAACGAATCAATCAAGTCGTCAAGGTCAATATACAATATTCCTGACCTACCTACTCACGTGTACAATATATGAGTTATATATAGAAACAGGTATTATTACTTTACAGAGTGGCTTTAATTCATTGACTTTTCGCGCGCACGGGTTTTGAAATGAATCATATTTAGGGTTTTTTCACAATACATAAACCCTTTTGTTTGATTAGTATGTCTTATTTACTCTCTTTATATTTTACTCGGCTGTTTGAAAACTTTTTTTTAATTTTCTAATTTGTCCCCAATAATAATGACATACCTACCATACTTACTCAAAAAATATTTATTTAAGTAGGTACTTACGTGAATTTATTAAGAGAAACTGGTCTGTGACAGACGGAGAGACATACAAACGAGTGACGCTTTAGAACCCACAAAAGCACATTTATGTTCACATAACTCGATAAAATTTAGGAATCAGCGGCTTTTTTTACCGCCTTCAAAAAAAGGAGGTTATTTGTTTTTGTGATTGCCTGTTGGTCCCACAGTGAAAAATGTTCATAATCATCTTTAATTTCACTCCGTGGTTATAAGGTTGCCATGAAAATCAAAAGTCACCCTGTACCTTTAAGAGTGATTAAAAGACAATAGACTTATCAAATAGTATTTAATTTAATCTGTCTTATTAATCATAATATTTGAATTGGAAAAGTTATTTTAGGATCGATAATCCTAAAGTTTTTAAATTGGGTTTTGCAAAGTCCAATAATTGAGTTTGAAATTTTCATGCATTTTCCCCATTGTATCTCGTACGCAAGTGCAAGCTATTCTACTTTCACATGTGCTCCAGTTTTTGGTTATTGATTCTATTTTGAATCTAGATCAAGCCATAAACCAAATAATTGTTTACCACTCTACAACATAAAAACACTTCTTATTTTTCATTTTCAAAATTCCTAGAATACAAAATCTGTTCAAGTTCTGAGCAATTCGAACTTCAATTTAAAATTTGAAGCCGTCCTTACTCTTTGGGTGAATTCGCTTCACGCTGTTTTGCGCACACAAAAAGCATTCTGCTGTGAAATCTAATTGAAATTGGCCGTAATTGTAGGAACTATTAGCTTCCAATATACGGACGGACATGGGGGTATTATGAACGGCAGGCAATATGTAGCGATTCATAAATCTGCAGCGAATGTAACAAATATTGTGCGTTATTTGATGCTGTTTGCTGGTAAATTTAATGAAGGCCTTACTTTTGTTGACCCCATTTTATTTGACTTCCGAATACTGCGCTTTCATCCATCTTATAGTGATTAGGTGGCCATTAAGATAATGTAAAAAAAACAAAGTTAAAACTGATATAAAACCTCCCAGAAAGAAAAACAAGCTGTCTTAATTCATCATTTATTTTTCATTAAGTATTTAAAAAAAAACTAAGTTTCGTTTAGACTAATGTCCATGTGATAATTTTTCTGAAAGAAAATCCCGTCTCTTAGCTGTTCAGTAGTGTGTTAGACTAGGATAAATATAGTATGTTTAGGACCTTAGAAGTTAAAAATAACACAGTCACCTACATTGTTAGCCAGGTCACTGAACAGAAAAATGTTCTTTGTTAGATATGTGCATTTTGATATTACTTTGATGGAAGGAAAACACATTTCTTTGTATTTGGCTAGGTGCTGGTAGCACTAAAAAATATATGTATCTACTCGTACTAGCTGCCGCCCGCGGCTCCGCCCGCGTGAATGTCGATAATTATCGCAAGGGAACATACTCCCAGGATAAAAAGACTATAATCTACCTCTGTGCCAATTATCAAGATCCATTTATTAGTTTTTGCGTGAAAGAGTAACAAATATACATACATCCATCCTCACAAACTTTCGCATTTATAATATTATTTATTATGTAGTAGGATAGGATATTGTAGTGCCTGTCTTCATTTTTGGTTACTAGCTTCCGCCCGCGGTTTCGGCCAAGTGATAAATTATCACACTGAAACGTAACATCGGAATAAAAATAAAGCAATTTTTTTATGTTCATTTCAAGTGACACCTAGTGTACCCGTGTGTAAAGTTTTATCCCAATGCGTTGAGGAGTGAAGGATTAACAAACATTCAATTAAGCAAACAAACATAATTTCACATTTAGATTTAAATGAGTGCCTATTCATAGGAAGATGGATGGTATTTATAATGTATGATATTTATATCCAGTATGCCCTAAGTGGGCAATTTACAAAATCGAACGCGACATCGGTACCAACTTTCAAAATATTGTTTGTCAATGATGGAAAGTCATATTATTCTCACAATAGAAAATCGATTTTTCTGTAGACAATACAATGAATGTTGTTATGAACGTCGCGCCATAAATACTAGACTTGGCGAGCGGATTGGTCGACTAATCAATATCCTATGTGCGTATACCATCATTTTGTACATAGTAGGTACCTGTACCTATGTAGGTACCTATAGGTAGTTGATTCAAGGAACTGAAAGGCGATGAACTATCATTTGAATACACATAGGTTTATTTATTAAACCGTGCTGAATCTAATTAAACTTGATATTTGTAATCTTAAAGTTCTAGGTCAGAAAACGAGAATACAGTTCTTCAGGATAATCACTTTTATTCACTTATGGCCGCTTTCTATAATATATCTCAATCCCAATCTTGATCCCGATCCTTGTCTGTAACCAATCAACGGCCGAATTTGTGTCCTTCACCACACAATCCTCACCTTTGATTGGTTACAGACAAGGATCGGGATCGAGATTGGGATTGAGATATATTATAGAAAGCGGCCGTTAGTCATTGTTTACACTGCAAATCAACCTTACTCAACGAGACATCAAACATGCACCAAACCATGTCCGCGTGTACCACAGAGTACCTACATAATAATATTGTACAATCCTTCCAAGTGAACGATTGTACGAACGTTACAGTGAAGTGCCAGAGTGAACAGTTGAGTCAATACACCAACTAAATCACGTGTATCCGGTCTAAAAAAAAAGCCACTTCAAAAAAAAATCACTACAAGGTACAAAATAACTTTAATTTCGGAAGTCGGTGTTTTTGGTTGCTTCTTCGTCTTTTGACACCGAATTCCAAAATTAAAGTTATTTTGTACTTTGTAGTGTTTTTTTTTAGAAGTGGGTTTTTTTTGTAAAAACGTTTTTATTTTTCACTTTTTAGTGAAAAATAAAAACGTACCCCACACCTGACATCACCACTGGAAAGCAAAAGTACGCAATTTCGTATACATGGATGATTTTTTTCACATATTTTTTACAGCAATTTGGATTTAAAAACCAAACTACTGAACCGATTTTGATAGAATTTCAATGGGACCAATTGAGAAGTATACCTATCCTTTCACATAAAACAAGAATTTTTAAAATCGGTTCATCATTAATGACGGAGCTATATGAGGTAACAAATACAAAAAGAAAATATACAATCGAATTGAGAACCTCCTCCTTTTTTTGAAGTCGGTTAAAGAGTAAAAATAAACCAAGAAAAAGTTAGAACGCTTCCGACACCTGCTTTGATCCAAGTGAATTTAATATAATTTGCACAAACTGGTAGTTGAAGCCAACTTATAATTAGGTAGACACAGGTACGATAATCATTCTTCCTCCCACGCGTCCCGATCCAATATAGAACTTAAAAAGTTATTAGATTAATGTTGGTAGACTGCAATATAACTTTCTGGAAATCTAAAATTAACTTGTCTGAACATAAAGGAGCTACCTACCAACCTATGAACTAGTATTCCAGTTTCAAAGAGATCTTATGCAAAACAAGACAGAGATACTGTTCCATATTTAAATATCGTGGCAAAAATATGCGGTAATAACGCTAGGGCACAGAAGCAAGGACGGGCTAAAGTAACAATTAAACAGCCAAGAGATCAAGTTCTATATTCAAAACACTTATTTTTAGCCGACTTCAAAAAAGGAGGTTATTTTAAAACGGTATAAGATCGTGCGAACTCCGCATAATCGGTGCATTGTTTATTCTGCTGTGCAACTAACAAGGTCAAGATTTTTTCAATAAAGTTGTTTGGATTCATGACGTAACGTAGGAGTTAGTAGGTGTATCATGTAGGTATCATTATATGGTTAACTAACTAACTACATATCGCGATTAAAATCCGCTATTAGAAGGCTCAGGTTTTGTAATGGCCGTCTACGGGGTGATGTAATAACAATCAGCATTGTTATTCTGTAAATATTCAACGTGAAAACTTAGGTGGAGTGAACTTGTATGAAATCGGGAGAAGGGCAATCACAGACTAGGTACAATGCATTGTCCTAATGCCCGCGTAGCTACGTGTTGAAAAACATTCAAAATCTAATCACTACCTCATAATTTATCAGCTAGGTACAGTCAATATCGAAGTTTTCAAAAGTGTAAGTAAATGTATCTTTTTTCGAGATTTCCAATGTAGTTAATTTCCCAGGAAAAGTTCAACGCGAAACACAGGCAGACTCACGACGTTAAAGACAAAAACGAAAATGGTGTAGATAAAACAGCACCCATAAAATCTGTCACCGCGAATACCCTTTCCTTTGCAGGAGCGCTAAACATTTTGCAACATTTTCTTCCTGACCATTTAACAGATTTTCCGCTAAATTATTCCGAATCAATATTGTCGTTTGTTCGTCATGTTTCCTCGAGTTCAAAATCAAATCGTATTATTTACAAAACGATTATTATTGAGATCGTTTAACAGCTCGTTTCACTGATTATTATTGACTTTGAAACTAATATATTTAAACACGTAATGGAATTTTGATTCCACTTCGCGACTGTTTGTATGTATTTATTTAATTTGTGATGGATTGGTCGCGTTTTATGACCTATTTTGAGGACGCAGATAATTATCATTTTGTAGACTAGGTATTCTTACATTTAAAGAATACCTAGCCAGACGGTTCGCCTGCGTGCACGGTTTAATTTTTAGGGTCCGAACATCCGTAAGAAACGGAACCCTTGTAGGATCACTGGGGTATCTGTCTGTCCGTCTGTTACAGCCAATTTTCTCCGAATCTACTGGACCGATTCTGTTGCAATTTGGTCCCCATATTAAATTTTGTAACCCAAATACGGACTTGTTACGTAAATAAATATTTTTTCAGTGTAGGGGTAATTTTTGGGGGCAAACTAGAAATTAAAAAAAAGTTGTTTTGAACTGTACCGTGTGACATATCAAATGAAATGACTTATATAAACAATTAAAATTAAAATTATGAAAAGATATACTTTAAATACTCTCATATTTTAAATTATATCTTTTCATAATTTTAAAATTAATTGTTTTGAAGTTACTCAAGATAAAGACGAAAAATGACTTTTCCTCCCTAATCTCCGAAACCACTGAGCTTAAAATTTTGATAAAAATGCAGTATGACTTAGTTATTTACTTGTAGATTACAGGGAGTCCTAAAAGAAGTATATAGTGTTAAAATAACATGTTACAGAAAAGAAATTCGTTCGAAACCCTTTGCACGTGAGTCCAACTCGCACTTGGCCAGTTTTTTTCAGGGAACCAGTCGTACACTTTTTATTCCGGTATTTACCTTATATCGTACTAGCTTTTCCCGGCAACTTCGTAAACGCATATCCCATTTTTCCCGTTTCCGTAAGAATTTCGGGACGAATTATACATATAAACTGTCCTCTTCAATCACTCTGTCAATTGATGACAACCGCATTAAAATCCGTTGCGCAGTTTCAAAGATATAAGCGTACAGACGGCGAAAGCTACTTATACTATGAAAAGACATTCAGTAATGGACGTGTTTCGGCTGAAATTACGATGACAGAATCTGCAGAAGTAGCAAGCGCTTTAAAGCTTCGTTTAGTTCGAAAATGTTTACTAGTACGAAATAAATGATTTTTCACAGTTTGCAATACAGTGATACAATTTATAAAGTTTTTGTGAGTTAAACTACCTACTGTTTTAAACGTTGGCGCTTTGTTTTAAGATTCTTATATAGTTTAGTGACTCAGAAGATAAAAAAAATCACACCTGTTTGTTACTATCATTAATATTTAGTAGTTATCATCGTAAGTACTACCTATTATTATAATCAGACCATTGATTTTGAATATTTTATTTGTTTTTGCTGCTCCTGTTAACGTATACATCAAGTTCTGAGATGAGCTACCCGATAACGGACAAACGATTGCATTGTATAGATAGGTAAACTCAAATCAGTATGGTGTTTTTCTCCTACTTTAAACATTACAGCAGTGCTCATACTTTTGCTAAGTTAGGGAGCTAAAAAATCAACACAGCTTACAAATTATTTAATAATGAAAGAAACTTCTCTAAATTTTTGGAGGCTCAAAGTGTTTTGAGGGGTAAATAAATTTTGTTTTTTCCAAAACTTTTGCAAATCAAAACATAATCTGGGTGGATTTGCATTTAATCGCTGTTTCACCAGTAGGTTTATTACAGTACCTAAGTATACTTAATTACTGATTTTTATTGTCTTGATGAACATAAACTTTCTGGTTCATTTTCTCAAATGAAAAATCAACTATTATGTCAGTGCAGTACTGGAGATAGACCGTCTCCCAATTTACGCTAAGACACCCAGTTTTCTGCCAGCCGCATCCAGTCAGTTTCCACGGCTTTTTTAGGTCACTAGTCAATCAAACCGTCAAGTTTTCTAATTCCAGCAAAAAGGTTAAACTCTGATTCTCAGAACATGCTATTTCAATACCTACTTGTTTATTCTGAAAGTAGTTTTAAGTATCGGCTATTGAAAGCTTTTCTTTCATTACTTCACATGAAGTCAGTTATACCACTATACTCTACTCACGTGCTTTCATAGAAACATTACCCATTAGAATAAAACCTACTCTAACTCCGACTTTATGGTCGATTTCAAGTTTATTTTTCTTTTTATATAGCTGACCTTTTTTTAAACGTAATAGTCAATATTGCCTTTGCTTAAAACAGACTGTGATGTAAAAAAATGGAAATGTATTTTTGTGCACTTCAACAGATGAATTTTCGCTGTAGTAATGCAATTAATTTTTAAAATGAAAGTGACCTCGTGACACGCTTCTCGTTTATTAAAGTCATGCTGTTATTAAATTCCCATTCATACACGATTGAACAGCTTGTGTTTTAAGGTCCTTTTTCTTTGAGCATTAAGGATCTTTTTAGTGTTTAGCGGATTAGCTCGCATTCGAGATTGGCCTGCACGCCTGAAACAATAAAAAGACCCTAATTATGTACGCTATCCACATTTATTTCTTAGAAATCTTTTCTTAGATACACGTTGTTGACACGTGCAAACTGCATAGCAGCATGCACATTAGCTACGGACTATGCGTTCACTATGTATCTATCAAAACGATCTGCAATTAACTGCAATTTAATAAAACAATCCTTTACATCTAACCTAATCATTTATCGTAATCATGTATGAGTATAGGTACCATCATAAGTTTTGTTTATACGTCCCAAGGCTACGATTGATTAATTAAAAAATAAATAAACCGCCAACGTTGAAATACCTCCTTAAACAAAAAAATATGCTTGTGTTATGTATGTTATTTTAATAATTAACTTAACGATATCGTTGAACTGATCTTGATTCTTTTGTATTAGGCATGTTTCGTTAGATTTATGAGTTTTGTTTAGTGTGTTTTCTAATGATTGGAATAAGTACAATTTTTTTTTGTTATTTACAATTTTTTTTTATATACAAGGACCGACAGAATCATTTAAATTAAAAAGAGGTCTTCCTTATAGAAATAAAATCAATGAGAAAATATGTTTGCCACCTTTCTAGAATTGAGGACCACGATTGAAATCACAATCCTAATCGTGAAAAAGTCCCTAATATTGCGCTATGTCTACACTTTACCTAACTACCGTACCAAAGAGATATAGAACACATGACATCTTTGTTCGGTAATAAATCATTTGCCGCCTAAAGTGTCAGTATAGTGTCGCGGCTTGGATACGAGCATTTTGGCACAAAGGCTGCGCGACAAAAGCCTACTCGCGACCCATTCATACCGATGACAGCTCAGGCAAATATTCCCAATTCAAACGTTTTGATATCGGATGCGTTTGATCGTTAATATGTGTGTGTCATGGATTTTTGTATACAGTCTTTTGTAGAACGATGTCATAATCGTTTTTGACATTTTCATGTTTTTACTCCTGCTTCTGTCTCAATTCCATCTGAGGCGTTAAGTATGTAATTTTCATTCCCTTTCGGCTAATATCACTAACATCCCTCGTAAATATTGTTTTAATAATAACATTTTGAAATTGTTCCGGTTTATATTTGCCTATTCAGTAAAGCTAACTGTTTTTGCTACCGATGACATCACTCACACACAGAATCTTCATGAGACTTTAAAAAACCGAGGACTATCATAAAGAACTTTCTGTGCCTATATTTGACCTATTCCTCAGCAAAGAGGTAGATGCCGTATTCTCCAATAATTTTCATGGATAACAGATTTCACCGCGATGGACCCACCCGGTATAATTTTATTATTGAAATTCCGCTTTTATTCCGCTTCCGCAAGGGGAGGCATTGGTCGGGTCGACCGCCATTTCGTCTAAGAACTAGGTAACGTATCAGCTGTGCTATACTTACCTAGTTATTTATTTGGAGTCAAGCTGTACAGTGCACGTGGCTTGGAGTTCTGCCAACTCGGTTAGTGTTGATACCGCGTGGAATTCAGTGCAGTCCATTAAGGTAGATGAGCATAAACATATTGATTCGAACGTAGACCTGATGTTGGGGAGTAACCTCGAAGTAGACCGTATCTTCTACGGTTTTGTAGATAGCTACCAGGCGTTTAGAAGACGACTAGGATTTTGCCAGCGGATTCACTCGCGTTTGTATATATTTTCACTGTCTCCAGGATTTGTTTCAACTGATTCTGATGGATGGGCTATTTCTGGACTAAAAATCATTGAAATTGGTATCGGAAAAGGGTAACAAACAACAAATTCACTTTCACTTTTAAAATATCGAAGTCGGTCAAATATTCTAAATGTTTACCAGCCGAGTCTATAATCCATGCCATGTCATCTGTTCCATTATAAAAGTTATTGATCATCACACATTACTAAAATGATCATCACTGGTCAAGAATATCAAAAGTGGTTCTGGTAATGGTTATGATATACTACTACTTACACAGAACTCAACTAAAACTCGATCGAACATGAAAATAATGTGACAATCCACGATATCCTGGTAAATACGAGAAAGCTCATATATGTATAATTTATATAGAAACACGCCATTGACTGATCCGAATTTAACAATCAGTCGTTTTATTTCACAAAATGGTCACAAACAGGCTTTGTAATCGTCGATTTTCGACTGTTATTCTGAGAATGTGAGCCAATTTCCATGTTTCTGTGTTCGAAGGCTGTGAGGTTGAGCAGCGGGTATTAAGGCACTTAGTGGCCTCGCCCCCGGGCCCGACGTGGATTGATTTTGCCCACTCGGCGTGTTTGTGTGCACTACGCATTACTTCGACTCACTGGAAATGCCCGGGAGAATGCCGAGGCGTTTCTGTGAGTCTGTAGCACGCTCTAAACTCTGTCTTATGTTTAAAAACGAAAGAGTGTTTTCGAAATTGAACCAGCGTGTATTTTGAAATTGCAGCATTAAAAAAATATGTGCAGTCATAAGCGAGTTTCATATCACGCTAGATGTGACAACGAGCGACCAAAATCAGAGTTCCAATATTAACCCGGGAAATAGTGGTTTTATGCTGACGAGCAGAAAATTACGCTAGAGCTGGAGTTTAAATCGGAGCCCGCAAATATTCAGCCACAACCCGAATTCTGGCGTAAAACTAAAACCGAAGTAGCCGCTAGTTTATTATTTCAGAGCTCTGGAATTGTGAGCTCATATTAAAATTATTTGTCTGGTCGTCGCCGCCGGTATGCAAGTCTCTCTGGTTTCTACAAGAAAATCAGTAACATTGTGTTTAGTTGACTTGGTTAAACTTGCCTGGCAAGGACTGTTCTCCTTACACGGCTACAACTTTGAAATTTAAACTCAAAGGTTTTCATCGTTCCAAGTTTGTAGCGTATACAGGCTTACGTTGTAACAAGAATGCTGTACTTTCTATTTTGTTAAGTAAGTACCTACATAAGAAAGGTTAGGTTATTGAAAAACTCACAGATTAAAAAAAATATGAATTGGTAAAACGCGAACTGTCATAAATATATATGTGACAGGCGGGCGTTTTTGGGGGACTGTCTTTTGTAGAACTTTGACGTTCAAAAAGTGCTGGCACTCAGCCTAATTTGAATAAATGACTTTTGACTTTGATATGACAGTTCGCGTTTTACCACAATTTCACCTGATAGAAAGCGACGATGTGGTTGACGATTGAGCATGCTTGCCTACAGTAACCTATTCACTCTTGACCTAAATACCTTTTTTTTTTTCATGGATGGGAAATCATCAAATGACTTCTCCCGCTCTGGGCAGAGCGGAAGGGAGTGTCAGCCTCTTACTGACTAAGATCCATCCGTGCTCCTCCTAGTGCCTTTTCCAGGGCCGCGGGAACTCTTTCGAACAAAATCCGATATTGTAGGTTGTATTATTCTTGGGAATTAGTTTTTTCTTTGTCTCTGTTACCTTATACATAAACAGATCGCCATTAAAACAGCTCCGGACAGCTTTAAACCTTTTCCCATCGTTGACGTTCCATATGGCGTCGCATCAAATTTCCGCCGATGACGTGGCACTTCCAGATGTATCGCACCCGTGTGTTCACCTTCCCTGCCAATTTGGCGGAGCTCGTCCCTCGTTACGACCAGTAGCGACCGATGTTCCTCTTGTTATAACCACGTTTTTACTACGCACTGTCATTTCGAGCCTGTTTTGGGTGTAGTACCGACAAAATACCAGTATGGACTGGTTGTGATAACTTTGTACTTAAATAAAATTCAAATTTGTTCCAAGAAAAATTACACTGGTATGAGCTACAGTTAGAAAACCTGATATCGAATGCTAGGTATTGTTTGCCTTTATTTCTATTTGATCAAAGTAAAGTGGCATTTGAAAAAGAAAGGGATACTCATACGAAAAAACGATAGACTATCTCTTTGAGCTTTTTGTTGGGCACAAAAGGGTATTGAATCGTTGAAAGGCAAACAAGCTTTGCTCCTACATACCGAAGTGAATTGTGATCACTGACGTTTGCGGAAACGGGTCGTTCGTTATCGTGGAATGTGCGAATAAATTATCCTTATGGTGGTATAAACGCCCTGGTGGCCGAAAGCCGGATGGCGTTGGCGTCAAAAGGTCATTGGCGGACCCTTCGATCTTTGAGGTTGGGACCGATAAAGCGGTGTATTTGTGTACTGTAGTAGGGTCGTAGGCTTGTGTATTCGAAAAATCTTTGTACCTACCGTTCTTAGAGGAATTGTGTGAGTTCTCAGAACGTATCTAATCCACCGTAATCGCAGTGACATACTTTGCTAATTACAACCGTTTTCTGCGTATTCGAAAGAATTGTACAAATAATGTTTCCCGAGAAGTTATGGAGACAGAAATCTCTGTACAAACGTGGGGCATTCTATTTTCTTTATGTTGGCTATTTCTGTTATTGACCTCGTACCCAGACCCAAACAAATAATAAAAAGTTAGTACTCTAATAATATTCGTTATTCCACTGTCATTTTTATTCTGAATTTTGCTGAAGGAGTTCATTTGTTTGAAATGATTAATGGTAGCCTCCTGTCTCGTCACAGGAGAATTGTTCTTATTATTTTAATAACAAGTTGATGTTCTAGTGGACTGGGTTATTACTGGGTCTAGTTTATTTGTCATATAGGACCTTTTTGATAAAATATTTACGAGTATTTTCCTTAGTCCCTTAGTTATTTCATTAGGCTGAAAAACTTAAAGTGACTCCTTCCGCTCTAGGTGGAACGGAAGGGAGTGTCAGACTTTTACTGACTAAAACCCATCCGTGCTCTTCCTAGTGCCCGTTGCGTTCCAGAGCCGCGTTGACTCTTTCGAACAAAATTCGCAACCCTGGCAGGCTCTGGCCCTAACGGGCCCCGACTAATATGCTGACATCTCTATGAGGCGCGTGTGGAACACAACGCGCCGTCGACCCGGGCCAGGGGGTCTACTCTCTAAGCGCGAAGTCCGTAGTAGGTTCCTCGTAGAACCCGAACTAAGAATGAATGACAACACGATTTGACAGTTGTTCTTAGTTCGGGTTCGGGACTAATCGTAAGTCCGTAGGTGAGACGGAGTAGAAAACGCCCGACACTAAGCCCGAAGTCCGAAAGCTGAAGCCCGAAGTCCGTTGGGTGGTAATTTCGTATGAACCGAGATATATTCTCATACTCCTCATTCATTGATGACGCAGAACACAAAAGACCCGATCTAAATAAAACTAACTTCTAAACTAGATTAACATTTCTTGTGACCTACATGCTAACAAAGGAAAGTCTTTCTCAGAATAGTAAGACTTATAAAAGCTAGCCAAAGTTAGATTTTGTCGCCGTCTTTATATTAGATGTATGTCTGTCCGAAGTATTTGCGCTGAGTATTGGCAGGACACGATATCATGTGTTGGGGAAAACTGGTTTTGTGCAATACCGTTACTTAAATGTAGTGTTATTTTGTCTCGTGCGTTCTTTATGTCATTGCGAAGAATTTAATACGTATTGTGCCGCTGTCGGGGCATTGACCGGTTAGTTAATGACGTCTTTAATTTACGAGGCTATTAATATATGTGTTGCAGTTTGCTTTGGTAGGTTTGTGTCGAGGGTGAATTTTGTACAATACTTCTTTTCTTCTTGTATCCTGTTTCTTAAGTTCTGTTTACGTAAATATCGCAGCAATTTCTGACATAGGAAAATTCTTGGCCCGAAATAGGTAGGTCTTGTTAAAATATAGATATAGTTTTAAATAATTATTTTTTTAATGTTTGTTTTTTCCGTGCGTGTCCGAAATATTTTTTTTTCTTAAAAACAATGTAATTGTTTTTTTACGCAAAAATGGTATCTCATCTGTAGATCCCTCCTGGCTTTGCTGACCTTATCCCAATCTTATTGGTATCGGTGCAGTAGCGATCTCTTCTTCCATAACTCTTTTTGCAGTTATCTCAATAGACACCACCTTTCCAGCTAACATCAAAATGCCATGTATTCCCAAGAAAAATATTGCGAGTCGAAGATTTATTAAAAAATCCTTTTCACAATCTTGCGAACCGATTATACACACACACACACGCAAAGAACGTACTATGCAAAGGCAAAGGAACTCGAATAAAAAAATAAAAACCTTTCACATTCCCTAGGAGCCCAGAGCCAAGCAGGTCGCGTAGGTTACCAACCTGCGCGACTCCATTTTTTCCACAACTTTATTTTTTCTTTGACACTCCGTAATGCGGTGAATGTATGTATATTTTATGCCACTTTTATTTATTAAATGGCACCTTTTTATTGCATTCGTTTTTATAAGCAGATAAACTTGATTATGTTCTTGTTGTGTAGCAGTGTGTAGCCTATGTTATTAGTTTTTATCTAGTTCTAATAATAACATTATCGCGTGGATAGATAATAGTTATTTATGATATTAGTGCGGTAAGTTGGTTTTTACAAACGAGTAGACGAATGTAAGCACGAGACGAAGTCGAGGGCTTACCATAGTCACGAGTTTGTAAAAACCAAATCCGCACGTGTGTCATACAACGTTTTTCGACACATTTGCGAGAAAACATTACAATAAGTAATGAAACAAACTTTTTGTCTCTAGAAATCAGTCGGGAAAGTCGCAACAATCTTTGACGTTTCTAATATGAAAATGGCGCGAATTTGCAAAGGGCGCCACATGCGCGTGGTGAAAATTAGAACCACATACTTTATTTTTTTTATTTATCTTCTCTCATTTTCTCTATAATATTAAAATGAGACAAACGTATACAGCAAAAGCGCTTCCAAGGAGGTTCGATTATTCAGCTTATTTATTCTCGTGATGTGAAACTCCTTGGTGGAATTCTTATTAATTTTTATGGAAATTAAAAAAAAAACCGTAAAGAATACGCACGGCGCTATACAACGGGAGTTTGCGGTAAAATATGTACTTAGGTGAGAGTACCTACTTTGCCGCACGCTCCATTGTGTGGTGCATAATTTTTAACTTTCGAACAATGCATACAGGCTTCGTAAATGCATTTTTTGAGCAAATGTGTTGAA
This sequence comes from Melanchra persicariae, assembly GCA_947386135.1. Classification (NCBI taxonomy): domain Eukaryota; kingdom Metazoa; phylum Arthropoda; class Insecta; order Lepidoptera; family Noctuidae; genus Melanchra; species Melanchra persicariae. The sequence goes on from OX376660.1 coordinate 8,279,390, forward strand.
AAATGTATTTACGACCTTTCGCTTTTTATTAATTTATTTTGACCCACTATCCCGCTATCTGTGTTATGGAATTTTATTTTATTATTCCATAAAACAGATGTAGGAGCACTTATATGTACAGAAAAATAAAATTTCTACCAAAATATATAACAATATGTAAAGATCTCGTTTTGTATTTCAATATCAAAAACAAACAACTACAAACTGTCCACCTACAAGCCTTATCTCTTTCAATATTAAACTAACAGCATTTCCCATAGGAAACCCGTTTACGAGCATCTCCGGGGCGCTAGGGTAGTGCAGCTATACTTTCCACAGTCGTTAGGACGGGTAGAGACTTGCGCGGCTAAACGTTTTCCGGTACACGGCTTTTTGTGGCTTGGCCGTCTTTTCAAGAACTTTCGTGTACCTACTATGTGTAGCTTTGTTTCCTGCGTCATTGTCAACTGCTGGCTATGGGTGAATGATATATAAAATTGTTTTGGATGATCGAGATATAGATCGTTTATAATTTCATTAGGTACCTATTATTTCGTCATCAGCCAAGCCTTTTCCCAACTGTATTGGGGCCGGCTCCCAGTCAAACCGGATTCAGCTGAATACCAGTATTTTACGTGGAGCGGCTGCCTACCAGACCTCCACAACCCATTAACTGGGTAACGCGGTACTTCTTGGCAAGACTGTCAGATTTTCTGGCTTCTGACAATCCGTAACGACTGCCAAAGATCTACAAATGACAGCCGAGACCAACGGCTTAACGTGCTTTCCGAGGCACGGAGGAGTCTCGGTATGTTAATATGGTCACCCATCCACAGACCAACCTCGGCAAGCGTTGCTTAACCTTGAAGAATGGTCCGTGCGGCTGTTATAATTTAGCCACGAGCTCCTCCTCTAGGTACCTATTATTTAGTTAGACATAAAAGAGTTCATTCGCACGATAATTCGGGTAGCGACGTACATTTTATAGAATTTTTAACTGTCCGAAACTCTTGCAAGATAATTTCCAGTTTTACTTTTGTAGAATGAAGTTAAGTGAATTCTACGTTTTTTTGCGGCAGACAGCAGGACTTGCTCTCGAGAATCGGAGTTTGTTAAAAAAATCTATGAGTGATAGTAAGCGCTGTTTTAACAGTAACTTCTACGGTATCATCATCATCATCATCATCATATCAGCCGAAAGACGTCCACTGCTGGACATAGGCCTCCCCGAAGCGTCGCTTCTACGGTAAACTGATAATAATATGGTATTTGTTGCCCGGTACTATCTAGCGCAGTATTCAGGGCCTGATTTGCTAAGAAACCTGTTTATAAACAGGCTGGGATGCGTGTGGCTAATTATATCGTTATTGGCACCTCCACGTAGCCCGTTTCTTAAACCTGATTGTGCCAAACCTGAATGTCTAGGCTACACTTCGGAATTGTTATGTAGGTACCTAAGGCCATATATTTTTCGAATATTATAGATGTGACTCTAAGAGGTGAAGATTGACCTTTTTCATGGATGGGAAATGACCCCTCCCGCTCTGGGTGGAGCGGAAGGGAGTGTCTCTTACTGACTAAAACCCATCCGTGCTCCTCCTAGTGCCCTTTGCTTTCCAGGGCCGCGGTAACTCTTTCGAACAAATCCGCAACCCTGGCGTGAAGATTGACGTTGGGTTCTACATTACATTGTCTATAAAAGTAAAATTAAGTCAACGGAAAAAAATGTCCTAAATGTTTGAGATCAAACACGTCATATACATACATGCATACAGACGGTCATGGCGAAACTTAAGGGTTCCTTGTTGACTACGGAACCCTAAAAAGTGTGAGTTTAGGTATCAATCATAAGCAATCCGTCGATTTCACCTGTTTGAAAGTCAAAGGCTCACGTTAGAACAGCTTTAAAAGCCAGTAACATTTCCAATGCTAGTTCGTATGACTGACTTACTAAAGCTGAAATTCGCCAGAAAATGTATTATTACATTACCAGCGCAACTACGTGCAAAAGCAAAAAAAATCCAGCGATCACATGAAATTCTGTTGCAAGCGCTTTTTCCACCTAATGGAAATATGGTTTAAATGCATATTGAGTGTACAGGCACTTCTGTGAAGTACTTCATATTAAAATTCAATGTTTCGGCCCTCGTTCTAGTTAGGTGAACAAATTAAATTGTTTTTGTTTTCGCTTGAAATATTTTCGAGCTAACCTGCAGTGCGATTCTGTGAACACCCGGGCGGGGCGCACGACGGGTGAGTTATCAAACCATACAAATAAGATGGAATGACAGCTCTATTGTCGTTCACTCCGCCTAGGTGAACACCGTGAGACGTCGACAGAATCGACCGGCTGAATCTTTTTGCGGGCGTAGGTACATACTACTTATAAACATTGTATACATACTAGAACCCGTTAAAGTATAGTAACTCAGTCAGTATTTAATATTTCCTATGTATAAATATACATACAAAATATTAGCCCAGCTCTAGGATCGTTATTTCATCTGCTCAGCATCGGGCTTCTAATGACTGTTAAAGATCAACAATTCTTAAAGGTCTCACATCTAGGGTATTGAAGAAAATTGGAGTGGCATAATTATGCTTAGGGAAAAAGTTAGACAAATGTGATGATAGTATTCAAAGTTTGTACCACATAGATAGCTGTGTTTGTAGATAATCTATACTATAATTTATATAATATATGATCTATATGTTATATTAATTATTATTATTATCATATTTTATATAATAAAGTGGAAGAGTTTGTTTGTTTGTTTGAACGCGCTAATCTCTGGAGCTACCAGTTGGATTTGGAAAATTCTTTTTGTGTATGAAAGCCACATTCATGAGACGAAAGGAAAATTACTAGGGAAAAGGCGAAATAAAATTGAATTTTACTGCGGATCATAAAAAAACTAGCAATTGGTGCATTTGTAGATTTATTCGTTGGTATCTACATCGTTATTTCATCATTACGTTCTGCTTGGTATCGAACGACTTCCCTAGCGTTCCGGGTTTCTGCACCATGGCTGCAATTTGTCATACAGATGCAATTGAGGTAAAATCTAAATATACTAGCGTCTGCAGTTGCAACGATCAGGAGTAATACTGCCAGGAACATCACTAAACAGCAAGGTATGGAACCAACACAGAAGTCTTGTATTACAATAATAAGTTGACAGCCTTTAAAAAGGCTAAGAAGGAATCAAATTCTACGCAACGTTGCTGAACGAGTTAGAAATACCATAAATCTGGCTACATTTTCTGTGGCGTTTGCTGAAACTACTGTGTCGGTACAGATGATGCTGCTATAACTGAAACCTTTTGCAATGTAAAGAAGAAGAAAGAAAAAAGAAAGAAAGTCTTTTTTCTCTTTCTTCTTCTACTACTGTGTCGGTACAGATAATGCTGCTATAACTGAAACCTTTTGCAATATAAAGAAGAAGAAAGAAAAAAGAAAGAAAGTCTTTTTTCTCTTTCTTCTTCTACTACTGTGTCGGTACAGATGATGCTGCTATAACTGAAACCTTTTGCAATATAAATAACGAATTTTTTTTTTCAACCTCCAATGTTCTCTGAGTTATTTTTTGTGGTAATTGGTGAAAAGGAAGTGTTTAAAAACAATAAGTACCTATTTGTTTTTAGCAAGTAGTGAACTGTCATTGTTGTTTTTTTTCTAAACATTGATCACCTATTAGGAACATGATATTTAAGTTCATGGTGTGTACTTGTCTCACATAATTGAACAATAAAACGTGCACGTTACGCCTGTGGCTAGTTTAGGTACGCTTTTTTATAGTTTAATTCTGACTTTTGTACTAAAGTGTTAGCATTGATGGTTTGCAAGATATAATTTATTAGCATTTTTACAGTTTGATTATTTTTACCGTTTAACCAAATTATTATACGTTTGTAATGTGGTGAATTGGTTTTTTATTTTCGCTGCAGTATGTATGTATGTAAATCGGGCTGGTTTCCGCAACTCCACGACTAAGCGCGTATTTTGCGTGCAGGTGGGACAATATTGTTTCATTCGATCCACCCCAGCTCCCCAAGGAAGGCCAGCAACGCTTTGTTGTTACTATCTGGCATAGGGTACCTGGGTTTTCGAAGTACTTAGCCCTGTAACCGGCGACTACCGGGCAGCTTAGAAGCAGATGTGCTGCTGTATCATCCTCGTCCAGTAGGCTCTGCGGAGTAGGCTGTCAGTGACATAGAGGTGTTTATTAAAAGACCCGTGGCCAGTTGTGACGGCTGTGACTGTACGGAACTGTTGTTTAGTCAGTCAGTTTGCAGTAGGTTAAAAAAATAGTCCTCTCAGCAAACCCTATCATTTGTAACGTATTTCAGAGGGTTGCAAAATAATTAATAAAATTTGTCCGCTAACTTTGGGAGCCCGCCATATTGCATTTAGAATCATGTAGAATCACATAAATAACCGATCATTTTCATAGAAACTGGCTTATTCATAAAAACTTTTTTACCATGAAATTCTAAATTCAAATTCTCCATAGAACATTTTGATTAGAGAATCTGCATTTTTAGGCAGTATTTTTTATGAATAAGCCAGTTTCTGTGATAAGAATACGGTTGCAAGTACTTTCAACTCAATCGGTTGGGCATACCTGTTAAAAAATGTCCCATTTCTACATACTGGCTTTGCTAGCCAGTATGTAGGTTTGCAAGTTAAATACGAGTAAAGCTTGTAACACAACAGGGTGGTAACATATGGGCACACAATAGCTCAGAAAATGTCCTAAAGAACCTAAAGGCTGTAGATATAATTCATGTTTATGCTCTAAGAAAGTCTATAAAATTTTGCCGCACATGTTTGCTGTAGCCATTTATTAACAAAAGACAATTTCTATAATATCACACAGCAAATAATAGTGTATTTGCTACAAAATTAAACGTTGAACATTTATTGAATGTTGGCAAGTAAACGGAATTATATGGGCAATTCTAATCTCGGAATGGTCCGAAAGGGACCCAGTAGCAGACATTCTTGAATGTAAATACTAATGTTATTAACTTTCTTTAAAACATTACCCACCTTCTAGCGCAGTCGAGTATTAAGGAAAGAAATGGTCCCCCATTGTCCGTTTTAGGGCCATTTTGAGAGTAGGGTGGGTATAGATTAGGATAATTTGTATAGGTATTTGATTGTACTAATTACTCGAGTTAAGTTCCAGCAGTAAAAGTGGATTTTATGACCGGTTACGGAATCCGAATCAGATTTTTCCAGTGTAGGTAGTCTTTTTATCCCAAATGGTGACTGGTAGAACTGCTTTGTTTGCATAAGTCCGCCTTTTCCCGAAAGGAACCCTATTACTAAGCCTCCGCTGTCCGTCCGTCAGTCAGCGGGCTGAATCTCAAGAACTGTAATAGGTAGACAGTTGAAATTTTCACAGTGTGTGTTGCCGCTATAACAACAAATATTGCCGCTATAACAACAAATAATAAAAAAATAATTCAATTAAAAATAAGAGGGGGTCTCATACAAGAAACGAGTGTTTTTTCCTGTTTATAGTACGGAACCCTTCATGTGAGAGTCCGACTCGGACTTGGCCGGTTTTTAGTATACTGTGTCTAAATAGTATAACACAAAGTCGGTGGCTGCCTCAGTCTGTGACCACTGAATTCTTCTATTAAACTATGTCCTTCTCCATATCCCAGGCTATATATCTTGACGATCCGTTCAGCCTTTTTAGCGTGAAAGCGTAACAGACAGACAGAGTTACTCTTGCATTTATAATATTATTAGGGACTATGAACCTTCCACTAGTAGGGTTTCCTAGAAGTAAATTAAACTAAGCCTACAGGTGTGGCGGGGATCCAATCTCAAGTTAGGCACAACTACTTGGCCTTGTCAAAATTGATCAGCTGATTAATATCGGCGGAGGCTGCGGTCTTAATTATAGCGAGATGAAATCGGAAGAGATTTAGGAATGTCGCTATGTTAGATAGTAAAGATGTGTAGTTTACTTTTTTAGACCCAGTGTTTTCTAGAAAACACTACCAAGTACTTTAATGAGTTCAATTACGAATCAAACAAATCATATTAAATCGAGTTTTTTGTTTGCAGAGGGCCAATTCTACGAGTACTAATTTTTAAGCAACGCATCTCAGCTGCAATCTGTCAAAAAGGCCTCAATTTCCATACATTTTTGACAGATTGCGACTGACATTCGAATTCGAACCCGCTCAAGCCCCGGCAACACACCGGTGTGCGCCGAATTAATCGCGAATTTAATGTTTATTACCAATTACATAAGGTTTAATTTTTTTTTGGGAATTTTCACATGTCGGGCCCAGAACTGACACTCAGATCATCGCTTACCTTCTGGTGCGAAAGTGTATAAAACGCAAATAATAATATAATTTATAGAAATATATTGGTGACTGTTTGTTCAAATTTTATGAAAAAATTAGATAGGTACGTCTCAAAAAAGCGTGTTATTGGTGCGCTTGTTAGGATTTGTTGTCAATATTTTTTTCAATTAGAAACCCTAATGAAATCTGGAGCAGATCCATAAACTTTTTTTGAGCAATTAACCACGACAATAGTCTTCAGATAAAAACTTTTGCCTTCTGGAAATTTTACTTAAATTTCGTTAGGTTTCGTCTTTCATGTCATTAAAAGATAAATCACTAAAATTGACAGATTAGCCTTCATTGGATATCAAATCATACCATCCGTCACAACTTCCAGTCAGCGCTATTTTACGAGGCCTCAAGGTCGCGCTCTGAAGGCTACTAGGTCATGGCATCCCCTACCGAAATACTCTTACAGATTGACAAGGTCTTTCAAAACTTCTGAATGATGACTGAAAGTTTAAAAGGCTGATATCAATCTGTACATATTATACATTAGCGTATATATAGGTATGTCACCGGAAAATTCTTAAAAGACTCCGTAAGATTGTAATATTTTTGATTAGATTATAATTTCTCCATACCTAATATTATTAAAAAATAATTTCGTGTACAATAAATCCCCTCCAAATGCAATAGTTTCCAATATATCCGTTCCTTATTGAAAAAAAATAGTTTACAATTTCACGCGATATTTTACAAACTTACGGTGTTTGCTATTTTCCGATGACATACATATTTTCTAATATAATTTCCAAAATAGTTTTAGGATTTTGGGTCAAGAGGAGTAGCTACCAATTGCCGCGTAGAAATTGAAAGTATTCAAAGACTCAGAAAAAAACAGAATAGTTGTTACAACTAGTTTAATGGCAGCAGCAAAATCTTCAAACTGCTTGTCATTTGACTGTGGGATACATTATATAGGTCCTTGGGTACCTACTTATTTACAAAAAAATGTATGTAATAACTTTTCATCTCGAAACAGAAATCTTACGAGCGGGCGGAACAGGCACAGTTAGTTCAATATAACCCCTTTAAACATGTTGCAGGCAGTAAACATAATAATTGTTTATTTCAGCTTAAATTTTAATTGTTAATATAATGAACGATAATTGCGAGCCACTTTCGGGAGTTGTGGTACTTTACCCACTAAAGCTAATGTTCTCATAAATAAGCAGTGTTGCCTGCCCCTGTTTTTGAATTTCCTACTATATCTATATATCTATGCGAAATAAACTTTATCTGTCTGTCCGTTTGTTACGTTTTCTCGTTCGTCAAATTTTCTCTGATAAATTTTTAGACATAATTAAGTAAGTATGTATCCTGCTTAAGTGTTTGAAGTTTCATTAAAATCGATTCATTCGTTTCGAAAAACAAGGACTTGAAACTTTGTATGAAATGCCGTACTTCGTAAACGCTCTTTACGGCTGAAAGGATTTGAATAAAACTTGGCACATATATTGGTTTAGGAAATAATATACTTCTCATGTATCGTCTGTTTCCTTGGGATAATTTAGACTTGACCGCGGGCAGAGCCGCTGGAAGAAACTAGTAAGCAAGCTTCACAAACGAACGACTTTCTGAGAATATTCCGTCACAACCGTTTTTCATTTTCGGTTAAAATTATTGGCTGTTATTTTTCAATATCTCTCCGTCTCAATTAACAATGTTAAAATTATGAGCATCAGATAAGAGGATTTGCTGTTTTGCTTTGTATTCTTTTAATTTAAAAGCTTTGGTATTCCTTCTCCTTCTTTGTTACTGTTAAAAGGTTATATTTAAACGTCAAAATGTAGACTGATTTTGTTTTTAGTATTGGTTTGGACTTTTCTTCTTGTTGTGTACGTTTTTTTTAATGGTTTTTCATGTTTCGATATGATCTTATTGATCTCAATTAGGTCGACAGAACTGTTTTCCATTGTCTCCATATTTCAGTTTATTTTTGGGATATTAAGGGTCATTTTCACCAAGCCAAACTGATCGCGAACAGCGTATAAACCACGTTTATGAGCTGTCAGTGTCACTATTTTTCTATGGAAAATTGACGCTGACAGCTCTTGAACGCAGTTTAGATGTACTGATCGCGTTCAGTTTTATTGGTGAAATCCGCTCTTAGTTATTTATTGTATCCCGATGTTACACGCCTTTGTCTCTTAGCTCATTTCATGTTTTATGTGGGCTCTTTCTCTCTTTCGAAAGGCTTCTTTATTCTTGTTCATGTAATTCATTTATTTTTGTCCTACAGTGTGAAGTGAACTGCAATCTAAAAAATACCACAATATTTTGTCACCTACTGCTAATATTTCCCATACCGTACGAGTGAAACCGGAGCTAAATGAAGAGTCTACCATTACCTTCTATTTACGATATAGTATGTTATTACGATAAATGTGGGTAGTCTGGTGCCAACTCTCATGTTATATTTATTCCCTAAGCTAAAAGCCTGCATAATTACGTACTCCAGGTTTATTTTAACGAACGTTTAACTGTATAGGCTTAAGCTATGAAGAGTGTGTTTGAACTCATTTGAACTTAGACGGGGTTCTGGAGGTTAAGGAAATTGTACGTTTTCTTCCCGTCGGATAAAATTTTATATCAAGTTGGTAGATTTGGGCTGAATGTTACAATGCATGAATATTACCAACGTATTTAATTCCTCTGCAAAGTTTGGTCGTTGAGTGAATGACCCGCACTCTTCATAAATATACTCTTTATATGGAAAATGTTTCACAGGGTGACACTACTGACAATGAGTGGGTGGTCTTAAAGACAACCTTCATGGTTTGTGGTCATTCATTGCAGTGCCTACTTTCATCCACGAAATTCTGTGGAATCCATTTTGCCGTATAGGATTATCATCATCATTTCAGTCGAAAGATGTTTAATGGATATGTCTCCCCTAAGTCTCGCCAGTATCACCACATCAACCGGTCGTGTGCGTCCCCGATGTTATGTTCAGTTATAATTGCGTTCATGGACGTCATATATTTCGAAGGTTTTAGGAACAAATACTCATTAGTTGACTTACACGTGACAACTGATAGATGAGACTCACCAAAGTGGATTATCCATGTTAAGTATTTGAACCTTGACTGACAATTAAATTTAAGAATTACCGAAATTGGCCGCGGCTGAAGAAACAATGCTTACGGCATATTTAGGCGGTGGCACTACTACCTCGTGGCTGAATAATAACAGCCGCCCGGTTCAATTTTTGAGTTTAAGCAGCACTTGGCGAGGTTGGTTTGTGGATGACCATCTTGAAATGCCGAAACTCCTCCGTGTCTCGGAAAGCACGTTAAGCCGTTGGTCCCTGTCATTTAAAGATCTCTGGCAGTCGTTTCGGATTGTCAGAAGCCAGAAAATCTGATAGTCTTGCCAAGAAGTACCGTGTTACTCAGTAAATGGGTTGTGGAGGTCAGGTAGGTAGCCGCTACATGTAAAACTCTGGTATTCAGCTGAATCCGGCTTGACTGGGAGCTGGCCCCAATATAGTTGGAGTAGGCAAGGCTGATTTGTTGTTTACAATATTACTGTTAACATTTTACAATAGCTTGTGGACCAGTTCTTCGTGGGCCCGGGTTAAACTCAAAACTTATTGTGACAAAATACTAAAAATATTTGAAGAAGGTGCTCTCGCGAAGAATTTCTATATCATTTAAGTCCCTCTCATACTGTTGAAAGGTTTTCCAACTGCTAAATAATCCAAGGCTTAGGAACTCACCTACATGGTTAGAGGTCCATTTATCTCAATTATGGTTCATTAAGCTAGACGAGACGTCTGCACACTTGATATATTTTCCTTCTAACACAATTGTTTTACGATATTTTCCCACTGTGCTACTGCATTATTGAATTATGAATGAGTTTTTGCTTCAGCATTAGTACTTGAGGTATTTCTTTGAAATTGAAAACCTTTTTACAAAAAAATACTACCGACTTCTAAAAAAAATACACTACAAGTGCAAATTAACTTTAATTGCGATGTTTCTGGTTGTGTTTCTTCGTTAATTGAGAACCTCCTCTTTTTTAATTGGTTAGAAAGTCTACGTACCTACAATGATTAATTTAAAAGAATATAAATACTTACACAATAGTAAAAATGTAAATAACTCCACTAGCCAAGTCATGGGGAAGCCCAGTAGTAGGAAACTTGCCCATAGGCACATAATATACTGACTGTAACCAGATATCCCACACTATTTCCACCAAAACTAGAGCGGTATGATTTTGCATAAATTTGATTGATATTTTTATTGCATAAATTCAAATGTTTGATTGTTTAGCAGTTAGTAGACCTTCACACGTATCTACTATGAGTTTTTAGCAGACTGACTGTGAGATGTGGATACAACTTTATATACTTAAGTCTTGCAAGTTCTTTGGGAATGCTTTTTGTGTGACGTTCCAATACATCAAATTTTTCCTCGTCAAATTCTGTACAATCGAGTCGAGGAAGGAGCCTTAAAATTAGTCCTTAGTGATCTTGAAGCCTTGTTATTGTGATTTTTTGTGTAAGTTCAGGAGTGTCGGTACATGTCGGACAAGTTTAATGAGGATGGAGTAGTTGGGACGGGTGCCACTTCAACTTTGTTATCAGCTGACCGCACTGTCTGTTGGTGGCCGGTTATCCTTTGGGTAGGGCTGGCAGGTGTTTGAGAATTGCTGTCGCATTTGAAGGGATGTGACACTGTTAAAATTGCGAATAATTGATATAAAAATTGTGAAAAACTGTGTGAAAGATTATGTGGTTAGAATGGGGTGACCACTGAGATGACAAATAATAGACAAGTATGAAAGAGGAAGGCATGCTGGGATTATAAGGGGTCATAATAAGTCATGATCAATTTTTTACCTTTAAGGCAAGAGAATGACGATGGTGATAATGATGAATTTAAAAAAAATGAGTGGATGGTTTAAAATGTATTACAACAGCTCGCTTTGGCCGCGGCTTTGTTCGCTTTAATATAGTTTTTTGCGTAGCCTATAACAGTCTCAAAGGTACCATCTATCTCTGTATCAAAATTCATCAAAGTCGGTTCAGCGATTTAGGCGTTAACGAGTAATCAACAAACAAACAAACTTACATTTACATTATATATTAGTTAGGATCAGAAGTTACTAGCTTTTGCCCGCGGCTCCGCCTGTGTCGATGTTGGTTATCGCGTAAAAAATAGCCTATGTCCTTCTCCATAGCAGGCTATATATCTGCCAAAATTCGGGACGATCCGTTCAGCTGTTTTAGCGTCAAAGCGTAACAGACTGACAGACAAACAGAGTTACTTTTGCATTTATGATATTATAGTAGGGATTGTTTAAAAAGACTGAACTTATCCTAAAAAAATCTGTAGTATTTTCAAACGATTTTACCAAACCAAGTTTCAAACAGTAGCCGTGACAACCCTTTCTCAGTCCGACAAAGTTTTGTAGTTACCTAATATTAGAACAACGAATCGGCTCACCTTAGGGCTGTAGGTGAAGAACTTGAAACTTCCCAACTTTCCAAGTAAATAGTGAAAATATTGATTAATCCACGGCAGGTAGGTACATAAAGACTTGCGATAATTAAGTAACTTGAGCTTTAGCGCGCAAGTTTACGGTAAGTTAGAGTTTTAACTTAATGAGCACCTATGTTTGTTCATTGTCATAATGTTGATCTATAGTATCTTGTGGCATATTTATGTCACCTGGGGCTCGAGACAAGTGAGATTCTGTCAACAGTAGCGTGGCGGAGGCGATTCTCAATACGTCAAAAATGTATGGGATACAGATGCTATCGAAATGTCACGTGATCAAATTCCTACATTTTGGCATTTCGACAGTCGCATTCGCTAATTGAATGACACATTGCCTAGGGCCTCTGAACTGTGTAATCAGCGCCTGTCTGATGGGCCGCTTGGATCTCTTCTAGTAAATAGGTGATTTTTGAAATAACTCTAGCGTCGCTACACTTAATAACATGTTGAGCGAGTTTACCAGCAAAATATTCAGCCCCAGAAGACTTATAGAAATTACGTCTCCATATAATGTCAAGTAATTCCCAAATACACAGATTCAAATGCACATCACATTAAGATCATAACAAAGAAACTAGCATACTGCTTATATATAACAGTGCATTGTAATCAAACAATTATATATGATTGTGGCTATTGTGATGCAAATGAACTTGGGGCGAAGGTTGATGTCAGCGCCATAAGAACAGTGGTCTGGATGACGTCATGTGTTTGAAGACAAAACACTATCATGGCGAGTGATCAATCAACTTGCCCTTTTGTAATTCACTAGACCATTGCTGGATGAAGCTCTGTCAAGTAATGAAATACGTTATCATTTTCGTCTTTTTGCAGCGTCTATGTCGACTTTTATAAATACGCTAACTTCTTTCATCTTCATCACATTACTTTTTACTGATTAATTTTCAAAATCAAAAGTCATGTTATCGATTTAGACTGAGCATTAGTATTTGTTAACCGTCAAAAATTACAAATGTTAGTCCCCAAAACATTCACCCGTTTCCACTTCGTCATGTTTCAGCTGGGAAGAAGAAGTTGTGCAATGAACTCCACAGAGCAACACATCTGTCTATTTAGTTTGAAGGATTTGTTTAGATTTAGTGACTTCGCTTTACAGATGACTCGAGTTCCTAATAGCTTAAGCCCTAGAATAACTCTTAGAGAAACATGAACCATGACATAAAGTAACATACTATCAGAAAAAGTGGGTGAACCGGACTACTAACCCATTTACTATGACTCCGTCTGACATTTTTTTCCGTACCCGATCAGATATAAATGGTCCGGTTCCAGCCTCCTATAAATATCCAAGAAACATCTAGTCGATGCCGTGAACTTTAAAAATGGCACGCCTGCTTTCTCCGATTCTATTTTCCGATCCAGATATTTCTTTAAATATTTTATTTACACACTTGCTTTTGCCAGTGGCTTCGTTCGCGCGAATTTTGAAAATTATTTCAGGGGAACTTAATATGTACCGACATGAAAAGTATTATAAATAAGGTCCAATTCTCTTGATGTAGTATTCGGAGTGAAGAATGATTAGAACCAAAATTTTACAGGTTAGGCTAAGGTAGAGTATGACAAATTCTAATTCTTATGTATGCGTGCATCCAGGCCATGGACTAGCTCTGTAATCCAACATCCATATACGTTCCGCCGTAGAAACGTGATTGATTTACAAACATCCAGACTTCCACAAACAATATTAGTAGGATCGGGTCGGCGTTACCGTGAGCTACCAGACCAGTCAATGCACAGCAATTTGCTGGAGTGCAAGTGAGGAGTATGAAGTTATACACAACAACATCACAGACGAATGGCGACGAATCCGCGTGTACGACTGTACAATGCTACGTATTTGGGCCGAGACGAGGGCTGCGAAAATAGACTTAGTGAAAAATCGATATAGAGGTGGCAAGCCGGGTACTTGCGCGCTCTTTAAAATTGTGTCAAGTTTTATTACTCTCTCTCCGTATTGACGTGAGGGGTTTTAGGTTACTTTGACTAATTCGTGAGAATGTTTTGAGCTTATTATGTTTGTTTTATCCAAATTTTGGAGGATAGGGTTTTTAGGATTGGGAAGTAGGAAAAGCGACTTGTTGAACAGGGCCGTTCTCAGATGATAACCTGGCTTCGATTTATAAAGAAATTAAGAGTTTTTCCGTCGGAAAATCAACATTCGCCATTGTATTCAAATAATAGCTCAATAACAATAATATGCCTCCTGTCATATTTATGGGATAGTTAAGAGTCTTCAGCGAACTGTTGCTTATTGCCTAAAATTATTCATCAGGATTCAGGAGAACATGAATGAGATGATACACAAAAATGTCCCATCTCAATTTAATATCTAAGTCCAAATTATTCATGAAAGATTAATCGATTTACTTACGTGTCAAAGAAATGCCATGCTCATTAGATTGCTCCCGATTACCTCCTCGAAAATCGCAAATAAATTATAAAGTCATCAATACAAACTAGTTAGCGTGAAGTTGAGTGAAGTTACGTGAAGTTTAGTGAAGCCGCTAAGTAAGAACACATCGCTAAGTGAATTTTGAAGTGTAGTTCATGTGGGCGTCGCCGGGTCATTAATCAATCAAGGTTGGCGCGAATCAATCATCGGGAGCGGCGCCGTTGATTCACACGCTTGCGGGCGGTTGGTCAGATGTTTAGGTTTTAATAGGAAAGTACTAAGTTGGTTTAAGTGCGACAAAAAAAACAGGGCTGTAGACGTAGACTCCGGTCAAGTAAGCCGCATGAATAGTGTAATTTTTAGCGAAACTCGGCAAGACTTCATAAAACGGGTGCCCAAAAAGAAGTGGCGAGACAATCTTAAGTTCTAGAAAAAGTGCCGTTCAATCAGTGATGGCAAGTGTCAAAGTGCAAAATTATAAGGGATTGTTCACGTGATATTTCTACAGCGTTTGTCAATCCCATATATATTTTGTCGCCTTCGACACGCTAGCACTGACACTACGTCACTTGTCTGGAGCCTCTAGACACGTATCGTGAGGGCTGGTACGTGAGAAAATAATTCTTGGCAGGACTTATAGGAAACCTTTGCCTAGCAGTGGGACAGTATGGGCTAATTAAAAAAAAAACCCACCTGCTAAAAAGTCAACTTATAAACAATGCACTACAGAGACCGAAACAAGATTAAGAATAGAAAACCAAATTAAAAATAAACTAAAAACGAACTTCGGTTTAACATGCTATATCAGGAACTGAAAGCCTTTAAATTTGATAGTGGGTGGTGCCCATTTGCAAATTATAAACCGAAAGAAAATGAATGGGAGCCTGCAGTCGGGTTTTTTTTAAACCACTTCAAAAAAGGAGACGATTCTCAATTCGATTGTATACATATTTTTTTTTTTTATGTATGTATGGCACAACTCCGTCTAATATAGATGGATTTGCAGAATTATTTTTTGTACTAAAGAGGTTTTTTCCGAAATTATCCCTTTTAAATTTCGTAAAGATCTGATGAAGAACTTCGGAGATAGACAATTAAATTGATATAGACTGGTTGGAATGTGTGGAATGTTGGGGTTATCAGCAAGTAAAAAGTGTAAATTAAAAAAAACTTTTATCCAAAGAAATTTAACCGACTTCCAAATACAAACCACTACAAAGTACAAAATAACTTAAATTTTGGAAGTCGGTGTCAAAATACAAAGAAACCACAACAGAAACAATTTTAATAAATTATTTAATTGTAGACTTTTTGGTGTCCCGGCACACTTATGAACGAAAACTGTGTACTGTTATTACATTAAATCAGGCAAAATGTAGATATGATACAACCAATTGAATTAATTTAATGCCAATTTGTTATTCCTAATAAAATTTATACATGATGGTTTGTAAACTTTTTGAAATCTCCGTTTCCAAAAAAATAAAAACACCTGTCTATGGACACTTGGGTATTTCAGACGAAACTAACGACACCTGAACAGTAATAAATATATTTACAAACAAACATACATACAGGATACGGTCGAAAAACATAACACTTCCTCGGCAGTCGGGTAAAAAAGAGTGTCAGCATTTGACAAGAGCTTCAAAATTTGTCACATTAATTTAGCGATAATTTTCGACCCTGAAACTGGAAGTCGGTTAGAAGTGTCAGAGCTTTAATCAGTTTAAATTAACCCGCAACTAGTTATTGCGGTTATAACATCTCTAACTTCATAATGGCGACCATAATACGTCTGACATGCCGATTCAGTTTCAGTAAAACATTTAAATAATATTCAATTACTTATTAACTGTTTATGTTAGTTCAGTTAATCTTTGCTATTGAATAATTGATTTGCTTATGTAAATCAAAACTAATTGCTTTGGAATTAATTATGAGCAGGGGCCTAAGGGGAAAGAGACGGAGCTATACGTCCTGTATAGCTTCGTCTCTTTCCCACTGGAAGTAATATTGAATTAATACTGTTTTAAGAGTTGGTGGTTAGGCCCAGGTTTGTGATGACGGGTACTTTCAATGGGTTCACGTCATGTCATTAGATGAATAATTTGGATTTCTCGACTTTTGGAATCTGATCTATTTTATGGCTGCAATTGGCTCGGAGATCAATTCTTTGTCTTTGAGACATTTAAAAATGTGAATAAAGAAATCTTGATTTATCTTACTTTTATTAACTATACAATAATGTGTATAGTTATGTTAATTATATCATAGAAAAAAAGGTATGTTCTGCAATTATCGATTCTATTTTAGAAATAACATTTTTAGAAATAATGCTACCTATTACTGCACTGTTGAATTTCAACAGTGCAATTACCTATTGCACTGTCGTCACGGACGTCACGTACCTATATGAAATGCCTTCATATTATCTACCGATAATATGAAGGCATTTCATATAGGTACGTGACGTCTAGTGTTAGTAAAATCGAGCATTTGGATACCTACATTTGGGAAAACGTAAACTCCAAGCGCCGCTATAATTTATTAGTACCTACAAAATCACCTGGATTGCGTTATGCGATATAATTAAAAACAGAGACCCATAATTTCCGCGCATTATTGAAACGTTTTCAAAAGTTCCTCAAAGTACCGACCCACATGTTACTGGCAAAATTGTTGGTTATTAATGCGTAGAGTTCAGTTGTTCACAACAAAAAGTTAATTAATGTTCGATATCAGTCGTACACCAGATGAACGGGGTTTAATGATGTTGTACGTTTTACGGCAAGTTTGATAATTACACATTAATATTTCCGTGTTTTCGGCGTAAATCGTTTGGCATTTGTTGCAGGAAAGCTCTCACAATTCACGTTTTCAGTGAAAACGTTTAAAAACACATAAATTCTTAGTTTGTTTAGTTTAGGCTTCAATAAATTCCGAAATATGATTACGATTGTTGTGTTTATAGCACTTATCTACGATTTATTACTTGATTTCCTTGCAAAATACGATTAGCTACTCGTGGATACTTGTAACATAGGTACTTTTTTAACGACGGATTAATGTCCTTTACTTTAAAACATATCCAATTTAATCCACACAGTTTTATATATGGTAGGCACCAGATAAACTTGCAATAAAGTATATTGACCTTTCCCTAATATCCCTTCGTAGATACCCGAACAATAAATTATGAACCGTTTTTCATTACTAGAGAACGTAAAGGATCACTGTATGTACAAGTCGATTCAGGACAGCTTTATAAGATACTAGCTTCTACCAGCTGCGGCTTCGCCCGCGTGAATATCGGAAATAGCAAGGTTTCCTGACTTGTATTGTAAATTTTTTACTCAGGAAACACCCACCCTACACTTACCTTACACCTACCCTACACCTACCTTACACCTACACTACACCTACCTTACACCTACCCTACACCTAAACTACACCTACCTTACACCTACCCTACACCTTCCCTACACCTACCTTACCTACATAATTATACCAGCCCAAAAATACTATGACATGTTTCTGGTCTCCTGGTACTTGATGTTTCTGGTCTCCTGGTACTTGTGAATCTGAAGTACTAAGGCAGCAGCGGCTCTGAGTTTCCACTTCCTCCTCAGTCTTCATTAATCCATGCCACTTACCGGGATAAAAAGTACTCTATTTTTTATTCTGGGATATGAAGTACATGTGTGCCAAATTTCATCCAAATCCCTTCAGCCGTTTTTGCCTGATTGTTACACAAACATACAAACTTTCACCTTTATAATATTAGTAGGATTATCTTTATTTCTGTTTTCAATAAATGTATGTGAGTCAATGACAGTGTTATTATTGCACATTTATCTGCTGTCTACTATAGGGGTATAAAAGTGCGTGGTTTCAAATAAGGAATTTTATTTTTCGTTTCCATTTTTAGTTACCTACTGGCCACCAGCACTAAAAAAAAAGAAGTAAAATACTTTCACACCAGCAGGTTCGAATGTAGCGAACTTTTTGCGTTCGACGTGAAAAACGTGCGACATTCACATGACGGGGGCACTAGGTACAGTCGGCACAGTCGGCACTTTCCCTTACGCAACGCAAGCCTCCGATGGAGCATAATGTAGGTGTCAGATGGACAGACAGACGACCTAACTGGGTTAACATGTCATATAGAATTCGGTAACCCGTCCGTCATATTCAGTGATCATGACATTCTGTCTGGGATTGCTTTTTGTAACGAATCAGGTAAAGGTCACGTGATTTCTTTCAGGGAATAAGTGGGTGGATGATTTCTCGAGATTAATGTTTTCGGGCTAAAAGCAAACTAAGTACAACTGACTAAAGAATTTAATATTTTATTATGCTCAAATACTTTCAGACGAAACACGAGGCGAGACAGGTCTTATTTATGAATTCTTAACATCTTTTAAACGATCTTTACGTTAAGAAAAAATATACAGAATTGTCTATTGTCTGTGGGTCGTAATAAATGACAAGTCAAGCTATTTCTACCTAAAGACATAACTTTACATTTCGCCTGTATTCCCCAAAGGGTAAGGTAGAAGTGTACGTATAGTAAGTATAACCTATTCAACAGTCAGTCGTGTTAAAGTTTTGTATTATGCCAGACCTCGCGGCCCCGTACTTCCGGTTCCGGGCTGCTATTACAAAATTTCAAGTCCAATTTTATTTTTTTTCGACAATGCCTCAATGCCTATATCAGGGTGTGTCCGAATAGTGAGAAGTCCGTGGAAATACTTATGAATGTCGTTCTGTATCTGATGTAGGTAGGTACAGTTAGGATGTTTTTTTTTTTTGAAAAACCCGTTCGCATAAAAATACAAATAAAGTTCAAACAAATTACTTTTTAAGCAGTTTCATGACAATGGCATTTATATTAGTTGAATCACAGATTTGATGTCACCAACTATGTCAGATTGCTTGAAAATTGATTTACTTCGAACTTTTCAGTCGTGTTTTGCTGTTGTATTTTTTAAAAGTAGTCGTTTTTTATATTTGCTATTGTTTCTTTACTTTATATCACATATAGAACGTAAGTCTGAAATATGACCACCCACTTCTGAAAAACCCTGTATACAACGTGTAACAGCAATACCTCGTATGAAGGTATTCATATGATGAGTACACATCACATGAATAACTTTTACAATGGGATGAAACTCGAAATCTACAATACATTTTGTCGAGAATTTTTGTTATGCTCACAGAAATATATGGAGCATTCGATTTTTACCCTTAAGATGTATTGCATTTATTCTGTTACACGTTGTATAGATCATGATATCAATGCTCAATATAAACATTTTAAAGAACAGTCTGTAACCATGCTCGTTGCACGAAGCGACGGTTTCTCGGTAAACAATACATGCCTGCAATGGTCCATAATAGTATTCATGCAGAAATCTTGGTGATAGCAGGATTGTCAGACAATGTTGTCCATGCTTGTGAGGTCATTCCTTTGTCGACATCCACCTTTGAACAGCGGTAAGAGGGGTAAGGGTAGCCTTTCATAACCAGGAACCACATACACGCACACAATTTTCAACAAAGTTTAGAAATGTTTTGAATATTATAAATAACAAATTCGTGTGTATGGTACGAACACTTTAGGGAATTCTACGCCGGCTCCGTAACTTTACTAACGCGTGAAGAGATGTTGGTAACTTTGCCTTTTTACATTGTTTATACGGCTGGCGATCCTTGGCTACCTGAGGGCCAATTCTACTAATTTTTAAGCAGCGTTTGCATTTGCACGTCAGTTGCAATTTGTCAAAAAAACCTTAATTTCAATAAATTTTTAACCGACTTCTAAAAAAGGTTTGTATGTTTATTTTTTATGTTTGTTGCCGCATAACTCCGTCGCTTGCCAACCGATTTGAAAAATTCTTTTTTTGTTGGACAGGGTATACTTCTCAAATGGTCTCATCATCGTGGTTGAAATTTTATCAAAATCGGTTCAGTAGTTTGGTTTTTAAATCCAAATAGCTGAAAAAAATATGTGGAAAAATCATCCATGTATACGAAATTGCGTATTTTTGCTTTCCTGTGACTTTCCAGTGGTGTCGTTAGGAGGGGTACCACTAAAAAGTGAAAAATAAAAAACTTGTGAAAAAGTTTTTGACAGATTGCAACTGACATGCGAATGCAAACGTTGCTTAAAAATTTGTAGAATTGGTACCTACTCTGGTACTGAAAGAAAAGTATGAATAGTCTAAATGAAGGTCTCAAAAAAAAAAAGACATGAGTTTTCGATGGTCAATCGCTAACCAACGAATATGGGGCGAACTATTATTTTTTTATTTTTTATTTATGAATGAGCTAGCTCTTGACCTCGATCACGCCTGATGGAAAGCGATAGATGAGGTCCATGATGAAAGCGAGCGTGCCCAGAAGATGCCCTGAGGCACTGGTACTTCCACGCGTCGACGAAACACAGCAGGCTGCTTGACGCCGAACTCCGGTGGGAGGGTGGTCGCGAACCAGGCGGGTGTTAGCCCTACCACCGCAAGGGAAGGATTGGTCAGTCTTATAAGGTGTTAGGTGAGACTGTCCAGGATGCGCCGAGCGCTCGGTTCAGTTGAGTGTCTGATGGAACAAATTGCGCTACACGAGGAGGCTCCTTCATGCATCCCAAATTATTACCCCTTCGACGCATTGCCACAATGCGTCGCCTGCTTATTATTATTATTATTATTAATACAATAATAATAAGCAGGCGACGCATTGTGGCATTCATATGCGGTGCATGTTAGTTTTTATGGCGACCCGACTGCGTGATCAACGCGCTACGGCACAGTACTACATTTTTGTCCCTTGTGATGTCTTTTCTAATGTTCTGGACCATTTTTATATATAGGAAATATCTTTACAACAATTTTTTTTAAAGATTAGACAGTCTAATGTTTAAAAATCTAATTTAGACTGTACACTGCGCTGTTTGTCCTTTCCGCTTGTAAACGTATTATGGAGATTTTTGCGATGATAAATATGCATTTTTTGCGTCCGGAGAGCGCCGATATAACTCTACATCCAAAGCCAATTTTTGGGAAAGTCACCTTGTGTAGAAGCAAGCTTAAATCCAGGAAAACAAAAACAATAAAATTTGTTCTTTTACCAAGATTTTCATCGTCCTACAAATACAATGATAGCATTTATCTAAAGCTCCCTGCTAAATGAAACGCTTTGTACTGTAAGCGCTAGTTTTTATGCAGCTACAGTTTTGCTCACCCCGTCCTGAATAAAGAGCGTGAAACAAAACAAATCCTTGAGAACAATACAGTTGCTCAAATGTGGGTAATTTAAGCGTTTAATGAGCACAATTATTAAACTATACTGCAGTGCAAATAATACCCGCTTCCCGCTCCACTCAAAGGGGGTTGAAAGCCTCAGTCGTTATGCATGTATTGCAAAAGTATGTAGGTAACGTTGTGTAGAAAGTTATTTGCGGAAAAATAATTGACCTCATTTGTGAAATAGATACTTAGGTTGTTATTTTATTGAAGCCAAAAATAGATTTATATAAATGTACTATATATGTCGATACCTGAAGTATCAGTTCACGTAAGAAACATTTACCCAAAATGCCAAAAGATACCCTATAGCAATTAACATAAGTGGCATTTACCAATAATGCAGAAATGTCCCTTACGTTAATTGATACCTTCTTCTGGCAATGATATTACTAGCGTTTCCCCGCGACTTCGCTCGCGTTAAACTAGCTTTAACTGTGTTCAGGGTACCATCTATCTGTTATACTTCTAAGTGAAAATTCATCAAGTTCAGGCGTGAAAATGTAACAAACTCACTTCGCAATTATAAGATCCGTTAGGATTATTGTGCAACATTCGGAACTAAGTAACAAGTCAATCTACTAGCAGATCCAAAATAATACACCCATACAAATCTAGAAGCAGTTGGGTCAGAAAACAGGAAAAACGAAATGAAAATTATTAAACCAGAAAATATGAATTCACGTTTGAAATCAACTATGTACTAGTGCCTTATGAAATTCCGTCTTCCTTTCTACCGTAGACAGCTAATTAAATGAACATCAGGATATTTAATTTATCAAACCACGATATAAGTAAGTTTGATGAATTGGACGTCCGCGTCGTCGGTCGTTCAATTTGACTGGTTCAATCTGAACGGCGACCAAGCAGACTTAGCGATGTCCGCCGCTAAGCAATCTGTCTTCTCTGGACGTATGACATAGTGATATTAAACTTAAGACTCTTCACATGTTGTATAAGACTCGTTTTACGATGTAGCTCAGTGATAGTGGCGTTTCAGAGGTCCGCAGTCAAAGATGATAGCTTAGCTGTACAATTTTCTTGAAACAAAATATTGTAGTTGAATTCGGCGCAATCCCAACTGAAAATTATTTAATATCATGTCGCAGCCAATTAGCTTAATCAGCCCTTTTCATTTAAATGCTACGATTTTTCAGCGACCGAAGTGACATCTTTTGTTCAATATCGTTAAATGACTTGCCCATGTCATTTGTGTCGCTGATTATTCGGCGCAATTCAATAAAAAAGCTAGGCTTTTAATGAAACAGCTGATTAAGCTAGTTGGCTGCGACATACACATAAAAATAATCAATAATGATAATGAAATTGCACGTAACATTCTCCATACGTTGGGGTTAGACATTTTTTACGATGAAGTTCAGTAACAGTATCCTGAGTTGAGCTACACGATTATTGACTGTTGATTAGCTAATCCCAAGTTTACTTAAAAAATAATTAACCGATCAATCACAACCGTCTATCATAGTCTACAGTCAAAATATAGATAGATAAAAATGTAAGCAATATCGCGAAAACCGTTAACTTCGTTTAATATTTGACCGAAATAAACCAATTTCCTCTTGCCGGGAAAATGTTTACCTACATATTCCCAGCATATGTTTGAGACTCAAGATATTAATTTGAGACCGTTACCTACCTTAATCATCTTCTCACGGTAGCATCAGGAGAAATTGTGACTAAAATGTAACATAGTTTGAGGCCTAGTCCAGAGTGAAGCTTTAGAGAGAGCGAGAGCGGGAGCGGTGGCGGGCGAGATTAGAGCCTCTCGACAAAGTGACATTCTATCAATCTATCTATCTTATTCTATCAGCGGCTTTGATTGTCGATACGTCAAAAACGGATAGGATTGTCATGCGCTGGTGTCATGTGCTTTTTCACAATTTCGACAGTTGATTTGGCCTGTGTAAGAAACAAAATATTTTTTTATTTGGCACACAATTTAGCAACAAAAATAAGGAGATTTGGAGAGACGATTAGCTGGGTTTTTTATTATGAACCGTGACCATTGAAAACAGTAACATATTGTGTACCTCACGACTGCGCCAAATAGGTTTAGTTTAGCAAAATGTATTTATATATTTCAACTGTACCTGTAGGTATGTACATAGGCTGAATAAATGCAACATACTTTTCCTAGCAGCCTTTGGGTTAAAAAGACTACACTGTAGTATACAACAAATAAGTTAATAATATTTAAAAAATATAAATTATTTGCAAAATGACAATTTGATACTTCGCGCTCGCTTTAGCACCCGCGCTAGCTCCTCACCCTGGCCGCGGTCTTAGTGAGGGTACACCGACGTAAACCGTGATCAGCTTTACATTACAAGCCGGCAGTTAGTATTCCCTTGTCGTTGCCAAGCTAATTTTAAATTTAAATTTTGAGCTTTATGAATATGAATTATGAAAATAATCCTTATTTATTAGATCGAAATAAGAGGTTCTGAGGAATCTATAGATGGTATTAGGGTGTGTCCAGATCTGGCGAATGCGTCGCTCGCGAACCGCTCGCAAGCTGCTCGTGCACTGCTTGCGTGCAGTTACTGCTATTGTGTGGTGAGCCTCCTTAGCGCAACTCACGCAAGGCTTGCACTGCTCGCGCGGATGCTGTTTGCGTCGCTTCCCATTATAGCAGCAATTTTTTTCCATGCATGATTTTTTAGATTCTTTCTATAGTAATATGGATCTTTTGGATCCCACAAAACGGGGAATCTATTATACGTTTCGGTTAATCGCAAACAATTTTCATCTGTCCACTCCATGATAATCAGCCTTGAAAATTATCTATACTAATATCTGTAACTAACGTGCTTGACAATTTGTTACCTACATTATTTTACGATAATCTTCATTCCAAAAAATGGGCCTAAGCTGTCGTAAAATTGCATTGTACCTATGCCAAACAGCTGTATAAGCAACATAAAATGTAGTTATCATTGTGCTACATATTTGGACGTGCAATAAAACATTCCGCTTTGTTCTCGTAATTAGGACAGAGAATGTCGAGAGAGAAGCGAAATAATTTAAAGTCGAAACAAACGAATAAGTCTCGATCTCATCCGCTACCTTTGTTCCATACACGCCCCGCGTTTTAATATTAAACCATTTTATATTTAAATATAAATGAGAAAAGTTATCGCTTCGGCAATAATTAAGAATTAATAGCACGGAATCAAAGATTAATTGAAATAATTAAGTGTTCATGACAGGAACAGTGATTAATTAAAAGGAAATTGATAATTTAACGAAAAAAATGTTGAAATAATTGTGAGACGCGCGTGATATTCTGAACAAAACGTCAATAGCAGTGTTGCCACTCGAAATAAGCAATTTTTAAGTCGAGGATCAAGTTTTAATGAAATAATGGACTTGTCGCTAATCTGGCAAGCTGTCGTGAACACTTGTTAAAAACATCACGAAAATATTAGACTTTCATTTTTGTTTTAGTGTTATTTTTTCGTTATTCCGCGGCCGGCAATCTCGAAGTTTCTTTATTATCCGCCGTTCGTCTCAGTTCATAATCAAGGATATACCGAGATGTATAAGCCACTAGATTTATCTCAAGACTTCTTTCGTGAAGTATTTTGTAGTCTCCCGTAGTTTCAACTAAATTAACTTTTCCTTTCTGATAAATATCTACTTGAAAAGTAACATTAATAAGTTTTTTAATAACAAACCGTAGCTCCAACAGAGTTCGTTGTTATAACCGCACGAGATACATTATAAACAGTGCACGCTCGGTCGAAGTGTCCGGATTAGAAGCTTTCAAAAGATTAACTGGGGCAGACCTCCATCTGACCATTTCATTAAAACTTCCTCCGCCTAGCACCCTAATTACATGCAAAACAAAAATCATTCCGTGACTCAATTAAATGTACGTGTAGCTCATGACTCGACCAAATGTACGGATTAATAATTTGTGACACTGACACAGAGTATGGTCTACACGATCGCGACTAGCATGCGCTCCTATTTCTCGGTAAACAACGTTGTTCGTTTCGTAAAATTAATTTGGACGCACTGATTCGATTACCGCGGGGTCGATCAATCGTAATTTTTCCTCTCGATTCATCCGACTCAATGCTTTAATTATGAATTTTATTTGTTTCAGATACTCTACAGACGGGCAGCAGCGCTAACCTCACAAAATTAATAGTTAATTAGTATAATATTAGATTAAAAATTATCGAATAAACGACGAAGCGCCTTCAATTTTCCAATTACGCATTAGCTAGCTTAATAAGAAGATAGTGTAGGTTTAGAAGATATAGAAGCTAAAGTGGTTGTGAGGCGCGGGTTGTCGCGCGTGTCGGTCGGCAGTGTCGCGGGGATCCATGTTAGTGTGTGGTGTCGCGCTGGTCGCGTGTCGTCGGCTGTCGGCGTGAGGAGGTCGCGCGCGTGCGCGTGGGCCGGCAAGATTGAGGTGGTGGCCGGGTGCGGGTGGGGCAGGCGCGCGCGCGTGCGTCCGCTGCACGCGCTGGGCCGCGCGGCCGGGGTGATGCTGGCGTCGCAGCGCTCGCAGTCGTGCAACGAGGAGGGCGCGTTCTTCGGGGCGCGCGCGCTGCGCCGGCCGCGCGGCAAAGGCAGCGGCAGTCCCACCTGCTAGGGGTACGCCATGTCGCTGCGCAGCCTGCACCGGCGCCTATCATCCGCCAATAACACGTGAGTTGCATTTCATTACTTATGTAGTCTGTGGTGTCCTTACTTAATTTAACACGGACATCATTATCACATGACATCATTACAATAAGTTACCGGAATACATCAAAAATAAAAATAAAAATAATATCTTTATCAATAAATTAAAACAATTTCTAATAACCAAAAGCTACACACACTATTGACGAATATTTTAACGATACATTTCAACAACAATAAAAACGATTTTTACATAATACGTATTATATAAATAATATTTAGTAATATAATAGTAAGATAATGTAATTTGTGCAATATATAATATTAAAATACATAAATGTGACTTTAAAACAAATATATAAATACCATAAAAACAAACAATATAATTACTTTAATGAAAATTAAAAAAAAATAGTTTAATATTTATTTACTTTTTCCTAACAAAAAGCGCCTTCATCCTCTCTCCTATTGAAAAATTAACTTTGCTGTGCCCGACAGGGTCCATAATTGATTCGATGTTTTAACATACCAACTGTTACATGTACACATTATGGAATGCAATAAAGTATTGAGTATTGAGTATCATAGGAATATCACGCCATTAGGCTATCATCAACTATTTGAATTCGCTGAAGCATGGAACTCTGTTTCGAGTTACCAATTTATTTATTTTTTTTTATGGATGCGAAATCATCAAATGACTTCTTCCGCTCTGGGCAGAGCGGAAGGGAGTGTCAGACTCTTACTGACTAAAACCCATCCGTGCTCCTCCTAGCGCCCTTGCTTTCCAGGGCCGCGGTAACTCTTTCGAATATAGTCCGCAACTTCGAGTTACCCATGGGATGTGTTGTGATTAAACATGGAGCCGCGTTAGTGATGTTTCAGCCTTCTGAAACTGGAAATCATACTTACTACGGGCGCTTGATTGTCCGTCCGTAATGAATCGACAACTACATACGCGTATGACAGTCGATAAAGCATTTAGCTAACGAGAGTCAGCTTCCATTGACTTTCCTAATGGACATGCACATAATTATTGCACTGATTGGGCACTCAGTCTAATAATTGGTATACCTACGGCTCGATTAGAAGCTAAGCCGTTCATATTTATTCCGATTCGAAAGACGCTCGAACGTACTCCACCGACAAGTCATCAAAACGTCGAACGGTCGACCATCGGGATGTGAATATTCAATTACCGAACCTAAATCCAGAGCGAACAGCCATAAATCCGACGGAACTGACCGAAAATGAACCTTATGATGTTCCGTTTAGATTGGTTATCGTACGTGATGGGGTTTAAATCGGTTATTACTTCTAGCGGGCACAATTAGGGGTGATAATCGTGGCATAATTTATGCAAATTTTGGGTGCATAGGTTACGTAACGCCGGATTTGTGGGCAAGAATGGCCGCATTCATTGAAGCAAGGAAGACTTTATCTCATTCAAGCAGTAGGTCGTGTTGGAGAAAAGATCGTGTTTTCGGGAGTCATCTAAATCATCATTATATTGCCCTTAAGTGAAGCCAGAAAAGCTGACCCCAGTCTTGCCAAGAAGTACCGTGTTACCCAGTTAATGTGTTGTAGAGGTCTGGTAGGGAGCCACTCCACGTAAAATACTGGTATTCAGCTAAATCCGGTTTGACTGGAAGCCGACCCCAATATAGTTGGGAAAAGGCTAGGTAGATAGATGATATTGCCTTTATCTCAATTTATTTGGAGTCAGCGTAAAATGTCTTTTTCTCCCATGTTGTCATATTCCTTTCTGCTATGTCATCTTTTATCCGTTCATCGTTTCTTTGGTCTTTCCCTCCTCTTCCTTCCTATGTAGGAACTTATCCATCCTCATTGAAACTCGGATCTCTTCAAAACATTTTTTTCACTTCTCCTCGTCTAGAGGTAGTGACACACGACATTTAGTGGATTAGTCCAAAGACAGAGCAAGAATCCCAAAAAAGACATGACATCGATTCCAAAGCTTCCAAAACTACATAAATCACGTTGATGGACGTATGAAAGGGTCATGACGTCGACAAGGTCATGGGGCACGATTGTACCCGCGTGCTATTGGACGGCCGATGCTAATACATTGTGTGGGGAAGCAGCCGGCTCACAGAGCATGGAATCTCCGTGCTGGCAGCGACTGGAGATGGCACTACTACTAATATTGGTTTTCGCTGTCATAGCCATGGTAAGAAAAGTATATAAACGAGGGCGAATTCTACTAATTTTAAAGCAATGTTCGCATTTGCATCTCAGTCCCAATCTGTCAAAAGAGCCTCTATCTCCTCTCTGTAGTAGTCAGATAATGGGCTGTGGAGGCCAGAGGTGGTTGCTCCATGCATAATGTATATGTATTCGGTTAGACTGGAAGCCAACACCGAGATGTTGGGAAATGTCTAGGCAGATTCTAAAACGCTTGGTCATTGTGGATGGAAAGTTTTTAGGCTGTAATATCACTAACTTAGAGTTAAGCGTGCCTTTGTACATTCTTTTTTTTAATAATTATGTAGGTATTATACTTAGTACCACTATTTTCTTAACGCAGCATATCAAACGAATGCTAATTTCCATGTCCATCCGTTATTAGATTTATGGCCATGGAAATTAGCATTCCTTTGTATTCGGAAACGCCGAGGGACATTAAGAAAAAAGTTGTACCTACTATGTTTGGTGTACATTAAAAAAATAATGAAGTAATGACGCAGTCGCAGCCAAGGCGTCTCCGTGCTCTATGGTCCAGCTGTTGGCACGCACTATGGCCGCTCAATGGGCTGGACATTCGCAATAGTTTGCATTCATCATCGATGTAGCGGAAGCTATTGTGATATGATTTGCCGGTTTCAATAAGAGTGTGTGTTCCCTTACCGTATTGATGTTGGGGAAATGATTTTGAAATAGATATAATTTCTACACAATATTGTCCACCATACATCCGTTGGTGTTGTTATTTAATACGTCTTGCTTGATAACGTAGGAGGTAGGTACTGTAAATCCAGTCTGAGATACGATTTCTACCTCAATGTAGATATTATAAGGTTGCCCTGTTGTGAAAACGCAGCCTTCCCTTAGCGAGCGGTCAGTAGTTTTAGCTTGTAGCTAGCTTTTTTGCCTAGGCTGGGGGCCTTAAATTCATTTGAGGCCACCACAGGATAGTCCGGTTAAGCAATTGATAGCCCTTGCGTGTTAACTTGCTGGTGGTTATATCGAAAAAAAAAAAACGCAGACTTACGGTAGGCAGTCGCCACTACAGAACTTTAAAACACCATCGACTATCTGAAGGCTAATTATACTAATTTTCAATCAACGTTCGCATTCACATCTAAGTTGCAATCTCTCAAAACTGTTTGATTTATGAGTTTTTTTTTGACAGATTGCGAATTTGCGACTGACATGTGAATGCCAACGTTGGACAGTCGTTTAACACGCTTATCCTAACAGTGACTCACTAAATTGTACTCTTAAACAATAACATAAAACAACGTACGTCTGCGCTGGGCCCAAATTTTTTTAGAATTGGCATTCTGTTCTACAAGCAAGAGGCCCTAGACAATGTGCTATTCGATTAGCGAATGCGATTGTCGAAATGCCAAAATGTAGGAATTTAATCACGTGACATTTCGATAGCATCTGTCAATCCCATACATTTTTGACGTATTGACAATCGCCTTCGCCACGCTACCGCTGACAGAATGTCACTTGTCTAGAGCCTAAGGTCTGCCTACTCCCACTTAATTTCGGCAATCCTTCGGGCTATGTGGCGACCACGTCCCGGCCTGTTGACCCCACAAGGTGGACCGGTGACCTGGTGAGGGCTGCGGGAACCCGCTGGATGAACGCAGAGAACTAATCGATGTGGCGACTGGTTTATGTCCATCAGTGGACGACTTTCGGCTGAAATAATGATGAGGTTCAAAAAAAAATTGCCTCAAACAGCCCCTTGCATCACTTGACTTGTGTTTAAATCATATCGCGCCGAGTATATATTTATTTCAATTTTTTTTATTGAGGAATGGGCTTGCTCTTGACCTCAATCACGCCTGATGGAAAGTGAAAGATTAGTATTTAAACTCGGTGCTGGTCGCTCGATCGGTGTTTGCTGTTGACAGACAACTCATTCTACTTATCACAACGTAAATACATAAAGAAAAAGTTGAATTATACCAGCCGCACGGACCAATCTTCAAGGTAAAGCAACGCTTGCCGAGGTTGGTCTGTGGATGGGTGACCATATTAACATACCGAGAAATATATACAATATTCAGCTGAATCCGGTTTGACTGAGAGAAGACCCCAATATAGTTGGGAAAAGGCTAGGCTGGGTGATGACAACGTGTAACAGGATAAACTCAATTCCTCTTTAGAGGTCATTGTACTCATCAATATGAAAAAAATTTACTTGGGTCCCCAAGTAAATTTTTTTAACACTGAAATCGCGAAAAAAAGTCAACTGCCCCATACATTTGTGTGCGCATAACTCGACAATATGTACTGAACAGCTAATTTTTTTTCGCGATTTCGGGTTTGGTCCCATAGTAAAAGTTGTTCACAATGATGAGTACAATGACCACATAAGAGGTATTGCGTTTATTCTGTTACACGTTGTATTAAAATAACCGTCGAAAATTATAATCAAATGAAAATGCGATAAAATACGAAAAGCCTACATTTTTATTTAATTTACATATCAATAACCTTCCTAAGCTTATATTCCTTAAACGTATGAAGTTCATACCCACATAAAGGGCGCAAATTTTCCCAAACCTCGGGTAAATCATTGTTCCCCTTTTTATGGGTAATCCAAAGAAAACATTGATTGGCTTTTATTTAGCAAAACTACGGGTTTATGGTCGATATGACTGATTTATTTTATTATTTACACTTTATATTAAACGTATTTGAAGTGGAAATGTTGCGGTGCTTGGTTTACACTTTATGAACTCAAATATTTTATATTACGTTCGTCGTTTAAAGAAAATTCTAGGTTTTGTTGAATTTTCTTTTAGTTTGTTATTTTATGCTTGTTAAGGCAGAAACATTTCCACTTTGCGCGGTTTCGATGTCCGTGGATAATTTACATTACTGAATACATAAAACTACGCAATTCTTATTGGTTTGGTGATTGGGGATGTATTTAATCATGTTTGTGTTCAGTATAGTTTGGTAAACATTTGATAAGATTAAAAGATAACGGCACAGGTTTAGCGATTAACCAGCTTATCAACAAATTTTTCGTATGCTCCAGAAAACTAATTTATTTAGGTTTTTCAATAAAAATATTATAACCCAAAATATTTTTTTCATATCAAAAATTATCAGTCCAATCGGTGTCTGATAATTCAGATATTACACAGGCCAGCGTAGCACACAAGAATTTGGCGTAGCTCGGAACTCGTAGAATTTCGTAGCACGGTCTTGTGATGTCTACGGCGTAGACACTTGACTGATTTACCGATTTAATTTCAGTCTTGTGTTTATCATGAGACGGTCGAAAATTGCAAAACATATAACCGTAGCTTATAGGTCTTTGGTCAGCGTACAAGGGTCACACCACAAAGTGGATTTCAAACCGCGGAGAATGTATTTCCGCCCTTTACGTACATAGTCATGGCATGTGTAGCCAGTAGCTGCAAAAGTACTATTGTTTAACCCACTTAACTTTAATTAAACCCTCTGATCATTGTTCCCCTTTATCGTTGTGTACAATTTTCAATGAAATTTAAGTGCTCTTGATACAACAGAACAAATGTTTGCAATAAAAACACTGCATTTGTTGCGAATATTGAACCTGGAGTTAATATAGGACTTTATTTTTCGTATGTTAACACGAGTTTAATATAGTGTCTGTGTATGAACGAGATTTAGTGACACAAGCGGAATTGTTGGAGGTGAAATATAGTGGACACAGAGGCTGAATGCCGGCAATATATTGTAAAACAAATATTTTGGACAATAGAGAAAAAATGGGGATATTTATTTTGGATGAAACGCGCCTAACTACAGCTTTGGACGTGAGAGGAATCAGAGGCCGGAGTTAGGCCTTCTCTTTCCTCTGACTCCATTTAATTTATATGGCCAAGCCAGCCATGAGATTCAACAATATATGTGAAACAACAAAGGAGTCTTTTCTCCAGCCGAGCGCTGCCGTCTTCTAATTAGCTAAGTAAATGGAATTGTAGGAACTTTCATACCATTCGTTTTCGTTGTGAAACTTTTCACTATCAGTGTGAATAATTAAGTGAGTTTATACTTCATACCGCTCGAGCACAGACATGTGAAAATTCCCAAATAAAAAAGAAATCTTACGTAATAGTAATAATAAACATTAAATTCGCGATAAACTCGCGACACACCGGTGTGCCGGCAGTGCTCGAGCGGTTAATTCCCGCGGCTTTCCTACCGTGCCCTATGGGATACTGTTATGCCAGAACAAAACGTAGGTTCTTTGATCATTTTTGCCTTTCAGGCGGGCGAAGCCACTGGCAGATGTTAGTGGTACGTATTTCATGACTGCCAGGGTTGCGGAATTATTCGAAAGAGTTACCACGGCCATGGAACGCACAGGGAATTTGGAGGAACACGGGTGGGTTTTAGTCAGTAAGAGTCTGACACTCCCTTCCGCTCCGCCCAGAGCGGACGAAGTCATTTGATAATATTCCATCCAAAATAAAAGATCTTTCATGATCCAAACTTGGTAAAAACTTGTTCAGAAATTTGCAACCAATGAAAACCTGATATCACAAATGATCTAAGTATGACAATACTTAATAACATTATGCCACAGTATGTTTTCAGCGTCACAAATATAGCCTGCACTCGTATGACAGCAAAATACAGCAGTTTTCACGACGATGCATACTTTATGAGGTCGTCGCTAAATAATACAAAAACGACACGTGGTCGCGGCTGAAACTTGGATGCGAGTTAAAATTAAATTGGACGTTAATACGAATGATGAAGAATATTTTTTGCGAAAAGTATTTTGTGGTTTATTTGAGTGGGTAGACTCATTCAAATCCAGGGTTGCGGATTATGTTCGAAAGAGTTACCGCCGCCCTGGAAGGCAAAAGGCACTAGGAGGAGCACGGATGGGTTTTAGTCAGTAAGAGTCTGACACTCCCTCCCGCTACACCTAGAGCGGAAGGGGTGATTTGATGATTTCCCATTCATACAAAAATACTCATTCAAATAAACCTTTTTCTATTCTTATTTATAACTAGGTACGTAAAAATGCACCTGACTTGTTTTATCTCCACCACCCTTGGTTGAGTGGTAGAGATGCCTAAGGTAATAAGTCCGCATTTAGTACCTGTGTTTTAATAAATACTGAATCGCCATGAAGTTTGGATTAAATAGACTCGTGTATTCAACCGTAATTAAAGGCAGACAAAGGTCGCGACAGTCCAGAGGCACTTTGGACTGTCGCGTAGGAGAGGAATTCTGTCGCGACACCTAATTTAGCTATGACGTCATTGTTTTACTATTGTGCCTGATTCGTTGACAGTTGACAATTCTACTAATTTTAAAATTAGTAGAATAAAATTGTCACTTTGGTTTCTGGAAAGAAGTGATTGTCGCATCTCAAATTAAATGCATTAAATCCGCCTTCGTACAGTTCGTTTCAATCGTGCATAAAGTTTTAAGAAATAAATAAAAAGAAAGTCAATAATGCGATTGGCTGTTGAAAACGTATCATTTATTTCAGATATTGTGCTTGAAAATTCACAAAAAGTGAGACAGATAGAATGTGAGACTCACTTTTAAACCGACCTTTACAACATGAAAAAAACTTCCTGAAGGAGTACCTACCTACCTGTTATAATGTTAATGAAAGTGGACAATTCTATTTTTAAATACCTACAAGATTAAAAAACTAGGGCATTATAAGTGGAAAAATAAAATGGGAAATGGGCTAGCGTAGAAATACTCCTGGCTTGGGCTCGGGCAACGTGAAAATAAGTAATGAGAATTTGTGCAAGAGAATGTAAAAAACTTTTTCGTAAAAGGATTTGTTGAGAGCAACGAATAAAAATGACAGCACGCAACTCACAGCAAGAAATGTTTTTAGGAAACTTTTTAAAGATGAATAAGTTTGACGTGGGGTGCTTAGGGTCAAATTGTACTGTGTTCTCTGCTAAACCAAGATCAAACCGGTCTATTCTGCCAACATCTCACCGTGTAAACTTAGGTGGAGTGAGCGTGAAGTGAACTGTCACTCTTTTTAAATCCGAATTGCTGTATTTGGATTTAAAAACCAAACCACTGAACCGATTTTTAATTGAAGAATTTGAAAAAAAATTTCAAATCGGTTGAAAAAACATGCAATCGAATTGAGAACCTCCTCCTTTTTTTGAAGTTGGTAAAAATAGTTACAAACTTCAGCGTAAAATCAATCCACAGAGACCAACTGAACGCTTAACTTAGTCCCACACTTACATCTAAACAAGAGGCTTCGTCATAGGGCAAATCGTCAAATAGCTCCACAGCACAGAGTAGTTTTGTGAAGAAGGTAAACTTCATACAACGAGCGAAAATATACGCACACATAGACACGCTTCACGTACAGCGAGTGCAAACGCGCTTGTGACTGTCATTTGTTTGAGATTGCCGTATGTTTGCGTATACGTGTGCGTGCGTCTGGTTCTACTTGTGACATGGAGCTGACCACAGAACACAGAATCGATGAGCTGCCATCAACTATAGCCTTTAAATTGCTAACAATATTCCTGCCCAAGCTAGTTGAGCTGAGCGCAAGTTTTGCAATAATCTGACAGAATTGTCACCGACTCTCGGTTTCTACGAGTGAAGAAACTTACTGACCCGCTTAGTTTGTATGTAAAGTGTTGAAAATACTGTCTTTAGCAGAAGCCGCAGGGGTGTGTCTCACTGCTCTATAGGGTTGACCTTCTGTTCCTTTCCACTCTGTGACAGTTCTTCAAATAGCCCCAAAGAGAACTTGAACTGAAATAGAAAGATGTTTGCTGACGTCATGGCACTGACGTCAATCGACCTTGGCTCGGACCCAAAAGGTTCGGCTTTGAATATCTCGTATTACAATATGGATTGTAATCTCTGGAGGGGTGGAAAAGGAAGTAAGGTGGTCGGTCGAGCATGGCCTTTGGAAAGAAGCGTTAGAGCCTATGTGATGGAAAGCCCTTAATGGCATAGATACGTAAGTTTTCGACAGATTTTTTTTAGGCGATTAACACACTGCCACGCACCACGCAGTGCAGCGCGTGAATTCGTGTTCTAACGTTGCTTGTAAGTATCTCTGTTTGTATAGAAAACACACACAGTCCAACACACAGAAAATGCATCCACGCGCGTTCATTGTTGACGTTGACACGCAACGTGCAGCGTGATGCGTGGCAGTGTGGCCGTGGGTCCCAACGAATACGTAGAACAAGAACAAGAGCATTTCTTGATATCTCTTTATCTCACTTATCTTTATATCTACACTATCTAGTATGGATAAAGAAATATTGCTTTTTCTCTATTAATACAAAATGAAATGTAGTAGGTAGACGATACAATATTATGTACTCGCGTGTTTGGTCTTACCTTTAGATATCATTCGATCTTTACTTAAAAGTAACGAACTAACTACCACCAAGCATCGGCAACACACCGGTGTGCGCCGAATTAATCGCGAATTTAATGTTTATTTACCAATTACATAAGATTTATTTTTTATTTGGGAATTCTCACATGTCAGGGCTAGTCAAATGTTGCCTACTTCACATTATTTTGAAACACAGAACTTCGTATCCACCTTAAAAACAAAATGGCCGCCAATCCAGCACAGGTACGTTTCCACGAGCCGAATAACTTTGTACCTACAATCTACATGGATCTAATTAGGAGTTGTAGGTACATGCTCGGAGGACGAAACAAAAACTTTGCGACTGTACACTAGTATTATTGTATTCGCAGAAAATTATTAATTAGGACAACGACGCTTGCTTACTCAGCCAGAAAGTTTCATTTGACAAATATTTAAGAATTCGTGTTCTTAGTGTTTGGTACGAGGGTTATATTCTTATTGTTTATACAGTAATTCAGACGGGCTTATTTGTTACCGACACAATGCTTAACTGCGGTTACGTTAGTGCCTACTGCATCCGATCCGAATCCGTGAAAATACGGATATAAAAAACTCGGACCGAATTCGGATATTGCTTTACGCACTGCATCCGAATTCGTGAAAATACGGATCTAGAGTCGAAAAACTCGGACCTCGGATCTAAATCGAAACTATTCATGGGACGTCTTTGGCATAATATCTAATAGGGTGTTATCACGCCAATCGATCGATGGTAGAATGAATTAGTCGAAGTCGATCGATAGTTTTTACTTCTTATTTATTTATTTATTTATTTATTTTATAATTTATGTACACACAGAAAAACAGTTGCAGAAATAACATAAAAACTAATAGTACAAAGGTACTGCTTATTTCATAAGAAATTTCTTCCAGCAGACCTGCGAAAGGAGAAATATAGAAGAAATGTAGACAATAGTGTGTAAGAAAGAGCAAGAGAAAAGGGTATGTGAAGCCTTAAACTAAAATATAAATAAACCTACATAAACATTGTAATTATAATATACTATAATATATACAAATAAATGTATAATAAATAAATATATTATATACATACATATCACAGTACAGAGGAAAGGTAGTGCTCTTTAAGTCGAGTTTTAAAAAGAGAAATAGTTTCAGTTTGCTTCTTTCTTCCATCAGCCACACAATCGATCAACGTCGATTGATGGCACGGATCGATTGTATGTACGAAGATGGACAGATATGTTCGATTTGAATCCTAGGTAATACGAAAGCATTCATACGGTACTACGGCTACTTCGTCAATATTTATTCCGAATTGGAGACTCACGGATGACGGAGAGAAATCGGATAACGGAAGTCTGATCTAGTGCGTAAACTACCATACAATTAGTTCTATGACTACTTCGGAAAAAAATGCAGTGCGTAACCGCTCTTAGCTGTTTTGCTCATAACATTTTATTTTAAAACTGTTTATGTCAAAACTTGATTTCATGTAGGGAAATTAGAGAGGTTTTTGACAGTTGACGACTGCGATGTGAATGTGAACGCTCCTTACAAATACGAAAATAGAATAGAATAGAATACTCTTAAAATAAAAAATATTGCTCCTCTGTTATCCAAATAATATAACGAACTAACCTATACCTAATCGTTTTGGTACCTCTAGAAAAACTGTAAAAAAGCATTTTTGTTATAAAAGCAGTTTTGTGCAAAGAGTCCATGGACTCTTGTGAAATGAGGATTTCATAACTATAACAGTAAATTCAGAAATAATGATATAATTGAAAGTTAAATAGCTGTTTAATTGATTTAACGTAACTTCATGTATTTGGAAGTATTGCAAGCACTTAAAGCGAAACGCGCGAAAGTGTTTCGAGGACTAATTTAGCACCTTTTAAGTGGAATATAAGTATGTAACATTAATTTTAATTCAATTCAATTCAATACGTTTATTTCAGACAATAACAATCCATATTTTGTTAGCAGGTAACACTAACTTAACCTATGTTAGCAAGTACACGTAATACATACATAATCACATTATTCATTTTAATAACTGAATAAGAATAAAATTAAACTACAATTAAAACAAAATTAAATTAAACCAAAACTAAATCAAAATTAAATCAAAATCAAATCACAATTAAATCAAATCAAGATTAAGCCAGTGAAAGTTCCGTCAAAATCGGTTTAGCCGTTTCAGAGATTAGCCGGAACAAATAGAACAAACATTTTAAAAATTGTGTTTTGTTTATAATAATAATAATAATCATTTATTTCAATCCATTCAGATCATAATTTTACCACACAAGTTAAAATCATAAAATAACATAAAAATAAAATAACGAATATCAATAAACCTGCCTCTGAGTCATTTGTTTGTTTGTCAGTACATTAATCATATAACAATGATTGATGTACTGACAATCAAACCTGTTCGCAAATACGCTCAGGATGGTGTTGGAGGTGGTCCAGAGCCTCCGCCCCAGAGATGTGCACCGCTTTCGCATCGACGTGTAGAAACAGTCGACACGGGCGTCGGCGAACATCCCCGAAGCGCTGCAATGCCGGGGCAGCCCCAACAACACCCTGAACGCATTATTATACTGAACACGGAGAGCGTTGTACTGCTTCTGGGTATATGACACCCACAGGCTGGCCGTGTTAATGTTCCGTACGATTAGTGATCTGAAATACAAGTTATTTTTTTTTCAGAATGTGTTTTTACTTTGGTAAAGTTAATTTAAAAGTCCTTTTTATTCTACCTTATCATAATAATGGTGTTCCTAAAAATATATTTCTGGCAATGGCACTGTCAGGAAAACATTTCAATAAACACAAACTCACAAAAACAAATAATAAAACCGTACCTACATGTGTGTAATGATCCCCATAAGCACACAATATTTGCCAAAACGACGCGGATTTAAAAAGTAACTGCCGAACGCGTCGTTTTCGATTTGCTTCCCACACTAAAAAGTTAATGAAAATCGTTACATCACACGTAAAAACATGCTCATCCAGGAGTAATCTACCAACAAAATTATATAAAGGTGTATGGCAGAGGGTTCGCCAAGAAGAAAACATCGAAAGAGACACGAATATAAGAATCTTCGTGTTGGAGCAAGATAGGTAGTGTTATTTGGCAAGCAAGGTTAAGAGGACATCTTAAGGTAAGCGCTCGCTTGGTTCACTGAGGTTATTTCATAATACATACGTATTACAGGATTCAGATCGATACCAAAGCTGGAATTAGGAAATTTAGAGATACAAAACGAATTTAGCGAATGAAAGGTCAAAACAAAATAAATTAGCTCCGTAGATAATTAGATAAAGTAAGTAGATATTTTGTTGTTTAAAGGTCAAAGCTCAAAATACGAATTTCAGCACGAGTAAGTTTTGCCCGAATTAGTACTTGTACAAAGTGAAAGCCTTTACAATGAATGAAAGAGCATTAATCCTCACACCGTTATGTTTCCTCATAACCTTTTTACAGTAAATTATTTTATTTTAAAGCTAAATATACAAATATCTATGCTTGAATTAATAGTTATTTATTCAAGTACCTATACATCTATACTCAAGCATCAACTTTAACTTTCTGGATTTTCAGCTGATTTCTAAGTTACCATCTTTATTATAATAAATGTTTATTTTGTCTCGATTTCTGAATCCAAACCATTACTGACCATTTGAATACCCGGCTGCTTGCTGGAGGAACAAAATCTAAAGTCATTTACCCGTAGAACGTGTTAAAATTCCAATAATAAATAGTTCTACAGAGAAAGCACGATTAGATTACAAAAAGCTTATTACCACCCGGGCAGCAAAAATCAATTGAATACGATTCCGTCGTAATCGGACGACAAAAAACAACGCCGTCTTTAAGAATTTCCTTTAATATTCAGTTACGAGTTTTGGGGATCCCTTCAGAAATTAGATAAACGCTGAAGTTTTTAACAGTTTTAAATTATTCATTTGTGACGGTTAATGTTTTAAATAGAGGTATTAGTTCTCTTGTGGATATAATAGTCTGTGTCTGAAATAGAAAGTATGTTCAGCAAAGTTAGTCTCAGTCATGTTATGATACGTATGTTACATATTTGTACGGAACTCTCGTTTAATATTTGGTGGAGTTTGTGAATGAATTGAACGACAGCGGCGGGCCGCATATAGCTTCTAAATATTCATGGGTCCGGCGAATGAAAACCATAAATTTATGAAAGTGCAGGCGGGTTGCGGAGACCGTGGTCGCTCGCAAAACTTAACGAGCTCCTCTTATACACACGACGGTTAAAAAAATACATTAAACGATATCAGAAATGGAATTTGCAACGAGCTTTAATTTATCAATAAAGTATTGGAAAGTTTAAAATAATATTTTATGGATGTTTGGACGCGATATTCACAGTTTTGCGCAGAAGGGATTAATTAAAATGTATCGAACTAAGTTATATGTTTATTCGTTGTTGATTTACAGCGTTCATTCGTAACTGATGCATTGGATGTGTTACGAATTGGACTCGGTGTTATCGTTTTTATTTCCGAAATGTAGAGGTCAAAAAAGATTTAATGTAGAGCATTGACTTGTCAGTCACTTTATATCTCTATCATTGTTGTAACCCATCATCATCATCTTCCTGCCCTTATCCCATGTTACTTGGGGTCGGCGCAACACGGCGATATGAAAGAAAATGGAGTTAGTGATAGTGTGACGGCTGATAGGACAGAATGGAAGAAAAAAACGTGTTGCGCCGACCCCAAGTAACATGGGATAAGGGCATTGTTTTAATCCACTCTCCACTATTGAAATATATATATATGCGAGATGGATTACTGAACATCACTGGAATTAAACGTACACATTGAACTTTTGCTCTATGGAAAATAACTATCTAACATGATCTAACGATTTTTGAAATGCCAACATTTTCGGGATTGTCACGTGACATTTAGGTAGCGCATGTCAAACGCATTTATATTTTTTTTCTTTTCGACAGTCATTATGGCTGATAGAATGTCATTTTGGCCAGAGGTTCTTGATATCAAATTCTCATAATGTAATGATTTGAATGATTACCCAAAAACATAAACCAACAATTAACCAAATGAGAACGCAAATACAATTTGAAAGATAAAACGCAGAACAAACAAAACGTACGCAACCATGGAGCAGTGGCAATGTAAACATTGTCGGGTACAACGAACGAATTACGCAGTGTATAATGTACACGTCGCCGCGTCATTTGGACCGCGTACAGCCACCATACCGTGTTTGCAGTGGTAACTGGATGGAAAACAAAATGACAATCGAATCGATTGGCTGTAAAAGCGAATTATTATTGAACTTGTGACAACAGGCTTTAAATTTATCATTCACCAAGAGACATGACATACATGGACTCAACTCAGTGCCAATTCTACTAATTTTCAAGCAACGTTCGCATTCGTATCTCAATCGAAAACTGTCAAAAATGTATGAAAATTAAGTCTCTTTTGACAGTTTGCGAAAATTATTAGTAGAATTGACCGTCTGTTTACATTATGATTGTCATTTGAGTAGTATAGGATGATAATTGTATTTCTGTTTACTTTATTTCTTTTGTTCCAAAATGGTAACTTATAATGAAACGGAAACCTCATTTGTGTTGATGTGAATTTCATGACTTTTTGATTCCAACTTTTATATATTCAAAAACGTCAATCAACTCGGCTTTTCTCAACTACGTTTGGGTCAGACCAGTCTTACCCAGATTCAGCTAAATTCCAGTACCTATATTACATGGAGCGTCTGCCTATTTAACCTCCAGAACCCAGTAAATGGTTATCTCGATACTCCCTCACAATACTGTATTTTTTAACCGACTTCTAAAAAAGGAGGAGGTTCTCAATTCGGATGTTTGTATTTTTTTTATTTTTTTATGTTTGTTCGAGCATAACTCCGTCGCTTGCCAACCGATGTGAAAAAATCTTTTTTTGTTGGAAAAGGTATACTTCCCAAATGTTCCCACAATTTTATCAAAGTCGATTCAGTAGTTTGGTTTTTAAATCCAAATAGCTGGAAAAAATATGTGGAAAAATCGTCCATGTATACGAAATTGCGTATTTTTGCTTTCCTGTGACTTTCCAGTGGTGTTGTTAGGTGTGGGGTACCACTAAAAAGTGAAAAATAAAAAACTTTACAAAAAAAAGAAACCGACTTCCAAAAAACACTACAGAGTTCAAAATAACTTTAATTTCGGAAGTCGGTATCAAATAACGAAGAAGCAACCAAAAACACCGACTACCGAAATTAAAGTTATTTTGAACTTTGTACCTCGTGTTTTTTAGAAGTCGGTTTCTTTTTTTGTGAAAAAGTTTTTTTAAAGGAAAATATTTAGACTAGAACGAATTATGTGGATTTTATTAGTTACTAGAAGTAACTAATTTTGAATGACTAATTTTTTAGCCTTAATCTTTTCCGAAATTGATAAGGGTCGATAGATTTTCGACAAATCATTAGGGCTTTGGCTTTAATGAACCGAGGGATTGCTGGCCTGTCTGGAATCTCTGTGTAATTTTTAGAATCTGAACTAGATGAAAAATCTACTAAATTCTGAATCACAATTTGTATTTATCCAGACTTTTCCAAATTAAACTATTTTCGTTCTTTTACGTTTTTCCGTGAAATTTTTCAAAGGGGTTTCACCATTTTTCTCTGGGAGCCGAAAACGCGGCGCACGATGAAACATTTATACATGGGTAGAAGACACTTAATCATACAGAAAATATACAGTCAACGGTGCCCGAAAGTGTCATGTTGCTGAGATATTTAGAAGTAAAGTCGCGGTAAGGATTCTATCCCCTTTATCTCTTCATAAGAACCTTCCTCGAACTTCAACCAATGATAAAAAAAAATGCCGAATAAGTTCCGCCGTTCTCGAGTTTTGCGCTTAGCAACACATTTAGCCACTCATATGTATTATAACAGATATTGCCTGATACGAGTACATACATGTGCGTCATGTCCGAATTATCACAGTTGCTCGTTATATTACGAGTGTAAAACAGCCACTTGATTTCATTCGCGAACGGCCCCATTTGGCGTCGGGCCAGAACTTCTTATTCAATCAATATGTCACCGTTTACACAAGGGTGGATTTTATTTTTTATTCATTTAACTATCTGGATGGTAATGATGTTGTAACAATTAACGATTGCTGGACGAAGTCTGATTTACATGATTCTAATTGGTTGGTAACCTGCAATGAATATTGTTCCAATGATAAAATGAAAGCTTAGACGACCGATTACATTCGTATTTGCCTTAAAATTAGATTCCTGGTTTTTGTATATAAAAACAGGTTATAATAGGTACCAATTTATCGGAGGAAACGAAAGCAAATGCCAATAGCTTAAAAAAAATGAAACAAAATCACCCAAAACTCAGAATGAAAGAAAGAAATAGGTATTCGTACTCAAGTACCAGGTACCTACAGTACGTTCGATATACCTACCCGTAGTACACCACAGTATCGCCGCTTGTAGATGCCACATTAATGAAATAAGATTAAGTTTAATCATATTCTTCGACAATATCATTCAAAATAACGCAAACGATTGTGATAGTACACCCCTCAGAGCTCAGGCTACGTAAGGCAGATAATGCATCAGCCAGCCTGGTTGTAAAGACAGGTGCGATAACTAATCTGATGGTCTCGTCCGACTGTGCCACTCAATTCTATATGTTACGTCTTCTTTGAATTATTGAGCGACTAGCTTTGAAAGCTGCAGGTGTTTTTCCTGCCTTATTTTATAAAAGCCAAATAAATTCGATAATATCTTGCTGACCGGGTCAATGAGCTTGCACAGCTTTTGCATTGCATTTATTCTCCTCGTAATCTTCATTTTTATTCATTGAATACAATAATTAAATATTCGTTGTTTGTAATATATTCAGCAATCAAAACGGAAAACTGATTGACTTATAACAGCGGCCAAAAACTGGTAACTTAAACATAACAAAAAAAAAACTTAAAAATTCTGATGACCTACGGAATGACCCAAATGTCAAAAGTTGGCGGGCAGCCAGAATGTGTTATCTACTACAGAGTGAAATACTAGCCGTCCCCAATTTTCACTTTTTAATTACCAAACTCTTGACTTTGATGCTGATGTTTGACAACGGTGCATTGTAGATATTTATTATTTTTTTTCTGTGCTGTTACCACTCGACCCGGTTATCAAGAACTTTTTGAATTGCCGCTTCACTGAAGAGTATTTCGGATTTGCTTTTCATGTCGACTAACATGGGGTAAGATGAAACGAAATAAAATACCCGAAAAACTTGAAACCATTTTTATATCGCAAAATGGAAAATGTGTAGACTCTTGTTACGAATCTCACACAAAAGGTTTTTTGCCAATATATATTTTTGTCACAAAGGAATCTATTTTAGGCATTATTTAATAGAGTTTCAGTCAGACACTTATTAAATTGGTCTACTTATTTTTAGGAGTCTTATTTTATATTATTGTAGAATTTTCATTCACTTTCAAGACAATTTCAAGTCTACCTAGATAATCAAAACGGTAAGCAAAACACCTGGTAATAGCATAACCTTGTAACTACATGTACACCCATAAAAGTTTTCCGTAAGCCCGTTATTATTCGGTATTCATGGTACAATTGCGAATCCAAATCCCGTATAAACACGTTCGTTCCTAAGCTACATACACACATTCGGA
This sequence comes from Melanchra persicariae, assembly GCA_947386135.1. Classification (NCBI taxonomy): domain Eukaryota; kingdom Metazoa; phylum Arthropoda; class Insecta; order Lepidoptera; family Noctuidae; genus Melanchra; species Melanchra persicariae. The sequence goes on from OX376660.1 coordinate 8,323,936, forward strand.
AACGTTCACAAAACGGGCTTAAGGTGTGTTCGAATGAATAAAAATGCGGAAAAAATAAAATGGGGAAATAGGGCAGGGCGGCCTATTGCTTCTACCCACGGAATCAAAATCCATCGTCGACTGAGCTCTCTCTATATAAATTTATTATTGCGCAACTTCCCCTTAGCTATTGTCTTTTAAATCACGGGGTTTAGTCAGAAAATATCAGTTCTCTGTTCTGTATGGATCGTGGGATCTTTTGAGCTATATTGGTGATTTAAGATGGAAACGTTGTTTGTTTAATATTGACGATGAAAACAGCAAATAAATTCTTAGTACCATAATCATCATCATAAATAAGTCCTGCAGATGATATACATACGTTGTTTAAGTAAAAAAAAAATTATAACGTGTAAAAGTGTTATTTACAACCTACTTACAAAATAAATATCATTTATCATTTAGTAACTAAGTAACAGAACTTGCAGGTAACCTGTCTGTTAGAGACAATTATAAACCCATAGGCTTAGAATAATAACGCCATAGGTCACGGGGTGACCTAGACTTAAGATGAGACGAATAGGTCGATTCAACCCATTACATGATATACCTAGGTACGTACTTCATATTCATCAAAGTTTTTCTTTAAAGTACACAGTCATTCCACTTAGTATGCCACAGGTAACCTGCATTTTTCACACTCTTCAATAGCTTCATATTATAGGATTGAAAGAAAAATATCGGTGGTATTTCCCGCGCAAGTAGCTAAAGTGTTCCGAAGAAAATAGGTTAATACGGCACTCGAAGAGATGGGCTTACACGCTATTGCCAACTTTGTCATTCAAGTATCGCTTTTAGCTCCGTTTAACACAATAACCAGCACGTTTTAAACGGACGTTTAATTTTATCGCGCAGATTAGAAAAGTTCTTTAAAAGTCAATGGAATCAAGATGGCGGGTTTTAGGTTCGAAAGTTAAATTTTGTTGATCAATAAATAGATGTAGAATAACTAGATATTCTGTGGATATATTTTAGGTTAACTTTGGAGAAATAATGGATTTAGTTCGTGTAGATAACTAAGAGCGGATTTCACCAATGAAACTGAACGCGATCAGTACATCTAAACTGCGTTCAAGAGTTATCATCGTCAATATTCCATAGCAGAATTATGACACTGACAGCTCATAAACGTAGTTTATACGTTGATCGCGATCTGTTTGGCTTGGTGAAAATGGCCCTAATTCTACTATTTAAAAATGTATGGAAATTAAGGTTTTTTTGACAGATTGCAATTGACATGGGAATGCAAACGTTGCTTAAAAAATTGTAGAATTGGCCCTCCGGTCAATCATGACAGGTTGTTAGCATGGAAACTATTGAAAGTGGTTATAAACTCTAGTTACTGCGACCTATATATTTTTAGGGGGTACGTAATACCGTCAAAGAGTACTTGACTCTCAACGTTTTAAAAATTGGACGTGCTCATAACACCCCAATTGTTACTCTCAGCTCTTCAACCTTTTGTCAGGACCTACTATATGACAGAGCACCGCCATTTTGTAAACTCTTTTGTTTTAAAACGTACTTCAGATATCGTTTGAAGACTTTCGATAAAAATCCACGACCGAAATAGATACTTAAAACCTTTTTTTTTGCAAATCCTGTTGAAGGCACTGACCGGAGATGACTCACGTAGGTACTCCATCTTATTTCAATAAAACCCAATTTACATAAATGAATATATTATTGTATCCACCTACACAAAACACCTACTTATTTAAACAAGAACCAGTCACCTTGTTTTATTTCTTTATTGTTTTGTGGGCACTTGCCGTAATATATCTCTCAAATCTGATATTAGCTTACGAGCTACTGCTCTCGTGGAAAAAGAATCAAGCTAGCAGATTTGACTACTTTTATTTGAACTATAAAGACTAATGTTTTCATAAGAAAATTATTCTACTAACCGTACGCGTTAACTTGGCACCTGGCTCGACACTTTTCGAATGACGGTTTGGCGTTTTAATTGAACAATTCGATTTCGATGAAAACAAAACACGTTAGCACCACTGTTACCGTTGCGTTTATATTATTTTCGTCGAAACCAAAGTGTTCATTTTAAATTATAAAGTCAAAACGTTATTCGAGCCAGGTGCCAAGTTAACGCGTTCGGGTAGTAATTTGGATACTTGATTGAGGGTTTCCTGAAATGTGGAGCATAGTCCAGGCGCAACTCAAAACGCCAATGTTTACGTTAAAGTCACATTTTCAATGAAGAGGATCGCCTATGTGGCGCCAACTGGTGGCGTAAATTTTCCTGGAAACCTTCATTTATAATAGTTTTTTTAACGTAAAATCTGACAAAAATCAATCAATCTTTTTTTAATTTTTTTATTTATGTATGGGTTAGCTCTTGACCTCGATCACGCCTGATGGAAAGCGATAGATGAGGTCCATGATGAAGCGAGCGTGCCCAGAAGATGCCTTGAGCCACTGGTACTTCCACGCGTCGACGAAACACAGCAGGCTGCTTGACGCCGGTCGCGAACCAGGCGGGTGTTAGCCCTACCACCGCAAGGGAAGGATTGGCCAGTTTTATAAGGTGTTAGGTGAGACTGTCCAGGATGCGCCGAGCGCTCGGTACACTTGAGTGTCTTATGGAACAAATTGCGCTACACGAGGAGGCTCCTTCATGCATCCCAATCTTCATCAATCGGAAAAATTATCGTCATCGAATACAAGTTTTTCGAAATTCGAATGGTGTGGACTCGTAAATCTACCTTATTTTTAAAACAATTGAGCTTTCAAATGGAACTCAATCATTCCAATAAAATTCGAAATAAACTCTACCGTATAACACTACAATACAACGTGAACTTTGTAGTCGTGTCCTTGATCTATGACTAATAGATACTGTGTCCCACTCTGACGTGTTCGGCAAGCCACCCATTAATCAATTCGCGATACACTCGCGACTTCCTCGACTATTCATTACATGGATTGGCATTTCATACATCTACACCGGCTATAGGACTTCATATTCGATTAGGAAATAATGCAGTTTTTATGCATTTTGTTGCTGTAGCTTTTGTGGTGGGTGGGATATTGTTTCACTAATAATTATTGTTGTACTAGGTGCTTCTTATTTTGCTACTGGACAAAGGCCTCTCCCCATGAAATCCGGCAATACACAGAGCTGTGGTTATGTGGACCAAACCAGGTAGAATTCATGAAAGAATTCTACCTGAAAGAGCTACTAAAGTATGAAAGTATTTCGTGTGCTAAGTTTTAAACGTCTTGATTTTGAAGAATGTAAGCTTGAGTGCACATACTTATATGGAGGTATGTCTATTGTTTTGGCACACCCTTTAAGCTCAATGGTTTGACGGATTATAATTATACTTTAGTAATTCTTGATTTTAACTTCAAACATAATAATGATCATTGCAATAATGGCTTCCTAGTTTTTCTTATTTATCTGCATAATAGTTAACATTATTATGTTTATTATTTATACCGCTCAAGCACCGGCAACACACCGGTGTGCGCCGCATTAATCGCGAATTTAATGTTTATTTACCAATTACATAAGATTTATTTTTTATTTGGGAATTTTCACATGTCAGGGCTTTTTTTTTTTTTTTTTTTTATTGGATGGGAAATCATCAAATGACCCCTCCCGCTCTGGGTGGAGCGGCAGGGAGTGTCAGACTTCTACTGACTAAAACCCACCCATGCTCCTCTCAGTGCCTTTACGTTCCAGGGCCACGGTAACTCTTTCGAACAAATCCGCAACCCTGGTAGGCTCTGGCCTTAACGGGCCCCGACCCATGCTGACGACTGCTGGCTTGGCGCGCGTAGAACACAGCGCGCCGTCAACCCGGGCCTGCTCTGATCGGACGGCGAGCTACCCATTGCTCGCCGTCCACAGGCATCAGTCACTGCGCCATGCTCAGGAGCATCAGTTCCTGGGCGGCGCAGTGGCTGACGTTCAACAGGAGGGGGTGAAATGGGGCCATTACTGGCACTCCATTTCAGCCCCCTCCGGAGCCCGTTGTAGGGGCTCCACTGCGGCTGTTGCAGTAGCAGCAGCCGCAGTGGAACCGGCTTTGGCGGCGGAGGAAGCGGCGGCGGTGGCAGCGGTCGCGGCAGAGACGGCGGTGGCGGAGGGCTTTCTCCGGTTTCCGGCTTTGGTGGGTGGGGCGCAGGCCCTACCCCCAGCCCAGTGGTCGGCCGGCTTGCCAGCTGCCGCACAGACTGCGCAGTGCGGCGCGGCGTCGCAGGAGCCGGCCCTGTGACCGGGCTGACCGCAGCGGAAACATAGACCGCTGCGGTCCACCTCCGAGGTGCATTGAGCTCCTACATGGTGGCCCACCTGGCACCGGAAGCACCTCAGAGGTCGGGGTTCCAGCAGTTTGACCTGCGCGGAAACCCAACCCACCAAAAACCTACGGCCCTCCGAGATGGTCTTGGCCGCCGACACGGGACAGCTCACCACAATGGTGCGCATGCCCGTGTTGTCAGGACGTAGGGTGCCCGCCTTCACCTCCTCTGCTGAGCACCCCCCCGTCCTAACGACGGCGGCCACCACCTCCGTCTCCGTGACGGAGTCGTCCAGGCCCAAGATGCGCATGTCGATGCGCTTGGTGGGCCTGGACACTCGGGCATCGTCCGCGCTTAGGGACGCCCTAAGCCTTTCGGCTAGAGCGTCCGCGGTTGGGCCGCTGGCTGCCCCGGGGATCTCCAGCATCCGGGCCCCAGTCATGGTGACCCGGAGCCGAAGGCCCCCCACGATGCCTAGCTCACCAAGGTTTATCGCCTCCTTCGCCTTGGTGAGCACGTCCGCGTACGTCACGCCCCTCTTCGCCGCGTCCGGCTGTAGAGTAAGTACTACAGCCGCGGTTTTCGGGGGGCGGAGCGCAGCCGCGACGCTTCGCGCCTTCTGCCGCCGCTTCCTCTCCCGCCTCTTGGCCGCCCTGGCTGCCTTTCCCGCTTTCTTCTTCTCCCCGGCCACTTGCCATTCGGCTTGAGCCGGGGGAGGAGCTGAAGGCGAGGAAGCCGAGGGGAGCTGCTGCTCAGACGGCGCAGGAGCCTTCGCCGTCCGCGCAGCAACCCCACCCCTCCTCTTCTTTCCCGGGGCCGGGTCCGGTTTCCCCGGCACCGACTTCGCGGGTGCCGGCCCGGACCCTTTGTCCAGGCCGGACGACCCCGGTGTGGCAGCCGCGGCGGCCGCATAGGACGTCGCCTTTTTCTGGCCTGGGGGGGCCTTCCCGCTCGCCGCACTCGCTAGCGGGGGGCGCAGGACGATGCACATGTCAGGGCTGGAGCGGTTAAACTTTTAATTCTCTTTATTTCACCTACCACTATTCTCTGCATCACCTCTGCACATTTGTGTGCTAAACGTGTTAAAAAAATAATCCATTTCTTTAACCGTGTGCACTGTGTAGATATTTTTACTTATGATAAACGCATCTCGATTTCCTCAACAAATATATCCAGAAAATCTTTTGTCCAACATCTAATTCAATTGATATTCGTACATTTGAGCGATACTGAGAAATAATGTTTTATTTCATACCCCGGGAGGAGCTTGTAGGAGGGCTATTCGGTGTAAAAGGTTACTTATTTCTTTTCCCGAGGCGTTATTTCTTTCAGAATTTCATCAGCACCTGTCACACGTTAGCAATAAGATTGGGTCGCAAACAAAACTCGTGTGGAGAGTTCGGGAAGTTTTTTCAAATACGGAAATGACTGATGGAATTTTATTTTTATATTTTTCATCGTAGGTAAGTGTGTGCTTAAGAGAAATCAGTGTACTAGGGTTAGATTCAAAATAGATAGATTTTAAATTCTTTGAGCAGTGTTAACCTGAGGTCTCATAATCTGTTTTGTTGTATCCCCAGTTTTTGCTTTAACCCAGTTACGTATTTCTAGTTGACTTCAATAAATAAAATAAAATAAATAAATGAATAAAAAGTTTTTATTGTTTTTTATACAATCACAAAATATTTTAGTAACAATGTCTTTCTTTCCAACACTGAAGTTTGTATCTAAAATATTATCAGTTAAATCTAGGTAATTTCAGAATTTTCAAAAATAAAAATTGGCATTCCCAACAAAAAATCACATAACCCACGTTCCATTGTACGTTAGACACTTAACTTATTAAAACAAAAGAGCTTCTTAAACGTACCAATTCCCGGCCAACAGTAATCCATAGCGATACGGCCATACTGACCTACATAGACGCCCTTCGCGTTCCACCCTTTGGAGTTTTGCAATTACGGAAAATTATGCAACAACATACAACGCATACTGATGGTACTCCCATCCGCATAAAAAGAGCTCGAATTAAAAAATATACCGAGAGTACTACTTCCTATAATCTCTGGGATTGTTCTGTGTTTTTGTGATGGGTGTTTGTGCTATAGACCAGGATTTTAGAAACTGCTTGAGCATCAGTATATAGTTCTATGAAATCCAGCTGCTATGATTTTGTTTTCTGTGACGAAGTGACATTTAATCAGTGATAACTATGATTATGTTTGGGCATGACGACGTAACATTTCAGTTGCACATGTCAAGTCAGTTTTGGTTTTTTGACAAACGTAATTATTGGTAAAATGTCACTTTATCTTGGCCCGCACATCATTAAACTAACGCCAATTATCAACAAAAAGTTGCATTACCAACATCATAAGTATAAAAAGAAGTCTGAAAAATAACGCCTTAAGCAGCAAAAATAATTCTAGTCATCTCATAAAGCACTAGCTAGCAGCACGCCGCAGTTTCACCCGCGTAGTTCCCGTTCCCGTGGGAATACGTGGATAAAATATAGCCTATGTTACTCCCTAATAATGTAGCCTATTGGTGAAAGAATTTTTGAAATCGGCACAGTAGATTTTGAGTTTATTCATTACAAACATACACACATACAAATCTTTCCTCCTCATAATATTAGTATAGATTAGGACATCTTAATTTCGTCCTTTTTTCTGGACTATGTATCCATATACTACTTTGTAAAACTTAGGATTTTCAGTCAAAATTTAACGTTAAAACTGCTCTAAAACTTCATCATGACCCATTTTAGTTAAACTGGTACGAGTATGTACCTCAACCTTCGTTGATCGGCTCGATATCATGCCGGCTCGCTATCGAAACTGTTAGATTAATTACTGTACATACATACCAACATGCTTAGTATTGCGTATAGTTGGATGAGTCGAATCTGATGATGTAAAATTGGAGTTTCAGATTAAAATAAAATTTAAATTGGTGCACCTTGGGAGCAGCTGCTATTTTTCTTTGTATGTCACCGGAAAATGGCAAACGCCGTAAGATTCGATTGTAAAACATCGCGTGAAATTGTAAACTATCTTTTCCTAATAAGACAGGGATATATTCGAAACTATTGAATTTGGATGGGATTTATTGTATACAAAACGATCTTTTCATAATATATCGAGAAATTATAATCTTATAAAGATTTATTACAATCTTACGGAGTCTGCGATTTTCTGGTGACATACAAAGGATTTTTTTTTTAGTATTTATTGACCTGTCATTCTTTAGTATTGAAGAAAAATCGTGAAAATACAATAGCTGATACAGTGTCGAATTGATTAGGATTAATAACAGGGTAAATTCTGAGGCATCAATGAAAAATGGCGTCAAGGAAGTTTTTGCTTTATGGAGAGAATGGCGGAATTGCCAGTAATTCAAGAAGAGTATTTTTTTTTTATCTAAATGCATATATGTAAATGCATTTGTATGTTTACGTGCTTATTCGATGCAACAAAAAAAACAGGCCAAGTGCGAGTCGGACTCGCTTGCAAAGGACTCCGTACGAATCTCATTTTGGTAACATCTTAGTTTTTTTAAATTTATTATTCTCAAAGATAGGTGTTACAGTAGGTATTCTCTTTACAATTTTACTCGCCAAACTTATTAGTTTGATGGCGAGAAGCGCTTGTTAATAACAAATATTCTTATGAAAAACCAACCTTAAAACTACCAGCTATGCACTATTTCCCTCAAGGATCAGTCACACCGGCACGAGCAGATAGGTACTTCCATCTTCTTCTTCTTCTTTTGATCTTCTAAAACCATATACTTCTTACCTATAGGTTTTACTGTAATCTATAAGTTAAAAACTAGTAAGAAAGAAAACTAGTTTATTTAGACACACAAACACACAATGTACCTACAAATAAAAAACTATTAAATACCTTTTTTTTTTATTAATTTTTATAGTAGTAGTTTCGGAGATAAGGGAGTGGAAAATTTTAGTTTGTTTAGTTTAGTCCCCCAAAAGTGACCCCATAGGTACTCATTTATTTACTAAGTTAATAACTGTTTGTGTCACAGAAGCTCATAGGTGTACCAACAGAATCGGTCCAGTAGATTCGGAGAAAGTTGACTGTAAAAGATGGATAGACAGACACACGAGTGATCTTATAAGGGTTCCGTTTTTATAGACGTTTGGAACCTAGTATTATGAAGGATATGTAAGTATACATAATAAAAACGTGTTTGACTTGCTCCTGACAGCAAAAGATACAGGTAACTGACAACAATGAAATTTCGGTATTTCTGACATATTCATACCTTCCTCCAATGAGGAAAATACGAAACAATAAAGAATGCTTCATACCGAATAAAAGTACAGTCGGCAACAAAGCTAGAAATTAAATTACTTAACCAGCCAGTATACCGTATCCTTTTCACCCTAAGCTAGAAGTTTATTTAAGGTGACTCCTTCAATGTTACAAAATTCAAAATTGCAGCACAACTAAAATGTTTAATTTCATCAACATTGTATATTAAGATTACAATCAAGTCAAAATTATAATAAAATAACTAAGTTTTGTACTGAATGACGGTAATTTATCATGACTCGCGAAATTATACAATAAATCGTCATATTTCACAATATATTTATCTGCAGCAAATACTACGAGTATTTTAAGTTATTTTAATTAATTACAGTTTGATACTGATCAAAATTGATGTTTAATTGATGAACATAATAATAATTGATGAAAATGTAAAATATCACAATAAATAAAAAATAAAAAAACTAATTTCTCGGGCTACCTTTGACGGATCAGGGCGCGTTCCCACTATGTCGTGACGACAGATTATCGCGTTGTTTAAAGTGTCGTGGCTTGTGTATTAAATGGAGGTGTTCACATTGGACGACACGTTTAACGGTGGTTCTCGACTTTATTTCGCTATGAACACGACACGATAGTCGGTCGCCACGACATAGTGGGAACGCGCCCTCAGGGCTTACCATCACCCAATCGTTTTCAAGTTCTGTCCTGTTCTGGTTTGGAATCTTTGGCCTCACGCCAGCGGCAGTCCAAAGTTGAAGACTTCCTCGACCGCATCTCAACATCGATTGAAGTTGTGCAACAACAGATGGTGGCAACACTGGCGTGTAGTAATGAATTTTGTCGACACTTTTTGTATGCGAGTAAGGTGTTGTCAATGTTTCTTCATTGCATAGTTTGTGAGATGTTTTGTTGTTAGGACCAGTTTGGAATCTTGAGGTAATTCAATATTACTGCTTTGTATATTTCAATAAGTATTATTGAAAAGTACTAAATTAAAGAAGTAAAAGAAAATAGGAAAAAAGTACCTACTGACATAATACATATTAATCACTCTTTACCTAATTACCTAAGTCATTTTAGACTTGATAATTTTTTGACCTAGTGGTACTAGGTCAACTGGTTATAGCTGAGGTGACTAATTAAATTGTAATGTTTATTAACTCGTTATATTCTTCACTGAAGTTATTTTGCAGTAGATGCATTGGCGATAGAATAGACAGACAATTCCCATTTCAAATGAAATGAAATTTGAAATGAGCAGGGAAGGATTGAAAAATGTTGTCTCTTTCGGAATCGAGTACATCTCGATTATCAGCGATCTCGATTCAATATAAAACGCCAATCGATTGGTCCGAGTCCGCGGTAGACGAAGACGTAACTCGCTGTAAACAAGTTTTCAAACTTGCCATGTTTGAACCCCGTTTTGTCGAATAAAACGCGGAAAAGAGATTTCTTTGAGTGAACGATTTGATCGAGAAGATATAGAATTGAACGCGACTGCATTTCCGTTACTGTAGATGCATTTACCACATTTTCGAATTTTAAACACATTCTGGCAGCAAAAACAAATGCAATGCAATACAGCTCCATGAAAAACAAAAGAAAAATTTTACAAAAAAAAAACCGCCTTCAAAAAAAACAAACAAAAACCGTTCCCACTAAAAAGTTGAAAATAAATATTTGAATTGCTTTAAAGAAACATAATTTAAAAGTAAACTTATTTGACATTAATATTTTGCAAATATTTAAAATTTATTACTTCTTTTTGGAGCCGGTGCCAGCCAAAGCAAGGAAATACGAATAGGCAATAATTCCTAGAAAAACTATCTACCTTCTACCTTCCGGTTCCATCATCAGAACAGTCTGATAGTATAGTTGTTTTATCTCACGAGTGCGGGCGAGCCATAGTTGTGTAGGTAAATGTACGTGCACATTGTCTTAGTGTGCGTAACCTTGAGAGCGACTGACACAAGCTCACCCAACCCAGGCAGGCTCTGTAGCCTGCCTGGGTTGCGGATTTTGTTCGAAAGAGTTACCGCGGCCCTGGAAAGCAAAGGGCACTACGAGGAGCACGGATGGGTTTTAATCAGTAAGAGTCTGACGGTGTTCCGGCGATAAAACAGCAAAAAAAATAAAAAAAAAACACTTTTGAGCGGTCTAATCCAGTTGGCGGCGTTTGTATTAGTTCAATCACAGATTCAATGCCACAGACTGCCTGAATAGTGATTTTATTGAACTATTTATTTAGTGCATAAAATATTGTCTTTATTTTAGGTAACCAATAAATGTACATAACCAATTTAACTATTTAAATCTACTAAACCTAACTATATACAAACTAGACTAAAAATTGCGAAATTATGTACAAACGTGTATAAAAACAAATAAATCATTGGGCATCAAAAAACTCATCCACATCGCTGTCAATGACAAAAGTGCCCAGAACACTGGCAGCATTGCCGCGTTGAATGGCAATGCCAAAGAAAAGCCCAGCCCTCTGGTCACGTGAACAGTCGAAAATATTGAATTTCGTCTAAGATATTGTGTTTGTCGTTGCACGGATTACCTATGGTCAAACAGAAGCATAATGTTATCATAGTGCTGGGAACAGTCGTGTCTTAAACAGTCTTAAAGCTTTTGGCATAGCGACAGCTAATAAATTAACACATTAACAAATACCCATAATTAGCTTACAGTCCAAAACAATATCAGATGATTTACAACACCGTAATGCGCCTTCGGGCGAAGTGAAGAAGCATTTTTGACAGAGCAAGGGCGGGGCAAAAATAATGAAGACAAAGGGTGCTATTATGGCGAAATGGCAGGCGCCTTCAATTTCCCTGCCTCAGCCAACCTGATTTAATAAATTAAAACACAAAATGAGATTTGAACACAACGATAACAAACACTGAAGATAGAATATTAAAGACGCTTACATAATTTAAAATGTTTTTCTCTTTTTTACCAACTTTTGAAAGACTGTTCTGAGTTTGACTGTTTTGGGAGGCTTCTGAATTATTTTTTGTTTAGATTAAAAAATATAAAAATATCGTCGGGTCGGCCCCATGAGGTTTTTTGACAATATCATTAAAACACAAAATTCTCGTTCAACCAATAGCTGCAACATCTGATAAGTATTGCTTTACCTTTGTAAGTTTAATTCTGAGCGAGATGAAACGTTCTGTTCAATGACATAACTGCACTCCAAGCCACAGGATCAAAGGAATCAAAACCTAGTTAGGTTCACTAGCGATTCTTTCCCAGCGGGAGCTATAATGGCGCTCGAAGAGAATCACAACCGACTGGATATAATGATATTTTTTCGTCTGTTTTATTCCATTTCGTCCGAAGACGCCGCTTAGTAATTGAAGACAATAACTTCGAAAACCTTTGACTCGACTACCCAAATAACTCAATTATGTAAATCGGTTTGAAAATATCTTCGAATCTAGGTAGGATTTTCAGAGTTTTGGTTTAGGTGGGCTCTGTTTTTTGGGTGTGGTCTTGTTTCTATGACCACCTCAGACATCAACCAACATGGTTTTCATATAATTTGACCAGTACAATTGTATGGATTTCAAAAGAGACTTTAGTCTCTGAGTTTGTTTCGATGTTTCTTCTCAGGGTAGTCAGCTAGGAAACACCGGCCTCATCTAGTTTAAAAAAACCAAAAAGATTGACGTGTAAGAGTGTTATTTACAACCAAATTACAAAATACATATCATTTATGGTAATTAAAGGCACAGGAATTTACGAATGATGATAGAGGTGGGCTATTAGGATGGACATTTTTTATTTCGTTCCTTAATAATTCTAAATAGTTCACCAATTATTTTTTTATCCTCCTCTGTCAAGGCTATGAAAACGTCTATAAATGATCGCTTTTATCGAATGTACCTATGATAATAGCGTTTTCATACAGAGTAAACCCTCTATTCCTACTATAACATATATATTATGCGAAAGTAACTATGTCGGTCTGTCTGTCTGCGTCACGTTTCTAATATTAGAGTGGATAATACTTTTTCAATCAATGTCAGCCCACACAGAGCTGAATCTATTCACGATATAACTAACTTGTTAGTATGTAGACTATAATGGCGTCGTCTGGTGTATAATGGTTTCGTTCTGTTATAGAAGGTGTCAATGACAGGTTAGTCTTGTAACCAGCCAAGTCGAGTAGTTGTCATTTCCATCGTGTAGCGTTATTCAAGTGATCATTTTTTTTAACCGGATTTGTACTTCCAAAGATACAATCTTTTACAAAAAAAAAAAAAGTTTACAGATACTTAGAGTTCTTCTTCAATATAAGCTCTAAGAATATCTTAGCAGACTATATCTACGTGTATGGAAGAGTTTGCAAAAAAATATAGTACTTAATGGACTTGTGATATCGTGCGTAGGAAGGCAAGACAGCCGCCAATCGGTTTCGATAAAAAATGCATAGCCACTTTTAGGAGTCTATTTTTAAAGCTCTGTGATGAAGACAAAGCTCAAGGGGGCAAGATTGTTTGATGAATCGTCATTAGATATTAATAGGTACCAATCAGTAGAGTTTTACCTAATTTAATTGAACCCAATATAAATTGTAGATTTAAGATTAGCATCGCGTCTGGCCTTGACCTACTAAACTCGCTAGTTAACCTTACCGGATATATTTATGAGACGAATCATCTATTTCTGCCGTTGTTTGTATAAATCTCGCGTTAGTTGTATCCCAATTTATACAATAATCACGTTTACTAGGGAAGAATAAATATATCATCAATACGGATTTGTTTATCTCGAGATTCTGAGTAACACTCTTTACATACGTAAGTCTGTATAAGTGTTATGGGGTATGTATGTAGTCTTTGGCGCCGGGGTCTGAAGAACCCCGTTAAGCTCATCATGCCTACTAATATGTCATACTCGCTGCTGAGTGTCTCCTATTCACCATGCTCAGTTGACACATAGTTGATCGTCGTTTGTTTTTGTTCTATTCTAACTAAACATACAATACTATTTGGTAACATCAGTAGAACTCGTTTTCAAGGTCTCTTTCCCGATATTTATTTATTTGGGAGACCTTGAACTTCAAGTGCATAGTTTACTTCTAGTTATTTGCCTTTGTGCATCTTACATGGTCGAATATATTAGGTACCATGTTCAATCGTAGGTATAGTAGTCACCATGACTGAAAATTATATCTGAGAATGAGACCTGATAACACGAGCCTAAAACTGTGTAAGATACTCGTCATTTCCCAGTCAGTGTACTCATCAAGCGAAGTACTTTATTGCGAATATAACTAACCAACCTTTTGGGCCGTCTGTTAAAAAGTCTTCCAACAGTTTGTTAGAGAATCATTCTTGTAAGCTTACCGACTACGTCACACCTCCAAAGCGAATTATAGTCATAAGTCAGCGCAGTCATAAGTCGCAATTAGTCAGGGTCGCGACCCGCGGGTGGCTCGCAATTAATCAATTATTTCACTTCATTAGCCCACTCGGATTGGCCTCATCCCTGACATCCCTGACGGGGTAACGGGGTAAGCATTTTAACCGTGACATGCTGGATTAATTAAATTCTGAATTTAACAGTTTGTATTTTGTATTTCAGCGGGTTTGAGGACGAAATGTGTTACAAATGTAGAGGTCCTTGGGTGTTATTATATTTTTTTTGCCTTCTAAACTTATCTTATAGAAGATAAGTTTGTGAACCGTCATTTATGAACCGATTTGAAAAATTCTTTTTTTTATGTTAAAGGATATAGGACGTACTTCTCGATTGGTCCCATTGAAATTTTATCAAAATCGGTTCAGTAGTTTGATTTTAAAAATCCAAATAGCTGGAAAAAATATGTAGAAAAATCATCCATGTATACGAAATTGCATATTTTTACTTCCCAGTGGTGTTGTTAGGTATGGGGTATCACTAAAAAGTGAAAAATAAAAAAACATTTTCACAAAAAAAACCGACTTCCAAAAAAACACTACAAATTACAATAAAAAAGGGATATTCCGTGAAACGTTCTCTTTTGTCAAATTATATAAAAAAAGAAAGGTTTTCTGTTATTGTCACCAAACGGCGCTTATTCAGTTTCAATAAATATTGACGGTTACGCTAACGCGATCGATAACGTTATAAAGCTGGGACTAAGGCCACACGATATTAGGTACCGACAATAAGCAGAAAACTATGTAACAATGTCAGAAACAATGTTGCATGCAGTAACAGTCGACCAGCACATAATTAAATTAATTAATTAATCAGTTAATGGGCAGCGGCGTATGAATATGATTTTGTTACCTATGTGGGTTATTAACTACGTAAATACGGGCTCACTGAACAATGTGATATTAAATATTACCGTGTAAATTGATGTTTTGAATCAGGGTGTAATTGTAGAGGGTATTATTGAATGTAAATAGTCTTTTGATAACCCGATAGTTACTGTTTTTTGATGGAAGTCGGACACTTTTAAGCTGATGGACGGCATGATTTAATGCTGCATATTACAGCAGCAGGCACCTACCTTGGGAAGTCATCCAATGACTCCTTCTGCTCTGGGTGGAGCGAGAGGGAGTGTCAGACTCAAACTGCCTTTGCTTTCCAGGGCCGCGGTAAATCTTTCAAACAAAATCCGCAACAACGGGTACATAATTATGTACTTGTTAAAACACGATTCTAGATACCTACTTGGTTGGATAGTCCAGACGTCCGTTCATACGTCTTTTCGTTGGCCGAATAATTTTGAGGAGTGTATCTCCTTCAAAGCATTTAAATAATTTTCTAAAAATCGGCCAGTCCAAAAACTGAAAAGGTAACATGGACCAAAAGACAACCACTTCGTCGTTGTATCGCGATATTATTTTGTACTCGGTATCTTCCTTGACAGCAAAAAATATCACAATATTCACAGTACCGGAAGAAACAAAAAGATTGGTAAAAACGTGGCGCCAAACCGTTTCAGTAATTGTTACGCATTTTTTTCTCTCTTTACATTATTGTCTGCGTCTCAGCCCCGGTCTTGCTTACAAAATGTCCCATCAAGAATCAAGAATATGCCGAGAATTCTCCCCTAATCTTAAGTTACTTTACTAAAACCAAATCTTGGCTTTTGTTAAGCATTTTTTAGTATAACTGTTGCTTCAGTTCTTCTTGCCTTTGTTGGGGACTCTCCCATAGTCTCATGCAGAGTGATTTTTGTATGGAGAATGCCCGTACTTGGTCGACTACCACCGTCCCTACAAGTACCTACGTCAAATACCAGTCTATTAAAGTTACACAGCTTTTTACGGAAAGAAAAAAAGAGTTGAATTGTTTCGTTGAGATTCATTGCCTCCACGTTTTTCTGGTTAAGTTCCACAGGTGTTACTGGCTCTAGGAGGTGCAGTGGACCGCAACGGTATATGTGTAGGCCCAGTTCAGCTTGATCCTCGGTCACTCTTGTCCAGCTGCTACCAGCCATGTTGAGAACCTGTAGCCCCTCCTAGCCTGAGGACATCCTATCACAAATTTCACTTCGGAAATTCTATAACCATTCATGACGTTTATCAATTCGTCGTTACAAGTTTTTCCGCTCACTCTGTGTGGAAATAAGTAACTTATATTCCCGAGTAAAGGCATAAATGTCCACTGCCAATGAACGGACAGAGGGGGAAATTGCCTTAATCACGCTGTTGGCAGTTTGTTGTTATTAGCAGACACGGAAACACATCCCATCTCCTTGACATATTCCCCTCGTCGGTTTTTACGACAGTCAGGGTTTGGGCAGGGTACAACAATTACACTGGGAGTAGGTAAGTATACATAAAGTTATGTTGAAATAGATAGAGACATGGTAAAAAGATCAGAATAGAATATCAGAAGGTAGATGGTCCTTTCTTTATTCAAGGTCAAAAATATATATGTCATGTGCTTGTGCCTTTTTAAATATTCAACGGGCAAAGGTCATGAAATCATGCAGCCTACATATCATAACGTTTTCACTGCACGTGTAATGCAAAGGTATCACCTATTCAGTCTACATATCTTGATATTTTTTCCATCAATAGAATATAAGCGAAGAGTACTTATGTAAGTTATATCTACTATGCACACTATACTGTGTTCTCGTTTGTTTACGGGATTTGAAGTGAAGTCATGTAGGGGTCTAGGTGTAAACACGGTTGGGAACGGTTGACCTACTTACGATTCCTTTCGCCCCTACATTATTTAACGATGTCTGTAAATGACAAGCCGTAACTAAATTAAATGATAAGTCTTGTGTGGAGATACTCTGCGATGTTTCCGACGTGTTCCTTGGGCCGGAAATTGATTTTTTTTCTTAGTGTAAGTACTTGTAATTCGTGCGTTGTGGCAGTGCTGTTTTTGACATTTGATGTTGAAAGGAGGCTTTACATACATTTTGTGTGGTTTAGGCAAAGAATAGCTGAATGAATATAAGTAAGGGGTCGTAGGTGACCTAAAATGGGCATTTCAAGTCTGCAGATACGTTTTGGGTTGGTAAGTAGCACCCATTACCGAACTTAGGTTAGCAACAAAGCAACCGCTTTACAAATAAAAAAATCTTTTGTGGGGGGTTTGTGTGTCAATAACTTAATATTGCCCTCCTTTGATTTCTGAGAACCACTACATTCAATCTGCTGTCAATCCATAATAGATTTTATGATTGGCTCACCAAGACACCAAACGACCAACCAAAACATGAAGTTTACAGAACTTAATAAAAATGCCATAAGATGACACGATGAAAGCAAGAGTCAACAGGCATCTTCCATCGCTTGCCATTAGGTGAGACCGAGGTCGAGATCTGAGTACCTACTCACGAAATACTTTCTTGACTTTTTTGTATTTGGTATGTACAGGTTTTATTTATTAATAAGTAATGCTACACATATTATAAGATCAGACATATATTATGTACAGGTAACCTAAAGTAAGTACTAAATATTACTAAACAACTAGACTTTTTGTATTTTATAATATTGTAACCTTCGCTTTTGAAGGATGGTAAGTGATCATGCGGTCGACGATAAAACAGTCTTGCCTGGAACTTACCTATTCACTGTTGACTTAAACACCCCCAAGTTATAGTTATCAGAAAACTACGTACTTACGTAAAGAACTACATTCACACAGCCTTTTCCTATACCTCCCAACCTTTCAACCAAATAATGTTTAATTAAATATACCAAGGCAGCTGGCTAATAAGCCACAGTAAAGCCTACTTAGTGAAATTAAAATCTTTCCCCTTTGGCCCGACACTTCGCCCCAAACCTGGCACAAATCAACGTTACACATTTTATCCAATTAGTCGGAAAGGGATAGCCTGCGAAGGAAATAATGAAACATAACTGTGAAGACAAAGGAAATTGTCACCCTTATCTCAATGACAGGAAGATCTTGGTTGATTGCAGAGATGAGTGTGTTTAGCAGACTTTAGGTAACTATGAGTCATGGTGGAAATAACACCCATACGCATAAAATGTTTGGGAATACTTTAACTGTGCTTAGGAGTGGAATTTTCTGTTTGTGTTTGCTGATAGCTGCCACTAAAGACACCCTTTTTTATGGATGGGAAATCATCAAATGTCTCCTTCCGCTCTGGGTGGAGCGGGAGGGAGTGTCCGACTCTTACTATGACTAAATCCCATGCGTGTTCCTCCTAATGCCCTTTGCGTTCCAAGGGAACTACTCTCTAAGCCCGAAGTCCGTAGTTTCAGCCTTAGTGTCAGTGTCGGGCGTTTTCAACTCCGTATCACCTACGGACTTACGATTAGTCCCGAACCCGAACTAAGAACAACTGTCAAATCATGTTGTCATTAATTCTTAGTTCGGGTTCGGGGCTTAGAGAGTAGACCCCCAGGCCTGCGGTGACTCTTTCGAACAAATTCCGCAATCCTGGCAGGCTGCTGGAGACACCCTGGGGGTATTTAAGTCTAGAGAGAATACTGTGAATATGTTACATCTAGGCAAGCGTGCTCCATCGTCGACCACGTCATCGATCAGGTGAGATTGTGGCCAATCGGTATTAAGTATTTTCCTATGAACCTATCATAAAGTTATAAATTACACTGCTGTTTTGTGCTCCAAATAGACTGAAAGTTTCCATATACAAACCTAGTAATCAAGTCATTCAATCTAAATGCAAGCTCTTTGATTTTCGCTTTCCACTTGCACTATCGAATAGCAGTAAGCTCATTTAACCTGAGACCATAGACAACCACTAACAGAAGTCACTCTGGAGATACTAATAGGATTAATACAAATTGGGACAGATTGGTAGCATTCAATCTGTGAAGAGCCCGGGAAACCAATACAATAATATTGGTAAATATGCCTCGACCAATATCGGGCTCCGTCCTGTACAAACGGAATGAATAGTGTTAAGGCGGGGTATGAACAAGGCAAGGTGTTCAGCGGTTATTTGGGCTTGATTCTTAATTGAAATGGATACAATATTTGGCTATGGCTAGAATTACTGCTAACGCGGATGTGCTGAGATGAGTATTTTTAAATACGCATTATTGTGAGTTCCGTAAACAAAAACGGAACCCATTGTGGGTGTATATTTGGCAGTCTTTATGTCTGTCAGTGGAATTTGCAAAAATAAAAATTAATAACTTTATTTCCGAAACCTTTTAACCTAGTATATGAAAAAAAGAATAAGAAAAAATAGGTAAGAATAAAAATAATAATTATTTAGGTGTGATTTATAAGAATATGAAGTAGGGCTATAACTTTTTTTTCTGTAATATTTCACAGTTAAATGTCCCTACTTTAATGTTACGAATTGCTGATGGTCTAATTTATGTATTTATGTTGACTAGCCGCATAACTTGTTGATTTATTGCTTCGAATCATTATGTTTATGGGGGTGTGGTATAGACAGGATAAATTACGGGCTGTTTATGTCGATACTTCCTGTTTCTGGTCATAGTGATTAGAGAATATGTAGGAACTGACTTTTATGCTGACCGGTGATTACGGCTATTAGCTCGTCATTTAGAAAATGCAGTAGAGATATGAAAGTCGCATAAAAGAGAACAAGATTTAATGAAGTTTAACAGGCGGCTGTGGTTTTTGTTACCTGTTTTATGAGGGCTTTTATGAGTAAAAGGTTCAATCTTCGACCACATCATCTCTTTTTTTTATATGGATGGATTTCAGACTCATACTGACTTAAACCCATACGTGCTCCTCGTAGAACCCTTTGCGTTCCAAGGCTGCGGTGACTCTTTCGAACAAAATCCGCAACCCTGGCAGTCCACAACCCGGGCAGATCATCGCTTTCAATCAGGAGAGAAAGTCTGAAAGGGTCAAACATGAATAATCACATTATAAAAATCTACACAATGTGTAGGTACAGTAAGCCACCTAATGATTTTTCATAATTCTAATTATCCACTTGGCAAATTATTAATTCCGAGCGTATGATAATCTAAAGTAAATGAAGACTTTAAAAACATAACTTGCTTACAAATTCAAGAATTCAAATAAATATTACGACTGCCTGAAAAACTTCCACCCACAAAGTTCTACATTTAAACGCAACAAAAAAGTAAAACAGCTGCCGCCCACAGACGACGAAAAAAGACGAGAATAACCGATCAAAACTCAATTTACGGCAAAATGAAAGAAGACACTTGATTCCAATCCAATCATGATACGGTGTAAGTGGACGCGCACGCTTACCGATAGCGATTGTCTGAGACACCGCTGTCGGTGAGGTTTTTAAAGATACTTCGACATAGGCGCGACTTGACGTGCGACATCATACGTCACTTTGACATTAAAAAAGTCAAACTAAAATCGCAACTAATCACATTGGAACACTTAAAATTGAAACTGAGGATTTAAAGTCTGCCTTATAAGAAGAGACAAATCTGAAAAGACACGACACTTGAAACAATCTTATTCGAGTCGTGTATATGTCACCGGAAAATTGCAGACTCCGTAAGATTGTAATAAATCTTGATTAACAATTTCACGATATATTATGGAAAAACCGTTTTGTATACAATAAATCTCATCCTAATGCAATAGTTTCCAATATACTTATACGTATCTTATTTAGAAAAAAAATGTTTACAATTTCACGCAATATTTTACAATCTTACTGCGTTTGCCATTTTCCGGTGACATAGATCTTGAAGTGAGTGAGGCAATCACTTTTCCATCGATTGTGACTCTTCCATACATGCGTAATTTATCACGCGACTTCGTGACTTTAAGGTCTGCCTTATATGGAAAATCTGAACAGAAACGACTTGCAACAATCTCATCAGTTTTAATGATTCGATTCAGAGAGTATCCAATCCAGCAGTCGAAGCTTGTAGTGAGTGGGTGCGTTCACTCAACTTACACAGTTAGCAATTGTCTGAGACACCGTTGGTGACTTTTTTAAGACTCTTCCGACATGACACGCGACAAATCACATTGGATTTGACTTCGAGATTTTAAATTCTCTCTAAATGGAGATCAACCTAAACAAACAGACGTGATACTTGAAACAATGTCATCAGTTTGAATGATTACCTTTATTTTGTGTTCGCTCCGACCATCGCCGTCGGCGTCGAGGCGATTGTCTTAAACAACATTAGCAGCGTTTTTAAGGCCTCTTCCATATTGGTGCGGTTTGATTAACAACATGTCGGATTAAAACTAAAAATGTCTTCAGACGGACGTTTATTTAGAGACTACCGTACATAGAGAGATAAATCTGCACTGACATGATACTCAAACCAATCCAATCAGTTTCATTTTAATTATTAACTTACGAAAATTTTCCCTCTATGGTCGAAGCCAGAAAAAATTGGAATAACGGTCATTGACCCACCTACATTTATTGACATAAAAGACAGAACAGAAATAAAGATATAAAACTGTCTTGAATCGACATCTATCGTGATCCTTAACCTTTTCTTGTAATGAAAAACGATTAATAATTTATTGTCCAGGTACCTACGAAGAGATATTGCGGAAAGGGCAATGACCGCTACTGCAAATTTACCTGGCTTCAACCATAGCTATCGTAGAGCTACTTACTTAGTTAACGTAACTTCCGGTTAAAAGGTAGCAAGGATTCTAATAGGATCAGAGGGACTTGAAGGTAGATCTGACCATGTGTGCTTATAAACAACGCGGTGCCTTTTCGAGTCACAACTCTGCAAGTGGAGCATAGGGTCTTGGAATTGATTTCTCTAAGTCGCGTCGCGTCTGTTTAAATGTAGCCTTAACGTTCTGTTGTTATTGGAAGATAACGTGTGTTGTAACCATTAAGGGATTCACGAGTAGTCGTTGACAATGATTTGAATTTTTATCGAAGTTACATACATACCTTTTTCGTGTAAAATAGTACTTATTCTTAAGTGTTAAGTGTGTAGTGACACAATATTGTATTATGAGCGACACAGCATTTTAGGTTTACGGACAGGGCCACTCCGCTCTGGGAAGGCAGTCCACATATAGATCGGGTCGCGAATAGTCGTATACAGGTTTATTGTATAGTGTAACTGGTCCGTGAAATAAAGACACAAAGTTTTACCTCCGATACCACATTGTTTTAATTTGCTTACTAAGGTGAAGAATACAAAAGTGGTGACCCCTGTGAAAGAACTTTATAATTCGGAGTTACGGCATATTACGGCAAAATGACGACACCACCTCCAAATGTGGTTCCAGAGACGGCGGCACTGTCAATAACATCGAGGATTTCCGTCCGGCGGAGTGTCTGTTTGGGAATGTTAAAAGAATAAGGAGTTGTTACTGTTTTATGAAGAAGCTTTGGCAGAATTTGTCTTCTTAGTTTTTACTACCGCTCATTTTAACATCGAATACAATTTACTACATGTACTTTAGCGTGTTTCAAAGAAGTCTCAGTGTGTGAGTTTAACCACTACCAACCACACATTGTATAAAGCTGAGTTTTCCATGCTAAATGTTTACAAAATGTTTTTATCCTTTGAATCTATCGAGAATATTTGAATATAATAAAACTCATAATATAATAAACTAATAATTGAATATAATAAAACGTACGAGCTATTCATCTAAACTCGTTTCTATGCATAAGATTAAGATACACTTTGTAGATAGTCATATTAGCTAAAGGTGCCATTCTCACACTAAGGAAATTATGGCACCAAGTTTACCTAAGTACCTACCTACGTCACCTCGAAATATTAGTCGCAAAGTTACTGGTAATGTATCACTTTGATATTGTAATGTTGCTATTTCCCAACTGATGCATTTCTGAACGGAATTCTGTTGGAGACGGAGGTAGATTCGTAAATTTCGGATATAAATTCTAAGCAAATTCCGAACGGTGTCAACTGTATTTGCTTCGGATTTAAGAATGCAACAGGCTTTTCCGAAAATTTGAGTTTCTGTTATGATAAGTTGTGGTTAAAGCCTATCTAATTTGCATTGAAGCAATCCAAAATATTTCATTTTATTGATCTCGTGGCGTTCCACAAGATCCGTTAATTTACCGGGATAAAAATTGACGTTTGACACTCGGCTAACACTCAGCGGTAGCGTAGTTTTGAGTAAAATAACTGGCTCAGAACTTACTGAGATTACCTTTTACAATCATCTTACTATGAACTGACAAACATACAACACACAAACAATTAATTCAACCTGTTTATTATGTGTGCCCGACAGGGTCCATAATTTATTCGATATTTTAACATACCAACTGTTACATGTACACATTATGGAATGCAATAAAAAGTATTGAGTATTATTTTAAACATTTTACATTTAAAAAATTATTTGAAAAAAAAAAGAAACTTAAAAATCGTGTCGGGAACAGGGTCCAGGGTACCGGCTACAATTCAATTATTGGTTACGGTTCCAGAGAGAGGAACCTTCTTACAATGCAAGCCGAGACCAAAATCAATCCGTTGATCCAGGCTCCTAACGTGAGCCTCCTAAGGTGTTCTTTTCCCGCTTTTATATTGGATAATGTTTCAGAATATTTTAATTAAACATTTTAGTTTGGATAATGTTTCAGAATATTTTAATTAAACATTTTAGATCAAACACAGAATAGAAACGGAAGCATCATTTTCATGCACGAATGTCAAAGTGATATTTAACAATGTTTACTCAATTACGACGACGTGTCAGGAGTTTTTGGTCACAATTTTGTTTGGCTTTGAACAACGTAGGTAACGTTTGAAAATTCTGTTTGATACTTTTTGTGACCATAATTCGATAAGCTATGGTGGTCGCCGTTTCGATGGTAAAAAGTTATTTTTTGAGTTATTATAAATGTTTGGTTTAAAACAAATGTAGCAGCCCGATCATGCTCTAAATTTGCGTATTTTATTCATACACTACTTTTTTTGCCGTCAATTTGGAAAAATATATTATTTTCCGTTCAAAAAACTTCGTTTGAAATCAGAATCTCAATCCAGCTGTCTTCCATAACCTAGCAACAAAAACCTTTCAAACTCAAGAAGACCCTATTATCAACACAAAACCTATCCAGGGATACATAACTGAGGAAACAGGCTGTTAATAGGTCTGTTCAACTAGCCAGTAGGATAAGCGGACCTTAATTACGGCGAGGGGCGGCGGGGGCCGAAGAAATGGATGGCCTCCGGTTCCGCAGCCCTTAAGTTCGGTAATTTCAGTTAGCAGCAAATGGGGGGAACTTGGACGTGCCTAATGTAGGATTGGGGACACTCCATGTGACCGGGATATACTTCGATTTGGGAGATGATTAAGTGACCTTGCGTTGGGGGATTTAGATTCTTTTGTGGATTGATTTAACGTGCAGATTTAAATAGATTTATCTATTTAAATCTGCATGTTATTTCCTCTAAGATTCCTGTGCTGGTACATTATAACCTGTACCTACGTGTTTTATTCTTATGCTACTACAAAGTTAACGCTTTGGACAGTACTGATAGACAGCGTTCTCTATTCCAACTTATTAAAATGTCTATTTTGTGAATCTGCTAATCTTGAACCACTCTATGACTTGAGTGAGCGTGACTGAAAATTGCCACTGTAACAACTCTTATCAAAGCGAACGCTGTCAACAATAAATAACAGAAACATATTGTATTTCTATGTTGAAATATAATCGCACCATTTATAACAGTACAACTACGATAAAATGACTAGCAGTGAAAAATGAACTGGTAAAACGAGAAATATTTTAACGCCCCCGATAATATCACAATGTCCGGAACACGTTCAATTTAATATTTTAACTTACGTGACTTCTGATATTTACTGAAACTGATTATTTTAAGGTCTGCTGGTTAGTAGGCAATTATTTGTTGCGTAGTATGTTGCCGTGTTTTTGGCATCGCAATTGGTTTTTGTTTGGGGAAACTCGCCACTTGTTTTCCCGAAAAAAAAAAAAAATTTTGAAATTAGAACATGTTAAAATTGTAGAAGCTATATATATGAGAATAGCCAATGCCACTCACTGTGAAAATGAGCCAGCAACAGGGCCTAAACCAAGTGATTATTTTTTACCGAAAGAGATTGTCAAAAGTTCAATGGGGTTGACATGCTCTACTGAACAGTCACGTGATTCGCCAACATTCAATCATTATTGCTGATAGAATGTCATTCTGAGGTGTACTATTACTTTTTTGATCTAGTCACGTTTCGTTACTAAAATAGCTGCACCGTAGTGAAAATTTTAACCAGTCAACGAAATTGGTAACAACGGGGCTGTCTATGTAGATTGCACTGAACGAAGTATCGGTCCTTGTGAGACACTAGATACAGTCCTGTGGCAAAGTCGTGAGCTGCATTCTTTATTCAAATTGCTGCAACGTCATCTGTTGCCTCGTGGATACTCGGCCTTTATACCTACACCATCTCACTAAATGCGTATTTTTGTTTAAGAGCCCTAACAAAACGTTGTCTCCCAAGAAAAATATATTTGAAAAGTTTCTCATCTTAAGCCGCGACTTAATTATTTTACAACAATGGTCGCTTGTTTTAAGTAACTCTTTGTGTTTACAGAGTAATTGCTGTTCATTTTAAGTCATAATTTTATGTTGCCATAATTTACAAAGTTCTGGCAGCATACCTTGCCTAGGTACTTTCTTAGGAGTTTATCTTGGCCACGGCGTACTTAAATGTTGGGACCTACATTTTTAGAAGAGAAACATTAGGAAATTTTTGAAGTGGAAACTTCTTTAACGGCGTTGTGCACTTTTTGGGATGGGTAAAAAAATGTTAAACTCGCGTCAGGACACGTGACCGTCAGGACACGTGACCTGATCGAAAATTCGTAAGACGGATAATAAGAGAGATGTAATATGTAATATTAAAATGCCATGTTTGTGTACGATAGCGCAATAAATGCATATTGTGTTTAACCACATATTAGTACTTTAATACTGATATATAAAGCAATTCGTGCGAAATTATTCCCTAACCATTCCAAAATATTCAAAAATGTACTTACAACGTTAATGTTCAAGTTTTCACTTCTGCCGGCAATCTCGGAGTGCAACCCGTTATTTTTAAACACGATTTTGTACAGAGAAAACAATTGTTCTTTGACGAGAGAACAAAAAATACATTAATGTTTTCATCACATCTCAAACCTCAATGTGGACAGTAATTGTGAACTTGCCAATCAGTAGAAATGTTGTTTTACCATTTCTTTTTCACTAAAACCAATTTTAAATATGTAATTTATTTAGACCATGCGCCAACCTATGAGCAATTCCTCTTATATAAAAATAAATAGGTGAATATAATAAAGAACTTTCCCATACATTTTCCTCAAGGAGAAAATCTCTTTTACGAATCTACTAAACCGGTTAGGTATTTCTATTATTAGAATGTACTCGTAATGCTCAATGTATTGGCATTCATGAGTCTGAATACACATAACCTCATTCTATCGGCTGGGCCATGCATTATGTATGGGATTGTTAGTTTCACTCCCCTTACTCGCTGACTTATAGGTAAATAAGTACTTATCTCATCTAAGTAAATTTAGCATGGAGGCGAATAAGATAAAATTGTAAATGATGAAATAGGATTAATTAATTAATTCTTCTTGTGGCAGTCCTTTGTACTCATGGTACTAATATTTTAAATTAAATACCTTACCCAAAATGAGTATACCTACAGAATTCAATGCAACATTCTAAGGCCGCTTCCACACGGTCATCTGTGGCTGCGACAGTCTGAAGCAATTTACAGAGCGCTCAAGCTGCTTATGATCCGCACATCAATCACTGCGGCGCACACAGTCGTGTGTGGAGCTGACGGCTGTCAACAGTTGCAAGTCTAGCTGGAAACTTGGGGTTTTAATAAATTATATGGCGTTGTTTGTAGTAGGTAAGTTAAGATTGGGATTGGTATCTCAATGCTTCCGTCATGTTTCCGTTTTGAGAGAGAAACAGCAAGCAGGAACTATACGGGTCAAATAGCCCTTTTTCTTTTTGACAACAAAAAAGTCAAGATAGCAATGACACGTTATAATACGGAGGCTAGTTTTCTCACGATGGTGATGTTTTTCATTACTTAAAAAATATTTAAGATTAAAATGGAATACAGTTGTCTAAGGCCACCTAACCACGGTCAGCCTGCTTATGATCCGCACATCAATCACTCCGGCGCACATAGACGTGTGGAGCTGGCAGCTGTCAACAGTTGCAACCCTTGCTGGACACTTGAAGATTTCTAATAAATGATTGGTGTTTACAGACTTGAGAATACCTTGCTTGACTAATAATGAAATACAGCAACATTTTGAGAAAATACATCTATATACTCATAAAGGAAATAATTTTTCAACTGAAAAGTTAACTTTGTTGTTCATTTCTTATTTTTTTGTCAAACTAATGAGAGTGTCGAGGTAACGAGTTTGTAGGTACGGAACTCTCGGTTTGCGAGTCTGACCCGCACTTGTCCAGTTTTTTACCAAGGAATCATCCCAATCGGGTGCAAAATTCATTACAGTCCTCTAAGGTAACACACAGTCATTAAAGACAGTTGGTCTGTTTATGATCCGCACATCAATCACTCAGAAGACACAGTCATGTGCAGCTGAGGGCTGTCAACGGCTCCAACCCTGTTGGAAAATGTTTCGTGAGGAACAAGTGTCACTGTGCTGACAACAAATTTTAGGGTGACATGTTGGCTCGTGTAAACTGAAATTGGAAAAACGAAATAGAAACATGACCCATGAATATGTTTGTATAGGTTTTTTTTCATTTTTTCACAAAAAAATTTAACCATACTATTAGTTTTAATAAATGCTGATTAGCGGATTCTAAATTAAAATTATCTTTAGTTAGAATAAAGAATCTACTTTATAAATAGTAATACTTAATAGTCTTTCAATTTAGTGTAAAACAATAATAATACAGCTTAATAGTTATCAATCAGTCTTTGTGTGCATTCTTTTACACAATTTGTTAAAAGTTTAAATTCTCAGTCAAACTCTTTTGTTTTTAAAACACGATGTTCTATCTCCATGTATTAATCAATGGAATCTAATTACGATCGAAGTCAGTGTAACGGTTATTTGACTTCAATTTTCAATTGCTTAAGACAGAAACGATGAGAATCGTTGACCAATTGCAAATTCTACCATGGCGACCAAGGAACTTAGTACCGGGATCTTAATCAGTTTAAGATCTGAAAAGATGGCTGCGGTACATTATAATAAAATACAATATAACATGGCTTCGGTTCTGTTGCCTATGGTATACATGTATTTTCCACAGATTTAAGTTTGTGACACTGAACGACAGACAGTTTAGCTTTCTATCAACACGGCATTTTTTTGCAATGAGTCAGTACTTCCAGAGATTATCTTTAGCAAACAATTTAACAAACCTTAGATAATATTATCAAAAGGTACAACTACAAAAAACAACTGTCTTGTTAGTGACTACAATAAAACAGCCGTTTTAGTTAGCCAACAATCGTCCGTATTTATAAACCTTCAACGGCGCAGGTTGATCGATTTTATTATAACAACCCCATGTTATTATGTGCTTAGCCTTGAAATCATTGGTCGCACGTCATTGGCTTGCGGCTTATTTTAAATAAATAAAAATAAAATAATATGAATAATGCAGTTTAAACAAAATCGTACGTACATATTGAAATATCTATGTAGTTCAGCAGAATTAAAAGCTAATAAGGGCCTAAACCACCAACTCTTAAAGCAGTATTACTTTAATATTACTTCCAGTGCGAAAGAGACGGAGCTTTACATCCTGTATAGCTCCGTCTCTTCCCCACTGGAAATAATATTGAAGTAAAACTGCTTTAAGAGTTGGTGGTTAGGCCCCAGCTAGCTGGTTTTACCCGGACGTATATACTAGGCTCTGCTCGCTGCTTCGCCCGAGTACGGAAACATACTGCCAGTATGAAAAGTGTCGTCTACCAGAATATACAACGTGTAACAGAATAAACGCAATACCTGAAAAGGAGTCATTGTACGCAACTTTTACTATGGGGCCAACCAACCAACAACAAAAAAAACAGTTTTTTTTTTTTTGTGTAGTCCTTGTCCTGATCCATCATGGTCTATCTGTGTGTATCTATCATTCAAACCCTTTGAGCCGTTTTGATTGTTAATCATATTCAACCCCTTAGATTTATAATACCTAATTATAAGTAAGATCTCGTAGAGATAATTTGAAAATCAATAACGGAGTTTAAAATACCATAAAAAGTATCTCCCATCTTTCTCCCCATCGTAAAAAGTTGTATGACATAATGATACAGATTGAAAGACCCTACCTACCTATAGCACCTACGTACCTATATAAAATACATACGAAGCAGAAGTTTCTCGTTCATAAAGACGGCGAGGCGCCAGTGGGCCATACAATATGTTAAGCGCTGTTCTCACAGAACCATATCGTGTCCCTCGATCCGTTCTCTCAGTAATGAAGCGTAGCTTGCGTGCTCATTATTATATTTTGTGAAGCACTTTTGTGGGACACTGTACTGGTGGAATAAAGAGTGGTTTTTGCGTAATCATATCCTTGCTTATTTTGCTTTTTTTAGACTCTTGTGAAAGACAAGGAATCATCATGGAATTTTGTATCCAGATTTCAAAAACACCATGATACTCGTAGCTTTTTTCCGCATCGCGCCTAAGGCCACACAGGATCCGTGAATTTTTCAGTTTCAAAATATAACCTATGGCATCCAGTGACAGTCTAGTTTTCTGAAGTACAACTAATTTTCGTAATTAGCCCCGCTTTCAGAGATTGCTCACTCCAAAAATTACTTTATCATAATTTAAAAATAGGGTTATTATTTATTTTTATGTTCCGTGTTGTGATCCGGCAGAACATTTGTTTTAAAACTCCAATTTTGAAATGAATTTCTATCTTTGAAATCACTTCTGTGCGACAGTCTACAATCTTTTACACGCAATCACTCGTGTACGACAGCGTACGAGCAAGCCCTTTATGACTGAATTAGAAATAAATTACGGAATTCTTTACCCATAAAATTCACGCTCTATAAATTCATAAGGACATTATTTTCTTCTTAATTCTATCAGCGCGTTATTCATAGTTTAGTGACTTATAACGTCCTGAAATTGTTTTCTTTGTCGAGATTTTTGGCTTGTAAAAAGCTGAATAACAAGATTTCTTTGCTAGGGTAGTCAACAAAAAGGATAGATAATATAAAGTAGAGTAAGAAGAATTACACAACTAAGTGTGAGAGGCCTTTCGGCCTCGGACCATTCCCTCTATTTCACACTTTGTCAGCCTTTTGGTTTGGATTTCCCCAGGAGTGCAACAGCTTAGGCTGACAAAAAACAAAATATAAAGTAATGATCATCCTTGTTTGCAATATCGCAGAAACAAAGGCCTAGATACCACTCACCCAACAATTATAGAAAAATCGTGATAAAAGCAGTTTTGCTGTCACGACATTTCCGTACAGTCAGATAAGTCTTGGGTCCACATGACACCGACTTTTGTCTGCGCAGACTTTGAACTCTGAATAAAAAATAGTATTGCATGTCTGCAAGACTTACATACAACAAAGCCTGTGCAGACAAATGTCGGTGTGATAGATTTTTTATATCCAGATTTCAAAGCCTGCGCAGACATAAGTCTGTACCGTGTGGACGCACTATTGGATTGATAGAAAGATTGGAGTTGTCAAAACGTAGACTATTCTTCTTCGTTCCCTCAATGTCGAGGATCGTGACCACGTATGACGCGTCTATAAGCTTTACGGTCTTCTAGAGTGTCGGCTCTGTATTTGTCGCTTCCATCATTATCGCGACTAGCCGGTAAAAACCCGATTAAATCACGATGATTCCTTCAGTCAGTTAAATAAGATTGACCTACGCAAAAATATTGATATCGCCAAAACGTAGAAAACAAAGCGAGACTATGATCAATGCTCGTTTCTTTGCCGTATGAGGTTCTATTTTGCGCCAACTCGCCTACAAACTTTATCTTTGTGAAATTTTAAAACCAAAAACCAATGTTTGTAGTGGGTATAGTACTTGTGAATTCAACAGCGGTATTACAGTCTGAGAAAAAGTGTTGTTTCTCGCAGGTGACACGCTGCACACAGCACACGCTCCTATTTTTAGCTCGAAACTACTGTTGTGTTATGTGCGCCTAGTGTAGTAATTAAAGGAAATCCTTGTAATGCACGTGTTTCGAGTAGGTAACTTTTGTCTGGGTGATAGTTTCACTGTTATGTGATTAGGATTATTTGAGTAAATGCATGAAATTACTATGTCCTATACCTATTTGCTGAAGGTTCGAAGCCAAGCTAGAACAGAGCCTCTACCATGAGATTTCATCGAAAAATTACTCGCTAGCGTTAAACTCGCTAGCGTACTAACGTGGATCGGACAGATTTCGATAATGCTTGCACCATGAGATTTACGGAGTCTGACGCATTCGCTAAGGTAAGCTCGATAGATCGCGTTGTCTAGCTAACTTCACTCTACTCGATATAATGCTTCACTACTTATGTTTTGTTTCTTTCTTTCTCACTAATAAGAAGAGAGAACGGCTCTTAAGCTCAAAATGTAGTTATATCGCTATGCTAAAAATGTTAAGATAGTCAATATCACAAAATAAACCGACAAAATAAAAAAGTTGACGGTTAGTGGACTACTTATGGTATTTAGTGGTTTTTTAATTTTTATTCCTTATAACATATCATGTTTTGTTTGTTGGCGTTGTGTTACATTTGTGTGTGTGTGGTTTAAAAGTTTACAACAATAGATTATAATTGGTTTTGTTTTGAGATAGCTGCATACCATACTAGGTACTACCTTTAGTTCTAATGAAACTCGTTGTGTTCAGTGTTGACGTCAAATCCGTAACATTATTCAATAATATAAATGCACAAATCCTCAAACGCTTCTCTATAGTGTGTATAAAGTTTAATAAACTATCTTTCACATATATTTTCCAATTGAGATCCAATATAAAATTTCATTTTGGCTTGAAATTAACGTTGTTCACGTCGTTGGTCTTCAAAATCAGCGGCAACTAACATATTCCACGCTAAATAAGCTCTTGCAGACATTATTTTGACTTTATTATACTCAAACACGTGTATAATTTTAATGTAAACTTATGTTTCACACGGCAAAATGCTAGTGAGCTACGTAACTAATATCGTAAGCGTATTGTTCGATAGCTTCTGTCAAATTAGTGACTCATGGTGCCGTTTTGTATGGGGATAGCTGAAAAACGTCAGTGACCATCGAATAGATTACGTTAGGTTTTTAACCTATCGAAATCTATAGTGCTCATGGTACGAATTTTAATTCTTTCAGTGACCGCTAGGGGCGCTGTACAGTATGTCATACAAATAATTTACGGAGACGCTAGCGAGTTTTGGCTGCATAAACTCATGGTAGAGGTACAGAAAACTACTTAGGTAGCCGTAGGTAGTAATTGTTTGGATAATATTAATCGTCGTTAGTAGTTGCAGGTCGAAGACGGTTTTCTTATTCTATGCCCAAATTCACACTATCATAACTAGATAATAATATCTCTTTGTATCGTTAGAGGTCTGACAACGCTAACATAATAATTCATCCCACCATACACTGGATCTTATATGTTAAAATTATGCCAGTGATAAAAGCGCTATGATTCACATCCATCAGCCTATTTAAAAAAATCCTGTCTGTACCTACACTCACATAAAAAACCCTATCAACCACATTAGCTTCCAAAAAAACGGCAAAATTAAATAAACACAAACCACGAGTACCAGGCTATCATAAAAATTAAGTTTACGATGTACCCGCAGCGTCAATTTAACGGCCCATAAAGACGGTCGAACGCCCGAGCAGCGTTTAATTACTCGTCCCAATGATGTGGCTGACAAATTGCTGACAAGCCTGAGCGCCATATTGTTGTTATGTGGTCCGCTGCTTCCTCCGTTTCTATTAACTGCTGGATCGATTTATGTTGCTTTGTTGTGGCTACATGCTGGTCGGTGGGGTCATTGTTTAGGTACTTTTGGGTCAATTTATTGGGCTTTGATTGGATGCGGCCTTAAAGGGTGCTGGTAACTTTAGCAGTCGTGGCTTCAAAAAGCTGTTACTGCCGTTTTCTTTTAGTCTCAGGAAAGTTTCCAAATAATAAAAAGAAAAATGTGCCGTATGGTGTCGGACGAAAAAGAATAGCACCTTCCCATCACTTTCCGTGCGTGTCGTAAGAGGCGACTAAGGGACTCGCCAGAGAATGGGCAGCAGCATTTTCTGTAGGTAGGTACAATGCTACAGCTACACTGCGATCGCCAACCCGCTTGCCAAGCGTGGCGATTATGGGAAATACTTCCATTTGGGGGAGGTTTATGTCCAACAGTGGACGTCTATCGGCTGATATGATGATGAATACATATCCACTGCCCGATTTATTGAAACGGTTACCTACAGTTACGAAGATAAAACGATGTTCAATTTTACAATAAATCTGAGCTAAATATTACTGGCCGAGTAATTGCTGGTTAGCAAATCGCCCATGAACCTCATAATCATGCCGGTCATACACATTAGCGGTGGACCGCCCACATTTTGATCGTCAATTACAGGGTTTTGTTTTCCCTTCATTTTCAGATAACTGTGATTACAAACGACTAAATTTATTTTATATTATCCCCTGATTTCTCAAGCAAAATATTTATTTAAAAAACTTAATGTTTTGTTTTTTGTTTTGTTTTTTTAGTTTAGTTTAGTGCTTCAAATTTTTTTTTTAGCTTTGAGTCATAGCTGTCAAAACGACACGACACTCGTACGACAAACTCATGGATGAATTCTAGAATGATCTTTAATTTCAGTTCAAATTGAACACGACATTTAAGACTTTTGTACCAAACTAGCAGAATATAAACGTAGACGTAGCGTAAACCTACCAGGGTTGCGGATTTTATTCGAAAGAAAGCAAAGGGCACCAGGAGGAGCACGGATGGATTTAGTCAGTAAGAGTCTGACACTCCCTCCCGCTCCACCCAGAGCGGAAGAAGTCATAGTGTAGACCAGGTCACAAGCGGAAGCTTGTGACTTCGTCCACGTGGAAGTCAACTGTACCGTAAATCAAATGTGTACTTGTATCACTTGGAGTGCCCTCCAAAATGCTTTCTATCAGTTTTTTTTTGGCAATCAAGTACTTATTACTTATTAACAGCAACTATTCTTTTTTAAAACATGTATTAGTTTACAAATCCATGTAGATAAGTAGTCAATGAAATAGAGTTGGTACTAATACAGCTAGCCACATTTCTGCTACTGGCATACTCACCTCTGTATCACAAAGTTGGCTTGGTGAAGGAAACTGACAGAGGGGTCGAATGGTCAGTGCCGAGTGCTGGCAGCTGACGTATCGAGTGTAATCGAATCTGCGAACACATGGACTCTCGCTAATACACTCGTGACTATGCTTGTATGTCTTGTTGGTCTTGTCTGAATGGTATCGTGCATTTTTTGAGCTTATGTCAGGAAAAGTGCTATTATCTAAGCTTATATTTTAAAGAGGTAAAATCTTTGCTTGTAGGCAATAATCTCTGGAACTACTGATTTGATTACAAAAATACTTTCTGATAGAAAGGTTCAGTATTCCTGAGACGGTTCTAGAGAGATGCTACGGGAGTGAAACCGCGGGAAATAGTTGATATGTCAGCCAAAATTTTAGCTTCCTTTTGGAGCAATCTGGTAAAAAAATCTTCAATGCAGTTAGATCAGAGTTTCGTATTGATGCGACGGCTGCGCGTATCGTCTATGTTTCAGATCTAAAAGTGTAGGTACCAGACTGTATTTTTTGAGAATATTCGTTTCTAGATCAGCAGAATCTAAGCTATAAGCATAAGTACCGAAAGACAATTAGAATACGCAGCAATCATAATTCGTCCTGCTGATTTTATGGGCATTCCAAAATAAATTCAAGCTAACACAAACACAGAATATCAGCTGTGTCTGTTATACCATTGGGTTCCTCGGTTAGAGTGGTAATGTAATAAAGTGATCCCAGTTGATCCACCCTTTTGTAAAATCTGTTAGACAATGGCCGGATGACAAGCGGCCACAGTTGTTCTATGAACAATGTGAACACTTTACAATGAATGGCATTGCTCTGGTGTTTCAGTTCATGAGATTAGCGTTGTTGTTCATTGCTGCACTGGGCAATAAAACAAATGAAGTCTACCATATATGGAAAGATCAATCAGGAATCAGGTCTAAACAGATTTGACCAAATACAGGAAAAATTAATTTCAAGCAGTAGTGGCTCCGGCCATCTAAGAATCAAACCAAATAATTTATTTCAATCGACTATAAAAAGGCTATTTAAATAGTAGGAGTAAAAAAAACTTTACAATAGTTTATTATACCTACTTTACAACCAGCACAGGTTACGTATACCGATGGGGCCGATTTTCTAGTCTAGTCTGACGAATCTAAAAAAAAACTGACCATGTATGTCTCATTATTTCATTTGTACATGCCACTTAGGTCTTTAACAATTGACATTAAAGAGACTATCGTTATTATAATTTGTTTCCAAACTAGTCGTACTTTACTGCCTCGCTTCCAGAAGCAAGCGAACAAAACACTTATAGCCGGTTTGTGGAGTACTAAAAAGCTCCTACCGGTTACCATAAACTTGCCTTGCATTGCGCTCTGTACGATACAATTGTGTTACAGTATGACAAATTACTGCACGGATTATTGCTACAATAATGGTAGTATTATCACATTATATTACTACTCTACTACTCTTACAATGTTGTTTTATTTTGTTTTTATTTATTATTACGTTATTGTACTAAAAATACACTTATAAAAACCGGCCAAGTACGAGTCGGACTCGCGCACGAAGGGTTCCGTACTATTAACAATAGAAAACGGCAAAAAAATCACGTTTCTTGTATGGGAACCCCACTTAAATGTTTATTTTATTCTGTTTTTATTATTTGTTGATAAAGCGGCAACAGAAATACAATTTCTTACTGTTACGTTACAGACAGTGGGGCATGAGGCTAAAAATATATTGACACTAAGCTTTTGCCCGCGGCTCAGCTCGCGTGTATATCGGTTATCCCGTAAAAAGTGGCCTATATATCTGCCAAATTTCATGACGGCCATTTTAGCGTGGAAGCGTAACAGACAGACAGTTACTTTCGCATTTATAATATTGGTAGGGAAGTAGGGATTACTTTATCATAAACAAAAATTTATTCGCTATCAGAAAACGCATCGCCTTAACCACTGGATCTAGAAGCATGAAAGTTTGCACAAAAATACCTTATCAAAAGTCTCACCACACGCGAACAAAAAGAATTTAAATAAAAATTCATGCACTAAAAGGTGGTTACTCTTATGGAATTTGCCTGAGAAAAACCCATCATGCCATTTCATCATGTCTAGTTAAAAGAAGGAGTCGAGAAAGAGCAGGTTGAACATAATCTTCTTTTCTTTGTTTGTTAGTATAATAGTTGGAAATATGTTAAGTTTACCACACCAGTGAGAATCATAAACTTATCCTTACGACCTCAATTTTCACTCAAATTCCAGATCGGGGATGCAGAATTAGGTATATACACACAAGTAAATGTCTAACTCTAACTGAACTAACGCAACTAGCTTTCGAAACACAACTGCAATAAATTGCAATTTGCAAATAACATTTTGAAATTCATGGAATTGGCGAATAAGCTTAGCGGTGTGGTTGTGTTACAAAATGGAGATAGAGAATATATCGTAGCGAGTCTATGGTAATTTTAGACGATATTATCAATTTGTTTGTTTTTGGTTTAGGTATCTATCACACGAAGGATAGTGAAAATTTATTATACACTTGATTATCCGGTGAACTTCATGTTGCCTACATTTCATTTGATATCCCAGTATTGAGGCGAATTAATAAAAAAAAAAACCGGCCAAGTGTGAGACGGACTCGCACATAAAGGGTTCCGTCCATTATCTATAAAAACAGCAAAAAAATCACGTTTGTTGTATGGGAGCTTCTCCTAAATATTTATTTTATTATGTTTTTGCTGTTGTAGCGGCAACAGAAATATATCATCTGTGAAAATTTCAACTGTCTAGCTATCATGGTTCATGAGATACAGCCTGGTGACAGACATACGGACAGCGGAGTCTTAGTAATAGGGTCCCGTTTTTACCCTTTGGGTACGGAACCCCAAAAAACGATTCGGTCGATGCGTTTTGTGGTTTCGTGAGACTAATGCACGGCAATGATTTTTAAAATATAAAATATGTAAGTAGGCTTGCTCTTTCTTACGAAACCTAACATTTCAGCGGGATATTATAAAAGCCATACTCCGCCATACGCCATACACAGTAATAGTGTAGAGTAAAATATTTTTTGTAATTGGTAAGTAGTATTTCTAGAAGTTAAGATATGACACAACCAACTATATTTTACCTCTGCACCCATAATTGTATGTTAGTACGAGTATATAAGGTTTGAATTTTAAAAATGTTGTATCCTTTGTGTTAACCACACAAAGGATACAACATTTTTTAAATAATAATATTACACAGATGGGTGCTCATTATGTCCTCGTTTTTCGTTATACGTCGAGCGAATTCTTCGAACGCGAGTCCGGAAGGACGTAACTTAGGTTTTCGCAGTATAATGTTGTCATAATAACATGGGCTAATAAACAGTGAATTTCTATGAAATCGTTAAAATGGATGATTATGAGCGTGAGGTAGTATTTACTTTATCATCGCCTGAATGACTTTATACTCGATACTATACATAGGCAATTCAACATGACCGGAGAGATATCGTGCACTCGAAAGAGTAAACCTGTGTTTGCGCACACAACATGTTCTATAATAATCTCCTGCATCGATGGGTTGTCTTTGCTCAGATTGGCAGCCACTATTGAATAAGTTTGGAACACTATAACCATAATTACTTAGAGTGATGCAGTTGTTATTCTCTCGAAGTAAGTTCCTCGGCAACCTTTACAAGCTGATGAGAAGTTTATTAGGCGACGGAAAAATATTTTATAAAACTTGGAAAAAGTTTCATTGTCCATACAGTTAAAGATTCGAATTCCCTGCCGCTGTCTGTGTTTCTGGATAGCTACAACCTGGGGTCCTTAAGTCAAGAGTGACTAAGTTACTTCTAGGCAAGTGTGGTCGATCGTCGACCACATCGAGAGATGTGGTCACAAGCGAGCTTTTCAATATTAAAAAAATAATAATCATAACAAAATCCCGTAATACAATATCCTACATCATTAATAACCAACAAAAAAAAATAAAAAGAAACAAAACCTAAAAATAACATACGATATATAATAATCAGAGCATATTTTAATAAAATAATAAGGTAAATTGAGTTACGAGGTGGGAGGATCCTCGCGAATGAATGAAGTGATTGATTGAACGAACGAGTGGACTTTGGGGAGCTCGGTCATTTCCACAGTGTTATTGCCCGTGCATAATCGTGAGGAAAATTAACGATGAATTTTATGAACGCTGTCAAATATTTTATACGTATTTTGTGTAACGGCGTTTTGTGTTTTAAACGAGTGATCTTCAATTGGGCTTATTCTTGTTGAAAATTTTATGAGTGATTTTAATATATACTTTGCAAGGAGGAAAACCATACAGCATATTTCGTTTGCTTTTCATTTTGTTATTAATTTCAGGTTTCTATTATTTTTTCTACTAAACTATACTAACCAGGAGTAAGGTTATAGTATGGTAGGTCTAGGTATACGTAGGTGACAGGTGCGAGTACTATGTATATGTATATATACTGTTAAAAAACTACATTAGAGCTTAAGAAATAACAGCTGCCTATACGTTCTATTTAACCTTACACGCAAAGCGTCAACAAAACCACTTTTAAAACCACACCATTCAACCAGTGCAAAACCCAATTGATAGTCCAAACAACTCTATTACACAGCAGACAAAAAAACAATCAGAACCGCTCTCAAACAACACTAGCAGCAAAACGATTTACAAAAAACTAAAACGCATCAAGTGTGCCAACATGGACCGTGCCCGTTTTACACTAGAGCTGGGCTATCCATCATTTTTACCATAGAGCAACACCTCGACGGCATCTGCTGGAGACGGCATTGTCACAAGTTTCCATACAGACTAAGCGTGTCAGTCATGTTAACAGTTACTAATACAAATTGACGGCCCGTGACAATTCTGCCTCGATGACGTCTTTTAAACATTTTGGGAAATATTTCACTGTGCTAAGGAGTGGAATTCCCTGCCCGTATCTGTGTTTCCTGGTAGCTATAACGCAAGCCTGTCAACAATGAAAATAAATAACTCAAATATCCAGCAATTGGAAAGATAGGGTACAATACACTTTATTGTATGATAAAACTGTCATCTCTTTTACACAAACTTCATTCTAGTTATGAAGCAATGACATTTCTGATCGCGCTGTGATTTTTCCCCTGTTTAACATCGACGCCATAATAAAACACGACCACATAGCTATGTTTCCCGTCCGTATTTGAGTATTTTCCCAGTGGTGTTTACGCAAGCCACAAATATTTGACGAACTACCGCCTAAATGTGCCGCCTTCATAATTACAAAATTAGTTGTTGTGTTGATACTCCACTGGCTATTTAATTTTGAGGGTCAATGAGTTGTTTTCAGGCTATTTTTAGGTTGTTAGTGAAATAAACATGAGGCTTGTTTGTGGCAACAGTTTTGAGTTCAGAACACGATATGAATACCTTTTTATTTTAGCATTTGAATTTTACTCAATTGTTTTGTAGGTATTCACATCCCGGTCTAAAGTTTGTCGCAATTATTTAAGTACCTAGTTACCATCTACAGTTGAAAAACATAATAGGTAGCTGTTACTAGGTAGATAAATCCATGGAATGATTTAGGTTAACAAGTCCCGGGCGAAGCCACGGGCCGAAGCTAGTTTTATATAACATGAAAAACAACTAAATGCTGAGATTGTGACACTTAAACACTAACAATATAACAGAGCAGAAATAAGAGCCAAGCGTGTCATGTGAATCTACGACAAAAAAATGCCTGGTGTATGTATTTGTCTCCCCCAAGGTAGACTTCCAGCAAAATACACAGACAGAAACCTCTCAATCTAATCTCGGTGAGTCGAAGCCTGAGCCTCAATTTGCAAAAAGGTAGAAGTTTCCTCTCCATTTCGTCGCTTCATAAGATCGTGTGGGGGGGGGGAGCTTATTTGTTCCGCGAAATATGTATGAAGAATAAGGGTTTGCTTACGCCAATAGACATTGTTTTCTACATTTTTAATTTGCTACAAAAATAAATTTAAATAGTTAAGTAGGTAAATACTCGTGTAGGTAATAGTTCCATCTCGTTAAACATGCTTGACAAATTGTGTATCGCATTGAGAAGCTATAGAAACTCCTTTATTTTAAAAATAAATATAGATAAACTTTTCATCAATGACTCTCATAAACTATTAAAAATATAAAAACACTGGCTTTCACGCCCGAAAAAATCAGTTCAAAGCCATAAAAACCAAATAAGAAAAAAATACTTAATGGCGTTTCCCAACAAATTTTGACGCGGAGTGGCCAGTATTTCGAAATCAATGTCAATAAAAAGTTCGCATTTTGCAAAGAGTTACTAAGGAAAATCCACGTAAGATTGAAACCATATAACTGAGCCTTTATGAACAGACATATAAAAAGGTAAATGCGAATGAAGATGCAGTGGAATGAAGAAAAATATCGTACCGCGGGTTTCAAATGTGAGGGAGGGAACAAAATTGTTTTCTCGTTAATACACGGGGATGACAGCATCGTTTTCATATATTTTATATCTCTGGAAATTGAAGCACAAAAAACATTTTCGTAATGAATGTACTCTCTTCGCTG
Organism: Melanchra persicariae; assembly: GCA_947386135.1. Taxonomy (NCBI): domain Eukaryota; kingdom Metazoa; phylum Arthropoda; class Insecta; order Lepidoptera; family Noctuidae; genus Melanchra; species Melanchra persicariae. The sequence continues at coordinate 8,364,874 of OX376660.1, forward strand.
ATTGGAATTTCGTGCGAAATGATTTTAAAATATTGTTTCATTGTTCCCTTTTGTTCTTAATTTGAGAACAAATGGAATCCTGTAAGGATTCCATTTATATATAATATAATATAATATGGCCTTATAATACGGCCATATAATACGGCTCAAAGATTTAGTACAAATCGATACGGCACCAAATAATTAACACTATTTTTCTTTTCAATCATCACTCAGCCCAATTTTTCGACGATCACAAAATGATGGTGACAAATTGTCAAACGTGCGTTAACTAGTTGTGAATTGTAGTAGACATCGCATCGCTTGACTAATGTCGGGTCGATATTTTTTCCTAGAAATCGGGAATTACATCTACAGTTATAAATAACAAAAAAAAAAAAAACAACTAACTCCTGCTATTAAAATAAAATTCTGCCTATCCTAAACCGCAATCCTATAATTCAGCTACCTCACAAATAAACAAATCCGCCCAAACCGTCATCAAACTAATTTGACGTAAACTATCCAGCTAATTTATCCCGCTAGCAATTCTTCTAAACAGGCACATAACGTCTTGGAATGCTCTATACCGGCCGGCCATCACTCAATGTCGGCGTGCCCTGCATAGTTGATACTGGCCATATCGCTCACCTGCAACTAGGGATGGGCAAATAAAAAAACGGTTAGATATCGAATCGATGTTTTCGGATTGTATTAATATTTTCGCTTAAAGTCAATACTTTTTTAAAGTATTCCCAAAATATGATAAGTAAAATTAAATTCAAATTAGATTTAAAAAAAAATAGTTAAATTAGAATTTTGTTTCATACAGAAGGGACACTGCTTGGTTCAAACCAAAAACATTGAATTTCAGACAAATTGATACTAAAAAAAACGAATTTTGATGTATCGATTCCTCTGTTTTAATTAAAGAAAGAGAAAAAAAAATTACACAAATCAGACAAAAAGTATCTAAAATAGATTAAAACTAAACAAAAATAAAAACTAGCAGTACCTAATGATAAATTAATAAAAGCTAAGAATATGGATTTGATCTGTGCGAGGCCAAAAAAGGTCCCTATCTCAGCATATGCTGCGATATTAAAAAAAATAAATAACACAGCGCTGGTGATGCTGCTGCCTAATGAAGGAATATCGAAGCTAAATATCGATGATTTTGTAGAGAAATATCAAAATATTGATATATCGATAAATTCTGACCAAGTCTACCTGCAACCCTTATGACGTGGCTCGAGAGAACCTGGATTGACCGAGATAGTTAGAAAAATGAAGACTTAAGAGAGACGATATTTTTCAAAAGTTTTATGCAACATTTTCTTGATTTTTAAAAGAGGAATTTTCTGGGATGGTTGACATTTAGAGTTTTCTTGTCTTCTCTATGATACGTTTTCTTGAAAATCCAAGACAGTTTTTGTGTGTGCTAGTTTATTTATTTATGCATAGGCTCACCAACAATTCTTAACACTTTAAACATTGCAAAAATACCTTGCTTGAAACTAAATGTCAACTTTTTTACAGGTAAGCATCACATTTATATGCCAAAAAAAAAAAAAAAATGATTGATGATTGTTGTTGATCGCATCAAATCGAGATGTCTCTTTGTCCGTCCTCTGTGACCAACACTCAAAAATTGTACAACCCGGATAACCAAGGCTAAACATTAGTCGCCGTATCGACTGTCTATGACAACCAACAGCATAACGTACTTTCCGTTATGAGTCTCAGCATGTATATGTTGCAGCCAACCAGCTTAATCAGCCGTTTCATTAATTGCCTAGTCTTTTCCCATCCTCGAACCGACCTCGGCACGCGTTCTCTTAACCTTGAAGATCGATCAGAGCAGCTGGCCACGAGATTCTCATGATGACAAACATTACATGTTTTATCTCTAAGTAAAAGCGAATAGAAATAAAACGTCGGCTCGGCATACACATCAGTTATAACATAACTGGTTATAACTATGGTATTAAATTCATCTGACTGTCACATTAGGCAGCCCACCAAAAAGTTGTCGCGACTTATGCATTACATTTGATTGGATTGTGCTGTTATCATTATCTTTTCAACAACATATTTTATGTCCATACTATATTTTTTTTTTGAGACAAGATCGCCTCATTTTTCCCAACCACTGCAACTCTTGAAAGCTAGAATCAACAATGAATAATGACGATGGAGTATGTTGTTCACCAACCCTGCTTTATAAACCGATTAAAATTGATGAATATATATTGACGACCTTTGTATTTTATACCATATTTCCCCCGTCAATGTCATTAAACCTAGAAAATCAGATTAAAATACAAGTCTGAAACGGGGAAAATAGGTGTACTGCAGCTAGAAAATAAAGAACCAATCGTCGTTTATGAAACATTTTCCTATTTGCCCACAGTCAAAATGCTCGTGCTCCATCTTCGGCCACAGCATCGCTTACCATCAGGTGACATAGTGGTCAAGCGCGTGCCTATCAATAATAGTAATAATAAAAAAAAAACAATTATTCCAGACGATTTATCCGAAGTTTACCAGTCTTGGGTGCATCAAAGTATTGGTGACTTAGTTTTTTGAGATCATTTATAGGACTGCTTTCAAATTGTTTTATTTTAATATTAATAATATCAATTGTATAATAATATTATTGTCACCAGTAATTAATAGCCTGTTCCATCAAACACAAACGCGGCCTCTATCCAGTCGATTCCAATGACGTGGCGGCCATGTTGTGACGTATTTTCGTGCCATAGACAAGTGCGATTCATTCAAGTCAACCGCTTCGAAACCAACTGTCTTTGCACTGATGAATGAAGCTGGGTGAAGCGGTAGGGTGGGAACTAGCTCGCTACTGTTGCATCCAAGTTTTACTGGAGGGACAAGTTTAGATTGTGGGCGGGTTTTATAAAGTTGTCGACATTGGAAGTGTTTTAGCTTGGCTTTTGAACTAAGAATAATAGAACAACGGGGTACGGAGTGGAGATCGATATTTGAAATCTGTATTGTAGAAAACGGTCATGAATTCTGCGAGTGACACTCATATTCTATAGCATATCGGGCGAAAAAATTGGGAAAATTCCACGATTCAAAAGAGAGTTGTCAAAACGTTGTCGAGTCGAGATTTTTTACAATAGGCACATTGAGTGACACTGAGTGGAGTTGAAGAATTTTTCGTAAATATAATTAAAAAAATGGGAATGAAAATTCAGTGTTTTGTCGAGAGTTGTTTTTATAGTTTTGCGATCTCACTGTTGTTCTGTTTTAATGCTATCTGATCTATAATGCTGATATGCGTTCTAAATACCAGCGAGTCTTGTTTTGAACTGAAAATCAATTTCCTGTTCTGTTAATTAGACGGTGGTTATAATTACCACCGATTTAATGGAACGATGAGGGATTAATATCTTAATTAATTCAATATACCTGCTATATTATGCTCCAAAATCTAATACGTGTTGGAAATTAGTTTAGTGTGAATATTATAGTAATATTGGTAATGTTTCTGCCATGTGCGGATGAAATATTAAAGTTAGAGTTATTCTGTCTCTTTTATTCGGCTGAGTAAGAAAGAAAGATAAAATTTCGTGATCAGAGGGTTCTATCTAATTTAGACAGCTGGTCGTTTGTAAGTTGCGAGGTGTTTTGACCTCGATCTCACCTGATGGGATGCGACGGATGAGGTCTACGAACAAACGTGCCCAGAAAAAGTCTATTTTAACTTTGAAAGCTCATGGGCTACAAGTGGTATCGAACACAGACGCAAGCAAAAAAACCCACAAGTTGGCTGTGCGCATAATAAATAGCATCCCACGACACAAGTTCGGCAACTTTTCACACAAAAAATGTCACCTTCAGCTAAACCCCTCCAAGTACATTGTTTATTTCAGCCCCAAGTCCCATAAAGTTTGATATATTGTACCGTTATCAGGATATTAAAGTTTATGCCTCTCACTGATATTAATAGCGCTCTGTGCGACTACAATGCTCTCTAAATACCAAGTAAAGGGCAAGCCCCATGTGAGGCAGGGCAGGGTCTTGACATCGCTTCACATGGCGGGTTTTTTTAGCGATAAATTGAGTATTTTTTTTACACGTTTATACTAATACTTGGCTCTTACGTATACTTAGAGGAAAGCTATTTATAATCAAAATAAGATAGCGGTTTGGGTTTCTTTTTTTATCACCGATTGACGATTCATCAGTCACCTATGGCCATTGTCAGTTATGGGTAAACTTCTATTAAGTCATGTGACTGACCAGCTATGTATAGCTATAAATCCCTTAAGACAATCAACTTTTTGGATGACCAGCTTGCTAGCTTTCTTTTCCTGTACACAACCTGCAGACACGACAGAAAAACAAAAAAGTAATAGAACAATCTTTTCAACATCATCATTATCATTTCAGCTGAATGATGTCCACTGCTAGACACAGACTTCCCCCAAGGGTTGCTACATCGTATCGACCAGTCCGGTGCTCTTGCATCAGGTGGAACGATGACCAGGTGAAGGGCGCGGTAATCGTCTGGATGCGAGAAGGACAGGAAAACAGTACACAAACTGACATTTTCTTTGCGACATAATCCAAAAGACGTCCTGTCTAAAATTCCTTCATTATTTCTAGGATATGGCAGGCGACCAGCTCCCCCATCCGCGTAATGTTATAGATGTCGAAGGCACCCGTGCGGCACCTAATTGATCGCACGTTTTGGTCTTACGATCGAAACAGATTTAGTGTAGTCGTTGAATTCGCTTATTATTCGAGAAATTTTACGACAAAAACGAAATATTTATGAATATCTTTCCATCTGGTATGCTAGGCATGATTGATACCGATATCAAATTATTATAAAACAGAATTGTTAGAGTGATTAACAGTAATGTTTCATGTACACCTAATTTGATAAATTAGAGAATGCAAAGCCAAAATATACTTACCCACTTGGTTTGATAGAGTTATTTCTGTCACTGTCGCCATCTTTCAAACTGCAAGTGCACAAATAGTGTGCCAATTCTACTATTTTTAACATCGTTCACATGTATTATTATTTTCTTTATTCATTTTCTATACATATCATTTACATAAAAAATAGTAGCCCACCGGTATCGGGAACAAAATCCAAGCTACCGGTGGTCAGGGCTCCTGAGAGAGGAACCTCCTAACGAAACGCGCCGTGTCCAAGAGTACTGCTTTCTGGATCAAGCCCTTGATCCAGCGGCCCAACGAGAGCCTCTTGAGTTGTTATTATTATCTGTTTATTTATTTTCCTGTACATACAAATTTACATTTTTAAATATTTCTTACAAAAAACACAAAAAAAAAGGTTAGGGCTTCAGAGAAAGGAACCTCCTCACAATACGAGCCGTATCAAGGAGTACTGCCTTCTGTATCAGGCCCTTTACCCAACTGCGTAACGCTACCTTCGAGAGGTGGTCGTCGAAGCTTATTATTATTCATTTATTTTCATCAGACAACATTACAGTCCATTTTGTTAGTAGAATTCCTAATCCGTAATCTGTCAAAAAATTATGGAAATTAAGGTTCTTTTACAGATTGCGATTGAGAAGCGAATGCGAATGTTGATTAAACATAAGTACCTAGAATTGGCCCTCTGTACAAACATGTGTTTCAAAATGACAAATAATTTGTGTTCATAGGACAGTCGCTGAGACTGTAGTAAATAAAAGGATGAATCCTTTTATTTACTACAGTTTCATACATCACAAATCTGCCTTCTCTTCCAAAAATACGGGTACAACTATGTGTAATACCATAAAGACAAAGACTACACTGCACTCTTATAATGCAATTTAAAATTTTCATGTGTGTGCTACATCTGCAGAGCTTTAAAACTTATTACGTTGCGCGTCGGCAGCAGCAAGCTTGTCGCTTAAAATTGATATTTGATCGCTCGATACGAGCCGTGCCTGCGCTAAGTTTTATTATAATTCCTTTCTGCTTCAGTTCAAGATAAGGGTTTTGAAAAATAAGTTAATTTTGAAAAAAAATGGTAGGTATTAATAAAGTATAGTTTGACACGATTTTAACTCAAAATACTGAATTCAAAAACCAGCGTCAGTAGCAGCGTTATCGATTTAAAAAAATCCAAAATGCGTGACATTAACTACCCACGTGACATTTCGGTGGTACCTATATATTTTAATTTCATTATGTTTTGTTATTTTTAAAAATTGATGTCACAAATACGAGTAGCATGCTACATTTTCTAGGTATTCTTCAATAAAGGATTTTATGAGGAAACTAGCTACCACCCGCGGCTCCGCCTGCGTGAATGTCGAAAAATATCCCAAAGTAACATACTTACTCCCGGAATAAAAATTATCCTAAGTGTTATTCCAGACTATAATCTACCTTTACGCCAAATTTCATCAAGATCCATTCAGCCGTTGACGCGATTGAGTAACAAACATCCATCCATTCAAATTTTTGTATTTATAATATTACTAGCTTTTGCCCGCGGCTCCGCCGACGTGGATGTCGGTTATCGCATAAAAGTAGCATATGTATTTCTATATATCCCAGGCTATATATCTACCAAACTTCATGACGATCCGTTCAGCCATTTTAGCGTGAAACCGTAACAAACAAACTTACTTTCACATTTATAACATTAGTGATTATTAAAGTTAGGATAGTATAGATGAGCCGCGTTATAATAGCATTTCTTGGAGCCAAGCCACATAAATCACCATTTTAAACTATTTTATTTCCTGCAAAATTGCTTCGGTTGTACATTTGAAACGGACGATTAGACACTAAGCTCGGTAGTGTCACAAAAAGTCCGGCAGTAGTGTTCCACTTAAGAGAAAAGTACGAAGTAACAAGTCGTTAATGTCGGCCGCGAGACATATTACTGTTGCACGGATATATAGGCGATGGGGTTGGTGCTGTACTGTTGCATTGTAGTGCAGTTTCAAACTGAAGACAGATTTTACGATATTTATAATGATCCTATGTATATTTGGTTATGAATAAAGTTTTCGTGGTTATCTTTTTTTTTTGCCCCTCAACCGGGGCAACAGAGTGTGCTTAACATTCTGTTGCCCCGGCTAAGGGGGCAAAAAAAAATTATAACCGCAAAAGCAAAAAATATTTTATTATATTACTTTAATATATAAAATCGATAAACATATCACAATTTTAAGTAAACAATAGCATGTATTTATTTAAATATTTCCACACAACCGTGTCAACATTTCCTATTTTTAATTTTGTATTCTACACCTCTGTGTACCCTTTGATTCGTATAATGGGAATTCGTATTTACGAAATATGTAAGCTTCTACTAATAGAAATCTAAACAAACAAACAAATATCAACAAATTAAAATCATAATTTCTGTAGTCGTAACAAAAGTGCTACGCGGCTACGCGGCTACGAGACTACGCGCTACGCCGCTTCGCTCGTAGCATAACGTTGCGTAGCGAACTCGTAACTATATTGTAATCAAAATAACCGTTTGCGTTTCGACACTGCTGTGTAAAATTTAAAACCACTTTTTATTCTGTTCATTGACTCTCTAGTTTGTTTAGAATAAAAAAAGTATAAAAATCGATGTATAAAACAAACTCGTTTGTTTTTATTTGAACCGTTTAGCCAATATTTATTTTCTGTGTAGTTGCGCAATGAGTGACAGTTTACGAAATAAATTCAATTATTCAATATTCGGTGACTGATACTTTCTTACTTCTCCGTACTTCATGGTGACATAAATACCTGAGGTTGCATGCCTATTTTTTCATAGTTTTTGGGAAGTGAAATTCCCTGCCGGAGTCTGGGTTTCTTTCCTGTGGGGTCTGTGATTTAGAGTGAATAGGTTACCTCTAGGCAAACGTATTCCATCGTCGATCACATCATTGGTTTCCACCAGGTAAGATTATGTTTAAATCAGACTCAATTAATAATAAAAAAACTCACAAATGAGTCCTTTTAATACTTAATGTACTACATCTTTTTACTCAAAAATTCACGGCAATTGTTTTCTTTGAAAATTTAACCCATATTAAAGTGTATTGGCAAGTTACACTTTCTTAACACTCCATAAATGTAGATTCTAATTTGCAAATTCGATTGAAATGCAAAATTGTTCTTTGTAGCTAAGGAGGGAAAAATAATTGAAATAATATGAAGTTGTTCCGTACACAGGAGTTTTTGCATTACAAATTATCAGATATTTACCCTTAGCACTGGAAAGGTAATAAACAAACATATATAATGTAAAATTGATTTCCTTATTTCAGAAAATCAACATTTCGTACGAGTCGACCAAAAAATTATACGCGTTGGTCGCACGCAAAACGTAGGTTTTTCTGAACTTCAGCAATTCCTTACATTGCTTTAATTAAATACTTTGAAATGACTATTAAGATTGCAGTTTGCATTTAGATATCAAGTAGGACTTCTACAATATAAAAATTGTCATTTTTAAAAATGGATGACCCAGAAAGAGGTGGCGAGACGACCAGGACGCGTACTATGAGGGCTGCTGGTACGAGGTGGCGCGAGAAAAGAATTCCTGGAAGGACTTTGCGAAGGCCTTTGTCCAGCTGTGGGACACTATAGGCTACGTAAAAAGGGAATATTATTACTATTTGTTATTAACAAATTGATATTCCATGCTACCAAAAAAAAGCATTCAAATAACTCTGAAAGCGAATTGCGAATGTAATATTCTTAAAGAGCAATTCCTTAGCAAGTACAATATAAACTACGTCATATTTTATTTAAAACATTATTTTACGACAAAACCAAAGGAAGTACATTTCACTCTGGAAAGTTTTTATCACCACAAAAGTATAGTATTACACTGCCAGCCGAGGAATCCAGGCCAAGCACTCGTATTTTAAATGAAAACATCACGCGTTCTTGAGAACACTTTGTCTTTTTAATTCTCCCTGTTATTAATATAAAGTTTGTTACTTTTAGTGCACTGAAGTGTAATGTAAAATATTTATACGTGGGTTTAATATTCTGGTCACGAGCGTATTTTTTTGTTTTATTTTTAATTGTGTGCTTCTTTGCAAGGGTTAATTTTATTTATCATCTATTTTGGGCACGTTGCGTGTTAGTATTACATTTCGTACTGAAACATGGTTATAATTTACAATGTGTGCATGAACGTTCGTGGGAAATTTAAAGTTATTCAAAGGAATCGTAATGTGCGTGCCTGCAATGCTTTTATGTTAGTATAGAGGTCTATATATGAATAAAACAGCGGATTCTGTGGCTTCAATGTGACGTCATGAATACTTAGTACATACAAAGGTGTACATTTAAATATTATTTACAACCGTTAATACATCATTATTCGAGGTCATGTCAATGAAGAATTTGAAGTGAACATTTGTCAAACTCTAGCCTGATAATAAATGCTAATTTCGGCACTACCTGAGGTAGGTTTTGAAACGGAAATAACTATAATTACAAAACCGGCCTTAAGTATCCTTGCTAATATTATTAAAAATCATTTGCACATTATCATTCTGTCTTCGAAAACCAGATTAAGTCTACGCAGCTCACTTTCCGTCTGTCTGTACGTAAAATAAAATACACAGCTTCAATCAAAAGAATAGCAGAGCACAGTTAATTCAACTGGTTGCGGAGAGCCTGCAGGCATCGTATTAAAATACAGAACGTCATGAAAAAGATAATATTTTATCCGCGACGTTTCTAGGACGGTTTTAATTTATGAAATTAAGATTTCCCGGGAGTCTGTGCGTCACTCGCGGATATATTTCAGTTCAGTGGATTTTTCATAGTTTTCTGTTGTGATCGACGCCAGATTAATTTGCAATAACGGTCATTGACCCACCTACATTTAATGACATACTTAAATCTTAAACAGAAATAAAGAAATATAGAGCTATCCTGAATTGACATCTATCTTATCAATGAAAAACGATTTATAATAATATTTTCCGGGTACCTACGAAGAGATATTAAGGAAAGGGCAATGACCGTTAGTAGGGTAAAATTGGGGCTTCTGCATCACTTGTTCTCGCGCCGCTCGAACTGCGTGATGCAGAAACCCCAATTTTACAATCGAGAACGGATTTCTGGATCGATTTACATCATAATTTAAAAAAATGTATATTCAACTAAACGAAATCTTGTTAGCAAACAATACATGCAGCGGCATTGATACTGTTTATTGTATCGGAAAATATCTATGCGAATAAATTCTGATCTACATTCTGAATGTATAATGAACACAAAGTATAAAACTGTGTGATTGGTCTTAGAGGTATCGCAAGTCTTTTATTAAATAAAACCAAAGATAATGTTAATTAAAAAAATATAAATATATTTGTGTTTTCAAACAATGGATGGGATAAAAATTTAATCTTCAGACAAAATCTGGTATCATATGTTTCCTCCTCCACCTTAGAACCATTATATATGTTTGTTTCTTTATTAAATTGATGTTTGAGTTTATCTGAGGGTTTCGGATCCTGGCTCTCGCTTCAGTGACACAATTTATATGAAATAAATTTCACTTCCTGGCAGTATCTGGAAGCAATCAATATCTTCTAATGCAGGTAAAACTAACTCATGAGCTGTATCACTCTCCTGATGGAGTAAATCTGTTGTAGCTGTCGATATACTACTCCCACTAGTCTTTGACGAACTCGCAATCGATTTTTCAGGATCAGCCTGTTTGTTGCTTACTTTAACGAATGTGCGAAGTTTCTCATCAGGTTCGCTTTTGAGTATAATGTAGTGAGTATCTTCCAAATTCTGATAAAATAAATCTTCTGTTCGGGTTATATCATTATCCTGATGTTTTAATTCACCTGCGTTCGATACTCTTTTTCCAGGTTGCATATGTTGAATGTGAATTACCTCACCCCTATCATTCTTCATAATCATTTTGCGAATTCCATTTATATCAGATTTCACTGAGTGAAACATTATAGAAAATATAAATTTTAGTTATTTTTTAAGGAGATATATTCAAAACTGAACCGTTGCGCTGTAATGTTCAGAGTTGAATTGCTGTGATGCATGATGCTTCTATATTATATATGCAAGATTTGATCATTTAAGTGCAATGCACCATCATGTAGGTACTTACATAAACATTCAAATATGGTAGATATTAACCGACTCATGCGGGAGCACGATACGTTGGTGTATATTCTAATAGACTAACTGTTTAAGACAGTTATCAATATAGTATTTTCCCTTCACAGCGTTCAAATAAAAACATTGAGGAAAATGTATAGCATGTTGCATCCAAGGATCATCGTAAATCTCCCAATCTTCTATAACACCTCCACATGAGAAACATGCTGCTTTATCATTTACACCATTTCCACAATAAAAAAATCCAGCGTCAGCCATTTCCATTTTCAATCTTCTCCTGGAATCAGCCATTGCCCAATAATACCCAAATGAAAACTCGCGCATTTTATATGTATTAAACATGTCATATCGAGGATTGCATTTATTTTGACTCATGGTCTGCTTACTCGCTTTCTAGTACTTGTAATAAGTAATAGTAATAAGTATAATACTATAATGACAAGGCACAGCTGTTGCAAGCAACTTATAACGTTTAACATTAGGCAGGATTGATGGGAGTGGGAGATAGGAAAAGTTTCATTTCATACCTGTTACAACTAATTTAAAATTATTTTGTTGAATAATGAAAAAAAAAGAAACAAAAATTATATAAAAAGTTTATTATCAGAGCACCATTTTTTTAAACACAATACATTTTTCAAAGCACAAATTGAGTTATGATACATACAACAATACAAATCTTCAGAACACTTATATCGATCATACAGATTTAGCAAACTAGGGCAACCTTTATCTTCTAAATTAATCACATTATTATTATTATTATTATTATTTAAAATATTTTTTAACCATAACACTTTTTCAAGACCTTTTATATAAATACATTTATCTCTTAAAAAATCTAAAACTAAATACTGACAATTTGAATAAGGTATAAACCCTTCACTCCAGTATATCTTCCTGTTACGTTCAATCCACGCTACTTGCCGTCTTTCTTGTTTTGTCAAATCGCAAAAAGGAAATGGCGGCTTAATTAAAAACACTTGAATTTTGTCACTACACAATATAGCAATTTCTTTTAGCACAAATTCATTTGCTTCTGTTTTAAAGCCTTGTACATCTACAATGGCAGTCATGATAATCGACGAACTATGTTGCTCAGAGGTTTGTATTCCACAAGTCGATCGTTTATAATCAAACAATATGCAGCAGTGTTTTCTGGTATTGGCGATGAACATTCAATTTCTAGCCGAACGTCTACTGGACCGGTTTTTAAACTATCGTTTTGCCTTGAACAATCTAAAATGAATAGGGGAGCCTTCTCTTTAAAGTCCTTTAGATTAAGCAGCGGTTCTACTGGACAGTTGTAATAAGACTGACGAAATTTAGCATACATTTCATATAATATACTGTATTTGTTCTCAGAAAACTTTAGACTTAAAGGTTCATATGGATAATATTGTGAATTTAAGAAGAGAGTGACGTTTGTCACTTCGCAATGATCGAATAGTGAACTGTCTTTTAGTTTATTGCTTTTTCTATTAGTTTGTAGGCAAAGAATGACATATCTAGGTTTTTCCAATTGTGATGCAGTTTTAACGGACCATGAGTGTTTTGTGGTTTTAGGTAGTAAAGGATATTCGTACAAATCCCAATTCCTAAATGCCATTTGAATAGGCTTATCTTTTTCTAAATGTTTCAATAGAGTCAAACGCACACGATCTGAGACTTTTATGTGTGGTACCCTCCATTGTATTCTTTCTATTTCTATTTGGAAATGTGTAACATCTGCATCATTAAGTATAACGCTATTTAAGTTAGAGTTACTTCGATTTAATATAAGCTCATGTTTACAATTTATTATAATCTTATCATAATCTTCCGCAAATCCTAAAACCTTATTTAATGGTATTAAAGCATCAAAATAACCAGCACTTTTAAATCCAGTTAAATTCCAGCCCCATAGGGCAGCCACTTTATTTTCAGCATCATTAAATGAAACGTACGATTTTATTGTTGAAGTTATGCCTGAGTTTTTTATACGATCTATTTCAATACCGTTTATTTCGTACCTGATGTCTTGAAACAAGAACATAGCAGAGTTATTGCTAAACGAAATATTTTTTTCAATCGGTTTTCCATCTTTTCCAAAGAGCTTTGCTCGACCTTCGATGTAAATTGAGCTGGCTGATGGAAGCACGTATATGTCTTGCTGGTGGATGGGAATTCTGATTTCATCATTTTCTCTAAAGCAGTTATTGTAGGGGTTGTAAGAATGGATTTCATAACTTTCGATCGAAGTATCGAAGTGCGGAAAATCATTAATCTGTAGTATATTCATAGTTTAAAACCTAGGGCTTTAAGAAAATTTTTATTTGTTTTAGTTAAATTTTTCACTTTTTTCTTACGTCTGGGCACCTTTGAGGTTGTAGAAGAAATAAGACGTTTCATTTTGACCGGAGGGTATATATTATATAATATCATTTTATCTTCCTTAAGTGAAGACGCAGTTGAATGTGTTCTATCCAATCAATGCAGTAACCAAATTGATCAACAACTTTAATAGATATAGATGAAATTATATTTTTGTTCACTGGGAAGTAAATAACATTTGCAGGAGTTTCTATGTACTGACGGTCTGCAGCAGAATTAGATATAAATTCATGAATAATATGAGTTTGTAATCCGTTAGTGTAGGATCCGTAGATTAAATCACATTCAATTCTAATTACAGGTGAACTTTTATTATTATTTTCATTAAAATGTACTTTTGGTATTGAATTTAAAATTGAAAAGTTTAGCAATCCGCACTCATATTTCCCAGATAAAGTCAGAGGAGGTTGAAAAAACGATTCTAATTCTGATTTTTTACCGGAGATAGTCACTGTTATAGACATACTTGCATACTGATCACTTTTTGATAAACCTATTTATTTTATTCCTTGCCTACACCAAAACTTTCTTAAAAACTTTAGACAAAGATGGCCGCAGTTAAAAGGGTGATCCCCTTGAATATTTTCATAATTATAGCGAACCTCAGAGCCTAAGTATTTTATAAATTCCTTAGGAGGCTTAAGGTTTCCGTAACTGTCAAAATATTCAATATAATCATTGTATTTCGCATAGGCTACCCAATGAGAACCAGGATTTTTAGAACTATCTAAATTAAGAACTCCACATTCTTTTTTCAGCGGAAATTTAGGGAGCTGATCTCTCATAAAGACACCTCTAAAATACGGAATACTATTTCCATACCTTAAAATATCAAGGTTAGTTAAGGCTCGTTTGGGTAGCCGATATCCTAGTTTTTTTCTTTTGTTACGAAAATACCAAGACCATTTTTATGTGGTTTAAGATGTAGTCCTTTTCCGATGCAAAGTGCCTCCATTTTTTCATTGTGTCTCTTCGATTCTTCATACAGCTTTTTAGCCATCTTAAATTCATTTATAGTTTTAGCAATACCAGCTGCGCCGCCTGCTAAGGCTCCGGCGGCTGATAATCCCGCAAAAATAGGAATTAAAGGTAATACTCCACCAGTTTTTGGTATTGGAATAACTCGAGGAAGTTTAATAGACGAATTATCAGTTAATTCTCTGGCAGCGGCCATAGCTAATTCTATCGCCATTTTTTTGCATTTCGGTTTTAATTTTTTCATACGTTTTTTCGTCACAGATATAACATTTTTTAATTTCTTTTTAAGTCCTTTTCCAGATTTTATTTTTCTCGAAGACTTTTGGCTACGAGTTTTTAAGCCTGCACCGGTTTTAATTTTTGCTAACATAGCATTACTTACTAGATGTGCTGCAAATTTTTCTCCTGCACTCGCATCAGGAGCAACTAATCGTTCTTTAGACATTTTTAATAAAATTAAATCAGCGTTGTGCCGATCCTTTAAGTTTGACGACTTGTGATATGCAATATCGTGTTCTTTACAATATTCGTCTAATTTATTAACACCTTTGTCTCCTTGCGCAAGTCTCTTAATTAATCTTGTACCAGGACCACAATAATTGTATCCTGGTAAATGTAGTTCAAATGGTAGGTGGTTTATTAACCAATTGAGAAGACTATTCTCTCCAATACACATCATAAGACTGACTAATAATGGAATAATCCTTAATACATATAATATAACAATTATATCCCCAATCAATAAATATTACAAATATTATAAAAGATCACATGTTATAATAATTATGCAACTAATTATTGCGTTTAAAAGACCAGCTAAATTCATTAAATATATCAATAATAGATCATAACATTATTTTTTACAACACATTCGATTTATCGATCCAACTATTTTCAGCAGAAGATAAGCCTAACCATTTTACTAAAACCCTATTGCCTCTCCTTTTAAGAACCTTCTCGACTAGATATACATTCGGATGTTTAGTCTTTTGAAGCTCTTGTGCATAAAATGTTCCTAAAATAGGCTGACCTTTAAATGTATCTTCAATCAAATAGGTGACAGGAGTTGTATTTTGCACTTTTCGAATTTTAAATATTTCTGTCGACCAGTTAGGAGTATATCCTTTTTCAAATGTGGCTTTGTACTTACTGATACGCACATAATCACCTATTTTAAACTTATTTTTCACACTTACTTTTTTTATCGCCATTTTATATCTTTCTAATATGCGTTTTTTGTTTACTTTATTGACATTTGCAGGAATTTCATCAATCGTTCGATGATAAGTGTGATTGTATTTATAAATAACACTATCGAGAGTGTCATTTATCCAGTTATAGTTACCTCTTAAACTGAATTCTTTATACAAGTTAGATTTCAATGTTCTGATAAATCTCTCAACTATTGAAGCTTTTTGGATGAGAATGTTGAATAATGATTAATATTATAAGAGCGAATAAGTTTTTTAAATGTATTATTATAAAACTCAGTTCCGTTATCAGTTTGCAGATTTCTAGGGACACGTCCTCTCTCCAATAAAATTTTGAATGAGTTACATACAATCTCTTTGTTTTTACTTTTTAGAGGAAAGACCCAAGCATATTTTGAAAATGTATCGATAACAGCTAGAATAAATTTAAAGCTTTTATTTTGTTTTGAAATAGATTGCATATCAATTAAATCTGCTTGCCATAGATCATCTATATCTTTTATAATAACATTTCTTCGTGGAAAATTTACCCTAGCATTTCTATGAATTTCATTTACTACATCTGCTTTGCTCATGATAATATAATATAAATTTAAACAACTTATTATTTTATTTCTGGTATCAGCTATCTTAACATTCAGCGACTTAATTTCTCAATGTTTTTATGATGAATAATTACTTTATACTAAATTGGAAATCTGAAGTTGTTAGTATTTATTCTTTAATTATGTTAGCTTCTTTTAATTCTTCAATAATAGATAATATTTCGTTATCGTGATTAGTATTACCAGCATCTTTGGAAGCCACTAATAATTTTAATCTTTCAACCAATTCATTTGGATCATCCCAGTATACTAAATCAGTGTAGTTTTTATATTTTTTTAGTTTCGGTAAGTTTCCTCCAAGTTTAGTTTCAGTTTTACTGTCGGGCGTTCCAGCAAATAGGGGTTTAATTATTTCACGGTATTTTATACTTTTATCACCTCTTATTTGACCGTTACGACTAAAATTTTTTTTATGTGCATTTGTAAAATGTAGCATATCTTTGTAAACAATTTTATCTTCATTTGATATTAACTTTACATCAGGTTTTCTTTTCAGAAATAGTTCTTTCAGACCTGGAGTTAAATTATAAGCTTTGTCACCGATTTTAACCAAAGTAATGGTATCATTATTTAAACTATCAATTTTAGAAAATGATACCACTGATTTACCCATGAATAAAATCTTGTTATTACTTCTTATCCCAAACGGTATACTGACACCATCATAAATACCGCAGATATCCTCACCTTCCATCGATATTTCCAAATCATCTGCCAATTCCCTTTTAGGACTTTCAGCGAATAGAACAGAATTTAATTTTGAGTTGTCTTCAAACTTTGTAGATGAGCAAGTATTAACAGTATCCGCTTCAAGTTCTTCAGAATTAGCAACTGTGTTATTTTTTCTATTTTTTATTTTTTCGAAAGATATATTTGAATCAACCAGGGTATTAAGGGGATCTGTGACAGGTTTTAGTATTTTATCGAGTGATAAGTTCATTGATTGTTCCTCGTCCTTCATTTTTTTTATTTTATTCTTTATGGCTTCTATAGACTTCATTAATTCTACTTTAATATGTTTCTCCATGTTCAGTTACATAATTATGACAACCGTACTCGTCTGAAGAAGAATTAATACTAAATTTGCTTTGCATGTTATTTATTTATATTTACAAAACTTCATTCAAAATTTAAAAAATGTATCAAAATTCTGTCTGTACCTTCCTCTATTTAACAAAGATTCTTTGTTAATAAGTAAGAAACTATAAGGTTTTTTCCAAACATTTTTGCAAATATCTTTAAACTGATTCCATTGTAGATCACCACTCACATGTTCTTCATAAATATGTTTTAAATTCACATCATCTTGTTTGAATATCATAAGAAAATTAACATTGTCGCGTAACAATTGCTTCGGAATTTTAGAATAGGTTTGAGATAAATAGAAACAATCAATTTGTTTATGTCTTCCCATACAAAAATAATTGCGTATATTTATTTGCTTTTCACATGCAACATCATCAAAAATAAATACAGAATTAGGTAAAGCTTCACTTGAAGATATCACCTCTTTATCATCGTTGAACTCATAGAAATTAATCTGCGGTACTCTTCTTAATACTTCGCTTAAGAAACGATATTTTGGTTGAAAAGAAGTTTTGGAGTAAAGATAAATATGTTTAAATTTTAAACCATTTTCATGCAACAGTAAACTAATCATGGCATTGGTTTTACCACAATTTGATGGACCGCATATTATACCTCGAATCGTATTAGGTAATAAAACGCTGTGTCTGATCTGGCGGGAAGATTCATTAAAATCGATATTATTAACCTTCAGAGATATGGGTTGCTTGATCAACTTCATCATGCCGATTACTACAATGAATGGACAGTCTAAATATTTATATCTACACCAAAATATGTAGGTTATAAAAAAAGGGTATTAACATATATTGAGCGCAAGAACAAGTCCAAACCTGTTCATAGTTTCTAAGTTATTGGAGCTGCTGTTTGCTTCAGATATAAAAGGTAATGAATAACTTGGATCATATTATTCTCGACCTATATGTACATCATACGTTATTCAAATTTACATATTAGGTACATGCTCCAAATAATTCAGTGTTCACTTGCTTATCGTAATCCAACGATATAGGACTCTCCTATACCAATTTAATATTATTTGTGTTAATAGCATCTATATTTTTCCTCGCTCAGGTAAGTTTCTTTTTTAATTAAACACACTAAATATACGTTTATTATTTTACTTTATACATACTTTGGTTTCCCTATATTCATGAAAATTTCTTTTTTTTTTTTCTCAGAATGTCTACCTCTCCGTCCTACAGCCCTGTTTCGCTTAATGAAGTCGTAAATAATATTGAACTAGAACAGCCGAGAACATCCAAGGTTAGTATTTAGTTACAAACCTACTGATTGCGAAATATCTTCTTCTAATCTAATATATAAAAACCTGGTCTCACGGTGTTTGTTAACGAAGTACTTCGAAACGGCTCGACCGATTTTTATAATTTCGCAGGCTATTTTTTTTTTTGCATTCACTTAACCATTTTGTTTTTTTTTTTTACAGGACTACTCTGAGGGCATCAATAGTAATCATCCGCTGTTTTACTCTGAGGGAAATGACAGCACGTATTTTGATGACTTAGTAAATCAGCGGCGGCTAAATGAAGACCTTCCCAATAACCAAGCCGCCGCCACATTGAAAAAGACAAAAAAGAGGAAACTTTCATCGGACTCATCATCATCCTACATCATTCGTCGAAATGGATCTAGAGGGCGATATCTTATTAAATTGAATGTGTTTGACGTTAAAGATAAAGATTGTGAAAATGTGCGTGATGTTATTAATGATAATAATAATGCTTGTGTGAGTGTTCAATATGTGGTGCGCGAAAATTATGATGAAGTTATGGACATTACTGAAACTCTTATCAAAAAAATTAGTAATAATTTAAATGATGCAGATATGTTTTAATTTTTTTTTTAATAAATGTTAATACTTAATATCAATAAAGCTGTTTTATTAACTTTCCCTTTTTTGGATAGGCAGCCTATTAACAACGATGGGTATTGCATAGCAGTTAAGCAGGACCAAAATAGAAATAAAACATGTCACCTATTTTTGTTTACGTATTAATAGTTGCAAAATATTTATATCACAAGTTTGGGAACAAATGGTCACTTCTGCATGTTCTTCAACTTAACAATTGTATTTTTTTTTTTAATAGTGACTATTCGAATCCCTGTAAGACTTTGAGAATCGTTTTACTTCGAACAGTAGAGTTCTTTAAAATAAAAAACTTTAATTATGCTCTTCGATAATTTTGGAAAAATGCAGAAGTGACCCTTTGTCCCTAAAGTACGACATTGTAATAAGATTTTATGAGGTAGGTCCTGCGTAATTGTCTACTTGCAATGCCGGTCATTATCTATTTGCAAAGGATAAGGGTAAAGTTAAAAAAAAGTACTCATTTTATTCCGTAATAATTTTTTTAATTTCATTTATTTAGCACAATACAATTGATACATTTTCTTATATACTTAGCTTTAACTTAATACAATCTTTTCTTGCAATACCTATCATAAAGCAACATATTTTTTTTATTTATAAATAGCTTTTATTACATGCATACAGTAAAAAATAGTTTACATAATAATATATCTAATAAAAAAAAAAAACTTTTCTCTAAAATACAGTTTTATAATGTCCCCAAGGTAAAGTTTTATAACCATCTTGCAATATTTGTCGTTTGTCATCATCTCTACTAAGTACAAGTTTATTAATTTTTTGTGTAAAAATGTTATGATTTTTTGACCTAATGATACACATATTTTTTCTCAAACATTCATTATATTGTAAAGTTCTTTTATATTTTTTAATATTAAGTTTTTTAGTAACGGATTTTTTTACACCTTTTGCTTTTCTTATTGAGGTATTTATAGAATCTATACAGTATAATTTTGCTCTTAAGCCTACAAATTCAGTTATGACATCACCACCCATTTCGTCTTTAAAAAATCCTGGTATTTTACAGTTGCGTTTTGGCATATCACATTCCTTGTTTTCAAAGTTGCTTGTATCGAAATATTTAATATGTTTTTTCATGTCCTTATAAAAGTCTTCAGTGTGTATTAAATACAAAAGACTGTCAGTATCAGTGTAACATAGTTTAATACAATTTTCATAAATTCGTTTCATTACAGAATAGTGAAATTTATACAAATGAGACTTAGCTAGTTCTAAAATTGAAAAGCCAATGTAAATTGGACGATCAAGGATAATTTTTGTTTGCTGTAATTGAATTGCGATCAGCGACTCAGTAATCACCGATAAATTTTTAAAATTTGGCGCGCTTATGTATTTTTCTGCGCCACAAATTTTATTAGTTTTATTTAATTCATCTTTCCATACATTAACTAATTTCACATCGACTTGTTTCCTTTTATTTTCTATTGTTTTGCCGAAAATAGAGTTATTTTGTTTTTTAAAAAAGTCTCTTTCAAAATCTGAACGTGCTTGTTGACGCAATGTTGTATTTAATAATGTGTAAGGCGCTAAAAATGCATTATGATTAAACGATAATATCCTATGAATCTTGAGTAAAATGATACCATTCTTTAAACATTCTTTCAAGTGAATATAATGAATAACATATTTATGTTTATCGTACAAGTTAGCAATTAATTTTGGATTTTTACTACCAGGTGGTACAAACTTTTCAGCTGCAAACGGCAAATCAGCATGCTCATCATGTAATTTAGAAGGGTAATGCAAATCTACTTCGAGTATAAATCCTTTATCACTATCATTAGAAACAGCCATTATATCAAATTTATTTATTTCTTCTTTAGTGAGAAATTTAAAGTTCCCGGTTGGTAACCTTTGCATCATAGCATAACCATATAAATTAACACAATCGAGATAAACTAAATAACTATTAGGCTCCTCATCATTATAATTAGGAAGGTATTTATTATTTGCCTTTGCATATCTTAACGAGCATTGTGCAAGACCACCTCGAATACCTTTTTCTAACATTTGATATATTTCGATATCTGAAATTAAATCTAAATTAATTCCGGTATATAGCAACATAGCATCCCAACTTAATGAAGGCGAAGATACATAATAACATGGATCAAGGTTATAAAATGTTAAACTCATAGATCTAAATTTCTCAAAAACATCACATAAAAGTAGAACATCACATTTTAGATACAGATCAGTATATTCTCCTAAATTTGAAATATTAAATTCATTCCAAACTGTTAATGCGTGCATATAATCTTCGTCTGAAACATTTTCAGATGTAAGATTATTATAAAAATGTTTTTGATCAGGTAATTTGCTTTCGTCGTAACGATCCCATGAATCAATATAATCATAACAGTAAATACCCTTTTTTCGAACTAAATTAAATAAACGTTCATCTTCGAAAAACTTACGCATATTTTGAAAATCTTCTGGTTTCATTGATTTGACTAAATTATCTAGACTTGAACTTAAAAAATTAAAAGAATCAATAAACTTTAACTGTGCTACGTTTTTACTATCGATTGGAACAAATTTTGTGAAGGAGATATATTTTTCTTTATTTTTAGGAATTAGATTTATTCGTCCGCAAATACTGGAAAGCTCTTTAATAAACAAATGACAATCATAACCAGAAAGATTGTGAAATATTATAGGAATAAAAGAACATGTTTTAGCATTCAAATTACATTTTTTATGTGCTGGCCCGCGATATTTTCCTGTGAAATGATCATGATCTGCAACAACTATATCCGTATCAGAAAATGATTTTTTACATAAATAACACTTCTTTGCATTGTTAAAGGAATTACGTTCATTTTCACTTATTACCATTGCCTTTGAATGTGAAAGTATTTTATACAGTTTTTTTACGTTCCTGATAATTGATTTAGTAAACTTCTTTGAACAATCTGGTCCTCTATATGACACAAATTTGTTGAGTTCAGGCTTAGAAAAACAAGAAATATAGTATGAAAAGCAACTTGCCTCATGAATTTGAACATTTTCAACGTATAAAGTTTTGTTTTTGTCTGAATATTCGCGTAATAAACTCTCAAAATCACCGTAAATAACAATAGGAATCCTTTGAGTCCTTTCAAAATTAGAAAAATAAAGTTTTGTGTTGTCTTCAGGTAGTACAGTTTGCACTCTCGCACAATTATGATTTAATAATTTTTCCGATGTATCAAAATAAGTGAAACATTCATCACATAAATGTATTTTTGACTTATGTTTAGTTAACTGTTTGTGTACAAGTTTATCGAATTTTTTTATTAAACAAAAATGATTTTTCCCTTTTTTATGAATATAAAGTAAGTTAACATGCATTATTTTCCGTTTAACAGTTTTATACAATGGCCCAGTAACTTGATTTTTTGAGTCCAAACCATAAATATTTACACTCACGTTAGGATTCAAATCTTCAAATAATTTTATATCCTCAAAACTCGGAGGAAAGGACATATTAGTTGTATTTAGAACTTTCGAATAATGAGGATATGATTTTACTCTATTTGGATTAGCCATAGCTGGATACAAATGAGCTACAATACTCCAGAGAAAACAGTGTTCGTCATAATTAATTATATTTAGACAAGATTTTGTTGCACGTATATTTTTAGGTAACGAAACGTAAGAGCCAGCTCGCAAAGGGTTGTATTTTAAAATGTTTATTTCTAAGTGACTTATTGATTCGATTGTCCAGCCTGACTCGCAAAGTTCAAACTCTGAACATTTGTTTATAATTTTTTGGAAAAATGTATTACAAATGGATGTCAAATCGGTATTTTGAAAAATTATTTCATATTTAGTATTAAAAGATTTAAGTGATATTTCATTATTTTTTGGTAAAATATATGAAACAAACAATTCAAAATTTACTTTTAATGAAGTATGTACTTTTAACTTTTGTTTGATAAGATAATAACATGTGTATAAAATATCATTAAAAAAAAGTTCAGGGGAAATTATTGTTTTATTTTTAGGATCTACTTTGTAACTGACAATTTTATTCTTAAAAGCACATGCAATTGTACGAACGTTATCAAGTTTAGTTTGCAACAAGCTATTAGACTTATGAATATTAGACCTTTTGTGACTTGAATATTGTTTAACATGAACATTACAGGACTGGCAAAAATACATTGTTTTTAAAATATGTTTTTTTTTTATAGATTTTGCGTTATTGATTTTGTATTATGCATATGAAATATATTTATTACTTATTTTGAATATAAAATGTATTTCTTACTTTTGCTTTATTGTTTTGTGTTATTGATTTTTAGTTTATTACTTTATTTTTATTTTATTATTTAAGATTAGATACTGAAAGAAACATTTTTTGCTTTGCTGTTTTTTTTTTTTTTTTTTTGTTTTTTTTTTTTTTTTTTTTTTTTTCTTTTTAATTTTTGCTTATCAAATATATACTACTTAAATAACTTCTTGACGAAATTTTTATACTTTCATTTATTGGTTTTTGTTATTTTTATATATTTATTTAATATATTTAATTTAATTCGTTCGTTCGTTCGTTCGTTTCGTTCGTTTTATTCGTTTTCTGCTGAATTCGATTTTTATGCTTTTATTACTTTATTGGTTTGTTGCTATATAGATTATTATTTTGTATATAAAATATACTTTTACTTTTTATTTACTTAGTAAGCTTAACTATGTTTTTATTTCTTAGTTTTGCTTTATATTTTTATATTTCGGATTTGATTTTATTACTTTATTGGTTTTTGCTATATAGATTATTATTTTGTATATCAAATATATTTTTACTTTTTATTTACTTAGTTAGCTTAACTATGTTTTTATTTCTTAGTTTTGCTTTATATTTTTATATTTCAGATTTGATTTTATGGTTTTTGTGTATTTTTGGTTTATTGCTTTATTTTTGGTTTATTTTGCTTGATTTTTGGTTTATTGCTTGATTGCTGTAAGAAACATTGTGTTAAATTAAATTAAATTAGACCTATTCTAACAAAATATTAAAATAATATGAATAATATTCAAAATAGAAACAAGAGTTGTCACATATGGATACAAAAAATATATTAATGTTTAGAGGGGTACAGAACCGGGGTAATATTGTGAAAATCTTGTTTTACGGCTGAGACTAACTGGGTAACTGCTTTCCATGTGGGTGTTTTAACATCCACAGCAGTTTTCAAACTAATAAGAGAATGCTGCCACCTGTTGGTTGTAACCGCCTCCAGTTCGCGGCAGTTTGAGATGCGTACTTCGATGTAGTACTCGCCTTGCCTGATAGGGTCACTTTGATAAGTATTACCGGAAGCTACCCGACGTGACAGGAAGTTTTTCAATGTTGCAGCTCGAACGGGTGCAGTCTCTTCATCCTGTAATCATTAAAAATAAATTATAAGTTACTTCATTCACTATAGGAAATATTGCATTATGAACTAACTTTATCGCTAGCCAAGTAGTTTACATAAATGAGGACGATTTAAGGAGTCACTTAAAAATGTACCTATCATAAAATCGTACTAGCATACCTATAGAAAGTGAAAAAAATTGTAATGTTTTATTAGTATTATGTTTAACTAACTCGTTTTTCTATCTATATACACCATACATGATATACATAAGTAACATCATGCTGCCTATGTCTCAAAGAGTTTGGCAGGATGTAACAGACCAGCGACTCGCAATAAGGGACGAGCTTGCTGATTTCTGATGAGATATATACACCAATTCCGGATTCTAATTATTAAGTAGTAAGAAGTTTCTGATAACACTTTACTTGCTCGGTATCGAATCCAAACCCTTACGGCAGCATCATCAGCACAAACTTATACCGCTGAACTAGCAAAACAATAAAAAAAAAAACGTAGTAATTAACACTGCTTAAATATTATTTAATTCGACTCACCTCAGAATCGGGGAAGACATTGAGTTTCTTTTTCTTACGGGTAGTTGGCTCTGCATCAGTCTCCGATTCTGAACCACTTTCTAATAACACCGCTTTTTTCTTCGGCTTCAGAGCTTGTTGAGGCTGTTTTTTCTGTGTACGGGGCTTGACTTTTTTGTCTTTTGATGTAGAAGGCCTCGGCCCTTCTTCATCCGATTCAAACGGATTGATTGAAGACCTGCAACGAAAAAAAAAAACAAAATTGTGAGTAAAGTTAAACAGTAATATTATTTAGGGAGAACCAAATACTTTTACATACATACTTAGCGCCTGAGCAGTATCTATTGTGTCAAATGGAATCTATAATGTGTTGCAAAACACCTCAAGCGTCTTCATTTATAGCCTAAGATTATAAAGCAGCGATCAGAGTAATACTTTCTATATTGATTTTATTTTCCAAGCTAAAACAATTAAATTTATGTATTTTAAATTAGACTCTATAACCATCTAGTGTAGGGTTTAGTTTTCGTTATCTTATGTTAAAATTAGACACTTCAATGTAAACATACTCTTACCTGACAAATTAGGAGGCAAAACTATCTCGGCGCCGCCGTGTCGCTGCAATTCGAGACGAAATTTTTATAAGGTAATGATATGTACTCGCAAGTAACGCGAAATGCTTGTAGCAGCTTAAATTAAAATGGTTTGTAGTACTAACTTACTAAAGTGTCCATTATAAATTGGCTTTCATATTATGACCACTGTATTAATAAGATTTAGAAACATCCATATAATATTTTGAAAATTTGAAAAGTAAAAATGAGCAGTCAAAATAAGAAATCTAGATAATGCAATTATTTTTCTATTTATTCCTAAATAAGCATTGTTCCTTAAATAAGTACTTAATCTGCATTATAGATTATTTTATTTTAAGGGAAAAATATATTGATATTCTACTTTACCAGCAATAAGAATAAAAGCTAAGTAAAATTGTATGCCATGTTATATGAATGAAAATTATTGTTTATATTAGAGTTTACTTACCAAAAAGAAAATAATATTCGTACTTGTGTAGTTGAATCATCATATTGTTTCGTCAATAATAATTAATGCATTATTATCGACCATGACTGCTTTAATAGATACTTACCAAAAATATTCATACTTACAATCAAATCACATTAGAACATGCATGAATAAAAAAAAAATAGCAGGTGGGCAATAAAGCTCCTCTTTTTATCGAACTGTTGAGTCAATGGTCTCGAGTTCAAGCGAAGGCCCTGCTGGCTTTTCGAGTTTACAGGAGTATTAAAAATGAATTATCTCGTGCTTTGAAATGGTAAAGAAAAAAAAAACATCGTAAGGAAACCAGCATGCCTCCAAAATGTTGTCGCAGGTATTGTAAAGTCCGCCAAACCGCACTTAGTCAGTGTGGCTGACTATGGCCTCACACCTATTAACTGTTTAGTAATCTTATCTACTGCTAACAACATAAAATAATCATCGAAGTCTGAATTGATGCAATCAGATTACTAAACACATTGTATTAATCGTTCTCGATTGTAAAATTGGGGTTTCTGCATCACACAGTTCGAACGGCGCGAGAACAAGTGATGCAGAAGCCCCAATCTGAATTGATGCAATCAGATTACTATACCTACACATTGTATTAATCGTTCTCGATTGTAAAATTGGGGTTTCTGCATCACGCAGTTCGAGCGGCGCGAGAACAAGTGATGCAGAAGCCCCAATTTTACCCTACTACCGTTATTGCAGATTTATTTGGCGTCGACCATAGTATCAGGAGCTCGTGGCTAGATAAATAACAGCTCCACAGGGGGACCTGCAAGGTCAAGCAGCGCTTAATCAGGTTGGTCTGTGGATGGGTGACCATTAATTACATACCGAGACTTCTCCATGCCTCGGAAAGTACGTTGAGCTTTTTTTTTGCAACTGTTCAGTACATTTTGTCAGGTTAAGCGCACAAATGTATAGGGCGATTTTTCTTTCGCGATTTCGGGGTTGGTCCGATAATAAAAATGTATTGTTCATAATCATGAGTACAATGACCCCTTAAGAGGTATTGTGTTTATTCTGTTACACGTTGTACAGAAACAATAAAAGGGTCATTTGCAGTTGACTGATACTATTACTAGTGTCAGTCAGCTGCAAATGGCCGTACCAAAACGTATAATATCTAAAGATTACTCATGAATAATGAGATCAAGTTTTAAAGAAAAGTCAAGCCCTCTGGTCACGTGAACAGTCGACAAGTTGTTTGCTGATGTCCCGAAAGACTCGGTTAACACTCGGACCAGAGGGCTGGGCTTTTCTTTGGCCAAAGAATCAGCATTGCCATTCAACGCGGCAATGCTGCCAGTGTTCTGGGCACTTTTGTCATTGACAATGATGTGGATGAGTTTTATGATGCCCAATGATTTATTTTGTTTTTATATGCGTTTGTACATAATTTCGCAATTTTTAGTCTAGTTTTAAAGATATATGAAAAATAAATCAGCAGTCCAGTACGCACATTTATGTACCTGTATCGCATAACTATAATGTACCTACGCGTTATAGTGAAGGTTGTCCATATGCATGAGAGCTAACAAAATACCATGAATTAAGCAAGGCAGGTATGACTTAGCTCTGTATAATGGAATCACTGAGCTTAACATTTTGAGATAGACAAAGAGCTTACAAAAAGGCTGCATACTGCAATGCTCATGAAACTGCAATATTATAAATGCGACAGTGAGTTTGTTTGTTACGCTTTCACGCTAAGGGTCCGTACACATCTGACGGAAGGTGCGTCGAGCGTATTAACGATCGCGTCTATTCGGTATAACGTGGTATAACGCATCATCGGTTGAGTGTGCAAGGTTGAATGTTTTATCATATATTTGTCTGTTCTGGCGTTACGCAACCGATGATACGCGACGCATTTTCCGTCAGATGTGAACCAACCCTTAAGCCGCTAAACGGATCGTCATGAAATTTGTCAGATATAATTATAACCGGGGATATGGAGAAGGACATATGCTACTTTTTTACGCGATAACCGACATCCACGCGGGCGGAGCCGCGGGTAAAAGCTATAGTAATACGATAAATGCGAAAGTTTGGATGTTTGATATTCAATCACGTCAGTTGATGAAATTTGGCACAGAGGTAGATCATAGTCTGGAATAACATTTAGCATTTTATCTCGGGATTATGTTCCCTTGGGATAATTTTCATCACTCACGCGAGCGGTGCCACGGGCGGCAGCTAGTGTACTTATAAAATCACGAAACAGACCACAATAGGATCGGCTTAAGATGTTTCAAATGCTAACTGTGAGGGAGTTTGATGTAGGTATTTTCTGGCTTGACCGTCCAATATTCTGGCTAAGCATTGCTATAAAATGAATAAATTTTAAAACAATTTTAAGTTTTCATAAAGTCGCCTGAGATAACAGGGGTATACATACCCCTCACTCCTATTTTTTTTCTTATAACTTGCTAACCCGCGGAACTTCGTCTGCCTCACATTTCTCATTAATACACCGCTCTTATTGGTCGCAGCATGATGTTATATTGCCTATAGTATTTCTCGATAAATGGGCGAATTCCTGAGATTAGCACGTTCAACCAAACAAACGAACTCCTCAGCTTTATATTATCAGTATAGATATATAATCTTATTAAAACGGGGTAACCAGATGACAAAGCTACACATAAGTATTGTCGGCATCATCATCATCATTATTTTAGCTGAAAGACTTACTGCTGAACATAAGCCTCCCAAGAGTGATCACATCGAGCGGTCCTGTGCGTCTGACATCCAGCGGACATCCGCGGCCTACACCAGGTTATCGGACCACCTTGTGGGAGGCCATCCAACACTTCGTCGTCCAGTTCGCGTCCGTCACTCCTGAACCTTTCGTCCCCATCTAATATGCGTTCTGCGAACTCTTAATGTATGGACAAAGAAATTAAATATGTCACTTTAGAGTTCCAGGATATCACGCTGGAATTTTAAAACGACACTAATTATTCTCAAAATTAATTTAGTGAAATTTTATTCCTCCCATGTTGTATTCTAATGATGGTCGAACCTTTGCGTCCCATTAGAAGGGATCCACGTGTCCCAAACTGTGACCCAACATAATTATTTCAAGTCGTTATTGGTAGAATTAACATAAGAACATATCGTTTGAATTCGATCCCATGAGCTACGGCAGATATAATATAGGTTTTACTAGTAAAACCTGTGTATATCTGCACCAAAGTTGCTCTGGGCCCTAGCCCTTGCCAGGGTTGCGGAATTTGTTCGAAAGAGTCGCCGCGGCCCTGGAACGCAAAGGGCATGAGGAGGATAGGTTTTAGTCAGTAAGAGTCTGACACTGCCTTCCGCTCCAACCAGAGCGGAAGATATATTTGATGATTTCCCATCCATCAAAATAAGGCTCTAGCCCTAGGCTATAATATCATATCTAGCATGTTGCCCCTTTTCCCTAGAAAATAGTTCATCTTTACCTACAATAAGCAATCCACAGTTACTTTATATTATAAATGGTGGTTATAAAGGTAACAAAGCGAAAGCCAGGGGTTACCTTCAGAAACCCCTGGCTTTCGCTTTGTTACCTTTTGACGTCTTAAATGTTGAACGGATTTGGGTAAAACTTGGCAAACGGACAAACCATGACCTGGAATAGGACATAGGATATGATCAGAAGAAGACGCCCCGGGCGTCGGGAGTCGCGAGCCTGCGGACGGCGAGCGTTGGGTGGCTCGTCGTCCGTTCGGGTCAACGCGCTGTGTACCTCGCGCGCATCAACGAAATATCAGCATAGAAGTCGGGGCCCATTAGGGCCAGAGCATGCCAGGGTTGCGGAACTCGCCATAGAACGCAAAGGGAATTCGGAGGAACACGAATAGGTTTTAGTCAGTAAGAGTGTGACACTCCTTTCCACTCCTCCCAGAGCGGAAATGATCCCAAAATCATTTTCGATTTACACGGCAGGCAAAGCCACTGATAGAGGCTAGTCAATATTAAGAACGGGGGCAGTTCTGTAACTTTATATTTTACAACTAACACGCACACACACTAATGTAGTGCTTTAGAATGAGATGACTGTGTTTCAATTATAGGAATATTTACTCCTATCATACCTACCTCTATTCAGTTTTAAGCTGAAAAGAAGAAGCAAATAACTTTTTATTATTATTATTGATAGGCATGCGCTTGAACACTACCGCACCTGAAGGTAAGCGATAATGTGGTCGAAGACCACACTTGCTATGGATTCGCCAAAAAAACATATGTAACACACAACCCTGTCCAACCCGTAAAACTCAATATTAAAGTTTAAACACTAAAACTTCACAAAACAACACGAACAGATGTTTACAAACTTACAATTACAAACTTAGGAGTCGCTTCTATTTCGCTAAACTAGAAACAAGGTAAATAACTTGTAAACTGTAAACTCTTGCCTCATTGGTGTGCATTCAAGCAAAGCACATATTTAGTTTGAAAATAGATGCGAAATTAAAAATGGAATTAAAGTGTATTTGGTTTCACCTTTAATTAGAGCATGCTTGTGAAGCGTCATTTATTTCCAATAAAACACTAAATTGTTTAAAACATTCACTGGATTATTCCCAAACATTAAAAAATGATCGCTATTTAATGTATCTAAAGTAATTAATTACCCTGCGGTATGTTTTATTTTAAACCATGAATCTATATAAAATGTGCTACTATTTTGTGTGCATACATTGTAATGAATTACCTAATGACACAATATTACCATGTACGTATTATAGAGGTTGGTTTATTAAAATATAAAACATGCTCAATTCCGTTAAAAATCGTGTCTCCGTTTCAATTTGAATGAAAAAAATCATACCAAGCCACACGACTAATACGATTAATATCGTTCCTTATGACGTGTCTTTGAATGTCAGTAATGGTTCGATAACATTAGGTAGTCGATTACTCGGTTCGTATGATCGCTATTGAGGGTAACGATTACAAACCTTTTTACTTTTAACTTAATTAAACCAAACGTGGGTATTTCATAGCATTCTCGAGTCTGACGTCGAATTGAAATGTTGTGAGATTTTGAAACTTGTGCAAAACTAAATACTAACTAATACACCGTAAAACTAATCATAATTTTATACCCTCCAGTTGCAGTGGTGGGAGTAATTATGGTGAGCATATGTATACACTGATATTTCGATAGTAACTCTTTCCAGGTCGAAACTCAGACAAATCTGAGCTCTGCCTGCCTCTGGCTGCCTGAGAAACCCCTGACGAAAAAACTAAATAGTATTGAGAGTGTCTAGGATATCGAACTCGATACGTTCAGCTCAGCAGTTGTCCATTGAGTCAGTAATTTAATCTTCATCTAAGTTGATACCAATCTAATTAAATAAAATAAAACCAACCCATTGTGTTTTCATTATATTGGATTAGTTATCAAAACACATGTGCCGCGTCCCTAATGCTAATTTAACACAATAAGCAGGCAGATCTCGTTATTACTAAGTATGATTTTCTGTGTTTGTTTAACAAAATTACTATTCAGCTTAAAACGGGGTTCTTGTTCTGTTTACATTAGAATGTTTAAGTGAAGGAGACAGGCGCAGGCGTAGCATTTATCAGCGGTTTTCTTATGTATATGGCTAAAATTAGAAAATTCTTGTTTTGATAAAAATAAAAATAGCCGCTAGAAAATTAATTGACAAACCTTTTATGGTAAAGCTCTGATATTCTAAATAGTTATCTCAACTCGTTTCAGCTTCCCTTGCCGTGACGTCCATAGAGTCGATATTTATTCGATCAATTGTGATTATTTTCTCACTGTTATTTTTTTATTTTTCTATTCATAAACTGATTAGGTAAATTACAACCCTAATCTCTTCAAAGTTAGAGTGAACAGGCTCCTTCTGGGTAAGCTTGCTCCATCGTAGACTTTGTCTCTGTCATCTCTGACTTTGACTAGAGTCAAGAGCAAACCCATCACTAATAAAAAAAATATCATTTTTTCATGCAAATTCCCTATTTTTGAGGAAGCCATCCAAGGCCACCCGCAATCTTCTCCTTGGTCTGCTGCGAGTCGTCTCTGTGTCAGAGCTCAAGTCTTGCAATATACGGGGCCACAGCTTGATGGCATCCGCCAGACTTGCAAAATGAAAACTGTCTAGTGTCCGTGTGTAGTTCCACTAGACAGTCTAGTGTTTTCACTAGACAATCAATGGTAGGCGCCAGATAAATGTGGAATAAAGTACATTGACCTTTCTTTAATATCTCTTCGTAGGGTATCCGGACAATAAATTATGATTCGTTTTTTATTACTGGAAAAGGAAGGATCACGATAGATGTCGATTCAAGACAGCGCCTACCATAGTGTTTCCACTAGACAGTCTAGTGTTTTCACTAGACAGTTTTAACTGCGTAAACCTGCTAAGTAACCCAAGCAGTCAGTACACTTCAAATCCAATAAAACCTACCGTTATCATAAATTTTAACTGGCAGCACATTAGTATGCGTACTCACTCGAGCCCTTGAGTCTATTCTACTAAACTAAACTCAGTTATAATAGACGTGACTAGCCTGACTTTGAAACTTTTTGACGATTCTGACTGCTTGAACGCCAAATTAACGTTAATTCGAGGCCTTTATTAATGTTGTAGAGCAATTAGTTGTTTTATCTTAATTGGGGGATGGAGTTGAATGTGTGAAAAGTTTAGGTGTGAGTTCTAGTGGTGTGATTATTATTAGTTTTAGTCAAATAGGATGACATTTACCATTTTTTCATTTTACATTGTACTAGGGCACAATCATAGATAATTATTTTACATTTGATAGCTTTTGATTAGATACTCATTTGAAGGATTTATTTTCTGAATAATAGACATATGCATGTCGGAAATACGTCAGTCGATTGAACAATCGAGACGCCAACGCCATCTAGTGGTGTTGGACAGAGCCTAGAACGTCGTGCTCGATCGAATCTGAGTTTTCAGCCGCAGTCTACTGGTGGCGATCGAGCAGTGAACAAGTCTAGGAACCGCCGCGCGTTTCGTAATCTGGTGCTGTGTACCAGCTATTGCGGAAGAATATTGTTGTAGTGACTTCCAGAGTGAATTATAATTTGATTTAAAAGCAAACGGTTTTTCTATTGCGCAATAACTAACACTTCCCATAGTACGCCCACTGTAGTTCCAATATCATGGCTCATGTTACCAAGGGAGATGTACCATTTACATCATGCATATGTATACTTTAAACACTTAACTTTCGACCAAAAAAATTGCAAACCTGCACCAATGCGCCTTAGCCAGCACCCCATCAATACACACAAATATAACTCGAAAAAAAACTCACCTTTACTTTTCCAGTCATTTCGTGGGTACATAACCCGCATAGTGTACCATACAAAGCGATCAGCTGTTGCGCCTATACAACCGTCGAAAAAAGAATTTCTTTCCCCCTTTGATGTGCTTCCCTTTTATTTATAAAAAAGCTACCAAGCCAAAAAGAATAGCAATGAAATCATTTCCTTTGGGCACTGATCAAAGAAATAAATTCCCGACTCAGTGGCACGTCACTAATGTGACAGTAAAGTAGTGTTGTGCAAGTCTTCACTGCCACTCATCTTTAGATTATTTAATCCCGGACACGAAGAAATTGAATTTGTTTGACAGCAATTGAGGTTTCGGTTTCAAATACATAGTTTCATCGTATTAAGAAATATTGTTTATTTTATTCAAGGTTACATTGGTAAATAATAGAAATGCACTGTATTTTCAGGTTCAATGAAATAAGCTACCTTAAAGGGCAACAAATTTTCAATTGCTGTCCACAAATCCACAATTAAATGAAGCTAAGTAGCAAGTCAGCAGGACCCATACTATGACGTCCCAATGCCATCATAATTCCGTTGTGATATAGGGATAGTGCTATGCGTCGTGTACCTTACCTTCTCTCTCCCACACTAGAACCAAAAAATAGTTTTTTAACGTTAAAGTATTTCAGGCTGTCACTTTAGAGCCACAAAAGAAGTCCTCTGAGGTAGAGGAGTTCGTTTATGCCACACGATATAGACCCTCGATATAGTCTCTTGTTATTTGAATTCGACCACTGGAATATTTTATTTTAACTGATAGGCTCATGTTTGCGGCTGGCTTACTTAGTCAGGACACGTACAACGGACTGAATTGGAGTCTAAGTGTGGATAACGAACCCTACTCTACTCTAGACTCACGCTTGACCAATGTCTCACCTGATGTTAAGCAAGGATGTGGTCAAAGATGAAACATGCTTGCCCAAAAGTAACCGAATCACTCTTGACTTGAACACATGCGACTCCAATTTAAATAAAACATACAACATAGCTTATAGCAAGTTAGGGTTGCAAACACGGAGTAGTTGCAAACTATCTGGGTACAGCAAAGTAAACCAAAGGACATCAAGGTGACGTAGGTGAAAATTTTAATAAAATAGTTCTCAAAGCGTTTTTATACTAATATAGCAAACCGTTTACCATTTAAACGAGAGTATAGTTACAACTTATTTGTTGTCTGAAAGGTTTTATCGATAAAGCTACATTTGTACCTTTACCTTTAAAACTTGATACCTTGGTCTTGTCATTTTAATGTCAACGAATTGATCCTTAGATCTGGCATGGGAATGATGACGTTTTTTTGGCGTCGGAGAGACAGCCGGAAATATGTTTTACATTGTCAAAGCATCAGACACAATAGTAAAACAATGGCGTCATAGCTAAATTAGGTGTCGCGACAGTCCAGAAGCTTACATCAAAATGAATTACATCTAAATTAAATAGAACAGTAACAGTACTCTTATCACTACTCCGGGAGAAATAGCCCTACAAAACAAACGAACACTACAGTAAAACGAGGCACGAAACCTATTACGTCTAAATTAAATAGAACAGTAACAGTACTCTTATCACTACTCCGGCAGAAATTGCCCTACAAAACAAACTAACACTACAGTAAAACGAGGCACAAAACCTACTTCCTTATAATAAAACACGTCAGTTCTAACACAAATGACACACAAATCTATAATCCGAACAAACATAAAATAAATCTAACAATATCCCACGACCGATTTACGCCAAAATCGTAAAACAAAAAGAGCGTATTCCGAAACCTTCGATATCTCCATGTCTATTGCGAGTTATCTCGCACGATTGTGACATATCCTTAGAGATACGGTGTGATTTAAAATACAGGCGACAGGTCCCGGGGGCAGCCGTCGACACCTCGTACCAGTCCAAGGATTGTGGGGAGAAAAGTATATTTGTGGTGTCATGTGTGTGATTTCCGATCGAGTTGTTAGTTCGCGTTGCTTTGTACTGATGGGGGATTGGTTCACGTCTGTGATGCTGTAATTCCTTGTAGACAACAATGTTATTTAAATTTTATTTTTCAATAACGGATATTTTTTTACCGTATGGTCTATGACAGTAACTTTGTGACGCATATGAATGTGATTTTCATTTAATATTATAAAAAAAATGTCCTTATTAAGTATTAATTAGAAAAACACCCGCATAGTAACAATATCCAACATGGTCAACAATTTAGCAAACCAGAGAAAAAAAAATGGGATTCGGCCATATTCTGACGCATTGGCCTTTTTAATGAGGCCGTAAAGCATCGTTAGTAATTCTCGCTGTGCGGTGGTATCGATGACTCGCCGGCGCGCCTAGAGGCAGGCTCCTCATTATTCGTTTTTTCGAGGAAGCAGCGAGGAAGCGTCCTGCTCAGCGACTAAAGCGTTTAATTGTAGAGCACTTCACTTGTCTCTGACTTTTATAATGATCCATTTTTTATTACATTTTAATGAAGAATCTCAAAGTAGTGATTTTCATATTTTGTGTCTAATAATATTAGTAATAGGTATACCTAATGTGCATGTATGTTTTCATGTGTTATTTAATTAATATTTATCTATCATCTTTTCAGGTAAGTCCCGTTTGTCTTCAAAGCAACCACCAGCATTTTATATGTAAGTAACATAATAGTTATAGATAGATACTTATTACCTCGAGATAATTAAACTCCATTCATAATTGCAACACTGCTACACTGTTTGAAACAGTAAACAGAATAAAAAATAATTTTAGAACATTGAACTCAAAACGGCCAAAGCTAGCTCGAACTATTTTTCACTGAGTCGCTCACCCTTGGCAAATAATTTCATTATTCTTGATTCTAGAAAGTTAAAATATAATTCCATTATTTTAGTATCTAGAGTCTAGAAAGTGAAAATATCCAATAGCAGACGTGATGTTTACTAGATTTGCACCGTAGAACAATTATGTAGTCCATACGGCCGTATAGCGAGCGTGAGGCCAATTTGGTAGCCAGCCAATGAGCGCACGTTCTCGATAACTGAATATGCAAGTGGACACAACTGACATTAGGGCTGTCACTAACGTCATGCTCTAGGTAACTGAATCACGTTTAGCTTTTTGTACACGTGTTACGTGGTTTCGAGGAAGATTTTAGTAAAGGTTGGTATTTGTGCCGGTTTGAAGCACTTTAGCACTAATTGCGTAAATCATTCACAATCGAAACGAACTCCAGACACATTGCTTCATTATTTTTATTAAATCTCGGCTCGATAACGTATATTCTACGTTGTCGATCAGTCAATTTTTCGCATTGGATATGGTTGCAATGTCCAAATGAATTGTTATGCGACACGTTTCCATTCATTAACCGACTTCAAAAAAAGGAGGAGGTTCTCAATTCGATTGTTTTTTTTTTAACTAATTTGAAAAAATCTTGTTTTATGTGAAAGGATATACTTCTTGATTGGTCCCCTTGAAATTTTATCAAAATCGGTTCAGCAGTTTGATTTTTAAATCCAAAAAGCTGGAAAAATATCTGGAAAAATCATCCTTGTCATACGACATTGCGTATTTTTGCTTTCCTGTGGCTTTCCAGTGGTGTTGTTAGGTGTGGAGTACCACTAAAAAGTGAAAAATAAAAAACTTTTTCACAAAAAAAAACCGACTTCCAAAAAAAACACTACAAAGTACAAAGTAACTTTAATTTCGGAAGTCGGTGTTTTTCTTCTGCTTCTTCGTTATTTGACACCGACTTCCGAAATTAAAGTTTTTTTTTAACCGACTTAAAAAAAAGGAGGAGGTTTTCAATTCAGTTGTATTTTTTATGTTCATTACCTCATAACTTCGTCATTTATGAACCGATTTGAAAAATTGTTCTGTTTGGTAAAAGGATATACTTTCCAATTGGCCCCATAGAAATTTCATCAAAATCGGTTCACTTGTTTTTTTTAAAATCAAAATAGCTGGAAAAAATATGTCATCCAAGTAAATGAAATTGCGTATTTTGCTTTCCTTTAACTTTCCTTGGTGTAAATAGGTGTGTAACATTTTTTTATTTTTATTTGTACCCCACCCACCCCAAAAAATACTACAACGTATAAAATAACTTTAATTTCGGAAGTCGGTGTTAAAATATGAAGAAACTACTGACTAACCATTCATTCCAAAAAAAAAATCCAAATCATAAAAAAACATCTGCCAATTAACTTTGCTTTTCACAACCCACACCTTTTCTGAACTAACTTGATTTCTACGTGGTACCTACGTAAACATTTTAGTAAAGAACGTAACAAAACTAAAATTGAAGTTACTCCCACAGTTTCTTTGTATTCTTAGGTACCTACCTAAAGACAAACTTAATTTCAGCAGTTATCTTGCGGGCACAGTATCGTATTTGTCTAAATTAAATGATCTGCCTTCTATGTTTAAAATTACACCGTTGTTTCAAGAAAAAAATGTAATCTGGTACAACAAAGTTCCGAACTGAAAATGTTCTATGTCAAAACCTCTTTGCTTTTTTTTCCACACTAGTGCTAAAATTTGGGCAGTATAAAGTAAGGTGTCGTCCAAACTTGTGCACTTAGAGAAACTGCCGCGCAATGGGCGGGCAGCCTACCTTGTTAGTAACATGTTAGTACAAATGTCACCTGAGCACGATTACAATTAGCTTCTCTGTTTCTCTCGGCACGTGAGAGTATGTACAGTACAAATAGAGCGTTAGTCAAACATGCAAACTATTTGCAAAGCTATATGAGCTGTACGGACAGTGTGAATAATTAGTACTTAATTTAGTTAATAGGATGCAGCTGTCTGTATAATTGTCAGAAGATACAAAAAAGCGTGTTTTGTCTCTGTTGATCTGTTGACTGAGAGAAAATACCTAGAGTATTATGTCCGCCTTTGTATAGTGTTTTTTATTCGTGCATTAAGTTTAAATCAATAATTAAAACTCTGACATCTTCTAAGCCAGGGATTTCAAAGTCCTGTGATCCTGTCGATTCTTCTATTGATGTTCTTTTATGTTGCCAACGGTATTTATAAGAGTTATCTTCTTGTATTTACTGGATAGGAACCTCTACCATATTGTACATGTTTTGATAGTTTGCGACTAGAAAAGCCGCAAACTATCGAAACATGTTCCCTAAACCTAGATAAATTTTGGCCAACTTAGAACCAAATTGACAACCAACATAGCGCTTTGCTGCAACATTTTACCGGGTCACGCTTCCGTAAACGTGCTGAAGCTTGTCTAATTCATACTCTAAGGTCGGTAACTATTGTCTCTTGATTTCTGAACTGGAGCAAACTCTGGGCAATAGTTATTAACTGAGTACATACATTTAGCTGATGTCGCCGAGGCTCCAATTTATAGATGCTTGCTTGCCGAACTACAGATTGTTGTCTGAATTTGAGTAAGTGATAGTTTGGTTTGTATGTCGTATGGCCCCGTTTTGGTTTTGGGGTTTATCGAAAATCTGTAACAGTATACCGAAATTGCGTGATATATTAAGGATTTGGACTATTAAAGGTTGGATGAGAAGCTGTGAATTTCAGACCAATATCTTTTCTATTCTACCCCAGTTGCTAGTTGTTGTTTTTTGTATTTGATCCTCCTGTATCTTTGGTTATATTATACACGTAATGTGATATTGATAAATATCGTTAAAAGTACTTAAAATGTTGAATTTCTTTTGAAATAAGCAGTACCTTTGTGGTCTTCTCTATATGTTTGTTTTTTTTTCTTATAAGTGTTTTGTGTACTTACGTAAGTATATCTATGTAGGTAACTATTAAGTTTCTACTGAGAAAGCACAAGAACGCATTTATGGAATATGTATAATATAAAAGGTGTCAATATACAAAGGCCAACCAAAACATTTGCGTTAGTATAACGGAAAACTAACCAATAAAAAGTACAAAAAGCTATTCCGCATGAATCGTTCTATTTGCTAATATTTGACACAGCGTAGGTATTTCAGCCTGAAAATATTTCGACTGCGGATTTGTTAGACTGGGACTCGGCTCTAGGGGTGGGCTTAACGCCACAGTCAATCTTTTGAATTTATTTTATTTACCGGCCTGTCCACCAAACGGTGGGCATTTTGCATTTTATCTAGGTTTCTGTTGAAAATAAAATCACATTCTTTGTTGCAGTTTCGTTAGAAATATTTTTCGATATTTTTATGCATAAACAGAGTTTTTGTTGAACTGGATTTGGGTAGCATCGTTATAATGATTGTTTGCTTCTAATAAGCTATATATTCTGTCAGAAACGTTTATTTCGTAAAAAAATAACTGATCAACAGAGAAAGCTTTCTCAAATAGGAATGCATAATACATTGTTTTTATAAAAAGATTTTTTACATTTTTAGGTCCATTTCTGTACAATAGGTTAAATAGAAAATTAAGTATCTATAAGTTAAATTATTATAGCTGTAAAAAGACAATTGTGCAATATTTACTAAGCATCTCTTACAAAGAGACAGAAGAGCTTCTTTTTGTCTGTAAATAAAACATGACGTGTCCATTAATTTTAGGTTTTAAGTATAGGCAATAAAATTGATCCATTATTGTTAATTTATTATTTTAAGTTGACATAAGCTCAATCTAGCCTGAAACACAGGTTAACCCTATTTCAGGCAAATAAGCAACTGTGTTCTTTAAATTTTGTGAGATATTTATTGTAAATGTGTCCTATTTTATAAATAAACAATTTATTTATTATTTATTTATTCAAATTAAATTGGCATAGCTTGGCATAGGCATATGGTATAACGAAAAATGCAACAGAATAATGGGGCTTCCTCTCAGAATAAAGAATGCTTGGCATGTGATGTAACTTTACTGTACTTTATTTAAAGATACTTGTTTGTTTCATATAACAAGAAATTCCTGAAAATTAGCAGACTATTTCGTTTATTTATTTGAATGAGAAAGTTGACCTTTTAAAACTGTTGCAAAAAGTGT
Organism: Melanchra persicariae; assembly: GCA_947386135.1. NCBI lineage: Eukaryota > Metazoa > Arthropoda > Insecta > Lepidoptera > Noctuidae > Melanchra > Melanchra persicariae. The sequence goes on from OX376660.1 coordinate 8,405,360, forward strand.
TTAGTACCAAACTCACCACTGCCTATACTAAACTAAGAACAAATTGATTCTTCACCGGTAACTTAAAACTGGGCTCCATTGTCACGTCTGTTCGACTCAATTCCGTTAATCTGTGGCATCCCACAAATTCATATGACGTCAGCGTTATATGGGGCGATGCGCGGTCGCGCGCCGTGGCTGTGGCGTAGCTGTGGCATGGCTGGCTTCCAGCAGCCACGACTTACGACACACATTACTGTCGAAGACACACTTGCTGCGATCATTTGAGCCCTCTTGGCTTGTGTTGCTTAGAACGTTCGTAAAAATCTCAAGATGTTCCTAGATGAGAGAGAATATTGTTTTTGGCTTGCGTTCGGGTCGTTGGTTTACTCATTTCAGTTGGCGATGGGGTGCTTAGATTTTTTTTACATTAATGTCATTGACATTTGGCTTAAATTTTCAGACTCAGTTTTCATTGGTTTTTGTATTATTAGATGCACAAAGAGGCTGATTTGGTTAAAATTCGGTTCACATTATGTAAGTGTGACTTAGACACAGTCGCGTAGCATAACCAAATATAGGTACATTTTAGTAGGGTTGTGTGGGTTTCTTTTGGGGAACGAACTAGAATATTAATAAAACAACATTTTTGAAATTGCGTCGTGTGAAATATTAAATAAAAGGACTTATTATGGCGCTAAGTTAATAATTTGAACTTTTTAAGAAAATAGATGAAAATTTTCCATTCTCCTTTATCTCCGAAACTATTGTGCCTAAAACTGTTCGTTCGGAACACTTTGCACGCGAGTCGGACACGCACTTGGCCGGTATTTTTTAGTATAACTTAAAAGTTTGGCTTCAATTGAAGCTTAAAATTTAAACTGTGAAACTTCACCACTCGATCAAATTCATCATAAATATAAAAACCCCGTTAAAATTACAATAACTTTTCTGACCGGTTCTTTAAAATATTCATAGTTTTTCACACGTTCGACCGAAACCACAGTGTATCGTGTCAAGTTGAATATTTTACGAGAAATAAGGTTTTAAACCACAAACTAACGGGAAATGTTCAAAGCACTAATTTACGAAATTCAATGAAAAGAGTGGAGCATCTGTTCCGCTTTAGAATATATTTTATCTTAAATCCTACTATACTTTTCTTTACTACTAGACTTTACTTTTTTATCTTAGACTTCTCATTCATTTAAATTTAAGTATCTGTCTTTGTGTTTAGATAATATATTTTCAGTTAGGTATATTTTTCTTAAAATATTGAATACTAGCTTTTGCCCGCGGCTCCGCGCGCGTATATGTCGGTTATCGCGTAAAAGTAATCTATGTCCTTTTCCATATCCCAGGCTATATGTCTGCCTAATTTCATGACGATCCGTTTTAGCGTGAAAACGTAACAAACAAACTTACTTTCGCATTTATAATATTAGGGATAGTAGCAAAAAGAGAAAAGAGGTATTATGCTCATGGGGCCCCAAAAAAAGATATTTGTAGGAACGCGGGTTGACCATGGCTTTTGTTTATAGGATCTTTTCACAACAACTTAAAAAAATTAACCAACTTCAAACAGGAGGAAGTCTACCTAAAAACGAATTTGTAAAATTCTTATTTTACAAATTCGTTTGTATTATTATAATTTATTTGAAAGAAGTTTATTCCGAAATCGTGCCATTTAATTTTTTGTAAAGCTCTTATAAAGAACTTCGGAGATAGAGAGTTAAATAGATATGGACTGGTTGAAATATTGAAAAATAAAAATCCTTTTTAGTTACGCGGACGACATATCCCTGGTGTGCTAGGTGTGGGGTAGCTCCAACAGTATCCTAAACATGATTTCAAGTCGCCTTGACTGTTTTTACGTGGGTCGCTGTTGTGCCATCTCGCATGGGGTGTCACTACGGTGATCAACAATTTTTTTTTTAGTATTGTATATTTTGTTTTGTTGTTCTTTGTTTAGTTTCAGTGCCTACTAACATAGTTATAAGTTTTACTAACTGCTTTTGAGTCTTTATACTTGATTAAAGGTTATTATTAGATATTAAAAATACAACCGAGTTCTAAGTGTGGTTTCTTCTTTTTTTGACACTGACTTCCATAATTAAAGTTATTTCCTATTTTGCAGTGGTTTTTATTTAGAAGTTGGTTGTTTTTTGTGTAAAAAAGTTTATTTTTATCACAATAAAACGGTTTTCACGTGGGCGAGGCCACTAGCATGGCTAAACTCAGTAGACGAGGACCTGTTTCAGTAAAATCGTCTGAAACGACGTGTTGACTGTTATCACAGTCTCTCGATCTCTATTTAAGCATGTAATTCCGTTGAATGGAACCATTAACTACTGACTGTACAGATAAAGTATGTTTTAAGATAACTAGCTGAGCCGGAAAATTTTGTATCGCCTCAGAATTAATTTTTGTTTCTGTCATGTATCAGAGAAGTCGTTGTATACCGCTTAAAGTATATAAATGAAAATTAATTTTCTTCATATTTTTTATTAAATAGTTAAGTATTCTGTTATTCGGGGTGTAGACAAAATAAAAAAAACAAAGATCATAAAAATCGGTCTTGCCGTTCTTGAGTTTTTAATGTTGCAACTTACCCGATTTTGTTTTAATACAACTTGTAACAGAATATACACAATATCTAGTTACTGTAATCATTATTATGAACCACTTTTATTAGTACTACCCCAGTGATAAATAAAAAACTTTTTTTTTTCTTAATTACAAACGACTTCTAAATAAAAACCGGAATAAGTCGGTGCCAAAAAACGAGGAAACCAGTGTAAAAATTTTTAATCCACAAGTTAGTAAGTGATCGTAGTTTTCGATCCAAGTTTATGAAAACTAAAAACCTAAAGGATTGCGCTGTTATTTTCAAGAGACTGACCGTAAAATATACCACCCATTTTCGCAGCCATATATCAACGATCAAATTCTTATTTACGTCCAAAAGCAGTAGAAGTAAACCACGGAGCACCCGCAGTATATATAAAACTTGTTAGCGTCTTCTTGGCAAGCACCATCTGTTTGGGCTATCTGTTGGGGCAATTTGGAAAACTTTAAAACCAATACACCGTAGGTATTTACCGTGAAATGGGACCTGTTGGCGCTATTAGATTGCCAATTGCCAGATTCATCAAATAAAATAGGTATTCTTTTTGTAGTTGGATAGGCTTGAGTTTGATCACTTACTCACATTGTTTTTTTTTTATGGTATATCCTAAAATGACTCTTTCCGCTCTACTAAAACCCACCCGTGTTCCTCCAAATGCCTTTTACGTTAACTCTTTCGAACATATTCTGCAACCCTGACAGGCACTTTGGCGATTTGCCGCGGCAGTGGAATTTTACCCCGGCGCGGCGGCGTAGCGCCTCCACGCGCCATGAGTTTAAATGAGCGAGAGCTCTCGCCCCATGGCGGCAATCTGGCAAGTAGGCCCGCTACCTCGCCGGAGGTCACGCGGAATCCCCGGGTCAGCTGGATGGCCATGATCCTCTGGGACGCGTTCAGGTGGCGGGCTGGTCGCTGCTTCAAACAAAGAATCCACACCGGCGCCCCCCTTGATAAAAGGACATGGACCACACGACCCTCGCGTAGAGCCTCTGGCAGGAGGCGTTTGGACCCCTTAGATTGGGCAGGAGCCGCTTGAAGGTAACTTAATCTATAATGGCAACTTATTCTTAATCTGTAATGTATATCTAAATATAAAAAAGCGAAAGGTCACTCACTCACTCAGTCAGCACGAAATCTCAGTAACTGCTTGACCTATGAAGACGAAATTTGGCACGAAAGTAGATTATGAGTAGTAGACGTCGATTTGTATGGAAAATCTTATTCCTTGGGTTTATTTGTGTATAATTCGTTTTTCAAAACTACCCAGCAATGGGTTTTTAGGGGGTGTTAAAATGTGCTGGGAAGAATCCTAACGCTTGTTCCGATTAAGTTGAGAATCGACATTAATGATTGTGTTAAAAATAAGAATAACATGTAATTGGATTTTCCGAAAAATCGACCCCTGAAGGGATGTAAAGGGGTGCAGTGTGGTGAAGTGTTTAGTGAAACATTTTAAAGTGGAATATTAGAAATGGATCTAACTATTTTTTTGTAATCTATCCCATCATCAGGGTAAAATTAGAAAAAAAGTATTTTACGATGAAGCTAATTACTTCGATTTAGAAACTTTGTGCAAATAGCTTGGTATGTGGTAAAAATCAATTTTGCAAGGTTACCCTTCAAAAGGGATCGGGGTTGAGGGTGTCGAAGTTTGCAGAGGATAGTACTGAATCTGCGCGGACGAAGTTGCAGGTGAAGACACACACACACACACACATAGACATAATAAAAGCGAAAGGTCACTGATTCATTCACACACTGAGGTAGATTATGAGTAGGACACGTCAGTTAAGAAAAGCTTTTCGGAACCTTCCCGAAAAGAGGTGAAATAAGGGTGGAAGTTTGGATGGAAAATCTTATTCCTTAGGCCAATTTACTTGAAACTTCTCTTGAACTTTAAGTTTGTCATTATTGGTTTTTCAGAACTACCCTCAAAAGATGACTTAAGGGTGTTCAAGTTTGCATAGAAGAATCTTATTCCTCGGTCCAATAAAGTTCAAACTCAGCACCTGTCCGGCCCCGGCAACACACCGGTGTGTCGCGAATTAATCGCGAATTTAATGTTTATTTACCTATTACATAAGATTTACTTTATATTAGGGAATTTTCACATGATGGGCTTGAGCGGTTAACAGTCCTGATAAGAAATGAGAAATACGTGTTTTTGGATTCTTGTGTAAAGGGCTGAAACGGATCCTAACGTTTTTTTCATATTCAACCCGCAACAGGATGAAGGGCGCAACAATTGCGCTGATCATGAAGCATCAGCAGCAAAAAATCCCGGGTAATTAATGAAAATCGTTGTGATTAATTTTCCAAAACTGCTCTTTAAAATGGGCGAAGGGGGCGTTGAAATTCGTGAAATAAATTCCAAATCCACGCAGATGAAGTCGCGGGCGAAGTGCTAGTATACATATAAGTATCGTTGAAGCATAAGTCTTCCACAAGAAGTTTGATCATACAGCACTTACATTCATCACTTTTATGAGTCTTGTTTAAAACAGTTCTTCCTCTTTCCAACAACGCTCAAAATTCAGATTCTGAAACTAAAAAATCCCAACTTTTCCTCGATCAAAAGTTGAACATTTCCTACTTTGAAAGCCCGGATAGGTTACAGAAAAAATATGAGAGCTTAAAATTGTTAAGGGTTTAATTAAACGAAGGCTTTTAGGAATCAATCGGCTCGAACATTCCGCCTGTTTTTTAGTGGAATTTAGATCCGTGCGTAAACAAAGGAAGGGTGAAATTACAGCGTAAGTGAGTAAGCGGGTAGGCTGTTTGTGTATTGTTCACACAATTTCCCGTACTTATTGAATTAGTGGTGTCTTCCGCGTTTAAAGCGGGTTTGGCAAAATTGTCGTAAGTGTTATTTAATGTCTGTATGTAAGTTTGAAGTGTAATCTGGGAACTTGGAAGTGAGCTTGTTTTATCGTGCAGTATATTTACGATTGCCTTAACAAATTGAAATGGTAAGTGTTGCGATGGTTATTAGGGAGCATTAACCTCCAACAAAAATAGAAATACTTAATTGGCCCTATCCATAACCTCGACATCTTCTATACGACCTCATGGGGCAAAACGGATTCCAATTCAGACTTGCCCGATTTACCCCATCTATTTATTACAATCCCACAATAAGCACCCAATGCGGACAATAAGCTTATGAGCAATTTAATCAACAGCGAAATCAGCGATCACCTATCTGGGCAATCAAACCAGCGATGGTAATAAACGGAATTTCGTTCTTACCTGCCTTCACCACCAGACATAATCCCTTAATCCTCTTTACCAGTACCCACAAGGTAACTAACACGTTGATAGTATGTACATAACGTAAACAAAACAAGTTTACATTCATAACTGTTAATACGGGCGAAGGTTAGAGCCACTCCAAGTCTTCACATCTATGATGTGCCAATCTTGGGGCACTCATAACTTAATAGTGGCTACTAGCTAGGACGAGTTCAAGTGTTGGGTATAAACATCAATATTATTGTAATCTGGGTAAATTATTTTGTATTAAAATAAGTTTGGGTAGACATAATTTAAAAGGGGGTATTTAAATTAACCTTTATTAAGTTTTGAGTGAGTCATGCTGAAACTTATACAAGATTATTCTTAAAAAAAGAGACAATATAGACCTATCATGTGGTTTAAATGAACATAAATATTAATATTATGAAAGTAGATTAACGTGAACAATCTCTCTATTATGCCCCGGAGTAAAAGAAGATGAGCTTTTATAAGTGAAAAATAAAAATCGCGAAAGAAAAGCAACGATTCATGACGGAAAAAACGAAGGGGCAAAAAGACCTATTGTTCGGGTAATTACCTATACTTAATGCAGAACGGTTTCGGGAAACTGAAATTTCCTCTCTAGAACGTTTTTATTTGTCGTGGGAATATTTTTAATGTTCTTGACTAAGAATTATGTTGGCGGCAAAAGACAAAGTGTTTTGTAAAGTTTATTTATGTACTTTAAAATGCTTTAAGACTTTGCGTTCTGGCTTCTTGTGTTTTAAATTCTATGAATTTTAAAGTAAAGTAAATAAACGACTTAAGAAAAAATACTGTTGGGAAATGATGCTCAATTTAATTTGCCCCGGCTTTTTGTATTTTATAGTTGGTTTACATAATAAATTGAATAGAGACAGCGAAACTAACACTACAATGTCTATCAATATTTTTTTAGTTCTAAATGATCTGATACAAAAAAAAACTCATGAACTTTGGTGCGGTATAAAATCACCTAAATCACTTTTTTTTGTCCAACTTGCACATGCTGTCACCTTGAGCTTCACCGCTAGTGTATAGAACATTAGAGCATTTTTCAAATGCACGGTACCTCCCAAATAAAATTTAGATCAAACCTTACCAATTTTTACTCCTTATGTCGATTTCACTATAATCGAGTCGAGACAATTTCGTAGGTTACTCAAATGTATTGGCTGTAACCGAATACCTGTGCCTGACAACACAGCTTCTAGTATTGCTCTCATCATTATCGACACGTAGACAGCGTGTGTGATAACCGACTATTTATCTAACACTCAGTAGTGATGTGCATTTCAATAAAATGGTTCAACATAACGAGGATGGAAAAAACCAAAACACTATTTTCCCACATAGTTATTTAGGTAATAAATTAACTGTAACAGCTGAAACCTAAAACACTATTTAACAGCGACTTATGAAATGTTACACGAGCTTTAACAATTATCAATAAACGGCTGTATTGTTGTAATATGAAACGGTAAACGTTGTGGCTAACCTGTTCACAATGAAATATTATTTGATATCACGTATATTTTGTAACAAAATATGAAACAGCGTGTAGTACAGCGGTTCGTTGGGTTTATGGAACTATGTTTACACTTTGTTTAACCTAAATATGTATTTACGTAGCGAGGTATTCTTAATAAATGTTGGTTACGAATGCACGCATGGAATAATTATTGTTGTGTTATGTCATCCAGTATGTATTTTATTTTGCATTTATAAAATCCTTGTTTAGCCATGCTTAATTTTTTTATAAATAATAACAGATTAAATATTGTCGATACCACAATAGAAAAATTGTCACATCCCTATATCAGTAAGAGATCACAACATCAGTGTGAAGGATCTTCCGCTCAAGCACCGGCAACACACCGGTGTGCGCTGAATTAATCGCGAATTTAATATTTATTTACCAATTACATAAGATTTATTTTTTATTTGGGAATTTTCACATGTCGAGGCCGCAGCGGTTAATATCGAGCACAGAAAGGGTTTTATGTTATGTTATGTTATTTAGTACAAGTAATGTTTAGTTAGGTATACTGGGAACCGATTGATGGAGGGAACTTGAATCGATTTTATTGTAAACTGGCTGTGCCCTGTGGTTTCGCTGCTCGGCTTTTAAGAGTTGTAGCGTGATGTTAAATACCCTGAAACATTCCTCAACAGCTGGGCTAGAGATGAATGAAATCGGTAGAGTTGTTTTATAGCGTGACCAGGGGTAATAGTATATTAAAATAAATAGTAATAGGATTTTTTTAATAAATAGATAGAGATGAAAGTGATTTTGTTTATTTTTATGAGGTCATCATCTACCTAGCCTTTTCCCAACTATATTGGAGCCGGCTACCAGTAAAACAGGATTCAGCTGAATACCAGTGTTTCTCGTGGAGCGACTGCCTACCAGACCTCCACAATCCAGTAACTGGGTAACACGGTACTTCTTGGTAAAACTGATGTCAGATTTCCTGGCTTCTGACAATCGTAACGACTGCCAAAGATCTACAAATGACAGCCTGGACCAACGGCTTAACGTGCTTTCTGAGACACGGAGGAGTGTTTGTATGTTAAGATGGTCATCCATCCACAGCCCGACCTTGGTAATCGTTGCTTAACCTTGAATATCGATCCATGCGGTCGATATTGTTTAGCCACGAGCACTTCCTCTTATGTGGTGAAAGTAAGTAATTAATATGATTTTAAGAACATTTGTTGCATGTAATAAATCTGCTTTTTTTAGTAATTTTGAACATAATATTATGAATTTTATGTTTGCCAACTAAAAACAGTAGGGAACAGCAGATTTGATTAAATATATAGATGTCGGTCCAGGAGAAAATATATACATTTAAAAGATATACTTAGGTAAACGCAAACATAATTTTTCACTACTTCTATTTCAAGAAATCCCAGATGTAGTAATAATATGTATGTAGTCAGTATTATAAGCATATTAAAATGCTTAAAATACTTGTAGATACGTACTTTATATAATCCACCGTTCAATGGGTTACACAATTCGTAGTCATGTCACGTTTCGTTTCATACGCCAGAGAAAGCCTGAATAAAGCCTTATTCATAGTTATGTATATTGAAAAGTCTCCTCTGAAAAATAACGCCGCGGTAACAAAGTCCTTGACGTTTAAACCTAAAGTAGTTATGTTTACAATTTTTCCTTCGCTGCGACAACTACAATATAGTTACGAAATATCAGTTTCATGTTTTTCTGGCTTTTGTTGCATGACTTCAGCTGACAGCAGAAAGACTTAACCAAGGCTAGATAATATAATGATGAGAAGCTCTAGACTAAATAATAATAATACCAGCCGCACGGGCCGATATTCAAGGTTAAGCAACGCTTACCGAGCTTTATCCGTGGATGGGTGACCATCTATTAGATATTAAAGGTGTTAAAAAAATAATCATTTATAATTTTTATATACATACAACGTGTAACAGAATAAACGCAATAACTCTTAAGGGGTCATTGTACTCATCATTATGAACAACTTTCACTATAGGGCCAACCCTGAAAGAGCCAAAAAAGAATCAGCTGTTCAGTACATTTTGTCGAGTTATGCGCTCAGAAATGTATGGAGCAGTCGATTTTTTTTTCGCGATTTCAGTATTGGTCCCATAGTAAAAGTTCATAATGATGAGTACAATGACCACTTAAGAGGTATTGCGTTTATTCTGTTACACGTTGTATATAACAAACCGTTTAGGTAAACAACATTTTTATTATCATTGTATTCGTAGACGCAGCCCCGATGATACCGAGCATACACGAAATTCTTGCAGTTGGTTTTTGAACACCGATAGATACAGAGACTCCTCCGTACCAACCTTCTTTTTTTTTGGATGTGAAATAAACAAAATACTCTTTCCGCTCCGGGCGGAGCTGGAGGGCTGGGGGATATTCCTCCAAATGCCTTTTGCGTTCCAGGGCCGCGGTAACTTTTTTGAACTATTTCGGCAGCCTCCTTCGTACCTTGGAAAGACTAATAAGCCGTTGGTCCCCGCTGTCGTTCGTAGATCTTTAAAAGTCGTTACGGGAGGTCAAAATCCCGAAAATCTGACAGCCAGCCGTGCCGAGGAGTATTCTTAGGAACTGATATATAAAGCGAACAGGGCCCGCGGCCAGGGCGCTGACAAGATAAAATGTATAGCGTCTAAGGAACGAAATATACTTACTTTGCGTAAGACCTAGGCAAATTTTGATTTTTATCATTTTTGGTTTTACCGGAAAATTGAATGCTGAAAAAAATAAACCAAAACAGTCACAAAAAAACGTAACTATCATGGCAATAAAAAAACTACTCCTCCACCTAATACAAATTTAAAAATAAACGTTGCGTAAGGACGCACCCAGGAGACCCGCCCTGCATTCGTACGAAAACCTGTAAATAATGAAGTGGTTGTTACATTAATTCCATTCTCAATGCGCCCGGAGTGTACCCTGAAGGTTCCAGCAATTGTGTTGACAATTCCGTTGATTTTATCACTTACTCATATTCCCCGGTGAATGAGTGACAGTAACGTTGTAGTGAGGTAAAAAGTGTAAGTTTGATGTGAAAACCGTATCGTGGTGTAAACAAAGTACCTATCAGAGTCACGCAAGGTTCAGAACGCTTGTCACGCGATTGCTACGTAGGTACCTAGAACTACATTTTCCATCATTGAAAGGGTGTAAGCGATGAGAGGTTTATTGTAGTAATTTGGTTAGTAAATGTTTTTGTCTGAGCCTGCGGTGGTAGAATTAGGTAATGCCTTCGAATAACATCGTCGATGGTTATGATAACAGGGTGAGGATCAAATACGTTCTGAGATAAGCGTATTATAAATACATTGTATTGGAAGATTTGTACCTAATGCTATTTGCTTTTACATTATCGTCGGCGGATAAAAAATAAAGTAAAATATAAATGTTTCTTTAACTGGTTGTATCTCTTGCAGAAAGACTAGGTATTGGTGCTCTACTTTGCGTCTTAGTCGTACTTTTGATGTCGCGGTTTTTTCTTTCTAGTAATCATTGACCTGGGCCTCAAGTCTGCTATTACAAAAGTGTCAGAATGGTCTATCATTGATTTCATAATTGTTGATTTTGACTAGTTTGGTAATCTATTAATATAAAAGCGTCATTATGACTTTCCAATGGTCAACCACTGACACTCCATTAAGAAATGGCATAGTAATCTCGTACATAATGACAAATGAATGTCAGACGTATGCGGTAATCTGCTAAAATTTTGACAGTTCCTTCGATCAGTGACCTACCATTATAACGTAATTGTGCAGTCATTGCTTTTCAAAGACATTGAATATTTATGTAGAACCAATATTCCATTACGAGACCATTGACCGTCCAATGATCAACCATTATGAATTTAGCAGATTACGAACTTATTGGAAAATGACAATGGGATCGTATTGGAATGACGAATTTATAAAAATAGCAGCCTTGGGGCCCAGTCATGACTTCCTTCGGTTCGCAGCAATTTTCTGTTTTTGACACGGTGTCCGTGTCACCTACTAGCACTCAGTCTCAAAAAGGGTTATTTTTCAATGACTAGCCAATTTTTTCCAGGCATCATGTAACAATTTATAAAAAATCAGCTGTTCAGAATATTTATGCTCGAATAACATGCAGCATCACTTTTGGGCGTGCATTTTTGCATCTAATACGCAATGAAACACATCTGTTAGTTAGTTCGTGAAAAGACTCGGACTCTTCAAGACGATGTCATCGAACGAGCTCTCTAAAACAGTAATGGAGAATCAACTTAATAAGGAACACTTAACAGTGCACTAACAACATAATGATGATGAAATAAAATTTAAGCTGCCTTCAAGCTTAAGCTGACGGTAAAGAAGCGAATAAAGCTAAACTGTTGCAAAGAGCTTAACTTGCGTTGTGCTGCTTCTAGGATTCACGATTTAACTTAAGAAAATGTTATTCAGAGCACATTTTAAGTTAATTTTCATAACTTGCACAAAAGCAAGAGGTAATAAATTGGCATCGTTTTCAAATTAAAACATCTTATTTTACTTAACTGCTAATATTACGTGGATTACACTCAGTTACTTTAGAAACTATAACTGGCTAGTGACACAAAAAAAAACTTACACAGGGTATGTATGTTTTTCTTTCATTCAGACTGCAGGCAAAACTTAATTAAACAGTTGAATGTAATAATTGGATCCTTTCAAAACACAATTGAAGTAATTAAATTATTCGCAAAAGGTACGTCAAATAAACGACTGTTTTTCAATTATTTCATGTTTTGTTCTGGAATGCTGAGTACCTAATTATGGTTTTATTTTTCGCTATATTTACCGAAAAAATGTTTTGATAGAGTAGGATAAAAATAAATTATTTGAATGAATCGGTTAGTGTTAACGTATCAGATGGCCAATTCTACAACTTTTTCTCAGTCGCAATCTCCCAAAAAAACCTTAATTTCCAAACATTTTTGACAGAATGCGACTGACATGTGAATGCGAACGTTGCTTAAAAAATAGAAGAATTGACACTCTGTTCTCTTCTCATCTCTGATCTCAAAACCTTTTAAAACAAAGTCGCTGTCTTCCTCAGTCTGTTTCTGGAATAAAAATCGGGAACAAAGTTTATAACAGAATAACCCTTATTGCAGTCATCATTTTAGAGCCGTTTCTGTACGTATAGGTAAATAGTTATTTCAATAGAATAGAATAGAATTGAATACTCTTTTTTATGTACTTCATATAAGTTACAAAAAATATAGATGAAGAAAACATTATATAGGGTGACACAATGGGCGGCTTTATCGCTAAAATTTAATTTTGGTTCATAAACTTACAAATGCAAGTTACAAGTAAATCTGTACCTTGTATTACAAGTAGGTACATTAAACAAACAAACAAAATAGCCTGATATAAGCAAAACGCGATACGTATGACTAAGTTAGAATAATTTGCTGAAACTCAATTTTATTTCCATCACAAAGTTATATGTGAAGCCAGGGTAATTCTAAATTCATTGCGTCACCGACGCCTCAATCAGAGTTATATGCGACGGTATACGCGCTTTACTATCGAATCATTTGTTTATTTTATGAGAATTTGTGACGTTTTATAATATTACTTGTGTGTATTCTTTAGTATCGGTTTAGTTTCAGAGTTGAATAAAGATTTATAACTTGAATGAATGAATGAATGACTTGTGAATTTTGATTGGAGTAGCTATGATATTTGATGTCAAGACGAATGGAATTAATGGAATTTGATATACAAATTTTTCTAGTATCAACGAAAACAAATCTCAACGATGTACTATTCTTTATTAAAATAGATATAAGTAGGTATATCTTGTGGAAACAACTAAAATAACCTCATTTATAGTCACACAAAAACTTTCAGAATAGTCCTAAAATAATGATACAGACGTCAACGCTAGCGAACGCTAACGACACGGTTGGCGCAGTGGTTGAGCGATTGACTGCTGCGCTGCGTGTCGCGGGTTCGATTCCCGCACGGAACAAATATTTGTATGGCCTACAGATAGTTGTTCCGGGTCTGGCTGTTTGTGTATGTGAATTTATATGTTTGTAAACGCACCCACGTTACAGGAGAATATCCTAGTGTGGGGCAACGTTTTTGTAAAAACAAAACAAAAAAAAAACGCCCTTACCACCGCTGCCTCCTGTACCTCACACAACAGCCCACCGATTAATTCAGTTACAAAATGGGTGCAGTACAACAAGCAAAACACACAAAAGTATGTTTGTACAGCACTTTTACGCGCCGCCGACTGTACTGGCATTGTGTGAATGTGTCGCATACAAGTTGGTACGACGCCTACTTTTTATGCTTTTTCCCCTGAATGCTGAGTTTTGTTGAGTTTATTAAACATGGTAATGTAATAAAGGGTTTGTTTGTGGTTTATAGAGCTTGTTGAGTTTGGATGGGGTTAATTTTCTTTTCCATTGTATCTACAGTTTATTTTACCTTTGCTAGATATTGACATCTTTTTTGGCAGTAGAGCTTACAGCTGTAGTGTTTCACAGCAAGGCAAAGACCTGTCTCTCTTCATCTGACCAATCCTCTCTAACGCGTCACGCCATCTTCTGACTTACCTACGACTTCTTAGATGTTGGACCTCCGGAGTGCTGTTTTAATATAATGCCAACAATATTTTTCACAAACAATCTGTAGGCTAAGTCATTATGTGTCCATAAAGTAAGCCCATAAAATAAGCCATATTATAATTAGACATTTTAAATGTAGAAGTGCCATGGTGTAACAAAATCTATGGGAATGAAGTCCCGGCGGAACACTAACCATAAATTAGGAGCATGTTCCGTACAGTTCAATTAACTTGATAATTACTAAGCTGTCAAGTTTTATCATTTGACTATTAGAGCTTGTAAACTAAATTGGAAACAGGAGATTAGGAATTGCTATTTAAATAGATAGCCTACTAACCAGTTGTGCTCCACAAGATTATACGTTAATATTAATTATAAACAGTAGTTTAGAATTGTTTAGTTTTATTATAATCACTAAAACGGAAAATAGTAAACTACCGTTTATAATAATATTAACGTACTTATAATCTTGTGGAGCACAACTTAACGTGCTTATTTTCTGCATTTTCATTCTGAAATAAAAGAAATAACCAAACAAACGATGAGGGCGCCACTGCGCCGATTTTGATGAATTTTAGAAACGGTTATAAACTGCTATTTTTGCGAAGATCTACGGGGAAAGGTTAGTAGGTACATTTCTTTTTCTGTTCGGTGTGTCGCTAAGATTATTTTATGAAAATAGGTGTCAATGATATTGTGAAATCCCTAATCTCCAGGAAAACATCGAATTGCTCATTTTCGTCCGCTACAACAATTTCTGGATAAGTGATCAAAATGAACTTCATTCAATCATGTCGGGATCGAAAGCGTAAAACTCGTCATTTTCCGTGTCAACACCTTCCGTGATATTCATTTCAGGTAGGTTTTCAGAAGTCCGAAGTCGACATATTGTTAGTCGCGTTGTAAAAATACTAAGCTAGAACTGCAGTGTTGCGAATATTACTTAAAAACTCCTCAGTATCTTGTTTGAATGTTTGATGCTCAATCACGCGAGAACGGCAGGACGGATCTCGATGAAATGTGGCATAGAGATAGATTATTTATAAGTAGGCTATGTGCTTTCCCATGGTAAAGCAAATAGCCTACTTTTTATCCCGGTAGTATGTTCCCTTGGGATAATTTCCAAAACTCACGCGGGCGAAACTGCTGGCAGAAGCTAGTGAAAAATAAAATTGTCTCACCGATAATTAAGTACCTAGTTCATACAAATATCCATCTACTTACATAAAGGGATACAATAGATTTAGGTTGAGGTTATCAATAGGGTGGGCCAGGTGAAGAGGGTAGAAAATGTCACGGGTGATGGAGAGGCGAGGAAGTAAGGTTGAGCTCGCTACGTGGGCTGAGGTAGTGGGGTATGTAGAGTAGTGAGACACGATCCAAGCGATGCGATTGGTTGTAGAAATGGATGGATTGGTGGAATATTGTCAAATAAATTAAATTCAACATTCTAGTATGCTCCTCTTTTGCTACAGGCAAAGGATCTTTCTCATCATCATAATCCGCCTAGCCTTTTCCCAACTTTATTGAGGTCGGCTTCCAGTCAAACCGGATTCAGCTGAATATCAGTATTTTACAAAGGATCTTACTCAAAGGATTTGACAAAATTGGTCCATTGGTTAGAAACGTATCAAGGAACGTTTATAAATATAACTTATTAATTACCTATGCAAGTTTGTCTTAGTTACGAGGCGATGAACCATATTAAGTACCTATATTGAAAATAATAACTATTTTAATTTTCTTTCTCACATTTTCATCAACAGAAATTCCATATTCTTGTTAACAAAGTTAGTCCAAATCAACTCATTGATTTAATCTAAATCTATCTTTTAGTATTTTGTACTTTCAAAACTCTCTGGAAAATGGTGGTGTTACCAAATTATACGCTTTTAAAACTTATTACTTTCTTTTACGTTTGAATAAACTTTTGCTTGATCGTAAGTACCTAATTAGTATAACTTTTTATTAAATAAGTAGTATTTAATAAAAAGTTATACTAGTAGGGTACTATTAGGTTCTGAGGCACCTTGCAAAACTGGGTAATAGGAACTTTTGACTTGTAATGTAAATCTAAACTGTACAAAAACCGACCAATTCTACTAGTTCAAACTGGTTCTAAAATCAAATGAGTTTTCAAATCCAGCCTGCATGTTATAAGGTCCCCATATCTTCCTATTACTGAAAGATATCAAAATGAAAAAATACAATTTCGCCCCATAAACAACTAAGCCCCAAGTCGATGTCAGTGTTGTGCTGAAATCGCTCACAATTACCTATTATCCGACAAAATTGCCTTCCGTATATGAGACTTGTGAGGTAGCGGGGGTTCGCCCGAATATGGGCCGCCAGGTGACTGAGAAACATTGGGGTATAGTCTAGAGAAATGAGAAAATATATGATTGAAACTGTTAGGGAAATGAGCCTTAATTACTTTAAATAATTGGTATAGTTCACTATAGAAGGAAGGTTTTCCACAGGTATCACCTGCTATCTCATCTGGTTCACGGTACGTCGTCGGCAACCTTCAGGCGGGGAAGCCGCTGGCAAAAGCTAGTCGTCCATAAAATATTTATCAGTCTGCGAACGAACCTATCATTATACACGGATTGCGTTCTGCATTCACTCACTTTTAACGTTTACTGTGTTATTGGACGTGCATTCATTCCATTCACCTACTATCAATCAATTTGTATGATTTATAATTACGCTCCTGTCACTCAAAAGTATTTCATTCATTTGAGGTTGGCCGAGCGGAATGTTGTTTTCAGTTGTGTATAAATTATGTGTGATAATTAATAAATTGGTTTAATCGTTTATGTTTTACGCGACTATAGTGGGATGAAAACCTTAAAGCCCATTTATAGTAACACTAAGCGACACTAAACTTTACCGCCTAAAAAATGGCCCAAAGTTCTTGCACTTCACAACAGTGAAAAACTATTAGTAAAAACACGCATCAATTAAAGTGCATTATAAGGGTTTCAAAAGATGTTATACTAGGTGCATGATTTTTTTAAAACAAGAGTTTCTTCCCGGTTCCTCACCATACAAAACAACAAATTCTTTGCACTATATTCTGACGCGTTAAAAGTGCCCATGTAGGTTTTTATAACATTGAATTTGATTAAATGACACGTCTTTCTACTTTTTCTGCCAAAAATTATAGCTTTGACAACGTGTAATGTCCTAGGTAAATATAGAATTTTTACGTTACCTACTACCCAATTTATAACCTAACAAGTTCTCTTAGCAACAACGACCAACCCTTTATATTCGCAATGTGGAAGTGTGTGGTACATATATGTTTGTATGTACGTACGTTTACCTCGACGCGTGATCCCCAAGCGGAATATTAAAATGATAGCAATAAAATCCGGCTCTATACATAATTCTTACGACCAACAATACTACGGACATCGAGGCTCATAATAGGAGTACTTATATCATGGCTATTATGGCTTATTTATTTGTATGTTCTGGCGATTAACGAGTCTTCCACATAATTAAAGTAATGTCACAAAGTGGTAACATTTATGTTTATTTATTTATTTAACACTTTACGCAAACTACATAATGTGCCAACTATGTGCAGTAGTTTTTGCGTGAAAGAGTACCAACATCCATCCATCCACCATTTTTGTAGGATAGGGTTGGAATTAAGGTGCTGTGATCAGCAAAAACTCGGTCACTCTCGGACTGTATAGGAAAGAAAGAGAAGCGCGACGACATAATGCTTGCAGTTTATTTCCAAATACGCATACGCATTTTATCGATTTGCTCAAAACTAAGTTGAGCTATTAAAAATCTAAAATAACAAAGATTTGCATTACGATTCGGTTCATTATTTGGTACATAGTAATACAATATTTTTTTTCTAAGGTCAAAATTAGAGGTAATTTTGACGATAATTTCTATCGAGGATTTTATTTTTAAACATGTTTCGGAAACAACAATGTTCATTGAAATAGAGTTAAAATTAACATATATTTTTTCTGCAGCTTGAAACTAAACAGATTTGGCTAAAATTACGTTAGAAAACCAGCAATTTTACAGTTTTTGCTGATCAGCGCCTTAAGATGGCATTCGATTTCAAATTGCAACAAAAATATATACGTTATCTACGATATAGTGACTGTTTCTGGTCGCATTTTTTTCCATGGGCTTACTTCGTCTTCTACCTACCCCCGGGAGGCAAGTCTTAAAGATTACTCGGGGGTCCTTAAGAGATTTCCGGCTTACACGACTTGGCTTCACCGTCTTAGTGAACTTTGCCACTTTGCACTGAAAATGCCAACGAGGATATTTTTGTGAGAATAACTTAATATTTACTAACAGACAGTCACAATATTGAGTTAAAAGCCGGTGTCCTAATGTATCAGTAATAAAATCACGGCACGAGTTATTCTATTCTATTTTTAAATGATTACTCGAGAAGAACATTGACTTTACTTACTAAAGAAAAACTTATTATGGAACTTTTAAGGCTAGGTTATCCGGAAAAACGTTGTTTTGCATTGTGTAAAATTGTGTTTTATTCGTAAACAACACGGATTTAAATTTTGAAAAAAATATATTACATATTTCACACTTCGATCTAGATATTTCGGCCGTGCGATACACGATTACTTGCACTTTACTGCATCCAATTAAATCGCAAAGACAAGTCAAAATCAAGATGTAATTATCATTTCATTTGAGTTATATAAGGTTTTGAGTAATAAAACTTATACCACAATAAAGGTCGTAAAAAATGTGATATAAATCGGCCGTCATAATGTGAAATATTAAAATACGTATCCCACTAATTCCAAAATCAAGTGATTTTGTCTTTTCATGAGCGCGCCCCGTGTCATTTAGTCCCGAGCGGAACGTGTTGGAGGTCGGACGTGTGCCAATTTTTGCGATCCCGCCACCCCCGCTAAGTTCTGTTACTGGCTAAGCCTAAATTGATTACCGCTCTAGCACTGCCGGCACACCAGTGTGCCGCGAATTTAATGTTTATGTTTATTTACGTAAGATTTATTTTTTATTTTGGAATTTTCACGTATCGAGTGGTTAAATAATAATACTTGTATACAATTTAGTGTTCAAACAGTTGTAATATAGTTAGTTTTTATTAGATGTAGCTATAATTTTGTAAAAAAAAATGGGGGAAAAAAAAGTTGTCATCAACGGCTCTTCGTTGCAGCGGTGACTAGGTACTTTTTTTATAAACTTTGGCTGAATAAACAAAAAGGTATATACATAATTTACTTTACTAACTAGGTAAGTACCGACACGGAACAGATAAATTTACACACCGCGAACATGTGTGTAAACAGTTTAATTTAAACCTTATTTCAATAC
Source organism: Melanchra persicariae (assembly GCA_947386135.1). Taxonomy (NCBI): domain Eukaryota; kingdom Metazoa; phylum Arthropoda; class Insecta; order Lepidoptera; family Noctuidae; genus Melanchra; species Melanchra persicariae. The sequence goes on from OX376660.1 coordinate 8,424,722, forward strand.
GCATAAAGACGTGCACTTTAGTGGTTTAGTTTTCGCGCGTAATAGATTTACCAACCGCATCAAGTATGTAAAACAATTGAATTTGAACCCTATTTCAGAGTGCATAAAGCCACCTCGCGCGCACATGATACAATGATTTACTGTTTTCAAATGTCAAATAGGTAGTTCACCCCGCTACGTTAGTCTTGATGGTTTCGGAGAGTTTGTATAAGTCTTATAATATTTGTTATTTATTAGAAATGTCCGTTTTCACTTATCTTACTCCTAAACAAATGCAAAAATAATAGCTCGTATTTCCTACATGAGAGTTGAATATCGGTGCAATAATGTTGTGGTGTTCATGTAGAGAAGAAATATAAGTGTAGTTATACGCTAGGTGGGTACCCACTCACAGCCACCACAACACAACAAATAATAATATTTATGGTGTCTGCAACGTTTGTGTAGGTCTCGTCTATGCCAAACAATACGCGCAGCGCACTCGTGAGTCGCGTGCCATAGTGTAAAAGTGTTACAGTATGACCATTTCCTATGAAAATATTATAATAACATACTTTTGGTAACGTTTAGGCTACCGGACCAGCCCCCCTAGACAAAAAACTTTTCTGTAGCGTTAACGTCAGACGCTCACGACAAAATGTATGGGAATGACATTAGGTGATGACGTTTCCTTTCCACACCTAATGTCATTCCCATACATTTTGTCGTCAGCGTCTGACGTTAACGCTACAGAAAAGTTTTTTGTCTAGGCCCCCTGCTCATTTATGCGCTGTACACTAGAGTCCATCCTCTTACTAATTACTAACAATGTATCAAGTTATGACAAGACATACAAAAAACTATGCGGTCAGTTTGGATAGTTTTTCCAATCCAATGCGTAACTTTATCGGTGTTTATTGGCAAGAGGAAATAAATTACATACACTAAACTGTTTTTAATTGACTATTGTATTGTATATTATTAACCGACTTCCAAAAAAGAAGAGGTTCTCAAATCGACTTTTTTTTTTGTTGTAAGTTTGCTCAGCGATATTTTCGCCAATTGTCAATCGATTTTGATGATTCTATTTTTTTTGGAAGTGTATCTTCCCGGACTGATCCCATTTCAATTTGGTGAAGATCTGATGAAGAACTTCGGAGACAGGTAACGGAACTCTTCATTCCCGTAGGAATTCCCGTTCCCGTATAGCCGTACAGCCTTCCCCATGAATGTAACTATCATAAATTCATAATCATAATACAAAAAAGAATTTCTTGCACCGCGTCGCACGCAGTCACGCAGGCTCGACGCGTTCTCGTTTGGTTGCCGCGTCTCGCGCACCGCCCGTTCGATTTAATAATATTGTTGAATTATTTTAATTTTACATTATCTCCTAAACGGTGAGTTCAAATAACATGCTGTAAAAGACAAAGTTTATCTTCATAAAATTATCTTGATGACGAAGTAACTTTCGCTAGTAAGGATTAATATGCCTGCCTAATATTAATGCTGAAAAACCACCTTTAATTTTTAAATAAATTATTTGACATTAAATGCCTTAGTGTGGCATATTTATAAGAGATAGATATAGGTGTAACGTCGCGGACTTTTTTTTAGATCGAATGAAAAACAATATCTTTGTAGTACATGGTACTTACGTATAATTAGCTATTACCACAGCGCACTTAGCGCACTTCCACTTTATAATATTATTTAGTATAGATTTGAATAAAGTAGTATCTCATTATTATTATTGTAACACCATAAAATACATAAAGAAATTAAACACGCACCATATTACAATTCCATCCTATTTATTTATAACGGTTTGCTATCTATGTTTCTGTGTATCTGCGTCTGTGTGCCTGTGTATCTGTCTTTGGCACTGTAGCTCCGTTATCTTTATTGAACAGGGATATTTTGTAAGTTTTTAAAATTTTACTTGTTAATTACCAACAAATCAAAATCAAAATTTGCGTTACAGGGCAATAGAGCATGCGGAAGGGCGTGACTTGTCTCCAAAATAATACTCATTTATTGGGGTTACCCCCGACGGTATAGTTGGGAACGACACCATTGTTGAAATTAAATGTCCAATAACGGCATTTAGAAAAGGGAAATGCTGCTATTGAAGAAAGTAAAATACATATTTAAATTCGATAGAATAAAACATACCAGGGTTATAAACAAAAAAAGTAATTGGTATTACCAAGTGCAGGGTCAACTTCATGTAACAGAAAGGAACCAATGCATTTTTGGAATATGGTTCGGTGAAAACTAGTAGTAGAAAATATTTCAAGAGATGACGAATTTTGGCGGGTGCATATGGAGAAAAAAAATTATAGATTTTTATTTGAAATGTATATTGCCAGAGATTGTGGATCCGCGCCAAAATCGCGGTATGCCAATACGAGACATAATATTGAAAGAAAACAAAGAAAATGTTAATGATAAGCCTGTGCAGCCAGGTCCAAGCAAATCCAAGGACCATATTCCGTGTCAATCTACTCAGCTAGGTCCATGCAAACCGAGACAGCTACAGTTCAACGAATTTTAGCCAGTTGCATTGGTAACTTTTATTATGTTAACTATTTGATTAAAACATATAAAAACGTTTTTGTTTTTTTTTAAATAGCATCTAGGCAAATTCCAAACCATTTATACTTCTAAGCTTTCTTGAATTATAATATTCAAGAATTGTAACATAATTTTCCTAAAGTAAGTGTGCCTACCTACTACTTGATTTTTACGAAGGTATCGCACCAAAGCCAAATAGCGCGCGACGCGTATTTTTGTATCGTACTTGTATTCATAATTTTCGTGTCAGTCAGATTTTAAATCCACCATATACTCTAAAATAAATAAGTATTATTACTGATTTTTAATGATTAGTAATTGGATTCAAGTTTGTACAATACGTACTTAATCCATCTATAACCTTAAAAAATACTAAATAGAAAAATAAAACAAAATAAACTTATACTAATCAATTCAAGTTGATCTACTGCATTACTTTATCCTGTGACGGAACTTAGTACCTACCCGAGTCCGTGAACTCATGAGCGAGCGGTGCGCTTGGTGCGCGCGTCTCCCGCGCATCGTAACTTATTACGTATTGCTACTCCTTGCGGGGCCTGGGGTAAGCGTTAGATGCCTACGCGCTCAAGTCAGGCTCGCCTTAACGCTTGAATCAGCGCCGAGAGTGGAAAATCCATCAGTGCATACATTTGTTTGTTTTTTGTTTTTTTGTTGTGTACTTGCACTGGGAAAAATCTAAATGTATGTAAAAAGGGACATACTAACATAATCAAGCACCGCACTCCGTCTGACTATACATCTAAACATAAAAGAACAGTACATGCCTACCAACAAGTCTGTCTATCCATCGGGGATATAATGGCTTGCATTTTATTCATAAAAGTAAACATTGAATTAATGTAATAATGGATGTGGAGACTCGATAAAATGGAAATACACGGGTAGTTCCTGGAATTCTGTCTGTTGCGCTGTAATCTGTCTGTTACATAGAGCAGGGCACCGCCGCGCTGGCAGCTATGAGACGACATTATTAAGGGGCTATCAAATACGTTACGGCTTACAATTATTTTTTTATTGTGCATCACGTCTAAATTACTGTCTTGATTTTATGAAAAAAAATTAGGTGTGTTACACTACATAATTTTATTAAAAACTACCTTTTTCCCGCGGCTCCGCCCTCGTGGATTGGTTATCGCGGAATAAAGTAGCCTACGTTCGTCTCCATATCCCAGGTTATGTAGTAGCCAAAATTTATGACGATCCGTTCAGCCTACTGTTACTGTTTTTTATAATATTGGTAGGGATTTAATATTTAAATATTTTAAAATATCCTAACTAATATTGTACCTATGTTAGTAACTGCCACACATTTTTATTTTCCTTTTTTATCAACTGAGCCGATCTCGACTATTCTGCCAGTGTCACGATTCGTATGGATCATCGTTCGTCGATTCCTTGCTCTGTGGCCTGTTGCTTTAATATCTGGAATTATGTCTGAAAAATCAGTTCTCTGTCAGACGCATAGTAAACAATAGTACTACGGGACTGACCTCGAGTACTACGTTTCCACGAATATAGGTATCAGTAGGTAGTATATTCAGGTTTAATTGATCAATGTCGGTGTTAATTTGTAGTGTTTCATTTTGTTGTCATCTTTTCGAATGATTTAAAATTATTTTTCTTTCTTTCATTTCCAATTTATTTTGTTTAACTGTATAATTTCGACTTGTTTCCATAGTAGGGTAGGAAGATAAGTAAGTTATTGTATAGTTGTTTATTACATTTGAACAGTATTTTGTTCCATTTTTTTTCGTGATTTTTTTTATTTGTGATTCTAAACAACTCCTTAAATTTCTTGCAGTTGTTTTTGTAACGCTTTATATGCCTAACAGATGGTCATACATCCTTGGATTTATCCGTGGATAGGTGACCATCTGTAAAGTAAGGTAAGCGTTTCAATATCGGCCCGTGCGGCTGTTATTATTATTATTAAGTCCTAAAGCTCCTCTTAAACCAAATAAAATCTTAAAATAAATATCACTCATCATTAAATTATATCTAGCCTTGGTTAAGTCTTTCTACTGTGAGCTGAAGTCATGCAACAAAAGCCAGAAAAACACGAAACTGATATTTGGTAGGTAACTATGTTGTGCAGCTAAAGGAAGAAATCTAAATATACTTACTTTAGTTTTAAACGTCAAGGAACTTGTTACCGCGTCTTAAATAATAATGAATATGGGGCAGTCGATTTTTCTTTTAGGATTTCTGTGTTGGTCCCATAGTGAAAGTTGTTCATAATGATAAGTACAATAACCCCTTAAGAGGTATTGCGTTTATTCTGTTACACGTTGTGGTGCTGCTTCTTTTAACATCATTATCAATTCAGCCGAAAGACGTCAACTGCTGGACTAAGACGTCCCCCAAGTGTCGCCACATCCACCGGTACCTACTGTGGATTCCCGCAGTCCTTACTAGTTCATCAGTCCATCTTGTGAAAGGTCTTCCAACGCTCCGTCTTTCAGTACCTACGCGATCGCCACTTCTCTTCGTCGATTTATCTGGCTGTGTTGGTAACGTTTGTTCTCCTGGAAATATCTTATCCTCTCTCTCTCTCGTCCTTATCCTCGTCTCTATACCAATACAAAAAACTTCCTACTTTCAATCATGCTTGAATCGAGAATTGTCCCAGACCTTAAGTTTTTTTTTCATGGATGGGAAATCATCAATTGACCTCTTCCGCTCTGGGTGGCGCGGGAGGGGAATGTCAGACTCTCACTGACTAAAAACCATCCGTGCTCCTTCTAGTGCCTTTGCGTTCCAGGGCCGCGGTAACGCTTTCAAACAAAATCCGCAACCCTGGCAGGCTCTGGCCCTAACGGGCCCCGTCTACTATACTGACATCTATTTGAGGCTTGCGTGCAACACAACGCGCAGGCGACCCGGGCCTGGCTTTGACCAGACGGCGAGCCACCCAACACTCGCGGTCTGCAGGCCCGAGACCTTAAGCTTAAGCTAATAACGTAAAAGTAGTTCATTTACACTGCGACATGAAAGTTCAGTCAAAATGGCGCTGCTAGTCTGTTCCTTTTCTAGCCCAAGGGCTGAAATAAGTATATTTGTACCCAATCAAACTCAACCAAAAAACACACGAAATCAATACTTTTTCGTATCTGACGCTACCTTAAACCAAACTACGTTAAGCCGAAGTACGGTCGGCAGCGGCTTACGATAATGGAACACATAGTGTCGTACATTAATTACTTACTAAAGCCGTACATTCCAACACTGACAACGGCTAAGCCCTTTTATACATTTTTATAGATTAATTCGGAATCTATTCACGGAGTCAGAAGTTTTTTGCTTGTTATTTACTTCTTTTATGAGGAGATTTATTGAACAGGAAATAGTGTAGTAATTAAAATAGGAATTTGCTATCTGCGAAGACTTTCCTACAGTAGTAATACTATTCTGATATTCATTTTAAGAGTTAAAAAGCTCTTCAGTTAGATTTGCCAATGCTATGACTCTGTTATTGCACTACCAATATTCTTATTTTATGAAAACCATATTTTCTCATTATATCGGCTAACTTTCTGATATTAAAGTGAGAACATAGACTTATGAAAATTAAAGTAGAATATTGAACTTCTTTGCCTCGACGAAATTGCTGAGAAAATCTAAGTAGTAGACAGAACATGTTCTAGAACTAATTACACTATTTTTGTCCCAGTAAAAGCTTCCCTAGGAACAACTCTCAAAGAATCTGTATCCACTCAATCGAAATCTGGAAAGAGCTAATAACAAATACAAAAATATCTTTTAAATATTTATGTTTTGATATTTTCTCTATGATCCTCTTATGCTCTATGCCCTGAAAGGATAATATGAGGGTAATACAGAATATGAAGCCGACTCAAAGATGAACCGGTTAGGAAGTCGCCACGATATATTATTTACCTAGGTACCTATTGTTCGGTGAAGGGATAAAGGGCCCGATTGTATTTGGGTAATTTTCTACAACTGGATTGTATTTGGGTAATTTTCTATAACTGTGTCTTTAGTAAGGATAATACATTTTATGGAATGGAAAATTTCGTTTGTTAGGTTCTATTATTTTAAGGAAAAAGATCAGTTTGGCCATCTAGATATCATTAATTTTAATTTGTCGGATAAAATACGCACAAATCTGAACTAATGTAATATTGAGGTAGAATTGTTTAAATGTTTGTAAAAGGCAATCTCTTTTAGCACTGCCGTCTATGACTTATCGTTGTCATCATGATTCAGTTGTGAAAAAGGGCTAGTGCTATTCGTCCAGTTGCGTAGTCGGTCTACTCACCGTGTACACTTAGGTGGAGTGAACGACAAGTAAACTGTCATTCCATCTTGTTTGTATGGTTTGACAGCTCACTTGTCGTTCACTTCCCCTAAGTTTTTATTTTGACATGTTTACAGAATCGCACTGCAGGTCCCTTCATGTTCACCTCACTTAAGTTTACACGATGAGATGTTTGCAGATTCGCACCGCTGTATAGTTGTCTCTCTCACGCATCGTAGTAGAGGCTGTTCCGTTCACGAAAATTTCTTCAAATATAGCTACACTAACGCTGGTTGTCTTCTAAGCTACTGGGTTATCTCGAAGAATTAACGGTTCCCGTGTCACGGGAGTACTAGTTTGATATTGACAAGAAAAGTGGAACAAGAGTGAAAAGGACGTCCTTCACCGACTTAAGAACACGTGTATATGCATTTTAAATATCTGATCAGTTTACTAAATACAAAAAAATAAATAAGTAGTGTAATTTTTAGGCATTTGGAGGTAATTTAACAACCACAAACTCCATAAGTATACGAATTACTACAACTTCAAAAAATCACAATCACTTTCAATAACACAACATACAGGTTGTTCAAAAAAAATCATCCCGTTATTTTTTTTCGGTACAAATGTAAACCTTTATTCCGGCGCGATAGTCTGTTCTGTCGTCGTACTAATTAGAGGGAGCCACTTCACCCGAGGGCCCTCGCTCTAAGGCAAAAGAGTTTCTTTGCGGGAAGTACACGACGCGGTCTACTTAATTTACATGCATTCTGCCATCTATGCTGAGATCGAAATGAATGAGGAAGTTACTTAACTACCGCTTATAGTGTGGAGTGGATTGAGGGGTGCTTTGATCAAATGGAAAATTCGATTTTTTGTTTAGAAATAATCAAATTCAATCAATTAGCAATATCATGTGACCTCAAGGTATACTGCTAGAAAATACCTATGGAATTAAGTGCGCTTTTGTACTAACGGTTATGTTTACCTGTGCATGAAGTTATATAAATTAAAATTATTTGAAGTGTTCATGTAAAAATCAAATCAACTTAATTTTAACCAGTAAGAAAGCTTCATGAAGCTTCAGAATCGTTAGTTAATCGTCTTCACTCAACAAAAATCTCATTAATTAAAAATGAAATAGGTTCAACCTTTTCCTCTTCAACAGAAATTAATCTGAAACATACACAGCTTTTAAAACGTGTACTACTCGTACTTATCTCTATTTCACCTACAACAGATAAGAGGATGATACATTAATTCCCCTATTGAAAACGTTGTTTGATAAAGCAACACCCTGTTAATGGCACGTTAGCTGATTAACTTGGGGGATTGCGACGAGGATGATGGGAAACAAGAGTGAGACATGAATTTAAAACGATGACAAAAGTTATTTGATCATGCGTTTAAGGTGTTCATTTATAAATAAACTTTATATCTAGTTTTTAAACCTGGCCGCGATTACCGCAATTTAATCAATAAAAAAAAAGAAATACAAAGTTGTTTACCGGCAAATACGGTAGTAGGTAGGTAGGTATTTGAGGTTATTAATAACATTGAGGATAGTGAATTAACGTTCTTTTTTTAAATTTAATCTTATTTGGATGTTGGTCAATCAGTCACTGAATGGATTTTGAAATTTGGAACACGGATATACAATAGCCTGAAATAGGACATAGGATTATTTTGATTCCATTGCATTTCCACGCTGGTGGAGCTGCTAGTAGTAGCTTGTGTAACATAAACACATCCTTTACACCTTTTGAAAACCTCGATGACAGTCAGAGATCCTGATTAAAACTATTTATAGTAGGTATTCTAACATTTCAAACGGAAAATACGCTTTGGAAATCGTCACCCTGTAAAAGGAATGTTAGCTGATTAACTAGGGGTGTCGGGGGTGCGATGTGGTTGATACCAGTACAGAGTGAACCACGATACAATTTATGAAGGTAGGTACGTATATGTATACCGACATGTGCGATCTATTCAAGATTGATTTATTGTAGAGGTAAGCTTTTTGTATTTATGTTCTTTTACGGATATGTAATACTTCTCTTAATTAAATTGTTATTTTATCAGACTACGGCGAAGCGAAAGCAGGGTTATGATTTTTACCTGTTTTTATTTTATAAATTCCTTATTTTTGTGTCGTTTTGTTTTTTGGACAGACTATTTTAATCTGATCGTAGTAGTCGTATAAGAGGTATAATATTGTTTTTTTTAAAACGATAACCTCTGGAAGTTGTTATTCAATTATGAAAAACCGTGGGAAAAGAGTATCAAATAAAGAAATAAGTTATAAAAGCATCACTTTAAGCGAGGCACTTTATACAAATGAAAACGTTTTAAAGGCAGAATTAACATCATCCAAAAATAAAATGTTAAAAGTTAACGTTGTAATAAAATATGCGTTTATTTGTTTTATATTCTCTCACCGTCGTTTAGTCAACACTTAAAACTGTCATAATGTCGGAAAAAAATAAAAAGAAAATTAAGGCTGCAATGTGATGGAACTTATTTATTTTACCCGATTGGTAGCTGTTGAAGCTAGTATCAGTTCTATAATGTACGAATATTCAAGTTTTTACTATTTACTAGTGGTTCTCAACATTTAAACCTTGTCTGGATTTCCAAAAACATTTCAAAACCAAAATTAGCCAAATCGGTCCAGCCGTTCTCGAGTTCTAGCGAGACTAACGAACAGCAATTCTGTTTTATATATATCATATAGTCAAAAGACACCTATACAAATATACCACATTAGAAGAGAAAGCATTAAATAATGTACTTATTGTATAATAATACTTCATTCACAAGATAGCGAAATTCAACACCCTGTACCAAAAACTTACACATTAAACCAGAAAAAAAACTGACAGCAAAAGAAAATGGCCCAATTTTCTTGATCGACACAGATTCAATTTTGAAAGATGATAGCTAATTGGTTTCTAGGAAAATGTTCCCTTATAATAATCTCATTTTAATTCGTCGCTTAAGGCGCCGTCGTCACTTATTCATTCAAGAGCGGGGCTGGCCGTCCCATAATTTCGGATATTACGACATTACGCCTCTAGGGCAGGCCTTCGGATGTTCGCTCAATCCCTGTGAGTTATAGGGAAGCTAAGCTAACGGTTCGAGTGGCAAACAATCTGAAAAATATTGGCATTGTACTCGTATATCTCGGATTTGCTATGCAAAACGAACTTTTATGGGTTTAAAAACTGGGTTGCGGATTTTGTTCAAAAGAGTCACCGCGGGCCTTGAACGCAAAGGGCGCATGAGGAGCACGGATGGGTTTTAGTCAGTAAGAGTCTGACACTCTCCCCCGCTCCACCCAGAGCGGAAGGAATTATTAAAATTTGATGATTTCCCATCCATAAAAAAAATGCGTTTAGAAACGTCCACTCCAAAAAGTAACACTCCCATGGATATAGGGAGTGTAAATTTAAGACACAGTTAGATTGATTGACAAATCTTAAGAGAGAGTGGTTTTTGATGGGGCAGACTAGATATGAAAAGAGGAAACCCAGGGTAAAAAATAAAATAAGTTTATTGGCACAAAATACCTCTGTATACAATATCGATACATTCACATAGATACATTGGATTTTGAGAAAAGGCTGCAGAAATAGTGTAAAACCCTGCCTCCTGAACTATGTAGTATGGTGCAACTTGGGCCTAATGATTTGATGTGCGTTATTTTGGGGAAGCTGTTTCGATATTTAGCGGACAGTAATCTCGATTATCCCAGAGCAGAACAGAGTATAATTTTCATCCCACTTACTCTAAAACTCGGTCGTCCAAACGGGGCACAGCTGTTTCAGGATATCACCAGTTAAAGTTAGCTTAATATTTAGTATTTATTTAACGCTTCACAGGAGTAATATCAGGTAGAGTGGGAATGCCGTTGACGCAAAAGTATGGCGCTAATGACTCTCGTACTACAAACATGGAACAAACTGTGAATATTACTCGCACCGTTCTAAATTACTTGTTTCATACTTCTTTCTAATTGGCACCTGGGTTTATGAAAGCTCGAAATGTTGGTCCGTAATGTTTGTTTAAAATTTTATCGTCACCTTTTTTATGTAGTGGTAGTTACATGCAATAATTAACTGTAGGTATTTTATATACAGGGTTAGTTGTAAAACACCAACAACCTTTCAGTGGGTGAAAGTATTCATGATTATAAACAACTTTTACCACCAACCAACTCTGAAATGTCAAAAAATAAATCGGCTGTTATCATACAAAATGATAATAATATGATATAATATTCACCCCGATGAAAATGTATGAAACAATAGATTTTTGTACTGTTTTTGTTTGATGTGAGTACTTTCACCCACTAAAAGTTTTTGTTTTACAAATAACCCTATATAATATAATACACGAATCCTGTGTGTTTCTCACAATATGACCTTTTCCTTTGATATGTGTCAAGGTAGATACAGTACAATTATTTTCTTAATGTCCCTCGGAGCTCGGCAATCATCGCATTTCCGAACACAAACGAATGCTAATTTCCATTTCTTTTGTTTTTTTATTTGTGAACTATATAACAATAAAGCACTAAGTTCTGAATTCAAATTATAATACACGTTAAATCTAATAATTGATAGACATGGAATTGCATTGCATTCGTTTGTATTCGGAAATGTGATGATAGTCGAGGGACATTAAGAAATAGTTGTACTGCTCTTACGATTAAAAAATCGTGTTGGTCCCCCAAAAGTCCCCATAAACAAAATTTGTTTATTCACGTAAATGAATTCATTTGAATATACCAAATTTTCATTGAATCGATCCTGTAGATTCGAAGAAGTTGAGCTAAGGTAACTGCAACGTATTTCTAATTTCTATATCCACCTTCACTCCCAAGTTGCGCCACATCTGAATTGCATCTGAATCTTAACCTCTTGACCCGGTCGACTTAAAACCCGCGACTTACTCGGAACCTATTTTTTATTCTGTTGTTAAAATCAACTAAATAAATGTTCTAGTAGATTTCTACATATACTCAGTGTATACACAGTGAGATGCTATTCAGTGGCAATGACAAGCACCATTTAAACCGGTTTCTTCATCTTCATCCTCATCATATCAGCCGAAAGACGTCCACTGCTGGACATAGGCCTTCCCGAAGTGTCGCCACAACAACCGGTGCATCTCGTATTCATCGACTACCCGTGACCCTCGCCAGGTCATCGGTCTACCTTGTGGGAGCTGGTTTCTTATTCAATTGGAACTGCGTACTAATAAACTAGGCCTGCTCAAGTGTTTACCACGGTGTTGCCGTCCACCGGGGCCGTACTGCTGCCAATGCTATCATGATTTTTTTTCACACATGATTTAATGAAAAAGGAATAGTTAATACGTCTTTCTCTCACTCCGGGATAGGGACATAGGGCCTCTAAAGTAAAGGAAAAATAAAAATTTGCCTACAGGATATACCTACCATCTTATGGATGTTTTTGAGTACCTAAAGAATACAAAAGAATATTAATGAGCAACCAAAGAGAGAGGTTTTGTGTTGTTTTTAACATCCAAGGACTGTTAATTATTTGGTCTCACTTGTTTGACGTCTAATTAAGATCCAACATTTTGTTAACGTTTCTATCTACTGTGTACAGATGCGATTTTTTAAGATCAAAACCGTATCAGACAAAATAACTTTGTACTTCAGCAAATAATAATGTAACAGGAAATGTTAGATAATTTGGGTATATATATTTATTTGAGATATCAACGAAGGGTCGCTAATCAATTATATTTTATACCACGTTATTATACCTACAATAAATCATCGTCAATGTTTTCTGGATATGGACCCAAAATCAAAACCATCATTGATCCAAATAACATCGAGAAAGGACATCAATCCACACAAAACTATTTTTTTCAATCAGTCAGCGATGATTCGCGAGGAATAACAAAGGCCACCCTTTTCTTCGGCAGAATGCCATAAATTCTGCGGAGCCGTTGAAACAATAGGAGCAAAAAAGACTTGGTCCAGTTCTCAGATGGAATGATTGACGACCCGGGGTGCGGATTGGTGAAGAGAGGGGGGAACGATATCAGATCATATCTCCCGGGTAGATGTGTTATGTCTACTGTAAGGCTAAGCCTACACTGAGCATTTTTTCAACAACGATTGCCTGGAATAGCACCTTAAGCTACTGAAGCAATAAACTGGAAATCATGTTTTTTGTTAATACTCTTTTCTAAATAATTTCGTGAATTCCGTGAATCGTTTTTCCAGTCCCTACTCGTTACCTTCATTGCTTTCTTTGGCGATATTGTAGTGGTTGCAATTTTGATTCTGGCTTCCAAGAGCTGCAATGTTTGTAAATAGAAATAGCGTGGTGGGCTTGTCCCTCAAATATTTTTCTTTCTTTCTTTGTCTTTTTTGCCATATTTCAAAATGCTAATAATGGCAAAGGTTTTTGCACAGTTTCCTTTGATTGCTTTATTATATTGTATTGTAAATTAATGTATTGCCAGTTGGTACAAAACGCAATTACTAGGTATATACTGACATCGCAGAAAATTGCAGCAGTTAAATACTGAGTAATTTAGGTCGCCATTGCAAACGCACCTTTAGACCTGGTCGTGGAAAAATAAATCATATAAATCAGGATAACTAGGCTATTCGTAGGTCACATACTATATTCTAACTCGTTCATAAAGCGTTTGTTGAACTGTTAAAGAAGTCCCTTGGGTACAATAAATAGGTCTGTCCAACTTAGACCGCTTGAGGCTAGTTTGTATAATTTATACACTTAAGGGTTTAAGGCTATCTCGGGGAACTACATACAGGATGTTCCAGAAGAGCGTCGTCATATTAAAGGGTGATGTTGGGCAGCAGATATACATTAAAGAAAAAATAGCAAAAAAAAATTGACGTTTAAAAAAAATTACAACAAATACAGCTAAAATGTTCCAAAGATTTTTTTTTTAAAGCAGTTTGTTAATGTTGGTGGCATTTACTTTAGTTCAACAATTTAATGTCACCAACTGCATCAGACTGCTTGAAAAGTGATTTGTTTGGAACTTTTTAGTTATTTTTTGTGGTCGTTTTTTAAAACAAACTTTTTTTTGTTTTGCTATTTTTGCCCTAATGTAGATCAGCTACCCAAATATGGTATATATGGTATAATCACCCTTAAATATGGCCACATACTTCTGAAACAGCTGTATAAGTATAGGGTATTTAGAAACGAACGATACGTTCAAAATGTTCAATTGCCCATCAATATTCTACGAACACGCTGTTGTCCTTTAATTCACTGCTTACAAAGATGCAGGTAACACGAGGTGGTGACCTAGCTATTTTTGCCTGAAATCCAATCGCTTTGTCGTTTGCCTCGGTCCAGTTGTTATTTCAACAGGACATCTGGCCAAAGAAGCTCAGTGTTTGATGTTCAGCACCACATCACATCACGACTGTTGTTTTTCGCTCTCAGAAGTTGTTGGGAATAGTGATTATATCTTGAGATATTTATATTTCTACACAATATCTTCATCTTGGAATAAGACTTCTTTCGTTAAGCTAACTTCTTTCGTTCAGTCCATCCTAAGGTTGTCTGTAAGAGATTGCCCTGTGCGATAAGACCGCCCATTGTTCACTTGTTTTTATAAACTTTTTACTTGTGATTGATGTGAGGTGTACAATAAAGTATATAATAAATAAATAAATAATAATACGATTATTTCATTCCAAACAACCTTCACCAATACCATTGCCCTGATATTTTTCCTTGAACTTTTATTTTTCAATAAGAGCCCCACCGACGGCGGCGGCTCGTAGATAGTGAGGGGCATATCTAATCGATTGCTATTCATCGTGCGTGCGTATCGATTGTGCGTTTAATAAAGCTGTGTAATGGAGCGCTGGCCCGTGGCGGTGAGCGTGATCTGTTGCTATGGAATGGAAGCTAGGATTCTGATAAGTACGTACAGAGTAAAAAAAACAGGGTAAGACTTGTTTAAGTACGAATAAAATGCATCCAAAAACAGGTGCGTTACTAAAGCAGTTTGTCCATCTTCTTTATCAAGTGAACTACATAATATTGATAGAACTATCATTCCACATAGCCAACAGATCCCACACAGAAGTATATATACATAGGAATCACTAAAATTGAAAAGGACATTATTAGGTAGAGCAAAATTTCAGTGGGTCATGAACCAAACAGATGAAGTGATCATTTTATTCGATCAGACTTCGAACTTACCTAAACAAGTCTTACCCTGTTTTCTCGGTACCTGGGTATTCAGAATCCTAGCTTCTATTCCATAGCAATAGATTGACATTAGGCTCCGTTAGCCTAAAGTCAATTTACATCACTGATAATACAATCAGTAATCACATTACCATTGAGTGCACATAATCTACATGTTATGCGAAATCTAATCTTATCCGATACTGGTAAAAGCCTCCTGTCGAACTGTACTAATTTTGTTTTTTTTTATTGATTGTGGGGTTTTTTTTTAAGGATGGGAAATCATCAAATGACCCCTTCCGCTCTGGGTGGAGCGGGAGGGAGTGTCAGACTGACTAAAACCCACCCATGCTCCTCCTAGTGCCTTTTGCGTTCCAGGGCCGCGGTAACTCTTTCGAACAAAACCCGCGACCCTGGCAGGCTCTGGCCCCAACGGGCCCCTGGTAGTGGGTTTGCTCTTGACTCCAGTCTAGGTGAAAGGTGACAAAGAAAAAGGTTTTGATGGAGTGAGCTTACCCAGAAGAAGCCTGTTCACTCTAATATCTCCATTATTTATATATTTATACTTTACGCACACAAATGTACAGAGGCGGACCTAATGCCTTAGGCATTTTCTACCAGTCAACCTATGGGTGATGCAGAGAATAATAGTGATAGGTGCAATGTGGGAAAATGTGCAAATTTGAGGAAAAATCTGCATGATATCAAGCTAACAGTGACTGTGACATGTTCGATGAAAGCTTCTTATATTTACAGCTTTAGGTATCCTGATTGTATTGTTTGGGTCGAGAGATGACCACTGCTGGCTCTGAAGACAACCTTGATGTCTCTGGAAGATCCTTAACATTGCTTAAGGAAACAAAAAGAAGCTGCTTTACAGCTGCTTTCGCTCCTCCTTTACCCTTCTTTATCATCCTATTTCTTCTTCCATCAATTGCCATTAAAGACCATAAAATGAAGCCGAGACTTTCAGATCATAGTAAAAGTGACGGAACTCGACTAGATTAAGTACGTAGTCGAGTTCCGTCACTTCGCCGCTTTATGTAGAAATCTGGAAATCATTACCCTATTTTAATTCAAAGTATGTAGAAAAAGCGACTACTAGATCTTAGTTCACTACATTATGAAGTAGGTTCTTCCCTGGTAGCTTCTCTGAGAAATTCTCAAACCTTCACATATACAGTCCCGATATGGGTTATCCCCTTATATATCACGCCACCTTCATTCCTGTCAATCTTAAACATTCGAGTACTACAAAACGCGAATAACAGAGCCGTCCAGGTGGCCACATAATGATCTGATAAAATTTAGAAGAAGCAACTTTTATTACAACTCGAAAAGACATCTTCCAAACTACTCCACAATGCGAATAATTTAAAACTCTCATAAAACAATAATACTGAACTAAACTGTCTGTGAAAGTACTAAAGTAATCAGACGTTCTAATCGCTCAAACGTCTATTTGCGCAACACGCAGGAGATTCATGTTACGTCTACAGAATCTAAACAGAAACCAGTCTGGTCTTAACGTAATCTGTTTTACTGTAGGCTGATAATTGAGAGTTATCTGAACAAAGCGTTTTAGGATTTATTATAAGACTAGCTTTTGCCCGCGACTTCGTAGGCGCATATCCCGTTTTTCCCCGTCCCCGTAGGAATTACCCATTCCCGTATAGTTCCAGAGATTAGCGCGTTCAAACAAACAAACTCTTCAGCTTTGTAATGATATATCAATGTTTAAATCAAAACATTTTCTACGTTTTCAGCCATACTTTGACGTGCCAATGCCATGATTACGATGTATGAGAGAGACAGAGCTACATGAATAGCGCTATTCCTTTTAATAAGGGAATCGTGATGTCAATGACACGTCATAGTAGAGGGGGAGGGCTTGAATTACAGCCTACTACTAATATTGACGTTTTCTATTTCAAAGAACTTCCTAGGCACGCACCAACATAAGTGAACGCCTACTTAACTGGTGTTCATTTTGAAACTCTGGAAGACTTTTTTCAAAGGAAAATTACTTTTTTTTTTTATTTCATTCTTCGCATACTTTGTTTATTAATCTTAAGTAGCTAAGACCGAAAAGTTACACGACTTAATATAGGTCATCCAATGACCTCTACATAGTAGTCCGAATCGTCGTCTTATATTGTCTCAAACAACACATTACGCAGACCCTCTGCGTAATGTACTGTTTGAACCCATTACATTGTTTTGACAAGACCCGCTCAACTACCTACTTGCCTAATTTTTAAAACACCTCATACTAGGTACTTTGGGCAAGGCCCTTAAACCTCTATTCGTAAAATCTTTTGAAAAGCAATCAAATTCAATCCCACACATTTCACTTTGAGAATAGCGAGCCAGGGATTTAACAATAGCATACAAAGAGAATACTGAACAATCTTACAAGCTCTTCGGGGAATCCTTAACTGACTTAACAACCTACAAAAGGAGGTTTAGCAATCTCTGCTTTAGCACTTACGAAATAAAGATTACAAAAAATTCAGATTTTTTAAAGAATCCAGCCGTTTAGCTTAGTCAGAGGTGCATAGTAGCAACACCCGAATTTCACTAGTAAAAGTAATATTTTTCCAAATTCTACTTTAAAAAATACCTAATAGCGACATAAAGATATGTAGATCGCTTTCCTACGGGTGAGCTTGTGGTGAAACGCAACCCCATCAATAATACCTAAAAAAATACCAAGATTCCTAAATTTTCGCTTAGTTATATACCCCGGTCACTACCAGCTATAAATCCGGCAAGTCGCCCTTATTACTGAACGTATCAAATTACCAAGCCATTCAGCCATTCAGTCAATCAGTCATCATAACTGGCAGTAAAAACCCGCCGTTAGCCGTGAGCGCCCCCTATAAACCGGTACAATGAACAATATTGGCGCTTACGACGGTTTGCTTTTTAAGGCAAAGTTGCTATATTGGTACGTGAAATTGGCGATTCCGAGTCCATAAAACGGTACTGGTGAATATAAGACTATAAACAGACCCTAAAAATTGCCGAAGCTACTGTCTTATTAAGTAGGTACATTTTTAGAATAAGTAGGAAGATCTTGACAACACATTGTTTACAGGAAAATGCTCATACTTACTTAGAAAAAAACAGGAGAAAGTCAACTGTGTATTTTAACCCACTGACTACTACCGTCGTTTTGAAACAACGCTAAGAAAAATAACTTCTCATCTCAAATGTTCTGAAAGTTCTGAAGTATTTCTTTAGTATTTAGGAAATATTTTTTTAGTTTTGTGAATCAAGCTAGCTAGACTAAGTGTTTTGTGTATAATCAAGAAGTTGATTCAGCTACGAAAGCCTAAAAGCCAGAACACAAAATAATAATATGTTTCAGTAACGTCTCTGTTAAGGGATAACACACATTAGGTAACCACGCGTGTTTCGTATTTTTTAAAGAAATATAATATACCCAGTTTACTAAGGTCTCTTTTCTACTATCTGTCGCCCAAAGAAATAATACTAAAAATAACCTTGTTAATTTTATGTAACACACGTTAAGTAGTTATGTTATGTCACACTTACATGCTACAATCTATGAAACGTCAACTTTGGGTTGGTACCGATATAATCCTTTAATCGGCCCAATACAACACCCACGGGTAAAGCTATAACAGGAAAATTGCGTAATTAAAAAGCACTTAATAAAATATTTTATATTTCTAATTCCCGGAATTCGTGACTGAGCTAACTGATTTAAAATGATCGTAGTAGCAACTCAAAGCTTTACTTTTTATTATTGTTAGGTATATAAAATCTGTTACTACTGCCAGTTGTTGCTTGAATGAAACCTAGATTTTCTTTTTAGAAAATAATTAAGCACATTGTTTTGCGAGCTCTGATTTTATTTTTGTAAAACGAAGTTTTAATTATTTAGTTTAAACGTAACGATTTAAATAATTTGAATTATGTTATTTGTGAATTTTACACTCACAGCTAAACAGTACTAACAAAATTATCAGACAATGAGCCTATAGCGCCATCTATGGTCGAGTAGCGAATAGTTTAGCACAAAAGCTCAAAGCTTTTGTTAGTTCCTCTGTCTGCCGTAACAGCCTACAGCGTCATGTAGTATGTACCCTAGTACCGAATAATTCCACTGGGAAACTGGGAAAATGTATGTTACTATACGTTACTATACGTTTTTAACTATTATTAATATGAGTCTAGGGATTATTTAGTTAACAGAGATTTTTTTTAATCTATTAACGGCTCATAGTAGGTAGATATCTAGTAATTTTCCACAACATCAAAACAAAACTCAACAAAAATACGTTTTCCATTTCTTAATTTTCATTTCTTATTATTTTTCATTCTAAAGCCCTTGTAACATTTAAAGTGAGCCGGATGTCCTCAACACAATGCAAGAAACATAGCTATAAAATCGTGCGATTGTTAGTAGCTTTACAAAGAAACCATTTTCTTTTGTGTCGGTCACAAAGGGCAGTGTTCAAGGGCGTTCTGAAGGCTGTATGTTTGTTTAGCGACCGATATTGCGGATTAGGTCGTGATCCACATTTCGCCCGCTTACCTGAAGTGTCTTTATGAAACGTAACATCGACAGTAGCAGACTGGCTATTGTTGTAGTTCTGTTGTCTCTCGGTAGATGGCGCAGTTAATTTTCTGTGTGTATAATGCTGAAACGGCAGTTAGTAGCTTTCGTAATAGAATATATTTTTTTATATAAAATAGGTTTAGCTAGCTTGAGTACGTACTAGTTCTCAAGAATAAACTATTTTTAAACATAATAATATACAAATTGTTATGATGCTTTTTCCTTAACATAATAAAAGCCTGCTTACGTTTTCGATATTTCTTTTCTGTTCAAATCAAATGTCTGGCGGACAATAATTGGGCATAGTATTTATCTTGACGGTCATTATTGTTTTAATAAAAGTAGTGGAATCATTGTGTGCCATTCTTTGCTTCCTTTTACCCAACTATTCTATAATTAGCTTCCTATCTTCCTACGTACAGCGATCTGCAATAAACGGAACGACGCGGACGCGACTGCCAGAGACCTATGGCTTACCAAAACCAAAACACACGCAATTTCTATAAAATCATGATTCAACCAGGTTTATCTTGGAATATCATATCCCAAGGTAAGCTCGGTTTTCTGACTTACCGTCTTCAAATGGGACAAAGTATCACATTTGTCTACCGGTTGTCCTAAGATGATTCAGATCTTAGTAAACTATTAGAAAATCTTCGTTTATGGATTTTCTTATAGTATGTTCTTTTATATATACTTAACTCTTTATCGCATGCACAGAGCAAAGGTTGTAAAAGTAACATCAAAATACATTCAAGACGATTTCGATTGATGAAGGTTTTAAGCGCGCCATTCGTCTATCCTACCGCACTCATTTACTTTATACGCCTCGAATAGCTTTTTCTGCTCTACGCAATTTCTTTACTTAATTTAGCTTCTAGGCTAAATTAAGTGAAGTGATTTAAAAACTAAGATCTGCTTTTTTAGGTAGGAAACAAATCACTCTACATTTGAAAAACAGAAGTATTTATTTTTCCAGAAAATTAGGCATTCTCTCAATTTTCTTTATTCTAGTATATTTAAAATTGATTTATAGGCAACCTTAGAACATAAAACCAATTCGGGATGTTACCGATAAATACATAAATCATAACTGTAACATTTATTATACCGCATACATAATAGATACATGAGTAATGTGATAGGAAAGGTACGGCAATTTTCTCGAGACCAATTCATTAGTAGGTACTCCAGCAGAATGCGTAACCCAATTCTAACAAACAGAAGCTGGGTACTAAACCAAGAAAATGAAATTTATCGCTCTGTAATCTCAAGAGTATAATTTTTAATACGAGAGGTTCAGTGGGCGCGCATTTTGAAGGTTCGGGTGAGCAATCACGTGCTGTTTTTATTTTTCACACAAATACGGAATGTATAGATGTTTATCCTGCGAGCTAAGTATAATTGCGATCAGCTGGACAGGAACGCACGAATGTCAAAGTAGGAGTAGGACGCGAGGGAAGGGGTCGCAGAAGGTGCGGGGCGCGGCGCCGCACGCCACCCGTACGGCCAGTGCTCGCCCGGCCCCCATCCCGCGCGCATGTCCCATGACATACCCCTTCGATACAATTTCCACACAACGCGACTCCGTTACATAAGAACCCCCGAAGGGTACATTAAAAACCTCATAGTGTTAAGGCTTCTTTCTGTGATCAATAAATTTTAGCACGTTTTACACGCGTAGTTTAGGTTAGCGTTACGTAAGCCGCCGCCGTCCACGAAGCTTCGCTTGCCACCGCTTTATTGTGATATTCGGTTGTGATATATTCGTTTAGGCTAGCTTTTTGCTCGTAGTTAGTATCATAGGGCTAGTGATTTTGATTGATTATATTGCACTGTTAAGTTTGACTGTGTAACGGAGTCGAGTACGTCAAAGCCGCCGTTCTGACGTAGTGGAAATTGGATCCTTTTGGTCCCATCATCCTGTAACTTGTTTACTGTGATTTTTCCTGTCCTGTTCCTTGTTCCCGTGGTCCTGGTCGTATGGTGAGCACTAGGTGGGTATTCAGTCGGTGTTCGCGCGGGACTTGTTGATCGCGGGGAGAGAATGCGCGCGTAGCGCTCCCGAGTGTGGCTCGTCACGGATTCGCGCGGCTGGTGGCGGCCCGCCACGCCATCTGGCGGTTGCGGCGCTCCGGCTCGCAGCCGGCGCAAGACAACAATGACCATGAACAGACCAACCATCTGTACGTTTCTTCCTCTATCTTCAACTCTCAATGTCTGTCTTGCAAGCTTCTGTACCCATGAACCATCATTGCCTTCACTGTGTTTATTTTTTTTATTCTAACCTCTCTATGTTTTCACATCTGTAAATTTCAAAAGGAACTTACTTTATTCACAAGAGACGCTTATGTGTGCTGCTCAAAGAGCGCCACTCGTTTTACAAAAGTGGGTAAATAAGCAAAGCGTCTGTGCAAAGAGTCCGGTCAAACCTATTTCCGCGGCGACTCTTTCACATTAAGTTTGTTTTGCTCCGGCTGCCAGCTGCTCACCCGCTTAATATTTCCAGTTTTCATATTTTCCATTTCACGTCGGAGTTGCGGTCCCAGTCTGTTGTATGCATCGTCGGCCATAATGCAATGCCTGCTATAATAAATGTTATTCCCACAATTGTTGTTTTATTTTGCATTTTGATGTCACCAACGTTTGGATCCCCATTTGTGCTTATTGTAGCTTTTTATATGTATAGAAAGGAGCAATTGATGTTTAGATGAAGTAAGTATTATGTAGACGCACGTTGATCAATGTTAAATGTTCAGTATGATATACACGTTCATCAAATTCACTCATGCCCCAGTCGATTTCGTTACGTAATGGCGCCCACCGCGAGACTATTTTGTACCACTTTGACTTGCTGCTTTGTATATTGGTAGTTTTCAGAGGTATACAATAATGGCAACAGTGTCTTTTTGTTTTTGTGTAAAACAAAATCATTATAGAAACAACATAAAGCCGTCATGTTAATAACTATTGAGTGTACTTGATGTAAATGATTTCTTTTGGGAATATTGTATGCTTTTAACATTATGAGCAAACAAAGAACACAAATTCGATATCTAGAATAGCATGCATTATTTAATGCTATTGTGTAAATGGGTTCGTGCATGATGATAACGATTATGATATTCGTTCATGTAAAGCCTGAAAAAAATATGCGAACAAATAAAAATAATAAGTTTTGTAACAACCTTGTTCCCATTGACTGCAGCCAAATAAAAGGAGAAAATAGGCCAAAGGCCGTTATTATCATAAGATGCAACACGACATTGGCGTTACTTTTGAGCCAAAAAGTGTAATGTTATAAAAGCAAGTCCTTGTCCTGACCTTGACCAGAAACTTCAACTGAACGCGTTTAGATTACGAGCTTTTGGATAACGCGATGTGACTCGCATGAGTTGCTTATACCGGCAGAATGATAGATTCAATAAACTGAAACTGAAAATTTACTGAATCTGTAATGGCGCCCAGCTGGGACCAAGTGAATATTATCTATTTCAGTATTGTGAATAACTTTTTGGGGTATGGTGCTGTGACTCGCATGAGTTGCTTATACCGGCAGAATGATAGATTCAATAAACTGAAACTGAAAATTTACTAAATCTGTAATGGCGCCCAGCTGGTACCAAGTGAATATTATCTATTTCAGTATTGTGAATAACTTTTTGGGGTATGGTGCTGTGATGCGTTGCTTAAACAGTCAGAATGATGGATTCAACAAACTGTTCTGTTTTTTTTCTGTCTGTGTGGTGGTTCTCTCAATCAGAAATATTATTATACAACATCATATTTATTAGTTTATTATTTCAGCATATGTATGTATTTTATCAGTATTATATATATATTATTTCTTTATTATTTCCAAAATAAAATTATATTTTAAATCTTATTTATTTGTTGTACACCTACCACAGTGTAGTCTTTTTGACCCAAAGGTTGACTGGTAGAGAATGCCTTGTTGCATTAAGTCCGCCCATGTACCACTATTGTACACAGAGTTTAAATAAATAAATAAATTGTGTTACTTAACTGAAAATGATAATAATATAATAGCTTTTGGAAAAAGCTATTATATTATTAGCTGTCTGGCATGACTTCCTAATACAGTCAATGAACTGTTCCGCGTTTCAATAATTAATGTACTGAATATTTGATGGCGCCCAGTGTAGTGTGGGTCAAATAACTTTTATTCAAACAATATTGTTGTTGTTGTCAGTATACTAATTCTTATTTGTTGAAGGAGTTGAAGTATTTATGATGCTATTAATAATAGATCAGGTCACTCTAGACTCGGCTAAAAATAACCTTGCAGCAATTTCTCGTGGCCGTCGTAAACAACAACTTTACTGCAGATACCGTTTAGAATACTTACAAGCTTATATATGTCGCAGCCAATTAGCTAAATCAGCTGTTTAATTGGTTGCCTAGCCTTTTCATTTAAATATGCCGATTTATCAGCAACCTAAGTGACATGTTTTGTTCAATATCGATTAATGACTTGCCCATGCCACTTATATCGCTTATTAAACGGCACAGTTCAATGAATAGGTTAGACTTTTAATGAAACGGCGGATTAAGCTAGTTGGCTGCGACATATATGTTCCGATATTGTGATGTAACTACAAATCAACTAAGAAGTTTATCGCATATATATTTTTGATCAATAAACTTAGTGCCTACCTTCTATTAAATATAGATTTTTGTATTGGATATGGAATTGACACCCTGCATGGTACTTAAATAATAACGTGTATTACTATGTTTTCGAAGAGGAAATCTATTGCCACAGGAAACTACCCTCTGCTAATAAAATAGGAATCTATTCTGTCAAGATTGGATTATTTTCATAAAAAGAGTACAACATGTAGACGCTTTTTCTCTGCTAAAAATAGAAAAGACATCATCTTTCGTGGGCGTTATGGAAAGCGATAAGGAAAAATGTTCTAAATCTTGTCTGAGGGTATGAATGCGTAAAATTGATATCTAAATTTAGATTTTATTAAGGCTTCTGATAATTCCCATGCCACGATTCCGATGATTTATAGCTTCGTGTTATCAAAATTTATCCCAATAAATCATTAATGGCACCCAGCTTTGGCCAATAAATGTAGACTTTAAGTCGTAATATTAAAAACTGTTTTTGGGCAGTATCAAGAAAAAATATTTATTAGCCAAAGCCAATAACTAAACAGGAATTACCTAAATACAGCCACACAAGTTGGTTCAATTCATGAACATTCACTACCGTTTCTGTCTAAAAATAAAACAGTTAGCATTTCTCGTGGGCGTTACGAAAGGGCAAGGGATTCTATTAATATTTAAATTGGTTCGGATCATTCATGCTTAGATTACCAATCCGCTTTTAATACTCTACGGGACAGTTTTCCAGGAGTACGACAATGTTCTTATGAAAGGTTTTTTTTTACGATCAAAGTGTTTTTGACTTTTACCCACTTTTGCTATGGCTTTTAATAACTTATGAATGCTACGAACCTCACTCAATGTGTCAAGCTTACAACTTGGCTTTAAAATCCTTAGTTGTGCTTATATTTGGTTGGCGTCTACATTCGCATAATTTGGCAATAGCAACAGGCCTGAAAGGAATAGTAATGAAACGATACTTAACCCGGATCTTGTGTAAGGGAGAATATTTGACATTTATTCCGCTAATTTCCTTTCCCGAATTATGCTTATGGCCATATTCCAATTCAAAACTCACTTGTTGCAGCTGTTTCATAACCGTTTGAATCTTGTGCCAGTTTCCGGATGTATGGTTAGTTCTCAGAACATTTTCTCGAGAAATCAGATTTCTGCATTAAATCAATATTACGTTTTTATATACGCATAAAAAAAAGCAGCCTAAAGCATTAAATTTTGCAAAAGAGCCATAATTAAGACCAGTAATCAATAACTTATATCGTAAATTATTACTACAAATATGTTTCATCTTTATCTATTCTACTGACAGGTCTTTAATACAATAATGAACTACTCTACCTTACAATATAAAGCTGAACTGAAGACTTAATATCCCCTCCGAGACAGGACAGGACACGATATTATCCACTCATTAGGGACGCGTAATCTTATCTTACGATCCGGAGCTTGCTAATGAAATGAGCGTATAATGTGGTAGAATGCAAGATTAAAGCGAAAATAGTTATTTATGATATTAGTGCGGTAAGTTGGTTTTTACAAACGAGTAGACGAATGTAAGCACGAGACGAAGTCGAGGGCTTACCATAGTTACGAGTTTGTAAAAACCAAATCCGCACGTGTGTCATACAACGTTTTTCGACACATTTGCGAGAAAACAGTACAATAAGTAATGAAATAAAAAAAATTGTCTTTAGAAATCAGTAGGAAAGTCGCAACAATCTTTGACGTTTCTAATATGAAAATGGCGCGAATTTGCAAAGGGCGCCTCATGCGCGTGGTAAAAATTAGAACCAAGTCTTTCATTTATTTTTATTTATCTTCTCTCATTTTCTCTTTAATATTAAAACGAGACAAACGTATACAGCAAAAGCACTTCCAAGGAGGTTCGAATCGGCTCGATCATTCAGCTTATATTATTCTCGTGATGTGAAACTCCTTGGTCGAATTCTTATTAATTTTTATGGAAATTAAAAAAAAAAACCGTAAAGAATACGCACGGCGCTATACAACGGAGTTAGCGGTAAAATATGTACTTAAGTGAGAGTACCTACTTTGCCGCACGCTCCATTGTGTGGTGCATAATTTTGAACTTTCGAACGATGCATACAGGGTTCGTAAATGCATTTTTTGAGCAAATGTGTTGAAAATAATTAAACGAACGTTCGTCGCTGTAAATAAAAATATCAGTCATCACATCTGTAGTCTATCATAGATATGGCCTGCCGTTTACCTAAACGTAAGTTCACATCAGATAATTTATCTGGTTGATACTTTTCGATAAGACAGTCCACAACTACACTGTCAGATAAACCACTAAAGTCGTAAATACATGCACATAAAAACCTTTTCTCACAAACTTCCTTGTTTTACGTCAGTCATTCCCTTCCTATAAATAACTCATAAATACGGGTTTATCACTATGACTACTACTCGTAAATATCAGAAACCTGAAAATGGATTACATGTGTTCTCGCTTCACTGCTATTACACTTCGGTCGATACAAATGGCTTCCATTGAAGTGAACAATATAGTTAGGGCGATGACTTTTCTAATCGATAGTTTTATAGATGAGTGTGAGTATGGAACTACTTGGGAAGCGGAGTTGGGCGACAGATTACATTAAATATCTTTTTTAAATTGAAATTTTCCTAATATGATTGTTTTGACACGAACTATAAAATAACGAAATAATCACGACTGAGTATTCTGAAGGATAAAACAGGAGTATACCAATACTACTTCACTTTTGTTTCAGGCACAGATCCAGCATTCAGTCTGATTGAATAAATATATTTTAAAAATACGAATAAAACTAGAACCGAAATAATAAAAGAGAGCCCGATTATTTATCCGTAAACGTTATTAGCTATCCCAGCGTATGCCTCTGCCCTAAATTATCCAGAAACTCAAGCATTACAAACCAGTGTAAGTTAAAAAGCATAGATTAAAATAATTATATTCAGAGCCACAATAATTAACTATTAATAACAAAACAACCCACACACCTTGAAAAATAAACTTCCAAGTAACAATAATAATACCGCTATTAAACACGACCCAAATACCCTCAAACCGTCGAAACCGTCACCTACTCATACCAATATTAATACACGAACATCACTATTTAATAAGCTGCTGTCAGTCAAGCCAGTCAATATGTAGGCCTAATACTACTGTAGGCAATATAAGTTTTTATAAAAACCTTTTAGGCGGACGTGGGCGGAGGGACATCAGAAGTGGGATGAGAGTCGGAGGGGGGTAGTATTCGCAATCGCCTCACGTACAAGCGACCCAGCTTCAGGCTTCAGCATCTAGTTAGTATGAAATACATTTTTACTTTTACGTAAGGTTCCCGTAATTGTTTTATTAATTTTCGCGTAGGTTTCTTTGTAGACGGGACTGGCCTAATTTATTATAATACGTAGAAAGAATAGCTATTGGCGCAGCTTTCAGAATAAAACGAGCCAGTTTTATTTCTTTGGTTTCGCTAAGCAAGCTCCTCGACCCAGATACAATTAATTTCAACATCAAAATTAGGTCAATTTACTCGTACATTTATATCGTCCTCTAATTGGAATCGGCATGAGTTAACCGTTTAATTATACGTAATCATTCTAACTAAACACAACTCACTAATATTTACGGCTAAAATTAACAGATCTGTTTATGATTATGTTTGTTAATAACACAAACACGAGAGATACAAAGGAAACGATGTAAATAAATACTTTCTCTTTAGTGGACCATAAAAATTGTAGCCAATGGCCGCGATAAAACCGCCAAGTGCTTATATTGCTCCGGACGCGTATAAACATATAATACCCCTTTAAACGACTCATGTAGATGAGGCTTAGGGACGGAATTGAAAAGTGATTTGGCTACGACATCTAGGCTCGTAGGCAGCGCACGTAGCAGTGTCTACGAGCTACGGACCGTAGCAACGCGGCGTAGCGGTTCATACAGCTACCTATATCCGGGTATAAACATACATTATTTGAATACTTAGGACAAAAGCACATTTGTAATTGTACATTGTATTGGGATTCAGACATGACATTTCAGAAAAATAATAATAATAAATCTAAAATGATTAATTTAGTATCACACGTTATTTTGATAGAATACGCTAATAGAATATAAGTATCGATATCCTTCAAATGCCTTAAATATTTAATGAGCATAATTATTAACAAACATGACAAGTATAAATGGTACACCCCAACTTTATTACAATAATTTGCTCCAGTGTAAGCGACAACTATAGAAAGTAGCGCGCGCGATATTTTATTCATATAGCGTCCAACTTTCGCGTTATGAAGTTATATTACTTGGCAAGGGAAGTTCGGACGCTTCAAGATTTAATACTTTTTCTTGCACTCGATACGTGATTTTTTAATTGGGTTGGAAATAGTTTTATTTCCTATTAAAGAGCGTCAGTTTCAAGAAAGATTTTTTCAAACGGCAGAAAACTTTTTGTAAGGAATAAAAGTGTCTGTTTGGCAATTTGATCTTCGTCACGAATTCACGATGTCGTAAAGTTTGTTTTTCCAAAATTTGACAGGTTCATATATCGAATTCAGAGTTCAAATATTATAATAAAAGTTTACTATTTTTTGCAATAAGCAGAAAAGAAAAAAAGTTGTAAAAGAGCTGTCATTTCTGCAAGCGACCATAGACTAGTTACCGAGAATGCTGTTTGTCGTTTACTGATTGAAATAAGGATGTGTAGTCCGTACACAAATATATCCGTTTCGATTTTGTGTTTTGGCCGTACTGCTACCGATTCAAACTCCAACACAGCTATATTTCTTACCATTTGGCTATGTACCTAAACGGAAAAAAACACAACTTATCGTTCAGCTACCATAAACGTGCACTTAGAACCATGGCACACTCTTTGATATTATGTTTCACTTTTATAAACAATGCACTCGCCATTTTATTGGCTGCAGCCCAAAAACGGGGTGAATTCGTCATCTTCAAGTGAAACTCTTTCGCTTTACCCCTAAGATCTTTGCATGTTGATTCAAGCGTGAGATAAGTCTAGAATACCGATCGATATAGAAAGTGGACGTAAGTCGTTTATGGAAATGATTGTAGTATGTTATGGTAGATACAATAACATGTGCAATAATACGAAACGGTATTCTGAAGGATCAGGGCCTAAGCTATATGCCCTGAATAGCTCCGTCTCTTTTCCACTGGAAGTAATATTGAAGTAATACTGCTTTAAGAGTTGGTGGTTAGGCCCCAGGGGGCTCTTGGCTGAAATATTGTTGAATGTTTTTTATTTTTTTTATTAGTACATTGAGCTCGTGGCTAAATTATGTATAACAGCCGCACGAGCCGATCTTTAAGGTTAAGCAACGCTTGCCGAGGTTGGTCTGTGGATGGGTGACCGACCATCTTAACATACCGAAATTCCGTCGTGTCTCGGAAAGCACGTTACGCCGTTGATCCCGGCTGTTATTTGGAGATCTTTGGCAGTCTTTACGGATCGTCAAAAGCCAAAGTACCGTGTTACCCAGTTAATGGGTTGTGGAAGTCTGGTTGGCAGCCGCTCGACGTAAAATACTGGTATTCAGCTGAATCCGGTTTGACTGGAAGCCGACCCCAATATAGTTGGGCAGGGCTAGGCAGATGATTAGTACATGTCATTATTGTTGTAGTAGGTGAATGTACCCTAGTTTGCTCATATTTTGATAAAGTTAAAACAGGTGCCGTTTACGAATAGTTTGCATAGTAACAAGTTATTC
The DNA here is from genome assembly GCA_947386135.1 of Melanchra persicariae. Classification (NCBI taxonomy): domain Eukaryota; kingdom Metazoa; phylum Arthropoda; class Insecta; order Lepidoptera; family Noctuidae; genus Melanchra; species Melanchra persicariae. The sequence goes on from OX376660.1 coordinate 8,454,792, forward strand.
CGATGATAACTGTCGAAACGTCAAGTCAAAGTGATCTTGCAGTTCCGGGTGCTAAATAGACAGTTGATATTAATGCCTAGTTCATTATGCTGCTATGTCATTCATCATGTCACCTGGTAAATTATGCCGCTATATCTTTAATTGCGTACCACAATTTCAATAACATCTTTACAGTAAGGCATGGCTCAATTATGGACCCTGATCTACTGGTACTTTACACCGTTTAAGGATGGGAAATCATCAAATGACTTCTTTCGCTCTGGGCGGAGCGGAAGGGAGTGTCACATTCCTACTGTCTAAAACTCATCCGTGGTTCTCCATAAGCCATGTGCGCTCCAGGGCCGCAGTGACTCTTTCGAAGAAATTCCGCAACCTTGGCAGACCCAGCATGCCTGGCAACCGAAGCGTGCGAGAAATCTCGCTCTTCAACCATAACTCATCATATCAGCCGAAAGACGTCCACAACAACCGGTCCTGTGTGTCTCGCATCCATCGGTTACCCGCGACCCTCACCAGGTCATCGGTCACCTTGCGAGCAATGTGCAACCATAACTCAGGGGCACTCAACTAATCACGTAACCTTGGTCGTCTTCACCCCCTAATTACCCTTTATCGATGCACAGCCTACTAATTTCCCTTGTAGACCTCCTTGCAATGGATCGCAAGGTTGCGTGAAAGGTGTTCGTATTGATTTAGTGATTACACGGAGGCAGTCACGCGATGAAAGCGAAAGGAGGCCCGATGATTTCGTTGGACAAAGTTTAGTGTTACGTGTATTCGACATGATTGTTCGCTAACTCTTGATTAGGGGGAGGGATGTTTGTTGGGCGACAATGTTATGATTGTTCGAAGAACTCTGAACCGTCTGGCAGTGTGTTATACTGCCGTCCAACTGACTTGCTAGCGAGTTGTAAATGTTTCTTGGTGCCCATTGGCCTAGTTCTGCTCTGCCTCCTGCTTGATATGGAGGGATATTCATTTCGATGCGGGATCCAAGACAGTTGAATCATTTCTGCGGGACTCGTCGATCTATAATGACTCGGCGTTTTTATGGTGGTCGCCACTGTTGGTGCAGGCTCTCAGGTGTTGCAATGGATGCGAAAAGATGAAGCGCAACTTCATCTTTGGCTTTGGCAGGCTGACTCGCTAAACGTTTGAATGTGACTGTGGGTAACTCGTTATAATTCTTTTTTATCGACGTTAGGAGATTTTGTTGTTGTACCTAGAACTTGAGTTGATCACAAACATCGATTTGTTCTCAAACACATCACATATTTTACTGTAGCTTGTAGGTTTAACCGGTCAAGCTCCGCCAACACACCGGTGTGTCACCCGATTTACGCGTTTTAAAACTCTATTAATATTATAACGCAATGTATATTATATGATGTTGAAGTTTGACATGTCAAGAGCTTGACCGGGCCTATAGCAAGCCTAGACCCTATAGCAAGGAACTGCAAAATTGGCCTTTTTCACCTCTCAGTTCGTGAGGAGACGAGGCGTAGAAAACGTGTGTATTATATTTTATATTGCATTGCAGTATTGGATCAGGTGTTAAAGTTCTCCCGTCTAATTTAACTCGTTTAGTAATATAATTCTTAGAAGCAATAAACCGGTCGGCGAACACCAATTATGTTTGTTCACAACTTTTAAATATTCATAAAATGAAAGTCGATAGAAATCGTTCTTGGTAGACCTTGAGTTTTGCCATGTCAAGGATATTAGAATACAGGCTTTATTATAAAACATTTTTTTGCAAAGGCCTAAACTAACCATGGTTTAAGTGACTGGTTGATGATAGCTCATTGTAAGTTATATTTAGAGATTGAGAATCTGTGGCACTATTTTCTTTATCTTTTGTCCTCATTATGAAAGACTGACCGCGACTTGTCATCGGCCATCTAGATAGATTTTGAGAATTGAAAAATTGGGTTTTCAAAAATAAATTTGAATCAATGAAAATAATTAGAGGCAGAAGAAAGAAAAATATGTAATTGCCAAAGAGCAGACGTGCACGTATAATGAACTAATTTTCAATAAATTATTAACTATAGATAGGAGAGAGAAAAAAGAGTGGAACAAAAATGAGTCCACCGATGCACGTCGCGACTGTGACAAGAAGGCTCCCAACTTAGCATGATGCTGTGCCGGACATCCACAGCACGATAATGATTTTCAGCAACTGTCTTACTAAAACCACATAATAATAAATAAATAATAAGCCCGATATAGTGGTGATAGACCGATTAGCGCGCCGCACAATCATAATCGATGTTACCATTCCACATGACGAGAACCTCGTGAAAGCTGAGAAAGAGAAACAAATCAAGTATCTTGAATTTTGAATAATGATTTATAATTTTAAATGTAATTTAGTGTAATTGTATGATCCTAAGTCGGATCTGATCGAAATAAATAAATAAATAATAATCGTAGCACAAAGCGCTACGCCGTAGCCTGACGTGTAGCGCAGCGAGACGTAGCACTTAACAAACTACTATTATACAGGGAGTACCAGTAAGGTGTGGTTTTGTTTAACGGTGATGTTGGATAGTTCATATACATTAAGGAAAAAATGTCAAAACTTAAAAAATGTGAATTTAAAATAAAAAATCTAAGAGAAATTAAACTAAAGTAAATGCCACCAAATGTAATAAACTGCTTGAGAAATCATTTCTTCGTAACTTTTAGTCGTTTTAACTGGTCGAATTTTTTGAAAAAAGTCTAATGTTTTTATGTTTTAACATTTTTTCCTGTATACACATACCCTTAAATATGACCACACCTGCGTTTCAGGCTAAAATTAGCCTTCTTGTACTCAATGTCAGTGAGTTCCTAGAAGCGCTGTCAGCCGATACAAATGTTTCACCATCACTTATTCAGAAGCAAAGGGTCTGCCGTGTTTAAGACTTGTAATAAATTGGAATTTACACGACTCACACACACGCGCTTAGACTGAAATAAATGTCAGCCATTTTTCTTTTTGATTCCCTACTCAGAGTGGGTTCATGAGGAGGTAAAGAGGGAAAATTTAAATGAAGTAGCAAAATTCATATTGCTGTCTCACTCACGCTCACTTGATTGCTTTGTAATGCCTTTTAGGATTCTTTCCAATTAATAACAAGTTTTAATACCCTTGTAAGTGAGACAACTCTTATAATATTAAAAACAACTACAGGACTAATTGCTGCGTCTTTCTGAGGCATAAACTACATCACGTTCCTCAAAAAATGAATAGAGCCTGCAGTGCGATTCTGTAAACATGTCAAAGTGAAAACTTAGGCGAAGTGAACAACAAGTGAGCTGTCAAACCATACAAATAAGATGGAATGACAGCTCACTTGTCTTTCACTCCACCTAAGTGTACACCGTGAGATGTCGACAGAATAGACCGACTGTAGAGGCATTCTGGCAGAGAAAACGATTGCTGTACAAAAATGTCACGTGAAGATCACGTAACATTTATATACAGCAATCGTTTGAAATACTTTACATGTCTAAAAAAAGGTAATTTATTCAAATAAGGCTGAGTTGCAGCACTTTTTGATCGTCAATGTTTTACATAAAGACAATCCCTCAAAACGCCCTCACGTCACCACTTCCTATTCTCATAGGTACCTATGAAGAAAATTGTACAACAAACTCCCCAACCACACATCTGCCTGTTAACAAGGAAAAATATAATTTATACTATTGTATGCAAAGACAGATATGGCGCTCAAGACTAACTGACAAAAAAGTCTGTCAGTACAAAAGTCTCAAACTATCAATGATTTAACCCTTAAACACTGTAACCCAAGTGACTGCAAACATACCTCTTCACCACATCGTTACCAGTGGTTAAATCAAGCAACAAACGTATCATTCAGTTTCATTAGGCAGCTAGCACGTCGTAAATAAACATTTGAGGGAGGACAATCCGACCACCGATGTAAATAGACAATGTGTTACGTCACCTTTATGGACTAAATGTTTGACAATGTGGACCAATAAGGAGGATTTCATTATGTTACTAACTTCTGCTCACAGCTTTGCCTGCGCGAAAAGTGTTTCATTGTCTCACGGGAACATACTACCGGACAAATCCTAAAGCCTAAGCCAGGTCATGGTTGTGGTCCATGGCCTTGGTGAACCCGGAATCAGTTCAGAGAGCTGTGATGAAAAGATCACAAACAGACAGAGACTGAGTTATGTACATTGGCATTATAATATTAGTATAGAGTATGGATATTATTATTAAAAGGCACGCGATTGACCACTATCTCACCTGATGGTAAACGATAATGTGAAGGCCCAGGGATACCGCAACACCGTTTTCCAGACTCTAGGCTGCTATTGACCTGCCAGAGTTGCGGAATTTGCTAGAGAGAGTCACTGCGGCCCTGCAATGCAACGGCATTTGGAGGAACACGGATGGGTTTTAATCAGTAAGAGTCTGACACTCCCTTCTCGCTCTGCTCAGAGCGGAAGGAGTCATTAGATGATTTCCCGTCGTTAAAAAAAATACTGCTAGGTATTGAGAAAATCCTAATGAAAAACCCAAGTTGCCCGACCCGAAAATCGAACCCAGAACTTCACGCTTAAATATAAGGTAACTTTAATAATAGGCTCGTAAAGACACTAACACAGACAAGGTTATGGTTTTGAATTGGTTGAGAACGAGAGCTCGGCAGAAATTTTTGCCCTACCTTGGTGAATTTATAACGGGCTGAAGCATTTCTAGCTAGTGCCATGAATAATTTTGTAAGAATTGTTAAGGCTGTAGATCAGCTTTATTTTAGAGGGAGACCCACAACTTGAAATATACTTCTAAAACCACAAACTAATCATTTTCAAATGGTATGCCATTTGATATACAATGACGCACAGGGGTTACCGCACCAATTAATCAAGAGACAGCTTCCTACGCATTTAATGCGCGTGACAATACCTTTACGTGTGTGTCTACTCTATTACCCCATGATTCATTGTTGGAACAAACTATCGTGTCGTATTGCCCTACACCCTTCTATATTAGTCATTCCTAGCAAACATAACGTCACTACAAAGATCTCAACGCAGTAATAAAACAAAGCTAACAGAGGGGAATTCTCGTATTTTTAAGGAACGTTCGAATTCGTATCGGAGTCTGTCAAAAAATTTCTTATTTTTCTTTATTTTGACAAGTATTAGACAATGATTGTCGCCGAGATGCTATTTAGACTTTAATTTGAACGGTTTGTGTGCGAGAATTGGCCTTGTGCACCAAGGTTGGATTAGGTTAGATCACGACTATTACAAAGTGATGTCAAGATGAAGCTTCTAAAAAAGCTGTTTAGTATTCAGAGCGCCAGCAAGAAAATAGAGCCCAACGAGCTTAGGACTGGCGAAAGGTGAGTCCGAACCCTAGCCAAACCTAATTCGATTCAAAATAAACTCAAAAGGTCAAACTGTTTTCCAGATCCTCGAGACTAAAATCAAGGATTTATTCCACAGAATTTATCTCTGTTTACGACAATAATATGTAAAGTAAAGCTCAAACTAATGACGTTTTAAATCGCAGCCATTTATTTTCTTGAACTGCTCCCATTTCACTTTTCAAGTGGAGCATTTTCCCTGCCAATTGCAACATGACATCATAGCAGCATATCTTGTGAGATGGAATTGTCTCGACATATTTATTTGTCCCGACCCAGTGACATAATTCGGGACAAAGCTACAAGAGCTCTTGAAGACCCTAATCACCTAACTGACCCAGCTAGGTCGTCTTTGTTGTACATTTTCTCTTTCACAATCAGTGGCACATTTAGTTCTGTGCCAGAAATGTGGCCTTATGCTGTACAGGCTTGCAGTGTCCTTGCCAACGTTTGGGTAGGTCAAAGGGTGCGATTAACTACTTTAAATTACTCATGGTTAAAAATAACATCCTTTAAAACCACATTAAAATTCAGTAACTCATTTTACAGGCAGAAAAAAATGGCTGTTACCAAAAGGTTTTCGACCTTTTATAACCACAATAATAATACCCAAAACGAAAATAACTCTCGGCACTCTTGCCAGTTTAAACCTAATATTTTCAGCTGAAAATGAAACAGGGGCGGTAAATAGAAACACGACACACATAGGGTGTTCCGAGTTCGCGACGAGACGCTACGCCGGCGGCAGTCGTGATATTGACCCGTCTATATTTAGAAGTGAACGTTCTGCGAACCTAAGCGATCAAGCGATCGCTTTTATCGCTGGCGGAATGTTTTCGCTCGCGTGATTAGCGACAAGCGACACGCTGTCTCGACTACTGTGTTGCCCACTTTATTGCTAGTCGGTTATGATTTGATTGGCTGAGTGATAATGTAATTGGCAATCAATGTTGTCGAGTTGTTAATATAGAATTTAATTTTGTCGAGTTTGTTTGCCGTTGCTTCTTGTCGTCATTTTATTTAAAACAAACTAATGCAGCAATGCAATTAGTTTGCTTTAAATACAATATAAAGATTATAATTAAAAGTGATGTAGTTTTTTGCTTTATTGATTTGGTAAAGTAAAAAAAGGAAAGAAAAATATTTTATCCCACACAAACAAAACTAACATTACAAATACATACATACATGACAGACATAATTAAACAAAACCAAAAAAAAGTATAGCCACTGATTGATGGGACCGATGTCAGGGCAGGTTATAACAGTGCTCATTGGAGGTAACCATAGACCAAAATAGACAAATAACTATAATCCGTTTTTACCACCTCGTAGTGTGGGCACAGTAGGTATTATTTCTAACAATTAAACAATTTTGTTTCACCCCATTCATAAACTCAAGCCCTAAGCTCCCACGCCTTAACAAATTAACCAGTGCCAATAATCTGAAATGATAGCCCAAATACAATCATAGTACCAACCTACCAACATTGTGCGCTATTAGCCGCGTATTTGAGAGCAACGAGCGAGGCGGCTAATAAAACCTGCTATAAACCGGAGAGAACCCTTACAATTAAGGGCGGATCGGCCACGGAATGCCGCCTCCGTTGCCGGCCCGGCTAATTTACCGTGTCTCGAATAAATCCTATTATTTCGTCTGTTCTAACTTTTTCAATTACGATAAATCGGCTATCGGCGTGAGTGCTTTGAGCAGCTGTAGGTTTAAATTATTAAAACTACCCGCAACCTTGTCCGCAAGTCGAGGAACATGTCATGATGAATTTTGTGTATGAATGTGGATTTATCTGCCGCCTATGTTAGGCAGCAGATAAATGTGCAATAACGGTAATTGACCCACATACATTTACTGACTTTCTTATTATCAAAACCAGAAATCAAGACACAAAGCTGTTCTGAATCGACTTCTATCGTGATCCTTTACGTTCTCTAGTTATAAAAACCAGTTTATAATGAATTTTTCGGGTATCTACGAAGGAAATTAAGGAAAGGCAAAATCATTGTATGAATATAATAAGGTTATATTGTATGTTTTGTGATAGATATTACAATATAGTACTAATGTAACTATATACACTTAAAATAAAATACAAAGAGAAAACTCCTAACTAAAATATGGCGTCAAAAATTTCATCCGCATCGCTGTCGTCTGGAAGTGAGCCCAAAAGACTGGCGGCATTTCCACGTTGTATGGCAATGCTTATCCTCTGTCCGAAGTAAAAGCCAGCCCTTGGGTCACGCGAAGTGTCAACTAAGCGTTTACAAATAATATATAATAAGGTTACATCAAAAGAGGAGATGCTGCGCCGACCCCAAATTAATTAAAATAAAGACAGGAAGATGATCATTCTGTAGGCGTGAATATTTTTCCACTAAAAAGTAGGTACACCTCAAATTCTATGGTAGGTATTCTATGTACTTATCATAGAGAAATCTCTAGGAACTTAGTTATTTCTCTGTTTCTAATCGGTTTATGTTTTGCAGTTGAATCGTAAAAATATAGAGCAATAAACAGATTCACCGTCGCATGTATTTGTTGTATAATTACGTAGGTAGGTAAGTGTGGATCATTTAGATTTCTCGTGAATACTTTCACCATTTTATCATGGAAAAAGTAAATGGTTAAATTATCATAATAGACCATAATAGCAGTAACTATGGGCCTCGCTTCCGATTCTGGGAAAGGCTTAACCTTCGCATTAACAACGCGATTGGCATGTGGCATCGGATCGATGGACTATTATTCAGTTAGTTTAGTTCTGACAGTCGGTACCTATCTTTCTTTTGATATTAGTTTTCTAATTAGATTTTATTTGAAATGATAGACGAACTAGTATCGAGAGAGATAGGAGCTCATAGGTAAGCAATAGCCGCACGGGCCGATCTTCAAGGTTAAGCAACTCTTGCCGAGGTCCGTACGTGGATGGGTTACCAGTCACACTTAAACGGCCGGTGTTCCTTCGTGCTTCAGAAAGGTACCGGCGTGTAAATCTTTGATAGTCGTTATGGATTATCAAAAGCCATAAAATCTGGCATCAGCGTTATCAAGGACTAATATGTTACCCAGCTAAGTACTGGGTTGTGGTAATCAAATAGGTAGTCATCATCATCATATCAGCCGAAAGAGGTCCACAGCTGGACATAGGCCTCCCCCAAGTGTCGCCACAATAACCGGTCCTGTGCGTCTCGCAGCCATCGGCTACTCGCGACCCTCACCAGGTCCACCTTGTGGGAGGCCTTCCAACGCTGCGTCTTCCTTTACGCGGTCGCCGCTCCAAAACTTAATAGAAAGCCAGAAATAATAATATATTATATATACATACCAGGCAGTGGCTCGATAAAAACACTGTTATTCATCTGCATACGGTTTGAGTCTACCCCAATAGAGTAAGGAAATGCTATCGTAAGTGATACACTTACATTATTTGATTACATTTCCATTTAATCAGCCTAAGTTCTAATAAAACCATTAATTTCCAACGCGAAATTTTATTTATCACCCCTGTGTTTAGAATTCTGCGCAATCATTAGTACCTAATGGCTTACCTTTATTACTATTGCACACGAATACCTACTGTAGAAAACACAGACCTAATTTAGGCACTTCTTCATGTTCTATTTTCAGCTTTTTATTGTACTTATCTTACAATATAGCCTTAAATAACAATGTTCTACCTCATGGCAAAAGCACTGCAATTCCTATGAGATCCCTTTCCCAACGATTAGCCCAGAGTAACGACTTCCGAATTGTGTAATGCACCTAAATGTGTCAAAAAAACTTCCAACGTGATTTGTGTGGACGCTGATGTAACTTAAAAAAGCAGACTACCACTGAGTGCCATCATCCGGTATTTTTTATTTCCGAAAAAAATGAACGGTTCCTGACAATCACTATGCATTTAAAGCAACGAACGTCACACACATCCCACTTCAAAAACCCCGTAAGCAATAATTTCCATACACTTTATGCACTACGGAATGTGGCTGATGGATCGGATCGAGTCACCGATTCACCGATTCCATCCATTATGCTCGATCGTCCATATACTCGTAGAACGAATGCAGGCGAATTTTTGCAGCATTTTACGACGCCATCAGCTTTGACGTGATTTGATTTTTTTAAAGTGTGATGGAAATGTCCTTTAGGCTATAATATGCGTATTTATTCATAGAAGCAGATTTAATAGTCTTTGCAAAAATCACTATCGAGTAAAAAACTACCTGAGTTTTTCTCTATCCATTTGTTAATTTTGCTTTTCTTTTAGCTTTTGCATATTATCGCTTTTAAACGGAAACCCTGCATTAAAGCCTCGTTTACACAAATAAAAGGTATTAATTGCCAATAACCATTACATGTTTGAGTGATTTTATCAATAAGACTCCAAGACTTGAAGGTCATGAAATTAGTCCATGTTAGTCCACATATTTTTCGCTATCTATCGGTAGTATTACGAACTACTCATTTACTTAAAAAAAACTTATGAGTAGGTATACATTATTATAATTGCAGACTTGTCAAGCTGATGCGAAAGCCTTCGCAATTCTTGTAAAAGTAAAGGCTATTATGAAAATGGAAGTTTATATAAAGGTAACATTTCATGGACAAAACATTATTTGGTTAACACATCTACCTTGATTAATGTATTATTAACAGTTTTCAAACTGTACCTACCATATATATTGCAAAAGTTCAATAATAATGCTAAAATGAAGTAGCAGTGCTGCAGTGCTCACTTTTGAAAGCCTCAAACCGCAGCGCAGTCTTTACAAAATAATAAAATTTGAAAATAAAGCTCGCCGAGTCTCACTTGCCAGCTCTTCTTTTTGATGAACTTAATTTGTACTGAATAAAAAATGTTTCCAGTACACAAGTATTTTCAGCTTCGAATTTAAAGTAAATTTATCACTGCAAAAGCTTTATAAAGTGCACTTAAGCGTATTAAGCACAAAAAAGTTGGAGTAGTCAGCAACCACAGCTCAGTGGCGCCATTCACTTAATTTCGGTGGTGTTCAAATTGTGCAACACGTAGTTCCAGCTGATCAGTATAGATGGCGCGGCACTTGAACATTTTAGTTCAGCTACTCGCCACTAGGAGGCGTTATTAAAAATACTTTTTCATGTTTGTCTTTAATAAAGAAACATAATTATTCGTTACAAAATATGAAAACGCTTAAAAAGCATAAAAAAGTTAAAAAAAAAACTTTATTTAAACCTATCAAAAAATTCTCCACTTTTCAACCCTGAAATGGGGCAGTGACGTAACGTCGGCAGACTGAACACGGCAGCTGTTTGCGAAAGTCATCGATGTCGGCACAAGATACACCCGTAAAGTGGTACAGTATCGACCCTGACCCCGAGGTCGCGTGCCTACCTGAGTCTCCAGGGTTAGGTACATCGTCTTCCAATAACTAGAGGGCGGCCGACTTACTTTTTATCGAGTGAAAGATTTTGCGATTTAGTTTTGAGCACCGCAATTTCTTTGATGGTTAGATAAAAGCTGTCGGGAGGTTTTAGTAGAATCTTTAATGTAAAACTGTCTAGGTTCTTTTTTAGCAAAGCTTTTAAAAGTCAGGGAGACAAAATTAAAATTTTTTGACGCTTCTTTTTACGTTTCTGACCAAATAAGGTTGTACTTGTTACTACCTAATTTCATTTTATAGCTCCTTTAAACAGGTAGCCATATTGTTGTTCGTCTCAAAGATATTTTCAACACATTTGCTCAAAAAATGCATTAACGAAGCCTGTATACATTGTTCGAAAAATAAAAATTACGCACCACACAATGGAACGTATGGTAAAATAGGTACTCTCACCTAAGTACATAGTTTACTGTATACTCTGTTGTATAGCGCCGTGCGTATCCTTTACGGTTTTTTATAATTTCCAAAAAAATATTTAAGAATTCCACCAAGGAGTTTCCCAATCCTAGAATAAATAAGCTGGATGATCGAACCTCCTTGGAAGTGCTTTTGCTAATACGTTTGTCTCACTTTAATACTAAATAGAAAATGAGAGAAGAATAATAAAAATAAATAAATGAAAGATGTAGTTCTAATTTTCACCACGCGATTGTGGCGCCGTTTGCAAATTCGCGCCATTTTTATATTAGAAACGTCAAAGATTGTTGCGACTTTCAGACTGATATCTAAAAACAAAAAGTTTGTTTCATTAGCTATTGTACTGTTTTCTAGCAAATGTATTGAAAAACGTTGTATGACATACGTGCAGAAATTGGTTTTTACAAACTCGTGACTATGGTAAGCCCTCCACTTCGTCTCGGGCTTATATTCGTCTACTCGTTTGTAAAAACCAACTGATATCATAAATAACTATTACACAAAATATAAATAATTAGAAACCTAATAGTTGACAAGGCAATTGATTGATAGTACTTAAGCAATTGATCATAATGATGTCAATTGGCACCTACATCACATCAGGATGACATACGATAGGTACCTACATACATACCTGAAGCAATAAATAAAAAAAGGCTTTTAGCAAAACCCTATACCAAAGAATAAATAAATAAATGACTAGTAGGTAAATAATACAAAAGTAATCAATTTTCCAAGAAAAGTCAGTCAATCAAATACGAATCGAAAACAATCCAACAGTATGTATTATGATCTATTGTTTAGAGCGTAGGTACCTACCTAAGATTATAGTTGATGTTTTACCTACTACTGTATCTAAAAGCCACATATGACGGAATACTGGGTTCTTACCAGTACCGGCACGGAATGGTACCGCTTCAAACTAATGGGGAAAATGGGAAAATGCACAAACTGCATGCATTAATCATAGCTGATTTATGGGAAGGTGAGGCCTATGAGAACTCAGAAGAGTTAAACAGAAGTCCTTAAAAATTTCAGAGTTAAACTTCTCGCGATAGATGGTTTACAAAAATGTAATCTAACACAGCTTCAAAGCGGTAACGCACTGCATCCGATCCGATTCCGTGAAACTACGGATATATAAAAAACTCGGACTGAATTTGGATATTGCTTTTCGCACTGCATCCGAATCGAATTCGTGAAAATACGGATCTAGAATCGAACAAAACTTGAAACTTGGATCCACATCAAAGCTATTCATGAGCCATCTTTGTCATATCTAAGGGTGTCACCACACCAATTGATCGATCGTCGATCGATGCCATCAATCGATGGTAGAATGGATTAATCGACGTCGATAGATAGATTCTTCTACTACGCCAATCGATCGATCGTCAACCGGTGCTATCGATCGATGGTAGAATAAATTACCCGAAGTCGATCGATAGTTTTTATCTAATGCGAAAGCTTTCATACAAACAGTACTACAGCTACTTTGTCAATATTTCTTCCGAATTGGAGACTCACGGATGACGGAAAGGAATCGGATGACGGAAGTCGGTTCTAGTGCGTAAACTACCATAAACATAATTCTATGACTACTTCGGAACGTATTTTCATAGGCTACCTATTCGGGTTGGGTAACCGATTCTATTTCTACTAGAAGTCCACTCTATATACCTACCTGCAAAAAATCAATTAAAAATAAGATGAAGGTTATTTAACCGAACCCCCTTTTTCTATTATTTGGAAACTGGGGATGGACTTTTAGGATCTACGTGAATTATTGGTTCAAGTCTTCCTAATCTTTTGGGGATTTCAGTCGAGTTTTTATAAAACGTTATAAGAGGAAACCCTCGTAAAGTACTGCATTTTTTGTGCTTAAAGTTACCACTAATCGGTAATGGATAAACTAGCTTCGTCATTTTATTCAAATTGTTGCAATACATACAATTAATAATGAGCAATACATTTTTATTTACCTTTACTCCTTCACATGGGGAATTTTGCCTCTATTACCATCACGTAACAGAGCAATGATTACAGTATACGCAAAGATTACAGATAATTTTATGAAATTGCGGGTGTTATGAAATGGATCGTAACAATAATTTGTTAAAATATCTACCTTCCTGGTTTGTAAGAATAATTTATTAAAGTACCTACCTACATAAAAATTATGTTACGCAACATTAGGATTCAAAGCAATTCCCCACTAATATTAGAAACTACCTACGCAGGATTTAAAGTGAGCGATAAAACAGACATCCAGTATTTCTATTCTGGCAACATTTTCAATTGATTCACGTGGTAACATTACCTAGAAATAATAACATCGGTATCCACGTGCATTACTTGTGGCCATCATCGTCCATTTGTGGCCACAATAATTGTCCATTAAAGTGCAGTATAGATAGGGTAAAAGGATTGTTTTATTATTAGCCTAGTAAACTAGCTCGCCAACTTCAAATTCTAGTTTGGGTTTTAGAGCCGTGGTTTATTACATTTATCGATTAGTCCGCATAATATTGTTTTTTTCTTTTCGTTTATAACTAAGACAACCCTCTGACCCATTTTTTACAAGCATTTGTTGAACGTATTAACATACCAACACAAACCATCGCGAGTTGAACAGCGCTATGGCTAAATTGTTATTAGTAACTTAAGACATTTATTGTATTGAAAATGTTTCAGGCTGTAAACTTTTCATAAAAACCACCACCACCACCGGCTGTATTATAGAAATAAAAATACAGGTATCTAATGCAAAAATGCTTGCATTCTTCCACTAAACGTAGGGTACAGCTGATTTTTTACGCGATTCCGGGGTGATTCCATGGTGAAAATGGTTCTTTTACGAGTGATTTCAACCCCTGAAATATTGTGAACAAGTCAAAACCCATCCTATAAAATATACTGCATTCATAAAAAGTATAGTATTCTGTCCTCTCTTTCATTGAATTATCGTTAAAGCAAACACTGTTTTGGACTCTGGCAACGGGGAGCTTTTAGGTGCAGTAATTCCAGCTTTCCAAACGGCTCAGAATTGGAAATTTGCGCGTTAAAATGCTCGTTCTGTTTCGTTTGGACCTCGCACTGTTAATGGAAAACTATTATGCAAATGAAAATAGTTCAGGATTTACGATCATCTAGGTATACAACAGAAGCACATACTATGGCCATATGATTGCCCCCTTCTTAGATAAGCCAATTCAACAATTTTTTAAGCTATGTTCGCCTTTCCATCGTAGTCACAATCTGTCAAAATACCAATGGGAAATTGGGGGTGTTTTTAAGATCTCTTTCATATTCATCATCATATCAGCCGAAAGACGTCCACTGCTGGACATAGACCTCCCCCAAGTGTCGCCACAACAACCGGTCCTATGCGTCTCATCGCATCCAACAGCTACCCGCACCAGGTCATAGATCTTCCTTGTGAGAGGCTTTCCAACGCTGCGTCTTCCAGTACGCGGTCGCCACTCCAGAACTTTTCGGCCCCATCGACCATCTGTTCTGCGAGCAATTTGCCTTGCCCACTGCCACTTCAATTTGGCGATCCTTTGGGCTAAGTCGGTAACCTTGGTTCTCTTGCGGATATGATCGTTCCTGATTCGATCACGCAAGGAAACTCCGAGCATTGCCCTCGTCATTGCACTTTGGGTGACTAAGCCATCTGATGAGGACTATTGAAAGTTACGTTACTAACTGAAAGAATGTGGGTCTACTGTTTTTTTTTACATGATCCATGTAAAAGTCTTACAATCTAATTAAGTGATTTGTTTACATAGATATAATAAAATAGATAAGATTTGCCACCTACAGTACGTCAATACCAACAATTTTGCCAGAGGTGATATTAAAATAGCTTTTATTATACACATATCTTTATGCACTACGGAAACGACCTCTGAGTAGGAACTAAATCATGACATTAGTCTTATCTGTGATAACCGCTATAATTATTTACTGTTATAGGTAGAGTAGATCTAAATGCCTATAATCTTATAAGGCCAATAAAGGGTCAAACAAAGAGTAAAATGTAAATATTCACAGAGAGGTATTTCGAAGGAGACTTATGCGTTTTCACAGCTTAAGTTTTCATCATTATCATCATCCTCAGCCCGACTACGCCACTGCTGGACATAGGCTATCTTTTCCTGTGCCTGTTCCCCACGCTCCTGTGTCAGCTTCATCCATGTTCTTTCCGCGATGACAACAATGTCGCCTGCCCATCTCGCTGCCGTATGTTCAATATTCCTTCTGGTAGTCCTTGGACGCTCAGTCACTGCCTTACTACACCCGTTATCACCGCATCTTGCCATGTCTCCTGAACGATGACGAACGAAGTACCTACGTAGCTAAGTTTTGCACCGATATCGATATAAAACTGGCTTCAAATATTGGCCAATCCATCAATCAACTCCTCATTCCAATATACAGCTAAGAAATTAAATCCTACGCACAAACAATGCGGCTGCTACATCTAGTCCTAATTCCACAAATAGCAGCACATTACATAAAAATGACATGTTTGATGAGCGCAACATTTATTACCCGTCAGCAATAGAATTAAATAATAAATTGGAAACGTAATTCTGAGATTGCGTGCTGGATTTAATCACTGCTAATGGAGACCGGGTTATGCTGGGTATGGACCAAGCGAGCGAACGTAGCGAACCAAATGGAAACAACCCGTCTATGTTATAAACAACTCACCGTGAAAAAGGTGAAGTGAGCGTGAAGTGACAGTTCACTTCAACTCACTTCACCTTAGTTTTCGTGGTGACATTGTTACAGAATAGCACACTCGGTCTATTCTGTCAACATCTCGGTGTACTGTAGGTGGACTGAGCATGAAGGGAACTGTCATTCCATCTTGTTTGTATGGATTGACAGCTCACTTCATGTTCACTTCACTTGAGCTTACAGCTTACATGGTGAGAGGTTTACAGAACCGCAATGCAGGATGTGGAGGCAAGCCAGAGTACGAAACACTGTAGCGTTCGTTCGTTCGCTTCGTCTGTATCCGGCATTACGTTAAACTCAGATTGTGCATATTCATGTTTAATTCCATTCATTTCAATAATTCATGTATTTTTTTGTGGATTTTATGCACTATGTTGCTTTTGATGCAAATGTTCTAAAGCATAAGTTATTTGGTATTTTAACATTAGTTGGGTAAATTAACACTATAAAAAGTGTTAGTAAACGCATACTTCAATGCTATTTTCGAAAAGACTGCATTTCGGTAGAAAACAAAGTCTCTCATCCTTAGGTCCGCCGCGATATGGCCTAGCATAGGTTTAGCCTTTAAGACAAACTACGCTCGTCATTTAAATGAAACGAAATACAAATGTCATATCAGACCATGTCTTTCAGGCGCCATGGAAAATTTATACCAGATCATCAAGCAAGCAGCTAATCAGCTTAAACTTAATTAGTCTTCCAAAAATAAGTAGAATACTAGCAAATTAACCTTTGTAGTTTGAGCTATCACAGCCTTAACCCACATTGATGTGGAAGCCAAAGGCTGCGTGTTTCATTATCTTTGCCCGTCATACCGTATCAGGTTGGTAAAAGCTTTTTAGCTCGTCTATGGTAGAACGAGGTGTTTCGAAATTCAAATGTGTTGGTGTTAACTTTGTTATAGAGGTGTCGTAATTTGTATGATGAAGTTTGTTATGTTGGCACTCGTGACTTTATGGTTTTTTAATGTGGAGCTTTCGTTTTATGATTGAATTATAATATCGTACTCACGGTGATCGGTGTTTTCACCTGCACTTCCCAGTTCCCACTTACATTTGACAACACCCTGAACAACATAACAACTTTAATAAACAGTATTGTAAGTTGTATTGCATAGCTTAACAAACATTATTGTAAGTTGTCACTTTTTGCACATGATCTTGTTTAGTAAAATAAAAATATATTTCTTTAGAAATGGATTCTTACAAGTGTGAGACATACGAAAGTTCAAAGGGTGCAGTAAAATTGTTTTTGAATGGATACAGCTATAATAAAAACAGACAAATAGATAATAAGTTCTACTGGATTTGTGTCAGGCATCATGCAAGAAAGCATGCAACATGCAGTATTCAAGCAGGCATGCAACATGCAAGCAAGCTTGCAGCAGGCATAGTTTCTGTCACGGCTCCGGTGCTGCGGGCTTAAATTACACTCTAGGGCTAGGGTAGACAAGACTACGTGGAGTCGGTTTTGCAGCGATTCGTTTCTGTCACTAACTTTTGTAGCACAACATTATTGACTTTTTAAGACAATATTTTTCATATTTTTTTTATTATTAGTTATGGGTTTGCTCTTGACTCTAGTCAATGTCAGAGATGACAGAATCTACAATGGAGCGAGCTTACCCAGAGGATATTATTTAAGGTGCTTTTTTATAATTGCGTAAATGTTATGGTATCAATATGTATTTTAAACGATATACTTACCTAATGATTTTCGATTAAATAAATGTTATTTCCAATAAAGTTATTCGCAATAAGTTTTACAGTAAATAAATGTTATATGTAAAGAAATTTATTTATTTATTTATTTAATACACATAATACCTATATATTTCATCAGGATGGTCGGTGACCCCCAAACTAGACATTTGCCTGTATCTTGAGGGTCAGAATTGCTACATTTTACGATTAAATTGGCGGAATGGCTAAAAATTTAAAAACATAATTAAAATTAGATAATATAAAAAATTTACATAAAGATAATCTAATTAACCCAAAACAGTCTTGAACTCGGGAACAAACAAAACAAAAAATATACTATCGACTAACAATGAGTACAAATAGAGATACATAATAGATAAATAATTAATCAGATAATAAATCAAAACAAGATGTGCTAAAACAAAATTTAAACCAAACAAACGAACATAAAAATAAACAGTAAAGAAAAGTAATAATAGAACAACTCACCATTAGATAAAAGAATAAGATGAAATTGCATTGGGATTTGTGTAGTGTGATTATATGAACAGTTGGTATATCTCACGTTTATTATACCATGTGAACGTTATTGCGATGAAAATATACCAAATAACTTATATACCAAATAAATATAAATGAAACGCACCCCAGGAGATGAGATCGTATCAAACTCAACTTTAAAGCAAAAACATTAAGTCCTTACAGGTTTTCAAGCTAAAGTACAGAATTTCTTTTATAACAAAACTGTACGTAGAGCAGATGGTAACGTTCAAAACATATAGACCTGTAGTCTACGGTTACACCTACAGAGGTATAGTACAGTCGGTACGGTTTCAGACATCCTTACTGCATCAGATCGATCAGACGCGACTGGAGCGAGTTTGCATCTGTAAAGGTCGGGTTAGGCTAGGCGACGTACCCCGTACTCTATGACCCCGTTTTTCGAATTGAGAATTCGAAAAACGGGGTACTCGTAGAGTCATAGAATGTGGCTTAAAATTCATAATTCAAAAATCGAAGATGAGACTAAGATAAGTAGGTGCCTTAAATTACTAAGTTAGTATAACTTTTGATGAGTAGCCTACCTATTTATTTCAATCCGTTGATTAGGTAATTGAAAATCGAGCTACAAAAAAAATGGTTATCACGTTCAAGGCCGGTTAAAAATCTCATTTTTAGATTAACATTGTTTTTAAATTTATCTGTAAGTTTTCCTTCCGCAAATAAACTTAGAGCTTTTATGGGATCTAATAATGTGAGCCCCTGCAAGGTGTAATCGCTAGATTGTAGTAGGTATGTTGGCGATTTTAGACTAAAATAGTCCAAGTTTTTTAAAATTATTTTCCATCTTCGGAAACCAAACATTAAAAAAACTAACATTGATTGCCACAATCCTTAAGTATAGGTTTTCCTCCACAAGTCTACAATATTCAAAGTCTCCCTAACCCTCACATATAAGCCAGCAGCCACACCACACGAAGTCGTACAGCCTACACGGCTGATATAATTAATAACCGTGTATTATGCAAATGCATAACTGTACTACCACGCATGCATGTATCCCCCAGCATCCCCTGCGGCTCTGTCGGCTCTCCCTAGAGGCGAATCGATCAATCATCTGCTTATAATTTTCCGATCATTTGGCAGTTGGCTTAATATTGTTATTGTTATTCTTTACTAATTGGTTAACATGGGTATAATTTTGTGGTAGGAATACCTATGTTAAATGAAAACACGATTTCATTTAACGGTTAATTACTTATGCATTATAATACATAGTTATTAAGACAAGATTTAGTTTTCCTTAGTTGTTTCACTATAGGACAAAGGCCTCCCTTGCTTCTTTCTGTTCCTTCCTCTTCTACGGCAAGTGTGGGCCAGTCCTTGTCGATAACGCGCTCGTTCCACTAATGCATCCTTTTTGCCTGGGTCTGTAGCGATAGATACAACAATCTCTAACAATTCTAAAAATAGCACGAAAAACTTTTCCAAAGAAAGCCAAGACAAGCCCATAAATCACAACCAACAATTAAAACTTACAATTAATATCAACTAAAACTAATTAATAAATTCCTGCGAACCAACACTTTAGTATCATAAAGAAACCGCCCACACTCCCGCAAAGACACCGAGATTCAAGCCCAAAGTCTAAACAAGGTCTTTAATTTTGCACAACACTAAGGTATAATTGTGAGCAAAGCCGAGCTAAAACACGGAGTCACGGAGTGTACCCATTTCAATTCTAAATGAGATTTAGACTCAACCTAGTTAAGGCTAAAACGCTGCAAAACTGTGTATTCATGCCTTGCTTCTTCAGTTAGCCTCATTGTCGAAATTAATAACAAACAGCGTGTGTATGGAAATGTATATTGTACGAGTTGGTCTGCTCTGGATACATTTCGTTTGGAGTCACGTCGGGCAATATCGCGTATGTTTCGAGTTTAAAAAGCAATATTGCATAAAGTATACATATATATTTCCCTGGTACATGGCCTATAGACACGTAGCGGCTACATTCATGTTCTTTACCGTGACGTCATTTAAAACAATGAAACTTTTAGGTATGTTTTTCCGTGTCAGGGGTAATGTGGTCAGGGGAAGAACACGTTTAAGCTTCTTATAAAATTCGACCGATTAATCATTCTTCCTCAGTCGTTTCCTTATCTAACATGACGACAGCAAAGACCAAGTTAAAATCCCTGATTTCATTATCTTCTACAATTTTAATCCCTAGGATTTTCCGACAGCTTTGCTCACGTTTAATCGTGAATTTTTTGGAATAAATCGTGGTGTAAGCACTAAGTGAAGCTTTTTATGTGGGTTTTAATGCTGCTCTCAAAGATATGGATGGATCTGTGATCTTTTCCTACTGTCATTGTAAGATTTTTGTGCTTATAGTGGAATTGTGTTTTCTGGGATAAAAACCAAACTACTGAACCGTATTTGATGAAATTTCAATGAGACCGATCGGGAAGTAAGTACTTACTTATATCCTTTCACATAAAAGTAAAAAAAATCAAATCGGTTCATATGAGGTAACAAACATAAAAAAACAACAGAATTGACAACCTCCTCCTTTCTTGAAGTCGGTTAAAAAGTATGCTATGACTCGCAACGATAGTGTAGTTTTCTATCAGTTAAATAAAATGATTTTCGTTCCCGGGTTTTTCAACAAATAAACAATATTGTGCAAATAAATAATATAAGTTAATATAAGATTTGCAACACTTTTTACTTATAATTTTCCTTATACTCGTACATCGAATAACAAGTTGACTTACACATCGGTAAGCAATCTCGGGGCTTTCCTTGAACGACACGTGACAGAAAGTAACCCCAATCCTAATTAAGACGGAGTGCTAGCTGACTGGTTCAGTACCTTACTGTTGGTTAACTCATCAATTATGCTGTTACATCCAGACTAGGTTGTGGCGCAGACGATGCTGAGAAGGGAGAAACAATTGAAGATAGTGCAGCTTAGGAATACCATACCCATAACTAATCTACGCGACCCTGAATTATTCAAAAGAGAGAATAGTTATTAACTAACAGTTTACAGAAACATCAACGTAACTTGTTCGGAACTTGGCCTGTTTTTATTGCATTTTACGGCCTACGTGAAGGTCGAATAAGCACCATAGTTTGGTATACAAGTATATTCGATCCACCATCATCTTCCTGCTTTTATCTCATCATGTGACTTCTTCCGCCTTGGGAGGAGCGGAAGGGACTGTCAGACTCTTACTGACAGAAATCTAGCCGTGTTCTTCCAAATGCCCTTTGCGTTCCAGGGCCGCGGTAACACTTTCGAACGATTCCACAACCCTGACAGGCACTGGCCCTGGCTAGCCCCGTCAATTATTGCTGACATGTCTTTGAGGCGCGCGAGGAACACAACGCGCCGTCGAGCCCTGGTCCTTATCGGACACCGAGCCATCCATCGCTTGTCGTCCGCAGGCCCGCACCTACGGTGGCCGGGAATCACCCTGCAACTCAAGATGCGGGGGGTCTTTCTCTCTTGTCTCTCACTCACGAGTCCGGCGGGACGCTTGAGGATGAGGAGGCGTCTTCCTACGCTTGCATTACTGCTTCGCAGAAGGAGGTGGATGCTTCCCATGCCTCTCCTCCGCTCCGGACCATGGATTGAACCAGGGACAGACGAGAGATCGCCGGCGCCGAAGCTCATCTTACATGGGGTTTTCTTTTTCTTCTCTCCTGTCAACCTTATTCACATAATCCAACTATCTATTCAAAATTTAACCTTATCAACACTGAAGTAAAACCGCAATTTTAAGTTAAGAGTGCGAATTCTACTTATTCTTAAGAAACGATCGCAGGCGCATGTCAGTCGCAATCTGACAAAATTGTATGGAAAATGAGGCTTTTTTGACAGATTGCGACTGACATGCGAATGCGAACGTTGCTTAGTTTGTATAGTTGGCCCTTAGAAACAAAACTGCAAGTGTTTATTAAATATTCACTATACAAAGTGTATGTGAGAAAGAGATAATATTATAAGGGGCCCTAGACAATGTGCTATTCGATTAGCGAATGCGATTGTCGAAATACCAAAATGTAGGAATTTGATCACGTGACATTTCGATAGCATCTGTCAATCACATACATTTTTGACGTATTGACAATCGCCTTCGCCACGCTACCGCTGACACAATGTCACTTGTCTAGAGCCCAAGGTCATATCTTAATTGTATCCGCGTAGATAACGCTGTATTATGGGGATCTCTCTCTAACGGTCGTGTTCTACATAATTCCATTGACCTGCTGACCTTAGCGTGCGTTCAATTTACAATCACACTGAAAGCTGTTATCAAAATGAGCTAACGATTGTTATTAAAATAAAACGTCATTAGACTTTATTGGTAAATAATTGCACTACATATTATGCCTCATATTTCAAGCACAAAATTCATTAAGTAGGTACAAACATAGTTTTCAGTCTGGTTACTATTAAAGAAAGGGTTAAATATCACAAAAGTGAAAATGAATGTCTGACCAAAACCGAGGTATCTAATAACTACTTTTTTCTAGAGGCTTTGCACCCAGGTTTTATTTACCTTTTTTTGGGTTAATTATAAAGATATACAGAATAAAGGGGAATAGCGCATATCTATGTATATTTACGATACCACTTCTTAATTCTTTATAATGACAACACCAAGTTTAAACATGAAAAGAAAATATTCAATGAATAAACCATTATACTTTCATGCCAGAATGCAAATATTTAAACTGTATTTCACAGTAGCGTTCACGATGTATTAGCGACCTTGATGCAGTAGACTCTGGGGCTGGAATACATTGCTTTCATGGCCGCGCTGCATCATGTCAGGGGCTTAACTTAGATATGGAGGGGTAGGTCAGTACCTCCATTCTTTGTAAGGGAGAGGGCGACATGGCACCGGTTAAAAATAGATTGAAATGCCTACGGGATAGAAGTGCTCTCTACTCAACAGTATTATTATTGAACTTCTTGATGTAAAGAGGTTGTAGGTTTAATAATATTGTTTAGAATGTTTTTAAAAATTTTTAGAAACCTAATATCCCAATCAATCAATCAAGCCTTTCAATGTTGGGATCAACTTTCTGTTTAAACGAATGCATCTTAATTTTAGCGTGTCGATGGCCGGTTAACCGACTTCACAAACAGAAGGAGGTTTTCTATTTTTTTTAATGTTTTGTTATTTCATCAGTCCGTCATTTATGAACCGATTTGAAAAATTCTTCTTATATGTGAAAGGATATATTTTCCGATTGGTCTCATTGAAATTTCATCAAAATTGGTTCAGTAGTTTGGTTTATAAATCAAAACAGCTGGAAAAATATGTCATCCAAGTAAACGATATTACTGTTGTTAGGTGTGGGGTTTGACCAGCCAGGTGCAGTTCAACACAAACCTCGGTGATCTGACAAGTAACAACTGTTAAATGTTTGCAAATGGCAGTCAAGACTAGCGGTTCGACGAGGTAATTTATACCCCATCGATGCGATATGGTCGTAACACACATGCCCGTAACTTTCACAAAAGTATACCGTGTAGTGTGTGTAGTAGTGCATGCCATGTTGCGGAATTTGTTCGAAAGAGTCACCGCAGCCCTGGAACGCAAAGGGCGTTAGGAGCAACACGGCTGGGTTTTATAAAGTAAGAGTCTGACACTGAGCGGAAGGAGTCATTTGATGATAAAAAAAAACGTGTAAGCCATAATGACATACACCTCGTTCAGGTCAGAGAGATCACATGGTGTATCCCCAACAGATTTTTTTTTTAAGTTTCATCACGTGCAAAGATCCTACTGCAAACCTACGAGTGGTCATATACTCGTAACGTCAAAAACAAATCTGTCATAAGCAGCTTAGAACTACCAGGACTAAACTAATACACCAGTAAAGTTAGTTTTGCTGTTAGAGAGTGTTTTACAGTCAAAACTACGCGAGCACTTCCCCAAACTTGTGCCGCCAAGTTAGAAAGACGCGAGATCAAAAAATATATTAAACCTTTTATGTAACTCTAGCTTCAGCCAGTCGCTTCGTCCTCGTGAAAGGCGAAAATTATTCTAAGGGAACAACCTCCCGTGATAAAAAGTATTCTTTGTCCTAATCCAGGACATAGGTAAGCTAACCATGTGATCTGTCAACAGAAAGACAGAGGAACTGTCGCAATCATAATATTAGTACTATGGATGACATGATTTTATTTCGCGACCAGTTAGGCAGGCCTACTCAAAAAACACGCACATTTCGGCCTCTATGGTTAGCTCCTACACAGAAATTCCAGAAGGATAAACCAAATAATGCTCTGCCCCACCCGGGAATCGAAACCAGAGCTCATGCTCACTAGCGCTTGTCAATCGCTAGACTAACAGGACACGCTTTTTATACGATACCGTAATATATTGTTGTCTTTAAGACAAAAAGGATATGTTTCGTGTTTATTATTTGGTGTGTCGGTCTACTTACTAGGGGGGTAGATAGGTAGATGGGTACCTACTCACTATAACGGGTACTCAATCGTGTCAAGAGCTCGCCTTCAGATTTCTTCGCCCACTTCAATATTTTGTTACACCAAACGTTTTTTGCCTACAGGATTATATATAAGTGGTGGTACTCTGTGTTATAGTCTGCTAAGGACGCTGAAATGTCATTTTGAAGGTTCTGTTTGTTTTGAAGCCTGAATCCTAGTTATGTTAGATTTTGACGCAATATTATACACTGTTCTCATTTGAGCCATCATCATCTTCATTTCAGTTGAAGGACTTCTGCTGAGCTTGTTAATGCTAATAATTTAACGGTGAAAATAAAGATAACTAAAAGCAAAATAAAAATTCATTTTCAGTTAAAACTTTAATACCCAAGTGAACAATTACTATACTATAGTATACAAATAAAAAACATCTCTCACATGATTAAATTCGGCAACGAGCAAAAAATATACGCAGTGCATTTTTTTCAATTAAGAGTACAACAAAAATAACAATAAAACGACGTACAGATATGGACACAACCGCAGTTTCAGTAACAAACATATTATACAATTTGTGTAAACGTCCATTTGAGCGACGTCCATTGAAAATTGAGCTGTGACGCTTCATTAGGCTTCATCTTCCATTGTTACGAGGCCTTGTTTTGGGAGGGGGGTGGGAGACCAAGTAATTCTGGTGATTCTGAGAGGAATTCCCGGTATGAAACCTCCCCTGTTCGGGGTTATGCGGTGGCCATACGTCATGCCCGACACTCAGTGGCTGTCCCAAGGGGATGGAGCGGAAACATTCAGTAATCCAACCGTTGAAATTATACGCTGACCTTCGAACAGAAATATCTTACTGAAACCTATCACGAACTGTGTCGTACGTGGTTGTAGTCGCTATTTTGGCATTAGCGAAACGTGATGGCACATCAAGTTCATCTGAAACTGTGATACTAAGTTTACTGTTGATCGCCAACAGATTATTTGAATGTCTGTTCGTAGTATTTTAGGCTGTTTAGTATTTTAGATGATCAAGCCTCTATAACCTTCCCTTGCTCATTCATGTCTATCATCATCATCATCATATCAGGCGAAAGACGTCCACTGCTGGACATAGGCCTCCCCCAAGTGTCGCCCGGTCACGACCCTCACCAGGTCATCGGTCCATCTTGTGCGAGGCCTTCAAACGCAGCGTCTTCCGGTACGCGGTCGCCACTCCAGAACTTTTCGGCCCCATCGACCATCTGTTCTGCAAGCAATGTGCCCTGCCCACTGCCACTTCAGTTTGGCAATCCTTCGGGCCTTCGGTTACCTTGATTCTCCCGCGAATATCATCATTTCTGATTCGATCACGCAAGGAAACTTCCAGCATTGCCCTCACCATTGCCCTTCGGGTGACTTTAAGCCTTCTGATGAGGCCCATTGTGAGCGAACATGCCATTCATGTCTATGTTAACCTTATATTCCCTCTTTTTCATTTAAAAAACGTAATTAAAAAAAACAAAAAAGAGAGCATCGCATGCACGATTCCAGCTATCTTCAATCTTGATTGTATTAAGCGTCGCCTTGAAGCCGTTTCCAAAGGTTACATTATATAACGCCATTAAACAAAGTTCCCAATGGCAATGAAACAAAATGTAACAAGTGCAAACTTCTACCAGCAATTATAAGGTAGGTTAAGTTCAGTTTGTTCGAGCACCGAAGTTTTCCTCCGAGGGTTTTTACCGAAGCCAAGTCTTCGTATGAATAATGTGGCGTACGAGTGCCAGCGAAAATGATTTGTTCCGAGAAAATTTTGAAAAGAAATTGTTCCCGGTAGTGTTTCAGCTCAACTGAGCGTGGGATGAACGATTTCCCGGTATGTCTCTAGTGTAGCCTCAAATTCTACGGAAATCTGTTGTGCTTAAGCTTTAAAATTCTAGAAACTACGTTTCACTGTTAGCAGTCGCTGTGTTCTTAGTAATGTTGCCGCATCCTCGCGTGGTATTATGTCATTATATCACAATCACATTTTGGTTTTTCTTCTTCGTTGACAAAAAAAGGTAATTTATTGCGGCGTCTTCTCGAATCGTAATCGATGGGTTCAATAGTGTCGTCTTTTATCGTAAAAGTACGTAGACAGACAAAAACGTAGCAGAATTAATCAGAGATATCATGATTAATTTGCTTTAGTTTTTGTTTCAGACAGACATTGTTTATAGCTGAAAGGTGTTAAGCGTTAAGAAATCGTTACATCTATATCGCTTTATACATTTACTGGTTGCTGGTTTAACCTGGTTGCTGTGTAATAAGTGTTCTATCCCAAGGGAACGTACTACCATGATAAAAGTAGGCATACTATGTCCCAATCCATCATGGTCTAACCTTGCGCCAAGTTTCATCAAAATTCGTTCTGCTGTTGAGACTAGATAGGACAAGAGTCCAAACATACGCACTTCCACATAGATAATGTTAGATTAGAATCTTTATTTGTAAACATAGGTAGAGTTGTACAGAGTGCGAGATGTTACAACGTTACACTGGTTCGCGTAGAAGTAGACCAGTCTAACTTAGATGTTCGATTTTGATGGATTATTACACTTCTGGCGAAGAATGACGACGAGAGCCGACCCTATGATGAGATATATATTATTTAGTACAATTACTCTCTGCACTAACAATTATTACCAACACGTGCAGAGAGTCAACAATTCTAATTAGAAATTATCATTTTTATACAAAAAAAAATATCAATAAACAAAAAAATATAAATGTCAATCTACAAAACATTAAAATCATACGAATAGCATTAGAATTATTACAAATTAATCAAAATAAAAATCATTAGAATTAAAACATAACATAAAACAACAAATCACAAATAATTTAAAGACTTATACATAATGTACTTACTTTAAAACTTAACAATAGACACAAAATTAGTAATATACAAAAATAAAATACACTCAGGCGTCGAAGTATTCCTCCGTATGTACTTACTTATATAGAGAACACACGTACATACGTACAAGAATAATCCCCCAGGTTGAATCACCCACATAAAGTATTTTATTGATCATGCATGCCCCACAACTGAACTAGTTCAGCAGAGGTTTCAGGCGATTGGCTTAAATCGAGATATGCACTGCACTGTATGCATGCTGTGTCGTACGTGAAACCGACCGCCTCTGTGGCGTTGGATATCGATTTACTTTATCCAATTGTAATCACTTGACTGTTTTTTTTGTTTTCTTTACAACGCTAGTGTTGCCTCGATTAGTTCTCTTCGCTAAAGTAGTTATTAGAGGAAAATGTCAATAACAGGTAAAATTCAAGTGTCGTTTTTTATTCAGAACCAATTACTGTTTAAAGTGCAAAAGGAAACCTATAAAAAGCGAAATTAGACATCGTTTCTCGTCGTGTACCATGAAGATATAACTTGGAAACTTACATCTTCTGACGTCACTAAAGTCAATAAGAGTAAAAAATAATACTAAATAAGTCACATAATTCTGAGAAAAAATTATAAAAACAAACGTATAGGTATTTGTTGCGTTGGTGTCTACACATAATTAGTAACATGACGTTCCTTTGTTTCGCCTGAAACTGAAGGAAACAATGCGCGGCCGCGGTGTCTATGGCAACGTACGGTCGCGTTAGCTATGGTCAATATTCTTACAGTTAATGACAATGACTGACTGGAAAATAAGCCGAAATGTGTAGGAAAATGGAAAATTAAAAGTGTAACTGTGATGTCGGAGTTTTGTTGCTATTTATATAGGTTCTGTCGGTCATCGAAACATTAAAACTATATTTTGTGATTTGCACCAGAATTAAAAGTTTTCTGTAACGTTGGAAAACTTTTAATTCTGCATAGGAATTAGTTTTTTTTTTAATTTGACTCCTCTTTTTTAGACGGGTTGTTTATTTAAGCAGTGGACATAAACAATGTAATTAACTTGAAAATAATCAACAATTAAAATAAATCTGATAATGGACATGACAAAAATCTAAAACAAACAATATCTTTTCATAATGCAAGACAAAGTTACAGTAGAAACGTATTGAAAAACTAATTGGATATAATTTTTTTTATTGCGAAACCAGGTAGGATAGGTAATAATAATTATAGGAAGGCAAGTTCATAAGGTAACTCCATCTTCCTCATTGCATAGCCAATGACTAATCAGCTAATTATTTATGGATTGTTAATTGATGTAGACAAGAAGAGGTCTAATTGAAGATCCGAACTGTATTACATTTTACTATGGCTGTATTGTGTGTCTCGTAAATAAGGTTTTTTTAAGAGCATTTACGCCGTACGGCATTTCATAAAAAAATAAAAATAAGGCATTAGGCATTTCATAAAATGTTTAACCTGGGATATGGAGAAGGGCTACTTTTTACGCGTTAACCGACATCGCACCCGCGGGCAAAAGATTTAGATATAATGGTCTTTCTAATATACTAGTCAACCAAACTCAATCAAACCAAAATCAAATATTCTTCTTCTTTCAATGAAGAATATCGGGATAAAAAATCATTCACTTTTCATATCAAAGTGCAGCATAAAAAGAAACATAAGTTAATATTGATACGACATCAACGTATGAAATACGTGTCGTTAAACTCGGAGATATTTTTAAAACCCTGTTAAACGACTGCGCACGAAAATGCAGATGTTTAAATTGATTTATCTCTGTGGTTAACCCGTAACTGCCAAAATAAATATATACTTTAAAACAAGTATATTTCAGAGAGGTTGCCACTGAAAAGTATCTTTATAAGTTCTACCTACCTATGTATTTTAGAATTAATTGTTCCTTTCCATTTCGTGTACTTATAACGAACCATATTTTAGTAAATAGGTATTCTTAGTTTAAAACAAGAACTTTTTAATAATGAAAACTAAACTGTCTTAGTTGAAAAAACATGGAAACAAAATACTGATTTTATGTGTGGGGGGTAATTTATATCAAGAGGTTCGTGGGTAGTTATGCCAACTTTGGTATAACTACCCACGCATACAGTGTACATTACCCAAATTCGCTATGAGTTGATTAAAAAAAAAGGATTCATACAAAAAATTAAAAACCAGCAAGGTAAAACCCCACTTAAGCAGGCAATATGAGGAAATCGATGTAAACTCATAATTAATTAATTCCTAAAACAATAGTCGATTAAACATAATTTATTTACCTTCATCGTCAGAATTATTTATATTTTATTGATATTAGCCAATATTCTATTAAACGACTACTTGCCATAATATCGTAAAACAATAAGCGAAGCACACCTGAATATTAATATCTTGTTTACAGTACTTTGTTAGAGGAAAGGCCAGGCTAAATCTGAAACAAAATAATCACAATTCAGGAATCCACTGTTTACAAATCTCAAATTAGCAATGAAACCAAAAATAAATGGTACTACAAACTACATTACGTAAACCTTTCCACCGAATTTTCACGAAAGGATAGTCGAGGTATGAAGTGCACTAATTTTCCTCCAGTCTTATTGAAGTACCTATCTAAAATAATAGCGAGATGAATGCCTTCAATTTGACACAAATTCAGCCTCGGAAAAGCTGCTGAAAAAAATCTCTGTTCAAAAACCAATAAGGCTGACCGACCTGACGATGGGATCTCGGAACCCCTACTCAGCTGCTGACCTTACGGGTACTAGACCAACATCTCAAAATATGTATTTACAATACAGGAATTTACCGTTAACAAATCTAAAATTAGCAAAGTTACCAAAATAAATGAAATTACAAACTGAATTAGCATAATCCTATTACTAACCGAACTACAATATTGCTAACTAACTAGTACCTACTACATGGAAAATTACCATAATTCTATTAACCAAACAAAAGCTAACACCTTTTATTCAGGACCACGTACGGAAGCCATTGGAAAGTCATTGATGAAACCCTGCCCGATAGATTGTGCCCCACTTTTCACGACGCCCGAAAGCCGCAAGCCTGTCAAAGCCTACATTATTTCTTTTGTTTCTTTCTTTAGTAAGTAACAAAGTATCGAGTTTCAAGACTGTTTTAACCGACTTCAAAATAAGGAGGAGGTTCTCAATTTGGTTATAAGTATATATTTATTTTTTTATGTTTGTTACCTCACGACTCCGTCACTTATGGATTTGAAAAAATCTTTCTTTAAAAATGATAGGATATACTTTCCATATTTATACTGTGTTTCCGATTATAATCAAAATCGGTTTAGTAGTTTGGTTTTTAAATCAAAATACCTGGAAAAAATTTCATCCAAGTTAACGAAATTGCATATTTCGCTTTCCTGTGACTTTCCAGTGACCACTAAAAAGTGAAAAATGTTTTTTTTTTTACAAAAATACAACACTATTTTGGCCGTTTCTTCGTTTTTTAGCACCGACTTCTGAAATTAAAGTTTATTTTATACTTTTTAGTGTTTTTTTTAATCAGAATCCGGTTGTGTTTTTTTGTGTCTTTTTTTTGTAGACGAAGGGAACCTGACAATGAAAAGTACGACACATTAGAATAGTATTGTTTTTTGCTATAAAGACACACGTTGCTCATTTTTTATTTCAATGAATACATTAGTAAATTCTGTATAATTCGGTACTAATTAGACCAGGAAGTCTAACCTCAAGGTTTTCCCTGCTAAATTAAACTGTAGGCACGACGTCTTTAGGATTTACTATAACGACAATCGAAACGCGTTTCCAAACTAAGGTAGTTCTTAATGACCTGAAAACGCATTGAATGCGCGCTGAGAGTCCTTTATTCAGTGTCACACTATAACCTCAATGAATAAATAAGCCAATCAAGTCTTTATGAAAAACCATCAATACAAAATGGATATTCATAAACCATCATATTCTGGAAGCTCATTAACCTATTTCCATAAGGGTTTACATGTTCAATTTTTGTCGCAAATTTTGATTGTAAGAGACTATCTATCGAGTTGTTTATGAAAACAGCTTTCAACCGCAAAAAACAGCACTATCCCCCGTAGACAATTATAATTCTACACGTCGGCGTCGCTCCCACACAATTCTTCCTACATATTGTAAATCTGGCATCACACTCTATACAACCCAGTAGTGGCCACTTCACTGAGTACATTTTAGTACACCCCAGGGAAAAATTCAGCTTCCTACGTGCTAAATGGCAAAGCTCTTAAAGCATCAAAGAAGCATTTTTAGGAAAACGTGATTCTGATGTGCAATGTGTGTGAAACGAATATGATTTTTAGAAGTAATATTATCCGGACGTTATTTTCCATTTTTATTTCTACCCCGTAGCATTGCTGAGTTTCGATTTAGTAATGCAGGCACATGAGATATTGCGCTATCATTTCAGTTTCAGCAGAGGTTAGTTATGCATCAGCGTATCTACCCTTTTTGGTAACAAGTCTTTCAGTGCTTCTAGGAAAAACTTACCAATTAGCTTAATCGCAGATCGTTAACACTCTTTTGTGTGTAGGTACACCAAACACATACCTCTTAAACTTAATGCCGTACAAGGCTACAAAAGCATTATGTACCATACCAGAACGACGAGAAGTGACATTCTGCTATCCGCTAATACAAGCATAAAGCGATCACTAAACTGCTTCACAAACTTGATCATTATGAGTTATGTAGCTGTCACGACAGTCCTTTGTTCCATTCAATAAGAGGCCCAGGTTTAGGTGTGAGGACCGTACAAACAAACATACAAACATGTTTCTTTTAATAAAAATGATTATAAGGTTATTTTTGTAGTGATCTCATGAAAATCACACGTGAGACTACTTAAGAAATAAAATGGACACAATGATCAAAGAAAGACACAGATGTGGTTTTATATCCGACCCAAATTCCGGACAGTTTTAGAAAATCGGTGATGTTATTCCTAGTTATTTGAAGAAAGGCATATGTTGACCCATTAACATTAAAAGTAAACACGAAATAACTGAATAGCTACTTATCATGTCGTGATATACCTACTTTCGGTGGAGTGAAACGGTGCGACAATGCATTTACGCGGTTGTCTGCAAACTGTGCCTAGTTGGTGTGTACTCACTGGAAAACTGGCTACGAAGTAAGTTTGCACAGTATTGGGTACCCTGCGGTGCCCTCGTAAGATTTGCTTTCTGTATAAAATGGTCCTTGCTCACTTTTTCCTTCGATTTCCAATTCAGCACCCATTACTACTATCACTAGTTTCTATAGCCTTGTCGGTAATACATTTGTCGCTACACGTCGCGTCGGTGCCGCCTTGCTTGCTCGTATCGAAGACAAACTACACTCCCGCTTCATTGTCAAAAAAAATGTTTCACATTATTAGACTAAACTTGAAAGTTTGAACCCTCCGTCTTCGACAAATTACTTCGTCTGCAAGCTGTAGTCGTTAAACGACAACGTTTTGCTTTAAGCAAAGGTGTCATTAATACATAAAACTTATAGATACTAAACACAAACTAGTAGGAAATACACAAGCGGGGTAAAAAAGGGAGAGGAAGAACTCATAGGGCATCGAAAAGTTTGTCCACATCGCTGTCAACGGGAAAAGTGCCCAGAACACTGGCCGCATTGCCACGTTGAATGCCAATGCTGATTCGTTGGCCCAAAAAAAGGCCAGCTCGCTGGTCACGTGAAGAGTCGACTAACTGCTTGCTAGCACTCGGACCCCATGGCCTTAGTGTTTCAACCCCAAACGGCTCACATACATTATTCCCAATAAGGTTGTTGTATTTGCGCCGGCGCAACCCGCCGTGCTCAGAAGATGGGATGGCGCAAGGGTGTCGACACATGTCATGTTGCATCCCACACGAAAGGCCTACCCAACTTCCAAGGCATTATCGTCATCCCATCTGGCCTCTTCCCATCGTCTCGCGCCAAGCCATTCAGTTCTAATACGGCTGGCACCCCGGCGATGACAAGAGCCCGACGGATGATGTCATTAATGCTGGCGTGCTGTGGTATCCGGTTTCTACTGCAAGAAAGGCTGCATGGTGTCCAAGGCAGTCGACTGCTTCACCACATTGACAGTGATGTGAAGCGCTAAGGCCAAGGTAAGGTGTCATTAAGACAACTTACCTAGGTGCCAGAAAGTGACGGTTTCAGACTGATTGATTGGTTTATTGAAAACAGTTCCTTAACGCGACATGCCGTAGGTGTGATTTGGGAGAAAATGTAACGTCAAAAATCGCCTTTCTCTTCCTTTCAGTGTTTCTTTCTAATTTTATCGTATAATTATTTATGTGCCTCTTTGGAAAGTCGTTCCTGACAGGGGGGTCCCTTGACCGCATAGGTTCTTTTTTTCTTGATAGTGTCCTTATGTCCTGTTCTTTTGTCTCCAGATGCGAGGATGGTGGAGGCGGCGCGGCGACAGGCACGGGCGGGCGCGCGGCGTCGCTGCGGCTCGCCAACGGGCGCGTGGCGGCGCAGTCGGCGGAGCAGCTGCCGCACTCGCCGGCCGACTGCGCGTCCGTGCGGATCTCCATGGACAACACCAACACCTGCTGCACGGACTCGCTTGTCACCGCCCTCGACGACGAGACACTGCTGCTAGGTAAGGAACTAGAATTTTCCATCCTTAGTTAAGTTACAAGTGGAGGCGAGGCATCGCGAGGGCTGCAGTATCCAGAGAAGAAGCATCATCATGAAACCACGAACAAAGTAAACGACTAGGAGGGGAAATAGCCCTCCTGATCGATTTCTGCCGTGGAGGACAATCCTAACAGAGACTAGTCATCTGCGCGGGACATATTATACTGCACAAGTGTGTGCGCAAAAACAGATGCACTCCCTCTTCCTACACCCTCATAGTCCGATGGGAGAAGATGGGAGTAATACAATAAATAGGAAGTGGTGGACGTGTTAAAAGAGACCTGTATAATAACGGTATAGGGACGCGTATAAGAGAAGTTCTGAAAGTATGATCCTCAGTATGTAGATCTCCTGAAATTTTGTGGTACAACCTGCATAGAACTAAAAATGTGAGGTGAGTGGAGGTGGACACAATATCTTCTCATTTATAGAATGAGAATCAAAAGCAGAATAAAAATGTTTGTTAAATAGACAGGTATAGGACCCCAAAAAGTCAAATAAAACTTAATCTTCTTCTTCGCTTCCCTCTTGACAGAGCGACCATGGTCACGATGAACTGTATCCAGTCGCTAGTGTAGTCTTAACTCTTTTCACAACCACTCTTATACTGGATCTATTAAGTGACAATATGGCACAATCATAATAGCACAATTAAAAAAGGCCCTCCTCAGCTTTGTTACAATAAACACTTCAATACGTTATTCATTACAATGCGTCACAAGCCCGCATTTCAGGTGTTAATTTGGATATCTCGCCATCTTGTTCAGTGCAAGTGCTTGTTGAACGACGCGAGCATTTAACAAGCTACGGAAGTGGGCCGTCGACATCTTCATTCCTCTTGTACTTGTAAGATTACTGTTAAGCATCAAGACAGAATGAATAGCAACTTTGCAACAACGGTAATACTCTTAAATTACCTCTCTATAGAAAACGCAGTTATGATAATATGGTTTGAAAGGACATGATTTCTGGGTTAATTTCAAATAGTATGAAAGATCACACAATACACGTTACGTTTGCCCCAAATAATTTGGGAAAAGGGCAGAAGAAGAAAATGATAAAGAAGAGACAACTCAGTCTATAGTAAAACTAATAAATTAACAACTCTAAGGTTACTTACTCCACTTAAAACATTAACTCCTTGATTCTCTCTCGACTCTCGTCTCTGCACTCGACATAATCAAAGAGAGTTATAGTTTGTTAATTACTGAATTTAAACTGGACTAGATAATCTTTTTTGCTCAATAAATGATTACAAAACTGGATACCGTTGGATCAACTTGAAGAAAAAGCAAAAAGTGATCCCTCTTTCTGATTTAAAAACGTAAAAACAAAATTAGTTGATGATAGTCGTCATTAAATAGTGTTTGTATATTTATTATCTTAAGTTGTTCCTAACTCCCTCCGTGGTCGAGTGGTTTAGGCATTTGCCTTGTGACCCGGTGGTAGTGGGTTCGACTCAACTGGTTTCCAGTTTGGCTAGGACATTGCAGGCTTGAATCACCTGATTGTCTGATAAAAAGATGATTACGTGCTTCGGAAGGCACGTATAAGCCGGTGGTCCTGGCCACCAAATGGCGATCGTCAAACCATGTCAGAGGCTCTTGAGGCGGTTTAGAAACTCTGACACTAGGGTGCGTGGGTTCGTTAGACCTTACTACCCACACGAAGAAGAAGAAGATCTCAATTTGTTCCAGTACTCGTGCAAATTGTTAAAATTTAGTAGAGGGCAACACAAAAGTATGACAGTGACAGTTTGAAATGAGAAATGATGATAGTGAATGTTGGGAAAAATGCATTTCGTTTAAATGATTACATTCATATTAATAGAGCTTTTTTCCGTTGTATTGGAAACTGTGTTGAGTTCGAGTTTTCAAAGAATTTAGAATTTATATTCTAAATTCAAATGAGGCTGCTTTCACAAAAAAAGCCTTATTTCAGCCTCCAAAGTGTGGGTAAAAATGATAAATAGCATTCCTTTTTTTCAAGCTAAAGAAAATCTTTGTCAAAAACTATTAGTTGATGCATTAAACTGCACTAAATTGCATGACATAAATCGCAGATGCCTCATTGCCTCTACTGCGCTGTCACTAGCTAATCCAGCCGTGACGCTATCCACTCCGTTTCATATTAGCTGGAAGGGAAAGCAGAGGCAGTATTAAATCAAGTGCCAACGCCTGCGACCTCCCGAAGTATGCAAAGGTCGTATTCGTTGGCACGTGGCTCCTTGCACAATACTACGACTGACGTATGCAGTGCAACCCCGTACGTAATTGTCTTGACCTATTTCGTATTCTTTCTAATGTTCGTGACGTTATGTGGTTTGGACTTACAATATTCAGATTTAATTAAATCTGAATTAGTATTGTAAGTCCAAACCAGCAATTTAAATGCTGCTGAAGATTTGTCGATACCTGTCAGGCCGTCCACAGACATCCTTATTTCTGTAAAAAGTATGTATAAAGAGAAGTTTGTAACATTCTATCAACGAGAACGATTGAAAACCTTAGGGGCCCTATGTCCATCGACTGCTGGACATAGGTCTCCCAAGAGTCGACTAAAACCGGTCCTGTGCGTCTTGTATTCATCGGCTTCCCGCGACCGTCACCAGGTCATCGGTCCACCTTGTGAGAGGCCTTCCAACGCTGTGTCTTCCGGTACGCGGCCGCCACTCCAGAACTTTTCGGCCCCATTGACCATCTGTTCTGCGAGCAATGAGCCCTCTGCCACTTCAGTTTTGCGATCTTTCGGGCTATGTCAGTAGTCTGTATTAGTAAAATAAGTTTTATTTTAAAATTTCACTCATTCCCACTCACGCCCTACTGTACGTATCGCTATAAATAACTATAAACAATTAATGGAAATGTAAAAATATTTCTATCACGCTATCGTGCCGTTAACACATTATCGGTGCTGGTACCTAAACATAATGACGTAATGACCATCACTGCAGTCATCGCAACCTTTGTGACGGTGTTAAATTCCTGGTTGACGTATATGCAGTAAACCACGACCTAGAAAGAAACTCGCAAAAAAAACCCAAAAGCACTTTACCCAACGCAGGAAACGAAACCGAGACGTCACGCGGAATAACATTGCTTGTGGTCAATAAATCAATAAAGGGTCTAGACAATTTTTCATCCGTTATATCGACCTTATAGCAGCTAACATAAAGTCCAAAATGTATCCAACTGACATAAGCTATCGATATGTCACGTGATAATTCCTAATATTTTAGCATTTCGACAATAACTATCGTTGATCGAACATGACCTTGTCAAGAGCCAGGTAACGGTTCCATTCTCTCAAAATAAAATTAGGTCTTGATTAATGTTTTTAGGGCGTTTCCGGAATGCCAGTAACTCATAAAAAGTTTCAAAAATAATGTTTTCCGTTCCAGTTACTACGTTATTTCGGTAGCCGAATCAATACCTAGCAAAAAACACATTGGAATTCTTAAATCGGATCTGAAACCGCTGACTCATTGATTAAAACCATCCGCGTCAGGGTCAATGACAGAAGCGATTAGTGAGAATTTAGCAGAAAAGCCTCAGATTTCTATGAGAACTTCAAAAATTCGAAGCCACACTGCTAGATTATGTGCTAAGTGCCTATGTTGCGCTGCGTTAAGTTAAGGTACCTAACTGACATTCTCTAAGCCAACGCTTGGTATAACACGGAAACGCCACAAGTCCAATTAGTTACTTGTTCCGTTGATTTTGAAAAATCCGGCTCGAAGGACCAAAACAAAGATAAGCGATCTAATGGCAGCTTTACTAAATAAAACACATTAAGACCTCTAGCTTAACAGTTTATTGCTAAGTAACCGATATTATTAAAATTACGCTGAAATAGGACAACAGACAGGGTTGTTTGCTTTGTTGCTTTACGCATTGCTGGATAAGCAAAATGGTATTCAATGGTAGTCGTTTTATTGGACAATCTTAGTCTGTAAACATAGGTAAGCAGTGGCAATATCAGACTTGAAGAACCCACATTAAGATCAATAGGTTACTGTTAGTCTCCAGCAGTAAGGTCGATACAAAACTGCGTATCCTGTGCAAACAGATTCTCCTTAGATCGAAACGAGTATGATCCTGATTGCGTCTAGTCTTTGCCCTAACGATCTTTGTCTCGGAAAATTACCTTGCCGTGATATGCTCGGAGATTCTTGACGGGATTTTGTAATCATCATCAGTCTTCACTTCATCAGGGAAATAGCCTAGCAACCACTATGACCGGAAAGCGTGCGTAGAATGCGGTAGAAATCGCAGAATTTAGCTGGATGGCTTCATCATTTCAGAGTATTATGATGCTATGTGTGAAATATGTACATAGTTAACGGAGACTGTATCAAAATCAATGGCATCGACTTTTGAAACTACACAAACATATGTATAGTATCAGGACATCCCTTTTGAAGTCGATATTTTTAATCTCCTAGTCAAGTTTCCATAACAACCACAATTCGTCTTGCTCTTGATCTCTTTTTTATACTTCGTCGCTGGCCGCCAGCCACCACTCAATCAAGAACCTTAAGTATTTGTTCTTTCCAAGACAAAATGGACGGCGATCTTTTATACTTAAGATGGCAGATACTGATTCTTTGAACTTGACAATGAAAAGTACCCCGTGCCTCGTTTAAGTAGTAGGTAATGTTCAATTTATCTTTAACAGTGCAAGTAAAAGTACCGACTTCGTATTTGTCACGATGCGATGGGAAGTACCTACCTTCTTGAGTTAGGTACTCAGCTATTTCTTAAAAGAATTACCGGATTGACGTACCAAAATACCCTAACGCAACACAAAAGGCTGCATGAATCGATTACATAAGAAAGGTTACTAAAATGTTTGCTAAAACCGAGTAAAAGGTCACCGTTTAAACTTCCGTCTGCAGTTAGAGTTTTTGTCGGCACGGGTGAATCACAGAAATGCCGGCGAAACATCATAACGCCCCGGAACTCGGTCACCGATCACAATTTAATTTTTTCCAACTCACACATACACCGGAAGCTCACTGGAACAAACCAGAGTAAAGCGAAGATTGGGCCGCGGTGATGGTACTGCGAGGATATGAAACACATTTCCTGAAACAATTAAGGCGCACCAACATTAATATTGCAAAGTTGACGCCTCTCCGTCCGAACGGTTAAACATTCAGCGATAACACTCGCTCCCTCTCTCTCCAAACCATCGAAAAAAATAGGTACCTATAGGAATTAGGTCCAGTCAATAAATATAGCCATAGATACCGGAAGCTCCAGGGAACACCGCTAGAATTAGATCGAGCTCCACCAATCACTAAATCGCGAGCAACACTGAGTGGGCCATCAAGGAAAACAACGTGTGCCATGTCATTACAATGTTGTATGTTTATTATCAACTAATTGAGTCCGCCATAGAATCTTGTCATTCCTGTAAGTTTTAAAAGCCCAATTTAGATAGTAACAAGTGTAATTTTTCAATTAGCAATAGTTCCAGCTTTAATTATCCGCACATAACGTGCGTGTAATTGCTGCAATTTGTTGTTTTGGCTATTGTATTGTAATTCGGTAGCGATTTGGGAACATCGCGGGTATCGCGGCAATCGCAGTTATCAGCTATCAAGCAGTTAGCATTGACCATGAATGTTGGGCATGTGAGATGTGCGGGCAGCGGGCAGCGGCACAGGAGGCGGCGCGCATGGCGTCGCTTCCGCGGCCGCGCGGCTCGCTCCGCACTAAGCAGTCCTCCGCCGCCCAGTCGAGCGCGATGACATGCCGCGCACACCCCCACGACTAAAGCTCCTCACACCCGCGAAACAAGCTCGCCGATCATACCAAACAAAACGTGTTTCGCGTGTGCAGTGATTAATATCAATAGCAAAGGATTTGTTTCAACGTGAAAGAAATTACTCAAGAAAAATGTCGCGAAGGGGATTTTGTCACGTTCGTAGATGATTTAAATTTCAGTGTCAAGCTTATAAATGTTGTACTTGTCTAAATGTTCGGGTTTGTTTTGTCTCGTCAGCTGGGTTTAACTAAGGGACTAACATGAAATTGAATTATAAAAATTATGAATTCATGGGGAACAATTAGGTAATATTGTTCGATCCTCTGATATAAATATTACAGTGTTAATAAGACTCGACAATTCAACCAAGTATTAATCAAGATGATTAAACTTATTAATCTTAGCTAAACTATCCTATTTTGTTCTCAAAAACAAAAAAAAACTATGGCTGAAAAATCTTTGTTCAGTGAAAAACAATTTGAGTTCAAAATAGGATGCGCTGCCTCAGCAAAATAAACAAATTAAAACCGTGTAATAAAATAAAGCTTCAAAGTAATTTTTGTAACGACGTTATCGCATGTCCTAACCTTGTGTAACAAACCTAAATGTCACATTTATCAACATTGAAAAAACCATCATTCATCGCTGAAACCATAGAAAAGTAGCATAACTAACAGAAATAAATGTAAAAGTGGGTTAACACATAGTTCGTGCTTAGTGCCAAACGGATTGCCACACCAGCGCGATCGCTGCATCGCTCCGGTTACTGCGATACTGAGAATAGAAGACATCCCCAATATATAGCTGATATTAACAAAGTACCTACCATTAACTTATCCAATGTGAACTACTAACCTAGTTATAAATTTTAAAATCGAAGAAAAAGAAAGAAAAACTATGCGGTATTAGTTTATTGAAAACACTGAAAGATAAACAGAGAAAACAGTTATTAGTTTAAAAGAAACCGACACCTACTTACTCGTTACTGAAAGCAATATTTACAATAAAACACAGGTTACCAATACACCATGCCACCGAGTGCACCGACATAAATAAAAACTAATTGTAAGAATCGACTTCTCTGAAGTATACCCGATTAGAAACTATGAACATAAAATGTAAATCGATTCCACCACAGTACAAAGTTCTCGAATTTCAGTAATACCTCAGATGTTAAATTAACTGCGTAGAGAATTAAAATAACGTGCAATAACAAGCAGCAATATTTGTGGGCACAATGTAGCGTATGTGGAAGATCGCAATCCCACCGTGATTGCCCTCAAGAGTACCCGGAGCAGCTGGCGCACTTGATATCGGCCTCACCCGACACCCCAGTTCAATTGATATTATCCACGATTCCGAACTACCAACACATATTGCTTACAACCACTTGAGTCTTGACATTGCAACTATATTATTTACCATTCGAAGTCACGTGGCAAGAACGTCGCACGATGACGATTAATTCATGTTTATTAAACAAATTAACGATACTAGTGTGGTATTAGCTACGCGGCGACTAATTGCCGAGAACACTGAAGTGACGATGAGAAAAACCTCATAGACTATATTGCGAAAGGTTGAAGGCATGAAACCGGAACGGTATCGGCGACGGCGCCGGAATGATTGTGACGACGAGATCATAAAAACGTTATTTCTGTCATTCAGCTTGGAATTGGGAATAGTTTACACTCAGCGACGCGAATCAATTGTCACCTCCAACGTAACTGTTCTCTGATAAAAACTTCAAGAAACCAGTTAAAATTATAAAATCTTTAGATTTTGTAAGGTGAATGAAAAACAACGTTTTTGTTATAACAATAGATTAAATCGATTTCCTGTAAAGTTTGCTAAGTGCTTCTGTAAGAATGCCGCCCACACGTCTAATTGAACGCCTACACTAAATGACGGAGTCTTTCTTTGAGTTTGACGGCTAATACACGTGTAACATACACCAGTGACAAAACCTTCACCGACAAACACGTAAAACATTGTTGATTTTTCTCACATATTACAGATCATTTTATTCAAAGCTTTCGTCATTGCCTCATGCATCTGAAAAAACATCTTTATATACAACAGGCTTTTGTTCAACTTCATCCACCGTATCTTGTTACTATCTTGGTACTACCCATATAGGTAATAAATACGTACAGAAGACAATATATTCCAGTGGTGTCATGTTAAGTTGATTCGGCGTCAAACTGTTTTGCATGCCAATAAACGGTGAATAACGTCAGTCAGAAACCGCACTTTGTAAATGACGTAGAGTGAGGCTCGACCGAATTCTGTAATGAGAAGCTTAGTGGTACCAATAATTGTGAAA
Organism: Melanchra persicariae; assembly: GCA_947386135.1. Taxonomy (NCBI): domain Eukaryota; kingdom Metazoa; phylum Arthropoda; class Insecta; order Lepidoptera; family Noctuidae; genus Melanchra; species Melanchra persicariae. Next base: position 8,497,146 of record OX376660.1, read on the forward strand.
TGACTCTTATCACATAGACATCACAAAACAGATGTATACGAATAGTTCGTAGTAGCATCATTCACTGGGTCCATTCACAGGGACAATAGGAAGTGTGTCTGGATCAATTCACTTGTACAATGGGCGTGCGCTATGAAAGCATGGGCTAATAAATTCCGTGTGAAAATAACAAGTTTTGGGTCATGAAGCATTGAATTTTCTCATGGATCCGAAAGGTTTTTGAATGGACCTATAGATTCAATATGGACCATTTCATCATCATTATTCTTCTGTTACTTTTTTTCATTAAATTTTTTTGCATGAATGGAATGGTGAGCATATCTCCCAAGACGACTGTGAAAATTAGTTTGAATCAGTGTCAATTCTACTATTTTTAAGCAACATTCGCATGTCAGTTGCAATCTGTTAAAAGTCGGTTTCTTTTTTTTGTGAAAAAGTTTTTTAGTTTTCACTTTTTAGTGGTACCCCACACCTAACAAAACCACTGGAAAGTCACAGGAAAGCAAAAATACGCAATTTCGTATACATGGAAGATTTTTCCACATATAAAAATATTCCAGCTATTTGGATTTAATAACCAAACTACTGATCCGATTTTGATAAAATTTCAATGGAACCATTTGGGAAGTATACCATTTCCAACAAAAAAAGAATTTTTCAAATCGGTTGGCAAGCAACGGAGTTATGCCCGAACAAACATAAAAAAAAAATACAAACATCCGAATTGAGAACCTCTCAGAATATGTGAAATTTTTGAATTTTGAATTTTTTTTTTGAATTTTGTTAAAATGTCTTCGGCGACCTTATTATATTAGACAGAGCGGCGCCTAACGTTTTTATGTCAAATTCAATTAATTTAATTCACACATTAAGCATCTCTATAGATATCAGAATTGATTTCTATCATTAACGTGATATGAATCGTAGACTTACTGCCATTCAGTTTTTATATTGCAGCATCGGATTTCATATTTTGACAGTTGATGAATTTTTCTTTTTTATTTATTGAAAGCGTGCAGTTACTATCAAAACTCCAATCTATTACTCAGCTGCTCTCTTGTTTATTGCAGGATTTATTTTGAATTTTTAACGTACACTTTCGACTTATGTTTTCAGTTGTCATATGCCGTTTATTTTATCACGATCTTTTCTAAAGGTTCAAAAAGTAAATGTCACTTTGAGTCGCTATTTACATAGCTGAGTCTCGCATACTTTGATGCTTCACTTCATTAGTATTCATCATTACGTAAAGAATTCTGTAATCCACTTTTTGATTTACATATGTAAACAATGGACCTCATCAAACAGTAGTTTGAATTCGAACACGATTATTCGTTTAATTAATATTGCGTTAATTACTTCATTTAATGTCAAAAGATGCCGTGACGTCATTGATTGTCGACTAATTATTTTAATTTGATTGGTCGTTATCAAGGCATGAGTAAGAATCGTCTTGAACCGTCGCCACGTGCCGCACTCCGCGACTGGTTTCTTGTTTTTTTAATACATTCGTTGTTTATAAAACAAACTAATATAATTAAGTCACTTCTGTTTATACGTCAGTTTTCCCTGAACCTCACAGCAAGCATGTTGTATTTATATGACGTCGCATTTGATCGCGTAAACATTTGGTGTTTTATATTATTTTCGCGTAAAAGTTGACAAACATGGATCTGTTGAAGCGCATTGGTTCGTCTCTTCGTGAAGCGATGGAGAACGCTGTTTATATGCCGCGCTTTCAGCGAAGTGACCGCGGATACACGATAAGTAAGATTTATTTATTTACGGATTTTCTTTTGCATATTACGAATAAATATATCGATAAACTTATTACATGTTCCGAGCAAAATCTGTTCTTCTAAACTAATATTACAAATGCGAAAGTAACTCTGGCTTTTCACGTCTTAAGTGCTTAACGAATTCGAATGGAACTTGGCTCCCGGGTGGACCATGTCTTGAATATGGACATATGATACTTCCCTGGATCCGAGAGCTCCCTTTGGACCAGAAGCTAGTTTTAGATAATTTAAAGAGTGGTGGTCTGTCATTGTTTAAATTGGGTACTTACAGTTGCAGTATTCTATAACAGTGTTGTTCGTTTTGAATTACCTATACACATTCATCTGCTGTACTACTATTTGTTCTACATAATTGTACCAACTGCATTCTTACGTATAAAACTATCGATTACCTATTCACAATTATTATTGTATTGATCGATTTTTCAATAAAAGTGAAATATTTTACGGTCGCAGAATCAGACATAAAGTTATCATTTTGTTAAAGTTAACACGGTCAACGCGTTAATATGTGTCGCAGTGGTTGTTACAACCTTTGTTAAGAAATTAAGAAAAATGACTAGAAAGAGAGAACCCAAAAACGACAGCACAATTCCGTTTTAACGAAATGAGGCTATTGAATAGTCATAAGACGTACATACCTATGTTTCTTCTAATCATAAGACCAAAAAGATACAAACCTAACAGAATTAATTCGCTTCAAACATGAACATGAAACAATTACTGAGTAAACATACTTATATAGGAAAAAACGTGAAATAAACCGCTGAAAAATGACGTCAGTTCAATCAAATAAAAACATGCTTCACCGTTCTCGTTCGTATTCCTCATTCAATTCGGCTCTTTTGTTTCAAAATTATAATAATATTTCCATATTCGAGGAACGCGTGAAATAAGGAAGCCTAATAAACACATTGTCATTATTTAAAAATACAGTTAAACTCACATCGCTTCTGCATTAGACTTGTGTGTTTTAGTTATGAATATACTTTCATCTAAATACCTAAGTACTTACATAATTATGCAATAACAATACGTTCAATGACCCATGACACAAAGAGAGGCAGAATGTGACAGTTTTGCTTTCAAATTCCGAATAGCAAAAAATATTCAGTCCCACCGCCAGTTCCAATTGTGAATTTTCCTCCAAATTCTGTAAATCCAGCCAGCAGCAAAAACCAAAACGAATAGAGAGCCACATGTGTTGCCTGCCGCCAAAAAACTGGCATGTTTTCTCACTCAATCTATCTGTTTTCGTTCTTTCTACTATAAAAACTACAGCCAGAGGCTGGAGGGCCGCTCTATTTCTCAAATATTATTTTGACAAATAAGTCTGATGTGTAATTTGCTCAATCGAATAACACTGAATTTTTCAATGTTATTCGAGCGCTGCTACTGAAATATGTATCTACTTTAGATTTTATAACATCTATGGAACCGTAAAATCGGATCTGCAAATTATTTTTAACCGCTTTAAATAACCATTCACCAACAGACTAGTAGTCATAACCCCTAAATATAGCAATCATCTCTTGCTTTTCACTTTATTCCATAACTCCACCCTGGCCGTTTAGCTGTAAAAAAATCATTTGCTAGATAAAACAAATGTACAGCCAGATAAATTGTGCGAAATAGCTTCAACATGTATTGTAGAAACAAGCAATTTCCGTGCCAATCGCCACACTGACCTGTTCGAATTCACCCACAATTAATCGATTCGTTGGACACTATATGCTGAAAATTGTATAAACGATGGCTCAGGCCTAGAAGTCGAGCGAAACAAAGGAGTCGAGCCACAAATAAACGTAGGCGGGCCTTAGCTAACCATTGTGTATACAACGTTCACAAAATTGATTTGGAACGTCTTATCGCCGTCGACCTTTCAGCTCAAGTTGGATCTTTAGTCACAGTTTGCTAATCCACAATCAATGACTACGTTACTGAGACACGTGTGCCTTCATGTGAGTTAAATACTTTAGGCCTAGGCGTTACGTCTGTAAAACGTTATCACGTAGTATCCTACAGTCTGTAATTATTCATATAATATATGTATATCAACAATGATTTCTCACACTCCACAATTTGATTAGCCACAAATACCTCATAGTTTCCTTGCGATAACGGAAACCTTTTTATGATCGGTAGCGAAGAATGTTTTAATTTGTTTCTTCTAAATTATCGCCAACACAGCACTCGCAATCTAAATTGTTCCCGCCACGCATTCATTCATTCATCTAATTTCATTCGCCACACTGTTCAAGACTCAAGCGTTGATATTGTTCTGCAGTTAAAGCACTTTTAGCATCTCATGTTCACATTAACCGCCTTTTATCCAATTGTGATCTACATCGTGCAGTTCTTTTGGAACGATTAACTCGTTATTATAACCGCCGCCGGTCATTTTATGTGACATGGAAAGAGCTGGCTCGCCTTCACCAACTGTAGTTTACGATCAATTTTGATTTTTATCTATTGAGATCATGTTCGAGAACTATTTCGAAGTCTTCAACCAATTTCTTCCGCAGTATGAGTTTAACTATCATTAGCCTATTTTGCATTAAACCAAGGTGAAAGTACTCTTGATCAATGAATAGTATGTCAAAAAAACGAGTTTTGTCGCACTTGCCGCGTCTACAAATTTAATGTTAAATTAAATTCGTCAACATGGAACTAGTTTGAGTGACATTGAAAAGGACGATATCTTTCTACGCCCTTGGCAGCATTCGTGCAAGTCGGGTCTGGTTCAACTTCTGACATAACATTGTCGTCGTTTTTCGAGGAATCGGAACAATTAGAATGCATTGAATGATATGGCATTGTTCTGTTCTAGAAATTGGATGGTTAAGTAGTTCACGTTCTAATGGAGTACATAGCCTCCTGTACCCTCATCGCTCACTAATTCAATACGTCATTTCTTACTTTATTTGCTACAAATTTTACCCACGCTCCCAGGCCGTAACGATCAACAATTTTCGAACACTTTCAGTGCAAAGTTTTTATTATGTTGCAAATTGTTTGACAGTCGTGAAGAATTTGACTGATAGCTTTCGTTCCGTGTGACAGCGTTAACGCCACTACCATCCGCCTACATTGTCCTCGCATCATACGCTCGGCAATGCTCGGACGTATTTGCCGAGCCTTGATCTTAGCACCGGCGGACGTAATTTGATTGTACGATGTCTGTCAAGCTTGTGTTTGACGTTTTTCGAATAGTTTAGTTATGTTTGTTATTGTGTCTGTCTTCGTAGTGATCGCTGTCGCTTTATAATTTGTAATCCGTCATTCGTCAGAATTCTTTGCTGACATATTTCGTAAATATTGATTTTATAATACTTTCAACTGTTTCTTTTTCTTTATATTGAATAGCAATTGAAGTTGTTGAACAACATTAAAAAATTGTTCGAACTTTCAAAGTAAATGAAGTCGAGAGCGACGTAGGTACCTACTTCAGAATAAGTCATTACACTTTAGTAATCTTGTTATTGACGTAATATCTGGCAGTGTTTTCGTTTTAAATAAATCACAGCATACAATATTACATGACAGTGTAAACAGCTGTTTTATGTTGGTCTGTTTTTTCAAGGCCACCTCTGAAACGGCTGACCCTGCAGAGTTACTGAATCTGAAAGAACAGACGTTTTCTTAGCTTTGTTTGTAGTTTCCGGAAAAATTACGAATGCACACAGACAACGGCAGATGATGGTTAGCTCTACTAAAGTCACAAACAAAATAAAGCTGTCAAAAACTCAAACAACACATCTATTGTTTGATCAATGTGAAGGTTTAAGTAATTATCTTCTCAGCACTGTGGAATTCTGTTGTTGCTGTTAAAGTAACAGATAATAAAAAGTAGTACAAAACACCGGATCACAAATAGTAAAGTCATTACTCACTGTCTGATATTTGCTTAAAATAAAAGTAACTAACAGTCAGTAATATAAACTCTGATGACATAAGTTGAGTCACTGAGGGGAATTTTGTGAAAGAGTAAATGCAAGACAGGATAAACTTCAAAAATATTAATGCTTGTGTTCATATCATTTAGTAGTAAGGACAGTTTCGAGGGAGCAGAACATCACGTTAGTGATAATGTTTGCACGGATGACCCCACATCTCACCTCGGTGACCCCAGTCACTACCGACAGGCGATAACAAATAGCTTGATAATATACGAGTATGATATTAATCGATATACGTGACAATGTTTGTCAATATACATACATTGTCACGACATAAATTAACCAAGAAGTTGTGTGCTTATCGTATTATTATATTAATATACAACTAGCTTTTAACCGCGACTTCGTACGCGCATTTCCTGTTCTTTCCTGTTCCCGTTTAGCCTATAGCCTTCCCCATGAATTTGGCTAACATGTACAAAAAGAATTTTCCAAACCCGATTGGTAGTTCCAGAGATTAGCGCGTTTGAACAAACAAACAAACTTATTATAAATTATAGAAGATAGATAGAAGGTAACTGTATGACAATACTAACTATGAACTTAATATCGATCAAGATCTAAGACAAAAAGGTAATTACAGCCAGCATCAAAAACATCAGTTATTTGAGTAGGTATGGTTGATTAGGATATAATATGTTTGCGTCGTATAAGAGGAAGCTGAGGGATATCCAAACTGTCATAAGAATTAGAGGAATTATATAGACAGGAAAACTTGGTAGCTTTTCCTCTTAAACGTCATAATCTTGTATTCCCCTTACAAGACAGAGCATAGTGACGTTCGTTTTTTTTACTGACGTAGGTAACGTTAATTTAAAATAACGTTAAATACTGACGTCCATGGCTCACATTTTTAATAGAATACGAGACTTAAAATATAAATAATATTTTAAGTTTTCCTTGTATAAATTAGAATGTGGGAAAAAAACTTGTCCAATCATTTACTAATTTCGTAAGTTTGAGACGTCACAATCACAAGTCCGCGTCATTAGGATGAGCCAATGAAATGGTATTTACAGTCAATCATTTGTCTACAGGGTTGTGCAACATGTTTTCGCATATCAATTTGACGTCACGTAATGCGAAATAAATGCGAAAGTTAGATGGATGTTTGTTATTCAATTACGCCGGAACGGTTGAACAGATCTGAATGAAATTTGGCACAGAGATAGATTATAGTCTGGATTGATATTTTTTGGGAAAATTCACACAGGCGAATAAATAAATCATTGCAAACGTAACTTCTCGTTCGTCCTCTTATTTTCATCTAATGTTTTACGTAGTATACGGTGGCAGTGCTTTTCGAGGTAGATATTATGCCTTTTGTACAGCCTTGGCATATTGCCAGAGTCCAGTTTTGCTAAATGGGATTGGTACATCCTCAATCCATTATAGCAGGTTTTAGACATTTCCCGGAGCTGGCTGGCTACCTTGTGCGGTGGGCATTTGAGCAGAAACTGAAATGTATATGACAGTGTCCGAGCTTTTGAGAGGCCTACTATTAAATTTAGAATACTTTAGAGAGTGGTCAGATATAACGATATCAATGGCCTAATATCAATATCATAATTGATATTAGGCCATTGATGTCGTTATATTTTGTCTTAATAACCAAACTAACTGTTCATGAAAAGCGTACTACTAATATGGAGTAAATTTAGTCAAAACACTATGGTCAAACATGGACATAATTCTACAAATACTCAACTGAGTGGATAATCCACAAATACACATAAGTACAGACATTCAACAGCATACTTCTGCCTCATCGTTAATATTTATTATCAAATGAATCATATTTTTGCGTGCGGTTCAACACCTTTTCAAAGTGTGTACAATTTATTTTAACCCTCAACGGAAAGGTTTAACACTCCATCATTTAAGTCATGACCTTTTGGGCACAGACCGTGTAACATTTCCTTCCTATGTTTCATAATATTGTTTTGGACCACACTGAACTGGAAAAAGGTACTCAACTCCTGGATTCGGACATCAAATGGGATGTTTTTTTTTCTTTTTCACATTTGGCCACATGGGCACTTTCATTTGTTACAAATTTCTTTTTTTTTATTCCACCAATCATAACAGTTGTCATAAAACTTTAACCGGTAGTTAAGTAGATCATTGTCAAATGATACAGAGGTCTTAAGTCACTAGGTTCAATATCAAAGGTCAATGACCAATCAATTATTGAATTTATTGGGTTTGGTGTTTAAATGTTTGAAGATAGTACATATACTTAGGTAATGTTTTTATGTACCTACCTAAACAATAGTAAGGTAGGCATACCGCCTGTGGTCTACCTAAAGTTATTATTAATGTAGGTACTCTAGCTCCTTTTTAAGATAAAAAATGTGGAAAAATACTTAAGCATTTGGCCATGTGCATCTTTTCTCTTGTAAGTTCTTGTTGTTTTAGGGCACGAATAAACGTGGTAAGCCCCTTTCAAAGTGTCAATTACAAATGAGTGAATGAATGAAATGAATGTTTATTCACTAGAAGAGCCAAGTTTTTGTTAGAGTTTAAACAAAGAACTGTGTGTTAGTTAACTTTTTTTGTGATGAGTTCTTACCTTATTTTTTTACTAAACTCGTCTGACTAATGCACTTGCCTACAAAAGATATAAAACTAACAAAAGGCGTGTAATTTTTTTTCTTACATAGATTAGTATTTACGCCATGACTAGTATATGAAACTCTTTGAACTATATCAAAACATAATAATTTCACACTACTGCCACTAAAAATACAATTCACCGAAATATATTTTGAACGGAACTCACATAAAGCTTCTTAATCCGGTGTTTCCTTTATAAACTATGGTAGATAAACAAAACTATATCGTGATACACATAAACATAGTATGTAGTTAGTACATAGGTACCTATAGTATTTTCCGCAGCGAGGAAGGTCGGAAGCAGGCCGTAAGTTCGGCTACCAGAAAGTATCGATCTTGATTCCGCTCGGGACCGAAGCACTGTCGCGAATTATAATACAAAAGCTTTTATTTTTCATGTACGAATGCGCTGCACTTTCTGTTTCCATGCATTTGAATTTCGAATTTCAAATTCAAATTTTTATTTTTCTTCTTTTAAAGTTGTTCGTTCATCGAATCATGATTGGCGGTGGGAAAACCTTTCCAAATCCGCTTCTTATTTCAAGAATCAAAACCGCATTCGCTTTCATAAGAAGTGACTTCGTCATAAATATCTTATTATGGGTTAGTTACTCATATTAACTCTTGTTTGAGGATAAAACCTCTTACAGTGATAATCCGATAGGTATCGAAAAACGTGACTGCAAGGCTTCTCTAACATTTAATTTTCCTCAAATTAATGCATAATAAAGGCTTCTTCAATCGATAAGTACCAATATTTGAATACAGATTTCGAAATAGTTGTCGAATTTAATAACAACAAACTATACGTCTTATGTGACAAAGTTTAAATTCCATTGCAAATCATGCTTTTTAGGGCCTTTTTTAATACAAATTCTAACATAAAAACCTACTTGAGTCTGGTGACGAACGATGGATTGAAATCATCTCATATAAATTCAAGTACATTGAGTCACTATAATAGATGGTTCGGTCCAGTTGCATCGTATGCCTATTTATGTAGATATTGTTCTATGATGAAACTTATCAAGTGACCGGCGGCGACTGTAATTCCCTTCCAGAAGAGAACACGTCAAACGGGCTCGAAGGTCGCGGCGATTTAGGGCGCCCGCAGACAGTCGAAGGGGCAGCCGACCCTATGTTTTTTTGTACCTACGATGTCATTTTCAATTGGTGGATTACGACTTCCAGCTAAAGCCGCTTACTAAAATATCTACTTATTTGCATCTCTTATCTCATGTCAGATCAAACTTATGCAGTGATAAAAAATACGGCGGTGCAATGAATATAACTAAACTGCATTCAAAAGCTGTCAGTGTAAATATTCCATAGAAAAATTATGACACCGACAGCTCATAAACGTGGTTTATACGCTGATCGCGTTCAGTTTCATTGGTGAAATTGGCCCTTAGATAGTTGCAAAACAAAAGTAGGTCAACAAAGGTAGGTAGGTAGGTAGGCTAGTTTTACAATGGCCAGATAAAATTTATTTGTAGAATAAATATGGCGGTTTGACATATTTACTATACAAAAGCTGTCAAACCACCAATTTAATTCCCCAGATAAAAGTTATCTGACTATTTTTCAATAGTCAGCCATAAACGATAGAAGAAGAGCGCTAACAACCGACTTCAAAACCATTTTTTCGCAAACATACCCATGTTATATATAACTTATAACATCGACATATGTATTAGTAACGATATATATGTCGATTTTATAAAATAATTGTGGCAATGATATTATACAATTTTACTAAAAAGTTTAGTTGGTCTTAGGTACAGTCGACTGTCTGCAGGAGCCCTTAGTTGATTCAGCTAGGATTCACGCGCCTGAATTAACTAGTCCATGTCAAACGAAGATTATCCCGTCAGCTTCACACTTATTATTGACCTTATTGTGGTTGACGGACGTTTGCCAGCCACAAACTTAAGATAGTATTGTTTTGACAGTCATGTTGTACTAAAATTGAACGTTGGAAAACATTGTCGAGTATTTAAGGACACAATCCTTTGGACTTATTAACGACTTTTGGATGAGGACAAGAAGATGATGATGATAATTACCCAGCGTTTTCTTGTGGTTTAGCTCCAGTGGATAATTTCACAGGTATCGTGTATTTTACGCTCGGTAATAGTGTAGCTTTCTCTAAGTGAAAGAATTTTCATAATCGGATTCGTTCTTTTCTAGATTACCTCCTCCAAACATATAAACTATTTCACCTCCTGATTATACAACGTGTAACAGAATAAACGCAATACCAGAAAAAGTGTCATTGTACTCATCATTATGAACAACTTTTAGACCATCACTGAAATCGCAAAAAAAAAATCAGCTATTCAGAAGATTTTGTCGAGTTATGCGCACAGAAATGTATGGGGTAATCGATTTTTTCCCCCGATTTCAGTGTTGATCCTATAATAAAAGTTGTTTATAATTATTTAGATTAGATAAAGCTTTTTACTTGAAAAATAATATCGTTCGAGGTCAAGTGATAAATAATATACACAAAACAAAGGGCATCTTGAACTTTTTAAAATTATGTTTTTTTGCTTCAATTTGGCAAACACTATCGTACGAGTTTTGGGTTGCCAATTTTGTATGCAATGTTTTACTCTCGCTTATTGTATGTACAAACATATAGAATTACATTAAATATTTTAGTAGAGTTTGCAGTATGTTCTGGTCTTAATAAAATGGGTTATGAAATTAAATATTAACAGGACAAACATGCTTTGACTTACAGTTGTTCTTGAGACATGCTTCTGGCTTCTGTAATACAATATTCTCCTTCCAAATGTTATCCCGTAAATCTTCAGCATACGATACGTGTAATCGTAAAATTTGTTTCGAAGAAGAAATTGTAGAAAATATTCATTTGGGAGTTGGGAAATACTGTCTTGTTTTAAAATTCCACAAAGTTCGAGCCATTTTGGTACAAATAGAAGTAGGCTGAAGTAACGAACAGGAACGTAAACACATAGGTTATAATTATAACATACAGAAAATTTTGAATATACATTTTATCGGAGTTCAAAACTCTGTCTAAATAAACGCACATAACCGAATTTCCACGACACGCGCTACCGCATAGACACCGAATTGAGTGTGGCGTATGAATTTACATAAATTATTTACCGAAACTAATGGCTGTCGTCGACTTCTTTACCCCGATAGATCGTAAACCAAAAGCCAAGACGTTACGTCACTGAATCCTATATTCTAAGTCATTTCCTCCACTCGTATCAACTTCGACTCAGCCTCGAGATATTGCATGTTCATTACTGACACTCATTCGAGAGTTTTTTTATTTTTTTATTGCTTAAAACCTCATGCAACACAACGGTACAAAGGCGGACTTAATGCTTAAGGTATTCTGATCTACCAGTCAACCAAGTTTGGTGAAGAAATAGCACGGCAGATGCGAAACGAAAAAACATAATAATATTCTGGTTTTCGTAAGTAATTAAAAAAATTTGGTTACAAAATTTTCCTTCAAAGGAATATTATGGGTGTGATTATTATCCGTAGCTCCGTAGCCCCGTTGCCCGTAGCCCCGTAGCACCGTAGCCCCGTAGACCCGTAGCCAGGTACACCTGACCCGATTCTGCATAACCATTCCCCACTTCTTCAATCCTTGAATAATTAAAGTGTATTGTTCGCGCAGAGTAACGTCGAGATCTGTGCCTCACGAATAAATAATAATATGCCTACGTAGATATTTAAGTAAGGACGAAGAAGGCAGACGTTTAAAAATTAAATTAATGTAGGTTAGATATTAGACATGCAAAAACAATGAGTTCTAATTGGGTCAAATGGAACACCTTCATAAGGTAATATTCGGTGCCAAGTATTTTTATTTTAAATGAAATATACCTACATGTATCGCAGCCGCATGTGTAGCCGCAGGGTTACATTTCAATGATTAGACAAAATTTATTTGGTGACTCAGTGCCATGTACTTGAATTGAAATTAGTATAGTTATATGTCGAAAAACAATTGGGCTATGTGTGGCGTGAGCTAGACAATTATTTCCTCCAGTCTTTTTGTGACAATTATTTTGGGTATTAACCCAATAATTGCATTGCATCTTGCTACAGATTTCCATTCAAAAGAAAAACAATGAACGAGGAGACAGATCACATTCTTGTCTTCAAACTATTGTTAGATAAACATTGAACAGAACCACCAACCCAAACCCAGAGGTCAAACAATAATTAAACTTTTCCCATGAATACACTGATAACTTACGTAAACTTTCTGAAATGAAGTAATGACCATTTTCAGTTTGATTAAAGATGGATGGACAGAATTTTCCCTTGCTGAACAACAAATAAATTCTCAGTTATTTCAAAGAATAGCGATAAGTCTATAAGTTACTATAATGTTTCTTAATAGAAACTTTCGCAAAACTTATACTTTTGATTTTAAACTCAAACAGCAATACAAGCTCCCAGTCGGTGATTATTTCCGACATCTTAAACAATCATCTTCATATTTCAGCCTTAATGAATTAGCCACTTAAACCTTTCTCATGAATCATTCAGTCCATTGGTGATAACGTATGAAAATCTGTTCGGTACTCTTTGATTTTAATTTATTGCGTTCAGACAGACTGACTGACGCAGCGGAGCACTTTGTTTATAGCCGACTTCAAAAAAAGGAGTAGGTTCACAATTCGGTTGATGTTTGTTACCTCATAACTTCGTCATTTATGAGCCGATTTGAAAAAAAAATTTAATCATGAAAGGGTAAAGTTTCCGATTGGTCCCATAGAGTCGAGCAAAATACGCAATTTCAAGTGTTTTTTTTTCATAATTAGTGATGACCAAACAACTGTAACTTACTACAAGGTATCGAACATCACACTTCTCCCCACTCCTTTGAAACTAACCAAAGTCACGAAGATGCCTAAAGTGGAATGCAGACTATCGATTTCACTTCACCTTGCAAGTCGTAAACATGAAGTTTGCAAGACGATCAGCGAACAGTATACCCACGGTTAACGTTCCACTGCATGGTGTGTAATTTGTGAGCACTGCTCTTAAACACGGTAGTCTGCATGCCCGTCACATAAATTGAATAAAAACTTCTGGTTGCAGAATGGTCCTTGTTGACGACATCGCTTCATCATCCTTACCCACATAATATTTAAATTATGTCTCTCGTCTGTCTGTCCGCCAGTGCTCTTATTTCGTCATCATATTAGTTTTCTCAATATGATGTTCTGTTTTTAATTCATAATACATCGTTGGCCAGGTTACCTACCTAATAGATTAAAAAAGGTCACACAACACACCTAATTTAATTAATTACAAAACAAAATCACATTGAAATAACTTATTTATTGATTGCTCTAATATTAATTTTTAATCAAGTAATAAGAAAAATAACACAAATAAATCAAGTACCTACCGTCAACCACACAGATTATGTATTTAGATATTTTGGGAACTTTTTGACTTTTAAGCCGGATTCAAACCAAGAGCTCAATTAGTTAGCTTGCATAGCTGATGTAATGTTTCATACTGACAAACTATAAATTCTGCACTAACTTAGCTTAGCTTTTATTCTGCAACTGGCTTTGAAAAGCATGTATGTCGTAGCGTTAGACCGTACATATAATAGTTACGCTAAAACATTGGACAAACGATTCAGAGGGCGGTCATTCCCACGACTGTCGACTGCAACATAAAGCTACTAAAGGTCAGGGCCGCGCGTGCGCAAGGTTCCTTCCTTCCTGCTCCGAACGTTATCGAAATACGCTTATGTAGATATGAGACTGTGTTGAGAGGTTTTAATAATAATATTATAAAGAGGAAAGATTTGTATGTGTGTATGTTTGTAATGAATAAACTCAAAAACTACTGTGGCGATTTCAAAAATTCTTTCACCAATGGAAAGCTACATTATTACGGAGTAACATAGGCTATATTTTATCCACGTATCCCCACGGGAACGGGAACTACGCGGGTGAAACTGCGGCGTACTGCTAGTCATTCATTTATTATTATACGTAGATGCATACAACTTCATTTAATCCTTTGAAATTAAAAGTTGGAAAATGTGACCAACTGCCATAAAGATATCGGGACTTAATCGTTCTGTCCTTCTACTGAAAGAAAGAATAAACTTATGAGGATAGTCAGGAGGCTTTAAGAAATTTGACATTCTGTCAGTGGTACCGGTTGCGAAGGTGATTGACAAAACATCAAAAATGTATGAGATTGACAAAAGCTGTCGAAATGTCACGTGATCACTTTATGTTATGGCATTTATTAATTAATTTATTAATTCTTTATGCACTAGTAAAAACACTGTTCAAAGGCGAACTTAATGCCATAGACATTTTCACTAGTCGACCAGTGATGCAGGGAATAGTGGTAGGTGCAATAAAGATAATTAAAAGCGATTGATTTTTTGAATACAAACATTTAAAAACAAACATTTCGTATTTCGTGTGTGTGTGGAACACACACAAAATGGAATGGTAGTTCACTTCATACTCATTCCACTGAAGTTTTCGCCGAGATGTTGTCAGAATGTACCGGCTGAATTGTATGTAAGATAGGAATAAATTCAAGTCTGAACATGTAAAGCTCTTGGTTTCGATAACACAATATATGAACAAAATATTATATTTATCGGTAAATGTGTAGTATATAGTGTCAATTGAACTTGTCATTAGTTAAAGGCGAAAGGTCCGATCGTTTAGTCGATCTAAGTATGTTTATGAAAGCCACTGTGATGCTGATGACTTACACGTAAATGATCAACAGATGTGTTATTTATGAGTTGCTGTTTCTAAATTCGAGGTTTGGAACTATTATAGAAAGATGATTGAAAGATGGCTAGACGAAATAAAAACATAGCCATTGATAGAATAATAAATTAAACAAAAAAAAATATAAGTACATAAATTATAAAAATAATATAAAAAATATAAAATTATAAATATAATATTTTTTTATATTATATTTTTTAACTGAATTATTAAATTGAATGAATTAAAAACTATTTAAATTATTTGTATACATCCTATATCAAAATGCATGAATTAATATTATTATTTGTTTATAAAATGCAATAAAATGTTATCTTTGTATCGTGTACTTACCTAATGTTTTTAAGGATAAATAAATGGATTTTAATATATAATATGATGTAGGTTTTCGTAAAGCTTTAATATTACGTCCTTCTCCAGCCATTCATGTTAATATTATAAATGCGAAAGTAACTCTGTTAGTCTGTCTGTCAGTTACTTCTTCACAAGGGCTGCGTTGATTTGGTTAAAACATGTTACACGAGTACGTGTTCAAAATTTGGTATATTGTTTTGGAGTAAAACTCCTTCAAACAGACAGATAGACGGTCTGAATAAAAATATTAATGTGTAATATCAATGGGTGTGTCATGTGTTCAATTTAAGTATCTATGATTATTGTAATGTATTCAAATAACCGAACAAATTACTGAGGGAAGTTATAGCTAGTAATAAATAAAATTCGGAAGTATTTCCGATCTATATTTATTATACGTTGCAAAAACATCGCAAAACTCGTTTTGTTTTTATTAAAAAGGTCATTCCCACTTGTTACTATTAGTGTACGTTCATCTTAATAACAAGTTTCAAGACCAGGGTCAACAAAAAGTAAGATATTTAAGTAGGTACTCAATTTTTTTACAATCAACAACATAATACAGTTGTTTTTTTTTTCAAATATTATACCAAATATAATAAACTAAACCTAGCACATAAGTAGGTAGGTAGAAATCTGCTTTTGGCAACGTTTACAAAGTTTTTAATGTCTAAATTAAAATCACGTGATTATGATAAGTGACTGTTTTTAATTAGTTTTTTTACATAATATTTTAAAGGATGTTAAGTTTTAAAAAACCTGTCGTAACGTTATTTAATCACACCATGTGGTTATTTTTGTCCGTGTGATAAATATTCTAAGCTTTTTTTTATGGTAAAATAATAATATTTTACCATATTTATAAGTAGATAACTGTAATGTTAAGACTAACATTGTTTTAATAAGTATTGAAGCTCTAGACTCTAGATCATCTATTCCATTTAATAAATCATAAAAATAATTGGCACGTAATGCTAACTGCATATAACAGGCAACTATTAGGCAGTATCGTATTCATAGATAATATTTGCATGCAGGCTAACGACCGCTTAAAGTCATAATGCAAATGAGGCGTCACTATACATATGACCCCTGGATGTTGCACACTTGCGGAAGAGTTTCAAGTACGAAGGATTCGTGCGGGACATACACACTGCTATTCGTTGCGAATATTGTTTAGGTACCAGCCTTTGTCCACGTTTTTACTCCCATGGCTTACACCTACTTAGGCACACTGAGCATTTTTCAGGATAAAAACTTTTTACAAAAAAAAAACAACCGACTTCCAAATAAAAAAAACACAACAAGGTATAAAATAACTTTAATCTCGGAAGTCGGTGTCAAAAACGAAGAAACAACTAAAAACACCGACTTCCGAAATTAAAGTAAATTTCGTTTAAGTACCTACATGGATGACATTTTTTTTTTCATATTTTGATGAAATTTCTATCGGAAAATATATCCTTTCACTTATATAATGACGGAGTTATATTATGAGGTAACAAACATAAGAAAAAAGATAAGTACAACCTAATTAAGAACCTACTCCTTAATAAAACGACCCAGCCTGATTGTCCCTTGCTGTCCCTAACTGACGCCGCTAAGCCGAGGTCGTATTCCACAGGGAATGCCCTTAGTGAGCGGTCAGTAGTGTTTTTAGCTTGTAGCTAGTTTTGTTGCCTTGGCTGGGGGCCTTAAATTCATTTGAGGCCACCACAGGTTAGTCCGGTTAAGCAGTTGATATCCCAAGTGTGTTAACTTGCTAGTGGTCATACCTAAAAAAAAAAAAAAAAAAACCTACTCCTTTTTTTGAAGTCGGTTAAAAATAGACACTCGACATTATAGTGCAGCTTTCTATCAGTAAAATAATTTTAGTAATCACATTGTAGGGGAAATACTGCCAACAACGCATAATAAATGAAACTTACGTGAAGTGAGCTGTCAATCCATTAGAATGACATCTCACTTCACCCTGATTTTTATGGTGACTTTTTTTAGAATAGACCCTGAACATTATATACCTAGATACATAAGTCACCCAGGTCTGGATGATAATAAGTACACATTTATCATGAATGCTCCGCTCCTATTTGTCCTAGCGTGATGTTATAATTATAGCCTTCCTCAATAAATGGGCTATCCAACACTACTATATTTTTTCATTTCGAAACAAAAAATATCACATTTAATTCCATTTATTAGTGAAAAACAGTAAATAGTAGATCATCATTCCTGAAAGAAGGTACCTTGATGAAGACTGACTATGATATTAGTGTTCTGAAATCAAAAGTACATACGCATCCTTGAGAGCGTATAGGTTTAATTTTAAATTAAGAAGATTTAAAATAATATTTTGGCGTGACGGAACAGACAATAATTCTGTTCGTGTCAGTTGCTTACTGAACACGTTTTTAAGTTCAACGTAACTTTGCTTACACCTTGAAAAATTTTAATGAAACGAGACGTCCTTTTAAATACACGTATTTGAGACGAAGACCGACATTCGTCCTAGCTTTAGTTCTCTTGGGTAATGTCAATCTTTAGAGCTCGATCTTGATTTATTTAGCACTAACTTTTGCCAGTGGGTTTGCTCGCGTTTATACAGGGTTATTTGTAAAACACCAACAACCTTTCAGTGGGTGACAGTACTCATGATTATAAACAACTTTTGGTTTGAGACCAACCCTGAAAAATCGAAAAAAAAATCTACTGTTTCATACATTTTCATCGGGTGAATATTGCATTTTGTACGTCAATTTATTTTTTGATATTTCGCTAAAAAAAAGTAACATACATATAAGATATGACCGTCTCCAGGGTCCAATCTATCTCTAAACCAAATTTATCAAAATTGGTTGAGTGATTTAGGTGTGTAAGCTTAACAAACAAATAAACAAACTCACTTTCGCCATTATATAATATCAGGAGGTCGAAATTTACACCGCATGAATCCCCGGGGTAAAAGTATAATTTGTCATAATCCAAGCTATGGTCTATCGGCTTTACAAATATCATCTAAATCTGTTCAGCTATTGCGGCGTGATTTATTAACTAAATATCCAAACGTACAGACTTTCACATCTTAGAGTAAAAAATGTATATGATGCGGTGTGTTCAGAGAATAAATAACAGTTGCAAAGTAACAAGATTTACCTTACTGCATTTAGTTTTGTTTATTTTCATTACTTAGTCAGGAGAAAACATTAGTTTCAATACAACTTGGTTCTACACTTAAGTAATTAGCAAACTTAAAACAGTTATGTCTTCGTTTACTTAACTGGTAACACATCTGCTAATTTTAATTATTACGCTCCGAGAAATATTATTTTAAAACTACACTGCACGGTAAAATATTGTAGTGATAATTTTGTTCTTAAAATAATTTGTGAGCGCGGATGTCCCAGCTATTTCGTGTTTCCCTTGCATATTCATCGTTTCGGATGAAAATATTCTCAACTTGTTCAAAAAATGTCCTTGGTCCTTGTCATTTATCAAGCTTACAACACCATGTCACAAAAAATAATTTATTTATAGAATCGAAACTACGCTTTTCATACAACTCCAACCTATGGTTTGAGTTGTATGAATGCAATGATTTTGGATCTTCATCATCATCATCCTAGCCTAGTCTTTTTCCAAATTGGGGTCGGCTTCCAGTCAAACCAGATTCAGCGCAATACCAGTATTTTACGTGAAGCGGCTGCGTACCAGACCTCCACAGCCCATTAACTTGGTAACACGGTACTTTTTGGCAAGACGAGTCAGATTTTCTGGCTTCTGACAATCCGTAACGACTGCCGAAGATCTACAAATGACAGCCGGGACCAACGGGACCAAGGGCATGGAGGTGTGTCGGTATATTAAGATGGTCACCCATCCTCAGATCGACCTTGGCAAGTGTTGCGTAACCTTGAAGACCGACCCGTGCGGCTATTATTATTTAGCCACGAGCTCATAGCCATGATATTGGATGTTTTTTTTTAATAAAAGTGTAACTATGGAGATTCTTGCCAGTTCTTCTACATAAAAACGACTGATTGGAACAGCTGTGCTCCTTGCATAAGACGATTCATAAGTGTCCACGCAGTTTTAAGTAAATAAAAAATCATTTAAATTTGGAGAAGAAGTTTCCATACGTGTAAATGCACACACGTAGTACACAAAGGTGCTAAACATTGTTCCTAACGACCGACCTTGACAACTCGTATTCAGTACCTATTTAGAAATCTTTGAAAAATGATCAACATAGCGTAGGCGCCTCCCATTCATCAGTACCAGTCTCAACAGAATTAAACTCTTTGATGGCTTGTGTGCAGATGTGTTTACGACGATGTATGATATCACCAGCACACAATGGTGGGCAGTGGTGGCCAGCTATGTACCGGTTTAAATCATATCGATGTATGGGCTATGACACAATGCTGAATGCCTGAATAGGCTCACAAGTAAATAGCCCAATGTTGTCGATGGTCTGGTCTATCCCAATAACAAATTAAATAGTTGTCTATACTTTTAAAACTAGACAGGTTTTGCATTGATGATAAAAACAGAAAAAATACAGTCAAACATTTAACCTCCTCCATTTTGAAGAAAGTCGGTAAAAAGAAATAACATTGATGTTAAAGAACATTCGTATACAGCAGGCTGTATACGAATCAATGTCAGGTCTTTGATAATAGTGAATAATAATTTGATAATTTCTGGATTTTGTGGTAGTCGTCACAGAATCCAGAAAATGAGACCTTTTTCGTTTTTACACTTCGTTTTGTCTTTGGCAGCCGTAAGTCATGAAATTAGAGTCTAAAATGATGTAACAACCAATGATCCAATCCCACAAAATACTCAAACCAACCTCTGTTTAATTGACGTAGACAGTAATGAGAGAAGGGAGTGGATATTTAAAACATTGGAATACGAAGAAACTCATTTGAAGTGATTGTACACAGAAGGATCAGTTCCGCACGTCATTTGCCTGTTTCAAAAGGCAGACAACGTTTTCCACGCCTCATTTAATGAAATGTACATACACTCCATGCTTTTAATGACTTGTCAAAATTGTATACTTCTTTGTACGCAAGTTTTCTGAATTACTTTAGCCTAAGAATACTGACGTGACCGAAACATGTCGGTAACTCAGCGGAATTTACTCGAAAACTATTATTATTAATGTTTATTTAAGTCGGCAGTTTGCTAGTTTGGTAATTACTGTAATCATTGCGTCATTTTTTATTATGGGATGATTGAACGAAGTTTTTTTACTCATCATCAAACTCCTGAAAATATTTTTTGCTACTTTTATTTAAGTACTGTCTTTCTCTTCTTCCTAAGGCTTTCGTTTTCATCTTCTGGTTTATGGCGTGATTCCTTTTGTGTAGAAGTATTTATAGGATTTAATTATCTTTTTATTATTACCAACCTTTTTGCAAAACTTTTTGAAGCTTTCTCAATCGATCTGTTTCATAATCCAAGTTAATGTTCTCCGATCGATTGCAGGGTCTTTGAAATCCCATGGGAAACCATGGTTCAAAATATGCTAGATATAAGGAACCTTCCCATTTTCATAAATTAACCTAATATATAATACCCTCGGGAAGTTTCACGGCAGCGGCAGCATGACTGATATTTATTTTAATACTAGGTTCTGCCAACGGGTTCGCCTGCGTGATAGTAGAAAAATGTCCTAAGGGAATGTACTCCCGGGATAGAAAATGTCTTGTGTGCTGGGTAAAGATATATAGTCTAACCGCGTACCAGATTTCCTCGAAATCCGTTCAGCCGTTTAGACATGAAGAAATAAGAAACAAACAGACAGAGTTAATTTCGCATTAGTATGGAAGTATCAAGTTTGAATAATTCTGCAGTATTTATAGTATATGTACATAGTTTAGAGAATAGTAGGTACGGATAAGAGGCCCTAGACAATGTGCCATTCAATTAGCGAACGCGACTATCGAAATTGCAAAATGTAGGAATTCGATCACGTGACATTTCGATAGCGTCTGTCAATCCCATCCATTTTTGACGTATTGACAAGCGCCTTCGCCACGCTACCGTTGACAGAATCTCACTTGTCTTGAGAACGAGGTCCTGTTATGATTAAACTTGAACAGAATAATTGTGACAATGACATTTCTTTTCTAATTAAGACATTTAAGACGACGAAGTGTACAATAATTAATCATTATAATTTGTCCGATCGTTTAGTCAACAATAATTTATTTCTACCTCACAACAACGAAAGGCTATCAATTATCTTTAACAATCTTGTACCGACAACATAAACGGTAACTAATTTGTTAAACGGCGTTTTGTTTCAATCACAAGACGGTTGTATTAATTACTAGTTTTTCCCGCGATTTCTCTTGCGTTGAGTATCCCGCAGGAACTGAAGGTACACTACCGCTCAAAAGTATTTGACCACTTGCATTTTGAGAAGACAAAGCTTTGTGAGTGTTATTAAAATCTAAGAAAGACACAAAGTGAAATCTAAAACTTAAAAAAGTGCTAATATATTTAAGGAATAGCTAAGAAAGAATTAAAATTACTAAATTTGTAGTATTTTCTGGGTGACCAAATACTTTCGGGCGGAAGTGTTCAAGGCGGATGAATATTTTTTTTATTATTTTAGCATTGATGACAAAAATCAATCCAGTATTTTTATAAAGTTTTGATGCAAACCATACACAACAAAGAGGTTGATTGTTCATCAGCTTGACCAGTAAGTAGCAACTTTTCCGCACTAAACAGGAAAGAAACAAAACCTCATACTTAGATATAAACTTCCCGGTCACTTGGTAGGCGGGTTTCATCATTTCAGCTGAAATACGTCCACTATTGGACATATGTCTCCAAAAGCGAACACAGAACAGTCCTTTTGTTTTTGGGTGGGAAATCATCAAATGACTCCTCCCGTTCCGGGCGAAGCGGGAGGGAGTGTCAGACTCTTACTGACTAAAACCCATCCATGTTCCTTCAAATGTTTTTTGCGTTTCAGGGCCGGGGATACTATTTCGAACAATTCCGCAATCCTGGACATCGGTCAGTCCTGCGCTTCTCTAGACGAGTATACCGTAGCCACTTGAATGAGGGTCAAGTCCCCAGGGTGACATTAGCTTCTATAAAGTATCTCGACTAATTTTCCCGAATAAATAAGATAAGGAAATTCACAGTTACTTTTTTTAAACTGTGACTATGGATACTTTGACTGTATTTATAAAATACTAGGTTCTATCTGTAGGTACTAAAAAAACATTAGCATCTTAATTTAATTATGTATGAACACCTATTGCCTAATCTGGAAAACCTACTATTTTATTTAAATAAATATTACTATGAAATACTAACTGTAAAGTTTTTATAATCCGTGACCACGTCAAGGTGCGTCATGTTATAAAAACTTATACATTCTTTGCGTGTCTACGAAGACTTTTCACATGTTTTATTTATTAGTCTAGTTTTAATATTGTATGAAATGTCGTCA
The DNA here is from genome assembly GCA_947386135.1 of Melanchra persicariae. Classification (NCBI taxonomy): domain Eukaryota; kingdom Metazoa; phylum Arthropoda; class Insecta; order Lepidoptera; family Noctuidae; genus Melanchra; species Melanchra persicariae. Next base: position 8,520,139 of record OX376660.1, read on the forward strand.
CTGCGTATTCATACTATCAGCTATTCAAATCTTATATCTTTTTCCTTTTTAATAACTGTGTTTAGCAAGCACAATAATTGAAAAAAAAAAACAAAACAGTGAGCATTGTAATTCAAAAAATAGAACCACATAAAAACGTGAACATCGATATCTTTTTCCCTGCACTGCACGAATTATTTTTCGGGACGAACATCGTTCATTAAAGTCTAAACTATCGATACGCATTCAATCCCAAATCGATATTTATAGTCTGAACCATGTCTAATTTTACACGTTCTTCATTCACAAGGTCACTACACTATTCATCTCATTATCTATGATTAGTTTGCTGTACTTCAGTCATTTTCTTTCACAGTAGCCATTAGGTAAAGAGTCAACGAACTCTCGCTATGCATGCATTTGAGGATTTTCATTCAAATGTTAATTCCTTATGCTAATGTTTACAAAGTTATGTTGCAATAACAGTAAATAAATAAACAAATGAATCAGCTGATTTGTCTAATTCATTTGTTAGTAGGGTACAGAAAAAAATTGTCCCATGGGTAGATACATATAAACCCAGGATCTTATCAACAAGGTTCTATCCACTGAAATGAAATTCAAGGAACCTTCCCAGTCAAAGTTTCATGAATTTATTTTGTAAAACTACCTACTTATCAATATGTCAAAGACATGCAACCATCTGAAAAAATCTTGATATTGGTGGCCAGGAAACTATGCGCGTTTTCCTTGATCGTGAGAAATTGATGCAATTTTTCTAGTAACAGAATGTATTGGTGTTTGACAAGACAAGTGTGTTTGAACAAATGTGCTCTTGTTTCTCAAATAATCTCTTGAAAACTCATTTAACTCAGTAATTTTTAAAATAACTTCTTTGTTTCAGAAGTTATTTGAAAGATACTTAACTCGTTTATTGATTTATTAAATCAGTTTTTAAGTTGTGTGTCCGATGCGTGTCGCGTGGATAGTACGTTTTCTTTCATTTATTAATTTTTAATAAATAGGTTTATTCGTCTAAACGGTCACTTTTCCTTCTTGGATATTTCATATTTCCATTAGTTCACAATAGGTTCTTATAATTATTATTCATGCGAAATTTACTCTGTCTGTCAGTTCAAATCAGAAATCCGTTCAGGCGTTGTTTACTTGGCACACGAATAGGCCATTACCTGGATTAAGGACATACAATACTTTTTGTCCTAGAAGTATGCGGGCGAGATCGCTGGCGGAATCTAACCAGTACCTGCTTAATAAAGGGTTGGTTCAGGAACTAGATAACATCACAAATATCGCAGTGTCTAATGGGAACTGCTCGAATCACTGACTCATAATTATTTATTATCCACTTGTCCACTAGACAAACATAATACGTCCTGCCGCAAGAAAAACGTGGGAGTTTCCCAACTACGAAATAAAACAAAATGAACTGCTTAAGTACTCCATTATTAATCATTATTATGACTTGAGACATCGCAAAATCACCCAGTCATATGAAACCATAGCTAATACAAAACGTAATTGGACTACCTTGAGACTTCAGTGGAAATCTTGAAAGTTTCTGAAATAGCTTTAAAGTGTTAGTGTTTGTATTTAGCGGGAGCTTTTCTATATAATTAAACTAGAACAGAGTTAGATGCAGTAGAATATCTGGAAGACAATCTCCTCTTACATAAGTTATATTATTCATAGGTAGACATTATCACGTCACAAATTGTGACCACAATGTATCTCACAATGTCCACAGGAAGGACTCGTTCTTCAGAAAAAAATGAGAAAAACAAAATTACAACTCACTCAACCGCAGTGCTGTCTGTTTTATCTGCTATTGATAGAATCGCGTCTGAACACCAACTCACCTGATGGTAAGCGATGATCTGATTGACGATGGAGCACGCTTATAGAAGTAACCTGCATCAAATTTACAGCAACTACCTACATAACCCTAGAACTCAATATTGACTCTCAATTCGAAACTAATGCTAAACAATACTGCTGAAGACAATGACACAGAATCCAAGTTACATAAACAATTTAAGTTATAGTTAAGAAAACAGACTCGTTCCCACTAACAGATTCAAATTGTCTAAGTGTCCAATGACGTTGTTATGACTGATGTTTTTATAGCACACCGTAGGTACCTGATTGTTCGTCTTATTAACAATGGATTCAGAAGCTATGTTCATGCTTATTATATTATCCTTATAGGATGAGCAAAATGTTTAGACAGCGTACCTATTTTGTAGAAAGATGCAGCTGTTTATATGTACGTAGGTATAGCAGCAAGGTATAATCGTAGGCGTCTACCAGGGTTGCGGAAATTGTTCGAAAAAGCCACCGCGGCCCTGGAATGCAAAGGGCAATAGAAGGAGCACGGATGGGTTTTAGTCAGTAAGAGTCTGACTCCCTCCCGCTCCACCCAGAGCGGAAGAAGTCATTTGATGATTTATGAAAAAAAAATGAAAAAATGGCGTCAGTGCAGGACCTCGTAAATGCAGAAACGTTTTGTTTCACAGGAGACAATAAAAAATACTAACTCTAAAAGAAATTCAATAAGTACCTACCTACTTTTTTAAGTTTTTGCCCGAATAATTTTATAGCGATGGTATAAGTGTCCATTTAAGTTGCAAATCAAATCTTAAAGTCTTCAGTCTCCAATAAAATTACTGTGTAAAAACGTTTTCGCATTTACAAGGTCCTGCACTGACGCCGTCAAAATGCTGACCCGATGACGGTTAAATAAATGATCCCTAAAATTAATGAACACTATGAATTAAAGAAAAGCTTACAAAAATGTCTAATATTCTCAAGCTATGATAGCAAACATTTATGAGTCTATCTAAAAAGGCATCTACTGGTGCTTCAGGTTAGCAAGTATATTTGTATAAAGTTTCATTACTTAGATCCAACCAGTTTTAAAAGATTGAAGTTACTACGGGACTGCTATAATAATCAATTTTCCTCAATCCACTTATTGCATGATTCAAGAAATATGCGACCCACAAACGCTAAAATAGTTTGTAAAGCGGAAAATTTTAAACCACTTTTAACGTGCTTGCGTACAAGCACGTTAAAAGTGGTTTAAAATTTTCCCAACTCCACAGAAGTGACGTTCCTTTCTGGATATAGACAAAAATAAACAAAATGAAAAACGACAGTCAAAAAGTAATTGACGCATTAGTATCGAAATATTTGAATTCATTTATCTATTCACTCTTTTTACATTAGAACAAACAAAAAATGAACCTACTCGCAGCGAATTAGAATTCTACGAATTACTATAATAAATAGATAGATATTTTCCTCAATTACTAATTTTGAAATCGTATAAACTCTACAAATAGCTATTAAAACAGTTTAAATTATATTATTTAAAACAGTCGAGGATTTCAAACAAGTCCACAGAAGGGTCGCTTCTCCGTTGCTTATATTTGCATACTAAATAAAGGTTGGTCAGACGTACTTTCTAATTTAGATTAACTAGAGAGTTAAAACACTTTTAGAGTGCCTATCACAAAAGTGGTTTTATTTAGATTTCTGACTGTGGCTTCACCCCTGTGCATGCCGAAAATTAGCTATCCCAATGGGACATACTCCCGGACTCTGTCCATAACCAGGACATGGCCTGCCCACATGGTCATGGTCTTTTATCTTAAGCTGTCAAGACGTGCAAAAGTAACAAACAAACAGACAATCTATCACGCAGTCCAGCCATTATTTCTTTGGTCTTCCCTACCTTACGAGCACACCTTCATACTTCATACTTCCACATTTATACTCAAATCTTTCCTCAGGACTTTTCCCTCATTTATCCGCATTTTTTCGTGAAACTTAAACAGTTATGTATGTCAAAACCCACCCCGGTGATCACTGTCGAGTTGACGAGACATGAAAGCCCCATCACCTCTTAAATGACCATACTGGAACCAATGAGTGATCTTTGCGAAACTATTTATTTATTATTGTGCACCTACCGTCATCACAAGTCCGCCTTTGTACCACCACTGTGCATAAGGTTTAAATAAATAAAAAGAAATCAAAACACAGAGCTACTAAGTGTTAGTAAGATAAATTGTCTAAAACAGAATCGTGATAACTACATTACGAAGACATATAATGTCTACATCATAAAAAAAATATTTTCTCGAATCTTTATTATCATTACTTCCAAAGAACCCAAGAAACAATTGCCCCAAGTCTAATTAACTTCATCTGATTAACATGAATTATATCCTCAAAGTTCAAAGCTAAAAAATAAATTTAACTTTATTTATCTGCGGACTGAAAATGACTTTTGACATTTCAAGCTAACATTAGTCTTTATGAGATGATCTAGAAACGGTCGAGTTTCGAAAGTCGGCGCGCTTTCGAGGATTAGCTACTCAACATAATCAAAAGTGTCCATAATAACGAAATAGCACTAGATACGTTCCACCATCACTTTAAGCCACGACTAATGTTTAATGAATGAGTCTCTTACAAGTTATTAATGTCACTCGATCGTCACTCACCCGCGGAACAAAGATGCCATAAATTATTTTCCAAGTTACTCACACAGCGGATAAAATGAGCCATAAAGCTATCGGCCCATAAAACTGTTGTAAACATTAGACCCATTAGCTGAGAAATACCACTGATCTGCTTCTGGTTTCGTCAGTCATTGGCATTAATTGGTCTCTGTATTGAAAAAAATATCAGTGCATGGTGGGTTGCGGGCTCGGGCGGGCGCTCTGTTCGTCGGCTCGTCGTCGGTTCGTCGGTTCGTTTACAATACATGGTATTATAAGCTCAGAGTGTACATTCGGGGGGCGCCGGCTATCTCATCGACAGCGAGCCCTGCCACCACCGCCGCCGCCGCGCCGGTCAGCTGTAGTGCTATGTGCGTGTGCGCCGCTCAGTCGCGCTCGCCTCGCCGCTCGTCGCCGCCGCCCGCGCAGCCCGCGCACACCGCTCATCAAAATGACATTCTCAATACATTGACGTAAAATTAAAAACATTGAACATGTGTTGTGCCAGGTTCACCAACTACCTGTTCCGAAGTGTAGTGAAGTACACATGTGGACTAGCCAGCCGCGAAAGTAAGTAAAACTGCGCTAAACGTCCGGTACTCGCGAGACGCTCAATCTGCAGTGTTCCCGACGCTAAAATTAAACCCGATAACGTTCTGTACATTATAATTACATGTGACTACAAAATTCATTGTAACTTATCAACGGCGATGGCACATAAACTTTACTAGGTACATTGTGGTGTGTTTATGTTAGTTTAATGCTTGTTTTTATTGACGTCTCTCGTCAAATTACGAAACTATAAAGATTTTTCGAGGTGCAAATCGTTTTTGCTTGCGTCCTAGTGCGGTGCAAGGCAAGTTTAATGCACAATCTCCACACGTCCTCAAGGCAACTTTCTAGAATGTTTCTGAGAATTAACTTGGGTTTGTAAGCACAGACTAATGTGCACGGGCTCATTGTGTAAACTGAAGCCTACTCATAACAAACCACTGGCATTTGGAGCTGAAACATGCACCGGTGACATCGGATGGCATGACTGGAAATAAAAAGAAAATGAAATGAGTAAGAAGTGAGTAAAATGAAAAGAAGGAAACTGCTGCGTGAAGTCACGTGAATTGATTGACGCATCGAAGTACTGTACACTGCACTCTGTTAAAATATAACTGAGTAGGTAAATAACTTAATGTTTACATTGACTTACAATTTCCATGCTTGGAACCAAACACGCACACAGAGAAACAATATTACCCACAATTATAATGACTTCACAAGGATTATTATCTGAAAAACAGTAGATACATTGTTTATAATATAAATAAGTCAGTAAAGCAAAAATCATACGCCAATGTCGCTCGCGATAATAGTTCAGGAGTCAAGGTCTAATATGTCATTTATTATTGCATGCCGCATTATAATGAAAGTTACCCACTATACAATAGCAATTTAATACACCGAACGGTTCCGTAGCAAAACAATAAATAATTGTAAATACAATATGCTACGGTGATTTTTAAGAATCCAATTTATTTCTTTGTAACCTCGTTAAAATCGTAAACTGATTAACCGTGTAATTGGAAGATGCAATTAAGAAATTACCTTTGGTGTAAAAAAATTAAATAGTACTTGAGACATGGCAGAAAAACTTCTTTTTTTTTTTTTTTTTTTTTTTTTTTTTTCGGTATGACCACTAGCAAGTTAACACGCAAGGGCTAGCAACTGCTTAACCGGACTAACCTGTGGTGGCCTCAAAAGAATTTAAGGCCCCCAGCCAAGGCAACAAATCTAGCTACAAGCTAAACTACTGACCGCTCGCTAAGGGCATTCCCTGTGGAATACGACCTCGGCTTAGCGGCGTCAGTTTGGGACAGCAAGGGACAATCAGGCTGGGTCGTTTTATTATTTAGGGGTTATTAAAGCTAAGGGCTCAGCGGCGCGGGCTGGCTCGTTTGCAAAAGTCGGGGAGGGTTTTGAATGGGGCGTCGCGACGGACCTCGGCGGCGAGGTCGGAATACGGAACGCGGTCTGTGTTTGTTTTTTCTAAGAGTGCTGGTTTCCCTACAGCTTTCCTGAATCGTTGTGATCTCGTCATCTGACTCGACGAGTGTATGCCGAGGACGGCGAATCTTGCTAATACGAGAAGGAGTGTATTGTGAGGCCTTTGAAATCAAAGGGTTGCTGTGTTTCTCAGCTGATTCAATAAAACGCTTTGTAAGACGTTTCATGAATTGTTTTATTGTCGGGATTTTGAGGTCGACATGAAGTCGTTCATTCCTAATAAACCACGGGGCGCCCGTGGCTTTTCGGAGAAACCGGTTTTGGACTACTTGCATCCTGTGGATTTGCTTTGACTTTGAGTGTGCGAATGTGGCACACGCATAAGTCATAATCGGGCGAATGCACGTTGTGTAAATGCGCAGTTTACATTTAAGGGACAGCTTGCTGCGTGCATTCAGCATGGAGTGGAGCCTACCTAGAGCAAAAGCGGCGCGCGAACGTACCGTTTTTATGTGCTCAGCAAAAGTGAGTCTGTGGTCTAGTATCACACCTAGATATTTGGCTTGCTTTTCCCACGGGATCTGCTTACCAAACATGGTGATCGGACTCGGTGGTTTGGGAACGAGTCTAGCCCGCTGCTTGTAAAACAAGACCGCCTGGCTTTTCTCGGGATTAACTTCAAATCTCCAGAATTTAAACCAATCGCCTAGGTCGATGGCCGCCTTCTGGAGATTTTTGGCTATTGACTTTTCACTACTGCCTGAGCAATAGATGGCCGTGTCATCGGCAAAAAGAGCTAACTGCGTCTTGTCATTTCTGGGAATGTCGCTTGTGAACAGCGTGAAAAATAAGGGTGAGAGCACACCGCCTTGAGGGACGCCGGCTCGGATAGGGTGGGGGGAGGAAAGCGCACCTTCGATACGATACCGAAAGGTGCGATTCGACAAATAGTCTCGTATGATGAGCACGAGACGGTCTGGCACGCCGAGTTTGTATAGCTTATAAATTAAGCCATTGTGCCAGACTTTGTCGAAAGCTTTCGCTATATCAAAGAACACGGCTCCCGTTTTTAAACCGCGTTGAGTGCGGTCGCTGATATGTTCAACGATACGGTAAACCTGTTGGACACATGAGTGATTAGCTCGAAAGCCAAACTGTTCATTTGGGAGGAGGCCCTTGGCTTCGGCATAGTCTCTGAGTCGCTTATAAATAAGGCGCTCGTAGATTTTACCTAAGACCTTGAGCAGACTGATGGGAGAAAAACTTCTCCTTAAAGATCCCTATAAGGATCAAATGCTCTCTCTCGACCAGCCGGATCAAATACTTGAACTCTGCTACATACATTTACCTACTTCACTGGGTACCTATATTATAAGTACTTATCGACAGTTACTTGTTTGTGTTTATAGTGCAACAAGCTAATTACCATCGTATTGCCAGTAATTATTCCATAAACGAAACACTTAGGAAAATGTGGTAACTTCGTACTGAGCTAAGATAGTCACCTACAAGTTTTGTATATGTATAGAAATGAATTTAGCAGTGGTGTGCCAGAACAAATAATAAGGATAACATTATTTTTATATAGTATAAGTACATACGTTTTTTATTTTGGTATGATTAATAGTAACTAAGGAAAAGCCCTAAACCAAAGAATAATCGAGTTAAAATATGAAAACGAAAAATAGTTTCTAAGTCACAATAAATAACTATAGATAGAAGCGTCTCCAAATACAATTCAACATAAATAATTTATTTATAAAACAAAAATGTTTTTTTATGAATAAATCTAGCGTGTCAATTTTTATTTCCAATTGAACGAATAAAGCGCGCTAACCTTGACCAGGCGGCCAAACATTATCCTTTAGTCTCAATTGGCCCGTAATTGCTGGGGACGTCTTCTGTTCTATTCTCAGATACAATTTGCACTTACCGTCCTGTCAAATTGCACCTTAACTGTTGTCCTGCGTTAAAACTTATTATAGAACGACAGGACAAATTGAATGAACAAACTTGTCGCGATACAGCGACCTAACGGATAAACGACCCACCATTCATACTGTCAAATTATTTTTTCGGATGCGATAACGTCATACACGTAGTAAATAGACAACATTTTTTATTTTTTTATTTCAGCCAAAATATAAAGCCAAAACAAAATTAGTCAATTATACATAGTCATTGGGATTAAGTAAAGCTTAGTGGATGAAAAGTGTAAATACAACTAATAATACAAAGTGTCTCCGTGCTGATTGTGCTGTCTCCGATGTGTGTTATATGTGATGTGCTTGAGAACTGCATGGAGCGCCACGTGGATTATATTTATAACTAACCGCTAACCACAAATCGTCACGTTTACGGGAAACTAAAAACTTTAAAGATGCCTAAAGGTAAGTGTCGCTTTAAGGCTCCCTTAGACAAGCGCATTAATGTCACATTTTCGCGTCGCGCCTGTCTCCGGAAGCCTTTACATAGCAACTTTCACAAATGTCGCAGATCCATTAATCATGATAATATGACTCACTTCCATCGATGTATTTTCCTTACGATTCTCGCTATACCCAGAAGTTCATACTTGTATTAATTACCATTTTGTAATTATGTTCATTGATGAAGGAAATGCCATGATTACATGTTTGCAATATTAATTAGCTGACATAGATTTTAAGGAAACATCGTGGGCTCCGCGACTATGCCTACATTTTCGTGGAATGTTTATAATTCCCTGTTTGCGGCTCACGTGTCCACATCTCGTGTGACATCATCGCCACTAAACTGAATCGTCAACTGGTGATTTCAAGGCTGGCAATAATAATCAACAAATGCAACTAATCTAATAAATTCAATAATAAAAGAACTAATCAATCACATGTCTATGTTGCCTCGCTTCATGCAATAAGCAATCAATTCACAAGTTCTATAATTGTTTGAACGCTTCTACGGAAACTGTAGGTGCAGCAATCCGCGCCGGCCCACCTGCTTCTTAAAACGTTCGTTTTAAATAAAACTTTGCATTTAATTAAAGTTGTTGAGCTCTCAAACACATAGCGCAGTAACAAGTAATAACTCCAGCAGGCATAAATCTGACCACTGCTTATTGTTTCAGCCATAATGAATCACTATTGTTTATAGTCTTCATAGCAATATCTGCTACGTTCTTTCATCTCTCAGTTTGATACTTTGAGGTCACAGATATCAAGATTATTGTGTTTTTATTCCACCTATGCTCATCACAATAAGATGAGGTAAGTATGTATGTATGCATTTATTTAATACCATTGCAATATATATATATATATATATGTTTATATGATCAGTTTAAGTCAGTTGACACACTGCAGAGAATAAAAGATTCAAACGTAAAACTACATTTTCTAGTAGTTTTATTTTACCATCTGGAAAAGCTGAGAAAAATACTGAGAGAAAATAATACAGCGGTGAGCTTATGAAAATGAAAATCTTGGGTTAAAAGATGAACATATTCTAGCTCTATAGAAACAAGGTAGAGGAATAACCAAGTTTACCTCATAACAGATAATTTGAAGCGGAACAGGATGGTTTCATGGACTAAGCAGCTATGCTTGTTAAAGACGACAAAATATTTGATAAGTGAAACGATTTTGCTATTAGGGCAGTGTCTCACGCACCGCTTGATTGGCCGTCTCCCGTTTCATGTTGACGCCACTTGTATCAATGAAGTGCTATTGGCTCATTGTTTAATCGTCTGTTTTATCAGCTGTAATGAACGTAGCCGAGATGTCCGTGTATGCGACTCGTTAAGGCACCCAATCATGATACATCGACATTCAGCGTGCCAACGCGATTCGTATTGTTTGTAGCTCGGCAAACGTGCGATTTTTTACGCCCATTTCCAAGAATTGGTTTGTTTTGATGTCTGAACTAACGCAACTGTTTAGCTAATTAAATTCCTATGGATTAGATTCGGTTTTAGCTTTTCTGATTTCATAATCGTTTCTCCTTTTGAGATTGCTTTTCTTTTGGCAACCCTGCCACCTGTCTCCGTAATATCATGTGTAATTCAGCCGAAAAAATACATGATATGACCACAGATATGGCATGTTTTTGTGTGCGACCTTTGAAAAAGTCCAATGTTATTTTTATAAAGAACTCTGTGTGGTTCAATTGAGTTACGGTCGGAACCCCAGGCTCATTGTTTCTAAAATGTGATAAGGTCCCACAAGTCGTGATTGGCAAAGCCAAGATCGTTTAATAATACACGTTCATGTATCTCCAAATATTTTATGTGAAATAGTAGGTACAGTGGAAGCAAATGCATTAAAAGAACAATAACATTGGCTTGATTGGCGCGCCTCGGGCGTCGCTTCTGTGGGCCACGCTCGCTCACATCTCTATTGATTTTGGAACAATTGTGCACAAACGTCACTGACCCTGGCGTATTGTTGGAACATGTGAATAGTGTAATATTGCACCATTTCGGGGTTGCCGTTACGTCTAGCAGTTTCGGTCATAAATGTTGAATTGAATAGAATTAGTTATTATGTGTTTGGTCCATGTTGCTTATTGAATGCACGTGTAGAGTTTCTCGTGTGCTTACTCAAATGTTAAGAGTTGAGGAGAAATATTGTGAAAATGTTTTTTATATGATAACTTAATTAATCGTGACGTGACAAATGCAGCCATAATATGAGTCAACACTGTCTCGATAAGAAAGGTGTACCTAATTACATTCCACACACTTTTACTGCAAATGCAATACTCTCTTTTGTTGACACGTAAGTACAAATGTCTATCCTGTATCGTGTATCCCATATCTATACACATCCATCATCTCGGGATGCACATGAGAATGCACATGTAAGCGCTCCAACAACATCTGTTTCTGCGCCGGGAAGCCGGAACCGATTTGCATCGAAGTTCTTCATCGTTTATTGTTGTCACGTTGCTGGTACCGACAGGAAACTGCAAATGGGATTTACGAGTATGTGCTGGAATTTAGCGGTAAAATACGTCAGGGCCTTTCGGAGAAGAAGGAAATCTTGTAAAATACTGAGCTGGCTGGAAAACCAAGTTTAGATTTGTTTGAGGATGCTCAAAATTTTAATTGAAATAAGAAGATTCGAACCCACGATTCTTTCGCTCTCGCTCTTCCCGACTCCGGGGTCACAAAAAAATATTTCTCCAATATTTCTAATGTAAAATTTTGTCCACAGGCGACGCCGATATGTCGCTGAAGCAGGGCAGCGGCACCGGCAAAGTCCACTTCGGTGGTTTGGACGATGTGTCCTTGTACGGCACGCCAGTGGAACCAGCACCCCCGGCCACAGACGCCAAGCAAGGCTTCCTGCGAAACCAGCTACAGGCACTCTTCCAGCCCACCGACAACAAACTAGCCATGAAACTGTTCGGCTCGAAGAAGGCGCTCATGAAGGAGCGCATCCGGCAGAAGGCGGCCGGCCACTGGGTTATACATCCGTGCAGTAGTTTCAGGTCAGTGGCTTTTGTTACACGAATGTTGCACTATAGAGCGGTTCTGTAAAGATCTCTCCGTGTAAACTTAGATGAAAAGAACACGAAGTGAGCTGTCAAACCATACAAACAAGATGCTCACTTCGTGCTCACTCCACCTAAGTGTAATCGGTGAGATATTGACGGAATAGACCGCGGATATATCGTGAATTAGATAATTCTATTTGTTCACTTCGACGATTCATCATGATAAGTCGTGTATCATCATATTCATCATTCAGACTAAATCTGAATGCTAAGATATCAAAACTGAATGAAATGAGTAATGTAGGTCAATATTTATTCGGTTTTAATTATGATAATCACCGAGGTTAATTGTAATAAATTATCAATTAATCGATTCGTAAAGAGTTTTCGATAGACCGTACTTTAAATCCATATTATAAAAAAGCCACTTTTGTCAATGAATTACTTGGGTAATATTTAAAACTTTCAATATTGTGATTAATATCGCTTCACAGGGAAAGCTCTTCATGTAACGTATATTAACGAACGATTAACTAATAAGAGTAATAATAACGCACGGTCTACTGTTTACAGTAGTTTAGCATTGGTAAGTTTAACTATAGTTTAACGGTTTTACTCCCGCCATCTTTGATGAGAGATCGTAATTTCTGACGTAAACTTAGGCATGTGCGTTTTGTTCGTTCATTTCGTTCAATGTCAAGTATTCTTTCATGGATACTTTTTGTTTGGTAATGAAGAAATTATATTTTCGGCTTGATGCGTTTTTTTTATGATTTAATGATTTTGTGTGCGTTTGTAAACACAGACGGTACTGATATTATTCGTCTTATGTGTTGTTTTTTTTTTATTATCTCAGGGGAACGAACTACTGGGACAAAAAAGGATTACACTATCCTAATACAGTAGGTACATGGTCTATCTGTGTGCCAATGTTTCATCCAAATCGATTTAGCTGTTAAGGCGTGTTGATTAATTACCAATCATCCAGACTTTCACATTTACAATATTAGTAGGATTTATTTATACCAGCCATTTTACAGCATTCCAGTAAATTAAGACAAACATAAGTTCGTTACTCGATGGATAACAATTTCATACAACAAACACAATTAGTTTTATAGAATATTGAATGAAGTTCTCATATAAATTCAAAGAGATGAGACGGCCCAGTTTGAATATCAACTTCTACTAGGAATGGTAATTTGTTTTTGGTTGATACTATTATTCCAAGAACAATGCTTAGGTAGATATTTATTTAGTTCATATAGTGAGAGTTAATATATTATCTGTTTTCTTCATTAACTAAATTAAATTAATCAATACCTTTACAAGTGTATGTAATGGTAAAAATACATACATCTATGAATATTAAAACGAAAAAATTTGTGAAACAAGACGCATTATATTAAATAATTATTGCGGACTCTGAAATGAATACCTAGCAAGGCACTTATTTATTACAGTTTCATACAATACAGGAAAATTCCTAGTAGGTAATAGTACCTAGACATTGATAAAACATGTGCTTGTACATACCTATTACCATTATTTATTACACAATCATTTATTTTATATTCTCTCTCGCCTGCTGGTTAGAAATTTCTACGAAATACTTATTATCTATATTAATATTATAAAGATGAAAGATTTGTATTTTTGTGTGTGTGTATGTTTGTAATAAATAAACTCAAAAACTACTGTGCCGATTTCAAAAATTCTTTCACCAAATGGAAAGCTACATTATTACGGAGTAACATAGGCTATATTTTCCACGTATTCCCACGGGAACGGAAACTGCGGCGTGCTGCTAGTATTATATATTCGCCGTTAAGATTGTAAAATATCACGTAAAATTGTAAACATTTTTTTCTTATAATGACACGGATTTATTGTATGCAAAACAATTTTTTAATAATAAGAAATTATACTTAACCTAATAAACATTTACTACAATCTTATGGAGTCTGCAATTATCCGGTTACATATACAACGTGTAACAGAATAAACGCAATACCTTTTAAGGGGTCATTGTGCTTATCATTATGAACAACTTTAACTATTGGACCAACACTGAAATCGCGAAAAAAAAATCTACCACCCCATACATTTCTGTGCGCATAACTCGAAAAATGTACTGAACAGCTATTTTTTTTTCTCGATTTCGTGGTTGGTCCCATAGTAAAAGTTGTTGATAATGATGAGTACAATGACCCCTTAAGAGGTATTGCGTTTATTCTGTTACACGTTGTATATTCCGACCAGCTATACTTTTTATCTCAGTACTAGGTAAAAAGTGTTTTGTGTCTTAATCCAGGTGCCAAGCCTGCCCGTGTACCAAGTTTCATTAAAAAAAAATCGTTTGAAACATCCAAACTTTCACGTATTAAAATATTTAAGTAGGATAGGATATCCTATTTTTCACAAGTCACAATTAACACTCAACAATACAGCCGATCATATAAGTCTATCACAAAAGCCTCTAGGTTATTTTACAGGTAAACGTAGCACTTAGCCAGCCGCCGATCATTTTGTTCAGCCAACCGTTAAGCAGTGGTGTTGAATGAGTAATTATATAGAGCTGGTAACTCATTGTCAGTTCATATAGAGCTGACTGTACCGGGTATGGGTTGTTTTTAATAGTGAGGGACTGAAATGATGAATTGGTCGGGTTCCGGTTAGGCAAAGACATTTTACGGTGCCGATGTTCGAAAAGACACGGATCAAACATGTGACGTTTTGGTAGCGCATATCATAGATTCCTATCCCATTCGCATCTCTGTCGCAATCTGTCAGAAAACCCTCAATTTCCATACATTTTTAGAATAATTGGAGTAGAATTGGTTCTCTGTGGTAGGTACCGTAAAATTAAATAATTAAATTGGTATCTCCATACATTAGCTTATATTTAACTTAGTCAAGGAAATTGAGGCTCTTTTGACAAATTACGAATAAGATGCGAATGTGAAGGTTGCTTAAAAATTAGTAGAATTAGCCCTCTGTGGTTCCTCAAAATTAAATAATTAAACTGATAAGTACCTCCATCCATCGGAGCTCTAAAACACAATCAAAATAAAATTAATATTGTTTTTATAATAACATGGTATAATGGACTTTTAATTTCCAGCAATTACTTATGCTGTCAAAAACAGTGATAAGTTACTACACAACAACATTTTGTTTAATCATAATGTTATTTATAAATTACTTATTTGAAATTAGCTAGGTGAACATCTAATTTACTATAAAAAGCGAAATTAAAGTATAACCATTGATTCATTTGTTCTACATCTCTGCGTCTATCTACAGTGTCATTACGGCTGTCTTAACAAACAATATATTCCATTATATGTATTCGTAAGGGTAACATAATAGAAAAGGCATAAGTTATCATAACAATACATTTAACAACTAGGCTCAGTTCTCCTTTTGAAACCCAAAGACCATGGAATATGCAGATGATCCTGAAATATGTTCCATCTTTGATTAAAGGTACTGCTGTAACATTATTTGGCACTAATTTTAAACGCTTTTCTTGTAAAATCTATTCGCAAAGTTGCCGAAATAACTTGTGTTAACTTTATGAATACACACACGTATTCATCAAGTAATTTGGTGAATACCAATTAAAACTAGGCTCCTAGAAACAAAAATAACCTCGTTTTATGACCAATTTTTTCGCATAAAATTAAATACATAGGTAGTATTCTGACCAGATAATTTCGATACGGAAAACTTTTCAGCTAAATGTCACTATTATAATGTAAATAGACCTATTATAAAAAATCGGACCTAATAATATCACACTTGATATAGGAAGTAATTTCCATAGGTTGTTGCGCCGACTCCGCCCGCCGACCTTCATTGTATGGTTTAGCAATCCGTTACACCAAACGGAGTTCATATTTTCATAGCAACTAGATTTTTGTGACTCATTCACATCTGTTTTTTAATGGCAAATACAGCTAATGTGAGTGGCCTTATCAGAATACTTTTGAAAGTAAGTAGCTTAAATGAGTCTCTAGCTTAGGTACTGTAGCCACCTTGGCTGCAACCTCTGGCAGCCAAGCTAGTCACACCTACTTTGGAAGTGTCTGGTTGAAAATTAGTTATTATTTAAATTAGGAAATATAATTAGAACGTTTTGTTTGATAGATTGACAGATGTAATTTGAACATTCGTGCTGTGGAGCTCTATACTATTCCCTTAAAGTTAAAATCTGAGTTTTATTTAGTACGTAGCCCTCAGTCCATAATCCTGTGGGCTACAGTACCTACTTACCAAACTTAAACTCAGAGCATTTATTTCAAGCAAACTTTAAAACTGTCAAGAAGTCGAGGTAGACAGAAAGTTGGAGAGCAGCTATGTGCACGATTCAAAAATGCATAAAAATCCATGGCCTGATTTATTTATTTTTTAATTTTTTTTTGTACCTAAACACTTAAAAGATCGAATACAGATAGAGGAGCACAAAAGTAAATATAGATTCTACCATGATGGCTTCGACAGTTTCTGTCTATCCCCTTAGAAAATGTTGTGTATTTCTGTATGTAAAATACTGCGGCACATGTCATTGAGTAAACATGGAAGTGACTTTTTCCCGGAACTATGCATAGAGCATTATTTAGGAGATCACTATCATTGCATTACTAAAATCCACATGCAGATCTTTTTCAACGATATGACTATGAATACAAAAAACTAAATAAAACACGAGGTAATAACTACTCTGAAATATACCTTACCTACTCAAAACGTTAAACGTGGATCAAAACTTTTCACAATGATCGTGAAAAGTTTTGATTCACGTCTTACCGTCGTCGTCTTCACAAATTACAAAATTCGAACTCCTGTGTATTTTAATAGGTAGGTAGGTAAATGCAGAAGTATCCAATGTATTTACAATAGGTAAATACATTTACAACCGATTGAAAAACGTAACCGCAATAGCATCATTAAAAGTCACCTTAAACCTTAACCCTCTTATTAATAAACACGGAATAAAGTTATACCAGGAATAACAAAGGAATAACCATACATTTTCATCGGTTTAAACTTGGAATAACTTTATTCCGTGTTTATTAATACGAGGTTAGCTGTTTTTGCAACTGAAAAATACCTAAAAATCGTAAGAAAAAACACATCAGTGCTCAAATAAACACCCAGCTGATTCGCCAGTCATCGCACAAAGCTTTTAAATGCACATAATTGCATCATATTCTGCAATTATGTGCATTTAAAATTTTATCTTAACAATAAAACAGACACACAAATTAAGCTAGTGTAGCTGTCATCCTGAATATTGTAGCGACAATTTAAAGCATATTTTAACTTAGATATTAATCACAGCACGAACTTAAAATTGAATATTGCAAAAACTGAACTCACAAAGACCATATTGTGGGCATAATTCGGACTAGTAATTATGCCGCCATTGCAAATTCCTATAAAGGAGAAAAGCTTGTTAACTATGCTAGGGAAACTTCGCAATTAAATCCGTTAACGAGCTTCTGGCAAATATAATTTAAATCCATCTTGCTAGACTAGTGGGCAATACTTGTTTAAGGACTGCTTTATGCATTTTCTTTTGTGAGTAAGTCGTAAAGCCGACGTAATGTAGCGATAGTCTATTGTACCGTTCATCTTCAGTATTTTAAAGCTTAAAAAAACTTCCGTCTTTATTTTAAGTTCGTCCAAAGTTGTCTTTATATCTTAAGCGAAAAGGCCGCCAATTGTGTCACCCTATGTAGGATATCTTCGTTATTTTTTTTATTTACAAATACAGAGATTTTTTGTAAATATTTTTCTGTCGAAATGTCATACAATTTTATCCAACATAATATTGAAACCAGATTAAAAATTCAAAACACTATCATGCATAAATATGATCTGTATTGACGCCACATGATACGCATTAATCATTCGTGCAATTAGCAATCATTTCAATATCTATGCCACTGTATTTATGTCAGCAATATTTTTCTGCGTTACGGAAAAAATAACAAGTGAACTGATTTTTTTGCTCGCAAGTGTACCTACATATTGACACGACTCGAAAAAGCTAATTTGAAAATCACATTGACATTAGCAGTAGGTAAGTTCAGTGAAAGGTTACAGCTTTCTAGCAACCGATTAGGTGTAATATTGTAAGCTCTTAGGTTGTATAAAGTGAAATCCAACGTTAGTCGTTTATCGGACGTCATCCGACATCGTCCGTCCGACATCGGAAAGCTTCCGGCCGAGTTGCTGTCCAGATTAGATACTGTCAATTGATCGAGCGATTTGATACTCGATATCGAATTTATAGACACTCGGGATTTGCGACTTCGAGATTTTATAAATCTTCAAAGTTTTGAAATTCTACTGAACGTTAAGTCTGGGTATTATTCCTTACTAGCTGTCGCTTGCGGTTTCGCCCGCGTGTAAGTCGTAACTTTCCCCAAGGGAACACCCTCACTGGCCAAAAAGATATATCTTGTCCTAATCCAGGACTATCATGTGTATACCCATACGCTACCCATGTGCAAAGTTAAATCCAAATCTGTTAAGAAGTTAAGAGGTAAGATACAAACTCCCTTTCGCATTAAAAATATTTCTTAGTTGGGATTAAGATAGGCTGGGCGAAGGCTTTATCAATAAGAAACCTTCAGGATCAACACACTTTGCCTACCCCATTTTGGAATTATGCTTGATAATATGTTTCAGTCGGCTTCCACCCGGTTCACTGGAGATCAACCTCATCAATTCATTGAATGGGTACTCGTCGCCTTTGCTGAAGGTAAAGATCAAACCTTGGCATCCGTAATTTATCCATTTGCGCCGAATAACCCACTTCTCTCGATAAAACTCAATGATACAGCTTCAGAATTGTACGTTTCTGCTTCGTGTATTTCAATCTTAACATAACATCGCACCTTTATTTCCCAAAGAAGTAAGCAGTGATGGAGACACGGCCCTAGTAATATTGCCCTCAACTGGGCACATAGGTGTATATCTATGTATTGGCCTGCTACTAAGACATTTCTAATAAAAATCGTATTTCACGACTGATAGAGAAACAGTCAGGCATACACACGAGTGATCCTTTACGAGTTCCTCAAAAAACTCAATAACACTTTGCTTACCCGGTTTATTAAAGTAATCATTGCGACATAGTATTGAACAAAGAGAAACTTGAATTCGTCGAAAACACAGTTTTTCTGGGCATCACACTGGACTCAAGGCTACAATGGGGTCCTCATTTAACATCTCTTGCGGGACGGCTAAGTTCAGCAGCATATGCTGTCAGAAAAATCCGTCAATTTACTGATATAGATACCGCGAGGCTGGTCTATTTTAGTTACTTTCATAGTATCATGTCTTACGGTATCTTATTATGGGGACGAGCTGCAGATATTGAGTCTATATTTATTCTGCAGAAAAGAGCCATCAGAGCCATATATAATCTGGGTCGGTGCGATTCCCTAAGAGAACTGTTTAAAGATATTAACATCATGACGGTACCTTGTCAATACATATACGAAAACATAATGTATGTTCGGAAAAATCTTCATCTTTTTAGTAAGATTAGTGATAGGCATAATTTTAATACTAGAAATAGGAACAAATTAGATCAACCCCGATTCAGATTGGCAAAAGTACACACTTCTTTTATGGGGTACTGTGTTAAATTTTATAACAAAATACCTCTTGAAATTCTAGAACTGAATGAAAGAAAATTTAAAACATGCATAAAACGCACACTATGTAAACAAGCATATTATAAACTTGAAGATTATATACTTGATAAAAATGCTTGGCTAAATGCCGGTCCTGCTCCACAGTCTCAGCCGCTTGGTTCCTCTAGTTAAGATATTTGGAAGAGATGCTCACCCTTCTTTGTGTAGACTAATAAAAATTTCCACTTTTCTTATGTTATGTTTTAAATACTACTTTTCTTTTTCCGTTTTTGAAAATTGATATACATAGTTTTATATAAAGTAGAAGCATTTTTTATTTTAAAATCCTGTAAATGTGAGGACCATGGAGCCTATACTGTTAATAATATAGATGGTTTCCTTGTTTGACATGAGTGAGCAGGGGCAGTTGAGGGTGTGTCATGCTCGCTAGAATGTCTCGCTGATGGTGGCGCGTGTATTTGATCATTCGGTTCCCTTCAAAATGGTTGAGCTGAATGGTGCTGATGCACGCGTCATGTTCGTGAACGGGCGCCGTCAGTGGAGACTGGTCATATCTTAGCTGTCACTGGCTTATTTCTATATTTAATACTTATTGGATACTTGGAATACTTTTATTTTTTTCCTTTCTTTGCATTGTTCTCACATATAGATGCAACAAGTAATGATGTAACCAGGATTTTTGTAAAACATAAAATGGTTTAAAAGAGTGTCCATGGAGTTTCTTGTACGTTCTTCTCCATAGAGATCTACGCTTTGGAACGTGCAAATAGCTTCATGTTTTTGACTGACTGACTTTGACAATTCAAAAGTACCTGTGATTGGTTTATTTGAAATAAATGCTTTGACTTTGACTTTGACTTTGACTTATTATCATACAAACCCAGGATCTGCTCAGCAATCTCCCTGACGACCAACAGACAGTCAATAATAGAATAGAAAAACCTTCAATTTAAAATAATATATCAGTCAATCGATTCTATATAGAGCGTAGGTTCGTTTATTGCATCACAGTGTCGTTTCGCCGACATGCAACAATAAAACAAAGGACGATTCCAAGAAACAAATGCCGCATGAAAATGTAACAGACGATGTTATCATTCTGAGTGATATCTCACAAACATGGGGTGTAGCAGAACTGTGTGTTCACACTTAGACGAATCGTCTCTCACCTCCTTTCTCATATGGAAGACGGCGGCCGACATCGGCAGATTCATTCACACTACATTCAATCCGGGCGTTTAGACGGCATATCGCAGTGCCAAAACGTTCCTCTAAAAACCCGGATCCGTTATTTTTCTCGGTTACCGTTACCCGTTATATCTGTTTCTTTAGACGGACCGAGAAAATAGATTGTCCGTCCAAGTGGGAACGGGCGCTTATTAAGTTCTAATAAGAATTGGTTGTAATTGACACTAAGTGACAAAAAAAAACCGTAAGTACTAATATGGTTTTTCCATCTGGAATTTCTCACTAACAGTCCGGAGTCTGAATTTGTACCCGGATGACGGAAATAGTCTTGCCCCCTATAACATGGGAATTAGACATAAACCTCGTATTGTAAGTTTAGTAGGTATAGCTACAACTCAGCCTTACCTCACCTTTCAGAAAAGCACGCGCGATAATGTGTACGAGTATGTATATATAAAAAAGCAAAACCAAGAAGTAAATCAAACTAAAAAGTGCCGAAAGTTCAAAGCATAGAAATGCAATAGGTCAAAAGTTCTATCACATCCCGTTATACTTTAGACATGAAACCACACTTCAAAAGTAGCTACTTGAGTCATTCTCATTTAACAAAACATGTGTTCATTGAACCACAACTACATTAGCCATATAAAAAAGACGTCAAATAACGACAATCCTTTTCAGCACGAATAAAATGCCAAAGAATATAGACTAGCTAATACAAGTACAATCAGTTCGCCGCCATTAATAAAATCAACAAAGTAACAATGTTCATCAAAAGCCATTGGCAGAACAATGGCAGCGTGCGCTTCGCGTAATGACCGGACAATACAAGAGAATTACTGTATCCACGTTGACCGCTCAGAATGCAAAAAAAACCAGAAGCCTCAAACTGAAACGTCCGCACGAACTGTCGCAACAATCAGATCTGCTGCTGGCACTTGTTACCTTTTTTTTTTACACAGCTTCGTACTGTCAAAAACTCAAAACTGTTACTTAGTGTTAGTGCCAATTCTACTAATGTTTAAGCAATGTTCACATTCGCATCTCATTCCCAATCTGTCAAAAATGCATGGAAATTGAGGCTTTTTCGACAGATTGCGACTGGGAAGCGACTGCAAACGTTGCTTAAAAGTTATTAGAATTAGCCCTCAAACTGTGCAGTGTGCACTTTGTCATTTTTCAGATGTTTCTTTAACTTTCTGCGGATGTTAGAGAAGAGTTTCCCTTTAAATGGGAAAGTTCCCAATACAGCGGCCGCAAAGAAAGGCACGTCTCCCGATTGTTATTGTGTTTTTGGGGTCATGGTGTGTAGCTCATTGAGTTATTATAAAGTGTGTCTTCTGGCTTGTTCTCTGTGGTTGACCGGTATGGTGCACGGAAACGATCTCATTGAAAGAAGATACAACCGGTTAGGGTGAGCAAATCTCAGCTCCAATGTCAAGGGTTCATAAATTATAGGCTATTATAGGCTGTATGAAGTGAAGTAAACCACAGCTAGTTGAGTAAAATTCATTCATTCATAATATTATAACGTATAATATCTGAAAAAGAATAAAAAATAGACTCTCTCGATGGTCTAAGGATAGTTAGCCTTAAGTCAATGTTCGATGTCCTGGTCGGGTATTTTGGCTTTACCGATCAGATATAACTCAAAGCGCACTGACAACCCGAAATCTAGATTTGTACTCGGTTAGGGAAATGAGGTCTTGGTATAATACACCTCTTGTAGGGAAAGATATATATCACGACTTTCGTGGAACAGAAACGTGATAAACTTTTAAGACACAACTAATAATGTCCTTGCTGAACTCAATACGAATGCAAAACAGAGCCACTCACTAAAACTTGTACTGAAGAATTTATTGAGCAGCCACTTGAAACTGAATAGAAACTCCCACGCCTGTACTTTAAGTACTTAAGTTAAAATATAACCCGAACTTGATGTGTGAACTTGTGAAGCTTTCCAAAGAAAGAATACTTCAACAAGTGAAAGAAAAATTGCAAAAAGGTGGACTTTCTTTCTGAAACTTTCTTGGAACTTTCCTTTTATCATTGAAGAAGTTCATTGACACAAGTTTTATGAAGCAAGCTTCTTCGTCAACTTACTTCTCTGTGTCATGCTTTTGCAGAATGAAAATAATTCTAGTGTAAGACAGATGTAGGTAATTCTTTATTCTGTGTCTAATCATTCACCTACCTTACGACTAGATAGAGTGAAATTCATATCAGCGGTAACGTTTGTCATAACTCGAAAATCACGTGATATTTCGGAAAATGGCAATGTCATTATATGTTTTGGACTTTTGACAATTGAACTTAAAACCTCAATCGCAATGACCAAACATTTAAAGCCCAGCACCGGTCCAATTCTTCAATCCTAAGAACGTCAAGTAAACAGTGGGCTCCCATTACGTTGTTCTAACAAACGTCAACCGTCAGAGGGATCGTTTAGCCACAAATTGGATCGCACCTGGTCGAGTCTGGCTACAACTGAGCCGGTCAATAGCGCTCAAGTTCCGCCTCTGGGTGCCATTTGCACATGATTGCTTCAGGCACCTTCATACGACACCTGAGGCGAACATTGATACCTATAATGCCAGGCTAGTTACCAGTATAAACCCTTACAATATTATAATACTAAATACTGTAGAGCGCTTGAATGTTATAGTTTTAGAAATAAAATCGCTCGAAGTACCTATAGAAAAAGTGGCATGCCATCTGAAACTTCGATTTTCAAAAAGTTCAAAATGTACTTATGGGGTTAAAATGAGTCAACGACATGTCACATGGTCAATTTCGTACATTCTTTATAGGCGATTGGAATGCAACCATCTAGAGAATTGCCCCACAGATGGCTATTTATGGCAACGTATTGTACCAGCTTTACATAAGCTTTAAACATCTTATAAGTATGATGGATTAGGTCTGGAACACACATAATAATATTGTAGATTGGAAAGTAGTTCAAAGTAATTTCTTTGAGCAAATGGATCGTTAAACACGAACATAAACTTAGTACACTTGTGGCTAGTGACGTAACATTATAATTAACTCAATATCATGTACTTTGTTATATTGCTCACTCGGGCACATGACCACGAGACGACTACGAGCGAAGAGCAATGAAGAAGTTATCATGAGACATCTAAATACCATTTGATGGGGTAAAAATTCATATTGAAAGTGCAAAGTTGGAAGTTAGACGGCCTAAATGCTTTATTCGTTTTAAAAATATCTACACATACCGCCATTTAAATGGAGCAAAGTAAATAGGTATTGATTTTTCATCAGATTGTTTAACGAGTCTGAAAACACGGACGATTCGTATAAAAACTGAAAATCATGTCTGTATCAGACAAAAATATGGCTCCCGGCGCGGGATCCTCCGTTTGTTATTTTATTGCTGGCTGAATACACAGACTAAATTAGTTAGACAAAAAAATATGCGAGTATTTTAAACATAACTTTATGAATTTCGTAACAATGCTCGTCGTTCGGTTCCCTGGGGAAAAAGCGTAGGTTGTAGTGCGTACAAGAGTAAAGTTTTAATGCTTCACACAAAAAGTGTGGACGAGCGCTTTGTTCTATTTGCACGTCCATGTTACATCAATAGCATGTCTTCAAAGGCCCGATTTCTCGTCGTCATTGTCTTCTGTTTCAATCCTCTATACTATGCAAAACTCGGGTTGCTACAGAATCAAGGGCAAATGCAATAACAAATGGCGCTACTAGGAAATGAAGAAATTGCTTATCAATATTGTTTCCTACATGGACCGTATCGCGAGTAATGTTTTATAAACATTACCCGTATGAGAAGCACGGACAATGAGAACGGTACAAAGCTCCATGACTCGACTGTACCTAAGTCGTGTATTTTCTCTAGAAAACGAAAGAATACAAGGGTACAATACAGTACATAATGTGTTTGCTCTCATTGTACAGGAGCTTAAAATATTAAGGCACCGAGTCTGTAGCCCGCAGTACATGTTACGTAACACAGGGAAATCTGCCAAATTATCATGCCTCAGCGTTTATGATGCCTTTTCACGGTTAGGAGATTGCCTTAAGAAAGTGTGTGGGAGGAATCTTAAGCATTTGAAACGCAGACTATGATATACCTTACCTATGTATGTTTGCTAGACAATTAGACTCAATCGTATAAGCATGTGTGTAGTTAGTCATTGTTTGCAGAACTGGAACAAACTGACGGAAATCATTCATTACGATTATGCTTCTGTACACTCATCTTGCTAGATCATTGACTAATTCTCAAATCAAAATAGCCATGATAACATAGTCCTGACTGAGATTTTTCTGGGAAACTTTCTGACGAAGAAATCATGGAGTTCCTTCAGGCCTTATCTAAGATGGAAGTCACGGCAGAACATAAACTGTTATCAAAGTTTATGGGCAGCCTGATTGATGACTTCCTTGTACATTGTACCCTTATGGGTCACGTAGGTCCCGGGGGACCAAGGAACTTTATAATGAGCCATGTCCTGACCACCTCTGTGTAGGTACCTACATAATATTGTGAACTTGTGTATTATTTTACTAACCATTCTAGCACAATGAGAACTTACCTAGTAGTTTATTACGCTTTGGTTCTTCATAGGGAAATTGTTTATGTGCTGATTTTACTCATTACTAGCACTTCGCCCGCGACTTCGTCCGCGTGGGGATAGTAGGTACTCCACAAACTGCAACGCCCCTATACATATCCCCTTATAAAGGTTAGTTTTGGAAAATTAAGCACAACGATTCTCATTATTGGTTCAGCGCAACTGTTCACCCCGTTCAGCCCGTCAGGGGTTGATTATGCAAAAATTGTTAGGTACATGATCTGTTTCAATTATCCCACTTTTAGTTTATTCATAGAATTCCGACGTAAATTGAAGCAAGCTATAATTTCCTCCCCTAAAAACTTATTCACCCCTGCTTCACCCCTTATTATGTATGTACCTAGTTGATTTTCGAAAAATCCAAACATTTTTACTTATTGTTTTATCGAAAACATTTAAATGTCGTGGTGTTTCAACGTCATCGGACCAAGCATTGATACGATTCTCCCCAGTTCGCTCAAGCCGCGACATTTTTCTTACTCCGAGCATGTTTATTACCGTCGTAACTTTTGAACGAAAGGTCCGATTTGAATGATTTAAAGTGTAATTTACACGGACATAATTAACCTTAATTATCAAACCATTTCAATGGATAAGGATTAATATCATGGTACTATAATCACCATTTTTTATTTCACCATGGGATTTGCTTGACTAATATTAACAAAAAGCGGTCATGGTGACTTATCCATAATAGTTAGACATATGGTATCGCGGACTTTTTTGTAGATATTGATGACCTCTATAAAACTGTAGTACATCACTTTGCTCTATTGTCAATAGATTCCGCAGCGTACGCGATATAAGGATTTTTTCTCACACCTTGGGTCACATTATCGAAGTTTTCATACGGATCCCTAACTTTTTTGAAAATATTCTATAGCCTATGTCCATCTCTGATAATGTAGGATTCTACTGGTGAAAGAATTTTTCAAATCGGTCCAGTAGTTTCGGAGCCTATTCATTTCAAACAAACAAACAAACAAACAAACAAACAAACAAACAAATCTTTCCTCTTTATAATATTAGTGTAGATAATAAGTTCTACACTTATTATTATGGGTAAAATCTAATGGATCCCGTAGACAGACACTACACGACAAAGCGACATTGACGGGTTGTCTTAAATTTATCACAGAAATTGTTCTACGAATAATATACCCATACAAAAATGTCCTATGTTACATGTCAACTATCCAGTGTTTTTATACCATGATATTAGGACACTCATTTGGATCAAGTCTCATTTTCGCTATCGTAATAAATGTGCACTATTTTGATAGCGAAAATGAGACTTGATCCAAAGATGTGCAGGAGCAGATGTGTGTCCGTAAACTATCATCTCAAGGCATTTCGTAGAAACACTACAGCGCAATAACTAAGGAGATCCTGACCTACGAGTGCTTTTATAATAATTCTAATATTCATAATCCAACAACATAAATAACGGCTTCTAGGTAGATGTAAATTAATGTGATAGTTACTGGAAATTTCCACCATGACATATAGAGAGACTGTAGCGTGATTGCTACAACAATATTCATATCCGGAGTTCAATTCTACATGCCGTGCTGTGCCACATTGATGAATATTTGATTAAAACGCCAGAGGCAAACAGTGATGGTTGAACACTGAAATTAATCTGAGAAAGAATGTAGATCCAGTCTACAGGTGATTGGTTTTACAGGAATTATGTAAATGGCAGATGTATTTCTACTTCAATAGAAATACATTTATAGCTTTTAACTTTTTCGCGACTATAGCTGTCATACAACTAAAGAGACGTGCATTTTATCGGAAACCATAGGCGTCATATAAAGTCACCTATGGCTTTCAGCAAATGTATATATTTCTATCAGTATATTCAGTTCAGTCAGTGCGTCCAGAGTACTCCCAATGAAACACATAATAAACAACTTAATATCATTGTATTACGAAGAACTCATCCGTTACATTTTCCTCCCCAAGGATTGCACTCCTGTAACAAGCATAATCCATAAAATCAGAAAGTACATCTCATGAATAAAGGAAATGGTCGCACGGTCCTTAACAAGCTGGCGACCAAGCTTATCCTTTTTCAGACCGGAACAACGCGATTCTTTCTATCCTAGAAGAAAAAGTACATTATTATGTAATGTATTTTTACTGGCTATTCCCGTTCAGTGATTTTGTAAGGCTCGTTTCAATAACGGACAATGAGAAAACACGTGTTAGGGTACGTTTGCATGGTTCAAGCTTTTAGTGTGGTAGTGTTAGTCTTTCTTGCTCTAACCTTATATTGTGAGACTTTTAAGAGCGAACAATATCGAAAAATAGTTTAGACAGGAAGAAAAAGAACACCCTGTGCGTTTTCACTTACCTACCATAAGAACTAGGAAGTTTGCATGAAATTCCATGAGAAGTAAACGCTCTTTTGATGATCGTAATATTAGGTATTTATCCTAACGTTCGTTCGTTTTGTTTATTTAACCTTAACGATAGAGGGAACGTGCAGAAACTATAGGTGGCAGCACAGAAGCGTCAACGTTAAGTATTCTTAACGTGAAAGTTTCGAATATTCAACACTAGATGGCATAGTCTTCGCTGTACACGATCTAAAATCGCTGAAAGAATGTCGCTTTGTCTAGAAACTCGTCAATCAATACGTTACGAGATTGACATTGGCATGCTAGATTGACCACCTCACCTCACTGACTTGCAAGCGCATATGGCGGTAAATAGACATCTCGTACATAGGTGAAATACCCACTATGTAAATAGTCCGGTGTGTGCTGGCTAATGCTAGTTTCCACTAATTTAGTTTTAAAGTTCCATAAAGAAATGTCAGTATGTCAATCTTTACGCACATTTACGTTCTTGACCAACTCGTACAACTACGTACTGATACTCTGCACGTGGATTTAAGAGGTACCTACTAAGAAAATGAGCGTGAAGCAATGCATGCCTAATGCCTAGGTAAACATAGACATCGACCTCTATATTACACTGCACGTGCGCAAACGCAGATTGATTAAAAGTATCGAATGCTGACGTCACAGTCATTGGATACTGCGTCATGATTTGATAGCTAGCTAATTAAGGGATATTTCATATACCTTATAAACCGTATAAAACGTGACACTTATGATTCTTATCACGTGTGAGTTACCTACTTGCTTACTATTTATATGAAAATTACATTCTTGTTATTTATTTATATGGCTTTATCTGTAAATTACAATTTATGATAACATTTATGAAGTTTGTCAACATAAAAAACGACTACAAACAACTAGCGCCTTTTGATGACACTAAGATGCCTTATTCTCATTCAGTAAGTAATTATAAATTAGTAAAACTCAAAGAAGAGCGTGTATCACCAAAGATAACCTGTTAACAAAAAAACACATAACTGCCATACACAAACAGTGAGAAAAGTACCTAACCAAAGAACCTTTGCTACGTAACAGGAAATGGTTGCACGTTTTCAGACCTCATCCTCATATAGCTTCCTACATGCACTGCACAAAAGCTGGCTGTAATATGCACAAGAGTCTGCAAGTAGCATGACATTGTGACATTCACAATTCCGAAGATGCTATGGCACAAAAAGCTCTAGGCAAAGTAACATTCTTTCACCGATATCAGTCGAAATGTGAGGAATTGACCACGTGATATCGGTTTCAAGGACAAAGTGAATGACCGTCACATTATCTAGAACCTTTATTCTAATATCTTGGAAGCTACTTCCGGACTTATACCACGTTCCCACCTGCAAGCAACTTGCATTTTTATGGATGGGAAAACATCAAATGACTTCTTCCGCTTAGGGTAGAGCGGAAGGGAGTGACAGACTCTTACTGACTAAAACCCATCCGTGTTCCTCCTTATGCCCTTTGCGTTCCAGGGCCGCGGTGGCTCTTTCGAAGTTTAATTAGAGTAGGTACATCGCGGATCACGTTTGAGTGATTCATTTTGCAACTTCAACATGCAGGCTTTACGCATGTTATATGCGACCACACGATACAGACTTATGTCTGCGCAGACTTCGAAGTCTTCATAAAAAAATTCTAACACACCGACATTTATCTGCACAGACTTTGTTTTAAGTCTGTGCAGACATACAATACCATTTTTTATTCGAGTGTTGTGTGGACGGTCCATTACAGTCAGTGTATTCTCAGCTTAAGGTACAAAAACCCAGCCAGTTAGTAACTCTATCCAGGCAACGAACACAGCAAGCAAATGTGGCCTGCATAATACAGGCCTTGTGGATCAATATCGTGTGCGCCGTACACGGTCCATGCACTCAGTGCCCGTGTGTGGACCGCTGAACAATGCTGACTCGAACTAATGTAATTGAATTTGGAATTGCATCTAATTTTGTAACGGACAGCTATATTTTATTTTTGTTTTTATTATTTCATTCGATTTGATCATATTTTGTGAATGTGTCAACTGATACTCGCGAGCTTTACTTATGTTTGGATGAAGTATTTGGAACTCCAAATACTTGTTAAAGTATGAAAAAATCTACTTAAATCATTAAAGTATGGTTGTCAAACCATACTTTAATGATTTAAGTTTTTAAAAAATCAGACTAGTTTGACATATTAAAATTTATTCGTTATTCAGTAATCGGGGGTAAGTCAATAATGAACATTGGTTATAGCTATGATTGGCGAAGTTTTCAAGCTTATGTTATGAGCAGAGAATCTTCTAGCAAAATATTATTCACCCAATAAGGCAACTTCAATAAGAATTTATAAAATACTTGGTGCAGCCCGCAGCTTGAATTTCGGAAATAAACCAAATGGAACGTAATATCCCCGATGCATTTTGAAAACCACAAAATAATTGACAGCAATGTAATTTCCTCATACCGTAATATTTAAATTTTAAAAAACTTGATGTCTTTTAAACAAAACAACATTTCATCATTACATTTGTCTAAATATTGACTTCTTTTACACAGCTTTATGCACTTATTTTTTTACAGATTTGTAAAAAAATAAGTGCCACCTCTTAAGGAGTCTGAATGAAGAGGTTTAAAAAAACGAGCGATTGCTCGTTTTTTTTTATGTAACTGCACACTTTGATCTTATTTTTCCTTTGCTGTTCAAAATTTCCTTTGCCAGATTCTCCTAATTCCGACTACATAAGGTAGCAGTTTCAAGCGACAATTTTAACCAGAATTCATTATCGAGCCCCGTGTTGTTCCGTTATGAGTGCAACAGAACACAATATTATGACATTAATAATAATTAATAATGGCAATAAATAATTATTAGCAGCTTGACAGTGTAAACAGATTCGTTAAGTTAATTAATTATATTAAACACACTGTTTACTCATAAGCTGACTAAAATCCTATAAACACACGTGTATTGTAATAGGTGACATATTTAGTTTATTTAATTATGTTTACCGCATAGCAACTGATTGGCTTCGAATATATTTTTGTTAGTACAAAACAAATGCCATCACCTGCCTAATACACTTTGGAATGGCAGTCTGATTTGAAGGAAATACCTATGTACATGTAGAATTTTACTAGTTTGTTAGTGTTCGCAAACTAACGCATCGTTTTATTTTTTGTACTCATTTTTTTTTGTTCAGAATCTCGCCTGATTGTAAACGATGAATGTGGTCTACTACGAAGCGAGCAAGCATAGAATATTCCTGTTCACTCTTGCTGTTGCAGCTTGTATGTTATTAAAGCCTTTCTTTCCATACAGCCTCACTTATGTAAATAGGTAGGTAAGTACATAACGGACGAATACAATATACCGCTTCGTACAGCACAAGCGTAACCGCACAAAAAATACACGTGCCAATCGTGTGGTTCTTGCGTTAGTAAAATAAAACACATTAAAATTCACTTTCGTAGGTAAGGAAAGTCTCTCAACATAATCTCATGTTATTGACAAATGAAAATCCATTACTTTGTCCACCGCAAAACAAATACAATGTTTACAATGCAGTATGTGCCTTAACACATGAAATACACTTTCTGAAAAACTATTTATTTATTTAAAAACTAAATATACAACGTGTAACAGAATAAACGCAATACCTCTTAAGGGGTCATTATACTCATCATTATGAACAACTTTTACTAAGGGACCAAAACAAAAATCGCCAAAAACAACTGCTCCATACATTTCTGTGCGCATAACTCGACAAAATGTTATTAATAATGCGTTTATTTCTAGACGTTGAACAATCAACAATAACGAATGAAAATCCATTTGTCTGGTAAATACCCTAATCAACAATTACATCTCTAGTTATAACATTTAACACCCAAGCGAATGAAAAAGAACAATTCATGAAATAACGATCGTTTCAGAACAGCCATTTGTTTGTGGGTAAAGTGAACTGTGAACACAGAAAAGCTTTTATTTTTTGCTCATATCAATTAAATGGGGCCAATCTCTGAATGCATTTTGGATCCATCTTAATGTCGCTGCTTGGAACAGTCTGGTTGCTTTCATTAGTGTAATGGTTCTAACACTAGTCAGCGGGTTGTAATAATGGCCAATCAGCGAAAATGATTTAACTCGATGTATCTTATGATCAATTAAGGGTTTTCTTTGGAAAAATGTGTTGCAAAGCTTTTGAATTGAGCTCAAAGCAGTTTCGATTTAAAAGACTTGTTGTCTCATAAGCTATTTTTTATGATAAGAGACAACATACGAGAGAAAAGAGTGTTGCCATAATAATCTTACCTACTTAGGGTAAATGCTACGATTTATTTAAGGTGCATTCACCAATACATTTCGAATATTAGAGAACGTTAAACATGTTACTCTTATCCAAAGAATTGTATCCACCAACAACCTTACAAGTAGGTAACATTATTCATGGAATGAAAGGGGATGACCCACTCACGACGAGGGCCTTTAACAAACAAACTACAAACGACACAAATCGTTAACAGCATAATAACTTAAAACATCGTAAGTGACATGTTTTTGTATCATTATGTGCATTTAAAAATACTGTTTGTATGAACGGTGATTTACATGGCGACGGTAGGTAATTTATTCATCATTGTGCACTCGCATCGAAGGAATGGTACAATTAAAATGACATTCTGCTACCGCTCGTGCAATAAAGTTTATTTGTAAAGATGTAGTTCATTATCTTTTAGAGTGCTAATAAAACTCTCGTGAAGAAGATAATCGATTCTATTGTTAAATGTTTAGTTGTTACGATTACGACTACATAATATTGTTTTCATGATTAAGGTTATTTTATGAGCTATTTGGTTAAAATTAAACAGTTATGAGTAGAGATAAGATCGGATATTCGGATGCATAATTGCCCTAAAGTTAAGATACAACAACAACATAATATAAAAAACCGGTCAAGAGCGAGTCGGACTCGCGCACCGAGGGTTCCGTACCATCATGATGATTTCTGAAAAAGTGTGCTATTTAGAGACATTGTTTTATTTTTCCTGTAATCTTTACATAAACATCTATAACATTGAATAATTTCAGATTTTTCCCTTTGCAAACTTCGGAGATAACCCCTTATCTCCGAAGTTTGCAATGGGAAAAATCTTACTGGAACGGATTTTTTTTTTAATTTTTCGTCAAAAGTCGAAAACTATGCCGCCTAAAAAAACCAAAAAATGTTTGAGAATGTGCATTTACCTATATGATACCACACATGCCCTAATAGCACCACTTCGAATGTTTAAGACCCCTTTCAGTCCTTGTTGCAAAAAAAAAAAAAAAAATTGCAAAACAGTTGGACAAACGTCATCTTAAACTATTTGATAGATAGCATTAGTAGTTCTTAGATATCTATCTGTGACAGACAGACTGGGTCGCACCATAGGGTTCCTTTTTATTACAATTTTGGTACGGAACCCTAAAAACAAACAGAACACTGTTAACATAGCAGGTTGTTAATGGAAACGACAAAATCTTATTACTTTAATTTCGTCGCCAACGTCGCCTTCAGAGAAAATTCAGAAGTCGTTCTAAACAAATACGATTGCCAGCAATTGAAAGTTGGTGCAGCGAACTAAATAAATTTCGCAGCAGATAAGTCTGTTAGTGCCAAGGATACAGAACTTTCGTTCAGGATTGCACCGCATTCCCGCTGACAGTTTCTCTCGCTGTCACACGTAAATAGTTAACTTTGTTGCAATCTCTGCTCACTACTTTGATTTACACTAGAATACGTGTAAACGTGACTTCTCTATTTTCGATGAAGATTGAGTGGTATACATAATACCTACACCTAAATGCTTATCTATGTTGTGTCTACGGCTGGATTGTAATTCATGATCACCGTGACAGTTGCACACGCACTTATCACAATTTAATTGACGTCGCATCATGTCCTCGTTATATGTACCTACATCTTTATCAACTGTCATCCCAGTACCTATTCATCCTCTTTCTAGCCACATCATTTTCCAATTGATATAATTATCTAGTTGAGTAATTTATATCTAGCAACTAAGCTTCTAATACAAAGAGAAAACGGTTCAACGAACCCATCGAGACCTAGACGATTTCCAATAAATATTATTATGTAGGACCTGAAGTACAAAAAGTCGTAAAACAATAGCAGCAATGTACCAAACATCCTCTTCGGCTGTTCGGACAAAGTTTTAATTAAAGATGTACACACTACAGAAATCTTTGTCTTCCCACTTTGTCTTATGGACTGGAACTACGGAACGCAAGGGTACCAACGGGTCTGACCTTTTAGAAATACTCATTTTCAGACACGACTAGCTGTAAAAACGTGTTTATGAGAGCTTTTAGACGCGAACGTATTGAAAGGGGTTCAAAGACCGCTTGACCTGAAAGAGCTTAACAATAGTATTCATCTTAATTAACACAAATACCTTCTTTTTACAATGCTTCCCCGGTGGGGTTCAGGAAATTCCGTCTCCAAAATGTAATACAATTTTATCTGAAAACGAAATCGGCAACATAGAGTAGTGTGACCACTCATGGAGTATTTATACAATTCCACGTTCTATTCATGCATTTAGAAGTGGTTTCGTGACTACGGGAAAAACTACAACTTACGTTAAACGTACAAGTTATTCTAACAAGAATGCTTCGGAAAATAAGTGAAGTTTGACCTAATAATGCACTAACGACATAGCTCACCAATTAAAAACTTGAGCAATGTCGGAACTCCCCTAACGACGTTGTAATACTAGGCAGGTAGACCGGGTACCCGACGGAGGAAATGTTACACTATAAAATATTACCCTAGATTTATTTCAACTTCCCTAAAGTTCTTCGTTCTCTATACCTAATCTTTTCGCTGAAAAACATTCTTGAATTACAAAAGTCTGAACAAAAAATCTGAAGAAGATTAAATGTTTTACAAACTTCGCAGTCGTTACGTGATTGTTTTAAATTAATTAACTTTCTCTACAAATTTCATTATGGAACACTGTATTGCGATTTATTGAACAAAAATTATAAAGACAGCGACTTTTATTTTATTTATTATCATTTATTTATTACACTTTATTAGTGTTATTTTATTAGTTGTTTTATAAAAATAAGATGCAATTCTTTTACAATACGTTCTACACATGAACATTTATCGCTTCAGTGGTCTGTGGTCCATTTCCACAACGAATTTTATTGCGTTTTCTTCGAGAAAATCGTGTAATGTAGGTAATAGCCCGTACCTGATAAACAGCGACCCACTATCTGCGATCCACATTTAAGTGTTCAATTCTAACTTCAATCGCAAAACTTATACCCTTTGGGAAAATTGTGTTTTTTTACTAAAAAGTAATGTTTATCGATGCGTGCGTATCTGAAAGGAAGTAAAACGCTGAATGAAACATAAGGAGGAGAGGGAAAGGTCACTTATACCCGTGAGAACTTGAGTCGAGACCGTGGCCGACGACGTCAGCAGCCGGGGGTTAAATATTGACGCTGCAATCTGCCTTTGAAAACGCCCACACCGTTACAGTTATGCTCGTGATTTCCAATGTTAATGTCAAGTGTTTTAGCATGTGGTTAAAACCTACAGGCTACTTAAAACAATAGTTGGAATTGTGATTAGTCCAAAATGGGCAATTATATGCTATTGGTTGCAACGTTATTTTAAAGGAGATAGGTAAAACTTTTGGGAAAACATCCTACTACTTAGTTAGGTACTGGTACTGTAATTTGTATGACTTGAAGATTACCAGCGCACTATGCTCGCAGAATGCATGTTTCTTGGGACCTAAACTTTCTGGCGACGCGCACGTACCGTTTCAGACTGAAAAAGAAGCCTGCATGAATCCGCTAGATGTGAGAAGCACAACACATTTCGATAGAGATGCTTGGGGAAGGTATGTCCAGCAGTGGATCTAGGCTGATATTATGATGACTATAGTTATTAGCCTTTATGAGTAGGTATTAGCTATTTGATTGATATCAGTGCCAAAATACTGTCTGATTTGACTTTGATATTGTTCCAAAACTTGCGACTATTTATGTGTTATCTTGTTTACTCATAAAATCCGAAATGACCTGTTTTGTTTATCGCTCCCAATGATATGGCGATTTCTTGGAAAACCCTACCTATTTTCTATTTTTATGTAGTTTTATGCGATTCAATTTTTTTATATTTTTCACAGAAGATAGAGTAAACTTTTAGACAATAATCGATTCTTCTGGAACCCGATTTTCAATATTTTGCTTTTTTATTCTATACTCAAAGGCTGATCTAAATAAAAAACATGTATAAAAGAACGAAGTGCAATGACACTTTAAGTTCGTCACGAGAAGTGAACGGCAAGCAATATTTTTTGTGGAAATATTGATAGTTGACATTATCATAATACGGTACACACATCTGTTACGAATTAGCATGACATGCACAAATTATTTATGTGCTGAGGGGTAATTCTGGTATTTTTAATGAATGGAAAATTCGCATCGCGAACGCGACTTGAATTTGACCGTTTTTAGGTACATTCACTACCTACTAGAATTGACGTTCAGAGGGCCAATTCTTCTAATTTTAAGCAACATTCGCATCGCAGTTACAATAATTATGTCAATAATGTAGAAAATTTTTATGTTTTTGACAGATAGCAACTGAGATGCAAATGCGAACGTTGCTTAAAAATTTGTAGAATTGGCACTCAGAACGTTTACACATTTATTTTCTTTCAGCAAACTGGCTTGGCAATCATATCAACTAATCTTCTACTACGTTACTTAATTACCTACTCAGGTATATAATGCATTTGTCATAATAACTTCATGGTCTGACATAACAAACGTCATATTGGTAATATTTACTTAGTTTTAACACTTTTAACATTTTATTTCTCCCTGCATTTTAATAAAAATATATCTTTATAATGAAATGGAACGGAAAACACAGCTGTGACGAATAATCTCTGAGGACTAAATGGTATTCACTTAAGCAATTTATTCTGTAACGGTTATACAATCGTTTTAATGACGTCACAAAAGTGCACTACCATAGATAAATGTGTCACAGTAGTCAGTATGTCCGTACTCGTAGTTATGAACGCCTCCAAGGTCTTGGATCTGAACTTTACCCGAAGCATGTTGCAAGTCTGCACTTGAATTGGCTTCAAGTGGCTTGAAGGGAGCCGGAGTACTAAACGTTGGCACTAACCATAGATTATCTCAGGAAAGTAAACTATAGCTTTGATTTTGATTGTGAGAAAACGAAAAAGTGAAATAAACTTACAAAATATTGTAGGTAGGAATTGACACATCTTTTTTCTCGCGTATTTGTTTTATTTTTTAAACGAACATAAAAAAGGAACTTTTTAAATTATCAATAATAAATTAAATTCGAAACTTACAAAGAAATTAAAAACTGCAACATTACAAAAAATCAAAACTGGAACAACTCAAGTACCTACTTACATTTCACAATATCAAAGACGCATTAAAAGAAATTTAATTTCAAAGCTATAAAACTGTAGTCTACTTAAGCTCCTTCATAAAGTTTATTTTTAATGTCGGCGAGAACAGTTTACGGCGAAGATTAAGGTTCAAATCACTCTTGACTCAATTTATGGCGATTGCGGACTACTATGATAGACTGTTATGTCTATGGAAAAATATGAGTTAGGTCGGATAAGTCCGTTAGATTGTCAATTGATGTTAGGCTGAAAAGCCGTAATTTATATTAATGATTTAAAATATTTCATTTTTGAGACTAGTCATCTTATAACTAACTTACTGACAGTCAGACTTTTGAACCCCACCCAGCTACATTAGGTATTCATAATAATTATCAAGCTCAGCCTCTAACTAACATGCAATAATGCTTTGAAGGACAAGCAAACAGCATACCAGAACATGCAGCTTACATCAGCTATTTACAAAGTTAATGTACCTGGTACATATACCACAAACACACGAGCAAATACCGGAACTGTTTCAGTTGTTTAGAGGAAGAAAAACCGCAGTACTGTGCAAAACGAACAGGTTTCTGCAGTACCCAGTATCAGTTCAGGATTTACACGAACAACCATTGTTCTCTTTGTTCCAATTGTTACTTTGATAATGCATTTTAGTAACATTTCTCGGTAAACTTGTTATCTGGCTAAAAAATGCAAAGTTAGACCCGCAAGCATGCGGGTCTAACTCGGCACTTATTAGATTTGGACTATCAGTTTACATGAATGAAGTTTGTCATAGTTCTAAGTTTGATCAATACTTTGTGTTAGTTGAACAGAAGTATAAAATGTGTAACTTTAAATGGTGGTGGGTTTTGTACTTTTTTCTTCACTAGATTTTCCCGCGGAGTTTTTTGAAATAAACAGTATCTTTGGCATTTAGAGATAGTATAATCAATGAGTAAACGGATCATTAATTCCAGAGACCTTCCACTACAAACAAACATACAATATCACTTCTTCAAATATAATTTTAATGTAGGTACCTTTTTATAGGGATTGATTAGCTTCCTATTCCTATAATAAAATACTACTTTATCATCATTATATACCTGTACCTACTACCTACCAGTACATACTTCAGGAACCCAGTTTAGTTGTTCAAAACAGTAAAACCACAGCCTAGATTTGAATGCCCAAATTGTTCCTGATGTCGTGCAGTTCACCAATTCAGTTCACAGTTTAAACGAGCAACTTTCGTTAGTCTTTGTTCTCAGATAATGCAGTTACATTTCTCATTAGCTAACCTTTGTTATCGAGTACATGAAATATTATAAATTTGAAACTGTCTTTATGTGACGTTTAAGCTCTGAACCATTGTGATGATTTTAGGTTATTAAAAGATAGATTGAAGCTTGGAGAAGAAGATACCTTTTTTTTTTTCCCCATTATGTTATGTATTTACCTATGTCCTCTTAATACTTCGGAATATTTTCTGACCGAAGCCGCAAGCAGAAGGACTATATTGTTGCGGAATTTGTTCGAAAGAGTCACCGCGGCCCTGAAACGCAAAGGGCATTAGGAGGAACACGGATGGGTTTTAATCAGTAAGAGTCTGACATTTGCTGCCGCTCCGCCCAGAGCGGAAGGAGTCATTTGATGATTTCCCATCCTTAAAACGAAAGGGAACTTTATTAATGTTGACGCTAGTAAGTTTATGTATTCTTAAAGTCAACATTCAATATTGACTGACTCTTCATAATAATGAAGAGTTTATTTTATGAATATGTACATTCATCACAGCTGATTTCCAGTTATTCAATAATGTCAATATATATAGAACAGTTTTATTACATTTTCTTCTACATTCAACGTCATTTTCCTCTGACAAGTAAATCCGGAGCCATGTTTGTTTAATCGGCTGGCTATTATCATGTCTTGTCTATACCTACATGGCTTGGGTATTTATTGTGTTAGATATTCTGATAGGTCAATCAAAGTAATGTATACTCTATTATTAGATATCACAATCTTAGTCGACTTTTGTTGACGATTGACTTGTGCAACAGCATTCTTTTCGGTCACAGGATTAATTGAAGATCTTACAAAGATTCTTTAATTTAATGATCGCATATATGGGCCGTTTCTTTATTTATACCCTTAATTGTATTAAGTAACAACTTTGCCCGCGACTTCGCTCGCGTTAAAATAGCCTATATCCGTCTTCAGGGTCCTATCTATCTCTGTACTAAAATTCATCAAAATCGATTCAGCAATTTTGACGTGAAAGCGTAACAAACTCACTTTTGCATCCCGGTATTGGATATCCCTGACCCTGACTAATCTAATTCTTCATTGCTAGTATCTAGTCTATTAAAATGAACACGAAAAATTAAGAAATTATAATTTAGAAAATATAAAAATATATTTCTTATTTTTTTGCTTGCAATAGTTATTTGTTATACAAGAGTGCAAAGTTGCTTTTTAACCGCGTGTTCAATTTTGATGACCGAGCAAGCGAAGGATTCTAAAATTGAATCACGAGCGCAGCGAGTGATTCAAAATTAGAATCCTGAGCGTTAGCGAGGGAATCAAAAGAGCACGAGGTGAAAAATCTTTGCACTCGAGTGCAACACGTAACTTTTCATTCCACCTCAGCGAGGAAATGACTAAATGCAAAAAAAAAACGTTTACAATCACAAGATAGGTACACTTTTATTTCAGTTTAGGTATTAATTACTACATTATGACAGGTAAGTATTACAGAATAATCTTTAAATTATAACAAAATAATACTAAGGTATAATTAAGAAAATTTTAAAGTAACGTTGCTACAGTTATTTAAATTGAGTGTAATATTTTTGTTTGGTACTGTAATATTGGTGTTAGTCACTTGTGTACTGTTTTTCGGTAAACTATCTGTCATACTTAATAGTTGTACTGATTCATCGGATTCCCTTGGCGTGAATGTTGGAGAGAGAGGGAGATGGTTAGGTGTTTCATAACGGCTTATTTTTGATGTAGAAGGGCCAGTTCAAGGATCCGATTGAGGCTCTTTCAGTGTAATGGCTCCTACGATGCCTTCACATATTTTAGACTTATTTTGGATGGAATCCTCTATGTATCCCTCTAGAACTGCATTGGACTTCCAGCCTCCGTGGCGCTTAAGGGACAGGAGATCAGCTCCGGAATCAGCCAAAAGTGTGGCTGAAGTTCGTCGGAAACAATGACCCGTGTACAACAGGGGTTCTGGAAGTTCAAGAAATGTTGCTATTTCTCGTGGGATACTGCCAATTTTATTAGTACCCATAGGCTGTCTAACACACTTTCCATTGCGAAACTGTAGAAAAAATCGATTTATTCCAATCTTTACGTAAACAATCGTTACGTATTCCTTGCGAATGACGAAGTTGCGGTCTCTTTTTTGTCTTTGTATTAGGTAAATTAATTAATAGTAAGTCATCTGAATGTTTCTCACTGTTTTTGATATTAAGTTGTGTTAGTGTATTAGTTCGACATGCTCCGTTTATTCCAATAATAAGAACAACCTGTAACGTAAAGAGTATTGTAGTAGATAAATGCCTATCAACATCTACTAAGTATACTATTTAATTGAGATTAATATACTTAAGTAGATACTGAATGTACAACTGACTTACTTTTGCCGCCAAATATACGGAATCGGGTGCTTCGTTAAGAAACTTTTCAATATCAGATACTGTGAAAACCTTCGATTTTTTTGGTTGAAGACCAGATGAGGCTCTTTTTAAAAATGCCACTAATTTAGGATAGGTATCGATATATATGTCTTTTTTCATCTTTATTGTTGCTTTTAGCATCGAATACGTACTCCATAGGGTGCTTGCTTTCTTGTTCTCGGATAATTCTATAAAATATGCCAGCAAAACGTTTTCTGAGAAAGTTTTGGCTCCTTTTGCTAGTCGCCACGTGTTGAACATATCGTATTGTTTTAAATACTTCTCGCGTGATTGTTGAGGGAGAAAGCTCATTTGCGCATTATTAACAGTTTCAGTCAATTCTGTTGGCGTCAAACAAACTTCCTCGTCGCTAGAATCACTCATTTTAGTTTTTTCACTTGTTTTCAAGTTTCTTGTTTTTAATATAAGGTTTAACAATGACGTGAAAAAATGCCGCGTAAAGAACCGCGTACAAAGCAAATTGAAAAAAGAACACCAAGAAGGTTCCGAGTCTGAGTTTTTAACAAATTAAAAAAAAGTTGTATGATATATTCGGCACCATAGAGGTTAGCAGTAAATAGGTTTAATGTTTTTTTTAATTCACAAACTTAGTGCACACGATGTTCTAAATTCAATTTACTTTATCCTCTAGAGAATAAAAACGGCTTTTCCACTCAGATATTGAAGATTAAAAATACTCTTTCCGAGATGGTGGGATGAAAAATGTATTTACTATGTTATTGTAGGTGCAATCTGTCGCTCTATAGATATACACTGCCTGTACCATATGGGTTGAATTTCGTCGGAGCCATCCATTTCGTGTGGAGCTCACTCAATTGATATAAACTGCACTAAGAGGATTACACGCACCGACGAGAGAGGATTGCGTTTGCACGCTGCCGATCTAAATAGGTGATTTAATTCGTGAATAAACTTTGTGTTTCGATGATATTGGTTTAAGTGACCACTCTATATTAAATAAATACCTCGCCTTTCGTGCTCTAGGTATAGCACACAAGTTTGTCCGCACAAAATAAGTACCAAACATTAGATATGTTTGGTACTTAGGCCCGGTTTCCACCAAAACAGAGAGCAGCGGAGACGAGAGGAGATGTGTTTGAATAAACCAATCCGATTTCTTTATTTCCACATCTCTTCCCCGCTAACAAAATCAGATTAGTTTATTCAAACACATCTCCTCTCGTCTCCGCTCCTCTCTGCTTTGGTGGAAACCGGGCCTGATTTTTTGCGGAAAAATTATATAGGTTCATGCATGACATGACGGGAAGGGATGGATAATGGTGTTTAACTTTGTAACCTTTTTTTAAATAGCGGGCTTTTGGCTACTTTACGTGCAATTAGTGTTCAGAATAAACAATTTTTTCTCTTGCCGATGTGGTACAGATAATTCACTTTGAGCTCTTCTTTATAACGATCTCATGAAGGCCTTAGATTAACGACAGACCTTGCTGGCTGATAAGAAAATAAAGATTTTTAAATAAGCAGTAGGTAGTATGGGTATTTGAGTATGCTCATAAAACTGCCTGAAAAAGGATGCTTCTCAGGGGATATGAATATTTCCTCACCAATTTTTGAAAGGAGTCTTTATTTAAATATTACCAGCCATGTTCAGGTGCTTTCAGATAAATGTTAATGAAGTAGTCACAAAAACCTGTCTGTAAACATTGTTTCTAAGCCGAAAAAGTATCCTTTACAAATAACTTTTTATGTGTTTGTCAGAACTTGAAAGAAGGCTTGTTTCATTAGTTTTTGTTACTTTTCCAAGGTCCTTGGATACGTAAACTTGAACAGTTTTCACACCCAAGTAGGTAAACGTTTTAAAAGGTTCGTTTAGTAACTTTTCGTTCCATTTAAAAATAACGTTCCTAAATTCTACATTTATTTTAATAAATTTGAAACAATGTTAAATATCTTCTTACTGTATTCTTAAACGTCAAGTAATTTACAACAGTCATAAAACCAAAGTAAAATATAAACTCCCGTGTAAAAACTATGTCTGCTCTAGCAAAAAAAGATAAGTACAAACACTCATGAGTGACGAATTTTAAGAATCGCCATAATCGATTATAACATACCAATCGGTACCACCCAGTACATGTTAAGTCCGTGCCCAGAATTTAGAACATAAGTTACCGAAATACCTAGTATCGGAACACCTGCCTAGTTCGTATGAAGAATAGCATCACGACACGTAAGCTTCCAAAGATGTTTTGAATTTAAAATATCTAAGCAATCAATTTGAAATCGAATCATAAAATTGAGTAATGACATTTGCAAACAAAATCTATTCTTGTCTATGATTAGGACCGCGGAAATTTAAAATTTCGAACACGTTTTCGTTTTATTCAGTCGTTCGTTTTGGAAAATTTGAGTGTGTTGTGCATCTATGCTCAAGGTAAACATGTCCGGCCCAGCGTACTGAAGCAAAAA
Organism: Melanchra persicariae; assembly: GCA_947386135.1. Taxonomy (NCBI): domain Eukaryota; kingdom Metazoa; phylum Arthropoda; class Insecta; order Lepidoptera; family Noctuidae; genus Melanchra; species Melanchra persicariae. The sequence continues at coordinate 8,563,609 of OX376660.1, forward strand.
AAGTTATTTTTTATTGGAAGAGCTCGCAGACTGGGGCATATTATGCATTCCTCGTGCTTTTTACGATCGACATTCAAAATGTTGCCGGGAGAGGTAATATTTCACCAAACGTTACGTAGCTGCAGTAGTTTTGGTCTTTGATTTGCTTTTGATTTCATTACTAGCTGAAATTAAATAGTGAAACATTTTCATGAGGATTTTATTTGTTTCTTGTGAAAACTGACTTTATGTAATCCACAACAATTCTTTAAAAAAAAACAGAAGTAGTAGTTTATCAAAGTTTTTTCACATGGTAAAATTAAACCAATAGGACTCACCCAAATAAATCTAAATGCAATAAATAACTCATTAGACATTGTGTGTGTGAGTGTGTGTACATTTTCCACCGCAGCTTTATAAGTACAATATATCAGCCATTTCTCACAGAACAGCGCGGTTGTAGGTACGTATCGAGATTATATCGCCATTAGTCTTACTTTATCCCGTGTGCCACCTTCAAACTTGCTAGATTTATAGCCAGAACGTACTACCAACGTAAATAAAATACATGTCGCCGAAGAACTCGATATTCAAGATTGGTTTTCCTGCCTAAGTGCCCATGTTAGTTGTAGTTCTACTTCAGACAAACGTGCGTTTAATATGATCGATTTGCATAAACATTGGCAGGTTATTTAAATCAATTAAATAACCTAGATATATATTTTATGTGTTGTTGGTATGCAAGTAGCTTGCAAGCCATAGTGACATGTCAATCAGATCTTGTTTTGTATGACACTTGCATACTTTTGTGCAAGCTACAGGCATGTTTATTTAAGGTGTATCAAGTTTTACCGTAACTTTCTATTCTCCAAATTCTGCATCCAGTCAATTCCAGCCTCCTTTTTGGTCCTTTCCTTAGTTCTTGTAACCTGGAAGAGGCCCCGCCAAATATTGTGATCACTTAATATCGTTTTACTACTTACTTACATGTTTAAAATTAGGCAAACAGTTTGTATAGTGAAGTCATATCAAGCAGGTTGTATAACCCTGCCTGGCCTGTTAATTTAATTTTTAAAAGTAATTCATTCATTAGTATAAATTATCAAACTTATTAAGGTATTTTAAAGAAATCTATTCAACTCCTTGACACATTTTGTCGAATCAACATATTTGTAATAAGTAACACAACATTAGCGTTTCATCTCTAAGTAGGGTATCACGATTCACGTGACAAATACCCTAGAAATCTAAATGCCAATTCATTAATACTTTGGTATTGCAATTAGCACGGTATCGGAAATCGGAAACCCACGATAATTTGTTTGTTCCGGCGAATAATTTTAAAATCATAAATTGCCCGAATGCTTTATTTATTTTGAAACTTTTGAACCCAGGTGAATTTTGTTTCTAATCTAGGTCAACGGAAATAAGGAGTAGCGACTCTAATAAACTCTTCTATAAAGCTAAATAATCTATGAATTTTTCGAAATTCCTTGAACAACTACTGACTGTTGACATTTCTAGCTAACTCCTATAAAAAGTTTGTCCCTCATGTGAAACGAACCTGAACTGTCCCAAGTTTCAGAACCTTGCTTCTACGTTATACAAACAGTAACTTCGGTTCTAGATCAACTCTAATATTGACGACACAAAGCAAGAGATTTTTTTTCTAATTCTCTTACTTTTTGTTTAAAATATTTTGCAACATAGGTACGCACTTTTGAACAATCTAACGTGCTGGTTGGCAAGCAACCAGATCCGTCAAATCATTCCCGTTAACCACAGACTAAATAATAGAATACGACACTCTTTGGTCGTGCCCAAACAATAGTGTAGAATTGGCTGGCCAGAGTAAAAAGGCGGTTGTGACACGTTCAGGTGGCCCCCTAGTACCCTCAAACAAGTGACTCTCGTCCACTTGGCCCTGTCGAGGCCACTTGAAGCTTTGCCGACGTCGACGTCAAAATTTTCCTTACCCCCGATACCTATTTCCGCTGTAAGATTGGATATTACATCAAATCAAACTTCAATATCTTGAGTAGGCAGATGAAATTATACAGGTTAGTGATAGATGTTTAGCTATACCTAGGAAGCTAGTTAGTTATGTAGCGCTAAACATGTGACAAGTACAATATCTTGGTGACCTATTTTTCAGGGTTGATTCATAATACTTGCAAACGTTAGAATGGTAAGCTTAAGTAGGTAACACTTAAGTGCGTTTTCGTTCCTATTCTAGTAGGCCTAGACTAGAGCATGACTTCTGAGCATGGGGTTCCTTTCCTCTTAAAAGAATATTTTCTGCAGCTTATAGTTAAGCTCAGTTGCAAGGTTCGTTCTATGTGATTGATCCGAAAATCAACATTGTTGTGTTTCTAAGTATTTTCTCTATAAAGTAACGTTCTATAACAAAAACTACATATACATGAAAACTATCAACAAAAACGCTTTTCATTCACCATTCTGTAACTCAAAGGTTCCAGCCGAAGTACGGCTGACAGTCTTTTGATCATGCCAATGCCAAGCCAGCACTCTCGCGGACACAAGATGAGAACCCTTCACGACGTGATAAAGATATCTCGACTGAACCAGCCCGCTGTGTTGTTAACGTAGAAAATGTACATTAAAATGTACGGAGAATGTGTTTATTTTATGTATGAGACGTTGAGATGTATGTGGCTTGCGAAATTGTGTTAAATAGAGGTAGACGGCATATTAAATGTTGGGCTGGTAGTTTTATTTTTTTAACTTTGGTTTATGCCTACATATACATATAATGTAGGGATATACTTACTTGGATCGAAAATAATAGTTGATTTTCACAGATAATACGAGATAGGTACCTACATCTCGCTATTTTTTAAATACCAAGTGAGACAACAATAATGAATCGGGCTGTAAGCTTTTACATAAAATAACACAATCAGTTCGAAGGCTTATCTAAAAACCTAGGTAGGTTTCTCATAGAATTCATCAGGTCATCCAAATAAAAGAAACATTAACACTCATCGTTCATCGAGATTAGAATCCAACCATAGTCATTTTTCTTATAGATACTTAAGTAATCCAAGGGCGTCGTGCCCGGGATAAAGTGTTGAATAAAACAGTAGGTAGGTACTACGTATTAAATAATCAAAGAGTATTGAGGCTACCTACCAACCTCTGTAGGTAGAAAGCAGGTAGTACTCGAGTTACCTGTGAATCTGATCGTCTTATTTATTTATGTAACCAGAATCTGGTTCAATGCCTACGAGTGTTTGAAGAATGGGAAGTGCTGAGTGATCGGCGATCCCGATCGTTTTCAGATTTATTCGGGTATTGGGTGCCGAATGAACAATGTAGTAGTAACAGAGATACAGAAGGTCAGTATTCGGCTGAGGTCAAAACGTAGATAGAGTAGTCAAAATTCAGAGGGTCTACCAATAATGGATCAAAGTAAAGAAAAGAAGCTCAGAGAGTTTATCTGTTTTCTTTGTCTTTGAAGGTTTTGTATGTTTCAAAATGAACGTCTAGAAAAATTTTAACGAGAACAAAATTCGATAAAACCTGCGTAAAGCTGAAGCACAGAGAACTATAATTATAGGTACAAAACATACACTTTTTTTTAAATAAAGTTAAGCTCCAATTGCACAATTAAACAGAATCCGAATTCGTACCAACTTTAGGATAATAAAATTGCCCACTAAAATCCGCAAACGTAGGTACTTTTACGTAACAATTTATAAATCTAGCAGTTACTGCGGACACTCACCGAAACGGACTCAGTAACAAAGTTTGGTGTCTCTCAAAACGAAATTACTCTGTGTAATCCGTTGTACAGGAGATGACAGTTAGGCATTATCCTATTATGCAAAAGCCTGGAAGCTCAGGCTAGCGTGACACAATTGTCCGGAATTGTGTGTACAAGGTATACTGGTATTGCGTCTTGTTTCATCCACAGATAGAAGCTATACGACTGAAAGGGAAGGGACTAAGTCCGTTACGGTCCAGTCGCTTACTGCAAGCTTAACGAGGTGATGCAAATTTCAGCTGTATCACACAAAGGAGATATAAACTGCTTGTTGTATTTCTTTTAGAGACTATTCATGCTGTCACTAGCACACCAAGAGAGATAAATTGTTGTAATTTAGCAGATTTACATTCAAATTAAAGCTGCAGTTACACGAGTTCTCGCTGTCTTAGACGCCATTTTCGTTTAGTACGGGTTTGAAGATGGCTGTATAATTCAATTATGTTGTGCTGTGTTAAATATAGCTAAACATTTAATAATTGGGAAGGTACTAAATGTAGTTAGCACTCTAACAATTTTTGATTGCTAGTTCTTTATGTTTTGTACAAGACAAAACACAATTGTGTTGAATATAATTTAAGTAAATTGATTTTTTGCTCTCACTTATCCCCTAAAAATCACAAAGAAGCCGATAATAGCGATTTTTGTTAGTAAATATAACAACTTCAATAACACCAAACTTTTCACGATTCCGGAACCATTTACCTCCAGTCTGACGACCATAACCCAACCCTGTCGCCAAATCAAACAGCTGTCAAGGCAAATATTTTTAGAGAAACAATTTATCAACATTTGCATATTTGCCAGGGTAATTTGGCCCCCGTTCCGGCTCCGTAGCTCCCTAACCACCTAGCCCCCCTTCCCTCAACCACATAAAGGTCAGCTTTGACATTTCCTTGACTTTCGCCACACTGAAATGTGAGGGACGAATTGAAATTTACTTTTTTTTATGGAAATACTGGCTGATAGTAGGTGTTCTAAATTCAAAGACCATGAATAAGGAATATTGTAATTTGAATTGCCTTCTCATAATGTTATAGGGCTCCTTTATCTGTAATGTAGATGTATTCTGTCATTATATTGTTTCGCAAGATTGTTAAGGAAAGGAAAAATTTTACTGCGATTCAGAATGACATAATATCTTCATTACTAAGAAACAACATTTCTGAGAATTTGAATGAGTAGGTACAAGCGTCATTTCTAATTTGAGGTAATAGTTTATTTCCCTGAACAGTGTCGGTAAATAATTTAAATTTAAAAAATATCTAAGTATTCAGTCTTTATTCCCTATACCAGAAACCACCGTTTAATATATTGTTTTCCTGTTTAAAACCATTTCCAATGAGAACTAAGGTACACAATCCAGTAAAGCCTATCCTTGCTCTATTACCTTGATCTAGTTGTTCAGAGATGTGGCATCCCTAGAGGATGCTACGAAGCTGTTCCGCCTCTACACCAGACAGCCAGATGACTTTGATTAGCAAATCTCTTGACGGCATCCGTGCAATCCACTGTTAGATATTAATATAAATTTAGAATTGTTCAGAAGTTCCCACTATATGCCAGTCCAATCATCAATTAGTTTTAGCATTATAGATTTCCTTAACATCATTAACTTTATATGTCATCAGTATTTATATCGAATAACATTTGAACTTATTTAATAGTTAAATCCATCATTTTCCTTTTAAAATTTGTAGTACCTTCTACATATACGACTAATCTCAGCCTCACGTAAGCTAGATCTCGTTTATCTGAGACGTGGCATCCCAGGGGATGCTAGCAAGCTGCGCCGGTTAGACAGCTAGCACTTTGATTAACAAATCCCTTAACAGCCAGCAGTACGGTCTAGAGCTGCATATGATATGGTATAATTAGCACTTAATAAATAATCTTTTTTTCACGGATGGTAAATCATAAAATGATTTCTCCGCTCTGGGTGGAGCGGAAGGGAGTGTCAGACTCTTATTGGCTAAAACCCAACGTGTTCTTCCTGTTCCGCCACTCGTTCCAGGGCCATGGTGACTCTTTCAAACAAATTCCGCAACCTTGCAGGGTTTTTGGCCCTAACGGGCCTCGTCTACTTTGCTGACAACTCTAAATAGTCTGGGGCTAGATTTTTGCCCGGTTATAAATGGCAATGATCTTGCCTTGTAAAATATCAGAAAAGGCTGAATTAGTTTCCAGTTGTCCACATTTGTGTCATCTGCATGTCTGATCTAACGTGCCATGTTTCATGGGATTTGTGTGGGAAAGACACTCATCAGACATGTCTAAAGTAGGTATAACTTTGATTCTTGAGGCAGGCTTGGCAAGGATTATTCAACTTTTAAACATGGCAGATAAAAACATCATGGTTTTGTTGGCCTGTTGCTAGCTTGCTTGTTAACACCTTATTAATGAGAATAACTGCTAAGTACCTTCCTAGTAGGTACCTACCTAGCAATTATGTAGCTACTTTGATTCAATGTGTTTCATAACAAATCATTGTTTATGATGATCTAATCTTCACTACCTACCTCATCAAATCAACAAGCGCTACAACAAGAGACATCGTTAACTTTAAACCACATCTAAACGAAGGTTAAGTGATTATCTTATAAGCAAAGAGAAGAGAAACCCTTAACAATATCACGTTACACAGTTATGGGTTTCCGATGGGTTTCCTGTTTCAGAGGAACATTTGAAGTGGTCTAGGCACTTGAATGGTGGCCTATCACGCTATGTTAGCATTGGGGACGGAGTAAACCTTGCTTGTCGTAAGATATGGAAAAAATAAAGCCTTAAAACTGAAACTTTCAGTACAAAGGTACCTTTGCACTGAAAGTTTCAGTTTTAAGGCTTTATTCTTTTAGTGCAAAAAAGACGTTATTGCAATGCTGTTTTGACTTTTTTTCTTTAGCATTAAATCGCTTTTTTAGTGTTTTTCACTTTCATGTAGGTATACTTTTCCAATAACTTTCTCAAGCTCTTAGAATTGTAAAAAATTATCAAATCATTATCATATCTATTAGGATAGGAATATTTTGTTTCATTACAAAAGGATAATTGAGTCTAGTCTATAAAACTATTCAATATTAGGTATATGTATATCTGAATGTCGGTATATTATAATCAATCAGGCTTCAGACATGATTTTTATTAATAATTCATCAAATATAGCAGTTCCTCCTAAATTAAATATTAAAGGTAAAATTTGTTCAATTAATAGATTAATAAGATGATCTTGAATTTCTATATTAATATTAATGTTAATTTCTTTTTTTGGAGCTGGGTATAGATCATACTTATATTCATTTCTTCAACGTGGAAAGTCTTCATCACCCTTTTTAGGATAATTTCCCACCTCCGAGCGAAACCACTTGGTATTTTTATGTTAGGTATATACATAGATATCTCCTATAATACCGCATCTGTCCTTTAAAAGTAGGCAGTAACAAAGACCGTACTTGTACAACCCTGCACAAATTAGCCTCCATATCAAAGCAAGTGCCATTCTGTAGTGAAGAGCATCATAAATGTAAAATTATATGCCGCTGTAAATGTATGCGCCTCTTGAGATATACTGCGACAGTGTCGTAAAGTCTACGTTCTAGGTTCGCTGTTAAAACCTAGGTTGGACTGGGATTTAGTACTAGTAATTGTAGGGCGAAAATTAGGTGGAGATTTTCAGGCAATGTAGGTATTTAATAAAGAAGGTGTTGGGGATGTACCAACCAGGTAGTCAATTTTCACATTTCTATCTTTAAAAAGCCTGGCAGTTTCCCAATAAAGGGATGATTTTTTGGTAAAAAAAAAGGTTTTATAAATATATTATAGATTTATAATATATGGCCATCAGTTAGATTATAAAAACAATGGCCGTATTCCTTGCTTTACGAAATTAAAGTTCAACAGACCCTTCTGTTGGTCTGATCACTTTTAAGTAAAAATGCTACCAACTTGAAACGTTTGCCCAACTATTTTGCAAATAAGAAAGAAATATAATATGTAGAGATAGATCTTAGAGCACACTTTTTTAGAAATCATCATGATGGTACGGAATCCTCGGTGCACGAGTCCAACTCGCTCTTGACCGGTTTTCTTTTTTGTTTTCGTGACAAAAGAAAATACTTATACCTGCCTAATGTAATTTGGTAATCTAACTGACGGATTCCTTATTACCAACAATTTTTTTTTTTTTCTACCTCAAAATACTATCATTTGGTTTATTTGGTTCATATTTATGTATTCGTACTTCAGATGTAATTATTCATCATCAAGTAACACGACTATGAACAGTCCCCATTAACTAACTGACTGGACTATGAATAGTGTTTATGCGACCAACCAACTACGGTTAAACTGTTTACCTAGTTATTTTTAATAATGACATAGTGTCCTATTATTTTCCTATTTACGCCTGTAGCTTGGTTTACAATTATTAAAATGGTGATTTATAGCTTGTTGTTTTTGTTCCTGGAGTCTACGTACTGAATGTCTACCTAAATATGTAGGTATTGTATATCTACCTAAATTTTAGCAGACTTTTTTCAACAAAATCTTTCAATAGTAAACAGCAATATGCCAAAGAAAACTTTTTAGATTGGAATTCACAAGCTTAACATTAAAATCAGGAAATTATAAAAGAAATCAAAACAACACCCCATAAAATATTCCTACCAACCTAATAGAAAACCCATTTCCGCATCCCTATTCAATATCGCAATAATTCCGGAAACAAAAGAAATGTTATAAACAAGAACTTTATCGATATCCGCTTATTCATGGTGATATAGACGCTTTATAACAGGAGCTATCCATCGCTGCACACATAAGGATACTTATATAGACATGTTTGCAGACAGTGCGCAATGTTTGCTGTACGCAACATTGGTCGTCGAGCTGTCGGCAAATATGACTAGCCACATTGAGTACCTACCTACATTATGTAGGAAAATAGAAAGCTTTTCACATTCATACTCCTGTATCAACAACCAGTGGTTGTAGGTATAGGAGTCACGTCCATAGCCCTAGAATGGATGTGAAAAAATTAAATTTCGACTCTAACAAAAATGTTATTGAGTTCCAAATAACTTAACTTTTTAAAATAACTAAACCTAACTATATACAAACTAGACTTAAAATTACGAAATGTACAAACTTGTAAAAAATAAAATAAATCATTGGGCATCAAAAAACTCATCCACATCGCTGTCAATGATAAAGGTGCCCAGAACACTGGCAGCATTGCCACGTTGAATGGCAATGCTGATTCTTTGGCCAAAGAAAAGCCCAGCCCTCTGGTCACGTGAACAGTTGACTTTAACTGAATTTCTGTAATTTCACTTAGAGAGTGTATATTTTTTGCGATAGCTAATTGCAACTCGATTGGAAACATAAAACAGGGTTTCATTGAAATATACCTAGCAAATCGTACACGTTCTGCTGGAAGAAAATTTCAATTGTGCAGTAAGTACGTTTGTGCTCTTTCTCTCTATAATATTTTCTTTTTAAATATATAGTTTGTACATAAATTAATACTCTTCATTAACCCTCTCTAAAACCAGATTCATTCTATTTTTTTTTAAGTATCTTTATTATATAGGAAAATAGCCAGCTGGTACTGTTCATAGCAGTATTCAATGTGGTACTTCTACCACATTGAATAATTAGGGGAGTGAGGACCATTCCGTGGGCTTTAGTTGTTAACCGCTGCCCTGACATGTGAAAATTCCCAAAAAATCTTAGGTAATAGTAAATAAACATTAAATTCGCGATAAATTGGCAGTGCTCGAGCGGTCTACAATTTTAATTCGATTAAATTTTAATGAAAATTTTAAATGTTTGTGTTTTACTCTTGTATTGAATTTCATATGTAAAGTGACGGTTTTACTGTTTGTTTTTTTTTCCTTTTTTTTGCTTGATGTGTTGTGGTTCACACTCTTTCTTTCCATTCTGTTTTTTGGAAGTGATGTATTTTAATTGGCTGTCTGTCTCACATGCATTTTTTTTATTCTGTTTGTTTTAGCTGTAAGTCAAGGAGCAGTGCAGGTACCGTAAAAGTGTACCGTACCTACTTACTTACCAATCAAAAATATTTTCTGAATAGTAAGAAAATATTGAACGACGGCCGCCATGGCTCACGTAGGTAGGTACATGTCCACAGCAGGACTAAGTGCGGAAACCATACCCGATAGATAGATTATAAGAAAATAAATGTAAAACCGTTATTAGTGTAAAACATTACCTCTTCCAAATTAATGATCGAATCAAATTTCATGATAACATTAGAGAATTCTTAAAGTTGTTTACTCGTTAACCCTTAGTAGACCCATGATGAGGTTTCATTAAGTTAACCAAAGTAGAAATTATCTATGTTATTGGAAAATTAAGTATTTAGCCAGCATACTGCCAAAGTAAGTGCCAAAGTAGTTACCTATGCTTATCACTATACAATTTTTTTCCAGGCTTTAGAACACACACACAATGACACTATTTATACAAAAATTAACTCAAGTTATTAACAAAAACACGTTATACACCTTACTATGAATAGATATTTTTATCTTAAATACAAATAACTACGACGCCGGATCTGTATATAAACACGAGATAAACAAAACTATTTAATGGTGTTTCTATCTACTCCACGTAAACATGATGCGCAAATCTCCAGGAAATATATAAATAAGTCGTCAAAACACTCATCATCGCTTTTAAATACGTATCCTCAATACGTAGATACCTTCCCAATTAAAGATTTGAAAAGTTTGCTATAATAGATATTAATATTCATTGTAAGTATTAGGTAATCTGTGGTATTAGTCTGAAACGCCATAACTAATATAATATTTATGATTACTTATTCATTATTATTTATTATGTTTTTACTTACAGTATTACATAATTGTGGTTTGTGGCGATATAACTTTACTTATTGAATATCTTCTGATAAGGTAGGTATAGTATGCTATAAAACTTCAGTACGGTTTTGCATCCTGAAGTTTTAAGTAGATAAGTATATTATTATATTCCGCTTTCGTCCCGCGTTTCTTTTCCTTTTTGGCCCCGAAAATCAGAGTCCTATCAATCTTTAATTTTACTTGATGTTACTAAAACACTTTTAAAGATTTATAAAAGTGTTTTAGTAATATTTGCAAGCCATCACTAAATGGCGGAAAATCTTTACCTACCACCTTAAATGCCAATAAATGATAACTATTATTTAAAAAGTTCCTTCCAGCAGACCTGTGACAAAAGTTTTATTAATTTCAAACCTAACATTGCAAAAACATCGATCTCCGCAGTTAATAAAAAAAAACAAAATCTTATTTCGATAACAATAACACTACAACTAAAAATAGAAACGAAACTGTTACACATAATTATGCTGTATCTCGGTAGCCGACATCAAACAACAAAGGTTAAATTTAACCGACGCGTTAAGGCCGTTGCCAGATTAATCAGGCGGCCGCCACTGGCCGACAGACTTCAACTTTGTAAGCCGCAGACCGGGGCCGGCGCGCCGCAAACCTAGCAGAATTAACTTGCTTACATCACAAGTTATGGAGACTTTTTGCCTAGTTTACAACAAGTTATTAGTTGGTGATGAAATAAGGCTCCACTAGAATAGTATGATTCCCGGTTAATAAATATATGATTCTATTCAGTCCGTCAGTTAGATTATCGAAAAATATTGGACTCGAGCTGCATAGACAAAGATCTCCAAATGACAGCCGGGACCGACGGCAATGAACAAAGTGTATGATGATGAAATATTATGTTTTGTGTTAATTAGCTTGATTTGTTGTATTTCTGGTGTTAATCATGAATTTCACTGTGCTATAACAAAAATTGTTAGCTTAGGTATGTATGTACTCCATACTTGCCTTTCATTCTGATTAACAAAAAGCTAAGGTTCTTACGTGAAGCTTTTTCAGCCAGTTAGTAACTAAAATACTCCCCAGCATTACTTCGTGTTTTCCACCTTTAACGGAAAACGCAGAAAATTTAATAATGTTGAAACCTTTTTTGGCAAACAACATTGTATTGTCCTTGGTAGAATGTTACAATTATCTAGAGGCACACAAGAAAAATACATAAAACATATTCTGGAATGCATTCCAACAATATTCTGAAACTGAAAACTAACAGTCTGCATAACATAAATCTATTCATTGTATAACAGAATACTCGTAGACGCAATGACTTTTAAGGGGTCTGTACTCCTCATTATGAATGAACAACTTTCACTATGGGACCAATACTGAAATCGTGAAAAAGAAATCGACTGCTCCATACATTTATGTGGGCATAACTCGACAGAATGCACTGAACAGCTGTTTTTTTGTTGATCGCATAGTAAAAGTTGTTCATAATGATGAGTACAAAGATGATGTTGCCCCCTAAGAGGTATTGCGTTTATTCTGTTACACGTTGTTTAAATCAAAGTTGTACCAGTTGTCTAAACATTCCAGATTCTAGATATTACCTATGTTATGAAATCTAAATAGCGCTCTCTTTACAATTTCTTTTCTGTAACAAAACAATATTTCTATAGCAATAACTTTTAAGTATAGGTACTTCTTGGTTTACTTAAATAGAAAATTCCTAAGACATTAAGTCCGCCTTGTAGCTTTTGTTACATGAAATTTTAATAAATAAATGTAGCAAACGTAGGTATTGAGTCTTACTGTTTGTGCGTATCTTTTCATCAAGTGTCATTACAGACAATCACATTTTCGATTTATTCAAATGTAAATAAGCACATTCATTTACATTTACAAAGTAAATCATTTATTACATCAAAAGCGTTTCATTGCGAATAATTAATGATCAAACGTAAACGTAACGTATATAATTTGAAATGTGCTTAATTTACTACGAACGCATCATTAGCCACTTAACTAGTGATGTGCAATGTTGATAGAGCTGTACCTAGTCGATTAGTTTACAGTTACGGTTTATGATTCGATCATAAACTGCAACGTACATAAACAAGAGTCATAACATTTTAGAATGTATGTACCTGGCTGCAAAGCTCTTCGCCGTGGGCTGACATTACCCCAGTTCCAGCCAGATACTTGAATTCTGCAGCCGAATCACCGTACTCGCCTAAATTATAACCGTTCCTACACGATAAACACTCGAGTGTAATCTGATCAACACAGCGCGAGCTCACATGAACTACGATATAATTAGCAATATTGCCAATTTGGTCGGGTCACCGCACACGCGTATCTGTCTACACCTGTCTGAGTCTAATTTGACACGGAAATGTACGGAATTATCCGTTACCTGCTTATGAATTACACCTCATTTGACAATTTCAGCTCAACTGAATAATAGGGGCTGTCGAACTCAGGTACTTTAGAAAATATAATCGAAGTTAAACATGCTTAAATTGATTTAATCTGCTATAAACCACAATAATTTTCTGCATGAGGACTTGTGCTTCGGTTTAATTCGAACTTTCCAAGGTTGACTATGCCATTAATCATAGCTGACCTTACAACTGCTACTGCTATCAATTTACAATCCATTTAAGAATTCAATCGCTTTCCAAGTTTTGATGCACGTTTTGATTTAATCTTATAGCTAGTATTCAAGATCGATTTAACTTTAAAATTAACTGTTACCTTGTCCTTTTGTTATAAACTGTTTCGTAATCTTAATTCGTTAGACCATTGCAGTCGTCAATAGAGTGGAATTTTAGAATAGCTTAACTGCTTGAACAAAACGGATGTAATTTTAGAAAAATCACACTTGACAGAATCTTTTACATCTTCCTTCGCTTTCAGAAGCAATAATACTTTTCATGTCAAGCACAGATAGGACTGTCAGATGTGTGAGTTGACAGATCTGTGTATCTTTGATACCTACCCAATTGATGACAAAATCAACAACCCGTAGGCATATTCTGTAGATTACGTAGATATTGCCTACATAATATGTAATATATGTAACATCATCTGCTACATATTGACATACCTAAGCAGTGTAAGGAGCCAGTGCGCGAAATAAGCCATCATGTGTTATGTTCGGCAGTTATAGTCCATTCCGTTTAACGACCTCCTAAAATGGCTTCGTATGGAACCAAATATGTGTTAAAAATCTCCCTTATAATGACATAATGGGTGTAATCAGAGCTTAATGTTCTGATTACATTTCCGCATTACCGTTTCGTTTCCTAATTTGATAGGAAATTAGAGAAACGCAAAATAATTTTACTGTAGTGACGCTATCCTCCCATGTCTCTATCTTAAAATATTCATTGATCTAAAACGGCTTACACGATTTACATAAACTGGTATCTTTACTTACAATCTAACCTACAGGTTTTATGATCTTCCACGCAAAAAGATCCCAAAGGATCGCTGGTACACTCTTAAACCTGCTAACTAATTCAACTATGTGCTACACCCACGATTTATCAAAGGGTCGCATCGAACTTGAAACTTTGTATCCTCACAACCACAGGGATACCTTTTATTAAGGATTAAGGTGCTACAGGTACGTTCACAGATACAGACAGTGTCAAAAATCTTGGGACGAACTGAATATCAAATTATTTGAACAACAACAAAAAAACTTTGTTAATGAGGGTTTTTAGGAAAATTCACGACACTAGTTGAAGGCACTTCCGCGAGACTCGAGAGGTCCTCTTTGAAAACGTACTATAGACGAAAAGATGACGTTGACATCAATTTAACCAATGTCGGAAAATGTAAGCGTTTTGACTGCCTGGACCTGACGCCGCAGTGCTGCCACCTGGTGTACGTCATTTCAGAAAACCCTCATTAAATTGTCATCAGAATTACCCGTCGTGTACTGTGTTACTTCTGAAAAAACCCCCTTATAAAAAAGAGATTTAATTTTGTTATTATTTTGGTTGTTCAAGTTTTCGTCCCAAAATTTTTGACGCAGACTGTATATCAAGTAAGTATACTTGCAGGTAGGTATATACGAGTACTGATTAGGGTCGTAGTCTCACGTGATGTGATCGTTAATCTTACCTTTGTTTGAGCTTTTATCGGCGCAGTATAGCAGTGAGAGCTCTTTGCCACCTTTATTAACAAATGCGTACAATTTGGCGCTTTGTTTATGTTTTTGTCTAATTTACTAAGTACCTGCACTTGCTTATAATGTACTTGTGGTAGGTGTTTGCTTAAACTGAGCTGCTGCTACGCCAATTCAATTAATAATAAACAAACATATATCTAGGTTAGGTTTCACAAGTGTGAATTTAAATGAAACAAGTAGGTAGTAAATGCAGCTTAAAATTCTTCTCGCCCTAGTAAATTAAAACCACTACAGCATAAAACTATGTGCAAAATTCAACAAAACATCTTTATTTAAATATGCAAAACTACCACTAAAGGCAGGCCTCACGCCGAATATTGTCTACATTTCATGAATTTCTGAGTCGTTCAGATTTTTCTCAGCGTCTGTGTAACTTTTATTATTTAGTTCAGTATCCACTTTATTTTAGTGGACGACTTAATGCGCCATTCAACTTTATTAATTTAATAAAAAGTTTTGAGCTTAAAAAAGTGAGATTGCTTTTAGATTACGCTCTCAATACATTGTAATCACATCGAATCTGAATTGAAATCTGAACCATTACAGTTAGTTCCTCATGCGATTGCGCTATTTGAATATACAACAATAGGTAAGTGCATCGAATTAAGGTTAATTAAACCAATGGCTATTAATGCACAATGAATACGATGGACACAACAAACTCAACTCTATCACGCACCTAATAGAGATTACACCGGACGAACTAATGTGGGTGCAATCACGTAAATTGATAGCGATACTCTAGATAAATGTACGCATATTAGCTGTATATTGTTGCGATTTTTATGAGCTCTTCATTCGTTCGTCCCGACATTTTATCACAGGGAAAATAAGCGCCATGTTTTGTTGATGTATAACGCGTCGATAAAACTATAATAAAAATAAAAATTGACGTTCGACATCGGAATGTTATTTATAATTTAATATAAAATGTTATTATGGAACACCCACGCTATAATATCCTATAAACACTGATATTTTAACAGCCTTTTTCTATCGGCCGGCCGTAACTCTTCTGCGCGCTTTACGACGGCGCTCCGACCTGCGATTTTCCGCTACATATTAGGTACCAAAAAGAAATATTTTCAACTTTGCTACACGTAGTCGTTGCCTTGTAGTTTATTTGCAGCTAAACTAACATTTATGTTGGTTAAGAATAGAGAGTTAAAGATGGTGAAAAACCGGCAAAAGCATTGACCGAAAAACATATTTAAAGAGACCAAAACGAGGCCCTTAAAACGTCACTCTATAACGAACGAAATTATCCTCCGTCCCTACTACAAATTCCCTTTTCTACTGAATTTCTCATAAATTGTTAACTGAACAATTTCAGTTTAATCAGTAGGTATAATTAGCAATGTTTATTAAGATGACATTAGAGAAGCACAAAGGGTATACATCCATACAGAAGAGTTAATTTTAGTGAGGATGCCCGTTGTTTTGTGTCGGTTAATCTTTTGTAAGCCCAACAAAAGACGAAGATTGGTTAATGCCTTCAGTAAGATGAGAGTGATGTAAGAACAGAAGTAAGAGTACTTTAATGCTGTCATACAAGAAACGTTAATTAAAAAAAATGTTGGAATGTAGGTACATATTATGATCCCGATTCGAATACGTTTACCGATGAATGGATCTTCGAGTAATTGAGTTATACTTATAACTTATAAAGTTTCTAATTATTTAAGTAGGAATTTTTCAGATGCTTTGTACATTAAAATGACAAGACACTTATAACACATCGATTTACTAATCACATAGTAATTACCTGTCGATAAATACATAATTTTGGGGTAGGTCAGAATGCTTACTTTTATAATAATCATGAAAATAGCTTAGAACTTACCATATATAAACAACCATAGATACAGTTTATTCCAACTTGATCAACAAATTGAGTCACGTAGAAAGAAATGTCTTAATGTCTAGAATTCCAGATGAAAAATTAATAAAGAGTCAAAGTCTACAAACTTTAAATTAAAGTTTAAAGATAACATTTTTCGTAAGAAGATAATAATTCATTATTTGTAGTAATTGTTTAAGTATCTTTCTTTCAGTATTTCAGCAGATGTCAAGGTCCAGTCGAATACTCATCTGCTTACTCTTTTAAAAAATGCAGGCGTGATGTTATGTTGCTTACTGAGAAATTGTATCACAGTACGATTCAAGGCAGTTAATTCCCGGAGCTTAAACTGCCTAGCAATACGAGTCATGTTAAGCCCCCAGATACCAGGATAGCAAAACGTCACAGTAATAAAACAGTACAACATTTCACAGCTGCGATGGCTTCAATCTCAATCCTGCATCCATCAAAGTAGTTAGTAAACCATAACTGTTGGTTGTGTTGCCAACATCGGCCATTGTAGGTAGGTACTGCATCCATTATGGATCAGACTGGGACGTTTACAGCAGAAGTTAAGCGGCCATAAATATGGTTCAGTTGTTTGCACAACATTAATACCGTAATAGCGTCTTTGTGGCATCTCGGGAACGTTACTGACGTAAGTTAGATTCCTTCTTCTTCTTTCTCTTTGTGGTAAACATGCTTCTATTCTCCAATCAACACTAGTTTTTCGAACATAGCACAGGCTACGGTCTAAGGTCTAAGGGCCCTTCAGCAAAATACAGGGTGCAATTATCTCCAAATTGATAAACTGCAAAGAATGAGTTTAAGGTCCAGATTAAAAGATAACTAATACACGTTAGTTATGGTTTACATATATTATGTCATTAGTGGACTACGTTTTTTGACAGCTGACCTATTTACATGTTCAAAACATGCATAGAACTAAGCTGTGTAAAGCGGATTACAGCAATACCTCTCCAGTAGTAGGTACATTGCCAGTTTTCACAGTAAATTACTGCTCTATATAAATCTTCTAAGTCAACAGCTTTGTCGGTACAACAGTGAATAGACAATGTACTTGTTTAGAGGTGTATGCGAGTATTGTTTAAAGTATCAACAGACAATGTGTACAGGATAATGCATATTCGTAATTCCTCTAATGCTTGGATGTCATCCCTTATTATCTCACCCCGTAACGCGACCTTACTCTCAACATGTGTCAAGGTCTTTAGAGGTGTAAGAGGTGCCTACACATAGAAAGATAAAAAGTTGCTGTATTGTTTTTACATAAGGAAAGTGTCTTGTATTGTTACGAGCTTAGGGTTCGTGACAATAAAAAAGCCAATTAAATAACCAAAATGACTCTTTAATTAATCAACACTAATTACAACTTTAATTAATCAACACTAATAACAACTTTAATTAATCAACACTAATTACAACTTTAAAACTGTTTAAAACTCACTAATTATAAAACACAATTTGGGCTACTGATCACTTTAATTCGCAGTTGAAGATCGCTCTCGAAGTTGTCGCTTGTATCGTAAATTAGACGTGAGGCATAAATATTGGATTAGGTATGTTGATTAGGTATTTTTCGATGCGAGTCCGTACCTAATCCAAAGCGTCGAGGATTAGGTATGGCATAAAATATTTCTACAGTCTACTACACACACAGAAGATATTCCGTACCTTAAAATGTGGGGGTTAAGTTTCAAGTTTAATTAGCACTGCCGCCAGCGCAATCTATGTAGAATACCACTGGACTTGTTAGTGTTCTAGCGATATATGTCGTAACGAATATACGTCGAAATACACCTTTTGTGTAAATCTACACAAGATGACAGTCCTAAGCCTGTGAGAATGACTAATAGACGACATTTTAAGATTCTCCGCCGCACCATCATTAACACAATGTGCAGGTGCATCTTTAAGTATGAAGGGTAATTTTGATCGCTCTAATAGACGTTATAAACAAAGTTAGTATTCACGTTGAGTAACGTTTGCCCATAAAAATACGAAATTTATTCCACCGTTCCACAATTTATCAGAAACGGAACGTCCATAATCCATGCCGAATATTTCTTACCCAATCCACATACGATACTTAATATCGGTAACAGGCCAGTGGATTGAATAAAATTAAATATTCGATCCATGCCGAATATTTCTTACCCAATCCACATATGATACATAATATCGGGAACAGGCCAGCGGCTATATTGAATAAATATTAGGATTAGGTAAATGGATTAGGTATTTTTAAATACTAGGATTAGGTGGATTAGGTATCGTTTTCACCTAATCCAACCCATGTCTATCGTAAATCCAATACTGACTCGGTCGCAGGCTATGCGGGCCTTATATAGATCGGTAGATAATTCCAGAACCTTCAACTATAGAAACATCAGTCTAGAAAGTTCGATTACATACCGGTCCGGACCAACCAGATATCGAAAACTCTAGAATGTTCTGGCATCGAAAAGTCTAGAAGGATCTTGACTCTGGCGCTAGTAGTAACTTTTATCGTTATGTACCCGGCATTAATTCTGGCGCGTAACATTATTAAATTTCTAGAAAGAACGAAAACAATATATCATCTATCGAAAACGATCATTGCTTTGGACTGTTAATAAGCCCAAAAGGCTGGCGACATTGCCACGTTATATGGCAAAGCATATCGCCTGTCCAAGGTGTGTGTGACTTTGAGTTGAAATAAGTCATCATTCAGTCATAAGATAAAATCTCATGATACATAACATATTAGGTTGCTTGTACCAAATACTTCGAATTGGAGCAAGGCAAAGGTTGAAATACCTTTGTAAAGAAGGTTGTATAACTACATATTAGAACTTTGACACCATTACCATTTGCGAGTCATGTTTGTAAACAATTTGACGTGGTTCATTAATCAGGAACTTTAAAAGGAAAGAAGCTGAAATTAATTCAATAAACACAATATAAGAATGTTAAAACACAACCATAAATTGGCATAGCAGCAGTTTATAACGTAGAATAAGATTTTGGAGGTTCTAAACGTAAAGATTAGATTAGTTATTTGTAAACTTAAGAGTAATAGATAAACCTCAGATACAAACAATAATTACAAGCTTAAATAAATTACAGCCACTTCTTTATAATTTCTCTGTGACTTTTGTTACTCAAAGCAAGTTATAGAATAAAACTCAGACCAGCTCAGACCTCTCATAAAGAACTTGAAATTAAATCACTCAAGACTGGTTCATAATAAACGTAATTTTCATCTCTATAAGAATCAGTTTCACTTATACGCGCCATTAAAAGTTTCAAGCATTTCAAGTCGGCTTTCCTAGCTTCGCAGATCTCGTGAAAGCGGAGTTATAGTGGTGATTTTTCTAGCTTATTGTTGGAAATGGCCGTCATTTACCTCTTTATATTTCTGCGAACTGCGGCCGAGTTCCCGACCGCTGGATTTAGTGTAATTTCAGTAAGCTTTTTGGAAAACTGCTTGATTTTATTAAAGTGGGTTGAGGATCGTAATTATTCGGAATGGAATAAATTAAAGATTAGTTGATAGTTCTTTTGGGTGGTATATAAATACTTAGTTTGTGTAATGTATGTAATGTAAAAATGTGTACAAAAATGTATTTTCTATCTTATTTTCGCTAAGCCTTACAAGCCAACAAAAATGTGCCATTGCCTACAGGAACTACGGTCATGACGAAGCTAATTCAGAAGATTTAATGGCTACAGGCCGAAAGAACCTTTTAAAAAATCTGAAACCAAAGACATCACTACATCCTACAAGAAAATAATACGGGTCACACCAGTATCACGAGTGTAGATCGCTCGCGGGGGGCAGCGCAGGTGCGGCCAGATTATAAGCCAGATGAGATCATTCCACGGCCAATTGCTGGCTCAATCGCCTCTCAATTAGGTAATTGTGAATATGAGCACGCTACGCGTCCTGCCCGCCTCCGACTGACAACAATGTAACTGCTTACTGCTCCATTACTCACCTGGTGAAACCGATTAGCTGGTGTCATAGCTCTGACAACCTCTTACAATATCATACCTGTGAAATATGGAAATTACTCAAAACTGCTTAATATAGAGATCGCTGGGGGAAGAATGTAGAAGGGGAAAGATGGGAAGAAGTAGTGGACATATATATAAAAGCTTGTCACAATCACAAACTGATAAAACAACAACAACAATCACGAAGTTAACGAGCGTCTCTTTAACTTTGTGACTGTTGTTATTGTTTAGGAGGTCTAGAGTCTTTAAAGGCTGGTAGGACGTCTAGGAGGTCTCATTAATTAAATCTAATCATTTTGGTAAGGCAGAAGAATATTGTGTCATAGGCAGGCTAATTTTATGTACCTACATATGTATTCAATATTCTGATAGAAATGGTTGGTTCTCTCTCAAATCACAGAGCAAAATATAGAACACATTGCTGCCGCAGAAGAGATTATGTCCAGGGAGCATTCTGTTGTAAAACTGCTACGATCAGGGGATTTAGGCCCAGTAATCTATTTGCGAAGTTGATTGTGATGAAAATACGTACTTCTTGTGCACCGATTACTGTAGCTGTTTTATAAGTCACTTTCAAAGATTCAACAGCTAGTATGATGATGACACAACATAGCTACGTAAACCAAAGTGATTATGAATAATAGGCCATTGTAACGTGAAAGTTGGCGTGTTCGGTCTCAAGTTTATTGGAGAACTTTGGCATAATTTTATGACAAACACTGAATTCCATGTGTCAGAGGGTTACTGTCGGAGTCTCATAGGCGTTTGGTCTAAAATATCTGAAATACAAGTTTTCTAAAATAAAATAGCAAAAACTCAAGTGCGTTTTTACTTTCATACAAAGTTAACTTGAACGTAGTCATTATTTCCCACATAATAAGACACGTACTAAACCTAACTATATACAAACTAGACTAAAAATTACCAAATTATGTACAAACGTGTATAAAATAATAATTACATATTCTAGATCAGTCTCATCAATATTCCTTTTTTAGAAAAACTTCAAAATCTATGTGCCCAATTATAAACTTCATTAATAGTTGTATTTTCCTTGTCTGCAGATTCTACTGGGATCTATGTATGTTACTGCTGCTCGTGGCCAACCTGATCATCCTGCCAGTCGCCATCTCCTTCTTCAACGATGACCTCAGCACGCGCTGGATCGCCTTTAATTGTCTTTCCGACACCATATTTCTTATAGATATCGTTGTTAATTTTAGAACAGGTACGTGTTCTTTTAATGTTTACATAAAATATTTATGTTGTATAATTTTGTTTTTATTCAATATGAATGGGCTTGTCGCACATGCGATTATGCCCCTTCATATTATATCTAGGGTAAAAGATTTGATGACGTTATTCTCCTCTTTCCAGGAATAATGCAGCAAGATAATGCAGAACAAGTGATATTAGATCCCAAGTTAATAGCGAAGCACTATTTGAGGACATGGTTCTTCCTTGACCTCATCTCTAGTATACCACTAGATTATATATTTTTGATCTTCAATCAGGTAAACGTACGTTGCAATTTGGCCGTGTTGTTCTTATTACTATAGTTTTAAACTGTCTTTTATGTTGTTGATATTCTGTTTCAGCTTGGGTGTTCATTTGTTTTATAGAAAATATGTTGTTATTGTTTTCGTTTTGTTTTTGTTTCTCATTGTGAACTTTTACCCAACCGCCACGAGAACCTGTGCGTCATCGTGTATTCAATTTAGTATTTGTATTATCAGGGTCTAAGAGAAAATGCAAAGGTTTGATTAAAGCACACCACTATCATTTTCATCGAAGTCTGTTCTATTTTAATTTATTATAATTTCTACACACTCAGAGTATCACCTGCACGTCATCATCAGTAACCCATATGATTTCTCGATGTTGTTCTATTCTCCCCTGTGTCAGCGACCGTATCCGATTGTGTGATCGTATGGGATACTCAATCCTTTTCTACAACTTTTGAAGATTTTAATCAGCACTTTCCAACTTATTGCACGAGCTATTCTAAAATGCTTCCACTAAATTGCACTCTGTTGTTCCAAAGGTGTTTATTGTATATCTTTATAATTTGGTACTTAGGTATATACAGTTGTATTTCCTATTCTAAGCTCTACATTGGTCACATGCACGTCGTCTTCTTTCTACCTCCTAATATTTGGTTTCCTACCTACAGAGTTGTACAGCATGGTCTCAAAGCTTCCTAATGTAACAATTACCACTTCTGAATACTTTTGATTTCCTATTTATCATATTTATAACATTTCTTGGGTTTTATTATATAAGTATATATTTTTGATTTGTCTTTTAGTTTTATCTTTATAACAGCTACAACACGACCAAATTGTAATATTAACAATCTACACTGACAAGTCTTAATGGCCCTCTATATAACTTTGAATTGCATCAGTACTGAAGCTTAATATGATAGATTAGCCACTGAAGGATATTACAAGCCGAATTCTTTACATACCATACAGCTTTCACTAATAAATAGACAGAATTCCCACTTGAACTCTACTAAAATTGTAAATTTACAAAACATAATTATAACATGTTTATTATGCTTCAGCACTTTTCTTTGGCTGACAAAATCTTTCAAATACTGCAATTATGCATGTCTTCAACACTTGGTCTGTATAAAATCAATAGGATTAGTGGCTAGCTGCGATGCTCTGAACGTTTTATTTTAGAGCATCATTAGGCTAATCATCACCATTTAAATTGTGTGTTTTTGTGTTGACAGGACTTTAGTGAAAGCTTTCAAATTCTTCACGCGGGTCGTGCACTAAGGATACTTCGGTTAGCAAAACTACTCTCTCTGGTGCGGTTGTTGCGGCTGTCGAGGCTCGTCCGATATGTATCGCAATGGGAGGAAGTATATGTAAGCCATCATGCTCTCCTGACCCACCTACCCTGGGTTACCCTAACTACTTGCCACTAACACTGCTCTAATATACATTACGCTCACATTTACTAACACGACATGACTAAATACGCTACTAAAACTATTATAATATTGGATTAATTGATTGCAAAAATTAAGATTTTTTCAAAATTTTATCGAATGATATCTTGAGATTGGCTACTACTGTACGTGATTTTGATGAAATTGTTGTGATAATGATGAGTAATGTTAATGATGTTAACTGTTTTAGCGTAGTGATCCTAATGACGTTATATGGAGTTTTGTTGTAATCCTATATTATACCATTGATCCCGCCCCCACTGTATGTGAGCCCCACGTCCCGCTCTGCACTTCTCTACTGCTTCTCTGCAAGCTTCTTTCTGCCTGAGCACGCTCTCACTCGTGAAGTCTGATCTATCTCTTGTTTCTGCTCCCGCGCCGCGAACCACGCCCGCGACGTGTCCGCCACGTGCGCGCCTTGTGGCCGCCACGCGACCGCGACGTGTCCGCCGACCCGAACCGTCCCCACTTGCCAACATGACATATTATTTGCCAAAATGTTCATATTATGTTGCCGCTTTTTAAAGCCTCTAGTACAAATGGTGCGCTGAAGCTGACGTTCTGCAAAAACATAACAAAAATTAATAAACGTCACAATACATAATACCTCCATGAGTATCTTATCTTCTAATCTTACGCGACTAATAAAATCGTATGCCTTCCGATCCAAATACCTGCCTGTTCAGTGAAAGTGAGCACGTAGTTTCCAAATAATATGTAGACCTTTAGAGGAAAAAGCAACTCGCATTCCGAGAAATACACCTCGCCTCATAAGAAGCTAATGAAACAAATCATTACCCGCAACTGTTGCATAACATTAGAAAGTTAGAGTTGGCAACACAAAGAGTAGGTAGTGGTTACGTCCGCCAACGTACAACCAACGGTAACGAAGCGACAGCGGAGAGTCAGTGAGAAGTGGAGTACGGGGAGGGTGTGGCAGTGACGCTGTTGTGTGCAGATGAGCCCCGCCCCGCAGCCGCGTGACGAGCCGGGCGACGCGGACGGCAGCTCGCGCGACCTCGCCTCGCAGGTGCAGCATGCCCCGCCGCGCGCTAGCGCATCCGTAGGGGACTAGCCCTCCGCTCGTCTCGGTGTTAGTGCATCCTGTGTGTGCCTGCACGCGCCCCAGCCCCGCCCCGCACACCTCGCGTCGACCTTTGCCCGCCGACCCCTCCGCGCTTCGGGCGCGCCTGGCTCTCTTCCTACTATCTCGTGTTTCTCGCTTGTTTTCTAGATCTTGCAGAATCTTCAAAAAAAGCGCACGGAACGGAGGGGACGTCTCAGCTCCGACGTTGCCAACAAAAAGAAGGGTGGCACCAAAAGCAATCTAATCTTCAAGGTAACCAGGGTCGGCACGAGCCGGCGCGCATGTGCTCGTTCGCCCGCTTAGCATGTTGCCGGCGGCGCCGCCCGGCGTCCCTTAGTCCGCTGCGTTCGCTTCGCTTTCTCTCTTTCTTTGGCGTTTCTGTTTCCGACCCTCGTCCCGCCGGCGGCCGCGCGGGCTGAGGCGCGCAGACGTGGGTCGCGCGATCGCGCGGCGGCCGCGGTCGCGCGACCGCACGCGCCACCACGCATGCTCGCTCGACGACTCGTCTCACGCGTTCATATTTTATTTCTCACTTGTTTACGACTCCATCGGTAGAGAATCATCGCGATGCTTGACCTCGAGCGTCCTGTCGCGCGCAGTCCGCACGGCTTCCTTTAGAGGCGACATCACCTCCGTTGCTGACCTCGTTAATGTACTTTCTTCTCTTTCCAGTTCCTCAACATGGCATCGGTATTCATGCGGATATTCAACCTGATCTGCATGATGTTATTGATCGGACACTGGTCCGGTTGTCTACAGTTCCTCGTTCCTATGCTGCAAGGGTTCCCACCAAACTCCTGGGTAGCAATAAATGAACTACAGGTCGGTTTTTTAATGATATTTTTAAACTAGAACAATTTTTTTTATTTAATAATCTTATTTCAGCTTCGTACACAATTGGGTTTGCTCTTTTTCACAAAGCACCGAAAATTATCTTTGATAATTATCTTGTTCCCTTCAAGTACACAGGTTTTACGACGATGGTTGCATGTAGGTACCTACATAATTTTGTATGCTCTTGTATGGACACGGAATGGATAGAAATGAATGAATGATGTGAACAATGATACGAACTTCCAGTAAGTATCTTACATCGATTAGACCTAATGAAGACTTAGACCACTGTTTTTTTTTTAATTATTATTGATTCGCTCTCGTTTGACCACAATCTCAGCCGATGAAAAGCAACAAGCGGCCGTGGGCAAAGTAGTTAAATTAGAATAACTACATAAATTTTATTAACGGAAAAAATTACGATGACATTCCAGGAGGCGTTTTGGTTAGAACAGTACTCGTGGGCGCTGTTCAAGGCCATGTCGCACATGCTCTGCATCGGGTACGGCCGCTTCCCGCCGCAGTCGCTCACGGATATGTGGCTCACCATGCTGTCCATGATCTCCGGCGCCACCTGCTACGCCCTCTTCCTCGGTCACGCCACCAACCTTATTCAGAGTCTTGACTCTTCGCGAAGACAGTACCGAGAAAAGGTACACCTGCAACTCTATTACAGCGTCATTTGCATAGAAGCCCTGTTTAGTGGATTGCTCCTCTTAACCTGTTCCCTATTGTTGGAGATAAATCGTTATGAACACCTGCAGAGTCTACTTTAAGGACACGAATCGGACAAAGTTTTGATAATAGAACTTCTGAATATGTATTCCATGACAAGTCTCGAACTATCATTACATCAAAATCCTACATGCATGTGTTTGACTAAATTTTCTATGTAATATCCCCATCTAATAAATCGATCACTAAAGCCTTCATTGCCTGTTTCAGAGATTAGACGTGAGTACAAAGAGAATGTTTGTTTAGTGTTTCACTGGTTGTTATTACAGATTCAATCATCTGCACCAATACTCATGTCTCCCATCAAAATAACAAAGTCATTATTTCGTACATTTCACAAATATTAACGGGTGTTCATAACTGTTTACTTCCATGGGTACTAACTGCTGGACTCTGTTCGTTAGGGTTATACGTGTACTGTTGATGAGTCGGTTGTTTGAAAGTGTGTAGTTTGTCCTTCAATGTAAAGTGAAGTTGTCGCTAACAGTCCGTTGTTTTTGAAGCTGCATGATTTTATAGTTGCTACAGGCGTGTGTGATTCGCGGCTGTCCATTGTTTCCCGTTTTAAAGCTTCCTGTGAACGTATTCTAGGTGAAACAAGTGGAGGAGTACATGGCGTATCGGAAGCTGCCTCGGGAGATGCGGCAGCGGATCACGGAGTACTTCGAGCACCGTTACCAGGGCAAGTTCTTCGACGAGGAGCTGATCCTGGGCGAGCTGAGCGAGAAGCTGCGGGAAGATGTCATCAACTACAACTGTCGCTCGCTGGTCGCCTCCGTGCCCTTCTTTGCCAACGCCGACTCAAACTTCGTGTCAGACGTTGTGACCAAACTACGTTACGAAGTCTTCCAACCTGGTTAGTTAAAGTGAAGAATAAAAATTGTTTTTATAATCATTTTGACTAATTTATCTATATAAGTCCCTGTTACAAAATACTAATAAATTAAATTTTTAACCAACTTCTAAAAAAGGAGGAGGGTCTCAATTCGGATGTTTTTTGATTTCAGGTGATATCATCATCAAGGAAGGAACCATCGGGAGCAAAATGTATTTCATCCAAGAAGGCATCGTGGACATCGTCATGGCTAACGGAGAGGTGGCCACGAGTTTGTCGGACGGTTCCTACTTCGGTGAAATCTGTCTTCTAACAAACGCTCGTAGAGTGGCCTCCGTCCGCGCTGAGACGTACTGCAACCTGTTCTCCCTGTCCGTGGACCACTTCAACGCCGTGCTCGACCAGTACCCGCTCATGCGGCGGACCATGGAGAGCGTGGCGGCCGAACGACTCAACAAGATAGGGAAGAACCCCAACCTGGTGGCGCACCGCGAGGACGACACCACGTCCGAGGGCAACACCATCAACGCCGTGGTGAACGCGCTGGCGGCCGAGGCAGAGCACGTGTCGCTGTCGGACGACAGCGTGGCGCGGCTCTCCGAGCGCTCGCTGGGGCTGGCGCTGCAGCCGCTGCAGGCGGCGTCGTGCCGCATGGCGGGCGTGGCGCTGCCGGGCCTGGGCGTGGCGGCGCAGCTGCCGCGGCCCAAGTCCGAGCACGACTTCAGCGCCGCCGCACCGCTGGCCGCCGGCGCCGCCGCCTTCCACAAGTCCGACGCCGGCATCGCGCCCTGACGCCGCTCGCTGCGCTAGTGCGCCCCAGCGCTGCGACTGCGACATAGCAATACTAGGCTTAGTGCGAGCGTCCCGCGGCACGCTCGCTAGTTGTAGCGTAGACACGAGTATTATAGCTGCGACTTCGCCGGGCGGCTCCGCGCCGCCCGCTGAATCTCATTTTGTGATCTTATACTTAATTCTCCTGTGTTATAATTTAGGTTAAATTTTATATCATTGACGCTGTGAGGAATCGACGAATACGTGACGTATTCCGATTGTATAGATATATCTGTTATATATTGAAGAATGATACTATTGAATCTTTATAGAGATACCTTGCCATTAAAAGAGGAAATAATTATATAGACTAGACTGAAATGTAAAGATATCACTATTTTATGCTTTGTTGGCGTATGAAATAGACCTTTATTGTTGATGCGGAATATTCGATCGCGAGTTAAGTACGAAGTGTATAAACGTTCCTGATTATCACGATTCAGAGATTATTATATTGGAAGCTCTTTAATTATAAAGTTGGATCGTGGGAGGGTACACGTGGAGTTAGGCATGAGCGCGCAGGTGCCCGATCCGTCCGCGCACGCAGCGACAGCAGCACGCGAGCCGCCGCTAAGTGGCAGCACGCGAGCCGCTGCTAAGTGGCAGCACGCGAGCCGCCGCTAGGTGGCAGCACGCGAGCCGCCGCTAGGTGGCAGCACGCGAGCCGCCGCTAGGTGGCAGCACGGGCAGCTGCTGGCCCACAGGCCGCGCGTCGGAGCGGGTGCGCCGCGCCGCCACTGCACAAGCGACGCACAACAGAGCCTCACGCGCGATTCCAATAGCACACGGTTGCTTTCTTCATTTAATTATAAGTAGTATCTACCGATAATCGGCATAATTAGCGCAAACAAGTCTCTCAGTTTCTTAAGTAGAGGTGGATCAGTAGCGCTTCGAATCTTTTGAGAGTCGTTTCTGTATGTAAATATTGTAATATCGAGGATTTGCCTTAGCGCGGTTCGTTTGGACGGAGTGTTAGCGGGCGTTCGTTCGAGCGGTCCAGTCAATTATCCGAGCGCTCGCCTTGCGACGGACGTCTCGGTTCTCGATGCACTACTGCACTTCATACCTTGTTTTAATTGTAGGTGAAAATAATTTATTGTCGATAGTGATCATTTCGTAGGAGTAAGTAGGCCGGAGCGTTAACAAATTCGGACGAATTACATTATGTGATAGAGCAGCGGTCGCTGCGCGCGCCCCGCGGCCTCGCCTCGGCGACAGACGCGACGTATCCTAGGCATCAGTATCAGTACCCAGTAGTCCAGTAGATAGCGCCGTTACCGCATGACACTGTTCTTTGACTTGAAACTTATCTATATCGTTTGATTCTTTCGATAGCCACTTTAGTTACTTTTGGCAATAAATATGGCTTACTGCAAACGCTTATTATACATTTTGAATAACTTAGCCTAACTTAGGAAGTAAATACTATACCTAATGAGTGACATATCCTAGCGAGGCCCAGTCCACATCGATCTGTCGCCGAGCCGTCCCCGCGTCGGCGTCGCAAACTTTGGCACGAATCATCGTTGACTAATTCTTATAGTGTCATGACAATTTGTAAAGACGGTTTTGCAAATGTTGACTTTTTAGCCAAAATATAGTTAATGAATGACGAACCAATACGCAGTAGCTTACTTGTAGATGAACGCAGCCTAGTTCTCAGTTTTGGCGACTAACACCAATAGATACTTTGTACTCGTAAGATATTTATACATTGGTCTTAGCAGAGTGACTATCTGTCAATTTATCTACAAAGAGAAATATAATTGCGTTTCATTCCCAGAAGCATTTATTTGTTGTTGTTTTATCTACCTAACATTACCGCTTTTGTAAATTATATAAATTTTATAGAAGAGATCTATTTTTATTGTGAAGTTGATCTACTGGATGTAAGTAAAACCTATATAAAATTTATTTCTTTTTAATCTGAACTGTTATTTGTTACATATTTTAATAATTTCTGGTAACTATTGTCACCAAAAGTGCTCATCGCTGTCAAGAAAATTAGAGAAAAAATGCATTAAAGAATGAAGAAAACCGCTCCGTTGTTTGAATAACTGACTATGATTAAAACCTTACAATATTTTTCCTATTATCCTACCCACAATCTATGTATGTACCACACCAGGATTTGGATAGCCCCCAAGTCGAACAAACATCGACTATCCTAATTACCCCAAAACTACTGAGTTAGCTAGTGACCTAATATAAACAACAACACATAGTGATAAACTTAATGATTCCAAATGAATCAAATGACAGGCCCAAACGCAAGGGCAGTAAATTGGTAAATAATAATCAAATTAAAACGCATTAACTTAACTCAGTTCCATTAGGTGTACCGCAAGGCTTCATTTTAGGCTCTTTCTTATGTACTGTAGAAGTTGTTCCTAATTTTAATTCAAATAAATATCTGATTTTGGCAGTCAAGTAGGTAAAGTTGAACCATGGTATAGAAGCGGAAGAAAACAAAGTTATTGACATAACTGTTAAGCAAGTGGAGGTGGCAATGAGTGGGCCATATGAGCAAAATGACCGGTGGGATCGACTTAATCTTGAGCTCAGACTGGAGGGGCTAGATCTTCATAGCAACTAAATGAGAGTTGCTTCCAGAATCTAGATGGATGGCATAGGATTTGAGAAGTCTTTGTCCTGCAGTGAACTGCTTCAGGCTGAGGTGATGATAGCATGGCATTGAAATTAAACAGCACCATAAGAAGCGATAAACATATGCAGGGGTACGGCGGATGTAGATAAGTAGGAGTGGTGTAGGTCTATTTAACGATGGAACTGAATGAAATCAATGTGTGAGTGCGATATCAGGGTTTGGCCACCCAGCGCTCAGTATCTATCAACATTAATGTCCTTCACTGTTATTTTCCAATAAATTTCGTTGCGGGATTTAAGACAGTTGAATCGTTTCTCCAGGACTCATCATCATCATCATCATCATATCAGCCGAAAGACGTCCACTGCTGGACATAGGCCTCCCCCAAGCGTCGCCACAACAACCGGTCCTATGCGTCTCGCATCCATCGGTTACCCGCGACCCTCACCAGGTCATCGGTCCACCTTGTGGGGGGCCTTCCAGCGCTGCGTCTTCCGGTACGCGGTCGCCACTCTAAAACTTTTCGGCCCCATCGACCATCTGTTCTGCGAGCAATGTGCCCTGCCCACTGCCACTTCAATTTGGCGATCCTTCGGGCTATGTCGGTAACCTTGGTTCTCTTGCGGATATCATCATTCCTGATTCGATCACGCAAGGAAACTCCGAGCACTGCCCTCTCCATTGCCCTTTGGGTGACTTTAAGCCTTCTGATGAGGCCCATTGTGAGCGACCACGTTTCGAGTCCATAGGTCATCACTGGCAACACGCACTGGTCATAGACTTTCGTCTTGAGACACTGTGGTATGTGAGACGAGAAGATACCGCGCAACTTCCCGAACGCCGCCCAGCCGAGTCGGATTCGACAGTTGACCTCCTTCTCGATCCAGCTCTACCTAGCTGGATCGTTTGTCCCAGGTAGACGTACTCATCAACAACTTCGAGTGCAGAGCCTCCAATCTTGACAGGAGGACTCACCGAGCTTCATCGACTCGGCGTTTTTCTGATGATCGCAACTGTTGATTCTGGCTTTCAGGAATTGCAGTAGTTTGGGAATATGTGGCGGGCTTGTCCCAACAAAAAATAAAAAATGCATATACTGGCTTTTGCGGTGGTGAATTCAGTGTGCTTCGCCCAATTCAGCTGCTTTTCCAGAAAGATGCCTATTATAGGTATTTGATTTCAGTTGAAAGGCTTAGGGTGGTCCGAAGGACAGTCGTAATTTTAGTTTTGGCAACTTTCTCTTTTTACCCGACTGGGTCATGTTTTTCGAGCGTCTGTAATGTATGTATGTTTGTATGTATCATTTCTTTGGCACGCCCTACAGCCCAATCGGCTGGAAAGACTTTGACATATGAGGTGTCGTTGAATTAGTCAGAATTGTAGTAGTGACAAAGGCTATATAAATTTTGAAAACTCACTAAAATAAAATATTATGTCAAAAAACCCGACAGAGGCAAAATACCCGAGGTCACAAACTGCATCACAGATCGCAAGCCTTGAACTCGTGGTACCACGGACCCTTTTCATCAAGTTTATCAACAATTTTCCGGAGTAAATTACCCTTAGATTTTACCGATGCTCTGCAGCGTGACTTGGCAATTCTAAAGTAGGTACATATAGCAAGAGTTAGGAGGTCCGCGGTAACCTTGAATTTTTTAAGCTTATTAAGCTGTCTCCGCTCTCTTCGATAGCATTTACGTTGTTCAATAAGGTAGTAAGAATAAGAATAAAATTACAAGAAAGTTAAGATTACAGAGTGATAATTGTCATGAACGTTTGGCTTAAAAAGTTTAGAAAGATTTTCAAAGATTTCCTGCAACTAGGCTAGGCCTCTCCCGCAGGAAGCTTTCAAGATTTTTCTTTAGAATTGCGGGGTGAGTGGAAAAGTTAGCTAACATCTCAATGCCTCTCGAACTGATAGATATATTTAAGTACTGGTATCTTAACCAGGTCAACGTCGTTCGATGGTCGGTTGCTATGTCGGAGCCGTACAGGTTGGAGTGCGGGGTGAGGCAGGGAGGGCTGACCTCGCCGAAGCTCTTCAACCTGTACGTGAACGCACTGATAGAGGAGCTCAGCAGCACCCGTGTCGGCTGCCATATTGACGGTGTTTGTGTCAACAATATTAGTTACGCAGACGACATGGTGCTGCTGAGCGCCTCGGTGTGTGGTTTGTCCAGGTTGCTGGGTGTCTGCGAGCGTTACGCGCTTGATCACGGTTTGCTCTATAACGCTAAAAAGAGTGAATGCATGGTCTTTCAGGCCAGGGGTCGGAGCTGTCCGGATTCTGTTCCACCTATTAAGTTGAACGGTGTTCAGTTAAGAAGAGTTCAACAATTCAAATATCTCGGGCATATCGTGACCTCTGACCTGAGGGACGATGCGGACATCGATAGGGAGCGGAGGGCGTTGTCTGTGAGGGCCAATATGATCGCGCGCAGGTTTGTGCGTTGCTCGGGGGCCGTCAAATTGACTCTTTTCAGAGCCTTTTGTACGTCTCTGTACACGGCCAGCCTGTGGGTGTCATATACCCAGAAGCAGTACAACGCTCTCCGTGTTCAGTATAATAATGCGTTCAGGGTGTTGTTAGGGCTGCCCCGGCATTGCAGCGCTTCGGGGATGTTCGCCAACGCCCGTGTCGACTGTTTCTACACGACGATGCGAAAGCGGTGCACATCTCTGGGGCGGAGGCTCTGGACCACCTCCAACACCATCCTGAGCGTATTTGCGAACAGGTTTGATTGTCAGTACATCAATCATTGTTATATGATTAATGTACTGACAAACAAACAAATGACTCAGAGGCAGGTTTATTGAAATTCGTTGTTTTATTTTATTTTATTTTTATGTTATTCTATGATTTTAATTTGTGTGGTAAAATTATTGGATTGAAATAAATGATTATTATTATTATAAACAAAACACAATTTTTAAAATGTTTGTTCCATTTGTTCCGGCTAATCTCTGAAACGGCTAAACCGATTTTGACGGAACTTTCACTGGCTTAATCTTGATTTGATTTAATTATGATTTGATTTTGATTTAATTTTGATTTAGTTTTGATTTAATTTTGATTTAGTTTTGGTTTAATTCAATTTTGTTTTAATTGTAGTTTAATTTTATTCTTATTCAGTTATTAAAATGAATAATGTGATTATGTATGTATTACGTGTACTTGCTAACATAGGTTAAGTTAGTGTTACCTGCTAACAAAATATGGATTGTTATTGTCTGAAATAAACGTATTGAATTGAATTGCAAATAAATGTGCGCAGAATAACATAAACATATTATTCAATTATTATATTAAGTACAAGATTCGCCCATTTCGCTACTAAAAGTAGGTGGTGCCGGGGGTGTTATGATTTGACAACATTATCTCAGCAATAAAATCCTCAACAGCACAACGTCGTTCGGAATAAATGGACGGAACCACAGAGAAGAAGATGCATTTACGTCAGCACAAACTATAACTTTGCAGCCCGCGAGTGACCGCAAGACGCGACGGAGATTATGTATATGTGGAGTAAAAGGGTCCGAATATTGAAAGTAGCAGCTCACAAAGTAAACCTTAAAGGTAGGCGATGATACCTCTGCAACGGCGCAGTGGGGCATCATGAGATTAAACACAGACGTTACAGTAAAGCTCGAAAACCGTGCCACATAAATTCCGGCTCGTGCATTGCAGTCCAGTTGAACTACCTAGTGACGTAGGCGCGCGTTTTGGTATTATTCTTGAACAAGTACTACCTATGTCTAAATTATAATCTATAATCAATTTATCCAGCTACTCTCTAAGCCCGAAGTTCGTAGTTTCGGCCTCAGTGTCGGGAGTTTTCTTCCGCATCACCTACGGACTTACGATTAGTCCCGAACCCGAACTAAGAATGAATAACAACACGATTTGACATTGTTACTTAACATTACCGAACTGTTGACAATATAGGCACCGAACTACTTCGACATCATCAATAAAACGGCAGGTAGCCCAATCAATAAATAATTTACTTATCCTTGGTAGATACCAAGTGCTTACGTATCGCAGATTCTACTTCAATGCCAATCCATTTCCGACCATTATCTAAAGAATGCCTACGAATAACTTTGGTTGACTTTATAAATTCATCCTCTTTCATTTGGAGCTGGAGCTTATCTTTAATATTTATCGGTAAGCGTTCAGAAAAGCGCCATCATCCGTTGAAGATGCTACATCCTTGACTAATATTCGAGGGCGTCTTTAGGTTTTTTAAGTCGCATATCAGCGGCAGTTATTGCATCTACCGATTCCAGCTTTTTAAGCTGATTTTCATTAGCGACGCGTAGTTCAACACCAGACATCGCGGTTTTTTCACGCTACTATTTGAAAGCCGTCCTCATTAGCACTTGTTTAGTCGTGGACGAAGTGTTTTAATCAGCTGATCTGGCCGCGGTAGGATATGCCACAAGACATGATAACCGTGGTCGTGACTCCATCGCTGGAGCCACTTTGGACAAACGAAATTTCAACTACTATAAGCATAAGAGACTTTGGCATTGTTAATATTGACGGGATAATGATTGACACGTTATATGTAGGAACAATGGATGAGTTTTCCTCCGAGCGGTGGGTAAGGTATAGTGTCAGGATATTGGCGTCTCCATTTTATTGGGATAAACAAGACAGTATATCAATAACAGAATCTAATTACACTTTAAAAAACACACACACGAGATAAATCCAAAAAAAGTACTACAGTATTGTACACCACCGCTGCGGCCCCGACATGTGAAAATTCCCAAAATAAAGTAAATCTTATGTAATAGGTAAATAAACATTAAATTCGCGACACACCGGTGTGTCGCCGGGGCCGGAGCGGTTAAAAAGGTCAACAAAAAAGTCCGCGATGGTATATGTCTATCTCTTAAGGATAACCCACAATAACCATATTTTATCCTTTACATTTTATGGGAAAATATGGCTTATTTACGAAGTGATTTTAAGCAATACAGCATTAATCCTTATCCAATAAAGTAACTTAAATACATGGTCCATTTAATATAGATCAATATGGCCCTTTACAGCATTTAATTTCGGAAGTTGGTTTTTTGGTTGCTTCTTCGTTATTTGACACCGACTTCCGAAATTAAAGTTATTTTCAACTTTGTAGTGTTTTTTGGAAGTCGGTTTCTTTTTTTAAAAAATAATTTATTTTTCACTTTTTAGTGGTACCCCACACCTAACAACACCACTGGAAAGTCACAGGAAAGCAAAAATACGCAATTTCGTATACATGGATGATTTTGATAATATTTCAATGGGACCATTTGGGAAGTATACCCTTTCCAACAAAAAAAGATTTTTTTTTTTCAAATCGGTTGGCAAGCGACGGAGTTATGCCCGAACAAACATAAAAAAAAATACAAACATCCGAATTGAGAACCTCCTCCTTTTTAGAAGTCGGTTAAAAAAGCTGTAATACTTTTGGAACGAAGTTCCATATCGCGCGTTGCGAAAGGGGGCTAGACGAAAAAAATTAAGTCTAAAAGTTGTAACGACACTTTTTGCTATACTTGTAAACCGTGCGTATAACTTAAAAAAAAAAATTATTACAATTCCTTCACTAATTAATCGAAAGGAACTTCGTTCCATCCGGGTGACCCTTGACACCTCTCAAGTTTTTTATTTGAAACGAGCTCCGATGTAGAAAAGATTAGTGTGGAAGTTTCATTTCATTTTTATTCAAAACTGTTACCACGGCTTTCTTCTTCTCGATCAGTCGATGACTAACATTTTGTAGCCACCTAGGATGAGGCTTTGAAGCAATAACGATAGAATGTCATAATTTGCATTGTATAGACCTTCCGGATGTTGTCAAAAAGATGCTTGCAATCGCAAGAAAAGAGCCGTAAAATCCTGAATGAATTAATTATATTTATTTGCAAAAATATAGGTAGCTAACATAAGTTCTTAAGATCTATGGGGTTTCACTGATTTTTTTATAAGGACAGTCTGTAGTACAGTTCTCGTCAAATAGCTTTGCCCCTCTGAAGTTGTGTCGAGTGGCTGCGTAGTAGTCAAAATTACGAACACACTGCAACTGCGCATGCGTAAGAGACATGGGGGCGGGGCGCGATTTTATGTCTCAGTCGCTCGTTTACGTTCGATGCATGCTTGCGTCCCGCTTGCTCCCGTGTACGTGACTGCACCTGCGCGATTTTTGCAAATGGCTAACTTCAGAGGGGCAAAGTTATTTGACGAAAACTGTAGGTAGGTATATTAGTATCAGCATTGCACATTTGCACCCGTGCGAAGCCGGGGCGGGTCGCTAGTAAACAATAAGTAATAGAAATACAGTCACTCGAACAGACCTTTAAGGTCACAGTTCGTACAGAGGCCTAAGCCACCCAAGTACAAAGTATATCAGCAAGCCAATACAGCTATGTAAATATACAGCAGTGCTGTACCAGGTAAACCGACAGGAGCAGGAGCTCTATAGTGAGTCGAATCCAAGATATGACTAAAGTAAAAAAGGTGCCTCGCACACAGTGCACGCTCTTTTATAATACCATGTTCTCCACAACAACTCTATCCAATTAATAAGATTTGACAACTACCCATAGTTGTATTTGATAACCGTCTCCGATATATATAATAAATAAGCCGTCAGTGTGGGACGTAAAAGACCCTGAAGTTAACAGATAATTAACGTCTGTTAACTTCAGAGTCAAATACGTCCCACAAAGACTTAATTTTATTATAAACACGACACCGGAGCTGCGTGAAAAAATAAATCGAAATTGATACGAATTCGATCCTCTAAAATAATATCGAACATCGATATATCATTATTAGAATATCAACGAAATATATCGATCATTGGCTGGGAAAATGTCAATATTTAAATACATATATTGATATTTTTTGCCCATCCCTAGTCCCTCATTGTCTTGTCAATGTCAGACTGCTGTCAATCTGTCATACTTTATGACCACTCACTGTCATATTGATGTTATACTACTATTATTTTGATCGTGTGTAGTACCTAAATTCATTACGGATACGGATTGAGGAATAAATGTTTTTTTTATGATCGTGTATTGTTATTCATCTATGCGAACCAACATTAATACAAGTGCACTGTAAACAACTTTGTTATAGCGACAAAATAGGTAACTGTTTCCGTAGGTACATAGTTCTAGTGGTTATTTTACCACCGCAATGTCGACAAGACGAGCGAGAATTAAAGCTGTTACGTCTTTACCACCTCGGAGAAAAAATACCGATGCCGCAGACAAAGCAAAGACACTTGAGAAAGAAACCATTGAAAAGCCGATTAAAAGTCCTCGAACGCCACGAGGTTCCAATAAAAGTCAAGATAACTTAGACAGACGCTCCCCGAAGCCAGGTTCTCCATTATTAAAATCACCACGCCCTGTAAACAATGTGTTGAAACATAAAGGAGAACGGGTACCATCGCCTTTAGCGCAAACTGAGGTCACAAAAGAGGTTGCAGTCACTCCAAAAACGTCTGAAAAAGTTTCGGTTATCACAAGTGTTTATAGCGCTAAGTCTAATAATGTGTTTGTGTCGCCGAGAAACGTTGGGAGTCCTCTCCGAAGGCATGCGGTCTCGCCTCTGGTACATAACTCAAGGGTAGAGGTGAATGTCCAAAGATTGACACCAGCCACACCTGAGAAGCCACCTGAGGAGCCTAAACAAAAGAATATTGAGGGAAGACCTGTGCAGGCTGATTTTATTGATGACAAATCTGGGGAAGCTAGGAAGGATGTGGCCAGCACTATTGTTACATCAGATATTCCAGATGGTATGTGTTTAATGAATTATAAATGATTTGGTTACTTCAGTAAATGATATTGACAGCTGACTCATAATCAGAGATCGGATAATCGGGCGCTTATATACCTAAACTTGTTTGTTTGAAAGAATAATATGAACATTCCTTTCTGAATAAATAAGTAATTCCGGTTCCCGGGATTGAACTTTGTAAAAACATCTATAACAAACTTAATGAAGTTATAGCAGTGATTAATTTGATTTAGTATCTTTATTTTATTCAAGACAAATGGAATACCTATAAATATTGGCTTTTTAAATTTAATAAAATTACAATGAGAGTTCATTTCAAGTTCTAGCTATATTTTGTATGCATTTTTAGCAATCTTGGAAATTTCGAATGATTCTGGGATCCGTGATTCTAAAAAGCATGTCCGTATTATACTTTCGGTGGGAATATAAGTGAAGTTTATGTATATCAGTGCCCGATTATCCAATCAATGCTCATAATCCTCTGAATATAATTGTGCATAGGTACTACAAAGCTAAAATTTTTTGTCACAAAAAAACTTGAAAGTATTCTTGAAAGCAACACCCAGGGCGTAACTAAGGTGGGGCAACTAGGGCACGAGCCCCAGGTGCCTATTGAAAGGGGGCATGCAACTAAAGCCAATTATTAAAATTAAAAAACAAAGAAAACAACAAAGCATTTCATACTGTTATATTTTACTTCATGATAACATATTCAATTAATAATAATAGAATAAATATGAATTTTCAAAAGAAAACCAAACCTATTTGAGGTGGAGTACAACATTTTCGATCTTGCGTCGCTCACTCTTGTATTCTACATTCACTCAGTTCTTGACCATTCCTGTATGTATCTAAAAGTCACTTCTATTTATCTATGAATGGCCTAAAGAAAATCAAACCTATCCGAGATGGGGTGCAAAAATTTGCACTTGTAGGTATGTCACCAGATAATTGCAAACTCAGTAACATTGTTAAAAACTTTTATTGCATAATAAAACTAGGAAATATTGTGAGCAGATCATTTTAAAATTTGGATATATTGTGAACAGATCATTTTAAACACAATCCAAATTCAATAGCTTCCAATTTATCCATGTCTTATTGAGAAAAAATTGTTTACAATTTCATGTGATATTTTATGAACTTGGCATTTGCAATATTCCAGTTGCAAGTAGGTACACTTTATAAAAAAACATTTAATAAGTACCTTTTATAAAGACATAACTAATTTATGATGTAAAATCTACTATAAAACATAATTATTCAATTTAATAATAATTCTATCAAAGCACAATATACCTATTATTTACAATAATATAGTCAGTCTCATATCCTTGTTCAATTGTTTGCTCAATGCCTTCTGATGTGCCTTACTAAACTTTTTGGCAATCTCCCTCCGTTTATGACTATTTTTGGCCTCCTGTTGTGATTTGGAGATTGTAGTGTCCAGGTATTTTTTTTATTTTTTTTATTTAGGAATGGGCTTGCTCTTGACCTTGATCACGCCTGATTACTATTCAAATATTATTATTGTTTTGCCTTTGTACCACAACATACACTCTTATCTTAATATATGTTGTGTTTTTCAGACTACAGTGTCCCAAGTGTGCCTGAAAGCATCACAGAAGACACCGTTATGGATGGCATCGTGCCACTCCAAGCGGTGTCCAGTGCTCCAAAACCCCTGGCCTTGTTGAAAAATGAAATCATATCTGAAAATGCTGAGGTCTTGTTTGACCCTATCGTACCCCTGCCTTCACCGAGCAAAGTGCGGCCAAAACTTCGTCCGGTGCCGAGACTTGCACCTTTGAGAAGAAATAGTGTGCAAGTAAGAGAACACACTATTATGATAAAGTTTGTCTATTCCTTCTGGTTGTTTTTCCATCACTTTTCTTCTGGTATGTAAATCTATTGAACAAAATAATATTTAAAATAAAATGTGGCAGCCCATAACAATATTCAGATAGATACTATTTACTACATAATAATTGTTGGGACAAAATTTGTACGACAAATTCTTCCAGAAAAGTTAACCTGAACTTATTTAAAGGTGGTGAAATAGGTTATACAGTATTTCATGGAATTAAATAAAAACAGACTTATGTAAAAGTGCAAATGGACACTATTCTTAGTTTTAACATAATCTGTCACGTAACATATTGAGTTAGGGTTAAATTGCTTCTATATATAATTTATTACGATCGATCTAGCCTAGAAGACTACTTCTAGGCTAGATCGTAATTAATTATTAAGAATTTTGGTCTTACTAATAATAAAGTACAAAAAAAATCATAGAACCATACTTTAAGCACAACTTTGACATGAGTTAAGACAAACCTATGAAATACCTATACTCGATAACAGAAAGTTATTTTTAGCCAACATTTTATGTGATTGTTTGCGCAGCTGTGTGATGTAAAAGTTACATAATTGATCCATATTGTTTAAAACCAGGTAACTTCATTATGCTATATTATGTTTGACACATGTTTGCTTTTAAGTTACTAAAGGAGTAGCCTTTGACACAGCGATACTGTCGCATTGTTTTACTGAAAGAAATTTTGGTAGTCACATCAGTACTACCAGAAAATCAAACAAAAGTTTACCTCTTCATAGCATTAGTTTACAGTATTCTTTTTAACCCCCGAAGCTAAAAGAGAGGGGTGTTATAAGTTTAACGAGTCTGTCTGTGGTATTGTAGCTCCCAAACGGATGAACCGATTTTCATTTAGTTTTTTTTTTTGTGTCATAGATAATTTTATCCCAAGTGTTCTTAGCCATGTTTGGTAAAAATCGGTCCAGCGGTTTGAAGAGTATCAGCTCTTTTCCAAAATAATGTAAGACATTTTGGCATGAAATTGAATAATTTTTTTTATATACGGCTTCACGTTTAATATGTTGCCCAATAGGTTGGTTTAGTTTAAAAAACTTAAAATAAAATTTTAAAACCCCTACGCAAAAAATACGTTAAGTTGTTTAAGAAACAACCTATAAAAAGAAAAAAAATAATTATACTAAAAAATAATTAAAGTCGCGGCGGGGTATCGCTATGTAACAAACTTGAAATATCGATTCTGAACTAGCGATACCCCGCCGCGACTTTAATTATTTTTTTACAAAATAATCTCCTAGAAACAGTTTAAAACATCTTGATTGTAATCACAGGGTAGCGCATCAGAGTCCGAAGATGAAAGTCGCCGTGCATTGCTGAGCGGCGGCGGGGCCAGCACGCCGGCGCCGCCTCGACAGAGACATGACTCCCACACTTCTCACAGTACCATGCATTCATTGCCTAACAGGTGGCTAGATTTTGTTTTATGCACCTACTAGCAGCGAAACTTCGTCTGCGTCACATTTTTCATGAATGCTCCGCTCCTATTGGTCGTAGCGTGATGTTATATAGCCTTCCTCGATAAATGGGCTATCCAACATTAAAATATTTTTTCAATTAGGACCAGTAGTTCCTGAGATTAGCGCGTTCAACCAAACAAACTCTTCGGATGTATAATATTAGAATAGATTAATGGTGTTAGTTCTATTAGGGCTGGAGTTTTCGGCTGTCAGATAAAATTAATGTAAATGGAAAAACGTGTTTTCATTATAATAATAAAACAACAAAAAAATTACACTTCTGCTTTCTAAAAATACGCGATCTTGCGCAATCTTTTTTCTGGAAGTATTTAAAAAATAATAAGAATTTCATTACTTACAACATAATTTTTTATACTTAATTATAAAATATATCGTTCATGAAAAATGTGTTAATCGGTAATAAAATATGTTAGAACAATAAATCATAAGGCACATATTATTTGTTCTAGGGAATTGAGCCGTATCAGAAATGACTCTGTTTGTTCGAGCGTCAGTCAGGCAACGACGCAGCCAGCAACCGCCTCTTCTCCCGTCAAGGAAAAACACGTATCTAAGTAAGTGATTTACAATAATATACTACAATACAGATTATTCCTGGGTAAAATAATATGGATTCTATTTCAACTGCGAAAGAAAACGTATCCAATATTAATTTGGTAATTTAACTGACGGACTAAATATTCTTTTAGTTGTGTTGTGTTTTTGTTGCCAACAAGTAGTCACTTGGATCACATCTCGCATAGAAACTTAGCCACTCCACATAACTTCAGGGAAATCAATCTTCCTAACATTGAATGCAACTTGCATTTTTTTTTAAATTATTTGTGATGGGTTTGCTCTTGACTCTAGTATAGGTCACAGGTGACAGGGACAAAGTCGACGATTACACTTAGGTAGCTTCAATCTTAGTGAAGTTTCAATTTATTGAACTTTTTTGTCAAAATTCGTAAACAATATTATTTTCCCTGACTTTTCATACATCTGTCTGTTCTTCAGATTTACATTATTACCCTAATCTAACCTAAGGCTAGTCTCTAATCAAATACTACTTATTATAATAAAGCTTTACAAATTGGTTTCTCGAAATCAAATTGGACGCTTGGGCACCCGAAAGACGTCCACTGCTGGACATAGGCCTCCGCCTATGTCCAGCAGTGGACGTCTTTCGGCTGATATGATGAATTGGTTTCTTCCTAATCGCGCTATATGGGAGTGTGTTATCAGCGTTAAGTGAGAAGTACTTGAAAGCAATGCATACTTGTCTTTAATGTGAAAATATTTTATGAAGCAGGTACCTACTCATAACAAGTTAATCTCTATTTATACTGGCCTGTGCGATAATTGTGTTACTTTTGTAACTAAGTTATATTCATAATTGCCGCGTTAACTTGTAAAACGGGCTTTTAACAAAAAATACTTTAAATTATTTGAATCTATTGGCCGCTCTAAAGACCTAAAGACTTCAATAAACCCTCTATCACAAACAGGATCATAATACTTATTGTAACTGTGTACGGGCAGGTCCCGGCGCCTGGACACGTCGCGACGCGCGGCGGCCATGCGCCGGCGCCGCGAGACCGTCAAGAAGGACACGCTCACTATGTACGACCTCATCTTCTACAACCCCACCAGCAACCCTATTATGTGAGTATTTTGTCTCTTTATTTATTTTAGAGTCGTCAAATACGAAACAGTAATCACGAAAACAGTGAGCATTGTGGCCTATACGTACCTACATTGACCAAAATAAAGTCAATTATGTTTGAAGATAACCTTTTTTTTTTTAAATACCAAAACACTTAGATTCTTTCCCAAATCATAAAATTTATTCCCATTACCAAATTCTGGAATTCAAACTCCAAAGAATCGTAGGGCGATCCCCGGCCACCATAGGCGCAAGCCTGCGGACTGCGAGCGATGGGTGGCTCGCCGTCCGAAAACCAGGCCCGGGTCGAAGAGCGCATTGTGTTTCACGCGCGCCTCCA
This sequence comes from Melanchra persicariae, assembly GCA_947386135.1. Classification (NCBI taxonomy): domain Eukaryota; kingdom Metazoa; phylum Arthropoda; class Insecta; order Lepidoptera; family Noctuidae; genus Melanchra; species Melanchra persicariae. Next base: position 8,607,358 of record OX376660.1, read on the forward strand.
AGAGATGTCAGCATAGTAGACGGGGCCCATGGCCCTCGCGGCTAGTGCCTGTCAGGGTTGCGGAATTGTTCGAAAGAGTTCCAAACCGCGGCCCTGGAACGCAAAGGGCAGTTAAAGAAACGTATGCGTTTTAGTCAGTAAGAGACTGACACTCCCTCCCACTCCGCCCAGAGTGGGAGGAGTCATTTGAAGATTTCCCATCCAAGAAAAAGTGTTCATCACAACGACGCATAACTTGTATTCTTGCTCCCTAGCCCCGACCAAGACGAAATGAAAGCCCAGGAGGCCAACAAGGAAGCCAAAGAGGAAGCAGCTCGCAAAGCCGCTAAGGAACCTGAGGACAAGGCGGATGATACACCCGAGAAGGAGGCTGACGCCGCGCCCGTGCCGCAAATCAAACTGGGGCCCAACGGGGAGATCGTGCTGGATGAACAGAGCTTGGTATGTACTGGCAGTGGCGGCCTTAGCTGTAGCGAGGCTACGGGCGGGCGGCAAATCTTTTCGAGGGTCTTGTTCTTTTTGCAATCCTATTTTGCGATAGCCGAAAGAGAACCGATCTCATAACATAAATTCCTCAAATTCAATAATATATTATCGAATTTCTCTATAAATCGAACAAGCGGCTGTTTCTTGTGTTTGATAATTCACCGCCGCGCTAGCACCTCACTCTGTTTGCGGCCTTACTCTGCGATAAGTACCCATACTGATTACTCGTACCCTTCTCCAGGTAATCAAACAGTCGGAGAAGCGCAAGGTATCGTCGAGCATCGTGCACGAGGGCGCGTGGGGCAGCAGCGGCACGGGCGGCCGCTACCGCCGCACGCCGCGCACTGCGGACTGGAGCGACGCCGAGACCGTGCGCTTCTACCGCGCGCTCGCCGCACTCGGCACCGACTTCATGCTCATGGAGAACCTGTTCCCGGGCCGGACTAGGAGAGATCTGAAGCTCAAGGTAAGAGCGTCGTGCACGAGGGCGCGTGGGGCAGCAGCGGCACGGGCGGCCGCTACCGCCGCACGCCGCGCACTGCGGACTGGAGCGACGCCGAGACCGTGCGCTTCTACCGCGCGCTCGCCGCACTCGGCACCGACTTCATGCTCATGGAGAACCTGTTCCCGGGCCGGACTAGGAGAGATCTGAAGCTCAAGGTAAGAGCGTCGTGCACGAGGGCGCGTGGGGCAGCAGCGGCACGGGCGGCCGCTACCGCCGCACGCCGCGCACTGCGGACTGGAGCGACGCCGAGACCGTGCGCTTCTACCGCGCGCTCGCCGCACTCGGCACCGACTTCATGCTCATGGAGAACCTGTTCCCGGGCCGGACTAGGAGAGATCTGAAGCTCAAGGTAAGAGCGTCGTGCACGAGGGCGCGTGGGGCAGCAGCGGCACGGGCGGCCGCTACCGCCGCACGCCGCGCACTGCGGACTGGAGCGACGCCGAGACCGTGCGCTTCTACCGCGCGCTCGCCGCACTCGGCACCGACTTCATGCTCATGGAGAACCTGTTCCCGGGCCGGACTAGGAGAGATCTGAAGCTCAAGGTAAGAGCGTCGTGCACGAGGGCGCGTGGGGCAGCAGCGGCACGGGCGGCCGCTACCGCCGCACGCCGCGCACTGCGGACTGGAGCGACGCCGAGACCGTGCGCTTCTACCGCGCGCTCGCCGCACTCGGCACCGACTTCATGCTCATGGAGAACCTGTTCCCGGGCCGGACTAGGAGAGATCTGAAGCTCAAGGTAAGAGCGTCGTGCACGAGGGCGCGTGGGGCAGCAGCGGCACGGGCGGCCGCTACCGCCGCACGCCGCGCACTGCGGACTGGAGCGACGCCGAGACCGTGCGCTTCTACCGCGCGCTCGCCGCACTCGGCACCGACTTCATGCTCATGGAGAACCTGTTCCCGGGCCGGACTAGGAGAGATCTGAAGCTCAAGGTAAGAGCGTCGTGCACGAGGGCGCGTGGGGCAGCAGCGGCACGGGCGGCCGCTACCGCCGCACGCCGCGCACTGCGGACTGGAGCGACGCCGAGACCGTGCGCTTCTACCGCGCGCTCGCCGCACTCGGCACCGACTTCATGCTCATGGAGAACCTGTTCCCGGGCCGGACTAGGAGAGATCTGAAGCTCAAGGTAAGAGCGTCGTGCACGAGGGCGCGTGGGGCAGCAGCGGCACGGGCGGCCGCTACCGCCGCACGCCGCGCACTGCGGACTGGAGCGACGCCGAGACCGTGCGCTTCTACCGCGCGCTCGCCGCACTCGGCACCGACTTCATGCTCATGGAGAACCTGTTCCCGGGCCGGACTAGGAGAGATCTGAAGCTCAAGGTAAGAGCGTCGTGCACGAGGGCGCGTGGGGCAGCAGCGGCACGGGCGGCCGCTACCGCCGCACGCCGCGCACTGCGGACTGGAGCGACGCCGAGACCGTGCGCTTCTACCGCGCGCTCGCCGCACTCGGCACCGACTTCATGCTCATGGAGAACCTGTTCCCGGGCCGGACTAGGAGAGATCTGAAGCTCAAGGTAAGAGCGTCGTGCACGAGGGCGCGTGGGGCAGCAGCGGCACGGGCGGCCGCTACCGCCGCACGCCGCGCACTGCGGACTGGAGCGACGCCGAGACCGTGCGCTTCTACCGCGCGCTCGCCGCACTCGGCACCGACTTCATGCTCATGGAGAACCTGTTCCCGGGCCGGACTAGGAGAGATCTGAAGCTCAAGGTAAGAGCGTCGTGCACGAGGGCGCGTGGGGCAGCAGCGGCACGGGCGGCCGCTACCGCCGCACGCCGCGCACTGCGGACTGGAGCGACGCCGAGACCGTGCGCTTCTACCGCGCGCTCGCCGCACTCGGCACCGACTTCATGCTCATGGAGAACCTGTTCCCGGGCCGGACTAGGAGAGATCTGAAGCTCAAGGTAAGAGCGTCGTGCACGAGGGCGCGTGGGGCAGCAGCGGCACGGGCGGCCGCTACCGCCGCACGCCGCGCACTGCGGACTGGAGCGACGCCGAGACCGTGCGCTTCTACCGCGCGCTCGCCGCACTCGGCACCGACTTCATGCTCATGGAGAACCTGTTCCCGGGCCGGACTAGGAGAGATCTGAAGCTCAAGGTAAGAGCGTCGTGCACGAGGGCGCGTGGGGCAGCAGCGGCACGGGCGGCCGCTACCGCCGCACGCCGCGCACTGCGGACTGGAGCGACGCCGAGACCGTGCGCTTCTACCGCGCGCTCGCCGCACTCGGCACCGACTTCATGCTCATGGAGAACCTGTTCCCGGGCCGGACTAGGAGAGATCTGAAGCTCAAGGTAAGAGCGTCGTGCACGAGGGCGCGTGGGGCAGCAGCGGCACGGGCGGTGGGCGGCCGCTACCGCCGCACATTTTTTTCCGCAATTTGTCTGTCGATGTGTCAATGAGAATACATCTACTATCTGGTAATTTAGACAGATATCATTATCGTACAGACGCAAGGTGCGCTCGAGATCACAACAACGATAAGATCGCTGCTTCTCGCTTCCGACGGATTTCGACGACCTGTACCGGGCCTTGTCGGCCCACTTCGTGAGGTCTACTCACATTGCGCCTTCCACCATTAAATATTTTTCAACCAATCTCTGAGAGCAATGTTTCCGGTTCCCAACCACTTAAGATTGAACATTCTTTAGGCAATATCTATACTGTAACCCTTCAAGTGAAGGGTTACAGTATAGATATTGCATCTGTAAGTACAGATGTTTGAAATTTGACCTTGGCCAATATTTCCCTTACAGTTCAAAAAAGAAGAGCGCGTAAACATGGCACAGATAGACAAGGCGCTGCGCACGGCGTGCAAGTGGGACGCCGAGCGGCTGCAGGAGGAGTTCCGAGCGGAGCGCGAGCAGGCGGAGCGGGCGGCGCGCGAGGAGGCCGCCGAGCTGCAGCGCCGCGCCTGCGAGCAGCGCCGGCGGCTGCAGGAGGCGAAGCACATGCGTGTGCGCATGAGTCAGTACTTATTGCTTTATGAAAACTTCATAATTACACTAGACTGAAAAATAAATCGTTTTCCCAAAATTATCGTAGATTCGGTTAGGTTCGGTTTTCCTCTTTGTATGTAAAAAACTACAAAAGTGAACATAAAGCCTAACCCCAAGGCATTTTCTACAAGTAGACCTGGTGCAGACAAAACCTGGTAGGTGCAACCTAATGGGAGCAAAATTAGAACTCAATCAAATAAATAAATCACTGCAATTTATATCTTATTACCGTGAAGTAAAGAGTCATGTGTCGTGTGCTAGTTTAAACCTAGCGGTATGCTAAACCTGTATTCAAAAATCATTTGTGCCTAAGTTGCGTGTCTGCGTTGAAACTTCACAAATATATTGTTTTTCAACTAAATCACTATCATATTTTTATAATCACTCTTTTCTATTACAGGTCGAAGTTCAAAAGCCTTGGGTGCATCCGTCCTCCCTGAGCCAGGTACCGGTCTAACAGCTGACGACATCATTCAAAGACACCTCGATGCCAAAGCGAGCAAAGAGAAGCGACAGCAGAAACCGCACTCAAAGGGACGACCCAAGTCTAACCCCTCGCCACAATTCGCTCCCATCCCACGCATCGCGCCCATCCCACGCATCGCGCCAAAGCCTCAACCAACCAATGACATGGCCGCTATGCGCAAAACTGATTCTCCCAAACCACAGGACAAGACACCCGATATACAGCCTCCAACTACACCGGTTGTGCCTGCCAATATCGAAAACGGGTCCTTAGTCGTACTCACGGTCAATGACCCCAGCTCTCCTTCCAAAAAGATGTTGCAAACTTATGTAGCAAGCGGTGGCGGAAGGTTAACACCTGTAGCTTTACCACCTTCGTTCTTGAACTCTGTCGTTACCTATATGAAGAAGGGTGGCACGCCTAAAAGCACTGCGGGGTCTTCGCCACATTTGATGTCCCCTAGCAGTGTAGCAAGCCAGGAAAGCCGACCCAATTCCACTCCAGGAGTTATTCAGATGGAAAACAGTCCTGCTAAGAGGAAGCGACATAGTTCGTACACTATTACACAGCTTTAAGAGTAGTGTACGGTTCTTGACGGTTTTGAATGAGCCACATCGGGCAGAATGAAAAGGCGGTATCGGTCGAAATCAAAGACTCGGAAACTTTCCGAGCTTTATTTGGCTTAGCGAGAGTAGAAGTTTACTTTTTTTGCAATCTAGCTAATCAACCAAGGTAAAAGATCAACGATCAAAACCTCATTTCTGTCCAAGAACCATTTCGGGAATGGTCAAAGTTATAGTAGTTCGAGTGAGAAAAAGAGATGCATCTATTCAGGATGTATAAAGGTATCTCCTTTATGCTCGCACAGGAACAAGATGACTTTTTAAAGCATGCTCCCTTTGACTATTAAACGGCGAGCCTCTGGAGCACATTGCTGCCTAGCATGGTACGACAGAGACAACGCTATACGAAACCTTATGATCCTTGTACACGATGAAAGAAAGAAAGCATATAACTTTATTCCACCTATTATACTAAGCATGCACGTTAACTATCGCCAAAAATTGTGAATCCATCGTTTTTCACGGCTTTCAATTATAGCTAAACATTATCAAGTTACTGGCACCGCGTACAAGCACATACGAGAGCTCTTCCTGGTCCGTCTATCGTCAACGCGAGCATGGTCGCAAAAGTGTTTCATCCAGCGCAATGTGGTTGACATTTGCTTGGCGCAAATAAAGTCTTTTTCTTTCTTTAAGAAAGTGAGAGCGCGATAGCATTGAACAAAAAATATTGTTGTAAAATTTCATAAAACTAGTTCTGGGAAATACTTGTTTTTGAATGAGCCTTACAAGTTTGTGAAATAAATATTATTCATTTAGAATCTCCATTACATGTGCAAGGTTTCTATCAAGATGGTTTCTTTACTTTTACAATTTATGAGTACATTATGAACGGCCAAATTTCAGGTAAAATTTGTGCAAAACGCAGATTTTTGGAGGCATGGACTGAATTTGTTACTCCAAATTTTTATTTATTGCTTTCATAGAAACCTAGACATAGTGCATAAGATACCTTTTAGTTCAACAAAGTCAAAGACAGATGTGTTACAACGGCATAATCATATACGAGCGTTGTATGAAAAGTATGACGGATTGGCCGCTCTTAAGGGTGCGCTAGTCAGTCATTGTTTCATACAAACTTAGTATGGCGATGACTCTACTTATTGACGGTGTACGTTCAGAAAAAAAGTCACATTTATTTATCTCGGTATTATCTAGCCCTGTGTGAAAACAAATCAGAAAAAAAATATTGTTGTGCAAGTTATTTGTGTCGAAACTTCCAAATTTTAACACAACTTTGGGGCGTAAATAAATAACTTATGTAGTACGAAAATGGCAAAATATTGACCATATACAGGGATAGATTATTTCTTTAAAAAATATTTTAGACAGATACATTCAGCACTTTTTTCATTAAAACCCTTAGTACCAAATGTCTTTCAATAAATTTTACGAGCACATTTTCGTTATAAATCATCTTAAATGATATGGAACTGTAAATTTGTGTGCGCACTAGCTTCGTATTGGATATAAATGTTGGATGAGATGAGATAGCATGCATTTAACCGCACCCGTCAACGAGTACAGCCGTTCGACTAGCGCCCCCTTAAGGAAACGTGCTATACTGAAATACCGCATTCAATATTGGTAGCAACAGGTCATAATAATATGCTAAGTAAATAGTTTACGCCTAAAGCAATTAAATCGTGTTTAACTTTTAATAAACTGTAATCTCGATAATATTGTTAGACTACCCTGCTAATGCTTGTAACCAGCTGTTTTAAATTATAAGTAGTTTTAATATTAGGGTAACATTATTATTGTTATTATACCCACAGGATCGATATCGATCGATTTATCTACATCGATTTTGCAGACTTATACCTTAGCGACGTTGATCACAACATCGATGCGTGGATCGTGTGGGTGTGATATTTTATGTCAATATGTTTTACGCTGAATTAACAATATTTGTTATGTTTTAGATGTAAGTTACTTATAGTTTAATTTACTTTTAACCGATTTAAAAAAAAAGGAGGAGGTTCTCAATTCGGTTGTATATTTTACTGTATGTAGGGTTTTTTAGGTAGATCCACATTCCTGAACACAGAAGTAAGGTACACATTGTAACAAACCATGTGTACTTTTTAATTATGATGGCGTACATTTCTATTGAAGTATGAGTTATTTTTAAGGAAAAACTAGCAAGCGGCTATTTAGTTACTAAATTAAAATAGAATGTCGTAGTAGTAGTTCCATTTTAAGCATCTATTCAAGTAGTTGTTTACATGATAAAGAGTCACTAAAGCGCAAAACACGCAAAGTACGGGCGCGGGCCAGCTCGAAGCTAATATCGCTTCAGAATAGAATAGTTCTACGATTACAGTTCTCGTCAAATAACTTTGCCCCTCTGAAGTTGTGTCGAACACACTGCAACTGCGCATGCGTAAGAGACATGGGGGCGGGGCGCGATTTTATGTCTCAGTCGCTCGTTTACGTTCGATGCATGCTTGCGTCCCGCTTGCTCCCGTGTACGTGACTGCACCTGCGCGATTTTTCCAAATGGCTAACTTCAGAGGGGCAAAGTTATTTGACGAGAACTGTACTTACATAATATAGAGTAGTATTTTAAAATTAATAGATTCGTAGCTATGTGATATGAAACATTTTAATCATGAATTTTTTGCGATCTCAGATATTTATATATTTACAATTAAAATATTTGTTTTATCTATATATTATTGTGTCCTCTGCTCTGGGCTGACTATAGGGTCACGCTAACCTTCTTTTAATGTTTTGAGGGTAAATTCATCATCTTCTTGCCCTTAACCTAAGTTACTTGGGGTCGGCGCAACTCGTTTTTTTTTCCTTTATTCTGTCCTGTCAGCCGTCACGCTATCACCCTCCCTTTTCTTTTATTTCACCCCTCACACAATCTTGTCTTTTATTTGGCCTCCCTCTTTATCCACATTTATATTCATAAATCCTTCTCCTTTTCCTCTTCACATGCCCATACCAAGACAAGCGGTAACCTTTCAATTTTTCCGTCACTGGCGACACTTTCAAACTTCCCATATTGTACTCATTTCTCACTTTATCCATTCTCGTCACTCTACACATCCTTCTCAACATTCTCATTTCCGCTCTGTGCAATCTTTTTTCATCCGTTCTACACAATATATATTCAATCGTATTTAAATAACGTTTTAAGCTGTTTACGTTATAGGTTTATCTTCAGTAGACCACTTAACTATATTATGTATTTAGAATTATACAAATAATAAAGGAGTTTAAAAAAATGGTTTTGTTTTATCTATACAGCTGACGACAAAATGTATGGGAATGACATTAGGTGTGGAAAGGGAACTTCATCACCTAATGTCATTCCCATACATTTATTCGTGAGCCTCTGACGTTAACGCTACAGAAAAGGTTTTTGTCTAGGCCTGCTGGGCTGACTATAGGGTCACCTCAGCTCACAACTTCGGGGAATACAAGCAAGGTATAAGGGCCGAAACATAAAACGTTGCCGCGCCGCAACGCCGAAATAGCGAAAAATAAATTTGCGGTGTGCGACGCGCCGCACATCATGCGTTTTTTTTATGACCTCACACTTGTTGACAACAGTTCAGTTTATTTGTAGCATCTCAAGTATGGCAGTTAGAACGCTTTGTATCGCGGCACCGCAACGCAATGCTAAGCGGCGCGGCGCCGCTACGCGGTTATGTGTTTCGGCCTTAGGGCCTAAATAAGACTTTCAATAGATTTCAATGTACTAACAAGAAACGAGCGAGGTCCAAAATTTTTTAAACCTGCGACCACATTATGATTGTCGAAGTACCAAGGATTTGGCCAGGAGTCAACGAGAGTTACGGTGTAACCAAGAAAAGTCGCTTGCTTGAACCGGGAATCGAAGCAAATCAAAAGCGAAATAAAAAACATTGGATAATTACATTAATTAGTTTGGTTTCATGATGGTGAAGGAGAAGCTCGTGGTTAAATAATAACAGCCCGTCGCGGTCGAAATTAAGCAATGCACAGGGTACTGCCGCCGCGGTCGGTCCGGTGTGACTGACACTGGCATGGCCACCGTCAGGGATTCTAATTTTGATAACTTAGTCGCCAAATATCAGAATTAATCGGTCACTGGTTGAAAAGTTACAAGGGTTTCTAGATGGCCGACCTGGTGAGAATCTCCCCAGCTTGACCACCTTTGAGATTATTTAATGTTTTGAGATTCAAATTGGGCCAAGCTTAGCTCCAGATCGGCCATCGACGCTTACGGAGAAGCGATTTTACACGCGTTTGATTGAAATGCAGGCGGAGCCCGTGGATGGCATCGCCGCGTCGCACGCGACGTTTATAGTGGTGGCGCAAGCAGCGTTGCGACCAGCTATTCCTGGAATTCTCCGTTCACGGTAAAACGTAGCCTCGGTGGGTCCCGCGGCTGGCTAAAAAAAAGGCTGACGTACCGCCTGACGCAACGCGACGCGCGGCGCGGCGGCGCCCCGTCTCCGTAAACGAGGCCTTAGTCTTTTTGTGGGGTGTTAAGAGCGTGTATTCGATTCGCGACGAAAACTTCATGTTTTTTTAATTTTTCGAGATGAAAATCGTAATGATGTGAGCAGATTATTTCACTATTACGGTTTTAGAAATATTAAGTCTTAATTTACTACACTACTCTGTAAAAATATAATTTTTATACACTTTTTTAAAAGAAGACAATCCCCTGATAGCGTTTTACGAAAATAGACGTCAGAGTTATCTTTCAGGACGAATAGGTACAACTATTGTAATGTGCTAAAATATTTTATACTAGCTGTCCCCCGCAGCTTCGCCCTCGTCAACTGGCTACCTACCTACCTACCCTAAGGATTCTTAAATTTTCTAATTTTGTTTTTTATAAGAACCTTCTCCTGACAATAACAAACACAACAAAAAAAAAGTGAAATCGGTCCAGCCGTTCACGCGTGATGGCGTGACCAAGGGATATAGGGATTCATTTTTATTTAAATAGATTATACGTTTGTCCAACAGAATTATGTAGTCTCAAAGCGCACTATATAGCTCAATTACGAAAATATAGCTAATAAGTACTTAAAAAGTAAAAAAGTAGAAAATCGGTTAACGTTTTTTTAAGTGTTTTACTATAAACATAACATTAAAATTATTTTTAAAAATAAAGGTTTTGCTAAATATCCTGTTTTTTTTTCAGTCTTTTTTATGTAGGTACTCATTTATTTTACACGATTATTTTAAAAACACTAAATCCCCGCGCGCAATCGTTTGCCGATCAGTTCGTGCTGGGCCCTCCCAGCGACTCGCGAATCGAATACACGCTCTTAAGAAGCTGGATTAGCATATGTCAGCTACTCAGTCAGCAGCAATTATATAAAAACGAATAGATAGTTCTAAGCTACTGTTTAGAAACTCTGACACTAGGGTGTGTGGCTCGTTAGACCTTACTGCCCAGTGCCCACACGATAAAGAAGAAGCTACTTTCATTCATAACAGGTTTTTTAAAAGCACACCACACGACAAAAATTCTGACAGGAATTTAATCTAATTGAGATATTCTTAATTCACTTTCAGATAACTTTGAACAGTTTGTTCGGCTATAATTTTCGTCTATAAAATTAAATACGCAAACAAATGTAAAACCATTTATTTACAATTGAATAAAAGACCTAACTTAATGTCATTAACCTATAACTGCTCACTCAGCACTCCACGACCTCATGGGGGAACCACTGCGAGTCTTCAAGACTGTCCCATAGTGACAACTCAGGGTCCAGGAACTCTTGGTTCAGAAGATCAACGTCGATAACTCTCTTGTGTTCTGTGAAAGAAACGGTAAAGAGGTCAAAAAAATACTTGCGACTAATGTAGTCGGTATGTATGTAGTTTTGGCTATAATACATAAAGGCAATGGCATTCGATTCACAATTTTAAAAAAAGCTGTAGCCCCTTGTTACAGGCATCCAGTTAGGGAGTGTTTTCACTAAAGGCGAAGACGTCTCGTCTCGTCTGTGTCGGGTCGATCCGAATCCGAAGCACGTTTCTGATCGACCCGACACAGACGAGACGAGACGACGAAGTAAATCAATGCAATCACGGGCGAAACCAGGGGGAGGGTTGGGGGTTCAAGATATATTAAGTTCAGCTATTAACATTCATAGAATTAAAAAAATAAGAACAGGCGTGCGTAATATCTCATTGATTATTAACTATTACCTACATTAATATATACGGTGGAATCCAAACGATTCCTCCGCCACCGTCGATTATCGGATCGCATTCGGCAACCTTCGTATATTTTCGTGCTCGATAAAAGTACATCCGTCATCAAAGCAGAACTTGAAGTGTGGAAAGCAGCTACCTCCCCTACTCCAAAATCAGCTTTGGAATGCTTAGATAAGTGTGACCAAAAACTATATTCCAAATATTTACACATTGTTGCAAATATTGGCTACCATACCTGGGGGTCTACTCTCAACTCAGGGAGTAGAATACGCCCGACACTAAAGCCGAAACTACAGACTTCGGGCTCTTAGAGAGTAGACCCCGTGTTTCCACTGCTACCCCAGAAAGGACCTTTTCAAGCCTAAGAAGACTTAAAAACTACTTGCGGAACACAACAAGTGAAACCAGACTGAACGGCTTGGCTCTCATGAACATTCACTATTATATATATTCGAGATTTTTTCGGTAGGTACCTACTTATGTATTTTTCACATCTTAAATATTTTAATATTTTCTTGAACCCCCCCCCCCCCCCCCCCCCCCCCCGAACTAGAACCTGGCTACGCCCGTGAATGCAATAGTCTGATTCCAGCACTTCTTTTCTCCGCTTCGCTCGGCTCTGTCTCAGTGGTAACACACCCTAAAGGTCCGGGCCGTGGTCAGTCTGGAGCTCAATAAAAGGTATCGGTGCGTACATTTTACATGAACGCCCGGGACATGTCAGAGTACGTTTGTGCGCTGATATATGCGGGTCGCCGCCGCTAGCTTCCCGGCAGCCGAAGCGTACGAAAATGAGGTTTCCATTGATCGGTCATATTCAATCCATCACCTGTTACGTAGGTCTATTTTGTCCATATTTGTCTGCTTATTATCTTGGCCATTTATGAGTAGAAAACAGCGTCGTTTTGACACCCAAGCTGGGTGAATTTTTAATCATTCTTCAGCCATATTTCCATTTTTCTAAATACGAAAAATGTATGTTTTTTTTTTTCAAGAAGTTGCGAAAAGAAGTGATGAGAAAGGTGAAGTACGACCAGCCAGGAAAGATTAAGTGTGAACTTTGTGTGGATCTGTAAGACTGCAATGACAAATGTATATCAAAGGACGTTTTTCAACACACTCGAAAATATAATTAGAAATTCAAAAACATAGTATATAGTAACAATGTATTATGAGAAATGGCTCGCGGATTTCTGTGCTGAGAAAAAAGCAAACGCTCACCACTGACCATAGAATTGCAATTATCTGTAGCCAAAATATTACTTGTAGCAAAGGAAAACAACCATGTGTGTGGTGTGTGTATTCCCAGCGGAAAAGTGTCGTTTTTCTTAATTTCAGTTAGGCAGATATTATGACGTCGTGTAAATGTGTATGGTAAGTACGAATTTGTGCATCCAACCATTGGGGAGTTATTCAACAAAAACTGTTTCCGCTGGAACTACTTCATCCCAGCGGCACTTTTTTTTTCCTATGACCGTACAAGAAAAAAAATACATGCAATAATTAGTGTGTGACGAGAGGTAAATGTGTATGTTTAAATGAAATTTGTGTGTCTTAGAACTTCGAAGATATTCAAGTTGCCGCTGCGCTGACGTTTGGCTATTTGATAGAAATCGTATAAATCGGTTTAGTGCAGAGTTGATTTTTTTTACGCACGTTGCTATGAATTTGTGTATAATGTTTGTGAAAACAGATTTTGAAAAAAGCATACCGTTTAGGAGATATACACGTTAAGGTGAAATATGGTTATTAGGTCCAAGTACTTAAAATAGGAACTTTAGAGCCTAACTTTTAACGTTTATTTGTATCTTGTAAGGGTCTACAACATCTTGCCAAGTTTCATTTATGTGCGCTTAGTAATTAATGAGCAATGGCATAATTTACTATGAATGGACCACTATATTTTATGACATCCGATTGTAGGACTTTTTAATGGAAAAGCAAAATAACACATATTCCAATATTTAGTGTATTATTTCAACTATTCATATGTAACATTTCAGCTCATTACGCTACTTAATTAAAGAGATATAATAAAAATACCAGAACAACCGAATTACATGGATAAACCGACCAAGTTTGAATGGCTACAAAAAAGCGGCCGTGCAGTACATAGAGCTAACGTTCTAGAATTTCCAGTATAGTATCGTTATCGTGTTTAATAGATTCGTACAGGCGCATACACAATCGTTTCGCAGAAAATAAAACAACTGCATTAACTTTGTACTCTTAAAAGTATTTATTAGTTACTGACTATTAAAATTAAAAAACATTATTAACAAAGTAATAATAACATCAAATAAAATCAAATTATTGTTAGATTTATTGTGCCGCTAACAACGCCACCACACTTTGATATAAAGAATCAGTCTACGTTTTGCTTTTCCATTAAAAAGTCCTACAATCGGATGTCATAAAATATAGTGGTCCATTCGTAGTAAATTATGCCATTGCTCATTAATTACTAAGCGCACATAAATGAAACTTCGCAAGACGTTGTAGACCCTTACAAGATACAAATAAACGTTAAAAGTTAGGCTCTAAAGTTCCTATTTTAAGTACTTGGACCTAATAACCATATTTCAACTTTACGTATATATCTCCTAAACGGTATGCTTTTTTCAAAATCTGTTTTCACAAACATTATACACAAATTCAAAGCAACGTGCGTAAAAAAAATCAACTCTGCACTAAACCGATTTATATGATTTCCATCAAATAGCCAAACGTCAGCGCAGCGGAAACTTGAATATCTTCGAAGTTTTAAGACACACAAATTTAATTTAAACTTACACATTTACCTCTCGTCACACACTAATTATTGCATGTATTTTTTTTCTTGTACGTCCATAGGAAAAAAAAAGTGCCGCTGGGATGACGTAGTTCCAGCGGAAACAGTTTTTGTTGAATTACTCCCCAATGGTTGGATGCACAAGTTCGTACTTACCATACACATTTACACGACGTCATACACTAAATATCTGCTGAACTGAAATTAATAAAAACGACACTTTTCCGCTGGGAATACACACACCACTGGATTGTGAATATGTTCATATAATTATGTATAGTATAGTAGGACAATAAGAGTCAGTTTTCCAGTAAGCGTGTAAGGAAATTTTATAGAAGATTTGCTTAAATTAACATGCAGTAGAGAGTTATTACCTTTTGATGGATAAATTACTTGTTAGAGTAACCAACATGTACAGTCAGTCCATTACATTACCTGACCCCCATATTTACATGAAGTATCAGACAAATCATTAGTTTCTTCCTCAAAGGGTCACTTTTGCCTACCATGTGGAATGTGATTTTTACTTCATCATACGATTACGATCATCATTGACGATGATAATAATTCAAAGCAAGCCCACCACACCACATTCCCAAGCCACTGCTTCTTCTGAGAGCCAGAATCAACACTGGCGATCACCAGAAAAAACGCCGAATCAATGAAGCTCGACGAGTCCCAGAGAAATGATTCAACTGTCTTGGATCCCGCAACGAAATTAATCAGAAAATAACAGCGGAGGAGTAGGAAAAAAAAAATGATATAATTTCCACTTCCCTCCTTATTAAGCAGGAGACAGAACAGAGCTAGGCCAAATAGGCACCAAGGGACATATAGGTACAACTGGGTTAAGCCCAGTTGCCAAGCACCACGGATTATACATTAACACTAATAATAATGGGTCCTAAATTGTGAGCTACTTTTGATTCCAGTAATAGGTATGGCAAAATCGCTTGAACGCACGGAAATTTGTTCTGGTTAAAGCAGCGTAGTCCAGTGGAGCAGTGCTTTCGTACCTGAACTGTTTTAGTCCTTAATTCATTACCTCACTACTGAAAAAACATAAGTGCTACCAGTATGGTATTCAAATTTCTAGAATTAATGTGACATCCACCCACCCGCAACGTGAAGGGCACTGGAACCCAGCTGAGGGAATATTATAAGCTGATTATATTATATGTACATCATAGTCACCTTTATTCATTCAGCAAATATTACTGTGAACTTACCAACTAGAGCCAGCTCGTCAGTCTGTGGCTTGGGAGGGGGCACCTGGGCGGGGTCGACGACCGGCACGGTCTGCGCTGGCGCGCCGCCCGGCTCACCCTGCCCGTAGTAGCCAGACCACGCAGAGTAGTTCTGCCAGTATGCAGACGGATCATAGTATTGATTGTACTCCTATAAAGTAAAATGTTACTTTATATGTACAACATTCTGACAATCATCCGTCAAGCCATTTTCCAGGGTCCGCTTTTTTCTTTAGTTTCATTTTGATGAAGTTTCAAAATATGCAAGCTTGTTCTGAAGCAGACTTCCTCTTGATTTGTTTGCTAAGCAATAAGCGGTTGGCCTACAGATATTGTCAGTGTCGAAAGTTGAAAACATTGGCACTTATACCATGCATTGTTACTTTAGTAATTGAACTGTTCAGTGATTATGAATTAATGTTTTGGATAAAACTGAACTGTAGTCATTTTATAAAAAAAAATTGTATTTTTATTTCCATCAAATATCAAAATTATGAGCCAAAATTGAAGCTACATGATGCAAATGTTTTCAATTTAATTCTGCATCTTTTTCATCTTGCAAAAACATATTTCTCAAACCATCTGCATGACCATTTGTAGTACTGAAAAGCAAGCTATAGAATGTAAGATTTTTAATATTGAAGGTGCAACTCCAGACATCTGGTATCAGCAGCACATGTAGCATCCACACTTAGAAAGAACACAAGCCAATTAAGTAATTATTTTTTGTTTCAGTAAAATACTACTTACCGTTCCACCGCTAAATGTGGAGTTTGGTGTTGATGGAGCAGATGGGTTTTGTGAGGGAAGGTTGCACTTAGGCTTGGGCACTGCAGTGCAAATCTTCAAAGGTTTGGACCCCAGCCCAGTGTAACCGTTCATTGCATACAAAGCATTCCTTTGCTCCTCCTCATTGCCGAACCTCACAAAACCATAGCCTTTAGTATATCCTGAACTGTCTAAGATAACTGCAATGATAAAGAAAAAATTATAATAACCAATTTTAAAGGACATCGAGGTAGAAATATGAAACTTAAAGAATACCTTTTGCAGTCTTTATTGAAGAATACTTGGATGCAAAGATTCTGTAGAGTGAATAGTCATCAACATCAGGGCTCAAATCTCCAACCCACACGGAAAATTCTCTTTCTGTCTGCATGTTAGCGCGAGCTTCACGTGACGCTGTGTTAAGTCGGAATCTCACCACAGGAAATGTCCCTGGGATTGGTTTACCATTCAGTTTGTGCATTGCATCTATTGCTTCTTCATCTGTCTGTAATTCAATGTTTTTATGACATAAGCTGTTTGTAAGAATACAAGTAATCTAAACTGCTAAATTGTTTTAAGATTTAGTAACATACCTGAAAATGTACAAAAGCATATCCAGCTGGTTCTCCAGTAAACTTATTTCTCATTACTTTTACAGCCAGTGGACGCTGCCCCATCCGATTGAAAGCAGCCATGATGAAGCTCTCCGTCATGTTGGGCTCCAGCTATAAAAAAAATATCTTTTTAAAAAAGAGGAACAACTTCTTCAATTATTAGGAATATACTTAGATGTAAATGTACATCTTTAGGCTTTTGTTCATCAATCAAACATGATTTGGATCAAACTTGGCAGAATAATGACAAAAGAATACATGGTTCCTGTAGGAATATTCATGCAGTCCATGATACTGAGCAGCTATTCAAATTATCACGAATGCATTCTGTTTATAGTTTGTTCTGAATTAAACAACGCTATGATATTGGAGATTGAACTATAAGATAATCTAAAAAGACTAATAAGGTTTGAATTCTAATACTTACGCTGCCCATCCATAGCTGGCACTGCATAGCCATGGTTTTGACTAAATTTGTTCTTTTCTGGACAGCAAATTAATTAATTATTTGGAAAATATCGATTTCCACAACAACAACACGAGTCCTTTGCCTTAACCACGAGAAAGTGAGACAAACTGTCACTCACTGTTGTTGACTTGTCAAAGTATTTTTTTTAAACGTGCAACAGTTAATAAACTTGAAATGCTGCTAGCGTCGTAGCGAGTTGCTTCATTCACTATGCTCGAAAAATCGACTAAAAATATTCGAGAATATTTTGATTATATAATAATGATGATTTTTCGATTTCGATTTGTGAGCGCAGTGCTCCTGTTCAGAACTTGAGCCAAATGTTAGAGTGCCCCAAGTGCCCATATATCTGTACTTTGGGGGATTTGATGAATGCCACCGATCGATGCTGCAATAAACGTAGCTACCTTCTGGTTACTGGGCCCAAACCATTCAACTAAAGAGTTAACCATCGACTCGAAAAGAAGAAGCAAAAGCTGTTTGTTTTATTTTTTGCGAGTTTACATGCGCAGTGACATAATTATACTAATTTAATCTGTGGTTGGTGTAACATTGCAGTTTTGAATTTGCACTCTATGGCTGACTATGACGTGTGAGTGAGCTGAGAATGAGAACATGTCATCATCGTCGAACCAAAGCAAGGCGGACGATACAAGTGGATTTTAAGATAACAAAAAGTATTTCCTTGAAATGTGTAAAGTGAATGTGATACTCACAAAAGAATGTGGTTTTTTTTGTTAAAAACATACATTTATAAGTAGGACATCTCCAAAAAACATAATAAGGTAAATATTCTTAACGTTCACTTGCCATTCCTACATATCAGGTCAATAATATCACAGAAATGTCACGACTTGATAACATTGACGCATTGGAAAAGCAATTAGCTGAATTGCAAATGGCTAAGGATTTAAATAACTCTGGTAAAGTTAAAAAGATACCACCAGCCGTACCGCCAAAAAAGAAGGCTCAACCACAAGTTCCACACAGTGCTGTTGTTAGCACTATTTGTGAGCCGTCTTATTCGGCGATGATCATGCCAACTACAAATAACAATACAACGTATAGTAACACACTTCCAGGCATTGCTCGCCCTCATATTCATAAAGATTACGCAAATGTAAACCAACTGAATCTGGCAACGTTTAACCATTCCTATAGACAAAACTTACCCATGCCGCCTAAGACTTACAATGCAACATACAGCAATATACCTCCGTACAGAAGCAATGACAACTTGCCTCCAGTACCACCGCCACCGCCGCCACCACCACCTCCACCATCGATTTCCATCGCGTCATCAAAACCATACAACGTGACCCAAAACAATGACGAGTATTTGCCACCACCATCGCCTGTAAGCTCCAACTACAGCGAGTTGGTCAGAGCTACTGCAAACTTGAACTACAATCAAGAAAGGCCAACTTACCCACCTATTTATCAAAATGAGTTTCCTGAATATGGGGTTTCACAATCTTCAACATATGAGTCACTTTATGAGCCTATTAACCCACGTCCACACAGCAACATGTCATCTCAGTCAAATTCCTTACACAATTATCGTAATAATTTGTCTAATGCAAGCAAATCACCACTGCATAAAGAAGAAGAGGTGGATGCACTTACTAATCTTCTCGTGAAGTCTATCTCTGACAGTCAGGATTTAGATGTGTTTGGAACATGTATCAAATGCGATGGAAAAGTGATAGGTGAGAGTTCTGGATGCACAGCAATGGGAAATATGTACCATGTGACATGCTTTAGTTGTCACCGCTGTAATGTAAACTTACAAGGGAAACCCTTCTACGCTGTGGAAGGTCAGCCATATTGTGAAACCGATTACTATGAAACCTTAGAGAAATGCTCTGTATGTGACATGCCAATCCTAGATAGGATTCTGCGAGCTACTGGGAAACCTTACCACCCTAACTGTTTCACTTGTGTTGTGTGTGGAAAAAGTCTGGATGGAATACCATTCACTGTTGATGCCATGAATCAAATTCATTGTATTGAGGATTTCCATAAGAAATTTGCTCCACGCTGCTGTGTTTGTGAATTGCCTATTATGCCAGAAGAAGGCGAAGAAGAAACTGTCAGAGTGGTGGCATTGGATCGCAGTTTCCATGTAAGATGTTACCGGTGTGAAGACTGTGGGCTCTTACTATCTTCAGAGTCAGAAGGTCGAGGATGTTACCCACTTGATGATCATATTCTCTGTAGAAACTGCAACGCTCATCGCATCCGTCTCCTAACAAATGTTATGACGACTGATCTATAAACCTTTTGCTCATTATGACCTGACTAAAGCAATATCTTATTTGGGTAATTATAATGTTATTTTATTCAATTTTTAATTCTTATCATAAAATGTAACTCATCATTTAATAACTTATCTAAAATATTTCTTAGTAGATTTTTGTAGAAGTAGGCAGCATATTTTGATCATTTGAGCTGGTAATACATATGTTCTAGTGATATGTCCTAAGTAGTACTGTAGTTATTCCTATTTGTATGCATATTTTGAGCCATTGTATTCTATAAGAAGACTGTTATGAGAGTAATATTTGTCAATTTTATTGTAATGTTAGTGGATAATGGAAAATAATTTTATTGGTTTTTATTATAACTGCTTAATGTGATAATCGAGACAATATTGTTGTGTATCTTCTATTTATAAAGCATTCAAAATGCTATAAAATCGTTTAGGTATATGAATAAATTAGTGAAGTTACATCTGTAATCTGTTTTTGTGGCAGCATATTATTTTTATGATATTATAATAAATACTATATTTTACTTAACTGTGGATCATTTCATTTTATAAAAATAGTAACCTGAGTATATTTAATAAAATTTATTTTGTTTGTATAAAATTAACTACAAGTAATAATAGTTTACAATACTGGCTTAAACATAAAAAAAGTATAAAGGCAAGTTTTCGATATGTCTTAGTTCCGCAATTTCATAATATTCCTTAAATATTATCACAAATACACTATAAAACACAGTCAAATCATTAATAATTATGATTTTTTCTAGACACATATTAGCAGCAATTTATCCAATATTAATATCACATTATGGAAGACTATAACCGCGGCCATCAGTACTACTAAATTATTCTTATCGTACTAAAAAGTCTAAACGACAGAGACAATATTTTATATCAACGGAAATTTCCTAAATTGTAACATTATGGTAGTATAAAATGACTACACTCATTTTGAGATCCATGTTCACATTGACTTCATTCCTTGTGGCGATAATATATAGAAAAACTAGGAACAAGATAATCACATAATATAACTACCGATTTACACCTTATGTTTTAATTTCGTATTGAATTTTGGTGGGCTTAAAACTTGTTTCATAAATAAGGACCGTTTTTCCTTTATATTTTTAGACATAATCAAGTCGCACCCAGTAGCACTCGGAAGATTTTCACTAGTTTCAAAAGATGAATTATCATAATTTTGCTTTCGAGGAATTGTCCTTACCCCTTGATCTATGTCAAATTGATTTTTAACATTTACAACGCTAGGATCAGTTTGAGGCTGACTTATTTCACATGAGCGGTATAAAATTTCTTCATCAGAGTTTATATTAAGCCTTGGCTCAAACCTTTCTCTCAGAATAGAAAACTTTCGTCTTGGCCGACTCCTTGCACCTTTCTTAACATTTGATATTTTAGATGTTGGAATGTTAACTACTGGCATAGCAGTATCTTTTTGTATCAGCGACTGTAAAGATGTCGATATTTTATTTGAAGAACAGTCTTCACTCGAGTTAGTAGGAGCAGAGCTTTCAGAAACTAACTGCCACAGAAAATCAATATCCTTATTTGAAAAGTCGTGCTGGTTTTGTTCAGGTTTCGTATTAATTTTCTTGCCTTGTATTTTAAGATTACTAGAATTGGATTTTTGACGGCGTCTCGTGTTTTTATTATAAGAAGTGATATTTTCTACACTGTGTAAATCTGTGGATGTAGATGATACATTTGAAACGTTAAGCTCTTTTTTGATCATCTCAAATTTCGACCTTTGGGTAATATTCATGCAGTTTTCTTTTTCCGGCAAAGATTCCATTATATTGCTTGGATCAAACTTAGAAGGTTCTTTCCAGAGTGCTTGCTTTAAATCAATTTTCGTAGATGTGTTGAATTGAGGCGAATCCCATAAATGGTCTCGCCTGTAGTATAAATTTCTTGGAGAGTTTGTTACAGTTGATTTACGAATTTCATCTATTGTTGCCACCAGAGAGCTTTCAGAATTTAGTCTTTTCTTACTTGAGGGATCAATATCGCCAAGATCATCTAATTCTTCCATTATAGGTTCTAAGTGGTTTGGATCTTTACTAACATCAACCATGCAGGGTTTAGCTAAGAAAGTGTCATCATGAGAAATTAATGTATTAGCATAATCATCTTGATTTGTTCTATCAAACTTCACAAATACATTCGAGTATGTATGCGGCTTTTTAGGGAAAGGTGGTGCAGCCAGTATGGCGTTCTTGAGATCTTGTGAAACACAGCTACTAATTTCTGAGCTACCTGACGTTAACGTGTCTCTTCTTCTATCTCTTACCACACTTCCATCATGAAGCCAGTTTTCTATGTCAGAATAGCCATTCCAGGATCTCAGTCCCCAAGCTTCTCGAGCTATATTTACGGCACATATATTTTCGTAATCATGAACTGACAACACCTCCGTCGGAGTATCTAACTCACGTGGTTTCGAAGGGAATAAGTCAGTTCCTATTCCATTCTTATTTTTATCCTTTTTGGCATACATTTCCTTGAGGATATCTAAAGCTATTCTTTGAATGTTTTCGATATCTGCATCTTGGTTTCCAACTTTAATATTCTTGAGTGCACTCAAACATAACTTTTGGACAATATTTTCGTTAAATGTATTGATATCGGAGCTATTGATATCGCTGAAACTTAGGTCTAAATCCATATCAATGGAGTCTGAAGAGGTCTTTTTATTCGAACCATCTGTGTCGTGGCTGATCTCAGAACTGTCTGTCTTTAACATTTTCATGAATTCTGCGTTTATTAAATTACAAACGTCTAGGTTTAAATTGGTTAAATCATCTCTTAATGCATCTGAGGAACATATACCTCTACGTTTGTGCAAGTTTAAATTGCTGGAAGTTATTTCATCTATTGAGCTTTCTAAATTCTCCATGGAACTTAACTTTAATGTTAACTCTGTTGGTGAGCAAATAGCAATTTTTTTGTTGTTTTTATGTTTGTATTCATCTTCGTGCAAAATCGATTGAGGTGTATTTTCAACGGTATAAAATTCCACGCTAGACACCTCTAAGCTATTATTTCCGATAGGCGCCGATGTGAATGTAGGTGTACCGGATCTAGCTATCCAATGTTCCAGTAAAAACTTTTTGTCGGCATTTTCACTTTCTTGTCTCTGAGCTTGTTCAGGTGACACATCTTTACTGTTAACATAAAATATTATTTTATAGAAATTATGTTTTTTGTTACACATACCTGAGAAGTACCTAATATTTTGCAAGTACCTAGAGCTGGCGTCGGCTTCTTCTTTCCGAGAACTTTTAAATGAACGAACATGGTTTAGACTGCTGCCTTGATCTCTTTTATTATTTGATTCTTGTATGTCAACTTTATTATTCAGTTCGATGTCATCATTTTTCCATGAAATTGGCCCCGTTGAATGAAAATATCTGTAGTATAATATCATAGAAAGAATGCCTGGAAATATTAAACAAATCTTAATGTGTCAATGTAACAAAATATTTTCTTGTAAATTATTGTTTGCGTTGACTTACCAACGATTGTACCAAATATAATACATATGGCTGCAGCAATGGACCATGATTTCTTTTGCCGCTCAGTTTCAGAAATAAGCACATACAAGAATAAGCTTCCAAAGTTTTGTGATATCATTAACGTATAAAACAACATCAAACGATATCGTGTATGTCCTTCCCGCAAGTTAATATAACAGAAACAATAAACAAAGCCCATCACAACATTGTAAAGAGTTTCTTCTAATTTATTTGGACAAAATGTAGTTTTTTGAACGACAATCCAAAATGTCATTGCAAACCAATGTAAACCTGAAAGTATAATGAAGATTATTAACTAATAACTAGTAGTAAAATGACATAGAACGTAAGTAACTATGCTGTAGGTAATTTTGATAATATTAATATTAATAGACACAGCTGATCATAGTGGCAAATGATCTGAATAATAATAGTATACTCACCTAGAGGTATTAATGTCCAGATACCAAAAATAATAGCAAATAGCAAAATTCCCGGAATTCTTCCAATTAACATCCCAAAATGCCATAATAACTTCAGCAGTAATGAATTCCAACTAAAATTTTCATTGGAGAATGCCGTTATACTGTAGATGTATGTCGCGCAACCCCAAATAACAGACGCAATCGACGCCGATAAGGCAAATACTGAAAATATTAAAAAGCAAGTCATTATTTTTTCAAACAAAAAGATATTTGAATAACAAACCACTGTTTGCTTTTGGTGTTAAGAATAGTAATAAAGACGTAGTATTAAAAAAAAATGGAAAGTAGAGAAATGTAGGTATTTACCTTTCGTATAGTAATTTTCATCTAAAGTGACAATAGCGTATGTTTGTAAAATTATTTGTGGCACAGTGCCAATAAAAATGTATAAAAAATGCAACAAACTCAAATCATTTCTTTGGGAAATTAATTTATGAGTTTTTATAGATTCTAGGTTTTTACAGACAAATACTTTGCGCAAAAATATTATATATCTGTAAAAAAAAGGTACACGTTAATTAAAGTAAAAAAAATAAGTACCTATTTCAAATAATTTTAAATTATTAATACTTTACCTTTCCAGTAAACCAACAAGACAAATATGAGTAATCCAATGCCGTACACTTGATTTTATATCAGTAACAAACCACCTAATTGAAAATATATTTATAAGAATATTTGGAGTTACTATAAAAATTAATGTACCAAATGCCCAATAAAGATGTCCATCTTTACAATATTCCGCAAAAACTATTACATCTGTAATAAAAAATTAATAAAATATTACACTTCGCTATTGGTATTGGATAAAATCATTTCAAAACCGGTTAAAATTCAAATTATAACAGAAAAAATAATCAGTAGGTATCTAATTAACTTATTTTTTTACAAATATAAAAGATAATGTCACCTGTCGTCAAATCAGCTAATATCGTAACTAGTGATATAAATACACATAAAACATGAATGATACAAAAGTTTTCATCTTGATTGTTTGATGTTTTACTTTCTATGTTATGGTTTCCAAATCTACAAGCCTCCGCCATTCTAAAAATTCATTCATAAACACATATTGAAAACAAACAAATAAACTTCAGCTTGTTCTGTCTTGCAGTCATTACTACTATTTCAGAAGCTCCTGTTATTTCATCTAACGAAATCTTTGCAGTATCAAGATCACTACTGTACGTCAAATTCAATAAACCAATACAATCAATACTAGTTCAATGCCGTAACTCACAGCGCAGCGTGGGCGTTTAGTAGGTACAGGCAAACTTTTGTTCACGCTTTGTATGGCGACTCGGGCCCGCCACGATACAGATAATATATAATTCCAAAAACTTCAATGACAGCATTGCTTTGGGACTTCAGTCAGTTGTTTTTAGAAGCTCAGAAATATCAATTTTTTCAAGCTTCGATCACCTGATCGAAGTTTCCAAGCAAACTCATTATAATTTAAAATTTATTTTATCAAAATAACGATAGAATCATCCACAATCGGCAATAGTAGAATGATTTCATTTTTAAACGAAAGCTAAATGTAGCATAAAGAACGCTGTTATAAATGGGTAGTCAAATCATTACGTTTTAAAACAAAAGTATATTTATTAAATAAAATGCTTTGCATTCTTAAAATTACTTTTTGAGCGTTCTGTTTATAGATGTGCATGGTACGATTCTGAACTATAAATATAATTTTATTTTAGATAGGTACAGGTTCTCAATAAATGTACCGAAGTGATTTTTTTTTACTAAACAACATACACACTTTTGTGTAAAAAAGTAATGATTTGACTACCCAAATGTAACAGCGCTCAAAATCAAAAAAAATGTTAAATGACTCGTTCATTTAAAATTTTAGTCGATTTTTTAAATAACACATTATGTCATCTGGACTTTGGAGGTGTGTTTCCAACTATGAGACGTTTGTGGTTGTCTGTGGTCATTGTTTTCATTGAAATTAAAACGTCAGTCAAATTGACAAATTCGTTTAAAAATAAATATCGGAGATGCGGGCTAAATAGTTTCAAACATAAAAAAAAATAATAATCCAAAACGGAAAACGGTTCATAACTAAAAAATGATTCACGACGCTCTGCTAATTCTTTGGGATTGTTCTCATGTTACTCAAGCGGAACAAGATGTAAGTGAAGTTTTAATTTTAGTAAGCGCTTAGGTATTGTTTTCCGGTAACAAGCTGTGGGCTGATGATGATGATTGATGAAGTACCCAAACATTAAATAACATTTCAGAATGAGTTAGTAACATACGCCAACCATGGAGATTCAGAAGTTTTTGGAAGAATAAAAGATATAGCCAGGAGTCACCACAAAATTCAGCGGTTTGTTGAAGCTACAGGGTTTCGCTCCAGGAAGACTCATGCAGGTGATTTGTTAAACAAAATAAATGAAGCCTATACTTACTCAGTAGACTCAATATAATGAATAACTTATTTTAAATTGGTTTTATGGTATAAAACCTTTTCTAGCAGGACTCAAGATGTGTGGTCTATACTCGCAAGCACTTAGCGAGGGTTTCTCCGAAGTTCTTCAGTCATTCAAACAAGATCTAATGGAAGTGGAGAGCCTAGTAATAGGCAATCATAACTACACACTATCATTTGTGTACAGCTATGTAGAGAAGTACCGTGGGCTGTTCACCACTTTGAACAAAATTATAGCCACCATTGAGCAGAGGAAACTAACTGGGTGCCAGATACTGAGTTTGTTACATCAGTACATTTTAAATGGCAATGAAAGAGTGCATGAAGCTGTTGTGAAGTAATTATATCTATTTTTATTGCTACAAGTGTAAATAACAATAAATTATGAAATAATTTTCCTTTGCTTTTATGGTAATACTTTCTATTCTATTTTAGGTTGAGGGCAAGAGAATGATGATGATAACTTTTGTTCTATTTTCCAGAATATTCTCATGTGTCAACAAAGTATTTGTGAACCAGTTGTGCACTTGGCTCTTATATGGTGAACTCAAGGATCCATATGAAGAGTTTATTATACTGCACAACCAGACTCATCATAGTGCATCGGAGACATTCCTAACTTCTCCAACATCTAACTGTGACAAATCTCTTGTATCCACTGTAAGTATAAGATAATATGACAATAATAAATCTTTTTTCATGGTTGACTTGATACTACAACTGTGCTACTAACTCTTCAATTAATGAATATCATATTATCTTCAAAAATGTTCAGTCTATCTAATGGTGAAAGCCTGTAAAACCTGGATTTGTTTCATACAGACTATGCCATTGAGCATGTACATATTCAAAAGACACGCTGTTCAGTGTGAACTTCCTTTTCAGATCTGTCCGTATGTATCCATCCATATTTTTTTTAATGTAACTGACTTGCAATCACGCTAATATTTTATTTTAACAGCTCCAAGATACAAGTCTAGAATGTGGTTACACTCTCAACACGAACATGATCCCATACTTCATGCCCCTCTCCCTCGCCCAAGAAATATTGTTCATTGGCAAGACTATCATCTTGTTTGGTTTTGATCCTAAGAAGGTGAAGAAGAATAGCTCCTTTGTGGCCAACAGGACTTTGATGCCTTTGCAGAAGTTAGGGGTGGAGTCTAGAAGGTAATTTCAACATCCAAACTTCCTTATTTTAATTATAAATATGATAATGAGTTTGTTACACTTTCACACTAAATCAGTAAACCGGTTTGAATGAATGAGGGAGACAGTAACAGGCTTTTTTTTGCAAACATCTATATTCACAGCTGTGAAAAACTTGTCTGCCTGTTTGCAAATGTGCTTACTCCAGAATTTAAATCTGATTTGCTCAGAACAAAATCATCATGTTGCCTATACATATTGTGATGTTTTCTGTATATATTTAGATTCACAATTTGGGAAGATAAAGAAGCTGAATTTCATGAAAAGTTGCAGAAACTGAAGAACCCTGAAGTGTTTGAAGTTTGTAATCTTAGAGGAGTTATCAGAGAAATTAAGGAATGTGTCACTAAGGTATGTAAATATAAGAAGCATAATTTCCTAGAAAATCCTTCTATTCCCTTATAAATAAACTCTCTCTCTTGAATGATGCTAGTATATCTGGCATGATAGTTTATAAATGTCACATTTATGCCTTTTGTTTCAGCATCTATGGACAGTAGCGGTAGAAGAGGCTCAACTGATCCATGAACTGCGACTGATGAAAGACTTCTACCTCCTTGGCCGCGGAGAACTATTCCTGGAGCTATTGAGACTGACTGCTCACATGCTCGATAAACCTACTGCTAGGACTTCGACAAGAGGTAAATCAGCTGAGTAATTAAAATGGTTTTTCAAGATTTAACAGATTTTTCATTATGGCTACAATTATGGCATGATTCTAATCAGTTTAATTGTTATGCAATAAATAGCTGCCATTTTCAAGTTAAGGCAAATTGACACAGATGTACACATTTGTACCACTACTTCCGTAAACCCGAAGTTGCCGTCGTGTCGACAGATGAACCTTTCGGTTTTGCCGAACAAATGTCAAAGTCAAAGTCAAAACGTTTATTTCAATTAGGCCATTAAACGGCACTTTTGAACGTCATCATCTACATTAAAAATAATACAAAGTGACTCTACTGTCCGTTCGAAAGGGTAGATTCTTATGGAGAAGAACGGACAAGAAACTCCATAGTTACTCTTTTCAAATCAATGATTTACAATATTTTGAGTACAAAAATTAATTTTAATATATGTGAGGTCGATGCACCTAGAGTATACTACTTACAGGATCATAGTACATGGTACTCACATATTTACAAATCTTGGAACCATTAATAAAACAGAGTGTGTTAACAGAAAAAATAAAAACTCTTTTACATCTGTAAAGTGAATATATAAATTGACCAATTTGATTTTGCCTACACTACACCCTTGATTGTCCTATGGAGCAGGACCAGCATGTTTCCAAGCATTCTTATCTTGAATGTAATCCTCCAACTTGTAATATGCTTGTTTACAAAGTGTGCTTTTTACATACGTTTTAAATTTTCTTTCATTTAATTCTAATATGTCACAAGGTATTTTGTTGTAACATTTAACACAGTACCCCATGAAAGATGTGTGTACTTTAGCTAACCTATAAAATGGTTGATCTAATTTATCTTTATTTCTAGTATTAAAATTATGTCGATCACTAATTTTATTAAAAAGATGTCGATTTTTCCGAACATACATAATATTTTCATAAATGAATTGGCAAGGGACTGTCATAATATTAATCTCTTTAAAAAAATCCCTTAGAGAATCACGGCGACGCAGATTATATAGGGCTCTGACAGCTCTCTTTTGTAAAATAAATATGGATTCAATGTCAGCAGCCCGACCCCACAGCAAAATACCGTAAGACATAATGCTGTGAAAATAACTAAAATAGACCAAACGTGCGGTTTCTACGTCTGTTAACTGTCTAATCTTTCTAACAGCATAAGCAGCTGAACTTAGACGACCCGTAAGAGATGTTATATGGGGCCCCCATTGTAATTTCTCGTCTAAAGTGATTCCTAGGAAAACCGTCTGATTAATGAAGCCCAGTTTTTCTCCATTCAATATGATGTCACATTCGCTACTTTTAACATTAGGTAAAGTGAATCTAATACATTTGGTTTTTTTTTCATTTAGTACCAAGTTGTTTGCCGTAAACCAATTTTGGACCTGATGAATAGAGTTATTGACGTCGTCAAGATTTTGTGAACGTCGATCTATTTTAAATATTAGAGATGTGTCATCCGCAAATAATACCATATTTGGTTGATTTCGAAATAGTTGGGGCAAATCATTTATGTAAACTAAAAAAAGGAATGGACCCAATATCGAACCTTGTGGAACGCCCATTGTCATTTCCGACCCTAGTGAGTTTACACCGTTAAGCTGAACTTTAACCTGTCTGTCCAAGTATGAACTAATCAAATGGATGCGACAGTCATGTACAGCTTGGCAAAAAAGAGTATGATGTGGTGACAAGTGGAACTAAATATTTTACAAGTGTTAGATATTGAGTAACGTTTATTGTTCCACATTTATTTTTAACGATTTGATTAAATTTTCTTACTTATTTCCCATGTTATGGTGCGTTACGTGAGAAAGAGGCGCTCTCATTTTTTCCAAACTTTTTTGCCAAGTTGTATTTGCGTGATTATCGCATTCTGTTAGGACGAGCACTTGAGTTAAAAGTCAAGACAAGCTCATTAACAGGGATTTGTATAAGGGCGTTATTTGTATGCATAGCCTTTATCGGATACATCAGTGAACTTATGGAAATATCTGATGATGGTATTCATGGAAAATGAAAATGATTGATAAAGGCAATGCATGCGAATAACGCCCATAAAGTTTATAGTCTAAGCTGTAGACAACCAATGAAGTCATTTGAAGTGGGTTCATTAATTTTATTTTGAAACTATAGTACCTAATAAAAAATGCAGTCCTTATCTATCTGTGTTCTTTTTCAGATATGAACCACGCCTTCCAGTTAGCGGCAAGAGCTGTATTCCTTAGTAACAGTGCCGATATAGAAAAGTTCAGCTTCGAGCTGCCCTATGTGAAGCCTAATGTTTCAACAAATACTACTGGTGAAGACGATAGCACCACTGGTATGTATAAAATAATGTAGAATTTATATTAAGCTACCATGCCCACATTCCGTACTCGAATCGGTGTCTATGGAATTTTATGGTTGTACGACTCTTATGGCCATATTCTGGAACGAAAATTATCGCAAAATGAAGAGCGTTTACGGCTTACGACATTTCATACAAACTTTCAAGTCCTTATTTTTCGAAATGAATGAACTGGTTTTAATGATACTTGGTATGTATACGCTAGATATCCAGGGGCCTAACCACCAACTCTTAAAGCAGTATTACTTCAATATTACTTCCAGTGGGAAAGAGACGGAGCTATAAAGGACGTATAGCTTCGTCTCTTTCCCACTGGAAGCAATATTAAAGTTATACTGGTTTAAGAGTTGGTGGTTTAGGCCCTGGTCTAAATAGTTATTAGAGAACATTTTCGAAGAAGAGTTTAGAGGGAGAAAGAGAGCGATTTTAAGTTTTTAATAGAAAGTGAAAAATCCCTTGAAAATGTATTCATCCACAATAATCCACATTTTCAAAAGCCAATCGATTAACTTGATTAGAGATTAATTAGTGACGCATCGATAATTATTTTCCAGTAGTCGGGGTTAGGCATTTGAATGTGGGTGAACGGCCAAGTATGCCCCCAATCCTTACTAATATTATAAATGTGAAAGTAACTGTCTGTCTGTTACGCATGTCATGAAATTTGGCAGATATACAGCCTGGAATATGGAGAAGGACATAGGCTACTTTGTTACGCGATAACCGACATATGCGGGCGGAGCCGCGGGCAGAAGCTACTTTTTTTTATCAATGCGCCTTAACTGACTCTTATCTCTTTAGTGAGCGTGATTCTTTTTACTCCCTTAGCATTCTTTATACTCCTAGTGGAGTTGGCTGCCGCCCGCGCAAATGTCGGAAATCATCACAAGGGAACAAACTCCATGGTATAAAAGTATTCTATGAGTTAATCCGTTCATAACTTTATAACTCACTACCAAAAGACAGAAAAACCACACAATCGCTATCACTATTTAAAAAACTAGTCAAATGTCACATCTTGAAAGGTCATAAAAAATAATTAATTAACTAATATAATTTATTTGCCTCTAGTGTGAACGAGTCCTTATATTTCAAACACAAATTTTTTTTTTTTTTTTTTTTTAAGTATTTTAAATTTTCGTAATGTTAACACTAAACCTCTCGATACTCCTGGACAGCAAAAATGTTTACCTAAATCTGGATAAATTAAGTATTTATTTCTGTACAAGTGATTTGTAATCTTTAGAAATAAATGAATTCAAACCGTATTACTTTTACGGGTCAGAGTAAAAAACAAGAATTCCTCCCTCCATCTATTATACTCCATGAAATGCTAACATTAGCTTTAATTCACTTTTAGTGGCAGACGGCTGGTCCAGTATAATCCTGAAGTATGATTTCAAATGGCCGCTTCACCTGTTATTCACGCCAGAAGTGCTGGCGCGGTACAATGATATGTTTCGTCTGCTACTGAGGATTAAGAAGACTCAGCATGATCTACATGCTCTTTGGAAGACTTATAAACAATCTACTAGGTACGTATAAGTTTCTCTCACGTTGGGTGGCTCGCCGTCCGATCAAAGCCAGGCCCGGGTCGACGGCGCGTTGTGTTCCACGCGCGCCTCAAACAGGTGTCAGCATAGTAGACGGGGCACAGCCTGCCAGGGTACAGAATTTTATTCGAAAGAGTTACCGCGGCCCTGGAACGCAAAGGGCACTAGGAAGAGCATGAATGGGTTATAGTCAGTAAGAGTCTGACACTCCCCTCCCGCTCCACCCAGAGCAGAAGGGGTCATTTGATGATTTCCCATCCATAAAAAAGGTATAAGTTTGTTCATGGAAAATTGTTGTAACTGGGCAACATGATACCCTTGGCAAGATTGGTCTCAGAGTTTCTTGGTTCTGACTACCGTAACGACTGTTAAAGATCTACAAATGATGGCCAGGACAAAAGGCATGACATGCTTTCTGAGGCAAGGAGTAGGTAGTCTTGTTATGTAACAAATGGTCACACACTGACGGGCCAATAAAGAACGACCCGTGCGGCTGTTACTAGATTACTTCCCTAAAAGCTCCACAAAGGATAAAATCAAGTGGTGTGCAACTTAGGGGAGTCCCAACATCATTGCTCTTTTTCGCGAATTTTAGATTGTTTCACGATTCTATACCAATTGGGTCTGCAATCAGTCATTTTCACCATGGCCATGTAGAGATTTCATCTTTTACTAATGTGGTGACCAAAAGCATAAGGAATGACCAGGTTTTTATGAGTCCGTCTAACAGTTTAATAACCTGCATGCCATCTATCATTCACATTCCAGTTTCTCAATGTGCCAATTGCACAACAAGCTGATGTTCCTGATGGACAATCTGCAGCACTATATGCAGGCCGACGTGCTGGAGACTAACTTCTCTCGTCTGATGGACGCCGTGCACAAGACCAACGACTTCGAGAAGCTCAAGAAGGCACACGCCAACTTCCTCGCTGATATACTTAGCCAGTCGTTTTTGACTGTCACTTCTGTAAGTTGAGTTTAGCGTATTTACATGAACATGCGAAAAGCCATAGACTTATTGCATGGGACGTAAACGTAAATGGCGGAATGTAGGTACACCTCTGCATAATGCTAAACGCCTTATGAAAAAGCTGCACACGAATATTTATTAATACATATGTCGCATCCAACTAGCTGTATCCGCCGTTTCATTAAAAGTCTAGCCTTTTCATTGAATTGTGCCGTTTAATCAGGGACATAAGTGACATGGGCAAGTCAATAAACAATATTGAACAAGAGATGTCACTTAGGTCGCTCAAAAATCGGCACGGCTAAGCAACCAATTAAACGGCTGATTGGCAGCGACACATAGACCAAAAGTTTGATGATGACACCCTTATAGTATTCGACAGCGTTTGTGGCAGCTGTGGTCTTAAAATGTGGAAGCGATAAAATGTGCTACCTACATTTTTTGACATTTTTAATTTCAAAATCAGAAAAAAAGACAAAGCTGTCCTGAATCTACATCTATCGAGATCCTTAACATTTTCTAGTAATGAAAAACCATTCACAATTTATTTTTCGGGTACCTATGAAGAGATATGAGGGAAAGGTCAATGTCCTTTATTACAAATTTATCAACCATAGAAATCTTGAACCAAATAATTATAGTGTCCTATTCACATGTTTTATGACCGCGACTACCTTCTAAATAAGCTTGTGTGCTGCTTGACAAAGAAATTAAATTCACCCACCTTCCACCACCTTGGACAAAATTATCCAAGATATTACCATAATTTTGGCTACAAGTTCCGATAATGTATTTTAATTGTAATGTTTCAGTCTTGTGACAGCGACTGTTCGGGTGACACGACGGACTCGCTAAACAACCCAGTGTTCTGCAATATTATGGAACTACTGAAGCTGTGCCATTCATTCTGCGGGATGAACGATAGTGTCGCCGATAGAGAGGCAGAGGATTATTATATTAGAGGATATTCAGATAGGTTAGTATTATTTGTTTAGTCTGAAGCCCCCTAACAATTTCAGTTCGACGACCTAGCAAAGGTCTTAGGAATCCAATGGATTGCAAGGATGTCTCAAGATATCATTACCATTTGCCTATCTTTTCCTCACTATTTCAGCTTTGGACTCCAGGTTTTCGGAAGCACCAGTATTTATTTTAATAACTTATTCTTGCTACCCATAAACATTCCTTATTATGTGGCCCCTTTTCCAAATATTTTGTACACAACATTGGATGTTTGACCAACTCCTCAGTTATTTAGATAATAGGAAACATACGAGACTCCCGCGATAAAAAATATAAAGTATTTTATGTTCTAATTCAGGAAATGGTCTACCTCTTTGCCAAGTTTCATCCAAATCCGTTCGACCGTGAAGGTGTGACAAACAAACACACTTACTTCCGCATTTATAATATTGGTAAGAATTTAACAAAATCGGCGACTGACAATAATTTCTATCTACTATTTCAGGTTCAGCAAGCTAGTGAAACAATTGATGCAGCTGCTAGTATCTCTTCGCGACCGTCCTTGCGGCGTCTACCTAGCGCGACTACTGATGAGACTCGACTACAACCGATGGCTCAGTGGAGAAGCACAGCTTACACAGTCTGTTACTAACATGTTGAGATGCTGACGGAGTATTGGTTCAGGATGTAATCTGTATCAGTATGGTGACCAGTGGTTGTTCCCCCTGTTTATGGAGAAAAGAGCCCTTGGCCTACAGTGGGACAAAATAAGCAGTGGAGTTTTGGAAACCGGATCGCGACGTCACACTGATTGACATTCGCATATTCACACGATGATCGCTTTCTATACAGACACGCACGCTTAGTTTTTAAAATGGTGCACCATCTCTACAAAAATTGAAAATGCAATTCCGCACAAGGCAGAAAGTAACACGAAATATGTCACAAGAATGCATCTCATCACATTCAAATTATGTTTATGGATTTACAGTAAATGTAATTTTAATTTATCTATCAAGTGATAACTTGGCTTAATAATCTAAATTTCGAACAACATGAAAATATTTCTATATTTAATTTGTTATCTATATGAATAAAACTGCAAAATTGCTTTGTTTTTTTTAATCATCGTCCTCATCATTAATCTCTTCATCTTGTAGAACATTTGTATCCATTTCTTTATTTTGGTTTAGCGCATGTTCTGCATGCTGCATCATGAAGGTTTTAGTTAATATGCACTTGGTCATGTGGCATGAACAAGGGAGTGGGTGTTCTACTGCTTCTGGGTCTAACATTGTCATTTGTAGATTGTACCTGGAAAAATGTGTCAGGAATGTGAGTGTTGGTCGACTGGTGATCAAGCACTAGCTAATATCAGCAATTCCATGTTTAAACAGTATTTTGAACTTCTTGGGTATTGATTTTCATAGAAGTTTATCCCAAATAAGGCATATTATGCACCATCAAAATAGACCGACTTACTGGCTTTACAGACTTGAATACAGATGAATTTGGATATAGTAAAAGACACACAAGTGGAAAGTGTAGCATCATAACCAACATTTCATGTTGATAAACTAAGCTGCAATTTATAAGAACCATCAAACTGGTATCAAAGCATGTGAATAATATCCTACCTTCTGCTAGTAGCCTCAGCTCTGTTCATATCCAACTGGAAGGCAATAGGCTCCCCCTCTTCCACCTCCTGTTGCTGAGGCAACACTATCACCGTTTGCTTCCAATGTGTTGACGGGCTTTGTGGACTTGTGTCCAGAACTGTGTGACTGTCTCCTGAAGCATTAGGAAGCTTGGGGAAATTACATTCGAACCATAGGCAGAGGCCTTGGTAGTAACCATTCTTACTTGCACCTGGAATTAAAATTATAAATTGTGTATCATACTAATGGATAGTGCATTTTATAATGGGAGTATTAATTTCTGAAGTACCCACATTTGTGAATGGGAATATTTCTGAACTCCAAAAGGTTAAAAAAACTTTACCAGTCCCTTTAAAATGAGTCTTAATTCTTTCATTAAAGCAATTTTCAACTTTTTTCTAAATCTGAGGATTTCTTGGAGAGGGAAACAGAACATCTCATAATGAAACAGCATTTTTATGTCTTGCACATCACTCAAACATTATTTTTTAAGACAACTGTCTGGGTACGAGACAGTGAAACCTACACAATTGCACATTCATTTATTAACTTTATTTGGCTTCTCATAATTTTAATACCTAATTTTCTTTTTTCTGCACATTTGTTTGCTTTTATTGATGTATTTTGACATGACTTTGACAGTTTATATTATTTTTTGGCATTTTTGACAAAGACAAGATATTCCTGACCTGGGATTAAGCATACTATTTTAGTGATGTGCAATTTAGATTTGGATTTTTTTTAGTTATGTCATCATTATTGCTGTTCAATTATTGTCATAACAAATAAATTGTCCTACTTCAATGGTTTTTGCTTGTGTCTGCAAATGCTATACCTTTTGGTATGGCATGAATACTAACCAACAACATGTTCTATACTATAAGCATTTAAATCAAGTGATTCATCCTCCCTCAAGTTGACCCAGCAGAGGGTCACTTCAGTTCCCAACAAGTCTTCAGGCTTTATGGTAAGGATCTCTGGCTTGCTACCTTTACTTGCCCTCAGCTCTCTGGCAAATGATGACATGGAAACTCCATGTAAGCTCTCCCAGTTGTTGTATAGAGATGGTACACTGGAAAATAAATAATATTGTATGAGGTAAAGTATATAATTAACTAAGTTATTAGTAAGTATATAAGTAAACTACCATGCTTTTGCATTTGAAGAAAATTAAAAAGTTCAAATAGGTACTTAAAACTTGTTTGTTTTACTTCTTACTGATATTGAAGGAATTATGATAAAATAAGAAAATTACATCAATTAATTTAGGTATAGTTTTAATGAAAAGTGATGTTGTAAGAGAGCTGTCTTACCTACATGGTGCAATATAAATAGCAGCACTTTCAGGGAATATTTCCCCTCCATCTTTGAGAAAGCGGTCTCTAGCGAACAGGACTGAGTCTAACATACCCTCGTGCAAGAGGTAGAAGCCCATCCACTCTGATACTATGGCATCTACCTTCATGTAGTTAGGTAAAACTACATCTTCAACTCGACTGTGAATTACCTGAAAAATGTTTGTAAGGTACTTATAATAATCTAGCTTAAATAATTAACAACTTCAGAAACATCAACTCCGCCACTACAATGACCCACTGACCACTTTACCACGAAAACCAAAAGACCGTCAGTCAGTCAGTAGGTATAGAAAAGAGTCTGTGAGGAGTTTTAAGACATTATAATGAAAATTGTAGAATTCATACCTCTATAACATTTTCAAATTTGTTTTCCTTCACTATTTCTTTAGCTAAATTAGCCAGATTACTGGCTTCAACAGCAAATACTTTTTTAGCACCAGCTTGAGCACAAAATATGGACAAAATCCCTGTGCCACATCCAACATCCATAACAACTTTGTCTTTAAAATATTCCTTATTATTCAAAATAGCATTCTTATAAGCTAAGGTTCTTGGCTCATCTTCAAGCATTAACTTATGCACCTATAACAAACATTTTATGAATATCGCGCACTGTTTTAGATTACAATATAACACATTTTTGGTTATCTTGATAATTACTTCTAAGTCTTCATAGCTTGAAAAGTATTGCGCCGAATCTACCTCCATTATTTAAATGTTTCTTCTTAATTCAGATATTGCTTAGTGCAATGTCTATAGAATATGACAAATAAAAGTAATTATTTGCAAACAGGTAAACACGACACCTCCTAACCTAAAAATTAAATCAAAACATTAGGCATGGGTTCGATATATCAAAACGTAACTTATATCGGATATGTGTTTATTTTCATACCATATCGATATCTAAATATATATAACCGTTTTCACAAAAACTTCATCGAGTTATGGTTTATCCAAAGCGCAACAACGAGAACGAACTACGAATAACGAGCGATATGACATCGATGGTTTTTATTCGCTTTGTCTCTGTCTTACCATTAAATTTTTTACTGGCGTAAAAGTGATGAAGCGAATATTACGTAACTTCGGCTAGTGATTGGTTATTTGGTTAATAATAGTGCGTGCGTAATATCTATATCTTAACGCGCTAGTTATAAGGTCTAGTTTCTATTTATTTAGTTACAACAAAGATTCCATAAGTTATAAAACTGTGAGTTTGCGTTTGTCGTTAGTTTGCGTTTCGTTCGTTTCACAGTTACATGTGCAAATCGTACTACTGATATCGATATCTGAAAACGGTTTTCGATATCGATATGAAAACTGAATATCGGTTACATATCCGTTTGCGACTAAATACGAAAACGCCCATGTCTACAAAACATTGGACAGTGTTGACAGCTCCTTAGTATAAGTGTTCTGTGGTTCAGACAGTTCATTGAAAAGATTTCCACAAAGGTCACTCAAATTATTTTTGGCACAGTTTTCCACTTTTCCCTTTATATTTTCTATTTCTATTCCATAATATAAAAAAGGAAAACTGTGCCAAAAGTAATTAACAAGTGAACTGCAGAACTTTTTAAAGAATGCAAGGTAAGAAAGAGCGAAAAGACTTCTCTTAGAAAGTTTTCAGGAAATAGAGAGAAACGCGGTTTGAGTTAGTTGTACGAAAAATACCAAAGTAGGTAAGTATTTCTAAAGTTAATATTTCTAAAACACCTTTCTCCACGAACGCAGTGTCGCAGAAAAATAAATTCACTAAATGTAACGACTAAATCATTTTTTTGTTCTGTGCTTTGTTTTTGACATTATTGACACTAAGCTTTATTTTTTTAATCTGCTTTCGTTTTGTACTTGTACGTGCGTTGTTGTATTTCAGAATTAAATAAAAATTAAAAATCAGTTTTTCTCTAGATAATGGTTTCTTATTGATTTAAATACGTCTACTAACTTTAGCAATCGTGACAAAATGGCTAAGGAAGGAGATATGTCACTGTTTAATGATGTCTTAGAGCCATTTAGACGAGTAATAAATACGGACCCGCCGAAAGACAAATTGTCGTCTGCTACGAAACTAAATTTTTCTGATAGTAATCAGTCTCTGAAGGATGGTAATATTTTAAATAGCTTCTTATGTTGTTTAGCGTCCATATTTCTGTTAAAATTTCGTTTTTATTGAGGTGCATATTTGCAGGACTGAATAACCTATTGTCAGGTAAAAGAAAGTCCAGTATTTGCATGAACGATGTCGGCACACCTGAAAAACGTGTCCGTACGGATTCTAGCTCCACACCGACCGCGCCACCTTCGCCGTGGGAGGCTAAGAGGCTGAAGATAGATCTAATAGCTGCTAAAGCTCAGGTAAACACATGCTTTCTCTGCTTACAAAAAAGAATGTTACATACATTGTTACACATCTACTAAGCGTCTCCATTTTGAGATGTAACCAGATTCGTCTTTAGATTATGTGATCTCAGCTTTAAATCAACAAATTAAAATTGACATGTTTGTATTAAAATATTCCAAATATCACAATTTAATTAATTTCTAGATAACAAAGCTAGAATCCCGCATAAACCACCAGCATACAATCCGCAAGGAGATGCAGATCTTGTTTGAAGAGGAGAAAGGGTCCCTTCAGGAGCAACACAAGCGAGATGAGAGGGCTCTGTCAGACATGGAGGATAGGCTACAGTTGATAAGAAGGAGAGAACAAGAGCTAAAGGATGAATTCAATCAGGTTAAAGTGTAGTTTATTGTTTATTTGTAAAAAGTGTATTTGTAAGGTTCGTCTAAAGGTATGTTTAATATCTAATTCAATATGGTTAAGGTAATAGCCTAAGGTTGTGAGAAAAAATGTATTTTTTTTTGTATTCTATCTTGCAATCAGTCATTCTAAACTATAAGCAGAAGAGGTGGGTGCTATCCATTATGATTGATAACTATTTCATTTTTACTGTTCTCACCATTCATAGTTAAAGAATTAATGACCAGGAAAATGTGTATTAAGTTGCATAATACGTTTTAAAAAGATATTTGAAGAGCTGTTTTCTGAGCTGGGTAACAACCAACTGTATGTCCAACAGAAGAGATTTTGAAGATCCATTGTTTGTGCTGTTTAATAAATTAATAGTAAAAAATATTGTTAAAAACAAATACTTCAAAGAAAAACTTTGTGTCTGTACTGTTACTGCCAACCTTAGATAGAGTATCAGGTTATAGTTATCATAAAATCACCAGAACTTAAACAATGTGGAAAATTTTAAGTCAGTTGTTAAGTTGAATTTTGCAAGCTGAATAAGAAACACTTCCTGTGTTTCTTATTCAGCTTGCAAAATTCAACTTGAACAAAGTATCAAACAATGCAAGTTAAAAAAATCTGCTCTGTGGTGTTTTCATATTTAAACTCTTTGTAGGTAATAAAAGAACACAAGGAGAACAAAGCAATGTGGGACAAAGAGAAGACGGAACTTCAGAAGCAGATGGCTGATTTGAAAGACAAGCTGCTTGAGTGTAGTGTCAGCAGCAAGGATCAGCTGTCTGAGATGAAGAAGGATATGGATGAACTGCTGCAGGTAATATGGAAAAAAAACACGTAACATTGTTGAATAGTTGGAAGGAGTAGTTGGCCACTCTATAATGCTGAAAAAGGATTCCAAAGGCATTCATTTGGCAGCTAAGATGATCTTTGCCAAAGAAACAGTCCATAGAATATTTACCATGCAGAAATAATTTCTGTTACTAAGAAGCAATTATGTGATCATAATTTCAAGGATTTAGTACAGCATTCAACACACAGATGAGAAAAGTAGGCATAAGTAAATCATTAGGATCATACATTAGAAAAACTTTAAATCAACCAAGTTATCAGGATCTCTACAATCTTCTATCATAAAAAAAAAACAAGAAAACACATTTTCATATCAAACAGTTGTATAGTACCTACCTACATCATATTATATTTTTAATTTTTCTCCACAGGCTTTAGAAGGTGCCCAATCAGAAGTAGAAATGTTAAAGACAGAGGTAGCAAAGCAAACCAATAGGGCAGAACAGTGCACCACCCTGAGGACTCAGCTGGAGAAGCAGACCTTTGAGCTTCAGTGTGTCACCAACAAACTTAAGGAGTTGGAGTATGAGAGAGATTCCTACAAAGACTGGCAGCAACAGGCAAAGGTAATTTTATCTTTGTTTTTTTTTTTACTAATTATGCTTAAGGCTCTAGACAGACGGACCGCATTTCAACTGCAATTCAACCGCAAATTGAAACTGATTTCAAATCAAATCGATTCAAATCGAACTGCATGGTTGGTTTGCAGTTCTATTGCAGTCGTGTCAACTGCATTCAAACTGCATCCGAACTGCACCATACCCACCCACCCGCACTCTCCCCTGCGCATAGAATCAGTAGTAGAAACAAGGTTACAGTTCGATTGCAGTTGGTGTGCAGTTCACACAATTGCACACTGACTGCAATTAAACTGCAATCAGACTGCACGTTTGGTTTGCAGTTCTATTGCAGTCGTGTCAACTGCATTCAAACTGCATCCGAACTGCAATTTGCGGTTGGATTGCAGTTGAAATGCGGTCCGTCTGTCTAGAGCCTTATTCCCTACACAGCTATGGATGTACATAAATGTCAAGATAAGTTTAATAATGCGACCACACGATACAGACTTATGTCTGCCCTTGACTTTGTTGTAATTTTGTGCAGACATTCATTATTCAGAGTTCAAAGTCTGCACACACAAAAGTCGGTGTCGTGTGGGCCACAAAACAGATAAAAGAGGTTAGAAAGAACGTGCGTGTCGCAGCCTGTCTCCCATTGCCCACTACACGCAAGATACCAGTACGTACGCGCAATACTTAGGTTGTGAGTTTGTAATTGGCTGTCACACTAACGTAAACAGTGCATTTAAGTACACTTACAGACGCGCAAATTTCTCAAACATGTTACGGCGATCAAAAGGTCGATAATTTATGTCGATAAAAAGGTATGAGTAGTGTGTTCCTATATACATATAATAATAATGAGCACAACATCCTATATAGCTGCCAAATGAAACATGTTATTTTGGGAAATAATTCTATTTTCGAGCATCGTAAACCAGAACAAACGACTCTGTTGATTATTGCTGGACGTCAACTGCTGGACAAAACAAATTATAGCCACCGTTTGTCAAACTTCTTTTTCGTTATGTAAATATGTATTCTATACTTCGTTGTGTATATTTATCCAAAAGCTGACGTCACGATTTGGATTTGATTCCCAGCAAAGGCAAAAGATAAAGTATTGGAAATTTACGAGGCAGACCTTTGCCCAAATGAAAAAAAAGACTACTATTCTTTAAGTAAAGTTCCGAATAATTTCTTTTTTTTACCGCAGACTGCACAAAAACGCTTAACTAACATGGCGGAATTAGAAAAGGAAGTAGCACGTCTGCGCGCACAAGAGCGATCTCTACGGGACTCGATATGCAACAAACTTTTGTTGGAGGAACAAGTGCACCTGCTGCAATCCAGAGTCGACGCCATGCAGCCTGTGCAGAATGAACTACATGAGGCCAAGGTAATGTGTACTTTATGGTTTTGGAATAAGGATTCAATTTTTAAAATTAATTTTTTTACAATTTAAATAAAACAATTTACAATTAAAATTTAATTTACAATTTTAAAAATGTACTTACAAACTATGTTAATTAAATTGTGCCATATATTTTAAAACAACCAATGTACAGTTGAACAAGCTATTTGGTATACCACTAAACTGCCCATCCTTTTTTTTTTGTATGTTATGTATTTTTAAAGATTATGGCATAGGAGTGGAAAATTGACTGCACAGCACACTCCTACATAGTTTGAAAATAGTTTTTGTGTCATCTCAGTTGCCTAAATATCAACTTTGTTCAGCGATAAGACAGCCATTGTACCCATAGAATGAAGTTTGTGTAAATATTTTTGGTGTACATAAAGTACATTCCATACATACCACCCTTTTTTTAATTGCGTCACAGATCAAACTAGCATCCCTGGAGTCATCCCTAGAAGAATGGAAGTTGGCTGCGCGCACGCACGGCATAGAGAATGCGCGGTCTCTGTCTAGCACGCTAGAATCTGCGCTCAACAGTCAGCTTAATGCTTCCGCCGCTTCGTCGCAAGCGCAGTCGCAACTAGCGCAACTTACTGAGGTAACGTAACGTTACAATTTTTTGTAAAAAAACTACCAGGGAATTGATAACCCCTTAATTATATATAATAATCCCCTTTTTCTTGAAGTTCGATAAAAAAGCTGGCCTGAAATGTATTCAGTTGGTCTGGACTTAGGGTGTTTCAATCCCTATTGAAACACCCTAAGCCTGTTGCCAGTGATTCCAAAAAATGTGATTCTATTTAGTCTGTCAGTTAGATTATCAAAAAACGCATCAGGATTCAGGAGTGGGGGTTTGTGACGTCACATTTCAGTAAAGAGTGTACACAAATGTGACGTCAAACGAGTTTTCAACGCACTGTATCGTATTTTTTGTTTGTTTACGTATTACGTAAAAGAAGAAAATAATTTGTGTCCAGTATTTTTTGGAAATCTATCTGACGGACGGATTTGATTTTTTTAGTCATCTACTCTTGTCTTATCGGTCCCGCGTACTTGAGACTAACGAAGTAAAAATAAAATTGCATCGTATTCAAATTTTACCTGTAGTATGCGCCAAGTTGGGCTCACCAATTTCGTGTCGATAAGTCCCCTGTTTGAAGAGTGGCTAGAGCGCCACGGCATCCTCACCTTCCGCCTGACGCAGGTACTCACCGGAAACGGTTGTTTCGGGAGGTACCTGTTTCGGAGGACACGGTGGAGCATATGGTGGAGGTCTGCCCAGTTTGGGCGGAGCACCGCCGTGTCCTCATCGAGGCGATCGGTGGCGGCGCCCTCTCGCTTCCGATTTTGCGAGCGTTGGGTGGCTCGCCGTCCGATCAAAGCTAGGCCCGGGTCGACGGCGCGATGTATTCCACGCGCGCCTCCAACAGATGTCAGCATAGTACGGGCCTGTCAGGGCCAGAGCCTGCCAGAGTTGCGGATTATGTTCGAAAAAGTTACCGCGGCCTTAGAAAGTAAAGGGCACTAGGAGGAACACAGATGGGTTTTAGTCAGTAAGAGTCTGACTCTCCCTCCCGCTCCACCCAGAGCGGTCGGAGTCATTTGATGATTTTCCATCCATAAAAAAAAAGCATAGTAGACGGGGCAGAGCCTGCCAGGGTTGCAGATTTTGTTCGAAAGAGTTACCGCGGCCCTGTAACGCAAAGAGCAGAAGGAGGAACATGGATTGGTTTTAGTCAGTAAGAGTCTGACACTCCCTCCCGCTCCACCCAGACCGGAAGGAGACATTTAATGATTACCCGTCCATCAAAAAAGAAAAAATGTATGCGCAAAGTGTGGGCTTCTATGGCATGTGCTAAACCCACAAATATTGCATACAAACTTAATTTAAATAGCACATCAATATAATGAAATCTCATAAATAACCAATTTACTTATCCATAGGAAGTGGCATCAGTAAAGTTCGAACGCGATAAGGCGACGGGCAGGCTGGACGAACTGATCATAGTGCGCAAGAACCAGGAGAGTCTCATTCACAGGCTACAAAAAAGACTGCTACTTATCACGCGCGAGAGAGACAGCTATAGGTAAGAGAGACAACTGCGTTTTACACATACAGGGTGTTCCAGAAGTCCATGGCCATATTTAAGGGTGATGTTGGGTAACTAGTACACATTAAGGAAAAAAATAGCAAAACAAAAAAAGTTCTACCACAAAAACAACTAAAAAGTCCCAAGCTTATCACTTTTAAAGCAGTCTGACACAGTTGGTGACATCAAATCTGTGATTGAACTAAAGTAAATGCCTCCAACTGTAACAAACTGCTTAAAAGTTCATTTGTTGCGAAGTCGTTATTTATGTTCGAATTTTTTGAAAATGACAATTAAAAAAAAATTCTTTGTTTTGCAATGTTTTCCTTAATGTTTATCAGCTACCCTACAGCACTCTTAAATATGACCACCGACTTCTGGAACAATCTGTTTAAAGATGAAAAGAAAACTTGATAGTCAGTGTCAGCAAAATGAAGGTTGTGTCAATGTTGTACTTGTAACGTGTTGTGTTAATGAACGATAACAGAGCAGCACATCCAAACTTGCAAACATCCTGAGCCAAAAAACGCGGTTGATATGGTTGAAATCGGCTAGACGGCATCATCATCACTTTGAAAATCGTAGCTTATGACGGAAACATGAC
This sequence comes from Melanchra persicariae, assembly GCA_947386135.1. Lineage (NCBI taxonomy): Eukaryota > Metazoa > Arthropoda > Insecta > Lepidoptera > Noctuidae > Melanchra > Melanchra persicariae. The sequence continues at coordinate 8,652,240 of OX376660.1, forward strand.
TTGAACAATCAATTAGAGTGTTACCATGTCTAGGCCCTCTGGTGAAATATGATAAAGTCTAAAAGAGTCGCAATTTCTGTTACTTAAATTTTAATCGTAATCAATCATCATCAAGTCATCATCATCTTCCTGCAACCCGTCATCATATCAGCCCAAAGACGTCCACTGCTGGACACAGGTCTCCTCCAAGAGTCGCCACATTGACTGGTCCTTGCGTCTTCATCATCATCATCATCATCATCATATCAGCCGAAAGACGTCCACTGCTGGACATAGGCCTCCCCCAAGTGTCGCCACAACCACCGGTCCTGTGCGTCTCGCATCCATCGGTTACCCGCGACCCTCACCAGGTCATCGGTCCACCTTGTGGGAGGCCTTCCAACCCTGCGTCTTCCGGTACGCGGTCGCCACTCCAAAACTTTTCGGCCCCATCGACCATCTGTTCTGCGAGCAATGTGCCCTGCCCACTGCCACTTCAATTTGGCGATCCTTCGGGCTATGTCGGTAACCTTGGTTCTCTTGCGGATATCATCATTCCTGATTCGCCAATTCCAATTGCGTCTTGCATTCATCGAATTCCTGCGCCGTCGAAGTACGTGACAGGACTATAATATAATGATTTCCATTCCCAGAGAACAACTAGACTGCTACGAGAAGGAGCTGACGGTGACGCTGTGCGGCGAGGCCGGGCTGGGCAGCGCGGCGCTGCTGTCGACGCGCGTGGAGCAGCTGGAGAAGGCGCTGCAGGGCTACCGCGACCTGGTGGCCACGCACGACCAGACCGCGCACACTAAACGTAACTACATATTAAATACAGTCAACTGTCGAAGGGAACTCGAGGCAAACTAATAACAGCCTCACGAGCTTCAAGGTTAAACAACGCTTGCCGAGGTCTGTCTGTAGATGGGTGACCATCCATTAAATAACGAGACTCCCAGCTGTCATTGATAGATATTTGGCTGTCATTACTGTAGTCAGTCAGAAGCCACAAAATCTAACAGCAGTCTTGCCAAGTGGTACCCTGTTACCTAGTTACTGGGTTGCGGAGGTCAGATTGGCGGTCACGCCATGTCAAATACTGTTACTGAGCTGCATGTGGTTAGAATGGAAGCCGGCCCCAATGTAGTTGGGAAAAGGCTTAAGAGGATGATGACAGTCAACTATCAAATAACCAATAGATTCCAGGGGCTCGAGTCTGCTATTGCAATCGTGTCCAATGACCGGTCAGTGATCGAATATTTGACAATTTTGACAGTTTTTGTATGGGAAATGTGTCATAAGTTTGACGTTATACGTCAAAAATCGATCATTGACCGGTCATTGAGACACGATTGCAATAGCAGACTCGACCCCCTGGTCGTTAGTAACTGAATTGGCAATAAGGAAATTTCTAATTCGACATGATAAGTTAACCTGCATATAAACTATAAGTACAGATATGAAATTAATATTTAAAGCCGTATTCACATTACTGTGTTTTGTCGTACCGTTACGCCTTCTGACATGGTCAGATAGATACCCCGATTATAATATAAACGGGATATCTGTCTGACCATGTCTACGCCTTCTGACATGGTCAGACAGATACCCCGATTATATTATAATCGGGGTATCTGTCTGACCATGTCAGAAAGCGTAACGGAAAGCGAACGAAATAATAAAATTAATACTTGGGTTTGTCGCTTAAGGGATATATTATATCCCTTAAGGTGGATGGATGAATGCTCTCACTGCCATTTTGTCGCTAGATGGCGACACATCCACAATTTCGAACATTTTCAATTTTTACACCTAACATAGAAAGTTTTAATAGACAACTTTATTATAGGCGCCACCTAGGGCATTAACTTGATTTTTTTAGATAATCACTATGCTTGTTAACTGCTACCATACAAAGATTACAGCAGAATAAAGATTTAGCCGCATGAATTTACTCTTTACACACACATGCAAAGTAAATAGTAGTAACTTTCGACACCACTAGATGTCGTTTTATTCAAAAATGGTTGGAAATTAAAATGTCCAGAGGACCAAATTGTTATATTCCAATCTATTTCTTATTAATATAACCTTAGCAATGATTATCATCACGCTATACTTTCGGGAAGCTGAGCAGCTAAAAACCTTGACATAAATAAGGTCGGCTATTTGAAACAGTTATCAACCGTACAAACAGACTGTCGGTTTAGAGACTGCCTTTCATTAGGCTTGGTGTGGGTTCAAATCTCAATAGTTGTATTTATTTTTGAATTATTTTTTATCTTTCTTTATCCTTACCAAACCTAATATTTTCAAATATTAATAATAATATAATTATTGGTCTATGCATATTTTTGTTTCTAGGCTCGATATCCTATCGGATTTGGTGGTGAAAAGGTATCCCTTTTCACCATAACAAATTATTCAGATAAATTATTTTGGGTAATAAACATTGCATGTTACGCTCTAACATCGCAATCAGTAAACATGGGCTCGGCGTACGACTATGCACCGAAACTCACACATCTGTGATCAGTGTCATCACAGTCGCAACCTACTGTTACCGATAGACAAGGATAGAGATAGGAGACGGCGCTGTCGTGCGAGCGAAATCGCGTTAGCTGCCGAATGTTGACGAATGTTTACGATTATGAATGACATGGCATGTGGTAGCGTTAGCAAATAAAATAAAAAACATTAATTATTTTGAGGTACTTAAAAAAGAAATATTGTTCGCTTGATCGCGCAAGGTTACTAAAGCTTTACTTCTGCCTTTGTTTTCGGACAACAACAAGCCACTTTTGTCTCCTTAATTGATCTTTAGGAAACCTGAATAAAAAAGAGCCTTAAGTATCACCATTATGCATTTATGTATAAATAAATAAAGAATATGGCTGCACATGACGTGCAGTTTGGGAGTTACGAGGAAGCCTTGAAATCATAACCGTTTGCTTTGCCACAGTCGCGTAATAAAGATAACTAAATATAGTGAAGTAGTGATTCTGCACTAACAATTAGGTACTAAAAACTAGACTAGGTACTTATTTATAAAAACATGTTTTTTAAATAAGTACCTATTGCGTAAAACATAACTGTTATCAATTATCAATAAAATCGACTTGAATTTAAATAATCATGGTTGGTAAAACAATAATAATAAAAAACTATTAATATGTTTTAAGAAATTTGTGATGCTAACCTTACGCAACCTCGGTCTGGTACTAGTCGTTGCGCGCGTTGTTTACAAAATCTCTCAACAACTCGCGAATTGTGCGTATCGTGTCTCTCACGCATGTTTTTAATATCTATCTCGCTCTCACAAACATGGCGAAGCAAACGATAAAATATTTTTGTTATTTTCAACAAATTAACATTTTTGGCTGTATTTACGAGTGGTGTGTCTTATTTTTATTCCTAGTATTATTAAAACACTGTTGAGCTGCAAAGATTAAAGATTTTATTACAGATTTTTTGTTTTCTATGTTTAGGTAGGTACTACTTGATACAGAAAGTCAAGTGATTTTTTTTCAAGTCTATGCAGTGAAGGTAGTTCAATTTACACGATAATTAGTAATAAGTACTACTAATTAATAACAATTTACGAGATACTGATAAAAGCTAACATGTGGGTAGAACTAGGTAAGTATATTTATTCATAGTACCTAAACAAAAAATCTCTAATAAAATTCTTTGCCTTAAAAATCTAGAAAAAATATAGGTATGTTTAGGTATCAAATAGGTACTAAATTTTTGTAAAGGCGAATTGAAATTTTTGAGCCCTTACGTGGAGATCCTAAATGTCTTCAGTCCATCCTGACATCAGAATGACTCCCCATTTTTTAAATTCATTTTCTCAGTTATTAATTAGGTACCAATTATTTAAACAAAGGTATCAAATAGTAGCAAATAGGTATTAGATTTTAGTAATATTTTTAAGCTGATCGGTCATTTTGGCCAGTCATTCTGAAGGTCACATCAATGATTTTCCGTGCGCGACTGAGTGCCAACTACGGGCAATCACTTAGTTGAGTAGGACCACTTGCTGTGACTAAGTCCCGTATCTAATGGTAATAAAGGTATATTGTACCTACACAGGTTGTTGTAATGTGACTGAACCTAAATAGTACCTAACGTGTAAATAAATTGTGACGTGTAGGTACTAAACAAATAAAAGATTATTTATGCAATTATTCGTCGCGATCTAAGAATGTTTTCTTTAGGTGATACAGTCGTAACATTCAGTGATTAGTGTGATTACTGGCGTTCTTTGGTGGAATGGTTTTAGATGGCAAAGCAAAGGGTTGTTATCAGCTTAGAATATCGTGGTATTAGTTGGTTAGAGTAGGTACCTACCTATGTAAGTACTCGTATGTGTCACCGGATAATTCCAAACATCGTAAGATTGTAATAAATGTTGTTTATGTTTTAGACTATAATCTATGATTATGTTGAGAACAGATAATGGATTGTGGAGGTCTGGTAGGCAGCCGCACCACGTAAAATACTGGTATTCAGCTAAATCCGGTTTGACTGGAAGCCAACCCCAGTAGGTATAGTTGGGAAAGGGCTAGACAGATGATGTGTTGAGAAGAGATAATTTCGAATACACTGAATCACACCCAAATTCAATAGTTTACAATACTTGTCTTATCTAGAAGAAATTATAAGTAAGTAGGTACTTGTAAATATACAATCTTACGCGACTTATAATATTACAATCATGCGACACAAATGCAAAAAAATACATCATCTGTGAAAGTGTCAACTGTAGCTATCACGGTCCGTGAAATACAGTCTGGTGACAGACAGAGAGACGGGCAGACAGACAGACGGACCGACAGACGGACGACCATTGCGTAGGTAGCTAGGAAAAAAATAGGTAAGTTTGCCTACGCTGATCGCCTGATTTAGGTATAGGTACCCTTTTTTTTTTTTTTTTACGGGGGGAAATCCTCATTGAGCCTCCTTTCATGGGAGGGGTCTGTCAGACTCTTACTGACTAAAACCACCCCGGTGTTCCATCTTCCACCTACACCGGGGATCGCGGGAACATAGCGACTTCCGTAATCCCCGGCTGGTGCCGGCCCGCCTCTGCGGGCCACATCTCAGGTATAGGTACCCTAAGTATACCTACATGAACTTCTTTTCTCTGATTTGATTCAACCCAAACCAATGAATTAGTAGTTAACCGTGTCAGAAAATGTTTTATCAGTACCTACTTACATACAGTGGAAAGATTTTTAAATCTTTAGGTAGGTAGGCACTATTTATTTAAAGTAGATAAGTAATACAACAATAACATTAGTATTGTATCTGTGTGAACCAAAGGCAGATCGCAGATAATTGTTTTCACTTTCTAGCATTATTTCTCATTCCCTAAAAAAAAACATTTCATCAATCATAAAATGTAAAATCCGCGGGCAAACCCGCGCGCCGGCGCTAACTTGCTAGAAACACAATTTTGACACACAATCACGCATGGACTGGAACAATTTGGCAACACGCGTTGTTGCCAAATTGCGTCTTGAATGGCAACGTCGCATCGCCGCGCGCCGCGTCCGTCACTCGACAACCTTGGCGCTTGTTCGAATTTTCACACAGCGCCATCTACTTAAAATGTTCACCGCACGTAAACTCGTAACACAACAGCAATGAACTTTTTCTCGGTGGTTCTATAAATTTCTGTCAGATGGCGCGATTCAGGTCACTCACACATGTAAAGATTTTTCGTTTTTTATTGGGTCTAATTCTCATAGAAAGACTGTTTTTTTTCTAAAATTTGGGCGACAGGCGATCACAATACATTATAAAGTCTCATTATACTTGCTTTTATTCTGCAGAAACTGTTTATTTACGGAGATTACAGCTCCTGAAAAATGTATGGCGAGGTCTCTTTAGGGATCCCCCTTAAGCGACAAACCCAAGTATTAATTTTATTATTTCGCTAGGAGCTTGTAATTAAGTGCCCTAAACATGCTTTTTTTATTCCTAGTCGTGGAAACGCTACGCGCGGAGTCGAGCAAATGGCGCGATGAGGCCGAGACGCTTAAGCGTGACGTGGCCAAGCTGCGCGCGCAGCGAGACACGCTGCACGCCAACCTCGAACGTATCGGTGCGCAGTCGCAGACTAAGGTAACTAACTATATTACAAGCGTGACGTGGCCAAGCTGCGCGCGCAGCGAGACACGCTGCACGCCAACCTCGAACGTATCGGTGCGCGGTCGCAGACTAAGGTAACTAACTATATTACAAGCGTGACGTGGCCAAGCTGCGCGCGCAGCGAGACACGCTGCACGCCAACCTCGAACGTATCGGTGCGCAGTCGCAGACTAAGGTAACTAACTATATTACAAGCGTGACGTGGCCAAGCTGCGCGCGCAGCGAGACACGCTGCACGCCAACCTCGAACGTATCGGTGCGCAGTCGCAGACTAAGGTAACTAACTATATTACAGATTCGCCCCATATCTTTTGGACGATATTGTCGTTCTGAACTAATCATATATTATTTTTGTCCACGCTTAAAGGTACTGCACCTGGCCAACAACCCTGCCGCTGAGGCACAGAAAGTAATCACTGCGGAGCTAGAAGCTGCCCAAGAAGAGGTATGTCATCTTCCATCTTTCACATCCTTTTGTGTGTATAACATTTTCGTAATTTTGTAAGTACAGTAGAGTCTAATCTGGCACTTCAAGTACTTCGGCACGTCCAGAAATCCTGCTGCTCTGCCTGCGGTTACTTCACCACTTCCTCATTATGCCTACATAAATATAAAAGGAACTATTAGTTAATTTGTACTATAGTAGGCGCCAGATAAACTTGCAATAAAGAACATTGACCTTTCCCAATATCCCTTCATAGGTAGGTACCAGAGAACAATAAATTATGAACCGTTTTTTACTAGAGAACATAAAGGATCAGCATACCAGTCGATTCAGGACAGCTTTGTCTTTATTTCTGTTTTAGATATTAAGAAAGTCAATAAATGTATGTGGGTCGATGACCATTATTGCACATTTATCTGGCGCCTACCATATAGTGCTTTCAAAGTCAAAGCATTTATTTCAATTAGACCATTTACAGGCAATTTTGAGTTGTCAAGGTTGGTCAGTCAAAAAAATTAAGCTATTTGCATGTTCCAAAGTATAGATCTATATGGAGAAGAAATTATCTTGTTTTGTCTAAACAATTCAGTAACACAACAGTCTAATAATTATTCTAATAGTGTCAGATTAGTGAGACTCCACTGTATGGCTAAATGCAAATCATCTGTATATATGTATTTATTAGTATCAGATACGATACACCTTATTTTAATAACAGTCTTGCTTGCTAAGTAATTAAAAAGTCATTAACATTAAACCTTAACTAATAAAGATAAAGACAGGAGGATGAAGATTAATACTTTTTAGCACCAGGCATCGTTTTATGAAAGACTGGGTCTCTATTTATAATTTTTATGGACTTGGAGATCAAACTCAAGACCCCATGCTCAGCAGCCACGCTAACGAACCCTAGACCAAGGACCGCTGCAAACCTGGCGAAGAGCACGACAGCGCAGTTATCACTGACAAATAAAAATCATCATTGTGTTCTTTAAAATAAAGTTGAAAATCGTTAACTGAAACACCGAAGGCGCTCTCGGTCTAAATGAAGTTTATTACCTTAATACTTTATGGTAATGAGCTTATGGTCGATAATTATTTAGCGGCGGTAATAGCGATTGGTAATGGGCAGGGCACATTACTCGTAGAACAGATGGTCGATGGGGCCGGAAGACGCAGCGTTGGAAGGCCTCCCACAAGATGGACCGATGACCTGGTGAGGGTGGCTGGTGGCCGATGGATGCGAGACGCATAGGACCGGTTGTTGTGGCGACACTTGGGGGAGGCCTATGTCCGGCTGATATGATGTCGATGAAACTAGCGGTTCACTGCTCTTTGCCAAGTTTGCGCCGATCCTAATCAGGCAATAAGCGAAGTTTTATATTTGTAGATGTTTTTCTGACCGAAAGTACCCGGAGTGGAAGAGGTCTCTATTGTGTTTTTCTTTTGTTGGGCATGTCTTCCTTTTCCTCTGAAATGGATGAACCAATTTAGACCGTAGTTTTTGCGATGCTATGCGCCTCACGTAAGTTTTTCAATTGTTGCGAATGGTAATGTATTTTTTCTCTCTCTTCTCCGTTGATTCCTGTTATGTAAATTTTAAAACGTTAATCACTTGTTTGAAGCGGTTTACTCTTGTCCTCGATTTGGTCAAAGACATTCAAAACAAAAATTAAAACGATTTTGGGTTATAGATCAAAATTATTATGTCTACCTTTAGTTTAACTAGGGAACAAAAACAATATCATTAAAATACGGATCTCAGTAACTTCAAGCACCAAGCAAATAGGGTCTTTCAGTAGTAAGGACGGGGATAGTTAAATCAATTTAGCCGTACATCATTTTTAGTTGGTCAATGTTAAACAAAAGATGTTGTTGTTGAAGTACTACAGTCGACAATATTTAACAGGAATCAACGTAGATGGAATTTTTTTAACTTAGTTTTTATTTGAAAGTAAACACTAGTGTAGTAGTTTGAGATCTGAATAATAAGTCTTTATCTGCATTAATAAATTTAATTAAAGATAAACGAAAAGGAACTCCCCCAGATATGTCTAAAACTAACAACTGACGCCTTAAATTCTCTGTTACTCTCTGTTAAGGGGTCACTGTACTAATCATTATGAACAACTTTTACTATAAGACAAACAGTGAAATCCCTGCCCCATACATTTATGTGCGCTTAATTCGACGAAATGTACTGAACAATTGATTGAAATGTATTTTTTTTTTTCGCGATTTCGGGGTTGATCCCATAGCAAAAGTTGTTCAATGATGCGTACAAACAACGTTGCGTTTATTCTGTTACACGTTGTATATAAAAGGGAAATTAATTAACTGACATAATATATGACACTACTGATACTAGGATTATGAAATTCACAAGGATTCCTTTTATCATGTAGATTTTCGGAAATACAAAAGGGGTGAAAAGGGGAAAATCGTTTGTACTAAATCTGCATAGACGAAGTCGCGGGCGAAGTACTAGTCATCATATTTTCGTCCCTCTATCAATTCAAGACTCAGAAGTTGGTTTCAAGCCAGCTGCGAAAATGCAAAAAAAACACATAGAAAATGCCTGATATATTATTTAGTATCATCATGCTAATGCGACAAAATTTCCTTATTTCAATTTTGTTACTGTATGATATACAACAAATTATTATGTGGTTCACCCTAAGGCGTCGTACTAACGCATCGTCCTAGGGCGTCGTTCTAAGGCATCGTCCTAAGGCGTCGACCTAAAGCGTCGTTCTAAGGCGTCGTGCTAAGGCATCGTCCTAAGGCATCGTCCTAAGGCGTTGACTTAAAGCGTCGTTCTAAGGCGTTATTCTAAGGCATCGTCCTAAGGCGTCGACCTAAAGCGTCGTTCTAGGGCGTCGTTCTTAGACATCGTCATAAGGCGTCATGATAAGATGTCGTCTTAAATGACTATATGTCAGTGTCTTATATTGTTTAAATGTATCGTTTTCAGTTAAAAAGACTAAAGGCAACACTGCGAGACGGCGGTGGGTCCCGCGCTTGTCCGGAAGAGACACAGCAATTAAAACAACAGTTGGAGAGTAGTCGTATTAAACTTAAAAGGTAAGTGTCTAATGTTTAAATTATATATTTTACTATTTTTCCTGCCTGTTAACCTGTAACAGTCTCCAGGGTCCTGTCTATGTCTGAATCAAAATTCATTAAAATCGGTTCATGGATTTAGGCGCGAAAGCCTAACAAATAAAGAAACTCACATGGAAAGATGTATCTATATTATTAGTTAGGATTTTATTTAAAAAGGGTTTTTAACTTTTTTCTATGAAAGCTGACCTAGTTTTCTGACTATTTTACAAAGTTGCGGATATTTCTAATCTAAGTCTTTCCATCTACCAACTTGCAACAGATCTCCGTAATAAATGATAGCCTCTAAAAGTGCTTCTACGCTAGACGAGCCGAGCACGAGCGGTGCACAAGCCGAGTACGAATTCGTGTAGTGTGAACTGACTTAAAAGCTTCTAACGTGCAAAATTGCGTTCGAGGACAGTGATTGATGTAAGCTCGTTGTAAATCGACACCTTACAAAAGGCTAACATCTATTGTGGAAGCGTTTTAAATTTAAACAAGGAAAGGGCTTCTTGCATGCTTAATTTTGGCCGGTAATGGCAGTCCTAAGGGCTTCAACGTGTGGCAATAATTGAGCACGCCCTTACTAAATAAACTAAAAAAAACTAACGAACCACTCAGAAGTTGTTATAGGGTGACAACTTTCCTGATTGGCTATCTTTTTCGTACATCTCACAAATGAAATATACAGTAAATGTCATTTGTTTCAGGTTGAAAGAAGAGTTCACATCTTCCGCCCAGGAGTACAGAGATGTATGTTATATGCTATTAGGTTATAAAATTGATAGAACTGGACATAAGAATTACAGGTGAGCTACACTTTAATTAATTCTCGTTTGTTAGTAGAATAGCTTACCTATCAGCAGTCCACTGTTGGGCATATGCACGCTACTTCCGCCTTTCATGGCCATGATTTTACTAATATAATTTTTAAAGAATGTGTTGGAATTAGATTTTAAAACTATCATACTGATATTGTTGCAAACTATTGTCTACTGACATTCAATACATTTAATGGTACTGCTCTTAATATGGATATTGAAGCTTACTATTAAAAAAAAAAAACAAAATCAAACAGTTTTTACCTATTCTTTTCATGTCGTTTTTTTATTTTAATATTCTTTTTGTTTTCGACAGAATATCAAACATGTACGCAGAATCGTCCGAGGAATACCTAACGTTTACTCTGGACGACGAAGGTATAGAGATGGTGCACACCGACTACTCTTCCACCCTAGGCGAGCTGGTAGAGCTGCACTTACATCAGCACCGCTCTATCCCGCTGTTCCTTAGCGCACTGACCATGGAGCTCTTCACGCGAACTACCATGCAGCAAGTCCAATGAGGGGAAGGTATTATAGGGCTGTCGTACACTTGAGACTATGTCGCACGATATTTTTTTGGTCGCACGACTTTTTTGTCGCACGACTCTTTTGTCGCACGACTATTTAGTCGCTGCTTTTTGGCTCATAGTTCGTGATAGTAAATATGTATTTTTTGTTCGCGACAAAATGTCTTGAGTTAGCGCTCAACCCAATATGTTTTACATAGGAAATGCGGAGGATGTAACAGTGTTACTAATTGTTAATTAGCTAAACATTTTTCTCATAGTTAATAATGTGCCGTCGCTGTATGAATAGTGGTACAGTTATGCGCAAAAATACTGAAACAAACATTCAATAACCATTTTCTTGTAACATATTTTTTTAAAACTATTTTTCATTCTTTAGCATTATTTGCAAATACATAAAAACTTATTAGGTAGTATATACAAGCTGGTAGAAAATAGTACAAATGTACAAGCGGAGTAAAAAGGTTCGTCCACATCGCTGTCAACGGGAAAAGTTCCCAGAACACTGGCCGCATTGCCACGTTGAATGGAAATGCTGATTCATTGGCCAAGGAAAAGGCCAGCCCTCTGGTCAATTGAAAAGTCGATTAGATGCTTGCTGATTTCACAAAAAACTCGATGAGCACTCGGACCCCTTGGCCCTAGTGTTTCAACCCCAAACGGAACAAACACATAATTCCACATAAGGTAGCAGCAGCCGCCCCAGCACAGCTCACCGTGCTAAGATGCGATGGCGCAAGGGTGTCACACATGTTGCATCCCACACTAAAGGCCTAGTGTTGTGATTGGCTGTTGAAAAACAAGTTTAATTACGTTTGACAATTTGACAGATACATTTTGTTATACTGGCACTTAGCGTGTTTGTCAAAATAAACCTTATTACAAACAAGTTAAGGTATGTTTTGTATTTCACAAGTAACGCGAATATTTTGACCAATACGCCAAGTGAAGCCACCTTTATATTTCAGTTCTCGAAACAGAGCCTAACTTGCGGCACTATTCTTACCAAGCGACAAATTAATTATCTAGAATTCTAGAGTAATCTGTCAACTCCTTGTTCTTCCAAGTATCCGAAGCTTTCTCTTCGTAATTAAGGCTGTAATATTAACTTAAATATATATAGGTATCAATTAAACTTGTTAGAATTACATATTATAAATGTTTTATGAACTGTTTCATTGTTACATCCTTCGAGGTTGAAAATAAATAGAATAAGAAATTTCGACTTCAGTTTTCTGATGATAAGATTTCCTTTAATAGTTGCATAGAGTTATTATTTCATAGCTTAATATTTCATAAGGAAATGTAGTGAACTTTAGTGTATTTGGGTCGCAGCAGACATGCTAATTTTAGTATCGGCGATCGGCCATTTTACGTCGCCATCAAATCTACTCTGTCGCATGTTTTCGCTTGCGCCAAGTATGAAATATATGAAGGATCCACTGCAATAATGATAAATGTCCTTGTTTTGAGATAATTGCGCTTCAATTATATTAATGGGAAAAGGAAAGTCTTGTATAAAGGTATGAACAAAATACATTTTTTTTGTTAAAAGCACATTTTTATTATTAATATTAGTTCAGTTCTTTATTCAAGCTTTATGAACTAGGAAAAAAATGGTATTATTTTAAGTAATTCTTAAAAGGTCTAATATTATCGTTCACTGTCAATAATCTCGGGATTGTAATATTGCTAAGGGCTGATTTTTCAACCGTCAGTTATCTTCTAACTGAGGAATAAAAATGGCGGTTTGACAGATTCACTCTACAAAAGCTGTCAAACAGCTAATTTAATTCCCCAGATGCATGTTATCTGACTATTGAAAAATCAGGCCTAAGTTTGTAAACGAGATTACCAACTACATTTATCCAGTGGCCGAATGACGTACTTACTTAGAATAAAAAAAAATAAAAAAGAATTAGACATTCATCATCATTGCAGTGGACCCTTCATATGAAACCGCCGTTAGTGTACATACTGAAGTGACTATGGCGGGCGTCAGCCGCGTCACGACGGAGTGGCCGAGCTAGCGAGCTTTCGTCTATTGTTTTTCCTTGACGATACACGTCTCGCCCTCTACTTTCCGCTACAAAATCTTGCGATGCACTGTGGCCACCTAATCTTGTCCTGCCAGTCAATTCTGATAATACTTATCTCACGGTGAACACATAGGTGAGCTGTCAATCTCCTGCCAGTGACAATGCACGGTTGTGCAGCTCACTTCATGCTTACTGAACTGCTGTAGTGCGATTCTGTAATCATGTCTATGTGAACACCTAGGCGGAGTGAACGACGGGTGAGTTGTCAAACTATACAAATAAGATGGAATGACAGCTCACTTGTCGTTCACTCCGCCTAGGTGTACACCGTGAGATGTCGACAGAATCGACCGGCTGTTCGCGACCGCGCTCGATTTTCCCGATGCCGCCGTTTTGGCGACTCGATGCTTAAACTAGCATGTCTCGTAAAGCCCTTAGCCGAAGATTTGACATGTTTATTCATATTTCAAAACGAACAGTTAGTATTTATCGTTATAGTTATTATAATTATTACAAGCCAGCTTCTCAATCGCATAGACGTACCCGATTTTTCTTTGGGCCACATCTTCACACAATTTTAGCATTTATTTACGTGATCTAAATTAATTCACCACTTGCACAAACCGCGCAATTTTGTATGCGTTATTATTGCTTGTCTTTTTTGGTACAAGTCCAGTCCCGATGCGCTGTTACATTTCAATGTTCCAAAATAATTATATAGTACAAATTTATTCTTAGACAGTTGGATATGGTCTCGACAATGAGGCCTAAATATAAAAATCAAATATATAAATTGAACAAGGAAAAAATATAAGATGGAAATAAGTCTATTACTTTGGGCCGACACACTATGTATCGCCGTTGCAACGATTTAAGTGTTTCTGCACTCATTAACTTAATCAAAATTTCGCATCTCATTCGCAACCTGTCAAAAAAGTATGGCTCTCAGCACTCAGTTTCCACAAATAACCAGTTTCATAAAAGTGGTGCTGCTATAATTTAATACAAAACACTACATCGACTATTCTTCCTTTAAAGGCGGCTAAACAGGCGCTTGGATTTCTTGCCAAAACATTACAAAATCAGAAGTTATGCCAGCTTTAAATAGAGAGGCAACATTATTGCGAGTAGTTTTGTCTCTGTCTAGCCTTATTAATCAGTCGGCAGGGCCAATAAAGGTACAGTCGCAAACCTGGCAGGTTGACAGAATTAATTTGAAGATAAATATCTTACACTAAGTCTAGAGGCAGAATAGTCGATGCGACACTTTAACGGCAACGATACCTAATATTTTATTAGATTTAACTAGCAGTAGAGTTAATATAAAAGTCATTATTTTAACTCATCGTCAGTCCTCTGTACGTTAGGTGACAATGATTCTTATAAAAGGGGTATTGAATAAATAAGTGATCTGTAAGAATATACAGAAAGGTAAAGTTCACAGACGTGAAGGACATACAGTGTACACTGTACATCTGACTTGGCTTTTTCCAACTATATAAGGCTGGGTTTCCATCCATTCCAATAACAATTAAAAAAAAAAATGATTATCTAGTCATAATTTTAACCGGTCACGCATGGCGAAACTACAGAACAAAAGTCAAGCCCCGCCCGCATTTTATATAATACTAGCACTTCGCCCGCGACTTCGTCCGCGCGGATTTAGTAGGTACTCCACAAACTTTAACGCCCCCTATAAAAGGGTAGTTTTGGAAAATTAAGCACAACGATTTTCATTAATTACTTAGCCATTTATACTTATTCTATGGTCTCAGGAGGCCCTCGACAATGTACCATTTAATTAGCGAATGCGACTTTCGAAATGCCAAAATGTAGGAATTTGGCCACGTGACATTTCGATAGCATCTGTCAAACCTTTACATTTTTGACGTATTGACAATCGCGTACGCCATGCCACCGTTGACAGAATCTCACTTGTCTCGAGCCCAGGTTCAGTTCAACCCGTCAGGGTTTGATTATGCAAAAATTGTTAGGTACATCTGTTTCAATTATCCCGCTTTTAGTTTGTTCATAGCATTCCGACGTAAATTGAAGCAAGCAATTATGTCCTCCCCTAAAATCTTGATCACCCCTGCTTCACTCCTTATTATGTATGTAGTTTATTTTCGAAAAATCCAAACATTTGTTATTCTTATTGTTTTATCGAAAACATTTAAATGCCGTGGTGTTTCAACTTCATCGGACCAAGCATTGATACGATTCTCCGCAGTTCGCTCAAGCCGCGACATTTTTCTTACTCCGAGCATGTTTATTACCGTCGTAACTTTTGAACGAAAGGTCCGATTTGAATAATTTAAAGTGTAATTTAAACGGACATAATCAACCTTAATTATTAAACCATTTAAATGGATAAGGATTAATATCATAATACTAAAATCACCATTTTTTATTTCACCATTGGATTTGCTTGAATAAAATGAACAAAAAGCGGTCATGGTGACTTATCCATAATAGTTAGACATATGGTATCGCGAACTTTTTTGTAGATATTGATGACCTCTATAATGCTCTATTGTCAATAGATTCCGCAGCGTACGCGATATAAGGATTTTTTCTCACACCTTGGGTTACATTATCGAAGTTTTCATACGGATCCCTAACTTTTTGAAAATATTCTATACCCTATGTCCATCACCGATAGTGTACGATTCTACTGGTGAAAGAATTTTTCAAATCGGTCCAGTAGTTTCGGAGCCTATTCATTTCAAACAAACAAACAAACAAATCTTTCCTCTTTATAATATTAGTGTAGATATATAAAATACCTTGCGTTATAGTAATAATAGAGTTTAAAAACGCGTGAATCGGGCGACACAACGGTGTGTCGCCGGCGCTCAACGACATTTTCAATACGACCGGTTAAACAACTATGGCTATAAGCGATTAACACAAGGGGCACACAAACTGTAGTAAATTAAATAATGAGTTTTAAAAATCGTAGCTAAGAAATAGCAGCTGCACTGGTCGGCTTGTCTTGTGGGGTATCGTGGTACCCAGTACCCAGTAACTGAGATGTGACGGTTCGATAGGCGGTTACTGCATGTAAAATACTCCCCCCAACATTATTGGGAATTATGTGAGATCGATACCATTCCACGCCTGTGAATTTTATTCACCCTGTGTGTAAGTGTTACTATGGATATTCGGAAAAAAAACCAATGGGGTATTCTACTAGGTAGAAAAAATGTAATTCTATCCCGTATCTGTCAGTTAGAATAAAAAATATAAATATATTGGACACGTATTTTTACCTTTTCAAATCGCAAAAAAAATATGAAGATAAAGGGCATCAAAGTTCAAGAGAAGGGGCTGGTGACGTTACGTCGCTAGTCAGAATTGTACTATCCTAGTGACGTCACGCTAGCTTTCAACGCACAGTATCTTCGTAATTTTTTGTTAACGAGAAAAAGGAAAACATACGTGTCCAATATTTTTTGGAAGTCTATCTGACGGGCTAATAAGATTTTTTCAGTAGAATACCCTATTCTCAGAACTACACAACATTGTTGAAACCATGTTTGTTCCTGTATTTGCGATAGTCTAAAAATGTCAAAAGGTATGTAACTCTTAACTAATGCTAGCTTGATATTTTGTTGGTTTTATGTGAATGTCTTAGATATTATACGTAGAGCGCAATTTCAGAGCTGTTTATGTAAACTGAGGTTTTACTATGAAGTTGTAAAAACGTCTGGCTTAATTTTACTACGTATTTTCTTACCATTTTGTGCTTAATTCCGTTGGACAGTGGTCGTTGCGCAAGAGTCTTGCTCGTTATTCGTGTCATTTGTAACTCTTATACTCCATCTTAATATTAACTATATTTGAATAATAGAATCTTAGGTAATTGTCATGTTTTGGGAGCACAAACTCAATGTTAAACTTGACAAAGTTCAAACTCCATTGCAACAGATTTTTTGAACATTTACGTCGTTCAGTCAAAAATCAACTACAATAACATAACACTAAAAGTAGATAGTTGACTAAGTGAAAATGCATGTGAATTATCTAAGATTATTCGATCGAAACTGCCTTCGGTTTATAATTTAATATGAGAATGAATTGTAATTTAAATATTATGGAACTTTTTAAAAACTTCATAGTACAACACCAATAGTAGAATGTGTTATAGTTTATAAGTAGTTGTTAATCGTTCGCAAATCATAATTAAAACTGTTTACTTAACTTTCAAACTTGGAAAACGAAAACCAACATTGTGATCCTTTATTGACTTAACTACATTATTATCCATATTAAAGATAAAGCTTCGCGCATATTTAGCTGCTTATTATTGTTATTACATATTAATATTTCAATAAGATACTATTTACTTAAGTTATATCAGAAACATGTCCGTAATTTTGTACTTCAATATAAAAATAAATATTTTGTAATAGATTGACATTCCTTCGGTATCATTTGTTAAGACACTGTAACACTAAAACGACCCATTTTTACTATATTAAAGGTGTCTTTTGTGTCAAGAATTAGTTTTATTTTGGTAATTTCCTTTGCATTACGTTACTACATGACGGTACTGTTAATTTTTTTTCACTGTTGGTGCAATAGGGATGATTTCTTGTTAAAAATATACGACTATTTAGTCCGTCAGTTAAATTATCGAAAAATATTAGAAAAGTAATTTTTGCTTTATCAAATCGATAAATAATGACGAAGATAAAACGCTTCAAAGATCAGGAGTGGGGGCTGTGACGTCACGTGTAGGTAAAAAGTGTACATTCAAATCATACGAGTTTTCAACGCACTGTATCGTTTTCATATTTTGTTTAAGTGAAAAAAGAAAAAATACGTGTCTAATATTTTTTGGAAATCTATCTGACGGACTAATTAGATTTTTTTAGTCTATTACCCTATTGGCTTTACGCTTCCCGAGTTGCTGTTTCGCTAGTTTGCACATAAAATTAGGCATGTTCCATTCCTTTGGTGTATGTACGAAATTCTCCAATTTATTTTATGAGATTTTGATGTGTGTAAAAAACAGATTTATTTTTGTTATTAACTAGCTTCTGCCCGCGAATATTAGAACTGGTTTCAAATAAAAATGTGTAAGTAATTATGAACTGGCCCCCTGAAGAGTTTAGGGGGCAAGATAATGATTTTACACTTTCTAAAGAAAACTTAAAATCGCTATTTGAAGATAATGTAATTTTGTTTGATCCTAAGTTGCTGTTTTTTAGGTCTTAAATTAAGGATATAAAATGATAATACAGATACCAGTGTAAAATATTTATGAAGAAACAAGGACAATATATTATACAAATCATCTAATGTTTGCAATGAATTCAACTACAACAATTTTGTATTATTATAGTCAGACACAGTTAACAACGTGATTAGCACTAGGAAATAATTGACAAGAGCCGAGCTACTGTATTATGTATTGTTTTGTTCACAATAATAAAAATAAGTAAGTACACATATAAACAAAAATAATTATTTTTCGTTCTAGAAAAATTAACATAATATAATTAATTATTAAGCTTTTATGACTATACAATGACTTCAACAACTATTGAGCTGCGTTTTCCCTCTTCGAATTTTCAGAAAACATAAAACAAATGTACTATGCACATACAACGCATCGCTCGCGAGTGACGACACATCGAATGGCCAGACTATAATAATAAGTAGCAATAATAATAGTCCAATTCGATGGATTAAATTATAGTATTAAGTATGCATTAAAGCTTCTGCCATCCGCTGTCCTGAAGTTATACCATTACACAATATAAGGAATAGTAGAATAACTTGTAACTACATATTTAAAGCTAAGAAGGACGCCGAGAGAGTTGGTTCTACTACTTTGACATCACACATTGCTTTGATTCATTTGAGAAATTCACGAAGATAAAACTCACATACAAATAGTCTTGGAAACATTTTTGGAAATAATTTAAAAGTAACAATAAATTACTTTTTACCTACAGTCTATAAAAATCACTTAATTTTCAATGTAAAATGTTTCGAAAATAACGATAGTCTAAAAATCTTACATACACATAATACTGAAAACGTATTGTATAACATTCCCCGTGCCGAATGACGTTTTGACGTTTCTGTGCTACGCATCCCCTCATCACCCATCACGAGCCATGTGTAAAGACAAACAAAACAAAACATATAACATAATTTCATACAATTTTCAATAAAATTATTGCACTAAACTTCATACACGTAACTTAATAATAAATATTGCATTAAGCGTTAACCACATCTCGTGAAGTAAAATTATTTAAGTCTTAAGGTACTAAGAGTTAATTAAATTTTAAGAACAATATGTCAGTCCGATGAAAGTAACATTTCATCCTAATACGAGCTTCGTTTATTGTAGCGAGTCGACGTTCAACAAGACGGAAATTAGAATTTATTAATAAAGAAAGTACCTAAGTTCCAAATATTGTGCTAACTACAGTCCCTATGTTTAACATTTTGACTAAATATTAAGTACGATTTGGTGCTCAAATTTAATAATGTAAGTGTTAATTATTTAAAACTAGGTATATAGAATTATTTATCTACAAAGTTCGAAAGGGTGCATCAGCTCGACAGATTTATCTAAGTCTAAGCTAACTAAGAATATTTGAATTTCAATAGACTTGACAAGGTGTTGAGTCACTACCGATGGAGCGGCCAGTAATGCCACGATTCCTGTAATTAGTAAATGGTATGAAACATTATTTCAGTTACACTGCCTGTAGTTTGAATAGGATTATCTACTGGTGAAGCTTAGCGCAGGAGTGACCGCTTCCAAAATAACAGACATTGTAATCTGTTGCACAAACTGCACAGCTTTCCTCATTCTGAGTATTTCAAACGATGACCCTTTGTTCGCGCTGATAAGAACTTGCTCAAAGACTTGTGTAGATGTATCGACGGGTGGCCGTCCAGCCAGCGCGCACTGGCGCCAGGCTGGGCCAGCGTGGCCCGCCGTCTACGCCAGCCGCACATTACGAAGCCAGTGGACCAAGCCACCTTACTAGAGAGTCTATGACTATAGGACGCGCGTGGTGTCCACTTCGCTCACACTTCTCTCAATCACACTATTGTCCGTCATGTTTTTGTTGCCTGTGAACAAAAAAAATGAATTAGAAAGTATTTTAGAGACAATTGTAACTGGCTGGTTGTGCCCTGTGTTGTGGTACTAATGAAATTTGGGTGTAGATATTTTAGATATGCCTATGTTTCGTTTTGAACCATACCCGTTGTTGATGTGGTCTAGCCAAACTCACTGACAATGCTTAAAAAAAAAAACTACTAATATAGGTAGTTAAAGACTTCGAATTGACTCTGGTACAGCAGGCAGTATTGTTGTCATAAAACTGCTTGCTTTTTATTGAAGTAGGTATTCGGTATTCCTGTACTCTCAATCCATCTCTTTGCAAGGTTCACCTCGACAGTACGTACCATCTTTTGGGATGTTTGAATCGTCTAGGATTAGGAAGGTACCTTTGCAGGGTCCAGTATGCAAGGGGTCGACGACGCGTCCGGCGTGGCAGGCGGCGCGCTGCAGACGGCACCAGGACGGGTAGGTGCGGCGGTCGGAGCCGCACAGCTGGCGCCGCGCCGCCGCGCCGCACGCGCCGCACGACACGCAGCGCGCGCCGCTGGCGCCGCCCGACACGCAGCGCTGCGCCGCTCCGCATGATATTGACGCGCACGTTGCGTTCGCTGTAATAGTGGCGTAGTTTAGGAATCTCAGAAGGTGGTGGAGTAAAATCGGCGGCTCTTCAGATAGTTGTAAGACTTGAACTGTGGAAACCGCCTTACAAAACAGCTTTCAGCATGTTCGTAACGTATGACTTCGTCAATACGAATAGGGTTTCGTTTGACCAATATCTTACCTGTTACTAGCTGATAGGTATTCTATCTATCAACACAAGACCGCTCAAGCACCGGCAACACACCGGTGTGCGCCGTTTTAATTGCGAATTTAATGTTCATTTACCAATTACATAAGATTTATTTTTTATTTGGGAATTTTCACATGTCAGGGCTGGAGCGGTTAATTAGTAACCGACGATGGTGTAGGTTTTCTTACCTTCTAGACAAGCGTTAGTATCTACTATTTAAAGCTGCCGGAGCTACCCCTGCTGGAGGTTGTATACAGCCAGCGTGTAACAGAATAAACGCAATACCTCTTAAGAGGTCATTGTACTCATAATTATGAACAACTTTTACTAAGGAACCAACCCCGAAATCGCGAAAAAACAATCGATATTTAGCAGAATTTTTTTTTCACGATTTCAGTGTGTTTGCGTTTATTCTGTTACACGTCGTAGGTGTTAAAAAATCAACTACAAGAATTTCGTGTACATGCTCGGTATCATCTAAACAACATTAGGTCATCTAAACAACTTACCTTACCTATACAAAAAAAAAAATGTACGATGTTATTAATAATATTTTTATGTGCACTGCACGGCGCGGCGGCCTATGCGAAGTAGGTACCTACAATGCGCATAAATATTCAATTAATTTGTGCGTAGTAAAATATTGCATATCTTTGAAACGATTTGTTATACAGGGTTATTTTGAAAACATTAAAAAAACTTTCAGTGGGTGAAAGTACTCATGATTCGAAACAACTTTTACTATGGGATTAACCCTAAAATATCAAAAAATAAATCAGCTGTTTCATAATTATAAAATGCTCTATTCACCCGATGAAAATGTATGAAACAGCAGATATTTTTTTTTGGTTTTTCGGGTTGGTTTCATAGCAAAAGTTGTTTATAATCATGAGTAGGTACTTTCACCCACTGAAAGGTTGTTGCTAAACAACTTCTTAAATTTCTTGCAGTTGATTTTTTACCCCATAAATTTGTAATTTTGGTGTCTATAATTTTTGTCTGAGTTAAATAACTAAATAGAATTGATAAGGGAGTTTTCCTGTATTTACCTATACAATGTCCTCTGTACGCCAGAGGCAAGGCTCTGCCCCGCTCGCATGCGGCTCGCCGCAGCGCGCAGGCGCCGGCGTACGTGCGGCCGTCGACGGCGCATACGGGCGTGCCCGCAACCCCGCACGCCCCGCAGCGCACGCAATGCGCGCCCAGCTCTGCGTCCAGCACGCAGCGCTTGTCGCCGCCGCAGCGCACGCCCTCGCAACTACCCTCTGAAACACATGGAGTGGTACCTGATGAAACTATGCCATTAGAAGGTTTATTGATATTTGACACATCTTGCCATTAGTAAATAAAGTTGGATGGGTGGGTCCGTAGATAGATCCATAGATCCTATTACGCATATCGATTGTGTTGACAAGATCAACGATATATATCTTACATAAGTTTATGGAAATAGCAGACATTATAAAATATTGACTTCTTGAATAACCGACCTGTAAGAAAAATGTGATTAATCAATAATTATAAAACATCCTGTAAATACGTGTGCAACCACTTATTATACAGTTATCATTTCAATCGCTGAACAGGAGTAGCATAGTTAAACATAAAAGTCTGCAGCACCAACGGCTATACTTAAAAGCCATAAATTCGTGCAAGATAAAGTTAATTGTAACTGGGAGTAACTAGGCAACTTTCTTAGGCGTGGTGAGTACATAGAAATGTCGGGGTAAATTATTATAACGTGATAGAAATCAGTCAAACCGCGTGTAAATCCCGCGCTTTTCCCCGGATTGTATCGTAATGCGGTTTATGGGGCGTTGGTCTAGACTGGGACGATCAAGTGTCCGACTCTAGAGTGTAGATTACATAGGATTTATCGTCTCTGATCGGACGTGGCCGGTACACGTCTGTTTTATGTTTTGAGATACCTACGTTGGTACTCGATGTCGAATCTTGATGCGTAGGTACCTACGGAAAGCATCAAAGTCATCGCTGGACTGGAAAAGTGATGTTTGAATGAAAACTTAGAATGGAAAAGGTACAGTCATTGGATAAGACTAACTCCAGTAGCTGGCTAGGGTTCATAAACTCAAAAATCTTCATATACCTACTTACTTTCATGTAGGTAGGTGCTTAAGATTCTGTTTTCGTAAGTGTCTACGCCATCCTGCTTAGGTTATAATAACATAACCGTACAATGAAAAACAAACTGTATCTACCTAGGTACTTAGGATCTACCATCGTTTGCAATTCCTGGTTTACACCCTGTACCTACTTGAAGTCTGATAGGTTTCCATATACTTACCCATAGGAAAATTCTTTGGACATAAAGCGAAAACTGTCCTGTAACCTACCTAATAATAAGCAACTACATAAAATGTATAGGTAAGTATTGCCAGTTACAATGAGTTGTTTATGCCAGGTATATGCTGCGGTCGGGCTTATTCGCTCATAAACGCAAAGAAGTGGCGTGGCGGCGTTTAGAAGCAAGTTTACGTCGATATTATCGCGGGAAATTATTCATAATATGGAATGAGGACGTCTGGGGCGGCTGCGGTTATAACAGCCCCATCAGACGAGGTTCAAACGCCAAGGTGACTCGCGGATGTGGGGCCTTACGATCATGTTTACGACTTGAAAACGTCTTGTATCTTTCACCTCTGTAGCGGCATCTATACCGTCATATACGAACTACAAAAATAGACCTGACGTCATACAAATCCTAAATCGCGCACCAGAGTTCCCTGCGCGAACATTACAACCTGACAACTGACAACAACCACGAGACACAACACCCACCCTGGTCGAATATTTCCTTTTCCACCCTGTCACGCACACTTCTATCTATAACAACCACTTAAACGGAACGAGCAAATCGTTGGAACCAATTAAACAGTCAGATCGTTTCGCATCTGGTAGACCGATCGCAGGTCGGATCGAATGTCAAAAAACGGTGGTGTCAAAAAACGAAGATACAACCAGAAACATCGACTTCCGAAATTATAGTTATTTTATACTTTGTAGTGTTTTCTGTTTCGAAGTCGGTTGTATTTTTTTGTAAAAAGTGTTAAAACCCGACTCAAAAAGAATCATCAAAATCGGTTCATAAACACATCTGCGTTTGACTTGTACACATCTGCGTACACCCCTTCACAGTGTACCGGCGTGGTGTTATGTTATGAACTGCCGGTCGATTCTGTCGACATCTCACGGTGTTCACCTTGGCGGAGTGAACGACAATAGAGCTGTTATTCCATCTTGATGGTTTGACAACTCACCCGTCGTGCACTCCGCCCAAGTGTTCACTTCGACATGTTTACAGAATCGCACTGCTGAGCTGTCATTCCATCTTATTTGTATGGTTTGACAACTCACCCGTCGGGCACTCCGCCCAAGTGTTCACTTCGACATGTTTACAGAATCGCACTGCTGGTGTAAACAATAAACAGACCTAAGTACCTATCTCCGAATTTCTTCATCAGATCTTCACCAAATTGAAATGGGACCAGTACGGGAAGATACTCTTCCAAACAAAAAAATCAAACAAAAGAATCATCAAAATCGGTTGACAATTGGCGAAAATATCGCTACATATATACATATACTTACACAAAAGAAACAGTCGAATTGGGAACCTTCTCCTTTTTGGAAGTCGGTTAAAAAGATCATCAATCCCTTGTGTGGTAGTTGGCCTTTTAAGAAGTTCGTGCGGTTCGTAGGTATCTATTGTTAGTAACTTTTTAAATTATATATTTTGGACCGATTTGTATTGGTAGACAGAAGTAACCACTTCTATAGGTATGTATGTGTATTAATTATTCTAACTAACCTAACTAAAAACTGCCACCGAGGTCGAGTGGTTTAGGCGTTTGCCTTGTGACCCGGTGATCGTGAGTTCGATTCCCACGGGAAGCATACTTTGTAAAGTTGTTTCCAGTTTGGGTAGGACATTGCAGGCTTGAATCACCTGATTGTCTGATAAAAAGATGATTCCGTGCTTCGGAAGGCACGTATAAGCCGGTGGTCCCGGCCGCCAAATGGCGGTCGTCAAATAAACCATGTCAGAGGCCCTTGAGGCGGTTTAGAAACACTGACACTAGGGTGTGTGGGGTCGTTAGACCAAACTGCCCCCACGATAAGAAGAAGAATTATTCTAACGACTGCTGCAAAACATTTAACTTGCATGTTCTACCAGCTATTAGCTAACATCTAACTAAGAAAAGTTTCCGTGTAATAATAAAGGAGCCAGCCCATAAACTATTATTGCCACAACCGCAACTTGTCTATGAAGAGACATTTTAATAAAATTATTTATTCCACTCGTAAACATGCCAGATAATTTTATAAACACTATGTCCGCGATGAAGTTAATCGTTAAATATTATGTATAATAATAATAAAGTAACAACTTTTTAAACATAAAGTTTATTTGATACTGGTTTAGGAATAACTGTGCTGTGTAATAGCTTGCTGGTTATCTGCATCCTATATCTTGTTCCGTGGGTGTCGGTAGGAGTTATGTGAGTGGATGCAGCACTCCATCTGGCTATAAAGACATCACGTCTCTTCCTGTCTAGTGTACAAGTATAGGAGCCTTGAAAATTAATTAGTTACCTTCTAGCCTCCGGCTATACTGAAGGTTTATTTTTGAGGAGTTCTATAATAACTGAACACCACAATTCTGATGTAGTCTCTGTTAAAATTTACCCAAAGTAATTGTAATTTTTGTCTCTTACGAGCCTTCAAAAAAGAAAAGTTTCTATTGATAAGTATGTGATTGTGTGAGTGATTATTAATCATGAATAAAAACTCGACTTATTTCTGTTTCATAAAAATAAGAATATTTATTTTTGAAAATGGAACTAAAAGCGGCGATCTCTTCGAGAGAATGCGTGCATTGCGTTGCGCCTACAGAAGAAAAAAAGGCACTGGCGCGTAACTTTTTTTCTTACGTATTTTGAAGAGCATATATAAATATATATTCTTTGTTTTAAAGGTTGTTTTAATTTTTGGGATTAGCGGTGCCTGCAGAGGGATATAATTGGCTAACATAATAGTAGAAGATGTGGAAACTGAAACCTGCCCAATACAAAGACAAATAAGGAGAGAAAAGTCTTTAGTTTTTCACTAATGAAGTGGGCACGCCGAGATTTTTTCGCAACTATCAAAACGGAAAATGCACAAGCCAAATTTTAGGAAAAAATAAATTTAGCAAATTGCCAAAAAAGATCGCCACCTATCTTAATTTCCTGCCAGGGTTGCGGAATTTGTTCGAAAGAGTCACCGCGGCCCTGGAACGCAAAGAGCACTCAGACGAACACGGATCGGTTTTAGTTTAGGTATAGCTGATCTAGAGTCATCACAGATATGTTAAATCAAACGTCGATACAATTTTTTTTTGTAATTTGTATCGACGACGTTACCACGGTCGAGTAGGTAAGTGTAAAAACTCGCACTAAAGTCAGAGACTAAGTTTTCCGACTCCACATGTGATTGAATGCGCTTGTAACGGTCGGCGCGGACGGTTCTGTTCAAGAGCCTGTAAATATGCGTATTCTGTAACAAAATAGCCAGTCTATTCTGTAAAACTCTCACCGAGAATATGAAGTCAGCTGTCAATACATCCAATTCAATCGAGGTTGAATGACACCTTACGCTCACACCACTTATGTAAGTTTTCACTGTCAGATGTTTAGATACAGTATTATACCGGCAGAACACGCACAGTTCCATGCCCAAGTTCTAACCATGATATACACAAAAACGTGAACTAGTTTTTCAGAAAATCGAGTAAGTTTTATTTTTAACATTATCCTTGTCATGTGCACTTTGACAAGTCTCCAGACTTGAGAATCTCAGATACTGCATCGCCATCTCTTTTTCTCGTGTCGGCGGTACCTAATTGCAATTTGGGTAATTTGTTGGCAAAACGATTATAGGCCAGTCTGACTAGCCAAAACGTGCCAGACTACTGGAATTTATAAAGCAAGAGCGATTAGTCTAGACGAAGACAAATATTCTACACATTCCGACCCACCTGCAGTTGCGTAAATCCTTGTTTACCTTTTGAAAACCCTAGACAGTACCACGACGAATATTCATAGGACCGAGCCCATGAATATTCGCGTAGGTAATTATGATTCGATTGTTTTCAGGTCAACTAAATATGTATATTGCACCATATACAAAATGCAGCTAGGCAGTAAAGACTGCGATGTCATTTCTGAGATAGGGACCACTAATTTTCATCCGGGTAATACTGAACAAAATGTTTCATTCTGTATCATAATTTGGCGAAATGAGGGATAATCCATTCATCTAAGTACTAGTGCGATTATGGTGCTCCTGATCAGATTAAATTCCATTTGCTGGAGTGTCCCAATGCTCGTTCTGCACCCTTGAAGATCTGTGTAACGCCTTTGATGCCCCAATAAAGGTGATCCACACATATCAGGATGTCACGTGTTAACGAGATCAACTTTAAACGTGGCCACCTATTGGGCCCAAACTGATATTTTTAGGATAATAAAAATGCAGCCCGTGATACTTTTCGATAGAGTAGGTACCTTTCAATCAGTGAAAACAAATTCGTTATCGGATCAGGACACTAATTTTAGTGATTATCTATTACTACTATTATTATACAAACAATGTTACCTCCTTAGAATTACTAGTTTAGTTTTTCCACACATCGAAATAGACAGTCTATAGTCTATAGCCTAGACTCAAACATGAATTACGATGTGTTTAAAAATTGCAGGTCAATATAGAAAGGTACAATTACAGCGGGTAGGTACCCACTATTTACCTGTAACACTGCTATTAGTTAGCTTCAGGGTCTACCACCAACAAAAAACGACGACTCAAACAGTCGTAGTAGTGTACGGGTTACTACGAGAACTCGACGTTAGCAACCTGCACTATTTCACGATCAACAAAAACTGCTGGGAAACGAGTAATATTTGACGACTAGGAATTACGTCAAATCCTTCTCCTACAGACGTCTTTTAACTCTCTCTCTCGATATTTGTGACAATCTTTATCCTGTTTATTGTACTTTGTCAAAAAGTGACTTCCTATCGAGAACCTATAGTTCTTAGTTAGCAAGCTCTCATTCACATTCATGCACCTCAGGCGAGACGCGTTCGTCCAGACGTATCGTGCATCGCAATGAGCCATTATTGAGTCCCGATCCCAATAGAGATGTAGCTAGCCTTCTACGAACACGCGGGCAATTTACAAGCGCGATAGCAGGGGTGTGTCCGGTCATTACGGCAGTCAGGATTAATGCACCCGAGCGCGAACGAACAAAAGAAAACCCGCGAAACTCCCATTTAGCGAGCTAAGTAAAAAGTTCCGTGACTTTCAATAGGCGATTGTTCTGCAGGCCTAGCAGGCGGCAAAGTGGAAAATACAATATGGTCAAGATTATAGGCAAGTTGATTTCTAGCTTATAGTTCTACTACCAGGAAAAAAAATATCATGATTTATTCAAATATCTGCGGATGCAATAGAATTTTCCGATGACAATAACATGTTTTGTTATTGTAAGTAGGTACGCCGCATGTGACTTTCTTTCCAGAACCCGTTATTCAAAATCACTGAAACTCGTGTAATGTAAGAACTTAAATTCACATTTACAATTCGAAGGCAAAATTCAGAGACAGGCCATCAATGCCATCGGTTCGTTACGTTTGCATGTGCGCACGAGAGGTGCAAATGACGCTATTGTGCCAGCGCAGGCGCTGGACCCGGCTGCGCGACCTGAGCGGTGACTGCGCGAATAATACTAAAGCTCGCAACTCGCCATTATCATTATGGGATATGACAGCGACAACAATTGCAGATTCCAAACGTTTACATGTTCTGTACTGTCATGTTCCGGTAATTTCTGGACTTGATGAGAAAAGTGACTGTGGCGGTTGCAAATCACTTAAAGATGCACGTCATTCATTATTTTGTATGAATGAATGAAGCCTATGCGTCACCAACTCACCGGTGACTTGACCTTATCTAAATTTGCTTTGCTTTTCGCGCTTATTATTGAGTAACGTATTTTCGTTGACTTTATGAACATTTCATTCGCATTTCCCTCACACTTCGACGTTTTACGCAGAATCTGAATAACAGATTGTTGCACCCGCACCATAAATTAGAAATGATTATTTGTCAGACCTAGATATTGTTATTCTTGTGGATTTGCGTCAGAGCTTGGTGCATTTCAACATTCTGGGAGCGATAAGCGTGGCTAGCGTTTGCGTCGGTCAAGCTTGAGCACGCCAATAATTTGCTAGTAAACTTTGATGGGGCTTTAACAGTCCGTTTGTAAAGGTATTATTATATTTATCCAGTCGGCTAGACAGTTACTAGGCGTCCGCGATTGCGCATGATGGATGGTAAAGCTGTTGCCAAGTGAGCGGCAATGAATCATGTGTCTATTTATAGATATAGATAGATTCGATTAATATGCAACTTAAGTGCAGCTGATATAGATAATAATTGAATGGCGATGTACGCAGCCATGCTGTAATTTGTGTATGATATACAGCACGTTATTAATAATTAAGATCAGATTACGTGGAGGGGCTGATTCAGCGAACAGTCGTGTTCATGATCAATATAATGTATTCAACGCTTGATCTATCGTCAACTGGCATAAATTGGCTGGTGCTGTTGAGTTGATTGTTTAAATGTGGCTGTGCTTATTGTTCTATTATTAATTCCAAAGCTCTGTGCAAGCCTTCTTTACGAGCTGAAATCAATGAAGATTTATGAGTTATTGTTATGTTCATGTTTGGTTTAAATTTCAACATCTATTTGTGATTTAACTATGAGCTAATCGTATTTAAAGTAAGATAACCGACATAGCCTGAAGGATCGCCAAATTGAAATGGCAGTGGGCAGGGCACATTGTTCAAAAACAGATGGTCGATGGGGCCGAAGAGTGGCGACCGCGTACCACTTTTGGTACGCGGTCGCCCTTGTTCTTCCTTGGTCCAACGCTGCGTCTTTACGCAGCGTTGGACCAAGGAAGAACAAGGTGGACCGATGACCTGGTGAGGGTCGCGGGTAGCCCATGGATGCGAGACGCACAGGACCGGCTGTTGTGGCGACACACTTGGGGGAGGCCTATGTCCAGCAGTGGACGTCTTTCAGCTGATAAGATGATGATGATGATGAATCGTATTTCTAATGATAATCTAGATGAAGCTGAATAATCTAGATAGCAGAGCCAGTCATTCAGTAGGATGGATAACTATGACAAATGCATTTCCGTCAGCAGAAGATCTATTTGCATATTCATTACTTCTCTCTCAATGTTGGCACAAACTACGGTTGAGAAATTATTGTAGGCGTGGGTGCTTTCAATTACATCCTCGCTATTTGAGGGTCTTTCTTTCACTCGCTCTGAGTAAGCGTAAATACCTTTTTTAATTATTTGTCAAGATTATATACAAGCTTGCAACTTTGTTTTGTCAAATAATTTAGGAAGGAACCCATATGGTGCGACTTCGTCTGTCAAGCTACTATAGCTACATATAATTTGTCCTATGTATCAACGTTGGGCCTGGATTTGATTGTATTGTTATATAATATGTAATTTTATATTTGCCGTAGAATTGTTGGGTTAGGTAACGACTACCTACTTGAAATCTGGAAGACTCTTTGAGAGTTCGAAAGCGCCAGCTCAACAGCCGATCTTATAAACTTCGTCATCGGTTCAGTAGAAGCCTGGCTACCTGCCCTAAACAAGAATGATGGATGACAGAGCTGTTGGCAACTGAACGACAATAATTCATTCGCTGATTATATTATATTAATATAAATGAATAGGCGTTAACATTACGCATAACTGCCTACTTACGACGACTCACGAGTCGCGAGATCATTTGGAAGATAATCACGAAGGATATAAATACTAATCCGATTTTCGATACATGTCCAGATTTTGACAATGTCTACTTGGAAGCAAACTATTTCCTTCAGTACACAATACTCCTTGTTTGAGTATAGATATCTAAAATCAGTGCATTGCAGTGATTTGTGCCCATAAAGTCCTCTAACACCAAGGTCTTCTTCTTAAGTATTCTTATCGTAAAGATAGTGCTTTCTTAAATTACTTGACCTTGTAGGTAAGTTGGCCACATTTGTCCACTGTTGATTCTACCTCTGAAGTTGCTGTGGTTGGGAATAGTGTGGTAGGATTGTCCCAAAAAAAAGTTGCCCTGATGATGCAATCACAGCCAATCACGGGCCAGACTATGATGTGACATATGTCTTCAGGTTTTCGTTGTACTTGTGAATAACGAATGATGCTCTTCGTCCAATAAACCTATAACTCCGTGACTCCGTCTTCTTCACTCTGGGACCCATCACTAAAACTTAGCTAAGAAAAGCCTTACCTTGGCAAGGTCCTGGGTAGTCGAGCACGAGGTGCTTGGCGGGTCTCCGGCAGGCGCGGCGCCGCAGCCGGCACAGCGACGGGTAGGTTCGGCCGTCGCTGCCGCACACGGCGCCCACACGGCGGCAGGCGGCGGCGCACACGCAGCGGGCGCGTCCGCCTCGCACCACGCAGCGCCGCCCGTTGCCGCAGGACACTCCGGCGCATGATTCTGTCAAGAAGGGAGTGTGTTAGAATGACAGACTGAATAAGTACCGGTTGAATCGTGATCATGAAATAAAATTTTGTTTGAGTAGATAGTGTTCATCAGTTCATGGCACCTTTGGACTAGCACTGGCGAAGAAGCCAGCCTTCAGGCCACACACCGAAAGTAAAGGAGAAACGTTCGTTACTCATCTTTATCAATTGTGAATTATGCCATGTTAGGTACCTACATTTAAGTTTGTCCAACAAGGACCATCAAGGAATTAGGTACCTACCTCTTAGGTAGGTACCTACATCGATTTTTGCCGAGTGGAGCACAGGACCAAAATGTCCCTCAAGGTAACGATGGAAACATAGGTAGGTACAGATAATTATTATGAAAACGATTCAGATTAAATTACCTACCCACGTGGTCTTACAAAAATGTATCACTACATAAGAAAACATCCGCCAGATATATATTAACGAGTTGGTTGTCTTCGTTGGCATACGAAAGAAGATATGTAGATTGCGAGATATTTAGATAGAATCGAGTATTTTACGGCTCACGTGATGCCTTGACAAAATATGTAGCCGTAGGTAGGAGCTGATCAAAGTGAGATAAGTATCAGAATATTCCGACCAGTTGAATCGCTCGTTAAAGACAAAACTAAGAATTGCCACATTCTCGAATTGTTCAAGAATTTTGTGTTTAGGTACAGTGATGACATTTTACGAGTCATTAAATTTTTTTTCTTATCCCACGCATGTGTAAAATGATTTGATAAAATTTGCGATTTTTGTGAAAAATACACAAGCTCGTTTAAATTGCAATAAAAATAATAAATTGCGATGCCGGTGTTTTAGTGACTGTTATTTGTAAACTAAGCGCATTTCAGAACAATAATGTTAATTGCCGTACAACATTTTTTTTCCTCATTTCATTTGGACTGTATTCCTCAATTTACTAAATAAATAGGCAGTTAAAGCAATTCTCCGCCTCTTCAGCGCCGGCATCAATTTATAGGTACCTATCACCTACACAATATGCACAAGACGACAAATGCCCTTACATAAGATTCCTCTCTGCCAAAACAATTCATTTATTTGAGAAATTATTTGTTTATTTCTAAAATCTCAAATATTTGACGTTTTGCCAACTCTGTGTTGATTCGATGCGCAACGTTCATCTATCGGGCGATGCACTCACGGCCCAATTTTATTATTTGCTGAACAATGTGGTTGGATGTTAGCAGTCGGATATAGTTTATCTGTTAGTTTAGTTGATTGGTGTAATTGGGCTTTAGACACGTCTGTCTTCTGTCTGCCTATTGAAATAATTGTTTTAGACCCCAGGCTCTAAACTATGTGCCATTCAGCGAATACTGATCACGTGACATTTCCGCAGCGTTTGTCAATCCCATTCATTTTCGACGTTCTGAAAATCGTCTTCGCCTCGCTACCGTTGATAGAATGTCACTTGTTTTAGGATTGTTTTTTTTTAATGTGGCTACCGATAAGTTCTGCCAATGAAGCGATACAAGTTGCCACTCCTTTACTGTGCAAAGAAAAGTTTTTGCATTTTATTGGTTGGGGATTTACATAAAGCTGGCTTATCGGATTGAAGATTTTATCATAGGTAGGATATTTGTAATTCTTTTGCAGATACATCTAGATAGATGCAGTCCCGAGTCGTAGATGCATCCTTCCTAACTAACATTATAAATGCGAATGTAAGTTTGTTTTGGATGAATTTACAGAGATGGATGAGACCCTGGAGACAGTTATAGGTAACCTATTTGAACACGAGTGAATCTGCGGGCAAATGTTAGTTTTAAATAAATGTAGGGGATCATTATAATTTATTTTATTACAAGCAGCCAAAATCGAGTCTACATTTTTACTATCAAATAGTGACTGTTCACACCCATACCTAATTTTACCAGGATACGGCGACTGGATTTATTGGGTGACGTCATTCACTGCTCAAATTACTACAAAAACAATACCTACCTTCTTTGAATTCTAATTGGCCTGTATTTTTCCTAGAAGCAGCGAGCCCGGAAGGATGTGGCCATGTCTTTAATTAACTAAGGAAACAGCTTCCTCGAACTATCGCGAGAAAAACATTACCTAAACAATAAAATTTAAATATGCATTGTATTGGCAGCTAACTAGCTCTTTGTCTACGGGTAAACTTTGCCTGGCTTCCTTTGGTATATAAACCTAACGATAAACGGAAAGCCTAGACAATTTCTCGGATACCTAGCTTTCCTTCCTTCTTGTTTAATTCTCAGGTGCAATTATTTTTATTGTTTTATTTTATTGCGGTCCTTCGAGCCGGATATTAGCAGATTAAGACGGAAGTTATTATGATTATAATTATTATATTGATATAAAGTTTTCAGGTAAAAGTTATATAATTAGTTTATTCCAATAGCCTAAGTCAATTTTATGGAAGAAAAAGTAAAACTATTTAGTAGAAAAAATAAACATGGAAATAAATATTGAGTTCATTCGAAACGAGAGGTCTTTCTGTATTTTTGTCTTTGCAAGAGATACGATTTTATGACAGGTTTTTTTTTCAAGTTTCCTTAGTACCTAAACAATAACATAGCTAGAAATCGCGCCTTCCTACGAGACCGATGTTTTATGCGGGATAACATAACAGATTTAATAATCTCTCATAACCGTCGCAAAATAACGGAGTAAGTACCTACCACTTTAATTTACATTTGTCATAATTTAATCATAGAACATTATATTACATTTCATAATTTAATTTAATGGAATGAAATTTTTTATCCTATTTTCAATTATAATGTGCAAGCTGTGGTTTCCTCTCCTCTATGTGAAGGAGCACACTCAAATGAACCGACTGTATAAGTGTGATTTATGTTATCGCTGCGTATCCTTTTTTGGTTATCAAAATAAATAAATAATCTCTGGTTCTGGAATAGAAAACGCAAACAGTTGTTCTATTCTCATCATCATCATTTCAGCCGGACTCCGCCACTTCTAGGTATAGGTCTCCCTAAGTGTCGCCACATCAACCGGTCCTGTGCGTCTCGCATCCAACTACTTCCCTAGGTCTTCACCAAGTCATCGGTCTACCTCGTGGGAGGCCTTCCATAGCTACGTCGTCACAACGTTTCGACTACCGGAAGTCGAAGCAACGTGCACTGCCGCTTAAGTATGGCGATTCTTCGGCATTTTTCGGTATCCTTGGTTGGCCTGCGGATGACTTTATTTCTGAATCGATCGCGCAAGGAAACTCCGAGAATAGCCTTTTCTTATGCCAATTGGGTGACCAATCCTTCTGATGAGGCCACTTGTGAGCGAGCACGTTTAACGCGGCTGTCGAAGTCAGGGGCTAAAAGCAGCGGGCGCTTACACTGTCAGTTTTTTTTCTAGCAATTTTCTCATTGCTGGGCAAAGGCCCTCCATAAAGTCCTACCTACTAGATGCTCTTCTCATGTGCAACTTGAAGCAGGACTCATGGTACGTGTCCAAGTCATCACGCGGCTTTTTTTGGGCCGGCCCCAACTTCGGGTTATTTATAGGTAATAAAAAAAGTAATATGTTCTTACCAGCACAGGCAACACAGGGCACTCCTCCAGATAGCGCTTTATAGAAGAATATCTCGCCGCTGTCGAGGTCGCGGGGGCTCCAGGCGGCGGGCGCGCGTGATGCGCCTGCGCAGCACTCTGCGCGGCCTACGCGCAGCGCCGCCACCGAGCTGCAGCGCCCGCCGCGGTCCATCCCCGTCCAGCAGATCCCGGCTGTGGACAAGCACGACAGTTTTGAGTACATTCAGCTACTCAATGAAATATTCTTCATGGTTCAGCCTATCACTTGAGAACAGCTGGACCGGTTTGGCAATTTTTTTTAATCTTCATTCGAGTGTATTTACTAGGGAAAGGTAAATATTGTAACATTCATTAGTAGGGATTGGATGTCGGGTGAGCGAGGTGAGAATAAAAAAAATGTGCCCAAACATCACTCTATCAGAAGACTGCATAATATAGAAATCCCTTAAAGTCATTAAAAGCCTCAGGACTGTACGTAATACTAATAACATTTTCGAACCAAGGCGGTTCTCGCTTTAACTTATCAGTCTAAAAACTTCCTAAGCGGAACATTACAAAATTGCAATACGAAGGTATAATAAAACGTTCGCTCCGGGTCCAGACTAAACATAAATTGAACAGATGTGTCTGGAGTGTGCAGGCGGCTGGCTGGAGCGCCGTATTCGGTCGGATTCCTGCGCATGAGTCACGGGGCTCGGCTGCGCGCGCGCCGCTCGCTAGACGACCGCCAGACACTATTTTTCAATGTGCGCCCGCGCCGGCCGGCGACGCGACCAAACGACCGCAACCCGACATGCCTATTACTAGTAATCGATTGACTTTTTACAACTATTCGCTCGAAAATACGGATGTAAGGAGCAACTTTATCAAAGTTTGTGTTTAATGATTGAAGAGGACATATTGTAGCATGTTTACAGTTTTGATTGATCGTAATCTCTTAAGATATTGTTACGCCTTGTCGTCTGGTTTACACTTTAATTATATTTTAGGTAATTTCGTGTGGGTAGTTTATTAACTTCGGGAAGACTTGGCGACAGACAATGTACGGATAAGACATTTTCGTGGAAATCAATTTGTCGAACAAAAACGAAATGATATGAAACATTCTCCGTAGACGTAAACCTTGACACTACGATGTGTAGATAACTCACTTATTTTTTTTTAAATAAAATTAAAACTTGCGGTATCAGGAATACAAATCTGAGTGGGCTGAATTAATGACAATGGCTTAAATGAATTTATTTCTTAACGTTTTACAAATACTAATGAACTAATTTAAATTAATTAAGAGTTTTAATGAATATTTTTTAAAAGTTTCGAGATGATATTCCATTGAAATTAGCCGATTTTTTATTTGAACATAAAAAATATTTTTCCATTTTAGAATGTTAATAAATGTTTAAAGATCATATTTATGTGTGGATTATGTATGAGTTTTGTGTCTAGGATCGTCGAGTGTTAATTTTGAACATACTTTTTTTTTCGGATAGTGTTCTGTCGATAAATGCCAGGTAGGTGTAGGTAGGTGTAGGTAGCCTTAAACTGTTTAGTCATAGTGCATAACAAATTTTCAGACAGTTACGTAAGCAGCCGTTAGTTTGCTCAAAATAAATC
Organism: Melanchra persicariae; assembly: GCA_947386135.1. NCBI lineage: Eukaryota > Metazoa > Arthropoda > Insecta > Lepidoptera > Noctuidae > Melanchra > Melanchra persicariae. The sequence goes on from OX376660.1 coordinate 8,688,996, forward strand.
AATGGATAGGTGATTATAGCTCTATTAACTACTATACTAGGTGCGAGTTTTATAATTTTATTTTATTTTGTTTGGGAAAACAGACAATCGTACAATGTATATTTTATAACTATAAGTAATTGTACAACCCATTAAGTTTACAATCAATTAGATACAGTTTGGTAAAATTAGATAATACTAGTATATAAAAACAATACAATTTTTTCGCTATCTTAAAATCTAATAGTTAAAACATACTTAAGTAATCCTAATCAATCAATACATAACAATTAAACATTTTGATAACTTTATTACAAACCGTTCCTCGCGGTTTTTTCTACTGCGTCCTGTCTCACAGGATCCGTGAATTTTTTACCGGTTAGAAAGAGCCTATAGGTACATCTCTGGAAATATCAATTGAGTAGTTCTAGAGATTACCTTTTACAAACATACTTAACTAACTAGGTATATTATTACATCGTTACTTTAGATTATTGGATAGTCAGTCGCATTTGTATAAGTATGTAACTTTATTCAACACGTTGGAATACATTTCGCGGCCGTCTGGCATTGCAACGGTTTCCATGGTAACCGGTTGTCCGGCCTACGTGAGAGAACTCGACTCTCTCATCCTGTGTTTTCCCGGCTAATGTCAGGTTTGAAGGAAGTACACATGTTTTATTTTACCTAGGACTTGACCTTCGCTGTGATACTCGTAGATCCTAGCTCTAGCTGGATTTCTTACCTGGAGATTATAGTTTAACTGTTTTGTAGAATTTTACAGCTCATTCGAGTTCTGATTGCGGAAGGCCCAAAAATTGTATTTGCCCCCATCACGGACGAAGGAACTGATTCTAATAGGCAAGATAAGGCGAAAAGACAGGCAGATAAAAACCTGTAAGTTTGTTTTCGGCCTGACAATTCTAAACTACTACAAACGACAAGTGCCATAGTGCCAGCGGCCTTTAGGTCAATCAATGTAACGACAATAAACGTTCGAGAGGGATTTGCGAGTTAAAATATCCTAACCGCCCATTGGTTACTGTGGTTGCCAGCGCAACCCTGCACAACTTCCACTACGGACCATGCAATGGGAATTTCTATCATGGACTTTTTCCTCTGCAAACTGTGATGCTACGTTTTTAATGAAACCACGAAAGTTTAAATTGATATATGGCGCGCGTTAATGTCCAGAGCGTGCTTGACCGGTTCTTGGTATTCGGACTTCGGTACAGGCAGTAAAGCACCTTGGGAGAAATGTAAATATATTCGAATATGATTTTAGTGTGGCGAGCGAGGACATTGACTTCGCCGGCCATAGGAGTATGTTGCTTAAATCTTCACAGGCTAGAGTATTGACTGAGGATATAGAGCGCTACCGTACGCAAGTGTTTTTTGATACTACTCGCGGTGTGAGAAAATAGCGAGCAAATTTAAAGCCAAATGATTTTTTGTATCCGTGATACACTTTTAAACCCAAAATACGAAAACAAGTTAAGTTTTAAAGGGTAACCACGGGGCTCTTAGGTAAGAGTCTCTGATTAAGAGAAGAGTAAGAGTTCTCTTCCAAAAAGGTGGTCTAATTGTACCACCTCTTCAAAATTACCAGCTAGTTTAAACTTCCCATGGCGCTCTACAGCGTATCTAAATACCTAGTTCGTATTTGGTCGGTCCCATCAACTTTGGCGCCACAATTTGGAGCCGAGATCCGGCTGCGATCGTGTGGGTGTGAGAAATGGCGACAAAAAATATGTAGCGGTTCTAAGTGCTCCGTCGTAGGCTGTGCATGGTTTGAGTGTGTCTTGAGTGTATCGTGTGTGGTTTGAGTGTATCGTGACGCTGTCCAGGGTATAGGATCCCCTAAATCATGGCCGCCGATGTGTGCATAATATTGACTCTGATTTAGCCGCTGGGCTGCCTAGCAAATACAACTTTGAAGTAAAAGAGACATGAAGGGGTTTGGTTTAGGGATAGCAATCCGGGTAGGTACATTTTTCAATCCGACCAGATCCAGTCGCAATAACGCCAATCCGGCTGCATCCGATCGGATCGATTTAAGTGAAACAAATAGTATTAACGTGTCGCCTCCAATCGGCTTCGTAATGAGTGATCCTATTTTGCACAACACCGCGTTTTTATCGGGCTCACCGGATCCATCCGGAAACACCCGATTTTTACCGATTCGACACATAGTGAAATGATCCGCCGGGCCGGATAATAATCCCTAATTTAGATGAAAGGCACATGGATACAACATAATAATAACAATACAATGCTTTCTTTTTTTTTAAGGTTGGGAAGTCATCAAATGACTCCTTCCGCTCTGGGCAGAGCAGAAGGCAGTGTCAGACTCTTACTGACTAAAACCCATCCGTGTTCCTCCAAATGCCCTTTGCGTTCCAGAGCCGCGGTGACTCTTACAAACAAATTCCGCAACTCGAACAAATTCCGCAACGATACTTTTAATCCTGGTAGGATAACATTGGACATACCTACATGCGGGCAATGTCACCAGTAAAAGATGTTCAGTATAAATACAAAAAAAAACAAACATAAAAGCGTCAAATCAAAACGTGAGGTTAAATATTTATCTGGTCCTAGGGAAATTAAAAATAGCGTTCCGCAGGGCAGCGTTCTTGGGCCATTATTATTCCTGCTGTACATAAATGATCTCCCCGACACATCCCACACCCATGTGTTATTTGCCGATGACAGTACGATCCTAATAGACTGTCTCAACAAAGAGCTTTATAAGATGAAATAAATAATTCTCTAAAATTAATAATAAATTGGCTCAACGACAATAATCTTATCATAAACCTCAATAAAACAAATATAGTGTATTTCTATCAACTAATTCTTGCTTTAAACCTAAAACTTAATTATAGAGGACAAACTATTGATAGCGTTAACGTGACTAAATTCTAGGGTATATTGATTGATAGCCAATTAACGTGGAAACCGCAGGCTGAAGAAATTTGCAAAAGATTAAGCACGTCTGCGTATGCCCTCTACAATCTGTTCAAGAAAGTTAACATCAATACATTATTGGTTGCATATCACGGCTTGGTGGTTTCTGTTCTAAGGTTTGGTGTAGTATTCTGGGGTAATTGTTCCGAAAGGGAGTCTATATTTAAAGCCCAAAAACGGTGCATAAAATCCATTTTTGATCTCAAAGTTACAGACAGTTGCATTCCTTCTTTCAAGAAACACAAAATACTAACTTTTCCTAGTAACTATATACATTCTCGAAGTAGCTACATTCATTAAAACTAACAAGCATCTATTTCCTGCATTGAATGATACGAGGATGCGAACTACTGCCATGAGATCAAAATATCAGAGTCTATTGTGTACTGGTAGATTTAACACTGCTTTGCTTAAAAAAACATTATTGGTATGGCACCTATTATATTTAACAAATTGCCAAATTGTATTAAGGATCAGCCCTTAATAAAATTCAAGAAATTCCTGTCGTCGCTGATGACAGAGAAATGTTATTACTCTGTTACTGATTTTATAAATGAAGAATTATATATAATATTTGCTTCACTTAATCTCATTTGTTATGTAAATTATTATATTAATAGTTTTAGACTAAGCTGATCCATGATCTCATTTTGAATTTAAGTACCTAGTTTCTAAATTATGTGTAAGTTAACCACTACATTTTTGTATCCCAACAGGCAGAATGTATTGGGAATATATCTGAAAATAACACCATTATTGTAATACCTGCATTCTATACAAATAAAGAAATTATTATTATTAGCTATTATTATTATTATAAGTGAATAACGTTTTGTGCGTGTAAAAATCGGGAACTATGAATAACAACGTAGCATTCTATACAATATAAGTTTAAACGAAAACTTAAAAAAAACATTTTATTTATTCTAGAGTTCACCAAAAGGATGGACCCTAATCTTTTTACAATCTAGCCTTGTATATAGGTTTAATGTTACCAAACATTAATACAAGTTTAAACTATCCCAGTCTGTCGCCAGGGTCCCAACGACACCTTCCCGCTTCAATGGGACATAAAGGTATTCCATAACACACGCAGGACTTTCAGGAACCATCGCACTAGTATTGCATATTAATTCGCCTTGATAAAAGAAACTGATCGTGAGCTAAATATTAAGTGTGATATTTCTATCCTCAAATTGATGTTGTGTTTAATTCGTAGATTTTATACTGGCGTCTGAAGCCCCGAAGGAAACCAGGTCAAGATCTGAAGTGGCTTCGTAGACAAGGACCCTTGAAACGCTAAAAATATAGGTCCTATTGTTTTAGACGTTTCAGAAAACAATAGGAATGTTTTTAAATGGGAAGATAAAAACTTAATTCGTATCTATCATAGAAATCAGTTATCCCGATCATTTATTTTATGCATAATTACTCGAATTATGAACCAGGTATACTTGCCTGACACAAGTTATTATAAAAATAGATAACTTTTTTTCTTTTATTTAATTTAGTTAAGCTTTTGTGTATTGTATATTTTGACAAAACAAAACTTTTATCTATGTAGGTATCAGAACCTCAGTTAAAGCTTCGGCAGTTTTAATCATCACTCGTATATTCCTGACATAGATTTACTAGTTACTAAATTAGTTGACAGTCACAATAAATTATCTTACTACGATTGGAAACATCCTTCGCAAAGTTTAAAACAATAAAAATTCCACCACATCGTAAAAAACTGGAACAAGATAAAAGCTATAAGAGTAACAGTCTCCGTGAAAATAGTTCGGTTACATCGGTCCGATGTGTGTACAGATAATATTGTTGTAGCAATTAGCGGGGGAATTCTAAACGATCGCGAAAAACAAACAAGCGAGGAGTCAAGAGCGGACACGATGGAAATAGATCAGAGGCGCGTCATCGGCGTCATGGTGTCAACCGTGTGATCCACGGGCACAGGGTTGAGTGGTTGATTGACGAGATAAAAGAAAAAAAAAACTTTAAAAAGGTTTTGTCTTTACCCATTGATCTGTCATGAGTTCATGACTTTATGAGACTGAATACGCTGAATATTCCAAATTTAAAAGTGTCATAATAGGGCCTTTTTGAAATTGGAATAAAAATGATTATTTTTGAGTTCGAATACGAAGTTTGTATTATTGATACTCAGTTGTAAATTGTAATGTAAAAGATAAACGTATGAGCTCGAGCAACCCTATGAGCTGCTGTATGAATGGCCCAAGAATAGTGGCGTTTAAATCGGTCAGTCTAATTATACTGAAAAGCCGTTTTATCCGCAGTATCAACAAATCATTGGACAACATCCGCTAGCTTGATTACGTCAAAATAATAATATTTAAGAGTGATTTACGAAACGCGGTTCTATTAGTTTTGGCAGAGCGTCCGTTATAAACAAAATGTCACAGGTACCTAAACGTTGATTAATTTTAGAAGATTTGCAAAATGCCGTGCATCCTGTTTGGCAGTTGTTATTTTGATTGCTTGATGCTCATCTTGGAATATATATTTTTATTTCATTTTTTAATTAAATCATTCTCTTATTTTAGTAGGCGTTATATTTGATATCATGTTTTTTATTGCTTATTTACGAGATAAATATTCCAAGATATCATTAAAGTGTCTATGTAGCAGCCAACTAGCTTGATCAGCCGTTTAATCAGCGGCCTAAATGACATTCCGGCATTTAAATTAACAGCTATGTAAATGATTTGTTTCAATATCGTTTAATGACTTGCCTAGCCAAGTAGCGGAACATAGGGCACAGGGAGCTTATGCAGCAGCAGGGAATGGTACGGCGGGAGCTAGAGTGAACGAGCGAAGCGAGCGAACTTAGCATCTGTCATGGCATTCATGTTAGGTTCCTGTTACCCTGCAGACAGAAATAGGAGCCACGCGAAGCGGGGCTCCGTCGCGTCGCCGCGGTTAGAATGTTTAAATTGATTGTTATTTAAATGTAGAATTCCTTAAATTATATATTTTTAAATAATAAATTATAATTATATTTTTGTCACACGGTTACCCCATTCTATGAACGGCCTAAGCATCTACTAGCCCGTTCATTAAATGTTGTATGAGACGCATTGGCTAGATGGATCTCATTTAGGCCGTTGATTAAACGGCGCCGTTCAATGAAAAGGCTAGGCAGCAAATTAAACGGCTGATAAAGCCAGTTGTCTGCTTCATCATATGGTAACAAGTTACCTACCTATGATCCAAAAAAAAATATATAGATACGTAAAAAAACTTTGAATTATTCCGAAGTTCGCATCATTCCAGTGTTCTCATAGCAACACATTCTCCAGGTTTAATACAAATTGCGAGGCTAATGGAAGTCACGTCATAAAATCTACAAAACAGTACCTGAGATGATCACTATTAATGAGCCGTAAAGTTTTACCGCCTAACTCCAAAGTGGCTATGACAAAGACGTCTAGCTCTCAGACGGCTTAATAAAAGCCTCCCGTAAACTAAGACCTAGGATAGCTAATCAAATGCATTTATATTCCACTTATTGTAAAGTCCGTCTAGCCTTTAAAGGGTACCTAATTTAAAATTGTGATTGTCTGGCAGCCTCCCGCCGACCTACTTCTCGTTTCTGGGACAGTGAAGGACAAATTTAACCAGGTGTCTGGGTTGAAAGCACATTTTGCATAATATGATAAGTCGCTGTCTAGCCGTTTGATTAAATATTTTAATTTCGGAACGTTAACACAGAATAATTGTAAGGGTAAACGATATAATTCATGTTCCCTCTAAGTTAGTTAAGCGGGCAAGCCGACTTTGTTAACTTATTCAGATTTATTAAGATTCAAACATTAACTATCATAGTTTACATATTTATTTAATTACAATATTTCTCGGGAACTGAGATATAATATTTCTTCAAAATTGTTTTTCATAAAAATATTGTAGAGCACGATTTAAAATACAGTTATTGGTATCATGGGTTACTACTGCCCACACAAACGGCGAACCTGTTATGAAAAATAATGTAATTCAATTAAATGTCTAAAGTTTTTTTTATTTACTAACCGACTTCTTTTATTTAAATTTCAAAGTCGCGTTATGGAGCCGAGATATTGCTTCCCGTGCTTCTGAAAGTATGTTAAGAAGTTGGTCCCGGCTGTAATGATCTTTGACAGTTGATTACGGTAGTCGAAACTTGCTGTGATGAGTGGTCACAGGTCGAAAGTCTCGACGCCATCGCCAGTCTCGTGGAGGCATTTCGTGTTACCAGTTACTTAGGCTGTAGAGGTCAGATAAGCAGTCGCTTTCTTTTATATACTTGTATGCAGCTGCATCTGAACTGAAGGCTAGGCACATTGATTGTTAAAGTCACCTTATTTTACGGTTAGTAAAAGTAAAATATGTATTACTTCTTAGCGAGATACTAGTGGAAGTCATAACTTTTAAAAATATTTCTGTCATGTTATGAAACGTCTTGCGAGTTTATACAGGCCATTTAAGGGTTGTTTTTGGAGAAGTTAAAAAAATCATGGTAGTAGCAAATAATTACGAATTTAAAAGGAAAACTATCGCAGCTAAGTAGGTTTTACAAGTTAACGAGTAATTGTCTACCAATCTATAAAATGTACTTGGAGAAGGAAAATTTCGTACAAATTCCATTGAAAATTAGTTAAATAAAAAAGGTACCTACCTAGTGAGTAAATAGTAAGTTATCAATTTTCATTACAAGCTCTTGCCTCTACTCGCGGTGGTACTCGAATAGATAATATTTTTCTAACTTCCCTTGTAAAAATGGATTTAATACTCTTTCTTCAGTTACCATCGTCCTAAGACGTTTTGAGACGTTTTTTACCATTAAACCGTGAGCTCAATTAATATATTCATAATCAAACAAAAAGCACCATTCTAAGTCGGCAATTGTGACGTGCAACTACGGAACCCTACACTGCGCGTGGCCCGATACGCACTTGGCCGGTTTTTCTTCCAAAAAATGCGTGGCATGCGTGGGTGTGAGATGGGTCACGAGCCACGCCGCGGCCGAAAGCTAGTAAATGATACTTTGATTGAAAATCGCTGTTAATCTTTATTTTACTACTAAACGTGACTGTACCAACATGCACGTGGTTTATAACTTGTTTTTTTTTGCACTGACGTTACAAAAAAGTTGGTCTATAAATTATTTCGTGAATAGCATTATCTCGATTGGCGCCAATATTAAAGAATTACGAGGTTTTTAATACGGTTCTACATATTAATAATTTGAGTATTAACTTTGATGAACGAATGTGTTTAAGGTGAGTATAGATGATATTTTTATAATCTTAATGAGACGAAAATTATATGTAGCGTTCTCCTTTTTACTAAACAATTAATGCGCTACTTTTCAGTAATTTTCAGGCTGACTGAAAATCCCAATACTTTTCTTGAAACTCAGCAGACAAAGACGAAGAATTGGAACACTTGATAGCTAAAACAACAGCCACACTTAATGGTGGCTAAACATAATTTCGTAACTTCGTAGACCCATCAAAAATATCGTAGCAGATGTGCTACGCGTGCTACGAACGTCACATTAAAAAAAAACCAACACAATCGAAAACTGGCTCCTTCTCCACAGTATTTAGGTTCGTTATGAATTGTTTTTCGCATTATTTGTCGGTTGCAATGACAATGTGTGCCCACTTGCATCAAAATGATAGTGTATTCTTTCATTCATTTTAATTACATTTTTTTTTTCAAGTATGACGTATGTTTTTTCTTTACCAGTCGGTCCTTTTTCAAGTGTGACGTACACGGAGGGACCATAGGGAGGGATTGCATGAGGGTTCGTGGTTGCAATTTGTAATCGGATAGGCGTCTGCACTCGATAACAATAACATGGGCATGAATACTGCCAATTACGTGTATGTTCCAACGTGAAATACGATAGCTTAATAGAACTTCCATTTTGAGCGTTTATTTTGTCTATGTATCGAAATATTTTGACTTGGTTTGGATGTTACTGTGTTTGATTTTATGTGCAAAATTGATGAAGTTTATGGCCGATACTGAAATGGTATACGTATCAGTTTAAAAATGTTTATCGGGTAGATTATTTGGACGGTTTTTTAACAACAGCCAATTTAATGTCAGTAGAATTGACTGATGTGTCATATTTTTGATTGTTTGAAAACATTTTCAATCCATTATTATATACTTTAACTCTCTGATTTCTCAAGTTACTTTCATATCTTTTGTGGAAAACAATCGTGAACACAGCCAGCCAATATTGTCCTAAATAAAACACTATCATTCAAAAGCGGATTCTGTACATAAGTAAATACTACATCTAATTAAGGGCAGGCGAGACAATAAGTTGAAGTGGCGGGACACAAAATACTCCGGTTTGGCAGGCCGGTCCCGAGCCCTGGGCCGCTGGGCCGCCGGGCCCCAGCCGCCGCGGCCGAGCAATCGCGAGCCGTATTTTTTCAATCCTTACTAACAATAGCGGGAGTGCGCCGATGCACCGCGCTTGCATTCACACTAGTGACGCGACAGTTGCTAGATTGTATGACATATCGATAAAATAAATTATTGTTTGTGTCAACAGTTTTGAACTTTTTTTTATTGAACAGTTTGTAATGTGAATAGCTGTCATATTGATGAACTTTGAAAGAAAAAATATTTCAACTAGCTACAGATCATAAACGAGTCATAGCATAATTCATTGGAGTTGTTTTAGCTTTTCGACATATTTATTTTTTACTTAATGAATTCGAATCGATACAACTAAATATACTGTTGTAATCGATTAGATCAACATAGATAACAAACAGGTTACAAACAGACGTTACATATGTATGATCAATATGTGCCTCTTTGAAGTCAACAATCTGCACATTACATGCTGAGGAACATAAACCAGATGGAGTGGAGTGATGTTAATTTAAGTGTGCACAGAGGCGGCCGGCACAGCGGGCTTCTCACGTCGAAATTCATGGAAATATTTGTATGTGGCAAACAGGCGGGACACACATAAATCTCGTGAGGCGATTGAATGCAGACGCGTAAGCGTGCCCGTGCGCATAATTCAAAGGGGCGATCACCAGGAATCGCCGCTTGGCATGCAGACGGCCGCGTTCATTCCAAAGCAATAAACCCGTTAGTGGCGACGTAATGTGCATATTGGAGAACAATAAACGACATACACGGACTGCGCCTACGCTCTGTCCGCCGATAAATTCATCAATCGTCATATTTCCCAAAAGTGTAGCCGTGAGTCGCGTAGGCAATATGTCTTCCTGAAAACGTCGACAAGAGCAATTCATTTAATTTGCGGCAGAATATATCTTAATGCCGTATACTTACGCTACATTACTTGGCAAAAGAAAAAAGCATATTTTACATAACGTTTACTCAATCATCAGTTACTATAACACCTCGATGTTACCAGAATTAACAACTTCTTCGATCCTCCAACAATTTCAAACTATCGATATCGATAAACCCTGCGTCACCAGCCCGCAGGTGTTCAGTTGACCGATAGGCGGTTCCTCTGGAATCATCGCCGAGCCGACGGATCGCGAAACGAGAGTTCGAGACCAGACGACCGAACTCTTTAATATTTATTTACACATGCAAATATGCGCCCGCCCGGCCCAAACATTACCAAACGGCTCCAATCCAGTCTGACGACTAATTTTTGTGGAGTTTTTTGACAGTACGCTGAAGATTTTGTCATTATAATAATAATTGCAAGCGTAATTGAGGTACGTTAGGTGACGCATTGCTTTTTTGTTACGGTTTACCTTTAGACATAATAATAATATCATGTACCTATTAATAAGATTGTTTCTAAGATAATTTAGAAAATACCTACTGCAGTAGTGTTGGGACTGATGATAAATTTATAACCGTTGATAATGACACATATTTAATTTAAATACATACGCTTTTTGTTAATGTGACGTCTGTCAACGTCATGTGCATTCTAATTCGTTTTGTTAATTGCCTTGTCTGACTCAGACAATCAGTCTATAACGGATACATTTTTATACCTAACCTAATTGCGAGATTAATTTTTAGAACCGATAGAGATCTGCATTCAACCTTACAATACATTATATAAAATATCGGTAAAAAGTTGCAGTAGTTTCAACTCTACTTGTTAAAAAAATAAGCGCGTTGTTATCATTATCAATATAACTTACGAGGTGCTTAATATAGTCATCAACGGTTACCCTTTAATTCACGAGGGTCATGAAATCAAGCAGACGTCGCCGTCGCGTCGATGTTAATGATGTAAAAACAAGTAGTTAACATATTGCATGATATCGCTGGCTAGGCTCTGGCATAGAGTAGATAGCTACTACAGAAGACCAGAGTGCCAATTCTACTATTTTTTAAGCAGCACTAGCATTCGCAACTCAGTCGCTATCTCGCTATCAAAATATAGGGAGATTTTAGGTGTTTTTGACAGATTGTGACAGAGATTCGAATGCTAACATTGTTTAGAAATTAGTAGAATTGGCACTTTGGTCTTCTGTAGTACCTATCTGCTCTATGCCAGAGCCTAGCAGGCGATATCAATGCATTATGTTAACTACTTGTTTTCACATCATTAACTCGACGCCCAATGTCAAAAAATTACATGACTGTCACATTTTTGCGACATGTGCCTGTTTACGAGTCAATGTATGTGAAAGTAATTTAGAATTGTAATTGAATAGGATTACCTATATTATATTATATTATAATGAAAACCGACAGGTGTTAATCTCGTAATTTTGTTGTTGTGTTGATATATAGAACTACTTAGTTAAAACTATGCAACCAAAGACACGCCAACGTAATACAAAAATTGCATGCCGAAAAAGTACATTTTCGTAGCGTGCGTCTGTTTTTGCTCTTGGAGAGGAGTCGGCCTTCTGCACCTATCTATTCTGTGGCATTAGGCTGCCCGTAGCCGGGTGGCGGTCTAGCCAGCGGATGTTTCCCAGACAGAGAAATATTATGTTATTCAGTTAAGTGGATATTAAATACATAGAAGCAGGCGCTAACTGCCGCTAATTTCACTTAAACGCTGGTAGCTGCGTGTACGCGCCTTAACTAGGCAGTTTTATGGGCGAATTATACGAAGACGACGCAACTCAAAAATTGGGACGAAAAATAGTTCCATTCAGGACATTCAGGTTAGTTATTTAACACCGACATTTCAAGTCGCAAGCCTTTAAGAGATCTGCCGTTTTATAGCCTATTAAAATATACGACCGAGTTTTTGGGACTTGGATGCGGTGCTTCGGAGTTTATTTCGGGCACGCAAATGATGCTGCATCGACAAGCAAATATAAAGACTTTAATATCCTTACAGGGGCAAAAAAAACGCAGCAATTTTGAAATCAATTAGTTTGGACGCTTGGTGTTATGGCAAGCAATAAATGTTACCTATATCTTTTTTATGCAAAAAATATGACATCTCTTTTCTGGACACACTATAAAATTGATATAAAATTCTTGGAGCGGTAAATACCTACTTGGGCAAAATCAACGCTGCCGTAAAAACGTCATGCGAGATATGTCTGATACACTGTCATTTGTCGCGTTTTCTCATTATTTCAGCGTTCGTTGAGACAGTATCTAACAGTTTGACACATGAGCGTGGTCATCACTGTCAGAGTGACAAGTGCGCCACTTCCTGCGGTTCCGCCTTAATGCAACTATGTGCGCCAACGGCCAACTACCTACTTTTTATGTCACATTCTTTGAAATTTTTTGAGAATAGAATATTCTCAAAAAAAATTCATTTATAGCTCTGGGTTGGAATTGTGCCCGGAGAATGGTGATAGGCGTTTAGACAGCTTCTATGAGCCCATACGTAATGTTATGAGTCCACCCTTAAATTATTTAATAAATCATCATAATAGGCCAATTCTAGTTGAATTTAATTAACCATTTTGGTAATTCAATTTTCATATCTTCAGTGATTGGTCAGTCGTTGAAACAATTAGAGTTAACTTTTAACACAATTAAACTTTTCGTTATCTAATGCTGTCTATCATAGAATTAAGAGGTACAAGATCACTTACAAAGCCAGCAGAAAGAATTTAAATAATCACTAAACCAATTTAGATTTCTTGGGTTTTACACGTTTTTTTTTTCCTTATTTAAAAGGACAACGTGGTAATGCTGCCAGTGTTCTGGGCACTTTTCCCATTGACGGCGTTTTTGACGATTTTTTTGATGCCCAATTAATTATTTTCCTGTCTCCTTTTTATATACGCTTGTACATCATAATTTATTATTATTTTCAGTTTGTGTATGTCAATCACTGTTGTACATAAATAGATCATTTAAGTCAATCAAAATATATTATTATGTAACGGGCGTCGTAGCCGAGGGACGCCAAAGAAACTCGTTTCTGACTTCTGACGGATTGGTCGGAGATGGCAAAACACAAAGAGCGTTGGAAAGCAATGGGGGAGATCTTTGCCCAGCAGTGGGACCATATAGGAGAGGGGAAAAAAAGTAACTGGAAGGAAATAAGTATGAACTCTCTCAATGGTCGTGGACGTGTAAATCAGGCGTAAGACAGTCCTGTGCTGCAAGCTGCAATAGGTACTGCAATACTGTTCCTGCAACGAACCTACCGTGGTGAGAGTTATCACTTCCTTTGAGAGTACCGGTGGCGCGATGACGGTAACTTTATGAATTTAGCTTCATCGAGTAACATGCGAGAAAAGATTTAATATTATCGATGGGTTCTCCAGCCAATGTAAGCGGATCATATTAGGGAACTGTTACTAAGGGCTGACTTATAAATGTTTAGACAATACAGAGACAAGACAAGACAAGCAAACTTATTCGGGTATGTGCACCAATAAATTAATTGATTCTAACAAGTGGCATTGGTGCTACGTAAATTATAAATACAATGAAACTTCAATATCGATAGAAGATAATACTTAATTAATAAGGGTAGGTACTTCGTCTCTATTTTTAGGGAACCTTATTTCGTTGTATAACTTTTCAGTATCGGAGTCATAATAATAATTGTGAAAAAAAAACTATCGCATCTTGATCACCATGACGCCTAACGATATTTTATGCACTTACGTTTTTTTAATGTACCTATTACTGTAGTTTTTATATTTATAAAGTATTGTATTTTCTATGGGCCACAGATGCTGAAATCCTTACTAATATTATAAACGCGAATGTTTGTATGTATGGATGCACGGATGTTTGTTACTCTTTCACGCAAAAAATACTGAATGGATTTTGATGAAATTTAGCACAGACGTAGATTATAGTCTGGAATAACACAGGATACTTTTTACCCCGGGAGTTTCTTTGGGATAATTTTTGACATGTACGGCAGCTAGTAGATAATAATAATAACGATATATGTTTTATATAGAAATGTTTAAAAATATAAAATTTTGGTGTATAAAAATTAATACTTAAACGAAATAATGTATACAATGATAAATAATATTTTATTTTCGGCCGATTTTTCGACAGTCAGAAAACATATTTCTCTTCAGTTAGAAATTATGTGACTATTGAAAAAACAATTTATTTTCCGTACAAGTCTGTATGTAGAAAGCTTTTTAAGCTCGTATGGCTTTCCTTAAAGATTAATTCGATTATTTTTAAACAATGTCTGAAGTGATAACACATAAAAATTGTCAAGTTTTTTTTATATTTATCCTAAGCTTTGCTTTTATTCTGGTACTTTTGTTTATATACTAAAACTCTAGGCTCTACTAAAAACACTGTACAAAGGTGGACTTAATGCCTTAGGCATTTTCTACCAGTCGACCTTAGGGTGGTACAGAACCACATGGAAGGTGCGACAAAGGAAAGACAAACAGAGAGAAAAATAATCCTATTATTGATTTATTATTTTTAGTGTTCGTAAAAGTTTGTAAAATTATGGCTTTCTGGTATTGATACAAAATGACAGATATATCACATTTGTATAACAGTCATAATAACATAATAATCCATACAAAAATGCTGTTGATTATACGCACGACTACGATTTTCCTCAAGACTTTTAAAGAAAGTTTCCAAGAAATATGTATTTATAAAATACCTTAGAACAAGATACGCGAATAAATTGAACTAATTTATCAAGAGTTCTTCTTGTTTTGAAATGTAATCATTAGGGTAAGTTAGATGACTAAAGTGTGAATTTGAAATGAATACTAGTGGAAAATATTAAGTGGTTTTACTTTCAAGTCTTGTGAGTGAAGACAGACATGAAATACACCCGGTATTTCATGTACGTGCTAAATAATTTTTATTCTTAGTCTACTTTCGGATATCTAATTGAGATTGACTTTATAATTTAGTCATACGAATACGGTTTCGTTAAAACTAGCTAGCTATGGTTTCAATAAATTATTCCGCTAAAATAACTTACCTGAAACATTTTTCAAGAAAAGTACCTAAACTAACATTTTATTAAAATCAAACAAAAATACCACTAACGACGAGGTTTGTAATTATTGACGCTGTTTGTAGACATATGTGTTATAATTGTGATAAACAACGTAACATTTAAGCGCGTTAAAATAAGTTGGTTGGTGCGTTCAGAACGGTTCGTCTCGCGTAACTCGGCACGGAAGCCGTCGCACCGGTCCGCGTCAGCCGAGTTATCACATGTCCTGATTACTGCACCGATTCATTACACCAGCCCACTCAAACACAACTAACATTATCATAAAGTACATAAGAAATAAATCACTACACTCCTCATTTATCACTCTACAACTTTTCCAAAAAAACTTTCTGGAGGAAAGAAATTAGGTAAAACAATTAACACATGCAAGTCTGCCAAATAATTATTTTAAGATCAAGACAGGAATAACAACAATACAATTACGTACCCATATTATAGAAAGTGAGCGAATGAAAACTTTGCCAAGTAACCGTTTATATACGACGGACGCTGAAAGTTCACGAATTGCAATTTTCCGTTAAAGAAAGTTGGCTAAACTTTTGTGAGGAACTTTTCAGTTATAGTGTGTATTAAGGTTATTATGTGATTTCATTTTTTTTTAATTTACGAATAGTTTACGATTTCTTGGAACCGAAACATGCTTTATCCTGAAAATTACTATAAAAGCGTGCAAAATTTTATTTGCTTAACAAATCTTTCTCTGAGTTGATTCCAATTTTCAGAAAACTAGCCAAACTTGAAAGCTTTTACGAGTTAACAAATTTTCACTCGTGGAGTGTTGCAGACGCTGTAAAGTTCACGAAAGGCAATTGCCCGAGAAAAAATTGAGCAAACTTCACTGGTGATGATGATGGAGTAAGAAATAAAGGGTGTGCTCACCTGCTGCCGGGCGCGCGTTCACGAGCGCCAGCACGAGCAGCGGCAGCAAGGGCAGCCGCATGCTCGGGCTAGCGGGGCATGCCGCGCGCGGGCCGGCCGGCGCGCCACTGCGCCCCCGGCGACACGTGCCGCAACAAGTCAGCTGCACTGCCGCGCGACGTGCGGCGTGCGGCGTGCGTGCGACCACGTCCCCCTGAGAGCCGGCGCGGACTGAACGAGACGCGGCCGCCGCGCCAAACGCGCGGTGCAAGTGCAGCGGAGTCGACGACCGCGCCACGCGCCCGGCCCGCCGCCGCCGCCGCCGCCGCCGGCCTTCCGCCAAACGACCAGCACGCACCACCCGCGCCCGCGACATCTGTCACCCCGACACTATCATGCCGTCACACTAACACTATCACTTCATCTAACTTTCCCGCCAAAACAACCAATCATCAATCATCCAACTTTTTAATTGCAATCAAAATGTAAATATTTCATAAATTACATAATCACGAGTCACATAGTTGTAATAAAATTAATCAGATTAAAGCATGCTCATTATTAGCGCTGGATCAATGAACTTCATGTCGGTTAAGCGTTGAAGTCTTTTCAAGGGCGCTTATTACGTTACATTCTTAAAAAAAAACTAGTTTGTCTTGTAACACAAAATACTTCGTCTATTTCAAAGTTTATTCTATTACTGCTTAATGGTACATCCATTTATCATAATGTTGTGTTTTCATAATATGCTTGAGATGTAGTTATTTTTATTGTTATTATAATAATTGTATGGAGATTAAGATAAAACACACGATCGACCGAAAAGAGGTCTTATTCGAATTCTTGAAACATTTTGTCGTTTATTTCTGTGGCTAGGTAATGATTTTGAAAATGCACAGTAGCCGGTTCGATTATTAGTGGTAATGGTTCAAGAAATCCGCCTTGATTGCGGGTCTGGGCGTGCACCGTGCAGTGTGTAGGTACCTGTGGCCAGTGGGCAGTGGCACCTGCGCACGAGTACCGGCGACAGGATATAATCTACGTCTCGTGCTTGATTGATCACGAGACTTACATTAAACGGTACCTTCAGATTTAAGACCTCTCCCGTGTCCCGTCCGAGATTGAACGCCGGAGAAAATGGAACGTTTAGTTGTTGAAACATATAATATACATATGTACGTTATGCCTCTTGGTTTCTGAGAGAACAATACTAAAGGTACCGTCCAGAGGTAGGTACCATTCGTTTCTGTCGAGTTAAATGGTCACAAACAACTGACTCGCGTGATCATCGTGTCCTTTGCCATGTAATGTCATTTTTTGTCTATGGACAAAAAGGCGCTGACTTTGACGTATGAGCATGCACACTAGATGCATCGAGTCTGCAGACAAGAGTCTTAATTTATGTGCTGTTCTCAAAAAAAAATAAAGGAAACATATAAAAACAAACGACCTATTAGTTACAGAGAGGAGTGAGTCATGATTATGCAATAAGGTTTAACGTTCTAGATTTTGAGATAATTCTGCATTCGACTGCTTATTGCATAAACTCGGCTCAATAAGTATGTTAAGTTTTCAGTTAAAAAAGACTTACAGGAACGTACTGTACTGTACGTTCCATCATCGGACAAATAAACGTACGGCGATGCGCCACCTAGGGACTTTCATTGTGCGTACAGGCTTAGGAGTGGAATTCCGTGCCGGAGCCTGTGCTTCCATCAAGCTGGAGGTCTTTAACGGCCGCTTTCTATAATATATCTCAATCCCAATCTTGATCCCGATCCTTGTCTGTAACCAATCAACGGCCGAGTTTGTGTCCTTCACCACACAATCCTCACCTTTGATTGGTTACAGACAAGGATCGGGATCAAGATTGGGATTGAGATATATTATAGAAAGCGGCCGTAAGTCAATAGTAAACAGGTTACTTTTAGGCAAGCGTGGTCCATCGTCGACCACATCATCACTTTCATCAGGTGAGATAGTGGTTAAACACGAGCCTGTCTATTTATAAAAATGAATGACTAAAGAAAGAAAGAAAAAAGAAAAAACTCGATAACGGCTAGACCAATATTCAGCTAATTAATTTTTTCATGTATTCGTTGAAGTCTGAAGAATGTCTTATGAAGAGAGAGATATTGGAAAAATAGTACAGACAAACGTAAAAGCCACATTTTACTTTTTCTCATAGCTAGCTGTCACTGGCACTTAAATCGCTTTTGACAGAATGACGTCTGTCGGGTCAGCTCTAATAAAAAATAGGCTATCGAACAAAAAACGAATTTTGAAAATCGGTCCGCAATTGGCGGAGAAATCGGTGAACATACTTAAATTAAAAAAAACATACAGACGAACATATACCGCCTCCTTTTTGAAGTCTGTAAAAAAATAACTTATGGCTGAAAGAGTTTGCTGTAGGTATTTAATGGTGTTTTGTAAACTCGTTTGACACCGGACTATATCGGTACGGCTATAACTTCTACAAGTTAGTAAAACTTCTCCCTTTTCCATACAAGTCATCAGCATCACACTACAATAACTTGAAATTGTCAGTTGCGATAAATTGAATATGACCTCTCGATTGTTTTCACAAACGAAATAAACAAAGATCTCCGTCAAAACATCATTATGATAATAGTTACCTACAGTGGCGAGACATAAATAAAACAAAATAAAAGGGATATACTGGTATTTTCCGTTAATAACCATTATTTGTATTCATTGGAAAACAATATTGCATCGTAATAATTTGTTGCTAGTTCAAAAAATACAATAAGTATCTATAGTAGGTATCTAAACATAAGTCTCAGTAGCAAGAGTTTGCACCTACCAACATTACCTAAATCCCTCAAGATCTTACTCATCATCCTAGCCGAAAGACGTCCACTGCTGGACATAGGCCTCCCCGAAGTGTTACCACAACAACCGGTCCTGTGCGTCTCGCATCCATCGGCTACCAGTGACCCTCACCAGGTCATCGGTCCATCTTGTGGGAGGCCTTCCAACGCTGCGTCTTCCGGTACGCGGTCGTCACTCCAGAAATCCCCCCTCAGAAAGCCCCCCTCCAGAAAGCCCCATCGACCATCTGTTCTGCGAGCAATGTACCCTGCCCACTGCCACTGCTTGTTCTTCATCGATATTATCTACTATCAGTCTAGATAATAAATAACCTGTTTCAGGCCTCAAACAGTCAGTTTCAACAAAGAAGGCATCCAAGAAGTCCATCTCAGTACCTATACATAAAATAGAGATTTAGTAGCTGTTTTATGTGTGGCAATCTTATGATTGACACACCTTGAGATACTGGAAAATTGCCGCGTCGAATGGCAATGCTGATTCCTTGGCCGAAGAAAAGCCTAGCCCTCTGATCACGTGAACAGTCGGCAAGTTGTTTGCTGATGTCCGGAAAGACTCGGTGAGCACTCAGACCCAATGGGCCTAATGTTTTAACCCCAAACTGCACAAATAAATAACTCCCGATAAGGTTGTTATATTTGCGCGATGTTTGAGGTTTTCTGCACCTGCGGCAGCCGCCTCAGCGCAGCGCACCAAAGGCCTACTCACCTAACAAGGCTTTATGGTCATTCCATCTGGTCTCTTCCCATCGTCACATGCCAAGCCATTGGGTTCTAAAACAGCTGGCACCCCGACAGTGACAAGAGCCCGACGGGTGACGTCATTATGCTGGCGTGCCGTGCTAATCGACTACCGTTCCTACTGCAGAGAGAGAGGCAATGGTGTCCGAGGCGGTCGACTGCTTCACCGCATTGACAACGATGTAGAGCTCCGCTAGGAGCACCCAGACGCAGACACTTGCGATCCGGAAAGTACTGTCAGTCCGAATAGTAGGTACCTATGTTGAGTGACGGTAGTACCTGTAGCCAAACATCTGACTCCCATTCACCCACACCAGCAGGCGGCCACAAATCTATCTAAAATATTAATTTAAACCTCAATATCAGAGTTGAACACATTTATTTTTAAGCCAAACTTTAATCTCTTATTAATACGAATTTATTGGGTGTGATTGATCGTACTTCGATACGTGACACGGGCGGACAGCGTACGTATCCAGTAAGTAGTACGTGTTATAAAAAGTGCAAACAATAAATCTACCTATTCATTGAAAGGCTATCTTTAAAAGGAAACGTTTCTGACAAGAAGTTTCAGGTTTTTGTTTAGTCTAACTGGGGATAACTTCACGGAATTAGCCAACTGTTCTCAATGGCAGTTTTGCTTTACAACGTGTACCTAACAGAATAAACACAATACCTGAAAAAGTGTCATTGTACTCATCATTATGAACAACTTTTACTTTGGGACTAAACCCGAAATCACGAAAAAAAGCAGCCATTTCGTACATTTTGTCGAGTTATGCGCTCATAAATAAATGTATGGGGCTGTCAATTTTTTTATCGCGATTTCAGAGTTGGTCCCATAGTAAAAGTTGTTCATAATGGTGAGTACAATGACCCCTTTTCAGGTAATGCGTTTATTCTGTTATACGTTGCTGTTATACTTGCTATTTATAGGCTCGCTTGCATAAAGCAGAGTTATCTTCAAATTCAGAGTTGGTTGCTAACATGAGGTTAAATAACAAAAATATTTCATTATTTGCCCGGGTTAGCAAATAACTCGAAGTTAAAAAATAACTATGATACTAGCAACGCTACGCAACGTTTACTATTTTGTCGGAACAAAATAATTTTGGAAGTCCAAGAAAGCAGCGTTGGCAAAAAGCTAATTAAAATTAAAAACGAATTGGCAAAATGTGAATTCATAAAATATTTTTTTTGAATGTAACATTTCCTGTGTTGGTGGAATCCGTTAAGTCCGAGGTGTGCCAGGCTGCCAGGGCCAGTGTGCCGTAATTGCACAAATGACAGACTTTACATATTTCCGCCTGTGTGATCCTCAATCATGTTTTCCGTTCCGTTAATTTCGCAAATAATACATCGAATGTGAATGTGAAATGTGAAAGTATAATTTACGAAATTGCCAAAATTAAAACTGTTTGCTTGTAAACGTATTCTCTGGAGTAGGGGCATGCTATCCGGATATCTGAATTATCTGAATATCCGTCAAATTTAGTATCCGGATAGTAATTAGTATACATAACATCCGGATACTTGTTCCCAAGTAATTGGGAGTGGTCCTTGATTGATAGCAAATTGCTCTGGAAAAGTCATGTCGACTACAAACTCAATGAAAACACAATTGTACTTTAACAATGCATCAAATGCTAGGCAAAACATGGGGTCTCTCCCCAACGATTACGTTGTAGCCACACAGGCGCGATCAGGCCAATGCTGGGCTATGTCGCTCTAATTTAGTAGATGAGGACGGCACCCTCGACCACCAGAGAACAACGGTTCCAAAGGCTAGCCTGCTCCGATTTCAGTGACTGCTTGAGAATGCAAATAATTTCCCTTCATTAATACATTCAGCAGGAGGCAGCACTAGCTGCCATCAGGTTAATACACCGAGGCATATGGGGTTGGCTACACCGAAAGTAGTAATAGCCAGTCCCCGATTCACAATTTACATGTTCGAACATCTTATTTTCTTACGTTTTAATATCCAACAATTCATATCCTTGATATAATGTTTTCGTAAATCCTTGCTATAATGTAGTTTAGTTCTAATTTTAATTTTAAGTATTAATAATACGTACTTGAAATAAATTCATAATTATCATTGACACAATGTTTTCATGGCAATGCCATGAAAACATTGTGTCAATGATATGAACCGGATAATTGCATGCCCTACTCTGGAGACACTGAAACGCACTGAACACGCGAAAATTATTTCATTGGGCACTATTGGCTCTTTTTACCCCGGAAAAATGTGCGGCTACATGCGGAAAAGCCACGTGAGCGCCACGGGCCACGGGGAAAGTTGACATCTAAGTTTAACATACCATTTACCACCCACTGCAAGTTATTTGTATGTCTGTTTGTGCCCTGGATACCGGGATGCGTTTAGTTAAAGGCAGAGCGTGAATATTTCGCGAATTTACATTTTCGCGAATGGATTTACGACGGGAATTGCACTATAAACAAGACAGCCGACGGCTTCTCGTCTGTTTCAGCTCATATTCATAAAACTGTTTGATCTTGTGAGACATAGACTTTATGATTCAGATTCGGTAATGTTAAGTGCTTTTCAATAGTATCATTAAGATCAATGAAATTTCTCTTTTCTATGTTACTACTTTTATTCATGTCACCAACTTATTTTTTCAAATACTTCCCATTGAAATAATATCGTTCAATATAGGTGGAAACATTCTTCATGATTAGGTAGGTAAGTATTTACTAATCAACTTTAGTTTTATGATAGGAACTAGTTTCGTCCGCATGAAAGTCGAAAATGATCCTAGGGGAATGTACTCCAGGGATAAAACCTCACCTCAACTTGTACTGGTTGGTGAGGGTCGCTGGTAGCCGATGGATGCGAGACGCACAGGACCGGTTATTGTGGCGACACTGGGTCTGGAGGCCTATGTCCAGCAGTGGACGTCTTTCAGCTGATATGATGATGATAGTAAGTATCCTTTGTATTATTCCAGGCCTACCTACCCTTCGGTATGCAGGTTCTTCCGAATCCGTTCAGCCGTTAAGACTTGATGAGGTAACAAACAGACAGAGTAACTTTTGCAAAGGATGTTCCATGCAGTGTCCCGATCTAGAAATACCCGGTAGCGTACAGCTACCGGGTATTTCTAGATCGGGACACTAGCAAAATACACGCCTAAATCTAGCTGCACATTACTGCTCTAATTTGTGTACCGCGCTTTCACAACACAACACATCCTGATTCCTGAGGCCTGACCGAATGGAAATAAACAACACTATCGTAAATTATGGCACAGGTACTTACGAGTAACATCAACTCCACGTCAAAGTAGTAGGAAAATAAAGTAGGTATGCATTATTTTTCACAACTTGAAAATGTAAAGAATCACAATAGGTATCGATTCAGGACAGCTTTGTGTCTTTAATTTAGTTTTTGAAATTAAAAAGGTCAATATACCTATTAGGTATGTAGTTGGGTAAATGACCGCTATTTAAAATTTATTTGGAATTGCAACGAAATATAGCAGTTGACATAGTTAAACTATTGGTAATGATGGAAAATATACTCACCCGTACAACATACCGCTGATTTTGGGGATGTAAATATGCTTGGGGGAGGCCTGTGTTCAGCAGTGGACGTCTTTCGGCTGATATGATGATGATGATGAAATATGCTTGTGTTTCCTGATTGCTACAACCTGGGAGTCTTTAAGTCAAGAGTAAATCTAGGTTACTTCTAGGCAAGTGCTCCATCTTCGACCCCATCTTCGCTTACCATGAGGTGAGATAGTGGTCAAACGCGTGAAAAAAAAAGAAAGAATTTACGTAGCATGTGGCGCAAAAATGACTTATTCCTCGGATGAAGAACGTAGGTAGTAAGTGCTCTTGATAAATCTAAAACGAGAAGGAATTTCTTAAAATATCCGTGACGGACTCGTAAAAAAAAAACACTTATTTTTTATTCTACTACTTTTGAATGTGAAAGAATCGCGATCATTTTCTATCGAGGAAATGTTATAATTTCTGTGTTTATGATGCCTCATGTTATGACCGTTAAATAAAAGTATCATAGTATCATATAATATAATATCAAGTTATTCATAAAATGAATTTCACACAATGTTCTTGACTGTCTCATGTAAAATCAAAATTATAAACGGCAATTTCTGTTTTTGCCCAGCGTTAGGTAATGCTGCTGAGTGTACATTACTTAAACCCCAGTACGCACACCCTAATCTGGATGCTTAGTACCTACACTTGTTGAGCTATCCGTGTGTTTATAATCAGAGTCGCGTCTGTCTGTCGGCACTCTATTTCGCTTCTCGTATAATTAGAGTTTCCATTTAACGTCCGGATCAAATTCGAATAGTATGAGGATAATTCTGATTTGAATGGAGGAGAATGTTGAGGTTGAGTAGTCAGTGACGCGTCGTCGGCGAGTCATCGCATGCCGAGGAACGGATGCAAACCCAGTAGGTATACCCCTTATTCACAGAAACAAATAGGTACAAATGCAAAATAGTTTATTGCTTCATAAGTTTACATAAAAGTTTAGTGTTTGGAGCTTCCCTTTAAGCATGTGATGTCTGTGTTGAACTCGAATAATGCCTGTGAGAAACGCATACATTTTTCCGTGTTCAACTATAGGTATAGTCGTCGTGTCAATGAATCTAATGATCAAAAGCAATGGTATGCATCATTGAATTACTTAGTACTTAAACAGTTCTTTTGTTTTCAGTGATAATGCGATGATAAGTTGCTTAACTCTTGCCTTTACTTATCACGGCCAAAAACCAAAATATAATTTCATGGATGGATTTTATTTAAGGTGCGTCCTGGGAGAGGCTGTTCTATGATAGAGTTTTATCTTCATTGATTAAGCAGGTAAGGTTTAACTTCGGATATTAAGGGCCATTTTCACCAAGCCAATCTGATCGCGATCAGCGAATAAACCACGTTTATGAGCTGTCAGTGTCACTATTTTTCTATGGAATATTGACGCTAACAGTTCTTGAACGCAGTTTAGATGTAGGTACTGATCGCGTTCAGTTTCATTGGTGAATTCCGCTCTTAGTCGATAAAGTCAGGCAAATCAATTGTTTATCGTCAATTTTCACTTGCATTTGCACATCATAAAATAACAAGATGATTTCCGCGAATTGAGATTCTATGAGTGAAAGCGATTGTCGTAATGCCAAAATGTATTGTCCCTTATATCTTTACTTCGTCCTAATTTTTTTTCGCTGATATTCTGTCGGATCTTGCCAGAGACTATGTCTAATATTATTGTGACATAT
Source organism: Melanchra persicariae (assembly GCA_947386135.1). NCBI lineage: Eukaryota > Metazoa > Arthropoda > Insecta > Lepidoptera > Noctuidae > Melanchra > Melanchra persicariae. Next base: position 8,714,108 of record OX376660.1, read on the forward strand.
TTTTTTCTGGGAATCAGTTTTATTGTTATTGTCAAAAGTGGTCAGTTATTTTTTTTTGATTACACACAACATTTATGAAAATTATCATTGTTGATGTGAAAATGACTGAACATAGTTGCATTAAAATGAGATGCGATTGTTATGGAGTAGCTTTTTCCGCGGCTCCACTACCGCGGTCTAACCCAAATGAACCATCATATTTTTGGGACATATTATTATCCCGTAGCACTCGGAGATAATAATAACCTTCTCGATCAGTTTGCAGAATTTATTCGAAAGAGTCACCGCGGCCCTGGAAAGCAAAGGGCATTTGGAGGGACACGAATGGGTTTAGTCAGTAAGTCTGACACTCATTTGACGATTTACTATCCTTAAAAAAGCATAGAATGAATCCAACAAACAAACAAACAATGATTACTTCTCGTTTGTTATGTATGAGTAAGTAGGTATTCTTTTAATAATTAATTAGCTTATGCCCGCGGCTCCGCCCGCGTGGATGTCGGTTATCGCGTAAACAAGTAGTCTATGTCCTTCTCCATATCCCAGGCTATATTTCTGCCAAATTTCATGACGATCTGTTCAGCCGTTTTACCGTGAAAGCATAACAGACAGACAGAGTTACTTTCGCATTTATAATATTAGTAGGGATTTTCTTCCTACCCATTGCATTTACAGAATGATTAAGTATACTTATTTAAATATGTATATTAAATAATATCAGCTTGACCTACTAATAATTGTAAGAAATACTTACCTCCAGTAGTTTCTAGCTAACCTGTGAAGGTCTAGTTATTAATACTTAATATATTTTACTAGGTTTATAGGCTGTTATTACTGCAGCACTTAGCACTAAACTACTTAGATTATTTAACTATGTTTTTACAACTTACTGCATGAACCTATTTAAGTGAACGCAAGACTGCGTAAACATTTATTTTTTTAAGATATGCATTTTACACAAACATACTTACCTACACAAATAGTTTACCTTGGGCTCTAGACAAGTGACATTCTGTCCACGGTAGCGTGGCGAAGGCGATTGTCAATACGTCAAAAAATGGGATTGACAGATACTATCGAAATGTCACGTGATCAAATTCCTACATTTTGGCATTTCGATAGTTCAAAGATGTGATTGGAATTCTGTTTCTTCTGAAAATGAATGGAAAATCGTCAAGAGTACCACCTACCTACTCTTGATGAATGTCCATTCATTTTCCTGAAATCTTACGGCAAATGACTTCAACTATAGTGTAGCTAGTTTAAATTGTTTGCATCCGTTTGAAGTTATATTACTAAAGTACCTACCTACATGATATATTTTGTATATTGTTTACTGCGACTCAGTTATTAAACTAACGCAGTGTTACCGTAAACAAAAATTGTATGTTTTGTTCCTATAAAAATATTTGATTTGATTTTGATTACGAAACTATCTATTTTTAGAGCAAGACGTGTGACATTCACAGCGATGCACCGCCAAAATCAACACAGTCGTACCCCTCACTAATTGCGCTGACATTTGGCAGACAATCAGGCATCAGCAATCGGCACCGGACACTTGATCGGAACGTAGGTACGCGCGAACCACGGAGGCACGAAAGTTGCGAACATTTGTTCCGTACGTAAGGTCGGGCTCGGGCTCCGTTCACCATCAGCTAAAGACCATTAACAAATACCGCGGCTTTACAAATATGCGGCCAGGCGTGCGATGCCAAGAATTTGGTCGAATCGGCAACTTTACATAGCACTTGTTTACCTCGCTGTGGCAACGGCTATTTCTGAATGTACACTATATTTACGGACACAATACCGGTATAGTACCGTTAATTCGTGTTCACACGACAACTTTGTAGCGCAAGCTATACGATCTCGAAGTCGAGATGCTATCGAGTTTCGATTGGTGTGAACATCTAAGTCATCGGGTAAGGTCAGGGAGGTCTTGTACTGCGTGTTTTGAATGCTCTTCAGTACAAAAACGTATCTTTGAGCTGTCAAAACAGAGACTGATTAAGTGGTAAAGTTTGGGCTGCTGAAAAAATGAGTCTGCAAACATACTTTATTATTTCGCAGTGGTTCATGAACCCATCGCAGTTTCAATTAAAGGGTTAATCAGGGGTTACTCATGGTTAGTTTACCCATAACTTAAGATTAAGACCACTTCTGAATATGTTGTACAGTTGAAATATGGATACCTCGAATAAAGTAGGTACTTACTTATCGACCTAAATCAGAAACGTAGAAGTTTGTAGAAAGCTTGAATCCAACGAGCCCACACCAGGCGACACAGCCTCAAATAATAGTTTCAGAAAAAAGTTTTGAAAACAGCCTACAGTAACGAATACGTTTCACATTCCAGACGATCCGTGTTGATTCACTATTCTATTCCAAAACGAGCATAGTAGCATAGAACACAGATACAACCAAAATTCTAGTTTTGCCAAATATTTTTGGCAAACCGCAGGAAATCCCGGTGAGCAACATCTTGTTAAATGAGTTGTCAACGTTAGCTCTGACTTAAGCCGTGTTTATGTAATGTAAAGACATAATTTGGTTAGTATAATAAGTATTTAGTGACAAATTGGTGACAGATTAGTTATTTTCTAACCAGATCAAAGCATTTTCCGCATTGGCTTTTCTTTCACCTACACTGAATCTTCAAAGAAACTAAATGAGTCATCTTTTGTGAAAATAGAGAACATGCATATGTTTATAGAACCGGTGTACCAACATAAAACAATAATAGATTGGGAAAAAAATGAGAAGCCTTGAAATCATAGAGAAAAAACAGATCACAGGGCCTTGTCCAATCTTGAAAATACAAAATAATGGAATGGTTTGGCACGATACAATGTCTTGATGCAACGATAGGTACCGTAAAAAAAATGATGTTAATCAAAAAGCTAACATATACTTAACTAATAAAGTTAACTTCAGAGTACTACTCGTAACGTAGACTCGTCTCAGCGTCATAAAGTCGACCCATTATAGTAATGGCAAGAGAAATTATATCATAATACCGACCCGTTGTTCCGCAAAGCGCTGTATAATTAAGTTATCATTTCTATTAACTGGCTACAAATTATAGGCAAGTTTTAAGGCTGTATAATTAATAAATTAAAGCTTAATATATCGATGTAAGTGGATCGTTATCCGATGATTGATTAATTGGCTTCGTTCAGTTATATGCGGCTGTTGATAAATCATTTAGATGGTCATTTCCGCTGGCGTTTGAAGTTCTTTATATATAGCCGCTAACTATTCGGATGCAGTTTACTATTTTAATTTATTCATAAACCTACATATATTTACCCATAGACTTAGACATAGACCATAACGTTAGTATTGCGTGAGTTTATGTTTTAATTTTTTGTAATCAAGGTATTACAATAATCACAGACAGAATCGATCTTAGGCTTTTCAGAATAGTTAAGTTTTTAAGGTTGAACCTACAAGTGGACTTTGGTCCTTAACTATTTAATTACAGATAGTCGTACTATAATGTTAGTTATCGCAGTCTCATGGCATAGCATGGCTATTTAGTTACATGTTGTCGTAAATTATCAAATATTTTCTATAAAGTCCCTGGAACTGATTAATAGCGGAACTGTTTGGAATTCCCCACTCATAAGGTAAACGTAGAACGGTCGATATGATACATTATTTTTAGCTTTAATAATGATTCACTTTCAATTAGTATTTTTTAGGGATCCGTACCTCAAAATGAAAGAACCCTTATAGGATCAGCATAGATAGCATCTTCGTTATCCATCTGTCTGTCGGTCTATCACGACCCTTTTTCTCAAGAACGCGTGGAGGTATCGAGTTGAAATTAATATTAAAAACAATAGGTCTAGAGTCTCTCGTCTGAAGATCTCAAAAAATCAAGCTTCTTTAAGTCTAATGCAATAAAAAGATACGCCTATTTCGCGACATATTTCGATACTCGCAACTACTCGCAAGTAAATCAAAACATATAGAGTACTTCCCGTTGACCTGGAATCATGAAATTTGACAAGAAGCAAGGTGACAGCTTACAGCACAATAAGGCTTACTCACAAGTAAAGGGAAAAGTCTGAAATTTCCTAATTTGTAGTTTTATCTCATAAAAAATATTCTTAGCGATTACAAACTTATACCTATTTGCAGTTGAAAACATGACCGTGACTAGTTGACTACACATCAATGTAAGGGAAAAATATTTTTTCGACTACAAAATAAGTTTGTCCAACATTAAAGACCAACCTACACACGAGTTTGTTGGGAACCCTCGGTGCGCGAGTCCGACTCGCACTTGTCCGATTTTTATTTTTTGTGATCGCCGTTTTCAAAAGTGGCGTAGTTTTTTCTTTATGTTTCGTTTCTGGGAAACCATTTATAATTTTAGTTTATCTTTTAAATATCTATCGGAGCAGATTTCAGCGCTTTTACTTTTCATCTCGGAAGCTGTGATAAGTAATAAACTACTCTAGTGTAAAACCCACTGTAGCTGCTTTTATCATCTGCCTAGCCTTTTCCCAACCATATTGGGGTCGGCTCCCAGTCAAATTGGATTCAGCTGAATACCAGTATTTTACGTGGAGCGGCTGCCTACCAGACCTCCACAACCCGTTTAACTGGGTAACACGGTACTTCTAGGCAAGACTGGTGTCAGATTTTCTGGCTTCTGACAATCCGTAACGACTGCCAAAGATCTCCAAATAACAGCCGGGACCAACGGCTTAACGTGGCACGGAGGAGTCTCGGTATTACATGTTAAGATGGTCACCCATCCACAGACCAACCTCGGCAAGTGTTGCTTATCCTTGAAGATCGGTCCGTGCGGCTGTTATAATTTTGCCACGAGCTCCTTTGTAGCTGCTTTTATGATCATTAATATAAATATTCAATCAAACCAACAATTCCAACCCTTCCGCGACTGAGAATTTATACTATATTATTTCAAAAGACATTAAAAATACTAAATCAATTAACAACATAATGACTTGGTAACATACTCAAGCGCCATTGCGATCAGTTTTTAAAGTGTCCATTTAAACGCCATTTATCTTAAAGTCTCAAGTTTACATTAAATCCTTAGATACTATAACTGCTTTGTGTAACTTTTTCTATGAAAGTGGTGGCTGACAACTTTCTTCGACTAATTTACAACAGATTTTGTAAATTGCTTGGCGTGTTTCAACTTTTCATCGTAAGTACTAAGTACTTGGTATGATGTATGTGTGTTACAGGAATTTTCCTTAGCGACTAACAGTGACTAAGTTAGTCTTACAGTTTGATTGATTATGTGGTAAGTTTGTTAGTCGATCTAGTTGTTGACATTGACAAGCGTAACTTGGCGATGTGTTGTTAAAATAATTAGGAATCTTGACGATTCCTGTCAAGTTTATAAGTTTCCAGACAGTTGTAACAAGTTATTCTGTTTAGTATAGGGAGTTGCTTGATTGTATTACCTACTATGTAACTTATCCCTTGTTTGGGAAAGCTAGTCTTAAGTTTAATCAACGTGTCGCCTCGTGTCGTTGTCATCTTGTCGTCGCCCATAAATGACAATTACAAAAATATCACACATTTGTAGATATCTCTGAAAACCTGTCGCAAATTGATTTCCGCCAGTTCAGAGTTTTTCATTTATCTGCTATAGGTAGGTATCTACCGCAAACATTTTTTGTCAAGTAAAACTGCATATCGGAAGTTTTTAGTTGCAAACAGTTTGAATATATATACTTACCTATGTAAAGTTTGAGTAGGTACTAAGTATGTAAAACTTTGCAACTAAATCGCCACTTTTAATTCCATAATTTCTTTACTAATATAACCCTTTCTTAATAAACTAAAAATCTTAACTGTGAAAGTCTTAAGTTGGTTACATCTAGATAAAAAACCATAGCTAATTATTTTTTTTATTTTTAAAACATTTTTTAAAAGTGCTGTGGTAGCGGTCAGCAGGCATGCAACGGTGACCGATGCAGACGAGCATTATGTCATCGCGTCTAGACAACCAGACACGAGACGGCAAACAAGCATCACACCATGTTTACTCTAAAACTACGACCAACTCAGATTTTACTAATATAGAATATGGCAAATACGATGCAGTTATTTCCCCGAATAGCAACGGTTAATCATAGAGACGAAAAAATATTTAAAATATTGAAACTGACAACAAGTCAACAACTGGGCTTAAACCACCAACTCTTAAAGCAGTATTACTTTAATATTACTTCCAGTGGGAAAGAGACAGAGCTATACGTCCTGTGTAGCTCCGTCTCTTTCCCACTGGAAGTAATATTGAAGTAATACTGCTTTAAGAGTTGATGGTTAGGCCCCAGAGTGCAGGAAAAGTATTATTTGGATCCGAATCTTGAGTTTTTCCCCGATGTCAATTTCCAGGAAAATGAATTTGATTTTTACAGGCAATTTTTCCTCCAGTTTCGCACAAGTGGAGGCAAAACTTTTTGATTAGGTAGTTTATTTGTACTACATAATAAAATTATGTCCTCAAAGAAAAAAGTTAGAAGGCATAGGCCTACGCATTATGAACAAGGTGCGTAGATTCTCGTGTGACAAAAATATCGGTCCAATTCATCCAATCGTCATAACAAGATACCAAAAGACAATCGTCATAACATCATGTGTAATTAAGAGGACCCGCCAAAACAATAGACGGAAATTTATAAATAAAGCGCTGAATACAGCGTTTCCACGATGCTGGGTTTCAAAGAAACGGTTTAGCCACAGAATAACGAAACTCCTCGGCGGACCACTGCTAAAGAAAAAAACACGGCATTGACAAAACCTTAATCTTTTCAGTGGGTGTTGAGTTTTCTCATAGTAATTGAATTGAAGGCCGTGACAATTGTGTTTATGGCAATGGCAACCAGATACTTGTGCTCAGTAGCTCAGTGAATATGAGCGGCAAATGTAGCTAGTAATGGCGTCTCACCGACTGTCACGTCGCGCGTCGCTGTCAGCGCGCCGCGGTGTTCTATACTCTATGGGAGGTGCATACGTGCAAACATATCGCGTGTCGGACTCAATGGCTCCATTGATCACATGTGTTTGTGATAACGAATTACAACATCGTGATTAAGCAAGCCTTAATTGTTACTTGTACTAAGTAATTGGAGTAGAGAGTATAAGAAAAGCTTTGAAGCCGCCTACAGTCTATTATTAAAGTAAGACTTGTTCACACTCTGGTTGGAGCTGGGTAAGTGTGGAAGTAGTAGGTAGTTGTTAAGTTGTCTATTAGGTTTTATGACATTTTCGTGCTAATTAACTGTTGTTACAGAGGACTATTAATAGCAACACCTTCTTTTTGCAAAAAGTATCAGTTTTTCACTACCATTTAGGACCTTTTCGGGATCTCTTCCCAGAGCCCTGTATGAAAGTTTCGGCGGTTGTTGAAGTGTTTCGATAGGAACTTTCCCTAAGCGTGGTACAATCTATTTTCGAAAATTTTCTGTTGCCGCTATAACAACAAATAATAAAAATAAATTAAAAAATTAAAGGGGCTCTGTTTTTTGGCGTTTTTAAGGTAGACACTTTAAATGCTCACAGATTTTGTATGACTAAATTCCTAAAAAAATACTAATAATATAAAATTTTAACGGCATAATAGAGGATTATATTTTAATGGCGACGATGGTACGGAACCCTTTATGCGCGAATCCAACTCGCACTTGGCCGTTTTTTTTTCTGCACACATATTTGCAGTTGCTATGAAGGACGTTGTGTGCAGACCTTGACCGATCTGGTCCCAACCGCCTTGAACCTTCAAGTTTTTGTAGCAAACGCGTAACGTAACGTGGCGATATTTGTAGGTAAGTAAGTAGGTACAACATACTCATGCTTTGTCATTTTTTGTATCTTTAGACAAAAAAGTTTGAGGCTAGAAAACGTGAAACACGATGTCTTCACTCATTATGAATCTTTGGAGTATGTCGAAAGTAATCAGTGAAACAGAATAAATAATAAAGTTACGATGTGCCTAGCGACAGAACTTAGGTTTTAGCTAAACGTCTATCTGTCCAGTCTAGTGACTATAGCTGAGTTTTTCACTAGAAGTCTGTCTGGACCGTGGGAAAACGATGGTGCATAAACATTCGGAAAATTCAATAGATTGGACTCGCTCACCAATAATTTAATACTTAGTATTCCATGGCAAAAATTAACTAATATAAATTAAGAGCGTATACGCGGTACGGCTTTTCATACAAACTTTCAAATCCTTATTTTTCGAAATGAATGAACTGATTTTAATGAAACTTGGTATGCATACCTACGCTAAATATCCAGGTCTAAATAGTTATATAAATCAGAAAACATTTTTGAAAAAGATTTTAGAGGGAGAGAGAGAGCGATTTTAAGTTTTCTATAGAAAGTGAAAAATCACTATATCCTTCCCCTGAACTCTTTTTCGAAAATTTTCCCTGATAACTATTAAGACCTAGATATCTAGCGTATGCGTACCAAGTTTTATTAAAATCGGTTCATTAATTTCGAAAAATAAGGATTTGAATGTTTGTATGAAAAGCCGTAGAATATTTCCTTTGTCATTTACCGTGGCAACGGTGCCAGTGTTGGGTTAGCCCATTGACAGCGATGTAGAAGATTTTTCGATGCCCAATGAGTTCTTCCCCTCCCCTTTTGTTATCCCACTGGTACATTTTTTAATGTTTACTTACACTTTTTAATGTCTTATTATTTGTAAATAAATTATTCCTTTATTTATTTCAATAGGATATCGTTAATTGTAGGTGTCTATCAGCTCAGATTATAAATAAGTACAGGCTGTGTTTATCAGGGCGTTTTCAGATCAAAGATATGGGATAAAATTGACACGTATAGAAAGAGAAGTTTGAAAGTAGAGCAGGTTACTTTCGCAGCCCTTGGCGATAAGGTTGCCATAGACAGTTTATGTTCCATTGCTTGGTCGTGATTATTTAGTTAGGGTAAAGCGGCACTTATTATGGTCAACAAAATAAGAGATATTTTTCTCTTTGTAACACTGAAAACTTCACATCAGTACTCGCATGGGCTGGCGAAATCTTAAACTAAAAGTAAACTCATATTAGTTAATAAAAATGTTTGGTTTTCTTTGTAAATGTATTCTTGTAGTTATTACTTCATCTATTTATATAAGCAGCTTTCCATCTTCGAGTCACGCTGACTGCCATAGGCTTAGGCTTAGGCTTGCCATAGGCTGACTGCCATAGCCATATGCTTAATATCCCGTGGATTAGACCAGACCACGGTAGCGAAGACGCGAGAAAAGATCACAACCTCTGGCTTGTTGTAAAATAAGACCCGAGAAGAGTCTCGCATTAAATAATAACAGGTTTTGGAATAAACCATCGTAGAATTGACGTTGTTGTATTTGTAGTTGTAACCACTATCATTATTTGTCGTGTAGTACCTAGTTATTGATATAAAACGCTTTCGTTTAAATCCCAGCCCTGTTTTTCAACACGATTCTATAAAGGCTAAACGATTGCAACAATGTTGCGAGCACTTGACAAGTAAATAACTCTTCTTGATGATCTTGACTACTTGTTTCCCTCGATGTAACTGCTTTAGTTTAGCTGTTGTAACTGGCAATTAAGCCGGATGGTACGAATCTCTATTTTAATAGGAGTTCGATGTAAGATTTTAAATTGCACATCTTCATCCTAGTTGGTGGACAATTATGACGTCGATACTTGTTTCTGTTATTAGCTTTAGTAACTAGTAATATCCTGATTATTATTTATGGTGTTCGACGACTCCTTGCACAGGCAAATTAATTGCCGAGGTTCATTACTGAAGTTGCTGTATGTCTTTTGTCGATACCCGTTGGATCAGACGAATAGTAGAGTGGTCCGCTGCCATTGGCCAAATGGATCGAATGACTTGATTAACACGGTGAGGATAAAAGTCAATGAAGAGAAGCCAGTATTGGGAGTACGACGTGAGCTGATTGAAAAGAACCTCTAGAACTTTGTCTAGAGGTTCATTCTTAAGTGATAACTGTCGTAAAGTCAAAAATGTACGATACTAATATTCTCTATCACGTCAATCCCAAACATTTTCGGGTATCACCAGTAGAATATCATTTTGTGAGCCCTGAGGCTTTAGACAGTGACATTCTATCAGCAATAACGGCCGTTGTCGTCAAGTTAAAATATAAGGGCCTCGTGATATTTCGGTAGAGCATGTTTGATGGTTTCCTGAAATGACGATCACCAAGTGGTAGCACTGAGGCGTCAGGTCCAGCCACCTGTCAAGTGTCGTCACAACAAACGGTCCTGTGCGTCTCGCATCTATCGGCTACCCGCGACCCTCACCAGGTCATAGGCCTTCAAATGCAGCGTCTTCCAGTACGCGCCGCGGTCGCCACTCCAGAACTTTCGGCCCCATCGACCATCTGTTCTGCGAGCAATGTGCCCTACCCACTACCACTTCAGTTTGGCGATCCTTCGGGCTATGTCGGTTACCTTGAACTTCAGACTGCTTAGTTCCCAGTTACCAAGCAAAACGGTAAAGCGGATAATTTAATTTAATATCTCCAAATTCGGTCCAAGTCCAACATTGTATTACAAACAAATGTCATCCGTTCCGTCATGGTACATGATCAATATTGTAATTTAAGTTTCTTGTACAGGTTTTTTCCCAGAGATAGCTATTATGAGTTATACGGTGTCAATGTGAGCGAGGCACGTGTATGTGGCGTTGTCAACAAGGCGTCAATGACGGGCTGTCACCTTGGGACCACTCTATTGATCTCCATTTCCATTGAGTAGCATAATAGTTGCGAGTCTTTTACGGAATGTGTAAGTAGTATGGAACATAATTGCGTAGAACTGTGTCGGTGACTTGAGATCAGCTAAGATTTTTTTATTTTGACCACGACGATGGATCACGCTTGTAACCAATTCATAATTTAAACCCAGTAATCGGGTTTAAACCTGGTGGATTATTCATATAGACTACATGTCTGACAACCAATAAAAGTACCTATCTATAATTTATAGCATGAATTTTTAAAGTGTGCGTGGATGTCCAAATCTGAAACTATGAGGAATACCGAAAAATACTAATAATAACCAATACATACTATATAAAGAAGTCTCAAGCCCGATTTTGATGAAAACTCAAACTGCATCATCATTAGATTGAAAATCGGTATTCCTAGCCAGGAATTGAACCGGTTGATTTTGATAAAAAAAAAACAAAAACTTTGTTATTACATCATCTGAAAGTATCGCTATAAGAATGACATTCTGGGAAGTTATAACATGTGGCAAACTAAAGGAAACCGTTATTTTATATATTTCTGACTAAACCTTCCTATCTAAACCTTGTGACATTTTTTTAAAAATCCACTGGTGCAGGTGTAGATTCTCGGCCCCGATGTTGATGAAATGCATCATAGATTTTTTTTAAATTATCAGTTGATATTTTTTATTGAAAATTGAAAAAGTATTTTGTTAAAAATGAGCTCTTTCCTTTGGTTTGCCACGTGTTATTTCATTACTTCCCAGAATTTGATCCTTATTAACAACACTTTCGGATAGTGTAATAATTAATAATACTGGGTGTTTTTTTTTTCAAAGTCAAGCGGTCATAAATCGAATGATGCAGTTTTAGTTTTCATCAAAATCGAAAGAAATAATTGAAATTGAGTCGAGAGTTAACATTACTCAGAAAAAAGGATGCTCAACGGGATCCTCCTTGGCTGTACCCAATTAGTTTTCTTTAAGCTAACGAGCAAGATTCTGACACGAGTGCGTAATATGGTAGTCCTCTAAAACTCAGTCCAGCAATCACACACTGACCACTACAAATGAGCCAAAAAACAGCCTAATGCCTAAAAAACATCCAAAAAACGACCGATGACGATACGTCATCGGTCGTTTTTTGGATGTTTTTTCACAGATCTTTTGAAATAGCGGATGTAGACAGTAGACAACTATTTATCTTGCTCTTATTGCAAAGAATAACAGCATTTGTTTTTATTTGCCTTCCCACATGCAGTTACGACCTACCTTAATTGTCAGTGATTATTATAAGTCCTGAGTGACCTTGTGGCTCGTGATGACTGGTGCTGATCAGTATGTGACAGTACCAGACTGTTGGATTGTTTCTTTTTGAACACCGTTTTTGGCGAGAACGTGATTAGTCTAAGTTTTATGGAAATGACGTTTAAAACTGGATTTTAGCGATGGTGATTGTCATAGATATAATCATTATATCTATGGCGACTGTCGAAATGCCAAAGTATTTATTTATTTACTCAATGAATTATTACAACAATTTAACAGAAAGGATAAGGGTGTTATATAATAAGGGATTGATCACGTGATATTTCGATTGCGTTTGAAAATAACATACATTTTTGAAGTTCGACAATCGCCTTCGCCACGATTTTTTTTCTAAGGATGCGATAACATCAAATGCTCTGGGTGGAGCGGAAGGGAGTGTCAGACTCACTGAGTAAAACCCATCCGTGTTCCTCCAAATGCCCTTTGCGTTCCAGGGCCGCGAAAGACTCACTCTTTCGAACAAATTACGCAAACAATAACGGGCCCCGTCGCTTAAAGAGATATCAGGATAGTAGGTACTGACATCTCGTGTAACACACATAACGCGCCTTCGAACCGAGCCCGGTTCTTATCTGAAGACGAGCCACCCAACGTTCACCGTCCGCACGCAGGCCCGCGCCTACGGTAGCCGGGAATCGCCCTGCAACTCCCGACACCCGGGGCGTCTTCTTCTATTGTGGCGGCTGGGGCGTGAGGTTTGTCTCTCCCTCACGCGGCTCGCCTCCTCCTTCACCTGCATTACTGCTTCTTAGACGGAGGTGACTGCTTCCCATGCCCCCTCGCTCCGGACCATGGATTGAACCAGGGCCGGAAGCGAACGGTCGCCTCGACGAGGACACGGCGGAACGTTGCTTAAAAATTAGTAGAATTCACATTCTGATCTCTTATCGGTCAGTAGGAATTTCTCCTGTTTCGTGGGTGCGTTTTACAAACAAATAAACTCACATACACAAAAAGCCACACCCGGAACAACTATATAGGCCATACAAATATTTTTTCCGTGCGGGAACGGAACCCACGACAGGCAGCACACAGCACAAACCAAAAAGTCTTGAATGGATTGGCATGTGGCGGCTTTTGAATTCTTGAACCAAGCTTCTGCCTGTACTATACCTATCTGAGTTGGCTACAAAGGTGAAATTGTTATTTGGTATTGGAATTACCGATGCAGAGCGACCGATGGTTACTACGAGTACATCATGGTGTAAATTGGTGTTAAAGTGAACAGTTTTTCAACAGTTTAATAAAGATTAGTCATACAAGATGAGTTTAAAAAAACATCAAAAGGATGTTCTCCTTAAAATAACCACTTCGTAACCATAATCTACGTCAAAGAAATAAAAAAGCCAGACATAAGTATATGGGTATTCCATAATATGGTACATCAGTAAACGGCGGACATCGAATTAAATCTTACTTAAGAAGTAATTTATTTCTGATTATAATTTCTCTTTAATTATCATTGTCGTACATAAATGGACGGACTCGTATCCTTTATGGCCGAGAACGACGATGTGGGTAAAAAATCGATTAAAAACCCATTATCGATCCACTGACTAAAAACCATAAGTTTTTACTGCGTCTACGCAAGTGTTTGCGTAGCGAGCGATGTACCGAGTAGGTATGAGGTAAGCTTGTACTTAGGATCCTAGTACCTTCTGCAATTGCTTAAGAATTTGTTCTTAATAAATTAAAAAGTAAGTAGTTTTTCTTTAATGCGGGATTTTATTTCATATCTATCGGTTTTCGTGTGCAAAATTTATTTCTTTCGAATAATTAGCTGAGATTTATATACTGTCTATAACTCCATATACTTATATCCAGTCGGTACCTTTAGACTACAATACAGACGAAGATGTATGCACTATGGCGTCGTCAAAAGGCAAGCCTTGTTTGTACCCAAAATTGAAATTGCACAAAAATGTTTGCTTTAGTTTTTGCACGTCGTAAAACCAGCAAATAAACCGAAGTGGTGGATACAATCAAACATTTAAAAGGGACTGTTAAACGTTTACTTATCAGCATTCTTTATTACCTTGTCGCAATATTAAAGGGTGAGGTAGGTACTGCACTTTCCTGCCGTTTAGCTAATCTAAAGCACACGAAACGATACAAAATTTACAATAATTAAACAGCCGCAAAACCTGGATCAGCTGCTGATAGAGAAGCCATTGGTATCGCATAACTTATAGCCCGTGATAACACCGGTAAATACAGCACACCGCCGTATAAGGGTGGCGTGATTATGAAACTGGTCATAATTTAATTTCGACTTTATCAAGTCAATAGACAGCCCGCTCTAATAAACTATTTATCTACAGCACCAATTATCAAGTCGCGGCGTTGCTCGGTCAACCATTACCTAGTATTTATTGAATGATACTAGATAACGTGTACCTATATGAGCCGCTTTAAGATAACAATACTTTGAAATTCAGCGTGCGTTTTATCTGCAAACACGGAATCTTAAGTGACCGAAAGGCGTAAGTTATGGCTGATATTTGAATGACGTTTCGAATGTTGAATAAATGTATGTGTTGGTGATTTTTTCCAGGTGTTTAGCAATTCTTAGTAGCTCAACGGTCTTGGTGAAAAGGTTTGAACGTGTGGTGAAAAGTTCACGTTTCATTGAGCATGGTGAGTTACTGTGGTTTTTGCGTGGTCGACGGCCCGGTCGCCGGCGCGGCCCGAGTGCGCGCGAGTCACTCGATGCACTACTTTTTTCCTCGCTCGCACATCCGCGTCTGGACTAGTTTTTACCCCGGTCCCCACCTCCGCATTCGCTGTTTTTCTCGATTGATGACCGTCTGGCCGCTCGTCTGTGTTTACACGACGCGTCTATCCAATGTATTAGAATTACTGTGCGTATCACGGTAGCCGTAACAAATGATCATATTACTTTGCAAATAAATGACTTTGGAAATTGTGGACGGACCGGACAAAAAGTGTTAGTCATACATCGTTCGTTTATTATTACTGTGAGGATGGTGCCGTGGTGCGGCCTGTTATTATCTTCAAGTATCTAATTATTTCCATATACCTACATACAAAGTTACAGGTAATTTTAATAATATGAAGTACCTACTAACTTCTCGCTTGTCGTTAGTTTGTAGTTAGGGTCTGATTTTCTTAATCACATAATTATATCTGTACCTACCTACGTGAAGGTTTATTTGCAAAACATCATTTTCGGCGTTGAGTTGTATACCTCATTACTTGTACCTGTTAAGAGCATTGGCTCTACTTTCATTGGAAAGTGGAAGGTATAAAGCAGTTAATTAAAATTAGCCAAATAGTCAATTCAAACTGATTGATGAGCATAACAGAAATCCACAAAAACCTCCCATAATGATTAAAGAGAATCACATCTTCAAGTTTCCACCATCCCATCTTAACAACAACAAAGGTGTTCATAACCTACAACAAATCGAATTCAAAACCTTTATCATTCGATAGTTCATTGACCGCATGAAAAAGTCAGAGTATATTAATTAACATGTGTACGTCCGCAGACGTGTGGCGAACACCGCGTATACCACGTACATTGAAATATGAACAATACGGGTACAGCCATTAGCGTTCGCCACTGGATTGGTAATTGGTGGCTTTGTATGGCCCATCAGACTACGGCTAGGCCAGACAGGCGGCCTCCGGCGTCTAGACAGACCATTGCGATTTGCGAGATCACGTTTCGGCCGGCCGAACATGCTAAGTGCACGTCTGGCACCGTACATACACTGAGACCGCCGATGTACAAACACCCTGGATGTGACTCGAATGTGTTACCGTCAGTCAAGCCGTTGCACGGTGATTGTAAAATTTTAGCATGTGTGGTTTGTAGCCAGGTACGTGTCGAGTTGTCGCTAATAAATCGATCTGAGAGGTGAACACCCAGTTCCTGATAGACAATTTTTTTTTCTGATAACAATTCTTATGTCTGCATCAGCGCTGACATTAGTCAGGGATTATTAATTTACCAATCAAGACAACCAAAACATAAATTAGCAACGGATTAACTGATAAAAACACTTCAAAAACTGGGGTAACATCCACGTTTTAGCGGTATACATTAAAAATTAGTTACAACAGAGCTGTCAATAATCTGGGCAGATTTCTTTTATGGAATAATAACAATATACCAAATACCTACCATAGTCAGCTGATCTTTGGTATTGGTTAATCGGGACTTTCCCTTACTCATACAATAGGTATGTAAAGTCATTATTAGTCATATTATCTAGTACCTATGTGTGAATGAATAATATGAAGCACGTGATATTATTTCAAAAGTAATGCAAATCATTTAGCATTTTGGTATCTACCAGGTTTTTTTTTAATTTGTATTTTAGTATAGTATTATGAAATAGTGTGAAATTTTACGATGCATAAATTATAAGTTACGAATACGGTGATGTGACCATAAGTGTTGAGAATTGAATACACGTGTAACGGTGTAGTACGGCGTTAAACCAATTGTATTGCTGGATAATAAGTGGATGTTACCAGACTTTACATCAATTGGAGTAGATTCCTATTCTTGAGAAAAACACATTAATATGTAATATGTAGGAATACTAATAGTTTTACCCAAGACTATAATAAGCTACTAATTTATTTGCAGTTGTTTCGAATTCATTCCGAAAGGTCGTTTTGGAAAGATTCTGCCAATTAGAATTCTATGATAGGTAGAAAGCTGCCACCATTATAGAAGCGTACCCCATTTTTACATCACAATTTGTCCTGTAGAGGTATGGAGCTTATTTGCTTAGCTTTTCTAGACTTGAAATTCACACCGCACTTTGGCAGCTACCATGGTATCAAAGCCACAGAGATAGTTCACAGAAGATGTTGCAGGCCTCTAATCACGTCGAAATATAACATAATAGTAACGATGTCACATCTAGTGGACCGTGTGAACTATTCCTATATCCACGTCCAGTTTGTAGTCTCAAATGACTATGTACATAGTTAGCACATAGTTACGGTAGGCCTAGACAGCAGTCCGAGACACGAAGGAAGATTGCTTAATGCTCAGATACACACAGTAATGACACATAACAAGCGTGACGAATTCTCTTAATATTGTCTTTAGACTGTCTGCCTGCAGTCTGTGACTATTGTCGGGTTTTTGTGACGCCCGCCAATGTAAACAAATGACGAATCAAAAGGTTAAATTGACTGAAACTTTTTGGGATGATTTTTATTGATGTTGTTTCGAGTTTCGAGCTGATGCATGCAGAAACGTTTATTTCAATGGACTGTGTTTATAGTTAGGTAATTATATAGTTATCAGGCAATTAAATAAAACCTATAGACATATTTAGGTCGTCTTAAAACGCAGCAAGCCTTAATTTATAGGATTTTTCTATCGAATTGATTCAATGAACCTTTTAAACAACGTGTGTTGTATATTGATTCTGTTGATTTAGTCTCAGCTAGATATATACCTAGCCAAGTTATGTCAAACCTTGTAAAGAGTTTAAAAAAAAAACCTAGAATTAGGTAAGTAAGTATTACCTACATTACTGATGCATTGTCAGTCATTGTCTAACAACAGTAACAACGCAAATAAAATACTAGTATTGTTTCGGTACGTTGCCAGTAACAATGAAAAATCTGTGGTACCTAACTATACTGTCGTAAGCACTATATAATTGAAGCACACAAAAAATGAACACTATATAATAGAACTGTCTGTTTTTTCCGTTGTTTACACGTAATCATACAAATTGGCCACGGTATCATGTGTTTACTGCAAGTCAAGCACAGACCAAAGTCAAGTGTATACTTATAATTTATAATGAACGACAAGACAGACATGTCAATTTATTTGTGCAAATCTGTCGGCAGGTGGGCTCGACTAATTGGTGTAGAGCCAGAGCCGGAGCACATAGAAACGCGACGCGACGCGCACTTTTTAAGATAGCGATACAATTAATAGAACTTAGTTTACTAACTCTTCGTAATCGGATGAATCTTTTTTGAAAATCTGAACCAGAAGATGGCGCCACATTGGTCCAGGAGTAAACAAAGCAATATAATCTATGGTAAGTTCAATCACAACAGCCACCAAATCATAGACGGGATAGAAGCCATGTTTGTCTTTTCTGCTCCCAGTGTGCCACCTTAGTAGTGGGAGAAACTGGCAGTAAGGTTCTCTTTTCGGAAATTATCCTTACTTTCTCGAGGCGTATCTCGGTAATTACTCAATGAGCCTCGAAATGTCGTCGCGATGCTTTTCGCGGAACGCCGCTGCGCAGAGCGAAAATCTGGCCTTTTCAAGCATCGATGCATCGCATCGCGTCACAGTGTAAGCTGACCCTTATATATTGATTTCTACAAATGTCCGGTACATAGTACAAGTATTTATATAATTTATATAAATATTTTGTTATAATTATTTATGTCAGTGCAAAATAATTAGATACTTATATTGGTTTCGAATTATGTTATGGCACCAATTTAATGGCACATAGGTAGATAACTGTATTTTTTTTTCGACTAACTGTGTAGGTACCTAATGGGCGTGTTTGAAATGTCAAATATATAAGACAGTTTATTAATGATCATATTTAATTTGCTGTTGCTACTAGACGAGGTAAATAGGGAGATAATTGGTAGAAGATACTTAACAGTATAGGTATCTACACCTCATATCAAATACTATATGTATATGTACCTATGTGTATAACGCATCTTTCTACAAAAGTTTGTTTTGTTTCTATGCGGTGTCGAAAAACTATAGAATTCTACATTATGCTGCGACACTTAGAATATTTCTTGCTTGAATGCAAGTAGGTATCCTAGGACCATTTCTTCACTATTGCGTGATTTTAATAGGTAAATATTCATTCGTTTTATTTTCAAATTGCACTTACCACTATTTATTTTAGCATCACCCAAAGGTGTCATAAGCATTAAAAAAAGCAACAAATCAATAGATAAAAGGCATTTAGGCCGCCTCTGTGCATAAAGTGCAAAAATAAATGCAACTAGATATTTTTATAAAAAGAAAATAACTTTCGTAGGCATTGTGATAGCCCTGCGTAGCTCGTAGTTCGTCACTAGCTCTACAACTACGACTACGATAGTCTCGGCAATATCAATTACACCCCTGCCTGGCCGGGCTATCCGATATTCCTTTTGATTTTAGTTGGAAAGCGGCCATAGGCGATAGACGTCTGATGGGGTACCTACGAGCCCACTGTTCTCTGGAGGAGAAATGTATTTACAAATACTATGTTCTATAATTATGGTTCTATAGCTACATCGTTCCAATAGATACTCCAATGTGTCTATTGCTTCTCTTTTGTCAGAAATATATGTAGTTACGTGGATGAGCTGAAATATAGGAAGAAACTGTAGTAGCCCTAAGGCTTTTATTGGAAAAGAGTAACTATAGGATTATTTGTCCGTTCTTCTCTATGAATCTATACCATTACGAATGGACAACTACGTGGGTCACACAGAAAGTTTTAAAAAAAATTAAAAAACGAAAAATATGTAAGTCGAAGCCTGTTAATATTTTTAATGCTTTTAGAAGTAGTCTCTGTTCCTTTCTAAGCACCGTCGCATGCAATGGAACCATGGACTGAAGCAGTGGGCTCACTCTTCTTTAGGGACCTCTTCCATTCTACGCCTTTTAACACGTTCATGGAACGACCTCTAAGTTGGTTTATCTTTTACATAAGGAAAATAATAAAACTCACAAAGTGCCAGGTCGCCAACTCCACACACACCTTCAATAGACAAAATAAATATTCGATAGTCCGTCTGGCGCAGTGAACTGGAGCGTTGTCGTGGTGGAGGAAGATGCTGAGCTGTCTAACATTTTCCAAAACAACTGGTAAACAATGACTGACATACTTACCATCAATCTGCAGCAACAGTCAGTTCATGTAAGACTTTTTGTACCTACTTGACTCATATCAATGCTTCTTCTCAATCAATGCATTTCTCTGGTGCGCAGAGTACGGGCCAGCTCCAACGCAGTCCTGGCGATGATTGCGGACAGACTGGACTGCCCCTACATGCTGCATTGCTGTAGTAGGCATGTTCAGGCAAAACCGTTTAGCAGGCGTTATTGATTAAGTTTGTGTTTTTGAATTATCTACATTTTAATTTTAAAAATTTTATAATTGTAATTTTTGATATTATCATATTTTTAATCTTTGACATTTATTATGAATCTATTTTATTATTAGTAGGTATTGTTTATTCTATTGGAAATTAGCTGGCGTTATTAATTAAGTTTTTATGTATTTAAATTATCGAAATTTTAAAATTTTTATTTTTAATTTTTGGCATTTATTATGAATTTATTTTTATTATTATTACTATTTTATTCTATTGTATTAGTGTGTGTGAATTGCTTTGTAAATTATCTTCTATGGGCCTTGATACCCGAAATAAATGAATTTTATTTTTTATTTTTTATTTATGCCTAAAGCTGCCCGAATCATTGATATGTCACCCTTCTATCAGCTATTTTTTTTGGATTTTTAATTTTCTTTAATTAGCCCTACAACACTCACGTTATCTTCAGTAGTCGCCGTAGAAGGACGTCCCGTTCGCGAATCATCAGTAAGTTTGCTTCAACCACGTTAAAACTCATAAAACTAGTGTGTTCGTAGTCGTTCGGGCACGGGTTGGGGCTTCGTCATGAAATGCTAATGGAAGTCTATCGTGACATTGTTGTTGAATATGACCGCAACGAAAGTCGTAATAAATCATTGGGCGAAAATTTTCACTATAATAAAATCCATTTCGACGCACGACAGACACTTTAATTACCGCCAATTTTTCAAAACAAATGACGATGACTGGACATACGAATTCATTACACATCCACAGATTCCCAAAGAGTCTAATTCGAAATTTAAATTATAAATTTCTCATCGGCTCCTTTTCTTACTAGCCTAGATTCTAAAAACTTTCGGGTACTGTCACTTTTTTTTTAATGTAAATGTTTACTTTCAAAAGCAGTACCTACCTGTTTGGTCTAATTATTATTGTGCCAATGAAAATTAAAAACCATTTCAACAAGTGCTTTTGTGTACTTAATAAAAAAGTCGAATAGTTTCCATCTTTTATTAAAGTTAAGAATGGAGAGAAGGAAAATACCTAGGTTTTAATCTTGAAACTTTATTAACTTAGGGAAAATTGAATAAGAAAAAATAAATAAAAGACAGGCCAGCTTAAGATCTTATTTAGGAAATTAAAGTTTTCAGGCCTATGGACACTGGGCAACTATTGTACCTACCTAATTTCAATACCTAAATCAAAATAATATGGTTTCTACAAGGTGGTAGATTTACACTTATTATTGTACACCTTTCAAGCAGATTCTGAACTGCGTAGGTACATGTTGTGCTAATTAACAAATACCTATAAACTGACGAAACCTCATTTGAACTCTGCAGACAATAATGTTAATTGCCAAAATACTCTATGCTTGTCAGACCAAAAACAATTTCTACAATTCTATTGTTTTTTCTAATTTCAAATTCAGAATGCAAGCATATTTTCGGTAGATTTAACCAAGTCAGTTTTTACGGGTCTACTTTTTGCCAAAAAAAGAAAACAAGTAGGTAAAGCTACATGTTTCAAAGTATTTTTTTAAAACGAAGAGAAGTTTTTGTTTTGGGAAATATTTTTATTTTAATTATAAGCTTGCAGCGTCTGGCTACAAAAAGACTGAAACCTCTTAAACGTTGATTTTCGATTAGCGGCCGTATGTGAGACTAAGGCGGGTTATACACCCAAGGTCGTTTGGCAGACAGCCGCACCTCTGGGACTCGTTACGCCGTCTGCAACCTTGACACACACCTGTTCTGCCCACCTCCATTCACCAGTGTGCTCTTGTCCTTGGATAATGCACCTTTTTGCAGCGGACACTTTTTTTCTTTTTCTTTTTAGGCGCATGACACACTGTCTGCCTATTGTTGAAATGACGTGTGTTTATAAAATATGATTGCACGATTTGTAATGCCTGATTAGGTAGGTAGGTACTGAGCATTATTGGTAGGTTTATTGAAGTAGAATGTATTTGTTAGCTAATAACTTCGCCGATAACTTGAAGGTACTTTTCTTAGAAACTTTTACTGGTAGGTACCTAATTTTGCCTCCTTACTTAATTTTATAAAAAAATTAAACGTGAAAATTAAATTTTAAACGCAGCTAAAGGAACATTAGTGTACCAGATAATGGTACTTAGCTACTTATAAAAAACCGGTGAATTTAGAAGATAATTTAAGGCCAGGTTTTCTGGAAAAACGTTGTTTTGCATTGTGTAAAATTGTGTTTTATTCGTAAACAACACGGATTTAAATTTTGAAAAAAATATATTACATATTTCACACTTCGATCTTGCGATTTCGGCCGTGCGATACACGATTACTTGCACTTTACTGCATCCAATTAAATCGCAAAGACAAGTCAAAATCAAGATGTAATTATCATTTCATTTGAGTTATATAAGGTTTTGAGTAATAAAACTTATACCACAATAAAGGTCGTAAAAAATGTGATATAAATCGGCCGTCATAATGTGAAATATGAAAATACGTATCCCACTAATTCCAAAATCAAGTGATTTTGTCGTTTCATGAGCGCGCCCCGTGTCATTTAGTCCCGAGCGGAACGTGTTGGAGGTCGGACGTGTGCCAAATTTTTGCGATCCCGCCACCCCCGCTAAGTTCTGTTACTGGCTAAGCCTAAATTGATTACCGCTCTAGCACTGCCGGCACACCGGTGTGCCGCGAATTTAATGTTTATGTTTATTTACGTAAGATTTATTTTTTATTTTGGAATTTTCACGTGTCGAGTGGTTAAATAATAATACTTGTATACAATTTAGTGTTCAAACAGTTGTAATATAGTTAGTTTTTATTAGATGTAGCTATAATTTTGTAAAAAAAAATGGGGGAAAAAAAAGTTGTCACGGCTCTTCGTTGCAGCGGTGACTACTTTTTTTTATAAACTTTGGCTGAATAAACAAAAAGGTATATAGGTATATACATAATTTACTTTACTAACTAGGTAAGTACCGACACGAAACAGATAAATTTCCACACCGCAAACATGTGTGTAAACAGTTTAATTTAAACCTTATTTCAGTACGCATAAAGACGTGCGCTTTAGTGGTTTAGTTTTCGCGCGGAATAGATTTACCAACCGCATCGAGTATGTAAAACAATTGAATTTGAACCCTATTTCAGAGTGCATAAAGCCACCTCGCGCGCACATGATACAATGATTTACTGTTTTCAAATGTCAAATAGGTAGTTCACCCCGCTACGTTAGTCTTGATGGTTTCGGAGAGTTTGTATAAGTCTTATAATATTTGTTATTTATTAGAAATGTCCGTTTTCACTTATCTTACTCCTAAACAAATGCAAAAATAATAGCTCGTATTTCCTACATGAGAGTTGAATATCGGTGCAATAATGTTGTGGTGTTCATGTAGAGAAGAAATATAAGTGTAGTTATACGCTAGGTGGGTACCTACTCACAGCCACCACAACACAACAAATAATAATATTTATGGTGTCCGCAACGTTTGTGTAGGTCTCGTCTATGCCAAACAATACGCGCAGCGCACTCGTGAGTCGCGTGCCATAGTGTAAAAGTGTTACAGTATGACCATTTCCTATGAAAATATTATAATAACATACTTTTGGTAACGTTTAGGCTACCGGACCAGCTCATTTATGCGCTGTACACTAGAGTCCATCCTCTTACTAATTACTAACAATGTATCAAGTTATGACAAGACATACAAAAAACTATGTGGTCAGTTTGGATAGTTTTTCCAATCCAATGCGTTACTTTATCGGTGTTTATTGGCAAGAGGAAAAATGTATAGAAATTATAAATTACATACACTAAACTGTTTTTAATTGACTATTGTATTGTATATTATTAACCGACTTCCAATAAAGAAGAGGTTCTCAAATCGACTGTTTTTTTTTGTTGTATGTTTGCTCAGCGATATTTTCGCCAATTGTCAATCGATTTTGATGATTCTATTTTTTTTGGAAGTGTATCTTCCCGGACTGATCCCATTTCAATTTGGTGAAGATCTGATGAAGAACTTCGGAGACAGGTAACGGAACTCTTCATTCCCGTAGGAATTCCCGTTCCCGTATAGCCGTACAGCCTTCCCCATGAATGTAACTATCATAAATTCATAATCATAATACAAAAAAGAATTTCTTGCACCGCGTCGCACGCAGTCACGCAGGCTCGACGCGTTCTCATTTGGTGGCCGCGTCTCGCGCACCGCCCGTTGGATTTAATAATATTGTTGAATTATTTTAATTTTACATTATCTCCTAAACGGTGAGTTCAAATAACATGCTGTAAAAGACAAAGTTTATCTTCATAAAATTATCTTGATGATGAAGTAACTTTCGCTAGTAAGGATTAATATGCCTGCCTAATATTAATGCTGAAAAACCACCTTTAATTTTTAAATAAATTATTTTACATAAAATGCCTTAGTGTGGCATATTTATAAGAGATAGATATAGGTGTAACGTCGCGGACTTTTTTTTAGATCGAATGAAAAACAATATCTTTGTTGTACATGGTACTTACGTATAATTAGCTATTACCACAGCGCACTTAGCGCACTTCCACTTTATAATATTATTTAGTATAGATTTGAATAAAGTAGTATCTCATTATCATTATTGTAACACCATAAAATACATAAAGAAATTAAACACACACCATATTACAATTCTATCCTATTTATTTATAACGGTTTGCTATCTATGTTTCTGTGTACGTGCGTCTGTGTGCCTGTGTATCTGTCTTTGGCACTGTAGCTCCGTTATCTTTATTGAACAGGGATATTTTGTAAGTTTTTAAAATTTTACTTGTTAATTACCAACAAATCAAAATCAAAATTTGCGTTACAGGGCAATAGAGCATGCGGAAGGGCGTGACTTGTCTCCAAAATAATACTCATTTATTGGGGTTACCCCCGACGGTATAGTTGGGAACGACACCATTGTTGAAATTAAATGTCCAATAACGGCATTTAGAAAAGGGAAATGCTGCTATTGAAGAAAGTAAAATACATATATTTAAATTCGATAGAATAAAACATACCAGGGTTATAAACAAAAAAAGTAATTGGTATTACCAAGTGCAGGGTCAACTTCATGTAAAAGAAAGGAACCAATGCATTTTTGGAATATTTCAAGAGATGACGAATTTTGGCGGGTGCATATGGAGAAAAAAATTATAGATTTTTATTTGAAATGTATATTGCCAGAGATTGTGGATCCGCGCCAAAATCGCGGTATGCCAATACGAGACATAATATTGAAAGAAAACAAAGAAAATGTTAATGATAAGCCTGTGCAGCCAGGTCCAAGCAAATCCAAGGACCATATTCCGTGTCAATCTCATACTCAGCTAGGTCCATGCAAACCGAGACAGCTACAGTTCAACGAATTTTAGCCAGTTGCATTGGTAACTTTTATTATGTTAACTATTTGATTAAAAAATATAAAAACGTTTTTGTTTTTTTTTAAATAGCATCTAGGCAAATTCCAAACCATTTATACTTCTAAGCTTTCTTGAATTATAATATTCAAGAATTGTAACATAATTTTCCTAAAGTAAGTGTGCCTACCTACTACTTGATTTTTACGAAGGTATCGCACCAAAGCCAAATAGCGCGCGACGCGTATTTTTGTATCGTACTCGTATTCATAATTTTCGTGTCAGTCAGATTTTAAATCCACCATATACTCTAAAATAAATAAGTATTATTACTGATTTTTAATGATTAGTAATTGGATTCAAGTTTGTACAATACGTACTTAATCCATCTATAACCTTAAAAAATACTTAATAGAAAAATAAAACAAAATAAACATATACTAATCAATTCAAGTTGATCTACTGCATTACTTTATCCTGTGACGGACCTTAGTACCTACCCGAGTCCGTGAACTCATAAGCGAGCGGTGCGCTTGGTGCGCGCGTCTCCCGCGCATCGTAACTTATTACGTATTGCTACTCCTTGCGGGGCCTGGGGTAAGCGTTAGATGCCTACGCGCTCAAGTCAGGCTCGCCTTAACTACTGAATATGTTTAGTACCTACCTAACTTGTCAAGTAGGTACATAGCATTAAGGCAGGCAGGTACTATCTATATGGGTATATCTATTTCCTACAACCATCTTACCTAAAATTCTCCATAAATCTCGTGATTTCTGTTCTGTCAGTCTGATTCATCCACAAACATGGATGATTCACAATTACCGTAGATCAACGTAAATAGCACACATTTCCGGGAATCGAATCTGGATTTCGAGGGATATCCATCTCGAGTTAATGCGTGCCGAGCTACTGTGAGCACATCTTTAAGTAAACTATCAGAAACACTAAATATGTCGGGGTGAGTGAGGTAAATAAGTAGCTGTTGCATAAGAACGATCCAAGAGATCTGGTGGAACATTTATGTAGGTACTGTAATCGGCTGCAGATTTCTGAAAACAAGAGCTATCCTTCAAATTTTAAATGTAAATTAGTAGCACGACGATTTGCTCAAGGTAAGTGTATGATTTTCCTGATATTATTCATCATCATCACTGCACTGCTACGACAACGCTAAGATGTCGCTACGACGTTGCTACGATGCCGCTACAACAAAGATTCGATTTCGGAGCGACGCTGCTGCAACGAGGATTACTTGAACAAATACACAGAATTTACACAGACTAATACGTATTCTAAAGGTATAATCAATATAATAAGTAGTCAGCATTTTGACAATCGATAGAATGATAATGCGATACATAATGTAGACGTAGGACTCGATTAAACACGGTTAGATATTTTAGACACTCTCTGGGTAGGTACCGATCTCTTACTACCGACTAGTTAACTTTTCGATACTTATAATGAATGCTTGACTAGAAATCAATCTGATGTCTAGATTCTAGATATTTGACTAATGGTGGTCGATCAATTGATACTCGATGATTTGGTAATCGATATTTTGTAGTATACCACCCTAAGATACTAAATATATGATCCAAGCCTACACATCCTCTATGTAACCAACCCACCTACATTTCTACTACTAACTATACAATAGGTGCTTGGTTTCGGTAATAAATCGTACAGTTGCGTCTGCCAGTCCTCAGGGACGCTCACAGACGACGCGACCCCGATTGCACCTGTTGCATACACACATGGCTACGCAGACTATTGTGACAGCGTAATTACGGATAATCGTATAAATGATGTTTATAAACTATTAGTATAGATGGAATGGATGCAAAGGTTTTTATTATTTTATAATTAACTAGCTTTTGCGGCTTAGCCCGCGTGGATGTCGGTTATCGCGTAAAAAGCCTATGTCCTTCTCCATATCCCAGGCTATATGTCTGCCAAATTTCATGACGATCCGTTCAGCCGTTTTAGCGTGAACGCGTAACAGACGACTGAATAATTCTTTCGCATTTATAATATTATGTAGTAGGAATTTGCAGATGCACCTAATTCAGTATCTCAGGGGCAATAATAGTAGAATGCATGTACACTCAGGCGGCCAATTCTCATGTACCTACGTTCGCATTCGCATCTCAGTCAAACAGCAATCTGTCAATAAACATCTCTAGTTCTGCTCCATTTTGACAGAGACATTTCTCCATTTAGTAAGTACATAGAATTGGCCCTCTGATTGCAATTACTTTTAATTATTTTTTTTTAATTTCGTTTTTGTAGGTAGGTACTTTACGTGTCATCAACTCATAATAAAGCGCAATCCTACAACTCAACTTTTTTATAGTTGAATGGTTGAAAGGTAGGTAGGTAAGTGTTTTCTGAGCTTTTATAGTAGGTACTTAGAAGTTTACAATTGTTTAGAACAAAATAAATTACTTTGCTAATAGATTTATCGATTCTAAAGATAGCTAATGTGTGTCACTGCAACTGATACTATTTCTGTAGCTATTCAATTAATTAACACTTCGCTGATTGAAACGTCGAGCTGCAATCTATCTACTTATATATTTTATACGAGCTTCGCCAGTAACTTCGCCCGCGTGATAGTTGAATATTATCCAAAAGGAAGATACTAGGTACCAGGATGAAATAGTAGATTATGCACCCAGGGGATAAAGCAGTGTCTTGTGTCACGGGCGTCATATTGAATCTCGAACGCAATGAAGGATTCGGGAGTTAACTCCCGAGCGTAGCGAGGGAGTTTAGAGTTTAACTCACGAGCGAAGCGAGGGAGTTAATACAAGAATCCTGAATGCAGCGAGGGATTCAAGCTAGCCCAAGGCAAAGACACCTTTATCCCCGAGGAGGATACTCTACTTTTCACACCTCCTGTGAGAAAATAAGAAGCCATAATACGAAAAACAAAATATTTTAAATTTACAAACACTAAGTAGAGATATGTATTTAGAACTATACTGTATACCTACTTAAAAAAAGTTAGTTTAATACCATACGGATTTGCAATATCCGCGCCTTTTTTGCGTTCCACTCGGTATATCTACCACATAGCGGCCACGACTAACTCGATTTTCGTTTTTTTTTTTACTTCTCTGTGGGTAAGTAAATATGTGCTGGCCTAATATAATTTATGTGTACTCAAAGCTTTATACAGAGCTTTAAATCAGCTGGTAGAATGGGTTCGGACGCTTGGCTGTATGCAATTTGAATTTAGAACGTCATAGGAGATGCTCGAGAAAATAGTTTTTAAATTAATAAATTGACTATAGATGGGTTTTAAGTGTTATTCTTATCCTTTTATACAATAATCCGTACATAACCAATTATTCTTATAATATTGTCTTCAATCCTGAACCCTGGTCAATCCTTATGATTTTGTAGAAATTCGAGAATATCATCCCTAAGTAGTAAGAGTATCGAGAATAACTTTCCTCTTTCTGGAACAGAAAGAGAGAGATAGAGACAGAAGGCGTTGTAAGAACCTAATATACCGCCAATTGAGCAGACAGATGAGGTTCCAAATTTAAATCACATTATTGACCAGCGGGTTATAATGAAATCCAGTACAATATTATTGCCCGGCAGTGCCACCAGCCAAAAATCACTCACTTTAGGTTAGGTTGACATGACATATAATTTGACGTTTTCGATCAGGTGGTGTGAAAAGTATTATATGTCCTATTCCGAAACATGATCTACCCGTCTGTCAAGTTTCATCCAAATCTCTTCAGCCGTTAAGACGTGAAAAAGTAACAGACAGACAGACTAACTTCCGCATTTATAAATTTATAATACAAGCTTTTTCCCGCGGCTCCGCCCGCGTGGATGTCTTTTATCGCGTAAAAAGTAGCCTATGTCCTTCTCCATATCCCAGGCTATACATATATGTATCTGCCAAATTTCATGACGATCACTCGTTTTAGCGTAAAATCGTAACAGACAGAAAGACAAACAGAGTTACCTACTTACGCATTTATAATATTAGAAGGAATTATGTATGGATTTTCACATGAATGAAAAGACGCAAAAGCTGAACTTTTTACTATTGGTGCATTTCGGCTTTTGCTTTAAACATCCAAGAATAATATTCATTGAAATCTTTATTTAACGTTGCAGCTGAAAGATTTTACACGAGAACCATATTTAACAGGCGATCATTCAGTAAACATGAGGGTAATTTCCCCTGAATTTTATGAACAGACTGGCTGCTCTCTGCGTCTGGGAAATATCATCAGCGCTTTATAGTAATCAGAAGTCTATTGACTGAGTCGGAGATCGCTCACGATATAATTTGCACAACATACATTTTTGGAACATGCATAAGAGACTATAACTCTTCAAAAGTACTTAGCTTATTTAAACAGTGTCGATTTTCTAAAGTTTACTTGTCTGTCGGCGGAGAAAACGTATTCAAGACGAAGGTAAACATCGGAGAGGTCGCGTCCTGTACTGTTTAGTGTTTTTATCGACTAATTTTAGACATTGTTTATACGAATTATTTTGAAGTTATAAACGTTTTTGTAACGTAATACGGCGGCGGCGGTTTGCAGAAAAAGTTGCGCCGTTTACGCGGTATAGTAAAATAAAATAAGAAGATATGTAGGTAGGTACGTTTATTTAACTTCGTCTAGACATATTTTTTTAGTTCTTTTTATTAAGCATGTAGGTATAATACTGCGTAAACTACTTCACATCGTTATTTTATATTCAAGTCAATGTTACATTTAAGTGGTAAGCAAACAGTACATAGTTAACATTAAAATTGTTTACGTACGAATAAAGATTAAAGTTTTTAACACTTGGTTTAATTATGATAATTATGTTATTTCTAACTTCTTGTAGGATTTCATACCTAAGTACCTACCTACATAAGCTTTTAAAAATAAAGTGGAGATAATAGTTAGGTACATGACATGATGAGGTAGGTACATACCTAGGTATATAAAGTGGGATCCGAGCATTTGATGTTGATCTAAAAAATATTAATGCTTCACCTGCATACTTACCTACCTATTAAACTATTAGGTAAGTAGGTACTCCTGATAATTATCAAGTTTTAGAACAACAAACTCTATGTCATACATAATTTCATAATTGAAAAAGTTTGAATTTCTCTAAAAGCCCTAAAAACCTTTGTTGCAACTTGCAACCATACCTACCCACTGTTTTAGGGCCATTTTAGGGTTCCGTGCCAAAGGCCAACGGGGCCCTATTAAATAAGCCTCCGCTGTTCGTCCGTCCGTCCGTCCATCCGTCTGTGTGTTAGCCGGCTGCGGCTGTATCTCATGAACCGTAATAGAAGTTGAAATTTTCTGCGTGTATTTCTGTTGCACAACAAATAATAAAATAAATTAAAAATCAAAGGGGGCTCCCACTAGAAACGTGTTTTTTTTGTTGGTGTTTTTTACTCGAGCAATAGGTATACGCTGGACATGCTGGCCGGGTTCGTATTGCAATACTTATTCGCAGAAAAAAAACTTAATTTATACATTAAAAGCCCCTTAATTTTTAAATATAATTAATACCAACTTATTTAACTTTATTATATTACTTGGAAAATGAAATTTCGTACGAATTCCATTGAAAACAAGTGTTACGAATACGAACCAAGTGAATTTATGGAAAAATAAAATTTCAGCCTTAACAATAATAGTTCCTAAACTGCTGAATCAATTACCTATTATATTCATTGAATAAAAAGAGAACCATTCTAAGTCAGCAATTATTGTGATGTGCAACTACGGAACCCTACACTGCGCGTGGACCGGCACCCACTTGGCCAGTTGTTTATTGATCTTTGTAAAAAGACTAGGCTTAGTTTCTCACCGCTTGAAAATGTTTTTTAATTAACATTGATACGGAGATCTCTGCAACGAAAAAACCCGGCCAAGTGCGAGTCCAACTCGCGCACGAAGGGTTCCGTACCATTATCTATAAAAAAAAAACACGTTTGTTGTATGGGAGGCCCACTTAAATATTTATTTTATTCTGTTTTTAGTATTTGTTGTTATACCGGTAACAAAAATACATCATCTGTGAAAATTTCAAGTGTTTAAAGCTTTCCATCAGGCGTGATCGAGGTCAAGAGCTAGCTCATTCATAAATAAAAAAAAAATTAAAAAAATCAGGGTTCATGAGATGTCCGTCTATCTGTCATCAGGCTGTACTGATGACAGATAGACGGACAGCGGAGTCTTAGTAATAGGGTCCCGTTTTTACCCTTTGGATACGGAACCCTAAAAACGGGCATTTTTCGGTGTTGAGTTAGGACAGCGCCTTAATGCCTAGTTCTCATCTAGCTTTCGACAGGGAGTCGCAAGCCTGTCCGAGCCGGTCTAATCACAATCACAAAGTTATCAGTCTGAGACTAGGCCACTAGGTTAGTCTAGAAGTCTCCAACGTAGGTGATTGAGATAAGACCTCGACGATTATGCATACACAATCGGATAAATGTGGGTTTACTTAATATGAGACATAAGCCCCGGTTTCTGAGGATTTTATCGGTGGTTTATCTTTTCGTCAACGCTATTTGTCATAACGCCATTGTATGGTTAGTGGTTTACTAGATTAAGTAGATGTTTCACAACAGATGACAATTAACTCCTGCCGGCTTGACCATAATAGGCTCAAACAGATCTATGATAGGTGCTGAAACATGACTTAGATACTATCACATATATTTTTTGAATACCTTTAGAATATTGGAGAGGAAAAGAAGCGCGCTCAGTAAATTTTGAAATTGTGGTAGACTATGAACGTTTGCCTACCTACCTTCCGAAGATCGTCAGACGTTATGATATTTTAATAAAAGGCCCTACACATTCAAAAGATATCCTAAACAATAAACTAGGTACACAAAAACAATTTCAAAGATGAGTAAAGTTTCACCAACAGGCGCGAGGGGAGGCGCGGATCGCGGGCGGGCGCGGTGGGGGTGACCGGAAGCATGGCAGACGGCGCACCCGCCGCGCATAACTAATGCCCGTGGCGCCACCTGGTGCCGGGGTCACCCTGACCTTACACACTCACCTGGAAAAGCTCTGGAAAGTGCTAGGTAATGAGAATGTAATAGGTAGGGCCGTAGGGCGTCGATCCGATCTACGCACTTTTGCCGGTCTACTGCTTTGAGATGAGTAGCTAATATTAATTATAATATTTGATAGTAGGTACCTAGTAGACTTGAACGTGAAGTAGGTAGGTACCTGCCACCACGTTTGTAACCAGCAATATTGCGGCTTTCTGGCTTGAACCGCGTGTTGGGTAGCTACGGATTCGGTGTTATACCAGTCACTTGAGAAATTTCAGCTTTGGCAAGTCAAATTAGCTTTGAACCTTGCAAAAATTCCTAACTCTTCATTTCTTGAATCGTTTATTTGATCTTAGCTTTTCTTATAATATCAAAAAATTAAAAAAATTCTATGCCCGATTTTCATTCTAAAAAAAAACAACAAAAATGCGTTTATTTCAGTAAGAGCTAGAAAAATCAAGTAAAACTAATTTATTTTGTCTGAATTAAACATTTCCACCCTAAGGAATGTAGTTAAAACATAACTATTTTTATTTGTTTATTATTTAGCCGTTAAGCTGTTGGTCCCGGCTGTCATTTGGAGATCTTTGGCAGTCGTTACGGATTGTCAGAAGCCAGAAAATCTCACACCAGTCTTGCCAAGAAGTACCGTGTTACCCAGTTTAATGGGTTGTGGAGGTCTGGTAGGTAGCCGCTCCACGTAAAATACTGGTATTCAGCTGAATCCGGTTTGACTGGGAGCCGACTCCAATTTGATTGGGAAAAGGCTAGGCAGATGATTTGTTTATTATTTAGGTAATATTAAGTCAGACATGGCCTAGGTATAAATTGAAATTAAACTCAATTTTCAGTAACATTTTTTGCCAGAAACGCTATCGCAAAAAAACCTGAAATTAATAACTTAGCGCAAGTTATTAATTTCAGGTTTTTTGTGATAGCGTTAACAAGGTTACAATGGTCAATTTTGTTGGTTAGTGAATTGAGATATGAAAAGATAGCAGTCAATTTGGAAAACAAAATAGGCTAATTTAAATGTCGCTAAAATAGAAAGTCGTGTTGTAGTTCATCATAATCATCATCTCAGCCCAAAGTCGAGCTCAGAGACGTCCACTGCTGAACATAGGCCTCCCCCAAGTGTCGCCACAACAAGCGGTTCTGTGCGTCTCGCATCCAGCGGCTACCAGCGACCCTCACCAGGTCATCGGTGTTATAGTTAGCTTACAAACATGACATCATAGTAGCATCTTTACGCCTGTAAGTTCTGCAGTCATATTTGAAGCGTAGATAAGTAAGTGTTCTCTGCACTCTAGAGACTTCTGTACTTCGTCTTCTTCGTCGATGCCTCTTTCAGTTAACCGCTGCGGCCCCGACATGTGAAAATTCCCAAAAAAAAAAAATCTTATGTAATAGGTAAATAAACATTAAATTCGCGATTAATTCGCGACACACCGGTGTGTCGCCGGGGCCGGAGCGGTCACCGTGTGTAATCAATTTGGTACAGGCCGTCTATACGGGCAGAAGTCCGGAACTCGAACAACCAATCTTATCTTAGGACAAGTATTGGAATCGAAAACTCAGCAAGTTATTAGAATTTAACAATTTGGTATTCCACTAACATCTAAAAATTTCACACCACCTGTAACATTGTCCAAAAACCTGACCTTGATTGTCCCTGATCCACATCAGTGACGCAATCATCAAGATTTTTTTGTAAGTTCTGCTGACGCAAACGCTTCCACCGTACCTATAAAATTTACTGGTCATTTGGAGTGACTAACACAGAAATCCTTCTGCGAAATCATTTGTCTCGTCTCGAGCAACCATTTGGCTTCTTCGCTCCTTTCCACCGGCATTTAAAGCAACGAGCGATAATTAAATAAACGCAGCATAATGTCGAATGCGAATCGAAATGATATAAAACAAGTTGTTTACGAGCCCGGGACACAGGGGTGATATTTGGCTTCATCCAGACTTCATTTATAGGTGGATGACCGATTGTTTTATTATTAAAACCGAATTAATTCTTTGAAGAAATTATCATTGGAGAATTCCCGCAGTACGTGGGAAAGTTGCTGGCTACTGGCGTGTGTTCGTATTTCCATATGTCGTAGGTAAGTATATATTTTAGAAAGAAAATGCTAAACAGCCCTATTTCTAGATCTTTATTAATTATTAATAACGGCTGTAGTTAGGTTTTTAACTTAGACTAGTACTTAAAATTCTAAATTAAAACAAGTCGGCCTACACACATATCCCCCATATTTAAATTAAAAAAAAACCGGCCAAGCGCGAGTCGGACTCGCGCACGAAGGGTTCCGTACCATTCCGTACCATCTATAAAACGGGAAAAAATCATGTCTGTTGTATGCCCGGGCTCCTTAAATATTGGTTTTATTTTAATTTAATTATTTGTTTTTTAAATGAATATAATAACTAAACATTCTGTGAATATTTCAAGCGTCTACCTGTTGACGTTATCAATGTCGAGCAAAAACGAGCAAAAAATACACATAGGTAATCTGTGAAAATTTCAACTGTCTAACTGTCACGGTTCATGAGAAACAGCCTGGTGACAGACGCACGGACAGACAGCGGAGTCTTAGTAATAGGGTCCCGTTTTACGTCTTTTTAGGGTACGGAACCCTAAAAAGAACAAAACAAGAATTTGAAATAAAATTCTAAATCCATGCAGCTTTTTAAAAATCGATGTTTATTGCGGTTTTCATGCAGCCAGTGTGCAGTGGTAGGTAGTCGCGTGCATGCCACCATCGAAAGCCGCCCAGTGTTTCCGTGCCATAATCACGTAGTACCTATGAAAGTGCATGTCGCCGCGTGGCGTCGTCGGTCGTCCACACGCGAGCCACATCCCGCAGACTGATTTCCCACATCACGATAATCAAGTCTTGCCTATTCAGTACCCCATTACACTAAAGCAGTGGTTCTTAACCGGTGGTCCGCGGAACACTGGCACCTGGCAGCACTTGAAGTGGTCCGCGAAGCCAAAGAGTCCGAAAAGAAGAACTGATTGAAATGCTGACTACTAACTTGGAAGATATATTTGAGACGACACGAAATAAAAAAAGATTTGAAGACGTTTTCCCAAAGTTTATAAACAAGGGTCTCCGCGGTACCTAACTTTGTTTTCATCGATATATTATCTATGTCATCAGGGTTCTCACCGAACACCGCTTC
Organism: Melanchra persicariae; assembly: GCA_947386135.1. Classification (NCBI taxonomy): domain Eukaryota; kingdom Metazoa; phylum Arthropoda; class Insecta; order Lepidoptera; family Noctuidae; genus Melanchra; species Melanchra persicariae. Next base: position 8,749,899 of record OX376660.1, read on the forward strand.
TGATAATTAAAAAAAACCGGCCAAGTGCGAGTCGGACTCGCGCACGAAGGGTTCCGTACCATTATCTATGAAAACGGCAAAAAAATAACATTTATTTTATTCTGTTTTCAGTATTTGTTGTTATAGCGGCAACAGAAATAGGTACATCATCTGTGAAAACTTCAACTGTCTAGCTACCACGGTTCATGAGATACCTGGTGACAGATGAACAGACAGACAGCGGAGTCTTAGTAATAGGGTTCCGTTTTACCCTTTGAGTACGGTACGGAACCCTAAACAAGCACCAAAATCGGTTGGATGGCAGTATTGGCATGATTTTGGCCTCATAGAATAACTTCTGAATCCATTTCAGTGCTGCTCGAGGCAATGATTATGCAGTGACAAGCAAAATAGATATAAGTATTTAACTAATACCTCCGAAAAGGTCCATGTAACTAAAAGGTTAAGAACCACTGCAATAAAGAATTGTCGGCTAATAAGAGGAACTTTAGAGAGCTGAGTGCTAAAAATATCTAATTCACCGAAGAGAAATCGTAGAAATAAAACCTATGCAGTCTATGCTAAGTTGTTGTTTTTTCTTTTGCTCTAAGTAATTAAGACTGAAATTTGGTATTTTTTATCAATTTTATGGAAGCAGACGTTATCACAAACGGTGTAAATTTTATGAGGTGGGAATGTATAAAAAATTAATTGGTCGTAAAGTCTCTAAGTAAAACGATTAGGTATATATTTATCCTTTTATCACACGGTGAATAACTTAATTTACAAGTAAAATTTATGTATGTGGTTCTGGTTAGTAAGTTGGACTTTTGACGATTTATTTTTCTTTCCGATTGACGCTCATCGCAGAGAGTTAGGAATAATAAAGAAAACTTACATTGTTAAACCAGACTTTTCCATTTCTATAAATATTTTTTTTTTTTTTTAAATCCCCAACAAAAAATGCTAAGTATGAAAAATAAAATGTTTTGATCCATTTAGTTTAGGTACGAATATTTTTGCCCAAGCGTCGTCGCCTCGGGAGACCGCATTTTTATTGTATTTACTATATAAGTATTCTTTTATTTATTGGCGGTCCCCCGAAACGACGCTTCGGCCAAAATATTCGTACCTACCTAAACTAAATGGATCAAAACATTTTATTTTATCTTTTTATAGTATTTTATGTTGGGGGTTATTTAAATTTTTAATTTTATGCTTTTTATACTTTATTTACCTATTAGCTAATACTACAAACCCTACGATCTACACTCACCTAAATGGAACTACATCGTATAAGTACCAAACTAATTTATTATCATATCGATCGAACGAGTGAAACTAACTGAACATCTTTCACCAATGTGTTCACTCATTTCTCGTTTCTGCTTCATCATCAGACTGATCACAATCTATCAAAGATTATTAAACCACAATCTATGTATAACCAATTCATGAAGGCCATTTAAATGAGCCCCAACACGAAGCGTCTGCTGCACGTAAGTAGGAATAGGGTATCCTGCAGATTCCAAGTCATGTTGCAGCATCAGGTCAAGGTTACTAATGTTTCTATAATCTCATTCATTCGTTCATTAAAACCATTCCAGTGAGCCCACAGATGATACCTCTGCTGTAACTAAGCGAGGAGTTGGGTATTCTGCAGAGCTCAGGTCAAAGTTACTATATTCTTGCAATACCATTGAAGTAATAATAGATTAAGTACCAAATTTCGCATCGATCAGACCCGTGGAAGTTGGTCACATCCCTTCATCAACTAGAAAAGAGCTGATGATCTTCAAACGGCTTAACCGATTTTGTTAAAACATGTCTAAGAATCACCGCTAGAAAACCTTTTCTAGCGGTGATTCTTAGACATGTTTTAACAAAATCGCTTCCAAATCGGTTCAAAGTTTAATAGCTACGGGCACCGTAGCTATTAAACAGACTCACAGCGGTCAAACTTACAATACCCCTCTTTTTGCGTCGGGGGTTAAAAAGCCATGACTTGTAGGACCACATACCTACCTATTTTTATTAAATTTTTCTTTTCATACGAAATAGACTGATTCGATTTTCTTCTTTAAACAAATAGACTGATTCGATTTTCTTTTTTATACAGATAGACTGATGCGATTCTTCTTCGAAATAAGAAATCAAAATATGAAATTATAATTTTACAACCATTCCAAATAAAGCCATGATTTCGAAATGGCGCAATCAGCTGCATTTCCTTCGTCAGTGTGCAGTTTACAGAGCAGTGGCGATATAATTATTTTCTAGAATGTATTACGACAAATGCGAATGATTACTGTCCATTGAAATATACTACTGTTTAGGGTTCGTGACAACAAAATGTAAAATCTACCTAAAAATGATATTTCAGCAGGCAAAATCACGGGTGATTATGTTATTTTAGTAAACAGCTAGATATGGTTGTAAATGCAAACGATCGCGATGCAGTTTAGTTATTCGTACATCAATTTAACAGCTGAAGCAACCACCGTAATCTGGAGTATTTTTAACAAGTTCATGGACACACCGTTTGTATAAAAATACAAAAATAAAATTAAGCATGTCATAATTTTAATTAGTTTCACTGTAAAGAATTTTAATTAATATATTTTTAGCTTATTAACATTGCCTTGATAACTGCAAGGTGATAAAATGTTCATGCATTGGTAGTGCAGCTATTTAAGTTGTAGGTAGGTATTGTATCTGCTAACATTTTTGGTCTAATTACGTAACTGGTATCTAAATAGTGGCCTTCCTTGAAAGAAAATAAATTATTAAAAGTGTGTAAAAAGTAACCAAACCTAAGAGCGTTTACGCCGTACGGCATTTCATACAAACTTTCAAGTCCTTATTTTTCGAAATGAATGAACCGATTTGGGTGAGAGAGCGATTTTATGTTTTTTATAGAAAGAGAAAAATCACTTCACAATCGTTTCCAGCTGAATTCTTTTTCGAAAATGTTCTCAACTAACTATTAAGACCGGGATATCTAGCGTATGCTTACAAGTTTCATTGAAATCGGTTCATAAATTTCGAAAATCATCATCATCATCATCATATCAGCCGAAAGACGTCCACTGCTGGACATAGGCCTCCCCCAAGTGTCGCCACAACAACCGGTCCTGTGCGTCTCGCATCCATCGGTTACCCGCGACCCTCACCAGATCATCGGTCCACCTTGTGGGAGGCCTTCCAACGCTGCGTCTTCCGGTACGCGGTCGCCACTCCAAAACTTTTCGGCCCCATCGACCATCTGTTCTGCGAGCAATGTGCCCTGCCCACTGCCACTTCAATTTGGCGATCCTTCGGGCTATGTCGGTAACCTTGGTTCTCTTGCGGATATCATCATTCCTGATTCGATCACGCAAGGAAACTCCGAGCATTGCCCTCTCCATTGCCCTTTGGGTGACTTTAAGCCTTCTGATGAGGCCCATTGTGAGCGACCACGTTTCGAGTCCATAGGTCATCACTGGCAACACGCACTGGTCATAGACTTTCGTCTTGAGACACTGTGGTATGTGAGACGAGAAGATACCGCGCAACTTCCCGAACGCCGCCCATCCGAGTCGGATTCGACGGTTGACTTCCTTCTCGAAGTTAGCCTTACCTAGCTGGATCGTTTGTCCCAGGTAGACGTACTCATCAACAACTTCGAGTGCAGAGCCTCCAATCTTGATAGGAGTGGGTGCTACATGGGTATTTACCATGACCTTGGTTTTGTCCATGTTCATTTTAAGACCCACTCTTTCGGAAGCTCTACTGAGGTCATCGAGCATTGTACTGAGGTCCTCCGTGGTCTCAGCCATGACGACTATATCGTCGGCAAATCGAAGATGAGTGATGTACTCGCCATTGACATTAATGCCTAGCCTTTTCCAGTCCAAAACCTTGAAGACGTCCTCCATTGCGGCCGTGAACAGTTTCGGAGAAATTACGTCTCCCTGCCTCACACCCCGCTGCAGGAGGATAGGTTCTGATGTCTGGTCCTGAAGTCGGACAGACATGGTGGCGTTTTCATACAAACACTTCAGCACCTCGATGTACCGATAGTCGATCTGGCACCGTTGGAGAGACTGCAGCACAGCCCAAGTCTCGATCGAATCGAAGGCTTTCTCGTAGTCCACAAACGCTAAGCAGAGGGGCAGATTATACTCTTCGGTCTTCTGTATAACCTGCCGCAGCGTGTGTATGTGGTCTACGGTGCTGAAGCCTTTTCGGAATCCGGCTTGTTCGGGAGGCTGGAAGTCGTCAAACCTGCGTGCGAGACGGTTTGTGATGACCCTGGAAAACAGCTTGTAGACATGGCTCAGAAGTGAGATGGGCCTGTAATTCTTAAGCAGGGCATTGTCGCCCTTCTTAAAGAAGAGTACCACCACACCTCTGCTCCAAGCTTGTGGCGTTTTCCCCTCGAGTATGACGGAATCGAACAGTTTCTGAAGGGCCTTAAGGACTGGTTTTCCACCCGCCTTCAGGAGTTCGGCCGTAATTCCGTCCTCACCCGACGCCTTGTTGTTTTTAAGCTGCTTCAGAGCCATCCTAATCTCATACAGGCTGACGTCCGGGATGTCTTCGGTATAATGCCGGGTCAATCTAGCTCTTGCGTCGTTCGCTAGATTTGCTGCGGGTTTGGTCATTGACGTGTATAACTGTCCATAAAATGTCTCGATCTCCCTCAGAAGCTCCGATTTGGCGGATATGGTTCTGCCATCGTCGGTCTTCAGTTTTGTGAGCTGGCTCTGCCCAATAGACAAATCTCTTGCAAAGACCTTGGAGCCCTTATTCCGCTCTATCGCGTCTTTAATTTTTTCAGTATTAAAGCGGCGGAGGTCGCTTTTCAAGGACTTGGAGATCCGTCTATTGAGCTGCCGGTATTTGCACGCATCGTCTGAAGACTGCAGAATCATCTCCCGCCTCTCCTTCATGAGCTTGAGAGTCGGATCAGAGAGCCTCTTGGTCTTATCTGCACGGCGAGTCTTGAAGAACTTAGACCCGACCGTGTGAACAGTTTCCACGAACCCATCGTTGTATTCGTCCACGGAGCTCCCTAGGCACTCGAAACGATTTTGAAGTTCGAGCTGAAAGCTTTCGGAGTTTTGGATCTGGATCTGTGC